>OZ038384.1:49018842-50218842 GCA_964036045.1 Eutreptiella sp. 'Long Island Sound 2002'
CGGGAGGCAGGGATGCTGGCGAGCGCCCTGGAGCGCTATGAGCTCCAGCGCCCAGGGCAGGTCGCCCGGGAGATGGCCCTGGCGGCAGCGTCCCCGGACAACGGCCAGGTCCGCTGTGTCCAACTGGGGGATGCGGCGGTCCTGGGTCACCACCCCGGTGATGTCCGGGCGGCCGAGCCCCAGGCAAGCCTCCCCCTGACGGTGCGCCTGTCCGTGGTGCGCCTGCTGGGCGAGGCGGGGCTGGAGGACGTGCGGCGGGACGAAGGCCTGTACGTGGCCTTGTGGCGGGGTGGGGCTGACGCTTGGCGTCGCGAGCAGGCCGGGCGGCCCCTCACACCCCAGGCGCTGGGGTCCCATGCGCTCCTGGTGGCGTTGCACCCCGAGGGTGCAAAGGTCGTGTTCGACGCGGACCGCCTGCTGCTGACCGGGGATGGGGCGGTCCTCGTCCCCACCACCAGCAGCTACCGCCTTGAGAGCCGCGGCGGCGACCTCAAGCTGCTGATGGTGGTGGGCACGCGCCTCGACGGGAGCGCCGCCCCCCAGGGGTCCGAACACGCGATCCCGGTGGGGGGCGACGGGGAAGCAGGCCGTGGCGGTGACGGGGTGGGGCAAGAGCAACCAACGGGGGAGGAGCAGCAGCAGGAACAGCCGGAGGTGGCCGGGGAGGAGGTGGACGTGCAGGCCATTGTGGCGGCGGCCCTGGCGAGGATCACGGGTGCTGCGGGCCCGCCGCCGACGACGGAGGCACTGGAGGAGGAGGACCAACGCAGGAGGGGTGAGGATGCGCAAGTCGCCATGGAGCAGGACGAGGAGCCGGAGTTCAAGGGTGAAGAGGCACAGGGCGCCGGGGAGCAGGACGAGGAGCTGGTGATCGTGGGGGCGAAGGAGGCGCGTGAGGTGAGTCCCCGGGAGCCGGGGGTGGCGGATAAGGCTGGGCCGAAGACGGGGGAGGTGGAAACCTGCAGGCACTGGGCCAAGGGGTGGTGCATGCGGGCAGATGCCTGCCGGTTCGCCCACCCCCAGCCGCCGGTGCCGCGGGGAGTACCCCAGAAGTTGCTCCTGATCCTCCAGGCCATGGCCCGTGTGGGGGCTCTCAGCCTGGACCGCAGCCAGGACCACGGCCGGGGCCACGGAATGTTGCTGCAGGAGGCGGTGGTAAAGGCGCAAGGGGGAGGGCTCCCGGCGGTGGGGTATGCGGTGGAGAGTGGGGGCCTGACCGAGTGGGCGGTGGCGTTGCCATGTGGCATGGCGGCCCTGCTCACTCCGTTCCCGGTGGTCCCGTGGAGGGACATGGTCACCCTCCAGGAGGCCAACCTGGGGTGGGTGTGCACGTGGCACACACACCCCGCCGGCATGGACCCTCGCGAGTGGCAGGCTAAGGCGGTCGTGACGTACCTGTCCTGGTCGTTGCCGGCAGCGCCGGGTGCGTGGGCGCAGTGGTGGGACAGGGCGCTCAGCTGGGCGAGTGATGGCAGTGCTGTGGCGGCCTGCCCTGACCTCCCGCGCGAGCCCGTCTCCGTCCAGCCGTGGACTGTCTCCCTGCATCTCCCCACGGTGGCGGCTCGTCTTGCGGCCATAGACCCGGAGGTCTCGCTGCTGGGGGACCGAGAGGGGCCAGGGCTTCGCCTGAGTCAGGGGCTGGAAGTTCGCACCGCCCGCCTCCCCAGCCCTGTGGACGGGGACATCCTGGGGGGACTTCAGTTCACGCGGGCTAGCGGGGCTGATGTGTGGACCGCTGTCCATCGCCAGCTCCCAGACGCGTGGCCCCAGGTGTACCGGCCCCCTGGTCACGAGCGTCTGGTGGGAGTGGAATGGCGCGTGTGGGCCGCCAAAGGCCCGTGCCCACCGGTGGCGGTCCTGCCCAGGAGAACCAACCACCCCAGCTGGGAGACCGTGGCGGTCTTGTGGGGATGGGTGGCGGTCCGTGGGGCCGATGGCCACGTCTTCACTGCCCCAAGGGGCACGGTGATCGAGACCGACGGGGGGACGGCGTTGCAGCTCACGGCAGAGCCCCTGACCACGCATGCTGTGGTGGCCGTCCTCCAGTGGGGTGCCAACAAGCCACAGCCCTGGCGCGATCAGGTCGCAATGGCTGTCTGGCGGGACCTGCCGGTCCTTAAGGCCGCCGCCTGGTCAGGAGGAGCGGGGCGGCATCTCCCGGGCGCACTCCCCTGGCTGCGGGGCTGCGGAGACGCCTCTCCCCCGCCAGCTGAGTTGCGGGGCGCCCTGGAGCGCGTGTACTCCAAGCCCAGGCACCGCTTCCTGGTGGCCGCGGACCATGGGGTGGAGCTCAGCGACGACGTGGTCGCGCTGGCAGCCGACGTGGTGCAGTGCCTGGCCCCCCACGCCATGATGCTCCCGAGGGAGGGGTGGGAAGGCCGGCGGCACGACCAAACCCCGGCTGCCCTCCTCATTGCGAGGTACGTCGAGCTGGGGGGCTCAGAGGCGGTGTACCTCGACCGGTTGGAGACGCCGGACATGCGGCACTGGACGGCCCACCACCTCGTGGCCCCTGACATGCGGTTGGCCGTGGACCCGCTGGGCCGGCCTGTGGTGTCGGGGGCTCAGCCCCAATGGCCGCACACGTGGGACATGGCGGTCCGGACGATGCGCATGGCACCCAGGGCCAGAGGGCGGGATGGCCGGGTGCGGAGCGTCTGCTCGCGGAGGCCCGGGCGGCACAGGTGCAGCAGCCGGCCGGCAACACCAAGGACTGTGGCGTGTGCGCCCTCATGTCCGCCGTCGGTACCCTCCTCAGGGTGCCGAGGCCGGGCAACCTCCTGTCCGCGCTGGACAGGCGGTGGGTGGCGGTGGTGGTCCTCAACAGGGACATGGGGCCCATCGCGCGTCTGCCGTCCCTGGGGGAGCTGTCTGCAGCGGTGTTGGAGGCCCTGCCGGCGCCCTTCACGCCCTTGGACCTGGCGAACGTCCCGCACAACGTGGGGCTGCCCGGGGCGCGCATGCAACATGCCCTGCTGTGTATGGCGGCGGCGGCGGACGGGGGGATGTCCATGCTGGCGACGGTGTCCCTGCAGCACGTGCAGGACGCGATGCAGCAGCAGCGGATGCATGCCCCCCAGCCGTGGGAAGAGAGCGCCAAGCGGTGGCTGAGGGTGGAGAGCGTGCCTTCCACCCATACGGTGGGCATGGCGGATATGGGGCGGCTGGTGGTGTTGGAGGGGGCGGAGTATTGGGCCTGTGTTCGGGTGGAAACAGGGGGACTGGAGTGGGTCGTGGTCACCGCGAGCCGGCTCAGGAGGCAGCAGTCCAGGGGCCCGGCCTGCTACCGGGTGTTCCAGGAGTGCCTCAGTGGGCTGGGGCCGGTGCGCAGGGCGCACAGGTGCACGGCCGAGGACATCCCGCCAGCGCCGGCGGTCTTCGTGGAGGTCACGCGGCAGCCGGTGATCCAGGGGCAGGACGTCTGGCCCGTAGCCCCGAGCAACATGTGGCAGGCTGAGCATGCAGCTGGCATGTGCAGGGCGCTGCAGGGTCACGCGGCGGCCCTCCCCAGTGCCCCGGCGGCGCAGTCCTCCAGCAACAGGCCGGCAGCCTCGCTAGCACTGCTGCATAGCGCGTCGCGGGCGTGGTACTGGGTTGTGGCGGCGTTGGAGCCCCACTCCTCGGCGCTGCGCTTGTACGATCGCGGGCAGGGCATGGTGCTCACGGTCCGCCCCGCCGACCTGGAGGCCCTGCACCTTAGCGCATTGAGTGGCGACAGGGGCGACGCGCTGTACCTCCAAGGGACCGTGGCAGGCGCGGCCGCGACACGCTTCCGCCGGCAGAGCGGAGGAGATGCCCTCCGCCTGGTTATGGCGGAGAACATGGGGCCGTGGCTCCGGGCGTTCTCCACGTCCAGGTGGAAGGTCGAGGGCGACCGGGAGAAGTTCGCCGACGCGTGGCGCCGCTGGGTGGAGGAGCAGTTTCCCGTGGGGGGAACGCTGCACCTGCCGCAACCACCAAGCGTGCCACCAGTACGGCCTGCGGCACCCCCGGCCGCGGCGGCGAGGCAGGCCCCGAAAGCGGCGCCCAAGCCGCCGCCCAAGAGGAGCCCCCCGCCTCAGTATGGCGCCTATGCCAACATTCGGTACGTGCTGCAGCACTTCGGTGGTGACTTGGCCACGGATCAGCGTGGGACAAAGACGATCAATGTCTGCCCCTGGTCTCGGCTTGAGGGGGCTGGTCACTGCACTTGGAAAGCTGGCAAGCACTGCCGGCCCACCCACCTCCACCCCAAGGACCTGCTGGACCACATCCAGCGAGACCATGCGACTGATCCGGCGCAACGGGACCAGGCGCTGGCCATGCTGACTGGCGTTATGCCGGGGGGCCGGGCGGGGCCTTTCGCGTCGGCCCAGGCGGGGTCCAGAGCGCTCACGCTGCCCACGGGTGCCCGCCCTGCGGCGGGGCGTGGGGCGTCGCCGTCGGCGGCACGATCTGGAGTGCTTGGGTCTGCAGCACGGCGTGGGGCAGTGTCTTCTACGGGGAGTACGGCGGCAAGTACATCCAGCGGGCAGGCAGAGGGGGAACCCGCCACATCTGCCGGGTCTCAGCAGGCGACGACCGCCTCGGGCGGAGGCCCACGGGGTCAGGGGCCACCTCGCCAGCCGCCCGCGCCGGGTGCGGGTGGTCCCCCTGGACCTGCTGGTGGCCCCTCTCCGTCCAGTGATCCGGATCCGGCGGGGGCCCCGGTCCACACGTGCAGCCATGAAGGGGCCCAGCCTCCGACACCCGAGCGGCGGTGTCCTGGAACGTCCAGGGCTCGATGCGGGGGGACGGCGTACCAGTGGCCCCAGGTATGCTCGACGGTGAAGCGGTGGCGGCGGGCATCATGAAGGCCGAGGGTGCCATCCTGGGCCTATTCCAGGAGACTGGCCTGCAGGACCCACAAGGTGTGGTGCACTCAGAGAACCAGTGGCGTCACCATGGGTATCATACGTACCCAGGGGTGGATGCCCAGGCGGCGTCGGTGGCAGCGGTGCGCGGCGGGCTCTTGATTGCCCTTCGGGCGGACGTGTTCGCCGCGGAGGAAGTTCGAGACATCGTGGACATCGTGCCGGGCAAGGCCATGGCCCTAGATGTGGTGACCGCGGGTGGCACCCTCACGGTCATCAACGTCGACGGCCCGGGTAGCGGCGGCGACTCCTGGGCGTCTAAGGCGTCCTTCTGGGCTGACGTGGCCATGTACGCGGCGGCCAAGAGCGCGGGTGGCACCAGGGCCGTGCTCCTCGGAGGGGACTTCAACGTGTGGCTGGAGTCCCCGTGGCACCCTACCACGAGGAGGTTCCAAGCCCTGTGGGAACAGTGTGGTTTCCACAGGGCAGGCCCGGAACGGGAGGAGGACAGGAGGCCCACGAGGGCAGGGCACCGACTGGACTCCTTCCTTCTAAACTCGCCTCTGGTCCCGTGGGCGGCGCGTGAGCGCCCTCACTTAGCGCCGGGACGGTCTCCTGCGTCACTGGGGTCGGATCATGGCCCTGTGGACCTGGACATCCCGCTGGCGGTGGCCGGCAAGGAGAGGGTCACCAGGATGGCCTACTCGCACGCCCAGGGCAGGCTGCACGCCATACGCCCGGACTCCCCGGGGGTTCGTGAGGCGGCGGCGGCAGTACTGCAGACGGCCTGCGGGGATCAGCGGCTACAGGCGTGGCTCTCGTCGGACCAGGACACTGCCACCATGGGCACGTCGGAGGTGCAAGCGGTCTTTGACCTGCTCTACGCCTTCCGTGATGACGTGTCCAGGGTCACGGGAGTGCGCATGCCTTCCGGCGTGGACCCGCAGTACCCATACGGGCAGGCGGAAACGGAGGCGTCGCTGGACCAGGTCCTCTCGGATCAGCAGGCCCTGGCCTGGCGTGCCCATCAGCTGTGGCAACAGGACGCGGCGGCGGCCGGACTCCACTCCCAGGAAGCGACTGCCCTGCTACAGCACCTCCGGCGAGTGGACCCCGACCTGTCCCCCGCCTCGGTAGAGGACCTGCGTGCCGCATTGGACCAACAGCTCCACCAGCTAGAGACACGCGTGGAGGAACTGCGGGATGTCCTCAGGAGCAACAGGCGCCGGTCCATCAAGGACTACTGGCGGGGCAGGGTACCGGATCTGCAGCTCCGGTGGACGGCGATACGGGGGGCCATCAACGTGGTGAACTATGCCCCGTCAGGCCTATGGTCCGTACGCGTCCGCGAGTCGGAGAAGGTGCTCTTGGAGGCCTCGGACGTCATTGGCGAGGTCCAGAGGTATTGGGAGGCGCTGTACGCCAAGCGGCCAGTGAACCTGCCGGCCTTCGAGCGGCTGGTCCGGGCCCACATTCCCAAAGGGGTGCCGGAGGAATGGAGGTCGGTACAGGACTACACCATGCAGGACCTTAAAGACGCCGTGAGGCAGGCCGTGGCGGACGACAAAGCTCCGGGGTCCAACCGGGTCACGGCTGCCCTCATAGCAGAGCTGCCTGAACCGGTGCAGGGGCTCCTGGTGCATGCATACAGGGCAATCCTGCGGGTTGCCGACGTCCCGGAGTCCTGGCACGAGGCCATTATCTGGCTAATGCCCAAGGGCACAGCCACGGGCAACCTGGACGAGTACAGGCCGATAGCCCTGGGGCAACAAGACATGCGAATGCTCATGACTCCCCTCATGCGGAGGTTCACAGCTGTTCTGGCACGCAAGGGACTGGCCGCGGACTGGCAGTTCGGAGCCATGCCGGGCTCCACGGCGGCTGCCCCGGTGTTCCTGGCCCAGCGCAGGCTGCAGCGTGGGCTGGAGGAAAACCACGTCCTGGCCTTCGATGTGTCGAAGGCTTTTGACACAGCGCCGCACGGGGCGCTGACGCTCCTCCTGCGCCACATGGGTGTCCCAGAGGAGCTCATCAGGCTCTTCCACACCCTCAGCTGCGGGTCTCTGGTGCGCATCGTCACCGCGCACGGCCCGACGCCGAGCATACAGCTCCACAGGGGCCTGCGGCAGGGCAGTGCGGAGAGCGCTGTGCTCTACCTCCTCCTTTTGGAGCCTCTCCTGCGGAGCCTCGCCTGTAAGGCGCGGGGAGATGCTCGCCATGCGGTGCCACCCCTGGTACAGGCGTACTGTGATGACCTCCTGTTGATAGCGCACTCCCTGCCGCAATTCCTGGAGTATGCGGCGGCGATAGCGCGGTATCTCACTGACATGGGCATGTCCCTCAACGTGGGCAAGTGCGCCTATGCCAATACTGCTCGCATCCATTCGATTATGGTATATCTGAACCCGGGGGACACGGCGGCCCCATGGGTATGCTTACGTGCCAAGGGCACGGTACCATACTTGGGCCTGCGCCTCGATCCCAGGGGGATGGCGATCATGAAGGAGAAGGAAAGAAAAATCCGGTGTGAAGCCCTGCTGGGCTGGTGCAAGAACACGCTGGGGCCGGCGTCGGTGCCTCATGAGGTGATGGCGGCTGTGGTTGGAGGCATCGTGCGGTACGCGGCGCCCTACCTGTCCGACACGGCGGAGGCGGTAATCAAGCTGAATACTACCATCAAGGCTGCGGCCCTGCAGTTCGAGAAGCTGCCCAAGGACCTGTCCAACGTGGCGGTGCGGTCGGGTCATGGGCTACGGTTGGCGGATGTCCAGGTTATATGCCGCGACTCCGTCGTGGCGACCATGGCTCAGCTCACCCACCACAGGTCGATGACAGTCCGTGATGAGCTGCGGGCCATGCTCCGAGACATGCACGTGCAGTACGGAGTGTGCGGGCAGTTCATGGTGCCCTCTGCGTCATTCGCCACACACGCTGGCAATACGTGGGTGGACAGGGTACTCAGGGCGATGGGGACGTTGCGCGTGGGGCTTCTCATGCCATCGTCGGTGTACTCGTGTGTACACGCCCATCTGCCGCAAGTGCAGTCGGCGGGGCGGAAGTGGGTGTCCCAATCCTATACCTTCAAGGGTAGGGACATCTGCATTCTCTCGGGGCCCCGCACAGATGCGACAGTACAGTCCCTGACTCATCCCGCAAATGACCCCCTGCATGCGCGGCTCCCCTGCCCTGCGCCTGGGCACTGGGCGGTACAGCTTCAGGAGTGCCATGAGGACCACCTGCACCTTCCGCACGCGGGAGTAGGGCCCCACCAGCTGGACCACGTGTGGCTCACGGGGCTTCGCGGCGTCTTCCGGCCGCAGCTGCCCGGTCCGTTGACTCACCGGCTAATACACCCGGTGCGCCGAAAGAAGGCCAGCAAACGCAATAGACAGTCCGCTGCGGGGGACGTGTATGTGGTGGGCGGATACAGGGAGGAAGGATGGGACCCGGCCAACCCGGGGCTGTCCATGCCGTTCGTCCCGCTAGCCGCCCTCCTGTTTCTGTTGGGGGACGTCTTTGAGGGCTACCGACAGCAAGACGATCCGGCGTCCGTCCCCCTGCTCACTCCTCACGCCGGGGGCGGCATGAGCCCGCCACCACTGTGGGTTGTGCACGGGCGGCCAGCGTTTTCCAGGGCGTGCGCGGCGGTGCACAAGTGCAGCGAATGGGCAATTGTTCTTCTGCTGCCGGCAGGCCCAATCCCGGATCCGGATGAGTACTCGGTCCCGGAAGTGGTCCGGATGTCCAACGTGCCGCACGATCCGCACGTCGCCGTCACGTCGTTGCGTGATGGCGGCGCAGTGGAGCAGGGGTCTGTGGTGGTATACCAGCCTTCCTGCTCCGCAACAGTTTGGGGAGCGGAGTACACCACCGCCCTGGACGCCATAAAGTCAGTCTGCGGATGTGACCTGGCCTGGAGACCACATGCGGTGTATCGACCGAGGGTGGTCCTGTCCCCGGAGCTCACGGCCTCCAGTGCGGCGTCCCTGGGAAAGGTGGTGCAGAGCCCCCACTCCGACGTGGCGTGGCTGGAGCCCCACCGGTACTGCTGGGTGCCGGTGGCGACTAAAGTCACATCGTCTGACGCGTCGCCCCAGGGAGACGACGCCACAAACGTGGCGGTGGCCAGCCACGGAATCCCCACATGGACGGGTGCCATCTACGGCACGGTCCCGGAGGCAGAGATCATTGGCGCGGCGGCGTACTTGTTGCACACGCCCCCGTCAGCGTGCACGGTACACGTGGTGGATGCGTCCGTCATAGGAGCGCATCTCCGCAGGGCGCAGGAGGCCCTGTACCGTGGCATCAAGGGGCCGACATCACATCTGGTCAATCAGCACGCACTGAGCTGGATAGTGGAGGGGCTGCGGCGGCCGCCGCGCCGAGTTGGGGGGCCGCACCACTGGGTGGTGAGGCAAAGCTCGCACTTGGCGGCGGTCCCGCTCGAGGCACCGGACTCTGCCGCGGCCCGTGCAATGGCCCCGCCAGTCCATCTTGTCCTGCCGAAGGAGCACGCCATCCTCTTGGTGCCGGAGGATAATGGTGAGCTCGAGCCGCGTGTGCCATCCATGCAAGCCCTTCAGCAAGTCCGGGAGATGGAGTGGCGTTCGCTGGCGGCTCGCACCAGGGCGCACAAACCACTGGCTGGCGCCTGCGAGGCGGTGCGCCTGGGAGCTGTGCATCACGGCCCAACGCACAGGAATATGCTGCGGGCACGTGACGGTCGCTTGTCCACCATGCAGGCCATGCGACGGTGGAGACAGAAGCTCACGCGTATGGCAATACCAGCCCACCCCTGTATCTTCTGTGGGGGGCCGGAGCAGGACATTGGCCACATGCGCCTACTGTGTGCGCGGGACGAGGAGGTGGCTGGGCTCCTGTGCAGGCGTGTGGAGGAGTTCACGGCGGAGCTACCCCTGACGGACAGGGCGGTGGAGTTCGTGGCATGGAGGGAGCACGGCTGCAGGTGGACTGAATCCCTGATGGCGGGTGTCGTCCCCGGGGACCTGAAGCGGCTGTTCGCTGCGGTGCGGGCGGCGTCGTCCCGGGGCCCTGCCAAGGCCAGGCTCTTTGTGGAGGACATGGTCCAGATTGGGGAAGATGTGTATGCCCGCAGGAACCATCAGCTCACCCAGATCATGTAGCTGCCGATGCAAGATCGAAGGAGGGCGGTATACGCGTTCCTGCGCGGTGACACACCCTTCTGCCCGCCGGCAGGGAGGATCCTGCAGCGTCCGCCGTGGAACCCGTTTGCCGGCCTCCCCGGCGACCTACGGGCAACCTTCCAGAGGGCACCGCTGCACGCACTGCTGGTGTCGCGGTCGTGCGTCGAGCATGACGAGGCCCTGTCCTTGTTCCCTCACTGGATGGCGGCGGTGGCGCAGGCCTTCGACCAGTGGATCGGTTCCTGGGTAGCGCGGGACATCACGGCATTCAGGGAGTGGTCCCGCGTGGTGTCGGCGCAGTCGTGGGCCCAGGTGCGTGGTACCAAGGTGAGAAGCCCTGACGGCCAGAGTGATCCCTGGCTCCAGGTGTACGCCAACCATCCAGCTGTGGGGAACGTCATGGGCTGGCCTCGCGAGGTGCTGCCGGTCCTTCAGCAACCTCTGTGCAGTCTCCCAGTCCTGGCGGTGGCTGTCGTACTTGACGTGGGTACGTTGTGGCTGTATGACCGGCAGCTGCGACGAGCCGTACCGGCGGTCACGGAGCAGCGGTCCATGGCAGTGTTAGTGGGCTCCAAGCAGCTGGCACGGGTACAGGGCGACGACGCGCAAGGCCACGTCACGGAGGCCATGTTCTCTCTGCCAGAGGGGGACGACCACGTGGCTGCCGATGCCCGTCACACCCTTGACACCCTAGGCCTCGAGGCGGTCATTGAGGCTCGGGCGGGAGGACAACGCTTGGTTCTGGCTTCCGCCAGGGGCCCGGAGCAGGACGCGGTTGATGTCATTGGGGAGGTCTTGCGAGACTACGGTTGGGAGCTCCTGGCGCATGGCACACGCAGCCCCAAAGTGGCGCGGTGGCCCCGGCTGCTTGAGGGCCTGCCGGTGATGCCCGACGGGCGACCGATACTCCGCCCGGTGTCCACGTGGGAGGAAGCGAGGCGCAGCCTCCTCAGTTGTGCCATAGCACGCACGCTGGCGAGGGCTTTGCTCGGGCTCTAGGACGCGTGCTGCGATGTATGGCAGGACCTGTGGTCGCAGTGTTGTGATGATAACTGCGTTCCATCGCGGTCTGTGCTTCCGCGGCGATGCCACGGGTGCGGGGAAACGGTGTCAGTATGGGTTCATCAGTGTGCCTCCGCCCCGCTGTGCGGGACATGTAAGGAGCGTGCCGATATGGGGTGGCCTAAGGCGAGGTGGGCACTGCGGCACTCTGGACAGATGTCCTCAGGTGCCTGGAAGACTATCCAGGATGGCCTGAAGAGCGTCCGAGTGGAAGGGGTACGGTGCCCTGGAGCGCCGTCTGCGGCCCTGCCCCTGATGCTGTGGTGGGCGGCTCTGGAGGGCGACTCACGGATACTCTGGTTGTGGCATCGCGGAGGAAATGGTGACGGCGTGGTGGGGGCCGGGGGTGCAGGTTGATGGGGTTGGGAATTGTGGGTGCACCAGCTACCGTCCCTACGCTGGACGCAGCGGAGGGGGTAGCGCCTGAGAAGCAGTGCCTTCGCGGCCTGATTGTGCGGTACTGGCAGGCGGCGTATGACGGCCAACGCGATGTGACAGGTCGTGCCGGCCTGATGGTGAGCCGTACTGCCCCCGTGCATGAGGGTCGGACAGGGATGCTTCACCCGCCTGCCCCAGGTCGCCGCATACAACAGTGAGGTGTCATGGGTCGTCCCGACCAGGGTAATAAGGCCCAAACCCCTGTAGGGTATTCCCATGGCACCGGGGTCTCTACTGGCGGCCCGGCTACGGCAGTGTTGAGGTTGGTTGCTCGGGATACACCGGGGGTGCACGGAGTTGTCTGGGGGTTACAGCGTTGCGGCGCCCCCTGGGAGTGTTACACGGGGTTGCGGGGTCAGCCTGCAGGCCCCGGGAGCGGCGGCGGGGCGGAGATGTGTGCGTGGAAGGATATGACAGTGGGGTCGTCAGGGGGACAGTATGGCGGGCGTCGTGGAGACGATGTGGCAGCATGGGAGGAGCGCTCACGGGGGGCACGTGGAGTTCCAGGTGGCGGCGTACTGGAGTCTTGGGGGTAAACGCGGCGGCACTGGGATCCGTACGGTGGGGGTATGCGGCGGTACTGGGGAACCGTACAGTGGGGGAGCAGCGGGGAAGTTCCAGATGACGGTGTACTGGCATCGTGGGGGTGTACGCGGCGGTACTGGGGACCGTATGGTGGGGGTACGCGGCGGTACTGGGGTCCGTACGCTGGGGGAACGCGGCGGTACTGGGGAACCGTACAGTGGGGGAGCACGGGGATGCATGGCGGTACTGGGGTGTCCCCCTGACCCCTCTAACAACTCAGGGGGAGCGCGGGGGCATCCCCTGGCCCCGTTAACAAACTAGAGGGACCGTGCCTGCGGGCATGTACATAGTCTAACCTCTGACCATGGCCTTGTGGTTGCGGTAGTGCGTGTCGTGGCGGCTAGCAGGTGGCGTCGGCGTGGCAACGGCGGTACTGCGCGGCGTCGTAGCGAAGAGTATGCAGTCGCCTCTCCACTGTAACGGCTTACCCCTGGGGGGCGCCAGTCCGGTCGGCTAGAGGCGAGGAGGGCAGAGGAGCGGCATGCTGAGTGGTCCGGGGGTGACGCGCGGGCCAATGCTATAAGTAGGCCCGCCACGTCGTCGGTGGGGGCCGAACCAGCGGCCTGGCCGCTGCTGTGGCGGAAGAGGCGCAACCACGGAAGCTGGCCAATCAGTGCAGGTAAGGGTCAAGGGTAGGCGCCACGGCATTGTATGTGGGCCAGATGAGGTGCACCTGGTTACCACAGCCCGGGGCGAGCCTCTGGTGGGTACCCCTACAGGGGGTCGATAACCAAGCTACGGCACCCACCAGCCCGAGTCCCAGCCAGCGATATTCACGGGTTGCGCCACTCCCGTCGCGTAGCGGCCGGCGTCCCCCCCTGTAGACCCTCAAGATATATTATACGTGGGCACGTGGTTACCTCGCAGCAGATTGGGCGCTGGCCCCTGACATGGGGTGCCAGCATGGTGTATATCTGGGGTGTGGGGGCAGCACAGGGCCACGGTGACGTGGAATTGATACCGTGTTTCTTTACTGTACTAGGGGACTGGTGCGGTGGGACGGTGGCGTACAATGTGGAGACATGGGGGCGATGAAAGCTGAGGGCCAGGCTAGGCTGGAGCCTCCCAGAAATCCTGCCTATGCATATACGGGCTATTGCGTGGTGGCAGAGGGATACGTGGAGTCAGGGGTGGTGGGCAGTCTCGAGGACGCAGACGGCAATGGATTCCATGGGGTCATGAGTGATGGATGTCTCCACGGTGGCGGGGGTACGCGAACGACGGAGGGTCAGCTCTCGCTTCGCCGCATGCGTGCTGCTTTGTTCCTTGGTTGCCGCTTTGCGACGGACAGAGATGCCCTTGCTTTCTGCTTGTTGCGATGCTGCTGCGCTGCTTTGCCTTGCCCCCTTACCCCCGGCGAACAAACGGGCCAGCGTCCGTCGCCGTTGCTAATGCTAACGCTTTGCAGTTGCCACTGCCCCCAAAGCCTGGTTGACCGGTATCCCCGGTCCTCTGGGTCCTCCGTCATGCTGTGGGCCACCTCAGGCAGCCCTGGGACCCACGGGATCGAGCGAGGCAGGAACCAGCTGTCGGCGCGAGATGCCCGGTAACTCCAGTAGACGGCATGATAAGTGGTTATGACTATGACTATGACTATATATATATATATATATATATATATATATATATATACACACACACATATATATATATATATATATATATATATAGCAAGCAACAAGCAAGCACGTCACCATTCCGTTTTGGCCATAGCCCCTTCCCAACGCCTCGGGCTTGACTCTACCTTAGCCGTCCTAGAGCCTAGGTGGTGCCCTTGCCAAATCCAAGTTTTGAGCCCAAAACTCACCGGTGGCGGCCCGGGGCGGGGGCGCCAAGTCGGGAGGTGCCCTCCCAAAACTGCGCAGTTTTGGGCCAAAAACAGCCATTTTTCGCCCAAACCAGCCCTAGTAAGGGTTCCAAACCACCCAAACAAAGGCAAACGGCTGCTACACTCCACGTGCGGCTTGACTTTCTCGTGACCAAGGGACCTTTGGTGCCCTCTAACTCCACGATATGTCCGAGAAACGGCCCAAAAAGGCGCCAAAAAGCCCCAAAAACTGCGCGATGTGCACCAGCACCCCGAAACCAAGAACGGGCCGTATGTTGGGCTACGTGGCTCAAAAACGGATTCCGAGGGCACCTAGTCCATCCGCAACCCCCCACTTTTTATGGTTTCCAAGCCTCAGAATCGCCCAACGAGACACGTAGACCCCCGTACCAGTGGTCACTTGGTGCGGCCGGAGGGCCGTCCAGGCCACGCACAGTGGGGGCCAACGGTGGGTCCACCAGGGTCCCCAGGGCGAAAAAAATCATTTTTTTCAAATTTGTTCCTAGACCACTTGGGATGCTCAAACAAGTGTTTTTAGGCCGTTTTGAGCCCGTGGTGGCGCGTTTTGGGCCATGGAAAATCCCAAAATGCCTTGAAAGCAAGCACGCCGCCATTTCGTTTTGGCCATTGCCCCTTCTCACCGCCTTGGGCTCGACTCTATTTTAGCCATCCTGTGAGCACCAGATTCTGCAAGACGAGGCGATACAATAGTCGTTTGTTGCGTGGTGAACGTGTGCACTAGGTTCTTTCATCAAACCGTCCATGGTGATCGAACCGTCCATGCTGTGAGCGCAGATTCCGCAAGACGAGGCGCTATACAAAAGTCGTTTGTTGCGTGCTGAACCTGTGCACAAGGTTCTTTCATCAAACCGTCCATGGTGATCAAACCGTCCATGCGGTGAGCGCCACATTCCGCAAGACGAGGCGCTATACAAAAGTCGGTTGTTGCGTGCTGACCCTGTGCACAAGGTTCTTTCATCAAACCGTCCATGGTGATCGAACCGTCCATGCTGTGAGCGCCAGATTCCGCAACACGAGGCACTATACAAAAGTCGTTTGTTGCGTGCTGAACCTGTGCACAAGATTCTTTCATCAAACCGTCCATGGTGATCAAACCGTCCATGCTGTGAGCGCCACATTCCGCAAGACGAGGCGCTATACAAAAGTCGGTTGTTGCGTGCTGAACCTGTGCACAAGGTTCTTTCATCAAACCGTCCATGGTGATCGAACCGTCCATGCTGTGAGCGCCAGATTCCGCAAGACGAGGCACTATACAAAAGTCGTTTGTTGCGTGCTGAACCTGTGCACAAGGTTCTTTCATCAAACCGTCCATGGTGATCGAACCGTCCATGCTGTGAGCGCCAGATTCCGCAAGACGAGGCACTATACAAAAGTCGTTTGTTGCGTGCTGAACCTGTGCACAAGGTTCTTTCATCAAACCGTCCATGGTGATCGAACCGTCCATGCTGTGAGCGCCAGATTCCGCAACACGAGGCACTATACAAAAGTCGGTTGTTGCGTGCTGAACCTGTGCACAAGGTTCTTTCATCAAACCGTCCTGGGTGATCAAACCGTCCATGCTGTGAGCGCCACATTCCGCAAGACGAGGCGCTATACAAAAGTCGGTTGTTGCGTGCTGAACCTGTGCACAAGGTTCTTTCATCAAACCGTCCATGGTGATCGAACCTTCCATGCTGTGAGCGCCAGATTCCGCAAGACGAGGCACTATACAAAAGTCGTTTGTTGCGTGCTGAACCTGTGCACAAGGTTCTTTCATCAAACCGTCCATGGTGATCGAACCGTCCATGCTGTGAGCACCAGATTCTGCAAGACGAGGCTCGATACAAAAGTCGGTTGTTGCGTGCTGAACTTGTGCACAAGGTTCTTTCATCAAACCGTCCATGGTGATCGAACCGTCCATGCTGTGAGCGCCAGATTCCGCAAGACGAGGCGCTATACAAAAGTCGTTTGTTGCGTGATGAACCTGTGCACAAGGTTCTTTCATCAAACCGTCCATGGTGATCAAACCGTCCATGCTGTGAGCGCCACGTTCCGCAAGACGAGGCGCTATACAAAAGTCGGTTGTTGCGTGCTGAACCTGTGCACAAGGTTCTTTCATGAAACCGTCCATGGTGATCGAACCGTCCATGCTGTGAGCGCCAGATTCCGCAAGACGAGGCACTATACAGAAGTCTTTTGTTGCGTGCTGAACCTGTGCACAAGGTTCTTTCATCAAACCGTCCATGGTGATCGAACCGTCCATGCTGTGAGCGCCACATTCCGCAAGACGAGGCGCTATACAAAAGTCGGTTGTTGCGTGCTGAACCTGTGCACAAGGTTCTTTCATCAAACCGTCCTTGGTGATCGAACCGTCCATGCTGTGAGCGCCAGCTTCCGAAAGACGAGGCGCTATACCAAAGTCGTTTGTTGCGTGCTGAACCTGTGCACAAGGTTCTTTCATCAAACCGTCCATGGTGATCGAACCGTCCACGCTGTGAGCGCCAGATTCCGCAAGACGGGCGCTATACAAAAGTCGTTTGTTGCGTGCTGAACCTGTGCACAAGGTTTTTTCATCAAACCGTCCATGGTGATCAAACCGTCCATGCTGTGAGCGCCAGATTCCGCAAGACGAGGCGCTATACAAAAGTCGTTTGTTGCGTGCTGAACTTGTGCACTAAACCGTCCATGGAGATCAAACCGTCCATGCTGTGAGCGCCACATTCCGCAAGACAAGGCGCTATACAAAAGTCGTTTGTTGCGTGTTGATGATCCACTCCCATACCCGTGTCGGACCTGCAATTATTGGAAAATGCCTTGAAAATGAACCATCCAGGCTGTGAGCGCCAGATTCCGCAAGACGAGGCGCTATACAAAAGTCGTTTGTTGCGTGCTGAACTTGTGCACCAGGTTCTTTCATCAAACCGTCCATGGTGATCAAATCGTCCATGCTATGAGCGCCAGATTCCGCAAGACGAGGCGCTATACAAAAGTCGTTTGTTGCTTGTTGAACTTGTGCACTAGCTCCTTTCATTCGGTACCCTTTTTTTCATTGTGTTGTGTGTTCTTTGCGATTGGATTGCGAATATGCGTGTACTCTTAACCCAGTTGCGTTCATACCATCCATATCTGACTCCTGGAACAAGAGTTGCCACAACGCTGCAAACACGCATATTTTGTGCTCCCATTTTGATGTTACGTAGCCTAGATAATGAACGCACGTGTTGCATAGTATCACGCAAGTGTTGCACATGACCATGGTAGGTAATGGTTTTGGAATCATGGGATCGTGGGTTATGGCACAGGGTACCATAGTAGGTAATAATCGTGGGATCGTGGGATCATGGGATCTCGCTAGGCGTGAGGCGTGCAATATAGCAGGCGTGCAATGTTCTGCATCTTCCTGTATTCCTTCCTCTTCGGGTCCCTTTTTTCCGTTGTGTGCTCTGTTCTTTGCGGTTGGATTTGGAATATACGTGTACTCTTAACCGAGTTACGTTCATATCATCCATGTCCGACTACTGGCAACAAGAGTTGCAACAATGCTTGGAGGCTGACCTTGACTTTGCCCCCGGGACTTCATTGCGCGGCACCCCGAAGTTGCGCCGCGCACCATTCGCCGTCGCCATGCCGGTCCACGCAACAAACTGAGGAACTGGCTCAGAAAGCGGGTGGAGCGTGGAGTTCAATCGTCATCCATGGCAAACCTCAACACGCCACAAGCACAAGCCGCCAAGGGATCTACTTGGGTCGGATGGAACACCCCACAAGCACAAGCCGCCAAGGGATCTACTGGGGGTGTAAGGAACACACGACAAGCACAAGCCGCCAAGGGTGCCACAAACACGCCACAAGCACAAGCCGCCAAGGGATCTATTGGGGGTGCCACGAACACGCCACAACCACAAGCCGCCAAGGAATCTATTGGGGGTGCCAGGAACACGCCACAAGCACAAGCCGCCAAGGGATCTACTTGGGGTGTGCGGCACACGCCACAAGCACAAGCCACTAAGGGTGCAAGGAACACGCCCGAGGCGCAACGCGATAAAGGTATTGTGGGTGGACACTTCAATACGCCTGAAGAGCAACATGCCAAGGCTCACATCCCCGATTAACAGGGGTTGTTGGTGCCGCTAAGAAAGAGCTTTTCCGCGGGAAGCACAAGCCGCCGTCTCGCATTTCTTTGAAATCCATCCGAGAGTATTGGCTTGATGGCTTGGATGTTTTGTACTCGCCACTGTTCGATGCCCTTTGCCATCGATGTGGTCAACTGCTTTGGGGCCCGGTTGGTGCGCACAAGTTTCTTGTTTCCCGGGATGATAGTGCAGTCCGTACCACCAACCTCTTTGGGGTGCCACCCACAGATGTGATTACTAGTGCGATCTTCGAGTTCCGAAATGACTTGTTTGCCAACTATGTACAATACAAAGGACCACCTTTTCGCGTTCCGCCTCGGTTGCATTCCACGAGTATTGGCCCCTTTAAAGTGTATGATACGCCGGTGTGGCATTCGCCGCATCGTTTGTATGCATGCCTCGTTTGCAGCAAGTATTGTGCCAAGTATGATCCTATAAATTATGGGTACGAATTGGATGGCACCACACATTACATCGTCCCAACCAAACTTGCGAATCTCACTGAATATCAAAAACGGCAAATCGCGTTGCGTGCTTTGTATTCAAATACCCTTAAGCACGTGGATCTGCGTCATCGACAGTGGCACCATGCTATTGGGACCGTTGGTGTGGGCCGCAAGCCTAGCCAGCATTATAATGCACTATATGGGTTTATGACCATGAAAGAAGATGTGCTTCGCGATTATCAAAAGCCGAAGGATAGTGCCCAAAACACGCGGCAAATGAACCAAGCATTGCTGTTGCTGAAGAAAATTCAACCCTTTTATTCCCGGTTTTTGGCGCATTATGAAACATTGTACCGCTACCTGCAGAATGCAGCTTCTACAATTGAAACGTTGACATAACGGTTTTTCGAGGATAAGTACGTGAAACGCCTGGAGTACCATCTACAAGACGAGTATGTGGCTTGGGCAGTGGAGTGTGATGCACCGCGGAACATCACTCCCGATATTGCCCCTCACCAAGACAGAGTGGGATTCATGCATCGAGCACCATTTCAACGTGCCGGGGGGACCGTTACCGCTGCAGCACAATCATTGGCGAACGACACGTATTTGCATTTCAACGATCCAAAATTGGAACCGTGCATTTGGCCGGATTTGTATCCTGGTGGAGTTGGTGGATACAAGGTTGGGTGTGGAATTGGATGTGCAGCGTATTACCGTAGCCGCTATCTTGCATTTGATGAGCGCTGGCGCCGTGACCGATGGTGGTCCTTCTTCCAAGTGAGTAAAGAGATGAAGAATCAACTTGCTTGGAATCAGCAAAATTTCGAACCGCAACCTGGTGATCGCGCAGAGGATATCAGTGCGGAACATTTGCGTGATGCTCAAAGCTGTGCAGGACCCAAGCCCCCTCCAAAGCGACACTCGTCACATCACGCACAATCTTCTTCGCAGTCCACTCAATCACCCGGTCAGCCGAGCCAATCAACTCCATGTCCAGGTGCCGAATCATCCACACAGTCTCCGAGCCAACCAAGCCAATCATCAGCACGCCCCGCACACGAACATAAGAAGGCCCGTGCTTCGTACCACGATGGTGTTGATTCCATGAATCGGATTTTGGAAGGCGAAGGGGTTGATCAAGGTACTGCGGAACTCAACCCGTACTATCGATATGGAAATTATGTCCCATCCAAGCTAGTTGGGACACGATCCTATTGGGCCTCACGGCATCTTGACCTCACTGCAATGAGCCGCGAGCTTGGAAAAGCAAATCTATTCATTACTTGGACAATGAAGGACAATTGGGCTGATTTGCAAGCCGCAGTGCAGAAGGGATGTCGCGCAGGTGCGGTGTGGCCTGGACGATATCCCGAGGGCACAAGGCCCACCAAGCCAATTCAAGACGGGTACGATATGGAGGCATGTGTCGCATTTCACAAGCGGGTCGAGATCTTCAAGCGTGAGTTCTTAGCCATTGGCAAGAGAGGTCCATTTGGAACGGTTCGCGATTATTGGGTCCGCTTTGAATACCAAGAGCGCGGCCGAGTGCACTTGCATGGTGTTGTTTGGTGCCCCCCCGATTCAATCCCGGATGATGTCATCTGCGCTCCAATGCCCCGCGAAAGTGATGGCTATGATCCGGAATTCACTTCATATCTACGGAGTTTATACAAGGAGTGCAATATGGTGCACCAATGTTACCGAGACAAATGTTTCAACATTGGCCAAGGGCGCGTATCTACCGAGTGCAAGTCAGGGTATCCGTTTACGGTTCCCCAACATAAGGAGGAGTTGGACAGTAAAGGTGTACGCCTATTGTACCACCGACAGGAACAAGAAGATGCTTGTGTAGTACCTCACAATCGTCGGCTTTTAGTACGTTTGCAATGCCACAACGATGTGCAACGGATCACATCTTTGGGGTGGGAGTTGTGCCTTGCGAAATATCTCACCAAAGCTGCAAAATCATTGGCTGTTCCAATGAACCTGTCACCAAATGCCACTAATGTTGAGCGCTTGCTGAAGCTACGTTCTTTGGGGCGCATGGAGAATGGAATGATGCTGCTCGGCATTCATCAATGTAGGGGTAGTAGAGAGGTTGTATGGATTCCAACGGATCCATGGCCTAAGTTGGGGCGCTTGAAACGCCGCAAACACCTACCGGAGGATGACGCGTCTACAAATGTTTGGTACCTAGATAGGTACGATTTCTATTTGAAGCTTCCGGACGGTTTGCAACTCAAGTACCCTGACTTCTACCGCTATTACCGTCGTACACAGCGCAATCCCTCAGAGGCCAGCGCCTTGGCAAGCAATCGGTCAGAGGATATGGCCAACGAATCTCTGTCTAGTGATTCTGACAACGAAGTAGACGGTGATCGGTACAAAGCCGATCCTCCTGACAATGGCAAGGAGCGCCCGTACTGGTGGCCGTCCCCTCCAAAGCGCATGGAGCGGGAAATTAGAGACAACATGGGCAATAAGTGGAGATTGCGCCGGCGCACTGCCATTCCAAGGTGGAATTTCTACCTTCCCTACGGTGAGGACGCAAAAAAGTACTTCTTACAAAAGATTCTCCTCTCCCAGCCCTTCACGAAAGAAGACCACGAACAGTGATTCCTTTCGAAGGACAATGTGTCGAAAACCTACATGGAGGAGTGTATCCTTCGTGGGCTATTCCGAGGATATGAGGAAGAAGCACGAGAAACCCTGAACAACGCCCAGGCTCGAGGTTACTCAGTTGAGCGGTTGCGTCTTCTTGCAGAAGTCCTTTGGGCTGAGGACATAGTCGATGCAACCTTCTTCAACAATTATATGTCCGATTTGGATGAGCTTGACAAGCATCGGGCCGGTGACGATGAACCAATGGTTGCCGATGAGGCGGAAATGGATCCCCAATCGGCTGAGGAGTTGAAGGCGTATATGAATGCCGATGACCCCGGAGCTGCCGAAACCTTGGTCAATACTATAAATCATTGGCAACGCATGGTTTTTAAAATCTTTGTGGCACACTTTCAACAACAACAACCGAAGGATGTACTAGATATATCGACACATTGTCCGGCTAGCATTGCTGGTGATCGACCTCAGTTGTGTGCCATTCTCACAAGAGTTGCAAGAACTGGGAAGTCTCACGTCGTACGTTTATTGATTGCCAAGCTACGCGCATGTGGATTTTCAATACTCGTGTGCGGTGCCAGTGGCGTGGCAGCCCTGAATGTTGGTGGCCGAACCATCCACAACTTGTTTTCTTTGTCCTTGGACCTTGATTGGCAAATCAAATAGGGAACAATTCTTTGGTGGATGATTCGTAATGCTGACATGATTATTGTGGATGAGTTCTCACTTTTGTCGAACAAGCTCCTCCACACGTTGAATGACATACTACACAAGGTGCGCCGAGACAAGCGGAATCCTTTTGGAGGAATTACAATGCTTCTTGTTGGCAAACCATTGCAGCTTCCCGCTGTTGATCTCGACATCTTCGATAGTGCCCTCTTCTGGAACCATTTTGTGCCGTTTGTGTTGACGGAGGTCATGCGCCAAGACGATGGACAATTCATTGACTTGCTCAATCGTGTACGCATTGGGGAGGAAACAGATGATGATCATCTCACTCTACAGCAACACATCGCTCCAAACAATGATGTTTCGCTTGGAGACCTCGAAGATGCCCCAATGCTAGGGGGACGCAGGAGTGCTATGCATTGGTGGAACGAACACTTCATGGCACAATTGGGATCTAATATTGTGACCTTCAACGCCACCTATGTGGACATGGGTGGTGCTCCTACCAATCAAGCCATGTGCGACTACATCAATTCTCGCAATTGCCGCGTGCTCCCACAACAGGTTTTCGTGGCTGCCGGTATGCGATCCCGGCTAATTCGCAACGTTAGTATTCAGAATCGTTTGGTGAACTCGACAATGGTTGTTATAACCGATGGTCCGATGATGTTATCGTTGTGTGCCCCATTGGTCGCACTAGGGAGTACCCTATTTGGGATGCAGCGTTCTAGGGCGTGGTGCGGAACCCCTAGTTAGAACGCAATTTCTGGAACACCCACCTACCCTCAATTTTGGGGCAAACCACCAAAAAAAATGGATCCAGCACCCTCAAAAACGCCCCGTCCCCTTTCTTTCCCCACATAACCCTCATTGTAGGGGTGGTTTTTGGGGGGGGGGGGGGTCAAGGAGTTAGAGCACAGTTAGAACAGAGGCCCCAAGGGCTCGGCGGCAACCACCTCCACCGCCTCCCCAATAAGGGGGGGTGTTGCCCCAAATGGAAAAAGAATCACCCCCCGCCCTGAAATAATGTTGGGAGTGGTGACCCCATACCACTCACGCTCCCACTCCCTTGTGGGGCAAAGGGAGTGCATGGGGAGCTTGGTTTCGGGGTCGTCAGTGCATACCCGGCGGGTGTTGTGGGTGAGGGGTTGGGGGAACCAACCATCCGACTTCCCCTTCCCCTTACCAGGTCTCACCCTTACCTTCTGGACACTAATCATAAGGGGTTTGTGGGGCCTCTCCTTCCTCCCCCAGCCCCCACCCCCCCCCACATCCTCCTCCTCCTCCTCCACTTCCTCCTCCTCCTCCTCCTGACCCACATAGAGGGTCGTCTTCGTCCCCGCACCCTTCTCGGCATGGGCGGTGACGGACTCCACCACGGCGTCCACGTCCTCGGGATGAAGGTGGATCAAAAATCCAGCAACCCCTGGATTTACCTCTAGCAACTCGAAGATGTAGTTGCTGAGAACCAGGGGGTCTCTCTTGTTCGCCATGAAGGGGGACTTATGGACAAGGAGTCCAAAGTCCACACCATGTTCAAAGCGGGTCGCCACAGGGCGCCTCACATTGGCATCACCCATTGTAAACCCCTCAGGACCGCCAAGGCGACGGACCCCAAGGAGCTTTTGATGGTGCTCGCACCAAGCGTGGACAGCAGCAAGGGCCATTGTCAAAGAATACGAAGGCTTTGAGAGCTACAGCGAAAAGGGGAAACATAAAATGAAGCGCGATAACCCACGCGATAACCCAGGCGATAACTAGTTATCGCGCGATAACCCCCGCGATAATCCCCGCGATAACTAGGTTATCGCGCGATAACCCCCGCGATAACTAGTGCTCTAACCCCGTTCTAACCCCGTTCTAACTAGTTGGAGCACACAAAGATCAAAATGCAAAAAGTGCAAAACGGGCAATATCGAGCAAACGAAACATGGAAGGCACATTGTTGCATCATAGTGCACCCATGTAACATGTGAAATTCCGGGTTCCAACCATATTAACAACACCCAAAATTGGGGGGGTTCCGCACCACGCCCTAGAACGCTGCATCCCATTTGTCAGTTCCAACAAACAATCCCCGTGTACGGGCCATCCGTGCAGGTCAAAATACTACAATTTCCAATGCTCGCAGGATATGCATGTACTGTACACGGATCGCAAGGCTGCTCGTACCGGATTGTGTGGATTGATACGGCAACCTTCTTTGCCGCAGCACATGCGTATGTTGCATTGTCACGAGCACGGTCCCTTCAAGGTCTATATATCCTTAACTATCGCCGTGAGGCATTCCTTGTGGACCCCTACTACGTGCAGCTGTGGAATTGGTTTGTGGCAACAAATGTTTTGGCACCCAAGCCCGTTCAGCACATTCCTCCTTACCCACGTAGAACCTTCACATCCACTCTCATTGCCGGGATCATGTGTGTATGCCGCTCATGGCACACCAAATCTCATTTCCCCAAAATTTGGATGCCCGCATTTTAAAAGTGAACATGTTGCTCATCTTGCAGTATGTGTCATTTCCATGGTGGTCTTGCATTGATAGACAATTACAAGGAGACAAGTTGTCATTGGACATTGACGACCTCAATGAGGACGGAACGGAGCAGCCACGTATGCGCAGACGGCCTCATGGCACATCTCAGCAACCAAATGTTGGAGTGCAGTTGTTGGATGGCAACAACAAGCCACATGTCTTTAGTGCCGATGTCTTGAGCCAAATGTCCGTTGTTCAGTTGCGTACCTTGTGTGCGGCTCATGGACTATCAACTTGTGGTACAAAGGCTGTTTTCCGGGAGCGCATTCTTCGAAAATAAGACCACATTGAGGGTCCACCAAAATGGTACCCGACTAAATCGCATGTGTCTCCGCCTCTGTCCTCCATTGGTGACTACCCCCATTTGGATGCACGTAATTGCCACTTCAGCCTTGAATATTGGCCGGAGGACAGAAATGATTCCGTCAAGCACGATGTCCATCTTGCAGAATGTGCGTGGTTGTCCACTTCGGCAGTCCAGTGCCTCCTTGAGGTTCGCTTGCCCCCAGGAACCACCTCGGTGAAACCCGTTATCATCGACATGCAGTTGGCCCAACTTATGCGACATTCTCCTACACTAAGCCTCATTTGTACACAAAAATGCGCGCTACCATTATTGCTAACGGCCCGAAATTCCACAATAGGGGTCCACTACGTGTTGGTCACAGATCTCCAAGTGGATTGCAAGAGCCTAGTCATTCACGATTCCAAAGACGCCTCGTCAGAATGTGGGGCTCTGTTTCGAGTCATGTTGAGGAAAATTGGCTGGTCTTTCGTGTGGCACCATTATGGAACCCAACCTGGGAATTATGGGGAATTATGGGGAATTATGGGGAATTATGGGGAATTATGGGGAATTATGGTGGAATTATGGGGAATTATGGGGAATTATGGTGGAATTATGGGGAACTATGGGGAATTATGGGGGAATTATGGGGGAATTATTGGGAATTATGGGGGAATTAAGGGGAATTATGGGGAATTATGGGGAATTATGGGGATATATGGGGAATTATGGGGAATTTTGGGGAAATATGGGGAATTATGGGGAATTATGGGTAGTTATGGTCGAATTTGGGTGGAATTATGGGGAATTATGGGGGATTATGGGGAATTATGGGGAATTATGGGGAAGCATGGGGGAATTATGGGGAATCATGGGGGAGTTATGGGGAATTATGGGGGAATTATGGGGGAATTATGGGGAATTATGAGGGGTTATGGGGGAATTATGGGGAATTATGGGGGAATTATGGGGGAATTATGAGGAATTATGGGGAATTATGGGGAATTATGGGGAATTACCATGGAATTATGGGGAATTGTGGGGAATTATGGGGGAATTATGGGGGAATTATGGGGAATTATGGGGGAATTATGGGGAATTATGGGGAATTATGGGGATATATGGTGAATTATGGGGAATTTTGGGGAATTATGGGGAATTATGGGGAAGCATGGGGGAATTATCGGGAATTATGGGGGAGTAATGGTAAATTATGGGGGAATTATGGGGGAATTATGGGAGAATTATGGGGAATTATGAGGGGTTATGGGGGAATTATGGGGAATTATGGGGGAATTATGGGGAATTATGGGAATTATGGGGAATTATGGGGAATTATGGGGAATTATGGGGAATTATGGGGAATTATGGTGGAATTTGGATGGAATTATGGGGAATTATGGGGAATTATGGGGAATTATGGGGGAATTATGGGGAAATATGGGGGAATTATGGGGAATTATGGGGAATTATGGGGGAATTATGGGGAACTATGGGGAATTATGGGGGAATTATGGGGAATGATGGGGGAATTTTGGGGATATATGGGGAAATATGGGGAATTATGGGAAATTAGGGGGAATTATGGGGAATTATGGGGAATAATGGTGGAATTTGGATGGAATTATGGGGAATTATGGGGAATTATGGGGGAATTATGGGCAATTATGGGGAATTATGGGGGAATTATGGGGGAATTATGGGTAATTATGGGGGAATTATGGGGAATTATGGGGATATATGGTGAATTATGGGGAATTTTGGGGAATTATGGGGAATTATGGGGAAGCATGGGGGAATTATGGGGAATTATGGGGGAGTAATGGTAAATTATGGGGGAATTATGGGGGAATTATGGGGGAATTATGGGTAATTATGAGGGGTTATGGGGGAATTATGGGGAATTATGGGAATTATGGGGAATTATGGGGAATTATGGGGAATTATGGGGAATTATGGGGAATTATGGGGAATTATGGTGGAATTTGGATGGAATTATGGGGAATTATGGGGAATTATGGGGAATTATGGGGGAATTATGGGGAATTATGGGGGAATTATGGGGAATTATGGGGAATTATGGGGGAATTATGGGGAACTATGGGGAATTATGGGGGAATTATGGGGAATGATGGGGGAATTTTGGGGATATATGGGGAAATATGGGGAATTATGGGGAATTAGGGGGAATTATGGGGAATTATGGGGAATAATGGTGGAATTTGGATGGAATTATGGGGAATTATGGGGAATGATCGGGGAATTATGGGGAATCATGGGGGAATTATGGGCAATTATGGGGAATTATGGGGGAATTATGGGGAACTATGGGGAATTATGGGGGAATTATGGGGAATTGTGGGGGAATTGTGGGGGAATTATGGGGAGTTATGGGGAATCATGGGGAATTATGGGGAATTATGGGAGAATTATGGGGAATTATGGGGGAATTTTGGGGAATTATGGGGAATTATGGGGAATTTGGGTGGAATTTGGATGGAATTATGGGGAATTATGGGGAATTATGGGGAATTATGGGGGAATTATGGGGAATTATGGGGAATTATGGGGAAGCATGGGGGAATTATGGGGAATTATGGGGGAGTTATGGGGAATTATGGGGGAATTATGGGGGAATTATGGGGAATTATGAGGGGTTATGGGGGAGTTATGGGGAATTATGGGGGAATTATGGGCGAATTATGGGGAATCATGGGGAATTATGGGGAATCATGGGGAATTATGGTGGAATTATGGGGAATTATGGGGAATTATGGGGGAATTATGGGGGAATTATGGGTAATTATGGGGGAATTATGGGGAATTATGGGCAATTATGGGGATATAAGGGGAATTATGGGGAATTATGGGGAATTATGGGGAATTATGGGGAATTATGGGTGTTTATGGTGGAATTTGGGTGGAATTATGGGGAATTATGGGGAATTATGGGGAAGCATGGGGGCATTATGGGGAATTATGGTGGAATTTGGATGGAATTATGGGGAATTATGGGGAATTATGGGGGAACTATGGGGAATTATGGGGGAATTATGGCGAATTATGGGGAATTATGGGGGAATTATGGGGAATTATGGGGAATTATGGGGATATAAGGGGAATTATGGGGAATTATGGGGAATTATGGGGAATTATGGGGAATTATGGGTGTTTATGGTGGAATTTGGGTGGAATTATGGGGAATTATGGGGAATTATGGGGAAGCATGGGGGCATTATGGGGAATTATGGTGGAATTTGGATGGAATTATGGGGAATTATGGGGAATTATGGGGGAACTATGGGGAATTATGGGGGAATTATGGCGAATTATGGGGAATTATGGGGGAATTATGGGGAATTATGGGGAATTATGGGGATATAAGGGGAATTATGGGGAATTATGGGGAATTATGGGGAATTATGGGGAATTATGGGTGTTTATGGTGGAATTTGGGTGGAATTATGGGGAATTATGGGGAATTATGGGGAAGCATGGGGGCATTATGGGGAATTATGGGGGAGTTATGGGGAATTATGGGGGAATTATGGGGGAATTATGGGGGAATTATGGGGAATTGTGAGGGGTTATGGGGGAATTATGGGGAATTATGGGGGAATTATGGGGGAATTATGGGGAATTATGGGAATTATGGGGAATTATGGGGAATTATGGGGGAATTTTGGGGATATATGGGGAATTATGGGGAATTATGGGGAATTATGGGGAATTATGGTGGAATTTGGATGGAATTATGGGGAATTATGGGGAATTATGGGGGAACTATGGGGAATTATGGGGGAATTATGGCGAATTATGGGGAATTATGGGGGAATTATGGGGAACTATGGGGAATTATGGGGGAATTATGGGGAATTGTGGGGGAATTGTGGGGGAATTATGGGGAATTATGGGGAATCATGGGGAATTTGGAGGAATTATGGGAGAATTATGGGGAATTATGTGGGAATTTTGGGGAAATATGGGGAATTATGGGGGATTTGGGTGGAATTTGGATGGAATTATGGGGAATTATGGGGAATTATGGGGCAATTATGGGGGAATTATGGGGAATTATGGGGGAATTATGGGGAATTATGGGGGAATTATGGGGAATTATGGGGGAATTTTGGGGAAATATGGGGAATTATGGGGAATTTGGGTGGAATTTGGATGGAATTATGGGGGAATCATGGGGAATCATGGGGAATTATGGGGAATTATGGGAGAATTATGGGTAATTATGGGGAATTTTGGGGAATTATGGGGGAATTGTGGCTTGGTTTTGATTCCTCATGTGTTGTTGTTTGTTCCCCTGAGGACGCCGTGGAACATAATCACGCTGCATAATTGTTTTTCAAGTCTTAAAAGTCTGGTGGCCACTCGGCACTCTCCTTTGCACGGGTGCGGGGCCCATCGTGGGCCTGCCCTAATAACCACTCGACATCCTCCTTGGGGGCACGGGTCGCTGAACCACCAGATTCCTGCGGAGCAGCAACAGCTTGCACAGCAGCACCATGAAGATGGTCAGACGTGCCAGCAGCAATTCCCCATACTTCCCCAAAATTCCCCATAATTCCACCATAATTCCCGATAATTCCACCACCATTCCCCATAATTCCCCATAATTCCACCATAATTCCCCATAATTCCCCATAATTCCACCCAGATTCCCCCATAATTCCCCATAATTCCACGCAAATCCCCCATAATTCCCCCATAATTCCCCATAATTCCCCATAATTCCCCATAATTCCACCAATCCCAATCATCCCGCCTGTAGCTGTTCGACAAGCCCACTATAGCCTTTAGGAATTATGGGAAATTTCCCCGCCACCACCAGACGAACTTTCCCCGCCAGCTCCGCCAGCAATTTGGCGGCCGCATAACCCTGTACTTGTGGGTTCTGTGTGGTGATGCTCGCCATGCAATGGTGCGCTACCAAAACGTTGACGGGACAACTCCCACGATGGTTCTTGGCATATTGTGCAAGCATCCTTCAAATGTTTGCAGTGGATTCCACGACGTTGCGATCCACAGTGAATACGTTCCAAGACGCCACATACGAGGATGCTTTGACCATGTATGATGAACCCGTCATTTGGGCAACGACGGAGTGTGGGGCCCTACCTGACGTCACCGATGCTGAATTGGATGCTGAAACAACCGAACACCATTGGACCTGCTCTCCACAAGCCACCAACCGTGGACCATCACACCCAACGGTAGGCAACAACGAGGCTCATCCAAATCCATCACAAACACATCAAGCTCAACACTCCAAGACATCAGAGTCAGAAGGAGGTGCCAACACAAAGCCTACCCCAAACACAACACAAAAATCTGGGCGCGCAAGTCCACCAACACCAACAGCAAAACCTTGGAGAAGAGTTCCCAAATCCAGAAGAACTACTATGCCAGCACGACAACAACCCCCAAGCCAAGCACCATATTCCTTTGTCTACAGAAGCGCCATTTTTGGGCCTCCGCTCCCGCCTCCGCTCCGTACGTTATCCCCGTAAGCTAGGAGAACGCGCACACCGACAATAACACTCCGTAACGCTCCGGAACGCGGATAACGCGGAGAACGCGGAAAACGCTTCCAGAAGCACGACCAGAAGCAGAAAACCGGAACGGGGATAACGCGGATAACGCGGAAAACGCTTCCAGAAGCACGACCAGAAGCAGAAAACCTGAACGCGGATAACGCGGATAACACGGAAAACGAGGGAACCGCTTTCAGAAGCACCACCGGAAGCACAGAAGCGGAACGTAGAAAACGCGGCCAACAAACGACCCCTATACGACGCTAAGAACGGTGGAAGCAAAGCGGGAGGCAACATGCAAAGTGCTTTTCTCCTTGAAAGTGGCTGAACCGCTTAAAAACTCATGCGCGAGTGCGTCGGGCTACCTCAAAAACTCCCAGAAGCGTTGTAAAAACAAGGGTGTTTTTCCCGACCCCTAGAAGCGCCCATTTCGTCATCTACGTCGTAGACAAATGAATATCGTTCGCAATCACATCAACCCCAAGGAGGTCGCGGAAAGTCAACCAACACCGAGGGCAACCACTCCTCAAGAAAAAGGACATCCCAACAAAGCAACGGGCCACATTCCAAGAGACAACGTGCAACGGGCAGCGAGCAACCAGGTAGTCGCAAACGCCCTCAACCACACCAAGATCCAACGGCACCATCAAGCGAACCCCCCCGGTCACGTCGTGGAGCGGAGCGTACCCCGGTGGATCATTTGGCTTTAACGAAGAGAGAAATCACCGAGTGGTCCACAAGGATCACCGATGAGAACACCAATCTTCGCCGGCGAAAGGCACATGCCTTGCCCTTCTTGGGTGCCCAAGATGCAACCGCAGCAAAGGGGCAATACCGCTCTTTATCACTGCTTCTTCATCCGGACAAGAACAGGACCGACCCAATGGCGACCGAGAGATTCAAAGTGTTGGGTGCGGCAAAAGATTTGTTTGACTAGGCCATTAATTGGATCAGCACACTTAATGCGTCACATGGTGCTGTACGAATGGACTTGGAAAACAGGTGTACTCTTAACCGAGTTACCTTCGTTTCCTCTCCAAGTCCAAAACCTGGTTGGCAATGTGTTTGTCCGTGTACCGATTTTTGCCAACAAGCTGCCAATAATTACTTGCGTTTAGCACCACCACTTCCAATTGCCGCAATTAAATGAAAGCGCAACCATAATGTCCCATGGTGGCCCCTAACCCCATTATCGCCGCCCGAGAAACCCTCCTAAGGTTCCCAATATCACTATCTGGGAATACCCAAGCCGATGACACCCAATCCTATTCCGGGGTAGGGGCGGTGCGAAAGGTCGGACTACACCTGGGCCGCATACTCAACAGTTTGGAGGTGCCTGACACCCACATGTGGGTCATTTCTGCTTTTGTCCCCGTGCTCAGCATCGGTGACCCCCGAGACGGCATGAGTTAGGGTGCCACTATGCCCACATGTGGGGGACTTCTGATTTTGTCCCCGTGCTGAGCATTGGGGGCCCCCGAGAGGGCAGGGGTTGGGTAGCCAATGTGCCCACATGTGGGCCATTTCTGATTTTGTCCCCGTGTTGAGCATTGGGGACCCCTTAGAAGGCAGGGTTTATGTAGCCACTCCGCACATTGCCAACACATGGCTATGGGCGCTTCACTCATGACATTTTTGTAAGGCCTCGTCCCCTACACCGCAACATGCAACACCTTCACGCACCAACATGGAACACAAATTACCCCCACATTGTGAACGTGGTGCCATGCACATTCATCTATCACTACATCCATCGAACGAAATCTCGTAAACTACAACTCCCACTCACACTCGCAATACATCCCACTCCTCAACTCATTCACCATGGACATCACACCGGACACTATTTTCAATGAACCGGTCAAGGTTGCAACAGGGAATGGCTTGGCATGGCATGACCTAGCTACCCGCTACACATCGCTAACAAAGTGGCAAATGAACGCATCGCAAAAAATTTTCAAGGGGGGGGTGGACACACTACCGCTCCACGCAGGCATAGCCGATATGTTCACTGCCCTCCATCTCCATGATGGCTATGCAATTTGGCGGAATGTTTTCAATAACTACAATGCAGCAGTTGGACGGCACGTAGATGACTGCCGTTTCAAACGGAGTGCTACGTACATCTTTCATTTTGGGCCACCATGCGTAATGCAATGGGACGGGAAGGAGTTTGAACTACTCCACAACACACTGTATGGATTTGATGGAAGCATGCAACATGAGCTTCCATGTTGTGGTCGATACAGCTTGTCCCTGAGGGCTTGGGTGTAGGAGTTGGGACCCACAAGATTCCCGAATGGCGAATACATTCTATTTCCACATCGTTCCCGACCCCATAACATGACCAAGCAGGAAGCCCTCACCCTCTAACCACACACTACTTGCGTTGTCTAAAAGTAACGTGCTAACCCCCCCTACCTAGCTTGGCCCATCCCGTCTCTTCCGCTCCGTTCCTGCTTTTCTTTGGGAGGGGAGAAGGGCTGTGCAAGTGGGGAGTAAGGGGGAGGAGTGATCTACCTTCATGACAGTGTGGTCCAAAGCCACCGCACATCCGCACTTGCCTTGAAAACCCCCCCCTCGTTATGTGTGTCTCTACTAACCCCTTGCCCGCCTCATCAGCTTACCCCCCTGAGGTTCTGCTCACCTTCTAATCCCGCGTGCCATACACCACTTGTGTTTTCTAAGAGTACCGTGCTAAGCCCCCCCATTTGCCTGCAACCATTTTTTTTGGCAACTGCCTAGAAAGTGTCCCAAGGAACCAAATCATCTTTTGTTTGGGGGGGAAGGGTTGTGCAAATGGGGTGTAAGCGGGGAGGGGTGATGTACCTTCATGGCGGTGTGGTCCAAAGCCACCGCCCCGAGTTGCTATGGCCACACATTCGCACTGGCCTTTCAACCCCCCCTATATATGTGTGTTTGTTGTAAATCTAACCCCTTGCCCGCCTCAGGAGCCCACCCACTTGAGGTTCGCAGTACGGCTGCGAATACCCAAGCCGATGCTACCCTCCCCCGCATTGGGGTGAGGGGCGGTGCGAACCGTCGGATCACACCTGGGCCGCTTAGCCAACCGTTCGGAGGTGCCCGACAAAGGTGGCAGATTTGGGTCCACCTCACCACTTATCCACAACCCACACATAACACGACATGATGCTGATGATGAGTGATGAGTGATGAGCAACCCCCCAACGTTCCTTGTGAGGCACCTGAGACGAATAGCAACGCCAGCATGGGAGAGGGGTGTTGATTAGAGGATATATATATATATATATATATATATATATATATATCCTCCAATCTACACCCCTCTCCCAACTCTAGGTGGCTCCACCACACGGCTCTAAGGTACGTGCGAAGGGCACAAACAGGTGCATACATGTGGCGGAAGGGGCTAAACTTGGTCAAAACGGGCTCAAAACGCGCTAAAAACACTTGTTTGAGCATCCCAAATGGTCCGGGATCAATTTTGGAAAAACGCGTTTTTGACCCATTTTTGACCCATTTTTGGTCCCAAAATGGCCCATTTTCAAGGCATTTTGGGATTTTCCATGTGCCAAAACCCGTCGCCACGGGCTCAAGATGGGCTAAAACCACTTGTTTGAGCATCATAAATGGTCCCGGATCATTTTTGGAAAAACACGTTTTTGACCCATTTTTGACCCATTGTTGGTCCCAAAACGGCCCATTTTCAAGGCAATTTGGGATTTTCCATGGCCCAAAACGCGCCACCACGGGCTCAAATTGGCCTAAAAACACTTGTTTGAGCATCCCAAGTGGTCGTTTTTTTTGCTGGGGACCCTGGTGGACCCACCGTTGGCCCCCACTGTGCGTGGGCTGGCCGGCCCTCCGGCTGCACCAAGTGACCACTGGTGGGGTGGTCTACGTGTCTTGTTGGGCGATTCTGAGGCTTGGAAACCATAAAAAGTGGGGGGTTGCGGGTGGACTAGGTGCCCTCGGAATTTGTTTTTGAGCCACGTAGCCCAAGATACGGCCCGTGCTTGGTTTCGGGGTGTTGGTGCACATTGCGCAGATTTTGGGGCTTTTCGGCGCCTTTTTGGCCCGTTTCTCGGACATATCGTGGAGTTAGAGGGCACCAAAGGTCCCTTGGTCACGAGAAAGTCAAGCTGCACGTGGAGTGTAGCAGCCGTTTGCCTTCATTTGGCTGTTTTGAACCCTTACTAGGGCTGTTTTGGGCGAAAAAAGGCTGTTTTTGGCTCAAAACTGCGCAGATTTGAGAGGGCACCTCCCGACTTGGCGCCACCGGCCCGGGCCGCCACCGGTGAGTTTTGGGCTCAAAAGTTGGATTTGGCAAGGCCACCACCTAGGCTCTAGGATGGCTAAAGCAGAGTCAAGCCCGAGGAGATGGGAAGGTGCAGTGGCCAAAACGGGATGGTGACGTGTTGTTGTTGTTGTTGTTGTTGTTGCTTGTTAGCTAAATTTAAGGGGAGAGGGGTGTAGTAATATATACATATTATTATTATTATTTATATATATACATATATATTCTCCAATCTACACCCCTCTCCCAACTCTAGGTGGCTCTAGCACACGGCTCTAAGGTACGTGCGAAGGGCACAAAGGGGTGCATACATGTGGTGGAAGGGGCTAAACTCGGTCAAAATGGGCTCAACACGGGCCAAAAACACTTGTTTGAGCATCCCAAATGGTCCGGGATCATTTTTGGAAAAACGCGTTTTTGACCCATTTTTGACCCATTGTTGGTCCCAAAACGGCCCATTTTCAAGGCATTTTGGGATTTTCCATGGCCCAAAACGCGCCACCTCGGGCTCAAAACGGCCTAAAAACACTCGTTTGAGCATCCCAAGTGGTCTAGGAACAACTTTGGAAAAAATCACTTTTTTTGGCCCCGGGGACCCTGGTGGACCCACCGTTGGCCCCCACTGTGCGTGGGCTGGCCGGCCCTCCGGCCGCACCAAGTGACCACTAGTACGGGGGTCTACGTGTCTCGTTGGGCGAGTCTGAGGCTTCGAAACCATAAAGAGTGGGGGGTTGCGGGTGGACTAGGTGCCCTCGGAATTCGCTTTTGAGCCACGTAGCCCAAGATACGGCCCGTTCTTGGTTTCGGGGTGCTGGTGCACTTAGCGCAGTTTTTGGGGCTTTTTGGCGCCTTTTTGGGCCGTTTCTCGGACATATCGTGGAGTTAGAGGGCACCAAAGGTCCCTTGGTTACGAGAAAGTCAAGCCGCACGTGGAGTGTAGCAGCCGTTTGCCTTCGTTTGGCTGTTTTGAACCCTTACTAGGGCTGTTTTGGGCGAAAAATGGCTGTTTTTGGCTCAAAACTGCGCAGATTTGGGAGGGCACCTCCCGACTTGGCGCCACCGCCCCGGGCCGCCACCGGTGAGTTTTTGGCTCAAAACTTGGATTTGGCAAGGCCACCACCTAGGCTCCAAGATGGCTACATGGGGACAAGATCCGAAGCGTTCGGACGGAGCAACGGCCAAAACGGCACAGAGACGTGTTGTTGTTGCTTGCTTGTTGCTTGTTAGCTAAATTTAAGGGGAGAGGGGTGTAGTAATATATCTATAACATCATAGCGCATCATAGCACTGAATCCTTGCACCTATAACCAAGCCCTTGATGAAAGACATTGATGGACGCATCACAATATTTGGAATTTGGAATGGCGAAGTCCACAAACAATATGATGGATGCCAATGGCAATGATATACTCATGCGTGGCACAACTTCATGTAGTTGACACGAATGAAGACTTTAGTTGCCAACATGGAAAAACTCAGGCGCTCCCGATTAGCACATTCCTAGTCGGCTGAGCTAAACACTCGCTCCGTCGGGGCTTGGCTGGCTGGAAGACAAGCCACAACCTTGCCCAATGCAGCTACTGGAGAGGAAGCGTGGAGGGCATTCCAAAAAAGAAAAGGATGGCACACGAAGGCATGACTCTCAGCAAAGGAACTTGTTTGAGCCACGGGGGTGTGCCCGATCCCGATTGGAAGGACCCGCGCTTCGGACGGGGGGGCTTTTTCGGTTGCGTGGGTTTGGGGGGGCGTCCCCAGGCCCAAACCCCAGGGCAGGGGGTTCGGGTTTCTTGGCGGGGGGGGGGGGGGGCGCGGGGGGCTTTGCTGGGGAGGTGCTGCGGGGGCTGCCGGGGGTGGGGGGGCTCAACCCAAAACTGGACAGCATGCAGGATCTCCTCGTCAGCACACCCCTCCCGCCACAACTCCCCCATGTACTCCACTACGGTAAAGTGTCCCCAGGTGCTCAAGTTCTTGTTTTTCATGTTGTCTATAAAAAAAGAAGGAACGGCAAATTTTCATTGAAATTTTCGTTTGAAAGATAAACTTAAATTTCGTTGAAAATTTCGTTGAAAATTACCTTGAAAATTTCGCTTGTAAATTTCGTTCGAATCCTACACGTCACCCATGCATGTAGCGGACTTTCTTCTCCTTCCCCGGGGGCGTTTTCAGGGGCGCCGACCAACTCAACTGTGGGGCAGGTGGTGCAGGGGGCTGCAAATCACTGCCCGACGAGGTTGCTGGGGGGTCCTCCTCCGCCTCTCCCACCTCAGGTACCTCCGGCTCAACGAACATGAGGTCGGAGACATTCTCCGGTTCCGCCACATTTGGGGGTGTGCGGAATGTTTCCGGCACAAAGGGGGAAAAAATTGTCCTCCCCGGCCTGCCGGTTCCACGATGGATCAACTTTCCATCCAGCAGCAAAACACTGCCACGCTTTTGCTGAACCACGTGCCATGTGTTGGACGTGTGGTAGCCATGGCTCGTCCCCGGCGCAATTTGCAAAGATTTTTCTGGGGGATCATCCTGAAGGGATATGAAAACCATCCTCGTGTCCGCGGCACCCCGCAACGTAAGCATGAAGTCGCGGTGCGGCCATTGATAGCCCATCCAAGGGGCGGCCTTCTTCCGTTCCACGAACCGGGGCTCCCTGTCCTCTGGGTCATGCGGCACCGGGAAAAGGTCCGCCAAAATGTGTAACAAGCGCCACTTGAATTCCGGGCAGAGCCACTTGTTCACCGTTCCTGGGGCGGTTTGCCGGCACCCACCACCTTGGTTGTGGCCCTGAAGGAGAATGTCCTCAAATTCTCCTCTCCCTCCAACTGCAGGGCACACAATTCATCCACCAGGTCCTGTGGCAGAATGTCCTCCACCAAACGGTAGCCTGTGGCCTCATACTCCTCGGGGGTCCTAGAGGGCGGATCCGGCAACGGATGCCGCGACTCAGGGTATTTCACTGCAATGTCTAGCGACGGACAGCCCATGCCAAGCGCAAAAAATGCGTCTTGTGTTAAAAAAATTGTGGGCTGCGTCAAATTAGGGATGGGCGGTCCTTTCAAGGTCTCGCGCCGACCCACGGACTGAATCGCTCCGTGGGCCGACCAGTCCGAAAACTTGAACTCCCGAAAAAAAAAAATGTGCGTGTCCGTATCGAGGTGCTCTTCCCAATGTTTCACCTTGACGGGGTCTGACCACATCCGTCGGTGACCGGCCTCCTTTTCCCGATCCGCATCCGTGGGATCCCACGGCACATGGTACACCGACACATATTAATTGCCGTTGGGGGCCTTGGGCACGTTGCATCATGGCAAACAATGCCGTTAACGTCTCTGCGCTAAGTCGCAGGATTATCATTGGGGCAGGGCTCAACCAGTGGTATAGGCCCAGAGTAAAATTGCTCAAAACTCCCTTGGTCAAAGCAACTGGACAGGCCTGCACGTTGACCCTCAACGCACAACAAATATCTCAAGGGTTCACCGTTTTCCTGCTGCAATTTTTGCAGCCGCTCTCTCACCGAGCAAACATCCTCGGGGATAGCCGGCAACCCCTTAGTCTCGTTCACCGAGAGTGCACAATCCAACAAATGGATACCCGTTCCCGCCACATTTTCCACACCTACCACCTTTACATACTCATCAACAACCTCCTTGGTGGGCACGTGTGTAGTGTGGGCGTGAGGGGCGGGCTTGGGCGGCGGAGGCGGGTCCCCGGGGGCTTGGACAGCGGCCTTGGCTTTGGACTTCTTGCCAGGCATGTCCCATGAAAGAGAAGCCCCTAAGAGTGAAGAGGCAATTACATGGAATTTGCGTACGCTAAAGGCCTAATTTGCGTCCGCAACGGAATTCACGTGACAAATAAATACACCCTTTTACGTGCGTAAACGACCCTTTTTGCGTCCGAGCTAAACTTATGGTAACCACGCAAATACACCCTTTTACGCGTGCAAAAAGCCAGTAAAAGACAATAAATGCATGTAAATGGGAGTGGTGTGGTGCGGGACACGTAAAAGTGGCAAAACACCTCCGTTTTCACCCATATTTCAGCCTATTTGCATGCAAATGTGTCCGTTACACATGCTAAGAGAGGGCAAGGCGAGCAAACACGCACAAAGCAAGTTGTTGCATTTTTACCCATTTTACCTGGCTTCTACCTCGTTTTTACCTGAGAAACACTTTGGGCCTTTACTTCGTAGTTACATTGGAAGGGTTGTTGGTCAAAGGGTTGAAATGCCAAAGGGTCAACATTCATGGGAGGTAAGACAGCAGGGTGCCATATTGCATTCACTGGAGGCCAGGAAACCGGAGGACTGTTGGCACCATTAGGGTTCATTGCATTAGCCTCATAGGTCAGAGGGGCTTCTGCCACCGCTCGGAAATAACAATTTCCATCCCCTTGAACGGATTCAACGCGCAAACAGTTGTGAGCCACCACACGAAACATGTGATCGCGTTGGCATCTTTCCCCTTCAACACTGTCGGCCCCTCAACTACATTCCACTCCACCCTCCCGCCCCCCGCATACTTCCGCCTAAGGGATTCCGCAAATCCGATACCACGTTGGAGGAATGTGGGCATCTACATCCTCCTCAAATGGAAAGCGGCCCTCCTTTTCAACCCCCTTCTCAAGCCGATTCAGCCATTCCCAAATATTGTTGCCATGAAATTGCGGCTCTTCATTTTTGGGCAAACACTCAAAGTTCTCCTCCGCGAGAGTAGTTCGAAGATCACCGGCACCCTCCCCGGTAACCCCAAACACAATTGAGCACGTGTCATCCAATAGCTCTTCACCCGCAACTCCTCGCACATTCAACCGATTATCCGAAATTTCGCGGTGATTGTCCATGCAGCAAGCAAAATGCGGAGCCAAATCCCGCAAATAGTCTTTGGTGATGCCGATTGCCTCGGGCTTTGCCCATGCACCAGCAAATTTTCTTTTATTCCACCGGTGTACAAGGCATGAAATAAGCCCAGGCATGTAGTCCGGAATACACCGCTGGAATGAGGGCAAAACGGGAGCATACAAAACATGCAAACAATATACACCCACCGCGCCGCTGGTTTTGTTGTGCGTGCAGAGAAAGCGCCCAAGGCCCCGGCCACGGATGGAGAGGCGCCTTCGAAGGCTTGCAAGCCTGTTGTGTTCATTGTGCCCACCCCACTCTACAGATACAGCGTGCATATGTCCTCGGCACCGTGCGGATAAGTTAGTGGGAAAAGAAGACCCCACATCGAGTCCAAGCACCCCGAAGCCCGCACCACCAAAGACTAGAGCTATGACACAAAACGAAAAAAAAATCAAAAATGAGATTGAAATGGGTCTTGAAATTCAAAATTCGAATTTGTCAGCGATGGTATATAATGTGAATGGGTGTGGGAAGACCCTTCAAGTGATCTAACTCCGCACGAAATCTCTTGGTGCGCCACGGTTTTTTGGTGCACGAGCAATTCGTTTTGGAGCAACGGATGAAAGCCAAGAGATTTGTGCGACCATCACAGTGGTCAAGAAAAAATAGAAACCTGTCATTCACCTCCTGAAGACTCTCATCGCTCCTAATTTGTTTGTTAGAGCTTCAAGTGAAAGCGTGCAAAGCATCATTGGAGGGCCAATCCGCCGGTGGACTATCCTCCTTCTTGGGGATGACCAAACGCTTCTTAGGCTTGGGTGGTAGCTCACAACCAAGTGGTATCGGTTTGGGGGCGCTGGTGACCATGAGGAACTTTCAACATATTGGCGCTGCGCAAAAAAAGTACGAAAAAACGACTTTTTCCAAAACCAGCCAAAACAGGTCTGAAGCGCAAGGCAATACCACAACAATCAATGTAGTAACAAATAGAAGTGCGAATTTCATAAATGTTTCATAATGGGATGACCGACAGACACTGTCGACGGGCCGATTAAATCACAACTATGCTGATCTATTGATTCATCGTCTTACAAGCAGGCAAACATGCAGCAGAAAAGAGCAAGGTTTCAGCCACAGAGGGTCGATCACTTGTTTTATCAGTGATAAAGGCACGACAAGTATTGACATACGTGTGGATTGTAAGTTGGATTCAGACAGCAGTAGGGGCATCTATAGTAGTGGTAGTGGCATCTATACTAGTGGCATCTACACTGGTGGCATCTACAATAGACTTAGAACAGCAAAGCTAAAACTTACAATGATTGTCAAAGTTGCATCTTGCTGAGCTTGAATTGAAACTGAGTCTACAGTTGATTGAGCTGTTGGGGTGACATTCTATTTTGTCATTTGCAATGCATCCCGGGAACAGATGAGGACAAGTTGGTGCAAGCAATCTAAATATCATCAAATCTTTATGCAATCTAACAAGTGGATGGTTGAATCGGCTTGAGTTGGACGTTCGCGGCTTTAAACCCATCATCGCCCGGTCGTATGTGACGAATCTGCTCAGCCGATCTGCGGAATCTGCTCAAGAGGTAATATCTGCTTAATCATCCCCTAGAATCTGCTCAAGAGTTCGTATCTGCTCAACCATCCCCCCAGTCCTACAAAAGGAAGTAGTTGCTCAAACAAGGTTCTGAGAACGAACGAAGCGACCAACACACTGTGTTGAACAAACCTGTGCCTCCATTGGCCTCAATGAGTTAGTCCACCCACTCAATCGCCGGGCTTGGAATCTCAAGCCACCATGCAAGATGAGATGCTGAGAGTGAAAGGAGCAACCTTTTAACCCTATACTCAAGTGGAGTCAAAAATTGGTCACAAACACTTACTGTCAAACTGGGCATCAAGGTGTACGATGGCACAAGGCAAACACAAGGAAGAGCTACGACAAAAAATTTGACTGCCAAAAGTTGGAATCCTGCAAACTGACATTATTCGAGATTCTGACAGTGTCAATACAAACACTGAAGCATTCCAAATCAGATGATACAAAAAAATCGGCCTTTCTGAAACATCGAAAATTGCAAAACCCAGATTCTGACGACTTTGTACCTAGAAAATTGGCATTGATGCATGCAGGTGATCTGAAATATCTAAGTATTATGCCGCCATACCGAAATCCACATAATGTCCAGCTGGTGCTCTAGTGCCATCTCAGAGGTGCTAGAGGTTCCTAACGAAAATGGAAACCGTGACATCACCAACAAAGGGAGGGTGGGAGCACTTTCCTTTGATATAGAGAGGCCTGCTACACCTTTTTTTTGCTTGGCCCGCCCACCAAAGTGTCTGGATGGTTGTTACTGCCCCGAAGCCCAGTCTGGTTACCAGAGCTGCAGAATTTCTGACTCCCTCCTACCATAATATCGATGTCATGCTTGCACCATTGGTGTACGGTGTTCGGTGATGCCCCCCCCCCCCCTATTTTGAGGATGCCGGAACCCATGGAATCGTCACCAGGCCTTCAAATTTCCTCTAGCAGGCACAAACAGCAAAAGATGGACCGCAAAGCACAGCAGAGCAACAAAACAGGAATGGAACCACCATGTTAATCCAAGAAACGCGCCGGGGTCACAATTGTGCGTCCGCTACGCCTTTGTTGAGGTGGTTCCGTGGAAGGCGTCGAATTAGCCTTGGTGCGTTTTGAAGCATTGACAAACGCTTCATCTTGGCGCACCCTTTTGTGATACCGAGTGAGTGCCTCTGTGGGTTCTGTACTACTCAACTGCTGTCGCAACCTTTTACAACTACCACCATGTTGTTGCTCTACATCATCTACATCTACGTGCAAGGCTCATTACAAGCTTGCAATCTTCATTAGGAAGTGGTTTTGTGTAGGGAGCATTGTGCTTAGCTACCGCGAGAGCAGACACACGCCATGGGGCAGCACGATTGCCACCAGACTTTAGGGCCGAGGAGAGTACACCAAAAAAAGACTCTTCAAAACAAGAGGTGGCGGGGAGAACACGTAGCACGTCCGCATCCGGAGTGCTCGTCGCATGCAATGTGCCACCAACCTCGTATTCCCGCGTGTAGTGCACCCATCGCTTCGACATGCGTTCAAAAATAACGCGTAGGCGCTGCAACACGTGGGGGAGGAAGGGGCCGTTTCGGACTAAATCCATACTTGTACCATCAAATGCCAAGGCGGCCCTTGGGTTTTGGGCCCAATGGGAGAGGCGCTGCCGGTATTCAAGCACAACCGGATCGGCCTCATGCACGGAGGCTTCCTTGGCGGACAAGTCTTTGAAGCAAGGCTTGCCCCAACAACTATGGAGGACAGTGTTTGTGTGCAAATACACTTTGCCTATGTTAGAGAGAAACCAAGTGCGAAGTTTTTGCCACCATGTTGGGGTGTTTCTCTCATCCTCGTCGTCACCGGGTGGCTTTTTCTTTGCTTCCAATTCCCGAATCCGTTGCGCGAGGAAATCGGCAATGGTGGCTTGATGCTTGAGGAGGATGGCGGAGCACCAAAAGCCTCCAAAAAACCGATCCCCCACTTCCCTCCCCATATATATGGCCTCTTGGTCAACGTCGGCCAAAAAAAGACGGAAGTTGCTAGCTTGCCCCTTCCCATATGAAGCATCAAGTAAACCTTTCACGAGTTGGCCTTGCATAGAGTTCGCGTTGGACCAAACCACGTCAATACCTTCCTCGATGTTGGGCTTGCATTGATCACACAAGAAAGTGCTACTATCGGGCATGCCATAACACACAGCGTGCACCCACGTGGAGCAACCGGGGCAACATAGCCAACTAACTTCATCACCACCATCCGGCGGATCCCATGTACCACATCGGCAATTGACGTGTGCCGTGGTTTTGGTTGGTGCAACCCCATGCTTCGCTGTATTCACCGCGCCATGCATGAGGCACGGTGCGGCAACAACATTACCCTCAAGTTTATTAGTCTTGAGTTCATTCGCTGCACAATCGCTAACAACACCACGAAAGTCTTGGTCACTCAACCCATCGCCGAGAGCCACAATGTGTTGGACCACCTTTTGTGTTGCTGCAGTTTGGGTTGTGGCTTTCTTGTTGGGCAAAATGGAACAACCAATGGCGGCACTTGCACTTCCCTCCTCCGTTTGGAAATGAGCGGTATTCACTTGGAAGTTCCACCCATTCTTGCCTGTACCATCACGCCCTTTGCCTACAACAAAATGCGTTGGGTCATTATCCTTGGCCTTTGCCATCAAGCGAGCTACACACACCTTTGACTCAACCTTTAAAAGGGAAAGTTGCCTACGGCAAGGAAGGCGTGGTCCCAACGAGACATTAAATGCGTCACAAACGATGCGAACAACCTTGTTGGCTTGGGCCTCAGTGACCCCTGCAGCAAACAATCGATAGTATAAATACCTTACATTAGCACGATACCGTGAGCCTTTAAACAAAGAAGGAGCCTTCCAAGTATTAATAATTTTTTGCAATCCCTTACACTTTAGAACCAAAGCATGACACCGAGACTTCCACTTATTCACACTTTGTTTCAATTTGTTAAGAGAAACTTGTTGCACCTTACTACGAAATCTTACTTCCTTCAAAGATTCATTGGCCTTGCGGCAGGGGTGGATATAGTGGGGGGGGGGTGGTCCCCCCCCCCAGCCCCCCCCCCCCCGATGACGATTACGATTACGATTCACCCGTGTGACTGAACGGCAGTTTTGTCAGCAGTTTGACAAAAAAAAAGCGCCAGGTCTGATGGCCAAAAAAAGCGCCAGCAGTTTGGGTCGAGCTGGGATTGAACCCAGGACCCCCATTCCTCAAGTCTGGGCATCATACCACTGTGCTACTGCACTGATCTGCCCTCCCTGACACAAAACACTACAGTGCACAGTGCTGTATGTATCCCATGAAGACAGTCCACAGTGTGCAATCATTTCTTGACACATTTTGCCAAAATGGCTTGCAGTTCGGAACCATCTGTGTCTGCACTGCCTCAGCCGGAGCTGTCTGAGCTGGAACTTGAGATGGAGACGACGTCACCACTGGACGAGGATCCAGACGAGCTACTGGATGAATCTGCAGCAGGCGCATTGGCAGCCATGCAAAATTCCTGCAGGGCATTGTCATCCCCGCTGTCATCACAGGTTTGTACAACAAGAACCTTGCGCTTTTTTCCCTTGTCACTCCGGGTCTTGCGCTTGCGTGTTTGGAAGCGCCTACGATCCCCAGACTTTGCTGCAGCCCACGCAGAGGCTACACAGGCTACAGGTGGAAAACCCTTTGTGCTCGGTTGGGAATCCATCATCTTCGATGTGAGGTCCACCAGCACAGGGCATTGCCGGCAGAACGAGCAGGAAAAATCATAATTAATATGTTGCGAAAGGAACTCGCCAGTGACAAGGATGTCGATTGGCTTGAGATCCTTTTCGCCCTGCTCCGCCGGTATCCTGTGGGTTTGGGGTATCTTGCTTTCCAGTGGGGTTTCCCTAATACGACCGTATTCCTGTAATACGCGTATCCTGCCGTATCCTGCCGTATCCTGCCGTATCCTGTCGTATCCTGCCGTATCCTGCCGTATCCTGCCGTATCCTGCCGTATCCTGCCGTATCCTGCCGTATCCTGCCGTATCCTGCCGTATCTGCCGGATACTGCCGTATCCTGCCGTATCCTGCCGTATCTTGCCGTATGCCAGTAACCGAAACCCTAACCCTAACCCTAACCTTAACCCTAACTGTAATCCTAACCTGGAGTTTCAGTTATTGGTAAAGGTCTCAAAAACAGGCGGTGCCTTGCAGGTGTGCGGACGTAATGTGATCCGACCTTGTATGAACCAATGCAAATTGACCTTTCTTCATGCCATATGATGTGATGCCTTATAACTTGATAGGATGTGGTGTTCGCAACGTGATGTGATGTGATGTGATGCAATGTGACATGACGTGATTCCATGTGATGTAGTGTGATCTCGTGTGGTGTGGTTTGGTGTGGCGTGATGCGATGTGATGTGATGTGACGTGATGAGAGGCGATGTGATGTGACATGACGTGACGTGCCGTGACGTGACATGACGTGACGTGACGTGACGTGATGTGATGTGATGTGGTATGATGTGATGAGTTGTCATGTATTGCCATGCGATTTCATGTGATGTGATTTGGTGCAGTGATATTTGATTTAACTTGATGTGATGTGGTGTGATGTGGTGTGATGTGATGTCATGTGATTCAATGTGATGTGAAGTGTGTGACCATATTTGATTTGCCGTGATGTGGTGTGATGTGATGTGATGTGACTTGGTTTCTTTGCGAAAACGTCTTCAAACCCACTGCAGCTTTTATCCTAAAAAACAAAAATGCATTACCAATTATTTTTTTTCCGAAACCGTTTTCCAACCCACTGCAGCTTTTATCCTAACAAACAAAAATCCATTTCCAATTGTTTTCTATCCAGAAACGTTTTCAAACCCACTGCACCTTGTATCCTAACAAACATAAATGCTTTTTCAAAATATGGTGTTCTTTTTTTGGAAACTGTTCAACCGTCCGGTTTTTGAACCTCTGCATGCTTTTTTGTTGTTCCCTGCTATGCTGAAAGGTAACAAAATGACTTGACACATAATCCCAACTGCCAACTACTTTCCTCCGTCATTGACTGGCGCACTCACAAAGCTGGGAAGGCACAGCGACATTACACTGAGCAGAGAGACGAATGGCCATTCGATGCGTGTGTCTGAAGAAGCTGCACTGTAGTGTATTCCACTGTGCGATAATATAAATAATCAACAATAAAAGAAGTTATAGACATACAAAAATATATAGTTATACTGCTGCACTATGGTGCATGCCACTGTGCAAACAAAAAAACGGATAAACAAAAAAAATAATTAAATATATTACCAAAATAGTGTACTTAGCTGACCTTAGTGGTCGCTGGCTGCATGCCAGGTGCGGATGCGGCTCCAGGGAAATCTTGTTCCATCGCCGAATTCAACAGTACCGCCACCGGCCAGGCCCTCGTACCAGCCGTCGTTGAACATGACGTGCACCAATGTTCCAGCTGCTGCACGTGGCTGCTCAGACCGCTCCACACGACGCTGCACTGCTGTGCACTTCCATTCCCGCTGTCGCAACCGCTCAGAGTCCAACGAAGCCACCGTTCTGGAAATCACTGCTGGCGCTGGTATCTGGGAGCATGTTGAATCAGGACACGCTGCTGCTGCATCAGGAGGATCTGCTGCTAGTTCACCAAGAGGATCCCGTGGCAACAGGTGCATGAAGGCTCGCAATCTGGCCTGTCGCATGGCATCCGGATTCGTCAGTGGTCTTGTTGTGGATCCCAGAGAGAATATTGCAGCTCCTGCTGCTGCCAGTATCGCGCCTGCAGTACGAGCCCCTTCCGACAGCAGAAATTCTTCCACAGCATCCTGAACAGCGCGGTTCCTGGGGGTGTTGGCAGCAACGAAAACAGTACGATCCAGTGGGCACCGGCTGATCCTCCCTGCACAGTCTGTGCAGATCGTGTGTCCACAAGGCAGAACTGCAGTGTTCAACAGAAAGCAATAGCACACAATGCAGTGATAGTTCTTCTTCGGGGCTTCCACAATGTACCGGCCGCTATCCGCCGAGGGCCTGCGCTCTGCTGGCGGCGGTTGCTGTAAGTCATCAAGCAAATTCGCGGTCTGCGCTTCTGCAAAATCAGCATCTTCAGATGGCGTGTCACCCGGGCGTCTGGGCAAGGAATTGCGCCGCGGAGCTGAACCCAACAGCCTCTCTAGGTAGGCCTCAACGGTCTCCTCTTCCGCATGATCTGGTGGCAGGTCCTGTGTCCGCGGTGCTCGTGCTGAGAACGTCTGCGGCTGAGTCAATGGCTGCGGCTGAGTCAACGTCTCCGGCTGAGCAAGTGGGTTCTCATCAATCACAGAACTGGTGTCACTGTCCTGATTTTCATCCTCCTCATTCTGCGCGACGTGCCTCTAGCGAGGTTCATCCAAATGACCCTGCCAGTCCCCAATCCAAGGTGCGAGCTCCGTTGCATCAGTGGCACGTGGTGTGTGCCTGTGTCGAACTCCAGACTTTTTGTATTTGCATGGCGTACAAGTTGCAAACCGCTGTGCATAGGCAATTTGGAAGCTCAGGCAGTGCGGTGTGCACATTCCCTTGCTGCAGTTCTTTGGCACTGGCGCGTAGCATGTGCCACCCGGTGCCTTGCAGCGCCGCTGAGGTGCAGGACCACTGGTGGGGCGCCATGTCCCTGTGCTTGGCTGCCGGCCCACTGCATTCGGACCCATGAGGTAGCTGGCCAGTGTGTGCTTCCGCCTCTCCAATGAGCTGGGGCCAAGACCAAGAGCGTGCGCATCGGCAGACGCCTCCTTCTGGCTTGCACGCTCAGCCTTTTCCAATTTCTTTTGTTCTCGCCACGCAGGCGCATCCTGCAAACTGGTGACAAAGACATCAAACTTTATTTGATCTGCAGTGGTGGGCGTCACCCCTCTCTCAGACAGCATGGCCAGCCACAGTGATCTGGCAGTTTGTTTCCAGGTGTCCGACGGCAGATCACTGTAGTCCCAATACACGGCGTACCAAACACCATCACCAAGCAAACTGCCATGTCCATGCGGCCCAATGCGCGCCGCTATCCATTGAGGCGTGTACTCGTTGGGCAGCACCTCGCAAATGCGTGTGAAGTTTCTGCCAGTGCGGCTGAAGATGCAAAGCAACAATCTTTTGAATGAATCCGTAGTTCTCTGCCCACGCACACGCCTCATGTTGGACGCCCTGCACAGAGGGGTGGAAGCGTGTACCACAGCGTGAACTCTTGTAGCGGCGTCGCCTCACGTTGGACGCCCTGCACACAGGAATGGAAGCGTGTACCACAGCGTGAACCCTTGTCGCGGCGTCGCCTCATATGATGGACGCCCTGCACAAAGGGGTGGAAGCGTGTACCACATCGTGAACCTTGTCGCATTGTTGGCGGTGCTGTCATCCGCCGCACTGAGACTCATTAACAGTGGAGCAACATCAGCACCTTTCACGTCACCTGGCCCGGCTCTCAAGAATCATGGATGGCAGCGCTTCACTGACACTCCTTAAGAGTGGAGGACCATCAAACACTGTTCCCGCCAAGAGCCATAGATTGCTTCGTTGCCCTCACTGTTGATTTCATAGACAGCACATATCTGAGACAATGAAAGAAGAATGTTACTCATTAGTTACATTAGCACTATTAGAATGTTTTTTCCGCTGTTGTTATATCGTTTCTGCACTGCTCAATCATTTAAGTTCTTCAGTCCTTGAGTCTTGAAGTTTACGTGGATCTCTGTGGATCGTTCTGATAGCGGCGACTCCCCGCACTGCGCTCCACTTGCAGCAATGCCGCTCATGAATGCCACCGGGTACAGAATGGGATTTCTGCTGTTCCTGGTGGCAAATTCCATTTTCACATTAGAGGAGTTTGTAATTACAATCTCTTTCCTGCGATTGGGGTACAGCCAGATTGCATGTGCGAGGACATTGGGAATTGGTCGGGACTACTGTATCCAAGTACTACGTGACGTGTCACAACGGGCTCACCTGTGGGATACGTTCACGGATGCTTTTGAACGCCGATGGGAATTCCACCAACACAGTCATCCAATTCACCGCCATGTGTCTGCTATTGTCGATAGCACGCATGTGGCCATCCAGTCACCTTCGCACCCGGTAGACCGGGAGCTGTTCTGGTTCGACAAACCCACTTACCGCGGGCATGCGCTCGTGTTTAATGCCATGATCAACTGGGGGCGCGAGGTCATTGCCTGCTCGTGGTGGTATCCGCCCCGTGCCACCGATGCTGAGATGACGGCGGACATGGATGCATCCATTCCCTGGAACTTTAATGGTCCTCGGCCTGACTTCCGCCTCGGTGACTGTCACTACAGCACTGCGGACAACATGTTCTGCCGTGTGGCCGGGGGGGATGGCCGACTGACCTGGTTCATGGTGCATTACAACCAGATGATCAATGAAGGCCGTCATCTAGTGGAGAATGTTTTCAGCAATGTTAAGAAGTGGCGATTCTGGAACGGCCGTGATGAGGCTCCCGGGCGCCCGTATAACTACGACTTCCTTGCCGGCCTGTTCATTTTCTGCTGTAACCTACATAACATGTAGCAGAGGTACACCGAAAGTCTATAACCATAATAGTACAGGCTGCAATGATGTGATTGTCTTTTTTTATGCTCGTGCATCTTGTGTTTTGGGGCACAGGAAGTGTTTCGTACGCAATCACGTAGCAATCATTTTCTTTTTCAAAACCGAGAATTGGTGTGCAGCAAGGCGGGTTGTCAACCTAAACAGAAACAGCACAATGGGCACGCAGGAACAGGATGAAAAACCACGAAGCTCAGGAAGCAGGTAGCAATCTTCTTCTTTTTTGAAACGAATAATTGGTGTACATGAAGCGGGTTGTCAGCCGGGAAAGTCACAATAGGCATGCAAGAACAGTATGAAATACCACCAAACGCTGAATGAACGCAAAATAGTTGTTTTCGTAGTGCAAAGAAGCAGATATTTTGGACCCTGTCGTATCCTGCCGTATCCTGCCGTATCCTGCCGTATCCTGCCGTATCTGCCGTATCCTGCCGTATCCTGCCGTATCCTGCCGTATCCTGCGTATCCTGCCGTATCCTGCCGTATCCTGCCGTATCCTGCCGTATCCTGCCGTATCCTGCCGTATCCTGCCGTATCCTGCCGTATCCTGCCGTATCCTGCCGTATCCTGCCGTATCCTGCCGTATCCTGCCGTATCGAATACGCGTAACAGGGAAACCCCAATCAAATGCATGCGGATCCGGTGTCCAGATTTGGCGGCCTCTCTTTTGTTCCTCCATTTCAAAGAGAAAAAAATAAAAAGTGGAAGAGGCCTGCAGCACCGGAAGCGAAAATGGAAAAAAAGCACCCTGTCACTGTTTACAGTTTTCACAACCACATTTGTGTTGGTAGCAGGAACGCAACAAGGGAGAAAAACCATGGTATTTCTGCAAGCAGCAAGGAGGTACAAAATTGCATTTGATGTCCTGGGAAAGGGAGAAAAAGCGCAAGGGACTGTGGGGTACAATCTGTGATGACACAGCAAGGAAAAGGGTGCAAAACCCAGGTGGTAGCGCAGCTGCAGATTCATCCAACTCTGCGAACACACATACCTGTAAAGCGAAAAAGGTGCAAATCGTAATCGTCATTCCGTCATCACTGCCTCCCGGCTCAACGCCCCCCCCCCCCCCCCACCCCCACCCCGGTAATGTCGTCACTATTATATCCACCCCTGCCTTGCGGTTCAAGGCCCTCTCCGCAACACTACGCCGATGAAATTTGGAGGCTTGGTCCTCCAAGTGGTGCAGCCTTTCCTTTGCTCTCTCCAACAACTTTTCAATCTACAAAAAGGCAAAACACCAATGAACGTGGAATTAAATGGGAAAAGTAGATCGTGGGAGCTCATTGTAGGCATGCACGAAGGCAAATGATCGCAATGAGGGCATCAAGCATTCCAATGATCACACCTTTGCAATGTGGCCCTTTTGCAAATGTACACTTCTTCTTGCCCTCTTTAGGGCGTTGGATAGGTTGAGGAGCCTAGAAATACACCAATGGGCAGTGTAGTGCGAATGCGAATGCTACAATCCTTACGAATGGTGGTGACAAATCAAGACATGCTAACAACCTGGTAACATTTGGCCTGGGCTTGGGATGCTTGTGTTGGAGGGTCAGATTGTGCCTTGTGCGACTTGAAACTGGCCCGAATGGCGTTGACTCGCCTCTTGTAGTCTTTACAAGGTGGCGGCCAACAGTCCGACACACTCCTCTATAGCACCATTGTGCCCCTTTAGGTGCCTTGAGGATGGAGGGCACACTGCGCCATGACGTGCTACGCACTTCCTTCTCGCAAAGGTGGCATCGCTTCTGTATGCCCACAGTGGCCATAAATCTGAATACATGAGCGTAATTGTCATTGTACTGTGGTTACAAAGTGATTTACATTAACAGCGCCCGATTCCGGCTGCATTAGTATTTTTTAAATTTACATTTACATTATGCAGTGCTGAGCATTATTATTTACTTCACATTCCAATTTACATTATACGGATGATGTGCGCGCTCGCCGAGAGGGAGTACCCTAGCGGCCAGCGCGCTAGGGTACGACTTGGGAGACGTTGGTCCGATTCCTGGTATTTGCACGGTAAGCAGAGCTGTTATGCACTTCTTTTTAAAATTTTCAGCAGCGATCGCCGATCGGCGCTCATTTTCAGCAGCGATCGGCGCAGCGGCCTGCAGGGATCGGAGCGATCGCAGAGCACAGTTCTGCGCAGCAACAGACTTCAATTTGCGAATTTCGTGTTTTGGACTATTATTACATTGGGAATGCTATTTCTTGTTTCGTTTTTTAAAGAATTTCACAATGATGAGTTTGGGTTCATAATGAAAATAAATCTCCCTCACAGGATGAACCAAGGAATGAACCAATGGAAGAAGATGAGGAATTGTTCAATGTGGGTGTACAAGAAGAAAAAAAGAAGCCCAAGCAATTGCTTCTCCATTCCTTCCTTGCGCCTCTCCCCAAACCGAGGACACCCACTCCATGCGAAGTTCGTGAAATTAAGAAGGCTAATGACCGTGAAAGAGTTGAGAGGCAAAAGAGAGAGGCCCAATTTTTGAATCGTTGTGGAGAGCTTGCTTTGAAGTGGGGTTTGCCATGGGGTAAGGATGTTGAATACAAGGTTTCTTCTAATCCGATTAGAAAGGGAATGTAAGTGCGGCTAGCCCCATCTGCTCAGATTTTCAGACATTCTGCCCAGATTGGCTACATTTTGGTCATTTTCTTTGCTTCGGCGGAATTGCCGCCTCGCAGCTCAGTCACAGGATATTTCCTATATATTTCTGATATGCCGGATTTGATTCCGCGGTCCATTTCCCGTAAATCCGCCGCATTCCGCTATTTTAGCTGGAATCGCCATTTGCCGTTGACGCGCGCTCGCGGCCCAGATCGGCCATACAATTTTACATAAATGGATTATTTAAATTCATTCGGACAGTTTTGGACACTCAGACGTATTTAGAATAATTCCCCTCAATTTTCTTCATAGACTGGGATTTTCTGCCGGACCACAATCAGCATGGACCTTGCCTCTGTTGTCGCTGCTCTCGCCTCCGTTGGTGTTCGTGTATCCGGTTCCAACCCCAATAACAACATCCAGGGAGACTCCTCGCGTGCCTGCCCCACTGGTCTTGCCGGCCCCGAGCCCTCCGGCACCCACAACGACCCAGGGCAGCACTTTCATGGTAGCAGAGGCTACCTGAATGTTGTTCCTTTGGTGTCCCAACCACAGCTAGCCCCTCAGTATGTCCCCGTAGACTCCGCCACCTCCGGAGACGTAACGATCACGCTCCCGTGGTGCTGTGCGAACGAGGCCTTGAGAGGAATGCCTTGCGCAAGCCCAAATTGCCCAAGAAGGACACAAATCAGCAGCTGTGGAGGCCCAGATTACAATCAAGATCCCAGTCGAAATTGGCCATCAAGCAGCTGGAATCTCCCAGCTTACGCTAATGGCAACGCTCCGGTGGAGCTTACGGACTTGGCAGGTACCAATGCTCCCTACCAATGTCCACATTTCGAGACCATCGATGCCGACATTGACGACATTGAGATGGGTGGTCCAGGTGAGGTACCAACCTATAATCGACCAGCCTCATGGGCACAATGGGACAACCATTTGTCGCCGGAAGTGACCCGTAACCTTGAGGCGCTTGAGGCCCTGTGTCTATTAGCCACGTCTAGGCTGATAGGACAAGAAAGAATCGCCTCCGAATTTTTATTTGAATATTTTTTCCTCCTTCAAGAAGAAATTAATACCAGGATGTGGTGGTGTTCTCAAGAAGATGAATCTTTTGCCATTTTCTTGCAGATCTGGGAGGCAAGCCCCTTCCCGAAGGAGAAGACCAAGGCACCGGTTGCCGGGCCCTCCGTCCCCCATCCCTCTGTTTCCATCCGCGACGATCTAGCCGCCGCGGTTGAGGAAGGAATCTTAGAGGCAGCTAGGCAGGCAAGCCTGGAAATTAGGACTGAAGGAGCTCCCCAAGTGGACTCCTGGCTGCGAACCACTGAGATTAGTGGTCCGACAGCCTGCTCAGGTCCTTCAGGACACGGTATGTACTGTCCTGCCGACTGCTCTTGCAGATCTCAGCGAGACTCTGAGCTCCAATTGCTCAAAGATCAAATGCAACTCATCATTCAGACTCTGGGAATTAAAGATCTTTTCAAGACCCACATGAGGTCTGAGGGCGCATCATCGGTGGATCAGACAACAGAACCGTCGGAGGAGGCGACAGAAATTTTTTCGATTGCTCCTTCGGTGGACTCTAAGACCACCGATGCACGGATCAGCAGGACTAAGTTAAAGGAAAGGGTTACAATCTCTCGATCACAGAGTAGATCGGCGAAGGCTAGGACTGAGGTTCAGAATGCCAAAAGAACTGCCTCCCGTACTACCCTTCCTGCTGTTGATTCCAATGCAATTGCCCAGATGTTGCTCGCCCAGACCCTCGCCGGAGCTGGTGTGGCTAATGATGCCGCCAAGGTGTCCGCCATTACGGCCGGTGTTGGGCTGGATTCACTCCTAAATCCCACTTCATTGCGACTTCGTCAGGTTGCCAAGCAACCGAAGTATAATGGGAACCCCAGACGTTGGCCTCAGTTCCAACGGGAATTTAAACTGTGGGTTAAGACTCAAAAACTCCAGGATGATCAGTTCCTGATGGCCCTTCTGGACTGCCTTGAGGGAGCGCCGGCCAATACTTGGCTCAGAACCTGGAGTGATCGTGAAGATTCAAGTTCCCCCCTTACCTTTGATGAGGTGTGGGAACAGTTGGAGGTACGTGGATCTCGACTGCCAGAGGACCATTACCACCAGATGTTGAAGAATTTTCCTTCGTTCTCTCGATTAATCTTGCACGAAGTGCAGGACAAGAGACAGCGCTTCTGGAATCTCGTAGAAGAATCTGAACATTCAGGCGAAAAATTTTCTAGTGCCGAGCTGAAAAATCTGATTTTTGACAAGATCCCCTCAGAAACCGCCGCCACCCTTCGGAATCGACAGTCCGAAGAAAAGGTCAAGACCTGGTGGGCGGAGATCGATGGCTTTGACGCCTCGGCCAACCGGTTTACCGTCAGGGAGGCACTTCAAAAGTGCTCCCCCACGTCGTTTACCAAGGTGAAATTCACTGAAAACACGTGGAAAATCAAGTTCAATGAACACGAGGATCGGGACTCGTTTGTCCAAGTCCTCAACAGGGGAGTAAGCTTCCATGGAAATCGTCTGAAGGCCAGGAACTGGGTGTTCTCGTTCACTCCGCAAGAACTGTGGGAAGAGGTTGAGAGGCTCGCTGACGCCGCCAATCAAAATTTCCATGAGGGTCTTGGGGGAAACAGGAATACCCAGCAAAACACCCAAAATGGGGCCCAAAAGGGCAACAAAAAGGTGAATGACACCCGGAATGTTCAGGATCATTGTGGCATCTGCCTTCTTTTAGGTTCTACGAACCGAGCTAAGACGCATTCCACTGCTAATCACCGATGGTCTGCTTACGATCACAAGGTGATTGGTGAAAATGTCAATAATTCGCAGAATTCAGACAGGAATGACAGACAGGTGCATGGTGCTAAGGGGGGAAAGGGTAATTCGACTCCCTCCGGTGGGAACAAAAATACCGGAGGCCCTGGCGGGTCCCAAGGCAAAGGGAATCGGACTCCATCCGGTTTCGGTGGACAGCCAAACGGCCAGACGAGTCCCAATGTCAACGCCGGAGGCGGAAATCGAAATCCAGGCCAAACCCCTCAATCCGGTACAAATAAAGGAAATGCTCCAGGATCACAGGGTAAAGGTAAGGGAAATCCTTCGGGAACCCCCTTCTCTGGTAAGGGCAGAGGGCGTGGCGACGGTGGTGGCCCATCATCCGGCGGCCGTGGCCGTGGACGCGGAAAGGGAAACCATCGTGTGGATCAGGTCTCAGGTGCAGACCAGGTGTCTGATGCGGATCGAGATTACGTCGAAAATGCTCTGAATCCAGCGGATGATCCGTTCCAAGATGAATGGATCGACGAAACAGGCTGTGTTCACAACGTTAACGCAGCCGCTGGAGGTCAGAACGCCTAGGGGAGCCACGAAAATCGTCCCTCCCCAGGCGATTTCAGGCATGATCCCCAAATTCCTGATCGACCATTACTTGATGTAGGGTCGCTTGTCTCCTCTCCCCTGGATCCGGCAGCGGATCCTTCTGTTGTAGTGGACGAGGTTGGTGTACAGTCCAAGCACAGGGCTCGACAGTTTGTCACGAAGCTGTGGGTCTCTGATTGCAAGGGAAATTTCCACCTCGCCACTTGTTTGTGTGATAATGGATCGGAGGTAAACCTCCAATCCAATGCATTCTTACCTGACGACTGCGTGTTCGAGTCGCCCCATCCTGTTACCCTCGAGGGAGTTTCTGGACATTCTCTCGCAGGTGGGCAACGCGGTTGTTATATATCCACCCATTTGGTCGCTCAAGACCTTTGGGAAGAGCAAAATGTGGAAGAAGTTGTCCTTAAGGATGACTACTTCTACCGTGCTGACATAAAATATGACCTTTATTTGGGGCATCCTTGGCTTCGTAAGAACAGGGTAGCGCCCGTAGGTCATCGTCGTTGTTTTTTGCTGGAGTCAGGTCCTTTGGAGCGTCCTGAATTTCGTTTTTTGCACGCAGGGTTTAAAAGTGCAGAAGAATTTTTGAAGCAAAAAGTGACACCAAAATTTGGTGAAGATGTCACCATTGCTGAGGTGAATGGGAGTGCCGATTACTCCCAGGAGTTAGAATGTCTTCGTAGGGACTCCCAGCCACGACGCCCTTCGCGCTGGCACTCTTCATCCTACAGAGTTGTCGACAAATGGCGCGATGCAATTTGTGAATACTTCCATGAACATCATTCCTTTTGGCCTCAGTATGATGCATTTGCTAACCGCACGAACAAGCGCTTTGACAAACACTTCAGCGACGCTTGGACACACAAATGGGACAAGAAGTTGTGGATTAATCCTCCGTTTCACTTAATCCAGCAGGTCATCCACAAAATCAAGCAGGATAAAACCCAGGCAATCTTGGTTGTGCCCTTGTGGGACGACAAGCCTTGGTTTCAGGAATTACAGGACATTTGTGTAGATTACATCGAACTTCCCAGGAAGATTAAGCTGTATGCCAGGGACGACACAGGTCCCCTGCCACAGCGGTCCTGGAGTTCGCTTGCATTCCTGGTGGATGGAAAGCTTTTTGACTCTAATTCTGCTCATTCTGGTACAGATTCCTGTGTTGGGTCTGAATCTGAGGTTGAGCGTGGTACTGATGATGAATCTATTTTTTCTGATTTTTGTTCGTCAGATACCCAAGGTGATTCAACGACCAATGGATCCGCCTCGGCTCCCTCTTCACCAATACGGTCGACATCGAAAAGAATCTTCAGTGCACGGGCGAGGAAAAATCCCCAATCGCGCCGCAAATTCAGAGTTTTTTATGAAAAACCCCCTGTGGAAGCTTTCATGGATCCTTTCGAGGAGCTGGATCGCGAAGAAAATCTCTGGGATTTCGACACAAGACCCACCTATCTTCAAGAGGCAGTGGATACGGACCTGTTTAGGGACATCCGTAAGAAGATTCTTCCTGCCAAAGCCGAAGAAGTCGCCAAGGTTTTTTCGACAGTAATTCCTGGCGATCAGGTGGACACTGAATTGTGTTCGAGGTCAAGAGAAAAGATTTTTGAGGAACGGAAGGACACAACCCTTTCAGGGAAGTTGATCAAAGACCCCCCTGTCCGTGGACAGTTCGGTGAAGCCTTCATCGAGCTTCGTGAAGGGTACAAGGCAAAAAAACAGCGCCCTTATGAAAATCATGGACACAAACATGAGATTCTCAGAAAAATCATTGAGAGAAATCTCAGGGAATTTGGTTGGCTTGAGGGTTGTATGACCAGCGAATGGTGTTGTTCACCCTTCACAGTCCCGAAGCCACCGCCTGCAGACCAGAACACCATTGATGGTTGGCGAATGGTGGTTGATTTTCGCAATCTCAACGCCGAAACAAAGGCGGATTCACACCCCCTGCCCCTCATTGAGGAGGAAATCGCCAAGAGGGCGAGAGGTCGTTTGTTCTCTGTGCTGGATCTCCGTCACGGCTTTCACCAAATGCCGTTGAGGAAGGACAGCAGACCTCTCACTTGTATGTGCACGCCATGTGGCCCAGTCCAATGGACCGTCATGCCCATGGGATTGAAGAACGCCCCCTCATTTTTTCAAAGAATGATGGAGGATGTGCTGTTCACAACCCATCCTGAGCTTCGTGCCTTCGTGAGTGTGTACATAGATGACATAATCATCGCGACGGAGGGGGAGGGACTGACCGAAGCCGAGCTGGTGGCCCTACATGAGAAGCAGCTGAACCAAGTTTTGGATATTCTTGACGCCAATCAGCTGATTTGTGGGCCAAAGAAGGGAAAATTATTTTTAAAATCAGTCGAATTTTGTGGTTCTCTCCTAGAGAATGGCACTCGACGACCCAGTCCAGGGAAGCTCGTCGCTATTCAGAAGTGGAAGCGCCCTGAGACGATCACGGAGTTGCGAGGATTCCTAGGTTGTTGCAATTTTTACCACACTTTTGTGCCGAATTATGCCAAATTTGCTGCCCCCCTCACTGAATTATTGAAGGTAGGGAGAGATGCAGGCAAGGCAGGTTCAAAGGTTCGTGTCAAGTGGACTGACGAGTGCGAGGAGGCCTTCCATCACTTGAAGGCAGCCCTCTGTGAAGTCGCCACGTTGCATGTGCCCCAATTTGACAGACCCTTCTACATTAGAACCGACGCATCTAGGTACGCGATCGGAGCTGTCCTTGAACAGGTTGATGAAGCCACCGGCGATCATTACCCTCTTGCATTTTGGTCTCGGAAGCTAGCTCCACGCCAAATGCAATGGTCGCCGCGTGAGCAAGAGACTTACGCCATAATTTGCGCTCTAAAAAAGTACCAATCGTGGGTTGGCACCAATCGAGTCGAGGTCCTGACGGATCATCGATCTCTGGAGTATTGGGCCACCGAACACATTGATACTGTCGCGAGCCCAGCTGGTCGACGGGCCAGATGGCACGAATTTCTCTCTCTGTTTGACCTCCACGTGTCGTATTTGCCTGGAAAACACAACACGGTAGCGGATGCTCTGAGCCGATGGGCTTACCCCGCCTCAGAGGGGCTGCAAAGTACCAACATCCATGGTACGGAGCAGGACCGCCATGTCATCATCGAATGGGATCAGGAAGAAAAGAAACTCATTCGACGGGCATGCATGCAGTGCGCTGTTAAACAGCACGCATTGCCGTGTCACGACATCACGGCCATCTCAGATCCGGCGCATGCCCATGAGATCTGCACCAAAACGATGAAAGTCGTGGAAAATGTCACCGATCCCTCCACAGGGAGTGTGAAACGGTTTGACTACACCCGACGAGTAAATCGATTTCGGTTGATCCAAGGCATTAAGCGTCGAGATCCGGCCAAAACTCCACCCCTGCCTAAGGATTCCCTTATCATCCGAGACTGGACGTCCGATTACCTGCAGGATCCCATGTTTAAAGAGGTCTTTGGAAATCTCAAATCCAAAGATGCTCACAGGGATGGGATTTTTCCTGAGTACTCGTTGGATGGGGGGAAGCTGTGGATGGAGGGTAAATTGTGTGTGCCAGACGCCCTAGCCCCCCGAGTGTTAAACTGGTGGCACAAATGGGAGTCCCCCCACGCACATGGCCGTCGACTGTAGTCGATGATTAAGCATAGGTTGTTTGGATTGAGGCTCTACACACACTGCATGAAAGTAGCAGCCGGATGTGCTCAATGTGCTGTCTCGACGCCCCCCAGCGCGAAGAAGCATGGCCATCTGAGGCCTCATCCTATTCCGGAGCGTCTCTTTAACAGAGTCACCAGTGATTTCTTCTATCTCGGTGAACTCGATGACGAAGAGTGCCATTGGACTAACAAAAAAGTCAATGGTGTGCTCCTCATTCAGTGCCGTCATTCCGGCTACATTCAAGTGTTGCCTTGCAACATTGAGTCGATGACTGGCAAGGCTGCCGCCAAATGGTGCGCGCAGACCTGGATGGGAGGCTGGGACGTCCCATCCGAGGTGGTCACGGACTCAGGCAAAGAGTACACCTCCGAATGGTGGAGAGAATTGTGTGCTCGCCTTGGAATCCACCACCTCAGGTGTGAAATCCACTCGCATCGAGCGCTGCCTGGCGAAAGAGCCGGCCGCTCTGTTATAAATATGCTTCGTAAGGAGCTCGCGAGTGAGAAGGATTTCCACTGGCTTGAAGTTCTCTTCGCATTGCTTCGCCGTTACCACAACACGCCTTTGTATCATGGCCTTTCTCCAAATGAAATTGTCTTTGGACGAAAGAAGTGTTGGTGGAACATGCCGTTGAATAATCCTCGCCCCTGTAAGGATGCTTCGCTGTTTTTGGACGAAGTCCAACGAGCAGATAAATCTGTGTCGAAATTAATCGAGAAGCATCAAGCTGACTGGCTTTGGGTTCAAAATCAAGGTCGAAAAAACCCCCACAATTTTGAAGTCGATGATCGAGTTTGGCTTCGAAAATCCGAAACCACCCTGGACGGAGATGACAAGCTTCTTCCCTTGTGGGAGGGGCCATTCGCTGTTACAGCGCGTCTTGGGGAGAACAGGTGGAGGATCCGTGTGGATGTCAGCAGGGAAATTGACGTTTCGGGCGATCGCCTCAAGAGAGAGATCCCCTCCCCGGAGGATCGAGTTAAACCCCTTTTTTGGACTGCAAAACACTTGTCCGATCGGGTAATCGAAGGGGGAAAGTACGAACTCAAGAGGATTGTTGAAGCAAGACGTGACGCCAAGGGCGAATGGGAATTTCTGTGTGAGTGGAGGGGCTTTGATTCCAGTCATAACAACTGGGAACCAGCCCAATCTTTTGTCCATGGATACACCAAGGGGTTCATCGACTTCTTGAAGAAGCACCCCGAAATTGGTGTACTCCTGACAGATTGTTTGTCGAAACCAGACAGACAAGTGGAGAGCGACGGAAAACGACCTGTGGTGAATCGAGATCCAGCCTTTTACGGCCCTCAGCAGCCACATTCCAGGGCTGATCCGTCGATCCCCCCTCCTGTGGTCAGGCCAGCCCAGGAACCCAATGAGGACCAAGCTTCGAGTTCGGCAGCTGATTTGCAGCGCCCAAGCCGTACCAGGGCCCGACCAGATAGGTTGGTGGTCACCTGTATTCGTGCTTGGCCGAATTGAGGAAGCCATCCTACCACATTCTGCTCAATCCACTGTTCATTCTTTCTGTTTATGTCATGATGTGGACAACTGCGAATGTTTGATAATTTGACGTCAATCAACTTTTCTTTGGTCTCCGTTCGGCAGACAAGGCGTAGATACGCTGACGGAGTGTGCTGCCGTGTTCAGAAAAAACCAAACTCAGGCTTAATTCAGGCAGATTCGGGGTAATCTTGTCTCTGTTGGTCTGTGCATCTTTGGAATTTGGCTACTCGTGCAGATGGAAGCAAATGTACATAATCAAAGCACCGGCCGGTGACATGCACCCCTACAGGCAACCCCTGTAGTACTGGCTGCACCAGATGCGACGCCAGGAACTCAGATCTCACCTTCATTTGCTGTGATGCTGACGCCAAAGTCCAGATTCAGATCCAGGATCCTCAAATTTACCTTGAATTTCTCAGGTTTGTCCATCATTCTGCCACTGTTGTACGAAACCCAGACGTCAATTGTTCAGACAATCTTCATGTAGGAGCTCTAGGGACTTCTAACAGCAACCTCTGAAGTCCGTAAGCTTCGTTGTATTTTTGGCACACGCCAATGTGAGCTCAATCCGACCTGAAACTGTCGAGAATGGTGAATCCAGGTGTCTTGTGGGACTTCATCGAAAGATTGGCCTTGTCCAAGTCGATTGACACCACCACCACTGTACATTCGGTGTCTCTCAGTTATATACTGTCAGTAAAGTGCCTTCAGCGAACCTTCGGCGCGTTACATGCCAAGGATCCAGGGCCAGCATGTCCCATCATGATGCATCATCACATGATCCACATTTTGATAGAATCTGTTAGATCCTCGCGAAACAACGTGCCGGAAAGCACAATTGAGCTGAATAAACGACAATATATATTGACTTTAGTCTAAACGAAGGTGTTGGTAGTTTCAGTTGTACACATTCCGCTTCATTTCACCTTCATCTCAGGGAATTTACTCATGTTAGGACAATTTAGATTGATTACCTTGTCATCTCCTCTCATTCCTCGAAGATCTGTCGACGGCTTTGCCTAACTTCGTTGACGCTTATGATCTTCTGTGCATTTAGGGTCTGTAGACTACATGTGTATTTGTTTAACCGCACTGTGATTGCTTAATCCCCTTCATCTCTGCCCAAATTCATTCTCATTTTTGCTGAATCTTGTGATCATCCACCAGATGCGCCAAATCTGAGCCACATGCTGTACTTTTCAGAACGACAAAAGCGGGATAACACGATGTAGAGTTCGGCGAGGACACCGTAGCGTGCCCGCGACAGCGAAACTGTGCCAGAGCGCTGAGATGTCACTCCAATTCTTGATCCCCCCACTCAATCCACCAATAATCTACCTCATTCTCAACCAATGCATGGTTTGGTATCGATTCTCGATACGTTTACATGCTTTTTAGCCCGTGACCTAATGTTTTACTGCACGGAGGACTGTTCGTCACTTCTCATTCTGTCTCATTTCAGGTTCATCCAGCCTGATTCAGTGCCAATTCAGCCCAATTCAGGTCAGATCAAGCAGATTTCGCCTCATCGAGGCTACATTTCTATGTTTTTCTGGGACTTACCCGCACTACGTTCTTCGTTGACGTAGCGACACACCCCAGTGTGTTTTTGGAGGGGGAGTGTAAGTGCGGCTAGCCCCATCTGCTCAGATTTTCAGACATTCTGCCCAGATTGGCTACATTTTGGTCATTTTCTTTGCTTCGGCGGAATTGCCGCCTCGCAGCTCAGTCACAGGATATTTCCTATATATTTCTGATATGCCGGATTTGATTCCGCGGTCCATTTCCCGTAAATCCGCCGCATTCCGCTATTTTAGCTGGAATCGCCATTTGCCGTTGACGCGCGCTCGCGGCCCAGATCGGCCATACAATTTTACATAAATGGATTATTTAAATTCATTCGGACAGTTTTGGACACTCAGACGTATTTAGAATAATTCCCCTCAATTTTCTTCATAGACTGGGATTTTCTGCCGGACCACAATCAGCATGGACCTTGCCTCTGTTGTCGCTGCTCTCGCCTCCGTTGGTGTTCGTGTATCCGGTTCCAACCCCAATAACAACATCCAGGGAGACTCCTCGCGTGCCTGCCCCACTGGTCTTGCCGGCCCCGAGCCCTCCGGCACCCACAACGACCCAGGGCAGCACTTTCAGGGAACTTTTGGCCGCAAGTCTTTGATTTCGAAGCATGAAGATGACCTTTATCAAGCTATTCGAGCGATTGTTTTAGGTGAGAGTCAGGAGCAGGAGTCCGCCCCTTCTTTAACCCCAAGTCCTACAGTTGTTGTTCCCATTGTGTCTACCATTGATTTGGCCACCTCTTCTTCATCTTCTTCTTCGGTTTCAAATTCTTTGAATGCAAATTCGTTGCCTACCAACGAGGTTGATGAGGCAAGTGAGACCGAAACGGCAACGCGGTATCAACAACCGCTTTCCGTGATGAAGCTCTTTTTTCAGTTGCAAAAGGAAATGAAGATGAAGGAATCCGAATGTGTGGCATATTGTAACAAGCATTTGCGCCCCCTTTTTTGCCCGCTTGGGAACGATTTGAAGCATCCAACGGTGCAAACTTGGAGGTTGAAAACCATCCCCGCCAAGGAAAAGAAATTGTTAGAGGAGGCGGCCAAACCCAACCCCAAGAAAGGTAGGGCAAAACGGACACATGCCATCTGAGACTTCACCCGTCATCCCAATTGCCGTGTGTTGCACGGTACGCTTCTTCAAATTGCGTCAATGGTTGTGAGTCACTCCCAAGCAGGCCTCCCCTTGACACGTGCCATCATTCAGCCATTGGTGGTGGCTTATTTAGATTCCGTGAATGAGAACACATGGAGGCCTAAGCAGTCATGGTACTACTTCCTTTTCCGCAAGATTGGGCTTTCATGGCGCCGTGTTAGCAAAGCTCAAAGAACCCTCCCCGATAATTTTGAGGAGATTAAGAACTATGTGACCAAGTTGCATGACGATTACATTCGGCCCCAAATTGAACAGTTGAGTTGTCGCCGAACACAAAAATGGATCCTCTTGTGGGACGTGTACTATGTGCATCGGCTAGATTCCATTTTGGAGTGGGTGGCAGACACCTACCCCAATTGCATTTTGCTTTATGTTCCCGCCTCTTGTACTTCAATGCTACAACCTTTGGATGTGGCGGTGAATAGTGTTTTGAAGCGTCTCATAACTTCGTTCTTTGCGGCTTGGTTGGCTTTGGAAGCTAAGAAGCAATTTGACAACGGCGTAGCCGCCTCCGAGTTGAAGATGGATTTGCGGTTGACCACATTGCGTGAGCCGTTCATCTCATGGGTTGTAAGTGCAAAGGTATGTTTCATCCACATCTATTAGACACGAAAGCGAAATGTCAAATACTCATTACTTCAACGCTCACTTTTTGTAGAAAAGAATTGAACAAGTCAAACCCAAGATGCTGAAAGACGGATGGGACAAGGCCGGGTTGATGGCCATTTGGGATGTTGTGCAGCGGCCTACCCTGTTCAATGAAGCTTCAGACCGTGAGGTATGGTTGCCACATCATCAATGGTCTTACGTTACGTTACGTTGCACTTCGTGGAACATTTTTTGATGGTGTGACTGCTCCTTTAGACCGCGGGAACACTATTCCGAGTGGTTGGTGGTCGGTCGAAGGATTTTGCCGTTTCAGGCGGCGGCATGAATCAGATTATCGAGAATGCACCGCGACAACGGTCCTGTCGCCATGGTGCGGTTGAAGACTCGGGCTCCGACTCCGAAGATACGGAGGCGGATGAGGCGGAGTGGGAAGACATTTTGGCTACCATGGGAGATGGGGAGGGTGACGGGGTAGAGGTAACGGATGATGAAAGGGACACTGTTTTGCCGGATCCTCTGGTCGAGTGCTTCACTCGGTCAGGGAGGCGCGTCAAGCGACCCAAGAGGGACTAGCACGGTGACAATGCTTTAGTCATACTTCGGATCAGTGTTGCTTTGGTGTACTGCTTGTCTTATGTGCCTTCCAGAGGGTGAGAGGGAGTCCACAAAAAAAAGAAAAAGCAATGAAAAAAAAAAAGAATAAAAAAAACCGGGGGAAGTCCACATGGGGCGCCGAAGGCGCCGAAGCAAAAATTGAGAAAAACATTCAATTACATTATCCGAGACCCCCGTCCATTAAAAAACAACATTTTACATTATCCTTTTTTCGGCCACATTATTCTTTTTTAACATTTACATTTTACATTTTCGTTTGTCGTTGACGTTATTATACTGTAAATCACTTTGTAACCACAGTACTAAAATGTCGTTCGTACAAAAAAATTCTTGGCATCTGTGCTCAATTTGGGAATTTCACTCAATTAGACCGAAAGCCGGGGAAAATCGGTCTCAGAATCTGGTTCAAAAGTCAATCCAGATTAAATCTGGATTGAGAATGAGGCTCAGGCCAGTACTATCGGTTCAAACAGCGCCGATTGGCCGATTTCCTCGTTTTCCTCCACCGGACCCCCTCCGACAGCCGCACCTAAAAGCCTTGTAGCACCTCTACCATCTGGTGGTGCAGAGGCGCCTTTGTCGGGTGACGGTATGCAGACTGCGGCCCTAGCAGACTGCGAAAGACTGCGCACGAACAGGCGACACGCGCATTTACGACAACCGAAAAAACGACTGCGACTGATCTACTGCAACTGATCTTCTGCTAAAAGGCGACAAGGATGTTTTGAACCGTTCAGCAGCCCAAATTTATAAAATAATTGCAATATTTTTTCGCCAGATAAGAAAACGATACCTTACTGGTAACAAGGCTACTGCTGCTGATTTTCAAGTCCCTCCAAGTGAAAATTGACTCCCTCCTACTCATTTTCAACTCCCTCCTACTCATTTTCAACTTGCCCCTGCTCATTTTCAACTCCCTCCAAGTGAAAATCCACTCCCTCCTACTCAATTTCAACTCCCTCTTATTCATTTGCAACTCTCCCCTACTCATTTTTAACTCCCCCCAAGTGAATATCCACTCTCTCGTACTCATTTTCAACTGCTTCGTGCTCATTTTCAACTCCCTCCAAGTGAAAATCCACTCCCTCCTACTCGTTTTCAACTTCCTCCTACTCATTTTCAACGCCCTCCTACTCATTTTCAACTCCCCCCTGCTCATTTTCAACTCCCTCCAAGTGAAAACCGACTCCCTCCTACTCAATTTCAACTCCCTCCTACTCATTTTCAACTCCCTCCAAGTGAAAATCCACTCCCTCCTACTCATTTTCAACCCCCCCCTGCTCATTTTCAACTCCCTCCAAGTGACAATCCACTCCCTCCTACTCATTTTCAACTCCCTCCAAGTGAAAATCCACTCCCTCCTACTCAATTTCAACTCCCTCCTACTCATTTTCAACTCCCTCCTACTCATTTTCAACTCCCCCCTGCTCATTTTCAACTCCCTCCAAGTGAAAATCCACTCCCTCCTACTCATTTTCAACTCCCTGCTGCTCATTTTCAACTCCCCCCTTCTCATTTTCAACTCCCTCCAAGTAAAAATCCACTCCCTCCTACTCATTTTCAACTCCCCCCTGCTCATTTTCAACTCCCTCCAAGTGAAAATCCACTCCCTCCTACTCAGTTTCAACCCCCCCCTGCTCACTTTCAACTCCCTCCTACTCATTTTCAACTCCCTCCTACTCATTTTCAACTCCCCCCTGCTCATTTTCAACTCCCTCCAAGTGAAAATCCACTCCCTCCTACTCATTTTCAACTCCCCCCTGCTCATTTTCAACTCCCTCCAAGTGAAAATCCACTCCCTCCTGCTCAGTTTCAACCCCCCCCTGCTCATTTTCAACTCCCTCTTACTCAATTTCAACTCCCTCCTACTCATTTTCAACCCCCCCCCTGCTCATTTTCAACTCCCTCCAAGTGAAAATCCACTCCCTCCTACTCAGTTTCAACCCCCCCCTGCTCATTTTCAACTCCCTCTCACTCGATTCCAACACCCTCCTACTCATTTTCAACTCCCCCGTGCTCATTTTCAACTCCCTCCAAGTGAAAATCCAATTTCAACGGACCTGAGACCTCAGCAGTCTGCACATGGTTCCTGATCAGTACAATGTCACCATCTTCCGCTGGTCCAGCCGTACATGTAGATTGGTAAACTTGGGGTCAAACCCCACCAGCCACCCACTGAAGTTTTTCCATTTTTTGTCACTTGTCTCTGATCTGCATCCAAGGCTGTCGTTTTTTTTTTCATGCAGAAACAAGGATGAAAGAAAGCTGGCGGCAAAGCAACATTTTAGCATCGCTGGGGGAGAGGGTGACCTGCTCCCCATTCAAATTTTTTCAACAGCACCTGTAGGGTTCACCGTGACAGCTTGACGAAAACACTGTCTCCCGTTGCTATACTGCAGGAGCTTGTCAGTGCAGTGCAGTGCCGAGACATGAGTGTGGAGTGCAGTGGTGTACTTCTTCTTTTTGCATCCACATCACTGTCTACCCAAAGTGATCCCTCCGAGGAATACCATGACACCCGATTAACGTTCAACCCAACATGACACAGGCAAACCCTGAAGGCATGGAACATAAACTTCGACATGAAATTTGAAATCTCCTTAGTTCTTCGACACTTGAGCCCGCCACTCCAAAAGCTCCTTACACTGATGCAACTCAGCTGGCAAAAGTTGTTCCCCACATGCAGTCCGCGCATACAACTGAGCCAAGTGAGTATCAACCTGCTGAATCATCGAAAGCATATCACTTGCAACTTGTGTGGGAGCTTGTGTGGATGATGCCGGGTCCTCCTCAGCCGATTCAACCATATTGTGAATGTGTGCATGCAAATGATCATTATACGCGGCCTGCTGCGCACTCAGGCCCCCGGGAGCCTGATTCACGGTGGTTAGCGCATCTAAAAGCTCAAGGGCAGCATTCAGCTCTTCCTTCAGCGGCGGACCGCTACCCCTACCCCTATTCCTACCTCTTCCCTTTGTAGCACCCTTTGTACCATCCCCTCGCTTAGCGGCCTTCCTGAAAGTTGGCTGCATGTTGGCTGCTGCATTTGGCACTGATAAGGACCTCAGTTGCAATCTGAAATTGTTTTAAAAAAAATTTGGATTGAACGACCCAAGATGGAAGCCGACTGAAGATGACCGATGATGCAAAACAGCAAAATAGTGACGACATGGATGCCCGACTCGGACAGCAAGTCCACAACTACACCAAAACTTCGTATAGGCACCATCCTCAGCCAATGGATCGAACAGACAAACATAATGTAGACAGTTCATGTAACGCGGAGTGCAGCTGGATTCACTTCGCTTTACCTCATAAACTATATTTTTGCCTTGGATTTGGTGCACACGACTGGAGATCGTACAGAATCTCGGTATGTCTACCAACTCCGTCTCAAGTGAATCGTGACACTGTCGATCATAGTTCCATAAGGGTGCCGCCCTGTTGGCGACTACATATTGCGCCTCCCTGGACACGTCATACTCATACACGAAGTACGCAGTTGAAGCATTCATCTGCCGGAGCATTCTATCAAACGCCCAGCTTGTCACCTTGCCTGAAACGAACTTGACATAGAATGGGAAGGCTTGGTTAGCTATTTGGTGATTGCCGTGCCGGTGATTCACCATTTCAGTATATTCAAGTTTATAGCCCTCCTTGGAGAGCAAGTGCAAAACAGATAAAAAAAATGTGGTAGTAACCTTTTCTTGCAGTTAGGTGGCCCTTTATGCGGCAATTCAAAGACTCAGCCCTCTGTGTGGACTTGCAGCCGAAGGTAAAAACTTCTACCTGCCATGCAACACACCAACGGTCAAGACGATGTAGGGGGGACATGACTCCAAGGTAGTCCTTGACAGATTTCCAGCGGGGGTCCTCCAGAATTTTGCGCCAGAGAATATCAGCAGCGTCCTTATCTGGGCACTCCTGAACATGTGGGATGGCGCTCTCAAGAGCAGTGAAATCGTGTTGCTCGAGGGAGTTTCGGCAGTTTTCGGTAAAATTTTTGTAAATGTGAAAAAGGGAAAGGAAGTGAGCAGTTCGGTCCGGGCGGAAAACCCTGGGAACGGACCCCAAGAGGGCGTATGCAGCATCACTGAACAAAACCCGGGGTGCACAACCGGTTGCCTTTATCCACTACTGCCAGAGCCACTCATGATCCTCTGCTTTCTCACTGCTTGGCATGCAGCCCTGAGCCAGGAGAAGGGTTTGGCCATGTTCGTTGATACCGCAAAAAAGGGCCAATGCCTCGCCGTACCGATTCGATTTGTACGTGTTATCTTCAAAAATGACTTGTCCATATTTTCTGGCGTTTTTTACTTGCTCTGGCGTCATAAAAAACCATCCTCGTACAACACCAGTGACTGGGTCAGGGGCTTCATGATTGAAATACCAGGCAGGATCTGCCTGTTTGAGCATTTTCAGGTGGTTAATCAAACGTGCAAGATCATTTGGGCCCATCTTGCGTTCGATGGACTTGAAAAAATTTCTGATGTGCTGGGTTGAAAACCCTTTGATTGTTGGGTACGCATCCTCGCTATATTTATTCCTCAAATTTACAAGAATTTGCTCCGGCATTTCACGGTGCTCATACGCCCGCTCAAGGTCGTGCCAGAGCTCATCAGGGAGGGCTGATTTGTCCAGTGGGGCGGCCTCCTCCTCGTCAGGCCACAAATGGTCAGAGTGGTCCCAATTACACTCGGTTAGCTTCCACAGGCCCGTGCCAGGATCATGGGTTAGCGTTGCACCATATGGACACAAATCAGACTTCGTGAGAGGCCGGGGCTGCTTTTCTGGGTGTGCTCTACTGGTCTCCTTTAGGGGCCCGTGTTGTTTTAGGCGTCCCCAAATGCGACAACCAATACGTGCCCAATTACTCTCGCCTACAGACTTGCTGGCAACGCTGTTATGTATTGCCAACTCCCCCCGAATCTTATTCAGATATGCAACAGCTTCGGTGTCGGACCGGAAGGTGCAGCCAACCTCGTCTCCAGGTCGGGGGGAGTGCTTGCAGGGACAATGGGCTTCGCGTCTCACGCGTTTGCGGGGGGGGATGTCGGGATGAGGTTTAGGATCCGAACGCGTTGACTGGGCGGCACTAAACTCATGCTTAATTAAGGGGGCCGGATCCGTAGATTCCGTGGGTCCCGAGTCAGATGCCGGGGTTGGAGATAAGATGGCAGGGGGGTTTCTTACGGGGGCAGGTGTGAATAATGCACCATTCGAAGGGCTTCTCAGAGCTTCTGGGCCTAGCACATCACTGCTTGAAACTGCCACTTCCGCGGGTTCCGTTTTGACGTTGTCCAACATTGATGAAGAAACAGATCTCAAGGTCGCACAAAATGGATCGGCATATACACCCTCAAAGAGCAAGGTCATCTGGGCGGTGGTAGGGTGGCCCATGGACGCGTGGAGGGACCAAAAGTTGGTTCGAAGGAAGTCTGCGGTTTGATCCTGCAGCGGGATGCAGTTCCATGCAACACCACCACGGAGACGGAACAGGACAAGAACTCGTTCGTTACGGACCCAGGTACCGGTTCTGCGTGAAACTCTGCAAATTCGCTGATGATGAACGGGCACACCAGTGATGATTCTCACCAAATCTGAGATGGCAGCCTCACTGATATCCTTAGGCACACACAGAACGAGGGTTCTGTCAAGGAGTGACACGAAAATGAAGATCTCTTTCCTCGCACATCGTCCCTTGTGGAGTAGTCGACACGGTGAGCATCTTCGCCGCCGTCGGTGGCGTCTACGATGCCTCCGATGGAGAAGGGAGAGAACAACAGCGGCCGAAAGGAGACCACAAAAGACTATGGTCAGCCCCACAAGGCTCCAGCCGACATCGCAGATTGCGCAGAGCAAAAGCATTAAGATGGACACGTCTACAATGAGAGATGAACGTGAGAGGCTAACCCCCATTATTGATTCACAAAGGTCCTCTGATGCACGAACTTGATAGGCTACCCCCTGACGGTTGATTTACCGGCGGTCTCTGATGCACGAACTTGATAGGCTACCCCCTGACGATTGATTTACCGGCGGCCTCTGATGCACGAACTTGATAGGCTACCCCCTGACGATTGATTTACCGGGGGCCTCTGATGCACGAACTTGATAGGCTACCTCCTGACTATTGGTTTACCAAGGGCCTCTGATGCACGAACTTGATAGGCTACCCCCTGATTGTTCATTTACTGGGGGCCTCTTATGCACGAACTTGATAGGTTGGTACCCCATACCCCATATGCGGTATGGGGTGCTTCACCCATACCCGCTGCCCAGCCTGTGGCGCTCTTCGCCAGGCCAGATCAGGAATTTTCCTGTTGATGCTACGGCATCTTGATTTCTGTGGGATTTCTGTAAAATACCCCAGAAATCGATATTTTACGTCTTTTCTGGACTGGCGACGACAGTCGTCGCCTGCGCGACGCAGCTCCAGATCGAGAATTAAACTCTCGATTTCTAAAGATTTTAGGCAATTTTATTATTGTTTTATCGTTTTTAGAAATAAAAGATTATAGCGTGACCTTTTTCACGGCGTTCCGCGAAGGTCCATTTTTGCGAAAAGTAGCGCGTTCACGCATTTTTCAAAAAATGCTGAGGCGATTCCAGGAATCGCTCAGACGCCTATGGCGTAGCCCAACAGTGGGCCTTTTCATATGTAGGTTGAATTGGCGCAGAAACGCGTCGTGTCGGCTACGCGACGCGTTGGGGGGAGACGCGCAAAATGAGTGTTTTTGACTCAAAAATCACTTTATTTCGTTGTTTTCCCCCCAAAAACCACTGGTTGGCCCAGTTTTGGCAGGATCTCAGTGGAGATCCTGATGGCGACGCCTCGTAGCCGTCAGATTTTCTGATGGCGGCGACGCCGTCGCCTTCATTTCGTCTTCTTTTTTATGCTATTTTATAGTATAGAATTGTTACTTATACATTGTACATGTCAACGCATTTGGTTTGCATATCATTTTACATATACCTTCTCTTTGTCCATAGACGCCAGATTGTGTCCGCGGACGCTCCCCGTGGGGTGAGCAAGGATTCCAAGACCATTTACGCAACTCCAATGGTATCGAAGTTTGGAATGGACTTCATGTAGTACTTGGAGAGGTTGGGGTGATGGGTTGAAGGATTTTCAATTTTTCAATTTCAATTTCGATTTTTCTGTGGACGCACGGACATCACCCCCACCGAAAATGCTTCAAAATGGTCTTGCCGCTGTCCGCGTGGTTGACTGGCGGACCTGTCGATGAGCTCCCACAACGTCGAGACCGACGCCTGCTGCCTGGTTTTCGACAACTCCCGCAGCGCAACAGACTGCAGCCAAAGGTATTGCACTGGCGGAAATACAGTGCAAGAAGGGACGCCTGGGCCAAGACTGGCCCCCAAGGCAACAGCAGCGACGACGACAGCCCTGGGATTAGCTCCAGGAGCTCCTGCGACGACGACGACGATCCCAGCAGAGGTCTTCAGGAAATCTGGACCCTGCAGCAGCTTGACAAGTGGAGTGGATGGCAAATCCCAAGAGCAACGACAGCATGCTGCGCGGAAGGCGCTGCTCGTCCACCAGTAACCAAACCAGGCGCGTTAATTCGTCGCCTTGGGCAGGAAATGGCCCTAAATTCAGGCTCGGTGGAAGGCCTTGCCTTGGGTTTGACCCTAAATAATTTTTTCCGAATTTATTGAATTTTTGATTTCCATGCCCATGGAGAAAAAGGGCCAATATGTGCACCTAAGTGCCATCAGTCAGGGCGGAAGGCCCTGCAGCGCCCCTGGTCTGGTCACCAGAGGCTACGAGGAGTGCCAGGGACCAGTGTTGTCGCCTGAGGGGCAATTGCCCTATGAATATTTCAAGATCAAAAAAAAAAAAAAAATTTAATTTTTTTTACATGTGTGTGGTGCTCCCCCCCATGTAAATTACTCACGAAGCCCCCCCCCCCCCACTGTTCTGATGAATCAGTATTGAAACCAGGACACTGCAGGGGTCAGAGCGCCTCCTTGGCCTTGCCTTCCTTTGGATATAGGCAAGGCTTCTAAGGAGGGGGGTGAAGCGGTATGGGGTGCTTCACCCATACCCGCTGCCCAGCCTGTGGCGCTCTTCGCCAGGCCAGATCAGGAATTTTCCTGTTGATGCTACGGCATCTTGATTTCTGTGGGATTTCTGTAAAATACCCCAGAAATCGTCATTTTACGTCTTTTCTGGACTGGCGACGACAGTCGTCGCCTGCGCGACGCAGCTCCAGATCGAGAATTAAACTCTCGATTTCTAAAGATTTTAGGCAATTTTATTATTGTTTTATCGTTTTTAGAAATAAAAGATTATAGCGTGACCTCTTTCACGGCGTTCCGCGAAGGTCCATTTTTGCGAAAAGTAGTGCGTTCACGCATTTCTCAAAAAATGCTGAGGCGATTCCAGGAATCGCTCAGACGCCTATTGAAGCGGTACCCAGAACCCCATGGCCAGGTTACGGCATACAACCGGTCTCCGGTCCACTAACCCCATGCACGGCGTGTTCTGTGCCGTGAAGCCCCGCATCGGCAACCGATGCACCGCCAGCGGAGATTTGTGTATCAGAACATCAGGAATCAACAGGGTTTTATTTTCATATTGTTTCCGTCAATTTTTATGCTTCCGTTCCGATACTCACTGTTTTGACTGCTGGCGGTTGGTTCGCGACTTTACCGTAACCGCCAGTTTAACTGTTTATAATGGAAATTTCAACGTTATCCGTCACGAAGGCTCCAAAGTCGCCAGGAACTGCATGGATGCTTCCGCAATTTTCATAATTAATACTCGCAACCTTAATCCGAATTTTTCAGGATGTCGAAATCGGATTTTCGACTTCGACATCCCCGCACTTGATTTGACCTCCTTCGAGTGGACCTACGTGCTTCCCTATGCACGAATCAACTTCCCTTTTATCCTGCCCTCCGTTTGTCTTAAAGATATGGGCAAAATAAAGTTGATTCGTGAGGCCACTTGTGAAGGTCATATCTCGTGCCGCTTGCGAGTATTGACGATAAGGAAACGTGGGATGTATTCACAATACTCCCGACGTAATTTAGGAAGCTTTATATGCCTTGCGTTTCCACACATGCGCGCTAGTGTAATGGATCATGGTCAAGAGGGTAGAGTTTGCGTTATAACTCTTTGGCCATGACATTGCGTGCGTTAAGATAACTTTCGAGTGTAGCGCGCAAGTGTTGGTGTTGCATAGGAACTCTCCTTGAGTTCCTATGAGCGATTGACACAAAGTTATGCCCTTGGAGGGGCATGACATATCGTGGTGGGAGCTACATTTTTGGGCAATATTTGGTATGTGCCATGTGTTGTGTTGCGTGCCCATTTGGCGGGCCCATTGCTCCAAGACAAGCCCGCCAATGGACCTCATATTGTGCAAGCCCCTTCTCCGTACTCCCTACGGTCAATTGCAAGCCTAACCTTCGTGAAGGGAAGCTTGTGTGGTGATCCCGAAGCGATGCGTTGGGAGCAAGGTGTGTATTTTACATTTTTCCATATTTTCATGTGCCCACTTGGGAAGCAGCGCTCGTAACCTTTCAAGGCGCCCCAAGTGGAGCACATACGTGGGATCGAAGGTCATTGGTGTCAGGTCATTGTGTTTAGAATGTTTAAGTGATTGCACGATCCAAGCCAAAGATATTATAATATAATTATGCGCCTTTCAAGGCACTTTGGTTTGTCTTTGTGCCAATTTTGCCATTTTTGGCCCGTCATGATGTCAAGTGGCGACCGTGTATTTCAACGTTGCGCTCAATTGACATCATGACCCAAGTATGATATGAGGGTACATACTTCGGTGCCCAACATATCTTGGACCCGGCGAATAGCACCTCTTAGGCTTGGCATACCGTGGCCGCCATGTTGGCGATTTGGGACTATCCCAAATCATGGGCTCACTTGGCGACCCTGCCATTCCCAATACCGGAGGAGTTGGGCGACGCCCCAAAGATATGTTGGACACATATGACTTGACATCAATCCTATGGCACACTCCGGTCCAAGTCGGGCACGTGCCTCATTTGCCCTAACCATGAGCGTGCGCAATTTTGGCCATTTTGAGCAATTTTCCACTTTTGCTGCCCGCCGTGCCCCATGTTCTGACCTTCGTGCACGCCGGACGCATGGACCAATGGACCATATATGACATGGGTGTTATGGGTAATGGTCCCCATGGTCCACACACCACGTGGGCGAAGCGGAGCCGCCTTCGTCAAGGCGCTAGGCCAAATTGAGTATGGGCAATTTTGCCATTTTTGCATTTGTGGACCCAATTGGGATCGTCACCACGCCGAGTGGCATGGAGATCTTTGAGAGCCAAGTGCATGGGAGTCTCTGTTGGACTCCCGGTGGATCACGTATGGAATGCCGGATCCGATCTCCAAGCCGGCGTGGAGATATACTATTGGGAGCACACTGAATTTTGGCTCATTTCAAGCAGCCAAAATGACCCAATTTTGGGACCCCAATTTCCCCCTTCCGTGTGGTCAATTGGCGGCCCCATTTCTCTAAGCCCATAGGGAGCCCGGACCTAAATCTAAGTTGTACACTCAGATATAAGTCCTAGGTCCTGCCTCCTACCCTGTGAGCCATTGGCCTTACCTTGGCCGGGCGAGCCGCACGTGGGAATGACACCAATCTTGGTGATTTTGGCATCATGACCCCACATGACTCATCCGTGTTGCCCTGATGCCGGGACCTCAGAGGGAACCAGGTTGGGTGAGGGCTCCAGGGAGTTCGTACTCGAGGGGCATAGGGTCAGTTGCCTCGTCCCTACCTCTGGCGGGTCCGGACGAGGGGTCAATTTTGGAGTTTTTCAAGCTAATTTCAGTTTGGGCTGAAACAGCCCATTTTCAGCTACCAACTCCTGGGTGATAATGGCGGGGCCATATCTCTGGCTCAGAGAGGAGTTGGGACCTGCCGCTAAGGGAGCATAGGGAGCCACTGTCGGTTGGCCTTGGAGCCCCTTGGTTCCCAGGAACTCGCCTGTGGCTGTGCGGGACACCTCTCCCATTGGCAGGGTTTCAGGGTCCGGACTGAGCAGGGCATGGGTTGTGTTTGAGCCCCCGCCCCCATCAGCCACTGAGAGGGTCGGACCTGGGATTGGGATATGAGTCGGGACTGAGTGTCTATTGTCCCTTGATGCCCTTACCCCAGTCCAGTCTTAACCCCATGTGTACATATCCTGATGTGTTGCTGTATATACTTTCGTTCCCTCTTTGCAGAGTGGCAAGGATTCTGAAACGCTTTGTCACATGACAACGCATTGATGCCCTTGTGAGCGTAGTGCTTTGCCTGCCTGCTCACTTGCGTGTGTCCACCGCAGCGTCCCGTGGCCGGCCCCCCACGGGAACGCGTCAAAAGCGTTTCACCGCCGCGGGGTTACCCAACCCTCGCGTGCCACTCGGGGCCACCAACCCCGAGCAGCGCGTCGCAGCAGCGCGGCGCAGCTCGCAGCTCGCAGCGCAGCGCAGCGTCCCGCAGCGCAGCGCAGCGGCTCGCAGCGCCACTCAGCGACAGCGCCGAGTTCGTCACGGAGCCCGCAGCGCCGTCCAGTGCTTCGCCCTGACCGCGCAGCGCCCGTGGAAGAGGTGCACAGACCAGGACTCCTGCATCAGCCCCATCGGCCGACCCGGAGTCCCAACGGCCGACCAGCAAGGCCGCGTCAACCACCTCCACAACCACCGGCTGACCAGCACCAGCCGCACTTCCAATCCAGTGCTGCAGCACCCTCCTCAACAACCACAACCAGTTCGTTGAGTTGAACGAGTGCACATCAAGGACTTCAAGATCATCTACGCCCCCGCTGCCATGGTGAATTGGCAGGAAGCGGGCAGGACGTGGCCGCGGCCCCACCCCCATGCAGCACGCCTGCTGCATGGGGTGGTTTGGGACCAGCATTACCGCCACAGCAACCCCCAGTGCGAAGGGGGCATGCCCAGGAGCTTCGAGCTCCGCACGGACATCGCCCCCGACCGCCTGCAGGCCGTGGAGGACTGGCTGCGGGCGGAGGGGTACGAGTACCGCCACCAGCAGAGGCGCTGGAGGGCGTGGACCCGGCCGGACAGGCCCGGGGAAGGGCTGCGCCCCGACGGGATTGAGGAGGACGAGGACCCCAACGCCTACCCGTCGGGCGCCTCGATCAACGTCTCCCTGTGGGACGTGATCGAGAGGAAGTTCCCGGAACCGGGGAACGAGCGCAGGCTGCAGGGCAGCAGCAGCGCGTCTCCGGGGACGGAGAAGCGGTCCGCCGGGGACAGGAAGAGGGACCGGAGGTGGCGGGAGTACCAGGAGTCCCTGGCTGCCGAAGCCGCCCAAGGCACCAAGGGCGGAACCCCAGCCCCCAGTCCCCAACGGCCCAATGGTGGACGCCACCCCGGCTCCACCACCCTTGGCGACTACATCCAAGTCGCCAAGCAGACCCAGGCCAAGCCCCGTTCGCTGCTCCTGAAGGCCCGGCAGGCCTCAGCAGGCCCCAGCAGCGACATCGAGTCGGCCCACCGCGGGAGGACGCCGGCCGACCAGGCCAGCTCCAACAGCAGCGTCGCTCCCGAAAGGGACGTGGCGCGCGCCTGTGAGCGCGCCTGTGGGGTGCCCTGCAACCGTCGGGTTGCCCGGCAACGGGCCAAGCAGTACAGCGCTGCTGTGGAGGGCGCCGCCGGCATCGCCCAGGAGGAAGCTGCGCAGTGGGCGCATGGCATGGCCATCCACACCCAGACCGTGGCGGCCATCGCGGCTGGTCTCACGGCCGTAGCCGCCCACAGCGCAGCAACTGCCCAGGTCAACGGTGAGTTGGCGGCAGCCGACGAGGAAGCCCGCCTGACGCAGGAGGCCATTGCCTGCAAGGAGGCCGAGGTGAAGGCGCTGGGGGAGGCGCTTGCCCAAGAGAGGGCAAAGAAGGAGGCGGAGGAAAGGGCCCATGCCGCAGCGACGGCTAAGGCCCAGGAGGACGCCGCCAAGAAGGAAGCCATCGAAGCCGCGCGACGGAAGGTCGCTGAGGAGAAGGCCAAGACGGAGGCGGAGCTGGCGGCGTTGGAGGCGCAGAAGGCGCAGCTGCTGCAGGCCCGGGAAGCCGAGGCGGCTCGTGCTCGGGAAGAGGCCGAAGCGCGAGCTGCCGCAGCCACCGCCGCCGCAATGGAGGAGGCAGAGGCCAAACTCCGCCACGAGACTCCCCCGGGAGGATCGCGAGTGGAGACCCTTCGAAGGCTTTTCGAAGGGGACGCCTCCTCCAGGATGAAGCTGGATGAGGCGGACACGGGCAGCAGTGGGAGCGGTAGCACCACCGCCCGTCGACGGAGGAGGGGCAAGGGGAAGACCCCCGAGAGGCCGCGGAGGCCAGCGGGTGGGCACCCCCACGACAGTGACCCCTTCTTCACCGCCAGTGACGGGGATGAACGAGGCCGTCGACATCGCCAAGTGGTGGCTTGGACGGGCGAAGGTGGCGGAGACGTCCCCATGGAAGGTGAGGATGAGGATCCCCCTCCTCCCTACCGGAGCTCCGAGTCCTCCGTGACCGAGACGCCCAGGTGGGGCGACATGGACGAAGATGACGACATGGAGTTCGGCATCACGCGCCCATCCTCGGACCCACCGAGGCGACCGGGCGGAGACCCACCGGGACCCCCTGGCGGAGGACCTTCAGGACCCCCTGGAGGACGCCCACCAGGTGGACCCCCTGGAGGGGAACCACCGGGCGGGGGAGGACCCCCTGGACCGGGCGGACCCGGCGGAGGCCCTCCTGGAGGACCCCCTGGGGACCCCGACGACCCACCGGGGAACGGCGACCCGGATGCCACCTGGTGGTGGATTGTCTACCTCCGCAGGAGAGTCCAGTTGCTCGAGCTGGAGGTAGACACGGGCAAGAGCGAGATGGCTCGCATCTCCACGGTCGCCGCGCGCGCGCAGAAGGACCTGGACATCGCCAGAGCCGAGACCAAGTCGCTGACCAACGTCGTCAGCGGCCTGCAGGAGAGGCTGGATGCGCTGGAAGCCCGTGGGAGAGTCAGCAGCGACCACCCACCCCTGGAGTCAGGCTCGTCGGACGACGACTGGGGACCCGGACCAGGTCCAGGCAGACCCCACGCCCCCGGCGGAGCCCCCAGGAGTCGCCCCAGCGCCAGTGCCCCCTCTCTCTCCGCCCCCTCTCACCACAGCGCGGGCCGCCGCAACGAACGCGTGCCGCCCGGCAGTGGCAGTGGGGAATGGCGCGATGAGTGGCTCAGCGCGGACTACCACAACCGCCGTGCCCCACCGCGGACGCCTGTACGCCCCCGACGCCCGCCACCAGCCCCGGCGCCAATCCCCAGGGCTGGAGGACGTTATGGTGGACTCAGGGATGAGGTCCCCAGAGGAGACGTGGATTGGGATGTCGGCGAAGGTGAGGACCTGGACCTGGACCTGGACCTGGAGGAGTTCGACATCAGCCCGCCGCGTGGTGTACGACGGGAGGCCGCTGAACGCAGCAGCCGGCGCCGTGATGAGGATGCGTACATGGATGCAGTACGGCGTGAACATTTCGGTTCAGCGTACGTGGAGGAACCGCGGCGTAGCCACAGGGATTCCATGGAGGAGATGGACGTGGCGGCCGTGGGAGTCCGTGGGCGAGGCCGATGGGAACCTCGGTCGACCTCGCGGCCGGCGTTCATGGTCTCTAAGGCCGCGGACGCCGCCGTGTGGGAAGACTTGAAGGACATCAAGCCCCCCATGTACGACGGCAACCCCCTCAACCTCGACCGCTTCTTGGAGAAGCTGGACGATTGGGGGCTGGCCGTCACTGAAGACCAACCTCCCGCGGATGCGGAGAGATATGTCTTCAAACGGTTCAGGTACCGCCTGCCGGAAGTGCTCGGCGAGCTATACTTCGTGGCGACCAAGGAGGGGAAAATCAAGACCCTCAAGGACGCCAAGAAGTGGCTCAACGAGCAGGAGCGGGTGGACGCTCCGCAGGTGGCTGCCAAGCGCTGGAAGTCCATCAAGCTTGAGCATGATGGACGGGAGATCCGCCTACGGGAATGGCGTGACTTCCGAGGGAAATACACCCTCTTCCGCCGCAACGTGGAGGATTGGAACGAGGGTGACGAGCAGGCTCGCCTGCTCTCCATGCTACCGGAAGCATGGATCAAGAGGGTCACCAAGGAGGAATCCAAGAGGGCCAAGTCCAACCACACGGTCAAGATGATGCTCCCCAAGGAGTATCATACGAACGTAGTGAGTTGGGCGAAGAAGAACGTGGCCCGGGATGTCAAACGGCACTCCCTTCGGAACGCTCTTCTCATCACCGTCTCGGGCGATCGCGAGAAGACCGCGATTTGGCGCCTTGACGACTGTGAGTTGAGCGGCCAGACCATCCGTCTGCAGCCCATCCCGGCGCGGATGAGCTGCGACGAGATCCTGGAGTGGGTTGGCGAGGAAGTACTCAAGGAGTACCGAAACCTCCACCACACCCGCGGGTTGAGGCCCGGCGACCGCGACGTCAACTACGTTGGCGAGGGGCCTGGCGGGGAATCTGCCATGGACCCAGCGGGAGCCGGCGGCGATGAGACTCTCGTCGACGATGACGACGACGATGAGCCCGCCGAAATGGCCGTGTGTGCCTTCGTGGCCAAGAACCTGAGCGCGGGGACCAAGCCAGCAAACTGGAAGCCCCTGCAGCCAGGTTGGAAGAAGCAGGAGAAGAGGGACCCTCGCCGTATTGGCGACCCTCCGCTGTCCTTTGGGGAGTTCGTACGAGCTCACCCGCAGGGCTGTTTCGTGTGTTATGGGAGGAAGAAAGGCTTCAACCATGACCACCGAACATGCCCCGTCCACAAGGCCGACACGGAGGCTTACAAGAAGGCGCACGGGTCGAAGAAGCGTGCGCCCGCGGGTATCCGGGAAACCAAGATGGAGGTGGACAAGGACGAGCTGGCCAAGCTGATGTCGTCGGTGGGAACCGAGTTGGCCAAGGAGATCCAGGAGATCAAGCGGAACTGGGTCCCCAGGTCGGACAACAAGAACAAGGAGAACAACCAGAATGACCAGAACAAGGACAAGGACAAGAAGGGTAAAGGAGGAGGTAAAGGGGGAAGGAAGAAAGGCGTCAACGACGTTGAGGCCGAGGAGAACACCCCCTCTTCCACAACCGACGCCCCCTAGCGGAGCCCCTGCAGCCAAGGGCCCCAGCTAGGGCGGTCGCAGGATGGTGACGTGGGAAGCGCCGATCCATCCCGGTCGGGAGTCTATAAGCACAAGGGGACTGCCGCGGGCGGAAGGCCCGGTCCGGCGCCCAGTCGCGGAGGCGGGGTGAGGGCAAGTGAAGGCACGAACCCTTGCACCCGTCCGTCCTTCGCGACCAAGAACGTGTTTGATGTACTACAGGATCTATCCGAGAGTATCGGAGGATCACCCGGACCGCAGCTGGATGCTGCAGATGGGCAGCCTGAGCCCATTGTCCACGACCTGCACCAGTCGCTTGTGGAGCTTCTGGAACGGCCGGAGATCCTGAGTTTGCACGCCGTGCGCCGTGTCGGTCGCGAGCGGCAGTTGCATCTTAAGGTCCGTGCCTTATGCGGGGAGGTGGAAAAGGTATTCGACGTGTTGGTCGACACGGGAGCTCAAGTCAGCTTGGTCAAGGCTGGCCTGCTTCCGCCAGAGTGTCTTACCAACAGTCGGAAACCTGTCAGGCTGAAGGTGGCGAACGGCCAGTACATGGTGGGAGGCACGAAGGAAGCGGCCATTGGGCTGCAGTTCGTGAACCATCGTGAGCTGAGCCGCCCAGACCTCGGCAAGGAAATCCTCCTGCACGGTAGCTTCTACGAGGCCGAGATGGACTGGGACATGATCGTCGGGTACGACTTCATGATGGAGACGGACTCCGGCGTCCTCCCGGCCCAGGCCTCCATGACCCTGTACCAGGACGACCAGCTCTCGTGGCTTTCGTCACCTGAGCACCATGTGGAATGCCAATGGATCCACCCCGAACGCAATCAGCTCGAAGTGGCCGCGCTGGACACTGAGCCCACTGGGCCAGCGAACCAGGAGTACGGCGTAAGGCCGGAAGTGGCGCACCGAGTGGTCGCGGACCTGGGAGCGTCGGATCTGGCCCTGGATGCGTTCTCTTCAGGAACCTCCGCCCATCTGCGGGTATGTGAGAAGTACTGGAGCGCCCAGGACTCCGCGTGGAAGAAGCACTGGGGTCCGCATCAGGGATTGATGTGGATCCATTGCCCCCGTTGGGACATTCCAAGAGCGATAGCGAAGATTCGCAAGGACCGCTCCAAGGCAGTGCTGGTTGTTCCTATGGGATGCACCGAGGAGGAAAGTACCCGACATTGGGTAGCCTCATTGACCAACATGACCTTGAACAAGGTCGTCCTACCGGCTGGAGAGAGTGTCTATCAGGACGCTAAGGGACAGCCCATGCCACCCCAGAGATGGCCAACAGAATTCCACTATGTGGATGGGGGCCTTGATCAGGCCGACACCACGGACTTCGTGTGTGTCAACCGCATCATAGCAGAGCCATGGCGGCAATGCTTTGCGGTTCCCCCTGTTGACATCGAAGAATCGGACTCCGAAGACCCCCTCACTGAAGAGGAGTGGGATCTGGTTCAGGGGTATATGGATCAGCCCTTTCACGACTGGGGAAACCAGCGTGAGGGCAAAGGCCAGGACAAAGCCTGGTGGGAAGTGGACTCAATCGTCTCTGGTTCCTATGACGGGAATACCTTCGTGCAGAGGGTGCTGGATCACATGTCCAGCCAAGACGAGCCGCCTGGCGGTAACCCACCCACCTACGGCGATCTGTTCCGAGGCAAGACCAGAGATGGCCCTTTGGGCCACCTGGGAAGACCACCTGAGCCGAAAGCGAGCGGGGTCGCTACCCCTCAAGTAAGCTCCGTGGTTCAAGTGCCCGGAAAAGCCAAGGCGGAGTCCGATGACTGCCCCAAGATCAAGGCGTTGAGGGCCAGGCTGAAGCAGAAGTATGGTGATACCTTCTTCAGCGGTAAGCCTGTGTTTCCCCCACCGGTGCGTGGACCGTATGGCGAGGCCAAGATACGACTGAAGCAGGACCCCCGTGTGTATCGTCACCGGGAGTTTGCCCTGAGGGGCGAGAGGAAAGAGGCCATGGAGAAGATCCTCCGTGACTTCATCCAGAGAGGCTGGCTTGAGCCGTGCCACTCCGAGTGGGCCTCTCCCTGCTTCGTCGTCCCCAAGAAGGTTGCCGGTGAGTGGCGGCTCGTGGTCGACTACCGCGGCCTGAACGCCCAAACGCAGCACGACAGCTATACGCTGCCCCTCATTGAGGATATGCTGCAAAAGCAACACCGGCGGAGGATCTTCACGGTGATTGACCTGAAACATGGTTATCATCAGATGCCTCTCGCCGAGGAGTCCCGTGCCTGCACAGCCATGAGCACCCCACTTGGACCTCTCCAGTGGAAGGTGATGCCTATGGGCGTTACCAACGGCAATGCGGCTTTTCAGCGGATGCTGGAGAACCTGCTTGAGCCGGTGCGCGACTGTGCGGACCCCTTCGTGGACGACGTGATCATCGCGTCCGGGGACCCCAGCATGAGCTACGAGGAGCTCCTGGAGGCACACGAGAGGGACGTCACTCGAGTGCTGGACCTTCTGGTTCGGCACAAACTCACGGGCAGCAGTGACAAGGCCACCATTGCGGTAAGCGAGGTGGTCTTCGCTGGCCACGTAGTTGGGAACGGGCAGCGAAAGCCCATACCTGGCAAGGTGGCCGCGATTGAGCACTGGGAAAAGCCCAAAACGGTCTCTGAGCTACGGGCGTATCTGGGGTTCTGCAACTACTACTCGGGGTATATCAAGATGTATGCCGAGTATGCAGCCCCCATGACGACCATGCTCAAGGGCAACCGAGAGGAGACCAAGAAGGGGTCCAAGAAGGCTCTGGTCTGGACTGAAGAGTCTGACCGTGCCTTTGAGGGGATGAAGCAGGCGCTGCTATCCGCAGTGGGTCTGCACCTCGTGGATCCCGACCGAGGGTTCGTCCTGCGCACCGACGCTTCCGACTACGCCATTGGCGCTGTGTTGGAGCAAGTGCTTGACGATGGGAGGCACGTGCCCGTGGCCTTCTGGAGCCGAGTCCTGGCGGAAGGCCAGAGACGGACGTGGACGCCCCGTGAAAAGGAGGCGTATGCCATCGTCATGGCTCTCAGGAAATGGGCTGGGTACATAGCCCTCCATCCCGTCACCGTCTGCACCGACCATCAGAGTCTGCAGTCGTGGCACAAGGAGCACGTGGACACCCCCTCAGGTCCCGCCTCCCGACGGGCAAGATGGCATGAGACCTTGGCCAAGTTCGACCTTACGGTTGTTTATATTCCTGGAAAGGATAACACCGTGGCGGACTGTCTCAGTAGGTGGGCCTATCCCGCCAGCAAGGGCATGCAGGATATCTCTGCCCATGGCGATGAGGCTGAGACCGCTGAAGCCAAGAGGATCATTGAAATGGAGCGCCTGATGGAGGAGGAGGATGTTAAATGCTTCGTCGTCATGGCCGCCGATGCCCCCCTCGCATCGAGGGTAAGCAGAGCGGTCAGTGTACTCGCCCCTGTGGGTGCCGCGGGCGGAAGGCCCGGTCCGGCACCCCCTGTGGGAGTGGAATCCGACAAGCACCTCTTCCCAGAGTCTTGCCTCCAGGACGACTGGACCGACGATTACGCCAAGTCTGAGGCCTTTGCGGCCGAGTATAGGGCTGTGACCGACCCTGATGACGGGCAGAAGTGGCCAAAGGGGCTGACTGAGGAAGATGGCAAGCTCTACCGGAATGGTAAGCTGCTAGTCCCAGAGTCCCGGGTGCTCGAGCTGTGTGAAGCTTGGCACCACCACATGCTGCACCCAGGGGTCAAGAAGCAAGCTCTTGACATGCAGCGTCGGTTCGAGATCGACCATATCGTTCTCTACACCGCCATCAAGAAGGTCAGGAAGGGTTGCTCGGTCTGTCAGGCCTGCAATCCCGACAACCGGAACGTCAAGAAGGAACCCCAATGGACCCCGGTTCCTGACCAGCCCATGGAGAGCGTGGCCATGGACGTCTTCTCCATGCCCGAAGTGCACATTGGCAAAGAGACCTTTGACTGTGTGGTTCTCTGTGTGGACCGCCACAGCGGCTACGTTGTAGCCGTTCCGGCACGCAAAAAGGGGTTGCTTGCCAAGGAAGTGGCAGTCATGATGATTCGTCATTGGCTGACCGTCTTTGACATCCCCCGCACCATTTGCAGTGACCGAGGGCCCCAGTTTACTGGTGGCTGGTTCAAGGCTATGTGTTCCCTCATGGGGATACGTCATGCCAAGAGCGTGGCCTATCTCAGCCGGTCTAACGGCCGTGCTGAAGTGGCTGGAAGGCAGCTGTTCGAGAAGCTGCGCAAGATCCACATCACCAATCCACGGCGGAACTGGTTCGAGGAGATGTGGCCTGCTCTAAAGGCCCATCATGACACCCCCACTCCGGGCGGTTTGTCCCCTCACCAGATTCTGTTTGGCAGGGACCCCCTGGGTAGGGGACTTCCCTTGTCTGGTGATGGCATGGCTATGGATGCCAAGGAGTTCTTCGCGCGGCAAGAGCAAACGGCGCGGGACATCCGCCAGCAGCTTGAGAAGGAGCATGCTGAGCGTCAGAAGTCCGCCCCGAGCTCGACAGCGCAGAAGTTCAGGGTGGGAGACCCGGTGTGGGTGATCAGACCCCGCCCCATGGGCACCCACCGCACCAAAACCTGGTTCACACCCGGCGAGGTGGTCCGCAGGATTGGTGAGGACACCTACCGCATCAAGGTGGGTCACGGACAATTCAGGGAGCGCCACGAGAGTCAACTCCGTGTGCGGGAGCCCGACCTCCGTGGCCGGCATGTGTCCCTGGACTACGCCAAACATGAGGCTGATTCGGACGACGACTATGCTGAGCAGGACGACTATACTGTCGAGAAGATCCTGGCTCAGCGTCCGAAGGCCTCGGCACCCGGAGGTCTGGAGTTCAAGGTTCGTTGGCGAGGCTATGGGCCGTCCCACGACACCTGGGAACCCGTCTCCTCGTTTGTGCCGCGGGTCAATACTCCCTTCATGGAGTACATCCGCAAAAACAAGACCAAGATCCACGTTTCGGACTTGGCAGCACTCACCCGGGCGATTGCAGCCAGGGGTGCCTGATCAGCGCCCTGAGCTCTCCCCTGATGTGCCTTGAGGCGCTTGTGAGGCCGACGAACCGTCCCTTACTTGCTTGCTCTCTTCCATCTTTCGGTGACAGAGTGGCCATATACCCCCCCCTGCTGCATCCAGAGGAGGATGGCCCCTCTTTTCTTCTATTCGTCACTCCCCCCCCTGCTGAATCCTTGGGAAACCAGGTAGGGCGACTGACCTTCATATTTTTGAGCTCTTGGGGCCTTGAAGCCCATACGACGTTGCGCAACGGATGCCGCTGTCATCGGCATTGCGATTTTTTGGTGTGTGGTCTGGTTCCATGGCATTTGCGGAATCCAGACCAGTCGACGTGTGTCTCGAGACTATATATGCCTGAACTCAGGCGTTATCCTGTCCATCCTCCTGCATTTGCCTTATCCTGACCGTGGCGTGGTTTGGCACTCTGTTCTGAGTGTGTTTACACGCCTATTTGCCCAAGTTGTTGCTTGTTTTTCTGCCCTCCAGGATATGTGCATCTGTATGTTAAGTGTCATCAGCCCATCGCTGAGGGATGGACTGTTTTTCACCACGAATCGGGATACCGAGGCGCCTTGAGTCGCCGTGTACATATCCTTACAGCCTGGTCCAGCCTGGACCAGTACTTGATTACAGATTCTGCTGTTTGAGTGCCCGTGATACCGTGTTGCCCTATTCGCTGTGAGGTGTGGAGATCCTGATGGCGCCAGGCGGGAAGCCCAGTTGCCTGACTACACTCCCAGCGGTCCGCCACTGTCAGTCCCAGTGTGAGCCTACCGATTTGCAGACGCACTTGCATTCGGATGGCGGCCTCCGGTGCTCCTGACCTCGGTCAGTCTGCCTGGGAAACTGGTGGTTTGAGGAGTCGACGCCTCCGCCCACACTGCATGAGGACTCCCTCATGTATGGCCACGCTTCGTGGTAGTAGGGCGAGGGAAAAGACGGCCTTGATGCCCGATCCCTTCAGGAGGAGTTCCCTTACGATTTGGGGTTCGTAAGGAGTTCGACTATGGCACTCTGGACTCGCGTCGTATGGATATGGACATGGTGCGCCCGAGGAAGGACCCGTGGGGACTCTCCCCAGTCGGCGGGCCTTGGGAAGCTTGGGGTAGCCTGATGGATCTTTGTGGTCGCTCTCGACTTGTGGGGCCACCTCGGCCGTCGTGTGACGCCTATGTTGGCCGTGTATGCCACTGCCACTGTGGTGGTGACCGTAGCAGCCGGCACCCGGTGCGCCTGGTATGGGTTAACGGGTCCTTTGGATGCCGAACAATCGCCGCCAGGACCCGGGACTTGGTACTTGATACTATACATGTGCTACGAGCTGTTACAGCAGCATACCTATCCCACTGTGGGATACCTATCTTACTGTGACTTACTGAAGCGAGGATGTGACACCCCCCCCCCCCTTTCAGGAAGTGGTCCTGGGTACCCGCTGCCATGCGTGGGTGTTATCGAGCCCCCCCAGGGTTTGCTCTAAGGAGGGGGGTGAAGCGGTACCCAGAACCCCATGGCCAGGTTACGGCATACAACCGGTCTCCGGTCCACTAACCCCATGCACGGCGTGTTCTGTGCCGTGAAGCCCCGCATCGGCAACCGATGCACCGCCAGCGGAGATTTGTGTATCAGAACATCAGGAATCAACAGGGTTTTATTTTCATATTGTTTCCGTCAATTTTTATGCTTCCGTTCCGATACTCACTGTTTTGACTGCTGGCGGTTGGTTCGCGACTTTACCGTAACCGCCAGTTTAACTGTTTATAATGGAAATTTTAACGTTATCCGTCACGAAGGCTCCAAAGTCGCCAGGAACTGCATGGATGCTTCCGCAATTTTCATAATTAATACTCGCAACCTTAATCCGAATTTTTCAGGATGTCGAAATCGGATTTTCGACTTCGACATCCCCGCACTTGATTTGACCTCCTTCGAGTGGACCTACGTGCTTCCCTATGCACGAATCAACTTCCCTTTTATCCTGCCCTCCGTTTGTCTTAAAGATATGGGCAAAATAAAGTTGATTCGTGAGGCCACTTGTGAAGGTCATATCTCGTGCCGCTTGCGAGTATTGACGATAAGGAAACGTGGGATGTATTCACAATACTCCCGACGTAATTTAGGAAGCTTTATATGCCTTGCGTTTCCACACATGCGCGCTAGTGTAATGGATCATGGTCAAGAGGGTAGAGTTTGCGTTATAACTCTTTGGCCATGACATTGCGTGCGTTAAGATAACTTTCGAGTGTAGCGCGCAAGTGTTGGTGTTGCATAGGAACTCTCCTTGAGTTCCTATGAGCGATTGACACAAAGTTATGCCCTTGGAGGGGCATGACATATCGTGGTGGGAGCTACATTTTTGGGCAATATTTGGTATGTGCCATGTGTTGTGTTGCGTGCCCATTTGGCGGGCCCATTGCTCCAAGACAAGCCCGCCAATGGACCTCATATTGTGCAAGCCCCTTCTCCGTACTCCCTACGGTCAATTGCAAGCCTAACCTTCGTGAAGGGAAGCTTGTGTGGTGATCCCGAAGCGATGCGTTGGGAGCAAGGTGTGTATTTTACATTTTTCCATATTTTCATGTGCCCACTTGGGAAGCAGCGCTCGTAACCTTTCAAGGCGCCCCAAGTGGAGCACATACGTGGGATCGAAGGTCATTGGTGTCAGGTCATTGTGTTTAGAATGTTTAAGTGATTGCACGATCCAAGCCAAAGATATTATAATATAATTATGCGCCTTTCAAGGCACTTTGGTTTGTCTTTGTGCCAATTTTGCCATTTTTGGCCCGTCATGATGTCAAGTGGCGACCGTGTATTTCAACGTTGCGCTCAATTGACATCATGACCCAAGTATGATATGAGGGTACATACTTCGGTGCCCAACATATCTTGGACCCGGCGAATAGCTCCTCTTAGGCTTGGCATACCGTGGCCGCCATGTTGGCGATTTGGGACTATCCCAAATCATGGGCTCACTTGGCGACCCTGCCATTCCCAATACCGGAGGAGTTGGGCGACGCCCCAAAGATATGTTGGACACATATGACTTGACATCAATCCTATGGCACACTCCGGTCCAAGTCGGGCACGTGCCTCATTTGCCCTAACCATGAGCGTGCGCAATTTTGGCCATTTTGAGCAATTTTCCACTTTTGCTGCCCGCCGTGCCCCATGTTCTGACCTTCGTGCACGCCGGACGCATGGACCAATGGACCATATATGACATGGGTGTTATGGGTAATGGTCCCCATGGTCCACACACCACGTGGGCGAAGCGGAGCCGCCTTCGTCAAGGCGCTAGGCCAAATTGAGTATGGGCAATTTTGCCATTTTTGCATTTGTGGACCCAATTGGGATCGTCACCACGCCGAGTGGCATGGAGATCTTTGAGAGCCAAGGGCATGGGAGTCTCTGTTGGACTCCCGGTGGATCACGGATGGAATGCCGGATCCGATCTCCAAGCCGGCGTGGAGATATACTATTGGGAGCACACTGAATTTTGGCTCATTTCAAGCAGCCAAAATGACCCAATTTTGGGACCCCAATTTCCCCCTTCCGTGTGGTCAATTGGCGGCCCCATTTCTCTAAGCCCATAGGGAGCCCGGACCTAAATCCAGTTTGTACACTCAGATATAAGTCCTAGGTCCTGCCTCCTACCCTGTGAGCCATTGGCCTTACCTTGGCCGGGCGAGCCGCACGTGGGAATGACACCAATCTTGGTGATTTTGGCATCATGACCCCACATGACTCATCCGTGTTGCCCTGATGCCGGGACCTCAGAGGGAACCAGGTTGGGTGAGGGCTCCAGGGAGTTCGTTCTCGAAGGGCATAGGGTCAGTTGCCTCGTCCCTACCTCTGGCGGGTCCGGACGAGGGGTCAATTTTGGAGTTTTTCAAGCTAATTTCAGTTTGGGCTGAAACAGCCCATTTTCAGCTACCAACTCCTGGGTGATAATGGCGGGGCCATATCTCTGGCTCAGAGAGGAGTTGGGACCTGCCGCTAAGGGAGCATAGGGAGCCACTGTCGGTTGGCCTTGGAGCCCCTTGGTTCCCAGGAACTCGCCTGTGGCTGTGCGGGACACCTCTCCCATTGGCAGGGTTTCAGGGTCCGGACTGAGCAGGGCATGGGTTGTGTTTGAGCCCCCGCCCCCATCAGCCACTGAGAGGGTCGGACCTGGGATTGGGATATGAGTCGGGACTGAGTGTCTATTGTCCCTTGATGCCCTTACCCCAGTCCAGTCTTAACCCCATGTGTACATATCCTGATGTGTTGCTGTATATACTTTCGTTCCCTCTTTGCAGAGTGGCAAGGATTCTGAAACGCTTTGTCACATGACAACGCATTGATGCCCTTGTGAGCGTAGTGCTTTGCCTGCCTGCTCACTTGCGTGTGTCCACCGCAGCGTCCCGTGGCCGGCCCCCCACGGGAACGCGTCACTATGGCGTAGCCCAACAGTGGGCCTTTTCATATGTAGGTTGAATTGGCGCAGAAACGCGTCGTGTCGGCTACGCGACGCGTTGGGGGGAGACGCGCAAAATGAGTGTTTTTGACTCAAAAATCACTTTATTTCGTTGTTTTCCCCCCAAAAACCACTGGTTGGCCCAGTTTGGGCAGGATCTCAGTGGAGATCCTGATGGCGACGCCTCGTAGCCGTCAGATTTTCTGATGGCGGCGACGCCGTCGCCTTCATTTCGTCTTCTTTTTTATGCTATTTTATAGTATAGAATTGTTACTTATACATTGTACATGTCAACGCATTTATTTTGCATATTATTTTACATATACCTTCTCTTTGTCCATAGACGCCAGATTGTGTCCGCGGACGCTCCCCGTGGGGTGAGCAAGGATTCCAAGACCATTTACGCAACTCCAATGGTATCGAAGTTTGGAATGGACTTCATGTAGTACTTGGAGAGGTTGGGGTGATGGGTTGAAGGATTTTCAATTTTTCAATTTCAATTTGGATTTTTCTGTGGACGCACGGACATCAGCCCCACCGAAAATGGTATGGGGTACCCCAGTAAGAAAAAGTCACTGCCATGTCTTTCTTGGAGGGCTTGATCCAGGCTAAGCCCCCCTTAAAACCCTTTGTTGATGCTAAGACAAACTTAAGTGTTTTTATCTCTCCTTTGTAGCCTAAAGTACATTTTCTCAAAGTAACTAGGGTTGTGACCCTAGCCCCCCCATGAAGTTCACCCCTACCACTCAACTGAGCGGAGGTACCTTCCTTCATGGAGGACATACCAAAATAAATCAGGCATTTCATGCTTGTTGGCCTTGGAGGTCAAGGCTAGTGGTCTCCCACCCCAAGACCCCTATACTCAATTGTTTCTACCACTTATTGTGGTCCTACTTTGTAACTGTTTCTGAATTCAGTTGCTTGGCCAAGTCATATTCTGTGTGGTCCTGACATCCATGCCCCTCAGTCCTAACCAGCACCATTTCACCCAAAAGAGTGCACATGAAGTGCCTATTGCAACCTCTGAGGCAAGAGTCAGACCAATTTTCATATAAAACCTTTTGTATTATCCATTTGTGATTGAATCTATGTGCATAAACCTGCTTTGTCTATCTGCAGCCCTTCTGTGTTACACTGGATTCCAAAACCAATCATTGATTCGATCCACATTCAGTCCTTGCTCTACTTGCTGCTTTGGTTTGGGGTTTTCAACTACAAAACCTGCAGGAATACATCAAAAGACCTAGGGCATAATTCAAGGACATCTTTCCGGTTGCAGAGACAGTCCCTTGTGACCTTTTGAACCGACCCTGAGAAGAAGTGCAGAACAAAAGCTCAACAACAAGTTCATCATGTCCGAGCCAAGCGTCAGGACCTGGCCTATCCGAACTGTCCAAGTACAAATGGGCAGCATAGCCCACCCAATGAGTGAACCACCGTACCGAGCTCCACATCATCTCAGTGGCGCATCTGGGTCCCAAGGAGATCCAGAACGCAGAAGGGCGGAAGAGAATAAAGGCCTTACAACCGAGGCCTTAGCAGCACACGGTGGAGACAGCTTCAGTCACCTCCACAGACGTGTGGCTGCTTCAGTATCAAGATTAAATTGTCCAGCTTCATCCTCAACTGCCATTGAACGACCTGAGGAGTATGAGGAGCTGAAGCAGAAGATGGATGAGTACATCCTACATCAGGAGTACTACAAATCCATCCTTGGGGAAGATGGAGAGGAGCCACTGGCTGTACATGGATCCATACCACGTACAGACCTACGACCTAGGGTCCTACGCGCACTCGGGTCCTCCGTCCACTGCATCCCTGCCAAGACGAACAAGACCTGAGTATCCAAGACCATGTTATCCAACCCCAACGGCTCCCGAAGTGGGCCCAACACGAGTCGAAGAACAACCTCATCCAAGGCCAACCTACGGTACCCTGGATCAAACGGCCGAGCTGTTGGCCAAATTCCTGTCTGGATCAGAAGATCCAGATGTGACGGCCTTATCGGAGGCCATTAAAGCTAAACTGGGTATTGCAGAACCCTTACCCAAGCCTGAGTTGCCCTCTCTCTCTCCAGGGCTGAGTACCCTGGCCGAAGATCTCCAGAGATCAAGGGTCTCAAGGCTGTTGCCTAAGGTTACCTGCCCCAGCCCCTTTCACCCCCGTGCCAGGACAGTGCCTATGGCTGATCTACAGGACGTGCCTGTCACAGAGAGTGAGAGAAGAGGACTGTCAGCCCTGGCCCCTCTTGCCGGCGTGTCGCCTACAGGCCTAACTCCGGGGGTTGGGAAGACGGGCAGACCAATTGCCCAGGCGAACATCCAGCTGGAACTGCCGGAGTTCGACCCCAAAAATCTGCCTGAATGGGCAGAAGAATTTGCAGAGTTCCTTTTGTTGACTGGCCAATCCCATGTGGATGTGGCCACCAAATGTTCACTGCTAAAACGCCCATGCAAAAACAAATTTTTGCAGAAACAGGTCAAACAGATTGTGAAAACCTGTTCTACTTGGGCAGATGTACTCCTGAGGTTAGAGAAAACATTCCCAGTCTATGAGACTGACCTCAGCGTACGCACACAGATCGAGGAGCTACCTATGCTCCCGGAGTTTACATCCGCTGCGCGAATTTCTGAGTATGTGTGCGACTTGGAGTACTTATTTTCGAGGATGAACGTGGGCTCCTACGGAGCCACTGAGCCCCACCTGTGGCTCATGAGTAAGATCCCCCAGCGTACGTGGGATGATTGTCGCTCCACCTCTGAGAGGAATAGCAGGACCCACTCGTACGATACACTGGTGGATCTCTTGATTGAGCTAGCTCTTGAGAGAGAGAATGACTCCCACATGGAGAAATTCCTCAAGAAGCATTTGGGACGAGGTGGTACCCCTACCCCGGAACGTGGCGAAGGGAAGGGGCATAAAAATCCCACTAACACCAACCAGGGAGGTGGTAAAGGGAGGGGCAACCTACGTGCCATGAACGAGGTTCCAACTGATGCAGGCACACCCCCCCTGTTTTACTGCCGACCTGTCAATGACAAGGGGGGACCTTGTCATGCCTCTGACTGCGATCTCCGCAGTGGTTGTATGCTGCAGATGAAACGTCAGCAGCATACTAAAGATGGGAAGGCTGTGACCCATCGGGACCACTTCAGGTGTACCATCACCTGCGGTTACTGTGGCAAACGTCGTCACTATGAGGACGAATGCCACATCAAGAAACGCGAGAGTGACAAACTCAAGCGTCAGGAGGCGGAGCGCCAGAAGACCCAGACGCCCGCCAGAAATCCCCCGAATGGGGATAAAGGTAAAGCAGGTGGCAAGGGGGGTGGCAAAACTGGACCCCCTAACCCCCAGAGGCGCTCATCAGCGCCTGTTGCTACACCCACTCCTGCTGCTACACCCGCTCCTGCCGCAGGTGTCCCCCAGAAGCGCCCCCAAGGGGATAATGCTACCCCTGAGGGGAATAATTCTAAGAAGAGGCGCTTGGCCTGGATGGCCAAGTCCCTCATGGCTGCCCGGGTGGATGTGAAATTCCCTGATGAGGAATAGGGGGGCGGCTCCGAAGAGGAGGACTTGGTATCCTGGATCCTCGTGAAAATCGGGGATCAGGTTTTTTGAGCGGTGCTTGACACCGGTGCAACACTTTCCATAGTGGCCCGGCGCCTGCTTAAAACGTTCAGGAAAACTAAGACCGTGGCCATAAGAGTAGGGGATGGACGTACCATCCACTCCTTGGGGGGGGTCGATGTGACCATATGTCTGGGCGACGAAACCGTGACCCAACACTGCAGAGTGTTGGACACTGACGCCTTTGACATCGTCATTGGCACCGACTTTCTAAGAAGGAACCCCCAGGTAAAAATGCTGTCCCTACAGCGTCCTTACTCTTTGCACTGCGACTTTGGCAGTGGGCTATTCTCCGTTCCTTTGGAGCTGTCAGGACGAAAAGAGTCTGGGCTGCGCTACGCAGCCAAGACGAACTATCGTACTGAAAACTACCAGCTGGCCCGTCACGTTCTTGAAAATGGACTGGCGGCCCTACAGGTAAACCTGGATGAGATCCAGGTGGAATTGTTTGCGAGCCAACAACAGCACATCATGCAGTTGTACTGCTCGAAACAAATGAACAATGCTTTCCGTTTCTTCTGGAAAGCAATGGGCCTAGCGTATGCTAACCCTCCCTTCTCCCTGCTCGCGAAGGTTCTAACCAAGATCGCTTATGAGGGAGGAAGGGTTGTTATGTGCACCCCTGACTGGGGCTGCTCTGGTGAACATGCTTACTGGCGCCGTATGCTTGACCGAATGACCGTGGGAAGAGTGCAACTCCCCGACGGCCCCATCTATTTGCCTGAGGACTCAGACACAGCTATGCAGGCCCCTGAGTGGGCCAGTTTCCTGTCCATCATCGATGGATCTCTCAATCCTGTACCCCTGTGTGACCTGGACCAGGTGCTACTAAAAGAGGTCATGGCCGAAAATCGTGGCCTGACCCTTTATGATCTCAAAAATCGATCTCCTGAGCACCTATCTGCCACACTTACAGGGTGTGAGTCTCCTGATGACTATCTGGAACCTGCAGCTGTAAAAGAGGATGCTGACGACCAACTGTCTGAGATCGCCAGCACTATTCCCTCTGTTTATCCCAGCTGTGTTGACCTAAAACATAGTGCTTTCCTGGCCCAGCTGTTGCTAGAGGAGGTAGATCTAGAGTCAACCTCTGAACCCGCTTCCTCTGTTGGGAAACCAGTGCTACACATGCAGCCTGTGCACACAGGTGAACCCGTGGCTCGGAGTGCTGATGCACTGGCACGGCCTGCTGCTAATAACATGCCATTGTCTGAGCATGACACACAAGAACTCCGACGGCTGTTGTACCTGAAGGCCGAAGGTATTGAGCGCCAAGAGCGGCTGCAATACCTCAGACAGACCTGGAAATACTCCATCTGGTCTGAGGAGGACGATGAGTCCTATATGCTGCCTGATCCTGAGATACCTCTAGTGTATTCTCTACACTATGGGCAGCAATGTCCCCCTGAGTGGGACGATGGTACTGTACGTGCCGAAACTGCTGATCGGCATAAAAAGAAAGAACATGGAAAAAGCAACCTCCATGCTGAGGAGGATTTCCTTCAGAAACTGGAGAGTCTTAACCTTGACCCCCGCCTGAAGAAACTGCTGGTAACCTATGAGGAGGTGTTCGGCGCCTTGCCGCCTCCCCTTTCTTGTAAAAAACTGGTCCAGATGGACCTGAAATTGAAACCAGAATTCGAAAAGACGCGAGTGAGGCGTTGTCCCTATCCCGCTCCACAGGAACAGGTTGAAGAAATCGAGCGCCAGATCCAAGAATGCATTGATGCTGGCCTCGTTGAAGAGTATAAACATGGGGACTATCCCCATCACTGCAGCCCCTGTTTCCTTGTCGCTAAACCAGGGTCGACTGCTCTACGTCTTGTTGTAGACTATGGTGAGGTCAACAAGAAAACCCAGAACCACTCAGGGAGTATTCCTAACATGGAAAATACCCTGGAGCGTATTGCCAAATGCAGGTATAAGACCAAAATGGACAAACGCTCTGGTTTCTGGCAGGTGGACCTAACTGCCGCAGCTCAGGAGCTGTTGGCCTTTATAACCCCTAAGGGTCGGGTTTTCAAATGGAAGGTTATGCCTTTCGGGGTGGCTAATGCCCCAGCGCTCTTCCAGGAGCTTATGAACAAAATTTTGTACATACTGAGGCGCAGGCCTCTAGTACAAGAGTTGATTTCTCGGGGTGCAGAAATGGAGGCTCACATCGACGACGTGAGTTTGGGTACTAATACCAAAGAGGACCATGTCCTTCTGCTCCGTGAATTTTTCACTGTCTGTCAAGAAAACCATCTCCGAATCAAACTCGAAAAATGTGAGTTTATGAAAGAGGAGATGGAGTATTTGGGTTTCGACGTGGGGTATGGCTGGTGGAAACCAGCCGCGTCTAAGATGCAGCCCCTACAGGACATGCAGATTCGCGATGACCCTAAGAAGGGTCTACACGATGTGGGGAGTTTTGTGGGCGCCTGTAATTTCTATCGGCGTCACATCCACAATTTTACTTACTCCTCTGCACCCCTCACTGACCTGATCAAGAAAACTACTCCCTGGAGATGGACCTCCAGAGAGGAAGAGTGTTTCCAGGAGTTGAAGAAGAAGATTGCCTCCACCAACTGCCTGGGAGTGCCCCGCCCTGAGGGCGAGATAGTCCTGATCACTGATGCCAGTGATGTAGGGGGGGGAGGTACGATCTACCAATGGCAGGAGCTTATCCCCGCTGAACTAACCCACTGCCATTATCGTACTACTGGACTGAACCGTGATGGTTCGTTGAAACATGACTATCCTACCAGTGAGTGGCGACTGGTGCCACTGGGACACTGGAATTGGAAATGGAACCAAGCGCCTTCCAACTACAGCACCTATGACCAGGAACTCCTGGCCGGTATGTTGGTGCTATCGTCGCAATCTCGACTCCTGGGATCTAACCCTATTGTCTGGCTGTGTGACCAGGAGCCTGTGAAGTCTTTTCAGAAGGGCCCACCACCGGAAAAAGCAAAGCTAAAACGGTGGTGGACTTACCTGAGCCAGTTCAGGCTGACAGTGCATCATATCCCCGGGATTAAGAATGAACTGTCTGACTATATATCGCGCAACAACTTCGATGCGCTTTTTGGTGAGAGCTCTGAGGCGCTCGCCAAAGAGGCTTTCCAGCGTATGGATGTCCAGCTTGACCTGTCCGTGCGCACTGGTGGAATCCTGGAGGGTTGGAGTCTAACCGACTATCAGTCAGAGTATGAAGAAATTCTCCAAACCCTCAGCACTGGTCTCGAACCCCGTGTCATTGACGGGCACCAGTGGTATAAAAACAATCAGTACCTCTTCTACGAGGACCGAATTGTGGTGCCTGAGGCACGACTGGATGGGTGCCTACAGTGGTCCCATCTCAGTTCTGGTCACACTGGCGCTAATCGCTCAGTGGACTTCTTCCGTGAGTGTTTCTACTCTAGTCTAACCCTGACTGAACTGAGGTCGCGTATGCAGACCATTGTGGATGCTTGTGGCTGTCATGCCAGCAAGCAGAGCGACAGTAGGGATAGGGGTCTGATCTCCAGCTTACCCATACCCTATTGTGCTAACTCTCTTCTCTACGTGGATTACATCCACGGCCTACTACGCTTTGGCGGCTATGATAGTTGCCTCGTGGTCACCTGTGGTCTATCTCGCTTCACCCGTGTGTTCCCTTGCAATAAGAAAATCACAGGTGAGCAGACTGTAAAAATGTTGGTCGAACAATGGTTCGAACCCTATGGAGCACCTAAACAGGTGCACTCTGATGAAGATGTACGCATCCGCAGTGACACTGGGTGGTACAAACGAGTGCTAAATGCCCTCAACGTGGAGGTAACCACAGGTGTGCCCTATACTCACACGTCTAACCCTCTCTGTGAGAGACAGAACCGTGTGGTGGAGCAAAACTTAAGAATCCTGATGAAACAGGAGCGCACCAAGGACTGGGTACGCCTAGTGCCCTGGGCAGTTCTGTCCATGAACTCACAGCGGAGCTCTTCTACGGGTTTCACCCCCCACGAACTGTTCCATGGAGGACGACCTGCTTGGTTCTTCAAAACCCCCTTTCCTGAGAACTTCAAGAGCCCTGTGGGAGATTGGCTGGAACACAAGCAGTCTCTGGCTAACCAGGCTGGTACTAACCTGAGGCACATTCGTGACCGTGAACAGAGCCGACGGAACCGCCTACGGCGACCTGCCAGCTTCAAGGTTGGTGACCTTGTTTTGGTACACCATTCACGCCTACCCTCCTGGCCACGTAACTGCCTACAGGACCCTTACTTTGGACCCTATCGTATCATCAGGATAGATGGATCCAGGATCCATGTCAGGTGCAGTCCACGTCTAGGTGGTGAACTGCTGTGTGCACCTCAGCAGTTCAGGCACTATCACTCCCCTGACGACTTGTCTTAGGATGAGTGGCGCCTCAGCGACAGTGAGATTGAACGTATAGACCTAGAGAACGCTGCCAGTCCAGAGGAGGCAGACGAACTCGAAGAGATGACCGCCGATGAGATGGCAGTCGATGGTTACTACGTGGTTGCAGGTATTGCTCGCCACGAGTATAAACAGGGCTGGAAATTCCTTACCCTGTGGGATGGCTATGGGTTGTCTGAGGCGACCTGGGAACCTATTTCAGCCTCATACAACCAGATGGGAGTATCAACCCCATCTTCCGCACTTACCTCGTTGAGAACAACGAGGGGCAGCTCCTAACCCGTGCTGAGACTATGTCCCAGCGTAAGAAGCGAAACTAATTGCCCTGTGTCAGTCTAATGACAGGTGCAGTGAGCACTCTTCTGCAGACGTGCCTGTGTATGGGTGTAAGAGCAGTTGTCACAGTTGCCCCGCATTGCATCGCAGGACAGGACCGTTAGCCCCCCGTGACAACCACTCCCTGGCCGAAGGCCATTGGTTTCTCACAGACTACTGCTTACTGAGCACTGCACTGACCCTGTCTGTGCCCTGCAGACCCATGCCTATGGTTTCCAGCGTGAGCCAGGTGGCCGCTTATCAGGATTGCAGCCACCCAGCGAGTGTGTGCCTTGTTGACCATGTGTTGCATGGGTACTGCCCTAATGTAATGACCTTGGAGAGCCAACGAAGAACGGTGGCTTACTACACCAGGGGGGAATGACAAGCAAGGTGTCATGAGGCAAGGTGTGTCTTCCCTCCTTGGGGACAAGCGAGCCCACAGTTAGGACCCCTGACTGGTCCAGACCCGTGGGGTTCTACCCTTCCTTACAGGGTTTACCATACCGCTAAGTGTGCTACGTATGTCTGTATGTGTCTCACTTCTCTCCCCAGCGTGGCTCCCGGAGACTGGGCTTCGCTGACGTCGGACCGAAGGTCCTAATCAGGTACTATTACCACTCCTATGGCGCCCAATTTCTGTGGTGGCGCCTATCCTTGGGGTAGGACGGCAAAAGCCCTACGTACTAAGAGGGGAGGGGTGGCCAAGTGTGCTAAGGGCATACAAAACGCCCATTTTTGCTACAGGCCAAAAGCTAACGCACTCCCCTGCCCACGAGGAAAAGCACGCGGGACAGGAGACACCACTACACTACACTCACTAACGCCAGCACCGGCCTTCGAAGGCAGGGTGAGCACTCATCACTTGCACTCACCTCCTGCCAGGCCTGCTGACCCTTACCCCTACACACGCTACTGGGTGCTGCTGTCGAAGTACACGCAGGCCCTAATGGCCCTCCTGTGAAGAAGACAAGAGAACACAGCGCTCCTAAGCAGCTGTGGCCTAACAGGGGACGCCAAAACGCGTTTCCCCTGCTAGGGCTTGGAGGGAAGGGATGCTCACGTTGCGTACACAGCGCAGATGTCGTTGAGGTCGGACTGCCCTCGCCACTACTGGCTGAGGCACAGTGATTTGATTTGTGATCAACGCCCTTGTTTTGCTGGGGCAGAAAAATGGATAGCCGCCGAAGGCAGCTGCTGCGTACACCAATCACCCTTAACCTCTCCCCCCTGTACAAAAGAGGCAAATGAAGGGGTGTTTGCGACGGAGGAACCAAGCCACACTCCAGGTATTATACCCTTCTCAGTGTGACCTATAATACACTGTTCGCAAACACGCTGAAGATTCAGCTACCCCTGTCAAGCAAGCAAGCTTTAAGAAACTCCTCGGGTTCTCTTAAAGAACGTACCGAGGAGCCTCTGGGTAGCCTAAACAAGGTTTACCGTGCGCAATTCGCGTGGCCTACCCTTTAATGCATCATGTGCACGCAGGGAAGGGAGGCTGAACCACGGACTCAACCAGGAGGTGAGCTCCTCCTGGGCTAACCTACCTTACTCACCATGCATCGTGTGAATGCCGCATTGAAACGAACACAAAACAAACCTAAGCGTTTTAAGCAACTCAACTTTAACGCCACGGCCGCACACGAACAAACGCTTCCTGCACTTACCTGTGAAGAAGGAAACAAGGGTGAATTGGGGATACAGGTGAAGCGTCACAGCGTGTGGATGCCTCGATTAGGCACATGCATCGCGAGCACAGCGCATATTCTAACCCTACGTGCGCGCTGCGCGCTCCATTCGCATCACATACCTTCCATTCCTGTTTTTACCTGTGCAGAGCACGAGAGAAGAACACCCGACCCCCCAACGAGCACAGCGTGGACAACCCTAACGTTTTGACGAAACAACCAACACGAACGCAATGCGTGAGTGTGAGGTGACACTGACATACCTTAGAGATGGGTTGTTGACCTGCTCTGAGGTGTGGGCTGAATTTGAATACTTGTGTCTGAAGTTTATAAAAATTTTGATGCAACTATGCAGAAATTTCCTTTAAAACTTTGAAATCTACGGCTCATACCTTCTTTTCCAAAAGCCGTTTACAGTTGCACAACCCTTTTCTTGGAGTCCGCTTCCTTTGCGCTTGACTGCGACTTTGAGTTATGTGTAAAAATGACGATTTCCCGCGTGGTTTCGTCGATTTTTAACGATTTCACTTGCTAAATCGCAACCCCTTCCGCCAAACCGCAGGAATCACTCCCTGCTGGTTCCCTTTTCTATTTTTTCCAGCTCCTGGGGGTTTGTGTCCTCCATTGGGAGTATTGCTCCGCCCTGGCCCTCGGTCAGGACGTATACTAAAACGCTGCTTATACAGCGATAGCCGTCCGCATTAGAGCGTTCGACTGTACCCTAGTGGGCAAGCACATTGGCTGTAGGGAGGGAGTTCTGGGTTCAAACCCCAGTACCCCCAAACTTCTTCCAAACGTTTTCGTCGCACGCCGGCGACTTTTGAGGAATGCCCCATCGAAGGGACATCATTCACGGTACATTACACTGTTTTTCAAGGGTACCTACAGTGTGATAGGCTTCTATGAAGTGATGAGGATGTTTTTGGTAAGTTTAATGCATTTTTTTGAGGTAATTTTGGGAATATTTGAGCCTTTTTCCTTGGTCCTACTAGCTTCATGAACTAGTACTCCAGGGGGGAGTAAGAAAAAGTCACTGCCATGTCTTTCTTGGAGGGCTTGATCCAGGCTAAGCCCCCCTTAAAACCCTTTGTTGATGCTAAGACAAACTTAAGTGTTTTTATCTCTCTTTTGTAGCCTAAAGTACACTTTCTCAAAGTAACTAGGGTTGTGACCCTAGCCCCCCCATGAAGTTCACCCCTACCACTCAACTGAGCGGAGGTACCTTCCTTCATGGAGGACATACCAAAATAAAATAGGCATTTCATGCTTGTTGGCCTTGGAGGTCAAGCCTAGTGGTCTCCCACCCCAAGACCCCTATACTCAATTGTTTCTACCACTTATTGTGGTCCTACTTTGTAACTGTTTCTGAATTCAGTTGCTTGGCCGAGTCATATTCTGTGTGGTCCTGACATCCATGCCCCTCAGTCCTAACCAGCACCATTTCACCCAAAAGAGTGCACATGAAGTGCCTATTGCAACCTCTGAGGCAAGAGTCAGACCAATTTTCATATAAAACCTTTTGTATTATCCATTTGTGATTGAATCTATGTGCATAAACCTGCATTGTCTATCTGCAGCCCTTCTGTGTTACACTGGATTCCAAAACCAATCATTGATTCGATCCACATTCAGTCCTTGCTCTACTTGCTGCTTTGGTTTGGGGTTTTCAACTACAAAACCTGCAGGAATGCATCAAAAGACCTAGGGCATAATTGAAGGACATCTTTCTCCCCCTGACTATTGATCTACCAGGGCCTGTGATGCACGAACGTGATAGGCTACCCTCTGACTATTTATTTACCACGGGCCTCTGATGCACGAACTTGATAGGCTACCCCCTGACGATTGATTTACCGGGGGCCTTTGATGCACGAACGTGATAGCCTACCCCCTGATTATCGAGTCAACAAGGGCCTCTGATGCAAGAACTTGATAGGCTACCCCCTGACTATTGATCTACCGGGGGCCTCTGATGCACGAACTTGATAGGCTACCCCCTGATTATTGATTTACCAGGGGCCTCTGATGCACGAACTTGATAGGCTACCCCCTGACTATTGACTTACCAGGGGCCTCTGATGCACGAACGTGATAGGCTACCCCCTGACTGTTCATTTAGCGGGGGCCTCTGATGCAAGAACTTGATAGGCCACCCCCTGACTATTGATTTACCCAGGGCCTCTGATGCACGAACCTGATAGGCTTACCCCCTGACTATTGATTTACCAGGGGCCTCTGATGCACAAACATGATAGGCTACCCCCTGATTAATGATTTACCGGGGTCTCTGATGCACGAACTTGATAGGCTACCCCTTGACTATCAATTTACCAAGGGCCTCTGATGCACGAACTTGATAGGCTACCCCCTGACGATCGATTTATCAGGGGCCTCTGATGCACGAACTTGATAGGCTACCCCCTGACTATTGCTGTACCAGGGCCTCTGATGCACGAACTTGATAGGCTAACCCCTTACTTTTGATTTACGGGGGGCCTCTGATGCACGAACTTGATAGGCTACCGTCTGACCCATGTATGGCAAGACGTTGCCCTCCCCAGCCTTGAAGGATGCGGAGGGATGAGAGGGGTGGAGGGGGAGGTGAGGGCTGAGCTTGGGGGGAGGGGGGGGAGGGGAGGGGGGAAGGTTGGGGGGCTTGGGGGGTTGGAGGGGGAATTGGGGGGGCCCCGGGGTTGGAGGAGGGTGCAGGGGGGGGGGGGGGAGGAGGATGTTGGAAAAGGCTGGAGGGGCGTAGGGGGGAGAGGGGTGGGGGGGCTTGGGGGGGTTGGGAGGTAGGTTTGGGAGGGCCCGGAGGGGGGGAGCGTGGGGGGGAGATACAGGGGTAAAAGGCAGGAACACTGCGGCGTCTGATGTACGACGGGCATCAACTCAATTGGTGATTGAATCATGAATCATTCACAGCCCCACGCACGACAGGCAAGGGAACGAAACAAATCAATAGCAGAAAGATTGAGCAAGTAAAATGTGCGAATCCATTACATCATTTTCAAGGATCCACTAGCATTTGTTCACACTTGGGTTAAACGGGAGAAACATATGGGGAGTCAGAATCAGGCTGATGACGACAACGCTAACTGACAATTATAAGCACGTGGGGGTAAACCATAAAAACTGGCCGGTAACCTGGAAACAAAACTCGCTGGCTGGGATTCGGCCCAGAGGGTGCTGTAGCTTGGTTATCGCCCCCCTGTAGGGGGATCCTCTGGCACTCGAGGTTCCCGGGGTGTGACCACACAGGATCCGCACATCTGTGGCGTCACGTACAGTAAGAAAAAGTCACTACCATGTCTTTCTTGGAGGGCTTGATCCAGGCCAAGCCCCCCTTAAAACCCTTTTGTTGATGCTAAGACAAACTTAGGTGTTTTTATCTCTCTTTTGAAGCCTAAAGTACACTTTCTCAAAGTTACTAGGGTTGTAACCCTAACCCCCCATGAAGTTCACCCCTACCACTCAACTGAGCGGAGGTACCTTCCTTCATGGAGGATATACCGAAATAAAACAGGCATTTCATGCTTTAGGCCTTGGAGGTTAAGTCTAGTGGTCTCCCACCCCAAGACCCCTATACTCAATTGTTTCTACCACTTTTTGTGGTCCTACTTTGTAACTGTTTCTGAATTCAGTTGCTTGGCCAAGTCATTTTCTGTGTTGGCCTGACATCTATGCCCCACATTCCTAACCAGCACCATTTCACCCAAAAGAGTGCACATGAAGTGCCTAATGCTATCTTGGAGGCCCGAGTCAGTCCAATTTTCATATATAATATTTTTTGTATTATTCATTTGTGATTGAATCTTTGTGTATAAACCTGCATTGTCTATCTGCAGCCCTTCTGTGTTACACTGGATTCCAAAACCAATCATTGATTCGATCCACATCCTGTTCTTGCTCTACTTGCTGCTTTGGTTTGGGTTTACAACTTCAAAACCTGCAGGATTTCATCAAAATATCTAGGGCATAAATCAAGGACATCTTTTCGGTAGCAGAGACAGTCGCTTGTGACCTTTTGAACCGACCCTGAGAAGAAGTGCAGCACGCAAAGCTCAACAACAAGTTCATCATGTCCACGCCAAGCGTCAGGACCTGGCCCATCAGAACTGTCCAAGTGCAAATGGGCAGCATGGCCCACCCTATGAGTGAACCACCTTACCGAGCACCACAACATCTCAGTGGCGCATCTGGGTCCCAAGGAGATCCAGAACGCAGAAGGGCGGAAGAAAATAAAGGCCTTACCACCGAGGCCTTAGCGGCCCACGGTGGAGACAGCCTCAGTCATCTCCACAGACGTGTAGCAGCCTCAGTATCCCGATCCAACTGTCCGGCTTCATCCTCAACAGCGATTGGAGGCCCTGAGGAACACGAGGAGCTGAGGAAGAAGATGGATGAATACATCCTCCATGAGGAGTACTACAAATCCATTCGTGGAGAAGATGGGGAGGAGCCATTGGCAGTACACGGATCCAGACCACGTACAGACCTAGGGTCCTACACGCACTCTGGTCCTCCGTCCGACAGAGCCGAGACAGCATCCCTGCCAAGAAGACCGAGACCCGAGTATCCAAGAGCATGTTGTCCAACCCCAAGGGCTCCCGAAGTGGGCCCGACTCGGGTTGACGAACAACATCATCCAAGGCCAACCTACAGTGCCCTGGATCATACGGCCGAACTGTTGGCCAAACTTCTGTCTGGATCAGAAGATCCAGATGTGACGGCCCTATCAGAGGCCATTAAGGCTAAACTGGGTATTGCAGAACCCTTACCCAAGCCAGAGTTGTCCTCCCTCTCTCCCGGACTGAGTACCCTGGCCGAAGATCTTAAGAGATCAAGGGTCTCAAGGCTGTTGCCTAAGGTCACCTGCCCCAGCCCCTTTCACCCCCGTGCCAGGACAGTGCCCATGGCTGAACTACAGGACGTGCGTGTCACAGAGAGTGAGAGAAGAGGGCTGTCAGCCTTGGCACCTCTTGCTGGCGTATCGCCTTCAGGCCTAACTCCGGGGGGTGGGAAGACGGGCAGACCTATTGCCCAGGCGAACATCGAGCTGGAACTGCCGGAGTTCGACCCCAAAAATCTGCCCGAATGGGCAGAAGAATTTGCAGAGTTTCTTTTGCTAACTGGCCAATCCCATGTGGATGTGGCCACCAAATTTTCACTGCTGAAACGCTCATGCAAAAAGAAATATTTGCAAAAACAGGTAAAACAGATTGTGAAAACCTGTTCCACCTGGGCAGAGGTACTCCTGAGGTTGGAGAAAACATTCCCAGTCTATGAGACTGACCTCAGTGTGCGCACACAGATCGAGGACTTTCCTATGCTCCCTGAGTTTCCATCCGCTGCGCAAATTTCTGAATATGTGTGCGACTTGGAGTACCTACGGAGCCACTGAGCCCCACCTGTGGCTCATGAGTAAGATCCACGAACGTACGTGGGATGATTGCCGCTCTACCTCTGAGAGGAAGAGTCGGACCCACTCGTACGATGAACTGGTGGACCTCTTGATTGAGCTGGCTCTTGAGAGGGAGAATGACTCCCACATGGAGAAATTCCTCAAGAAGCATTTGGTTCGAGGTGGTACCCCTACCCCCGAACGTGGCGAAGGGAAAGGGGCTAAAAGTCCCACCAACGCCTACCAGGGAGGTGGTAAGGGGAGGGGTAACCTACGTGCCATGAATGAGGTTCAACCCGATGCAGGTACACCCCCTCTGTTCTACTGCAAACCTGTCAATTACAAGGGGGGGCCCTGTCATGCCTCTGACTGCGATCACCGCAGTAGCTGTATGCTGCAGATGAAACGTCAGCAGCATACCAAAGATGCGAAACCTGTGACCCATCAGGACCATTTCAGGTGTACCATCACCTGTGGTTATTGTGGCAAGCGTCGTCACTACGAGGACGAATGCCCCATAAAGAAACGCGAGAGTGACAAACTCAAGCGTCAGGAGGTAGAACGCCAGAAGACCCAAACACCCACCAGAAATCCCCCGAATGGGGATAAAGGTGGTAAAGGAGGTGGCAAGGGGGGTGGCAAAAATAAACCCCCTAACCCCCAGAGGCGCTCATCAGCGCCCGTTGCTACACCCACTCCTGCTGCTACACCCGCTCCGGCCGCAGGTGACCCCAAGAAGCGCCCCCAAGGGGATAACGCTACCCCTGAGGGGAATAATTCCAAGAAGAGGCGCTTGGCATGGATGGCCAGGTCCCTCATTGCTGCAGGGGTGGATGTCAAGTTCCCTGATGAGGAGTAGGGGGGCGGCTCCGAAGAGGAGGACTTGGTTTTCTGGATCCTCGTGAAAATCAGGGATCAGGTTTTTCGAGCGGTGCTTGACACCGGTGCAACACTTTCCATAGTGGCCCGGCGCCTGCTAAAGACTTTCAAGAAAACTAAGACAGTGGCCATAAGAGTAGGGGATGGGCGTACCATCCATTCCTTGGGGGGGGTCGATGTGACTATATGCCTGGGCGACGAAACCGTGACCCAACACTGCAGAGTGCTTGACACCGACGCCTTTGACATTGTCATTGGTACCGACTTCCTACGAAGAAACCCCCAGGTAAAAATGCTGTCTCTCCAGCGCCCTTATTCTTTGCACTGCGACTTTGGCAGTGGGCTATTCTCCGTACCTTTGGAGCTGTCAGGAACAAAAGAGTCTGGGCTGCGCTACGCATCCAAGACTAACTATCGTACTGAAAACTACCAGTTGGCCCGTCACGTTCTTGAAAATGGACTGGCGGCCCTTCAGGTAGACCTGCATGAGATCCAGGTGGAATTTTTTGCGAGCCAACAACAGCACATCATGCAGTTGTACTGCTCGAAACAACTGAACATTGCTTTCCGTTTCTTCTGGAAAGCAATGGGCCTAGCGTATGCTAACCCTCCCTTCTCCCTGCTCGCAAAGGTTCTAACCAAAATCGCGTATGAGGCAGGAAGGGTTGTCATGTGCACCCCTGACTGGGGCTGCTCTGGTGAACATGTTTACTGGCGCCGTATGCTAGATCGAATGACCGTGGGAAGAGTGCAACTCCCCGACGGCCCCATCTATGTGCCTGAGGACTCAGACACAGCTATGCAGGCCCCTGAGTGGGCCAGTTTCCTGTCCATCGTCGATGAATCTCTCAATGCTGTAACCCTGTGTGACCTAGACCAGGTGCTACTGAAAGAGGTCATGGCCGAAAATCGTAGCCTGACCCTTTATGATCTCAAAAATCGATCTCCTGGGCACTTATCTGCCACACTTACAGGGTGTGAGTCTCCCGATGACTATCTGGAACCTGCAGCTGTAAAAGAGGATGCTGACGACCAACTGTCTGAGATCGCCAGCACTATTCCTTCTGTTGATCCCAGCTGTGTTGACCTAACACATAGTGCCTTCCTAGCCCAGCTGTTGCTAGAGGAGGTAGATCTAGAGTCAAGCCAGTGCTACACATGCAGCCTATGCACGCAGGTGAACCCATGGCCCGCAGTGCTGATGCTCTGGCGCGGCCTGCTGCTAATAACATGCCATTGTCTGAGCATGACACTCAGGAACTCTGGCAGCTGTTGTACCTGAAGGCCGAAGGTATTGAGCGCCAAGAGCGGCTGCAACACCTCAGACTGACCTGGAAATCCTCCATCTGGTCTGAGGAGGACGATGATTCCTATACGCTGCCTGATCCTGAGATACCGCTAGTGTATTCTCTGCACTATGGGCAGCAATGTCCCCCTGAGTGGGACGATGGTTCTGTGCCTGCCGAAACTGCTGATCGACAGAAAAAGAAAGAACATGGAAAGAGCAACCTCCATGCTGAGGAGGATTTCCTTCAGAAACTCGAGAGTCTTAACCTTGACCCCCGCCTGAAGAAACTGCTGATAACCTATGAGGAGGTGTTCGGCGCCTTGCCGCCTCCCCTCTCTTGTAAAAAACTGGTCCAGATGGACCTTAAACTGAAACCTGAATTTGAAAAGACGCGAGTGAGACGTCGTCTCTATCCCGCTCTACAGGAACAGGTTGAAGAAATCGAGCGCCAGATCCAGGAATGCATTGATGCTTGCCTCGTTGAAGAGTATAAGCACGGGGACTATCCCCATCACTGCAGTCCCTGTTTCCTTGTTGCCAAACCAGGGTCGACTGCCCTACGTCTGGTTGTAGACTATGGTGAGGTCAACAAGAAAACCCAGAACCACTCAGGGAGTATTCCTAACATGGAAAATACCCTGGAGCGTATTGCCAAATGCAGGTACAAGACCAAAATGGACAAACGCTCTGGTTTCTGGCAGGTGGACCTAACCGCCGCAGCTCAGGAGCTGTTGGCTTTTATAACCCCTAAGGACCGTGTCTTCAAGTGGAAGGTTATGCCTTTTGGGGTGGCTAATGCCCCAGCACTCTTCCAAGAGCTTATGAACAAAAATTTGTACATACTGAGGCGCAGGCCTCTAGTACAGGAGTTGATTTCTCGGGGTGCAGAAATGGAGGCTCACATCGACGACGTGAGTTTGGGTACTAATACCAAAGAGGACCATGTCCTTCTCCTCCGTGAATTTTTCACTGTCTGTCAAGAAAACCATCTCCGAATCAAACTCGAAAAATGTGAGTTTATGAAAGAAGAGATGGAGTATTTGGGTTTCGACGTGGGGTATGGTTGGTGGAAACCAGCCGCGTCTAAGATGCAGCCCCTACAGGACATGCAGATTCGTGATGACCCTAAGAAGGGTCTACACGACGTGAGGAGTTTTGTGAGCGCCTGTAATTTCTATCGGCGTCACATCCACAATTTTACTTACTCGTCTGCCCCCCTCACTGACCTAATCAAGAAAACTACTCCCTGGAGGTGGACCGTCAGAGAGGAAGAGTGTTTCCAGGAGTTGAAGAAGAAGATTGCTTCCTCCAACTGCCTGGGAGTACCCCACCATGAGGGCGAGATAGTCCTGATCACTGATGCCAGTGATGTAATGGGGGGTGGTACGATCTCTCAATGGCAGGAGCTTAACCCCGCTGAACTAACCCACTGCCATTATCGTACTACTGGACTGAACCGTGATGGTTCGTTGAAACATAACTATCCTACCAGTGAGTGGCGACTGGTGCCACTGAGACACTGGAATTGGAAATGGAACCAAGTGTGTTCCAATTACCGCACCTATGACCAGGAACTCTTGGCCGGTATGTTGGTGCTTTCGTCACAGTCCCGACTTCTGGGATCTATCTCTATTGTCTGGCTGTGTGACCAGGAGCCTGTGAAGTCTTTTCAGAAGGGCCCACCACCAGAGAAAGCTAAGCTAAAGCGGTAGTGGACTTACCTGAGCCAGTTCAGGCTGACAGTGCATCATATCCCAGCGATAAAGAATGAACTGTCTGACTATATATCGCGCAACAACTTCGATGCGCTTATAGGTGAGAGCTCTGAGGCGCCCTCCCAGAGAGGCTTTCCAGCGTATGGATGTCCAGCTTGACCTGTCCATGCGCACTGCTGGAATCCTGGAGGGTTGGAGTCTAACCGACTATCAGTCAGAGTATGAAGAAATTCTCCAAACCCTCAGCACTGGTCTCGAACCCCGTGTCATTGACGGGCACCAGTGGTATAGAAACAATCAGTACCTCTTCTACGAGGACCGAATTGTGGTGCCTGAGGCACGACTGGATGGGTGCCTACAGTGGTCCCATCTCAGTTCTGGTCACACTGGCGCTAATCGCTCAGTGGACTTCTTCCGTGAGTGTTTCTACTCTAGTCTAACCCTGACTGAACTGAGGTCGCGTATGCAGACCATTGTGGATGCTTGTGGCTGTCATGCCAGCAAGCAGAGCGACAGTAGGGATGGGGGCCTGATCTCCAGCTTACCCATACCCTATTGTGCTAACTCTCTTCTCTACGTGGATTTCATCCACAACCTACCACACTTCGGCGGCTATGATAGTTGCCTAGTGGTCACCTGTGGCCTATCTTGCTTCACCCGTGTGTTCCCTTGCAATAAGAAAATCACAGGTGAGCAGACTGTGAAAATGTTGGTCGAACAATGGTTCGAACCCTATGGAGCACCTAAGCAGGTGCACTCAGATGAGGATGTACGCATCCGCAGTGACACTGGGTGGTACAAACGAGTGCTAAATGCCCTCAACGTGGAGGTAACCACAGGTGTGCCCTATACCCACACGTCTAACCCTCTCTGTGAGAGACAGAACCGTGTGGTGGAGCAAAACTTAAGAATCCTGATGAAACAGGAGCGTACCAAGGACTGGGTACGCCTGGTGCCCTGGGCAGTACTGACCATGAACTCACAGCGGAGCTCTTCTACAGGTTTCACCCCCCACGAACTGTTCAATGGAGGGCGACCTGCTTGGTTCTTTAAAACCCCTTTCCTGAGGACTTCGAGAGCCCTGTGGGAGATTGGCTGCAACACAAGCAGTCTCTGGCTAACCAGGCTGGGACTAACCTGAGACACATTCGTGACCGTGAACTGAGCCGACGGAACCGCCTACGGCGACCTGCCAGCTTCAAGGTTGGTGACCTTGTTTTGGTACACCATTCGGGCCTACCCTCCTGGCCTCGTAACTGCCTACAGGACCCTTACTTTGGACCCTATCGTATCATCAGGATAGATGGATCCAGGATCCATGTCAGGTGCAGTCCACGTCTAGGTGATGAACTGCTGTGTGCACCTAAACAGTTGAGGCACTATCACTGCCCTGACGACTTGTCTTGGGATGAGTGGCGCCTCAGCGACAGCGAGGTCGAGCGTATAGACCTAGAGAACGCTGCCAGTCCAGAGGAGGCAGACGAACTCGAAGAGATGACTGCCGATGAGATGGCAGTCGATGGTTACTACGTGGTTGCGGGTATTGCTCGCCACGAGTATAAACAGGGCTGAAAATTCCTAACCCTGTGGGATGGCTATGGGTTATCTGAGGCGACCTGGGAACCTATGTCAGCCTTCATACAACCAGACGGGAGTATCAACCCTATCTTCCGCACCTACCTCGTTGAGAACAACGAGGGGCAGCTCCTAACCCGTGCTGAGACTATGTCCCAGCGTAAGAAGCGAAACTAATTTCCCTGTGTCAGTCTACTGACAAGTGCCGAGCACTGCACTGACCCTATCTGTGCCCTGCAGGCCCATGCCTTGTTGACCATGTGTTGCATGGGGACTGCCCTAATGTAATGACCTTAGGGAGCCAACGAAGAACGGTGGCTTACTACACCAGGGGGGAATGACAAGCAAGGTGTTATGAAACAAGGTGTGTCTTCCCTCCTTGGGAACAAGCGAGCCCACAGTTAGGACCCCTGACTGGTCCAGACCCATGGGGTTCTACCCTTCCTTACAGGGTTTACCATACCCCTATGTTTGCTACGTATGTCTGTGTGTGTCTCACTTCTCTCCCCAGCGTGGCTCCCGGAGACCGGGCTTCGCTGACGTCGGACCGAAGGTCCCAATCAGGTACTATTACCACTCCTATGGCGCCCAATTTCTGTGCTGGCGCCTATCCTTGGGGGGAGACGGCAAAAGCCCTACCTACTAGAGGGGAGGGCTGGCGAAGTGTGCTAAGGGCATACAAAACGCCCATTTTTGCTAAGGGCCAAAAGCTAACGCACTCCCCTGCCCACGAGGAAAAGCACGCGGGACAGGAGACACCACTACACTACACTCACTAACGCCAGCACCGGCCCTTGAAGGCAGGGTGAGCACTCATCACATGCACTCAACACCTGCCAGGCCTGCTGACCCTAACCCCTACACACACTACTTGGTGTTGCTGTCAAAGATGTCTCGGGTCCTAATGGCCCTCCTGCGAAGAAGACAAGAGAACACAGCGCTGCTAAGCAACTGTGGCCTAACAGGGACGTCACAACACGTTTCCCTGCTAGGGCTATGAGGGAAGGGGTGCTCTTGTTGTGTGGACAGCGCGGATGTCGATGGAGTCGAACTGCCCTCGCCACTCCTGGCTGAGGCACAGTCAATTGATTGTATGATCAGCGCCCCTGTTTAGCTGGGGCACAAAAATGAGATGGCCGCCGAAGGCAGCTGCTGCGTGCACCAATCACCCTGAACCTCTCCCACCTGTACAACAGAGGCAAATGAAGGGGTGTTTGCGGCTGAGGAACCAAGCCACACTCCAGGTACTATACCCTTCTCAGTGTGACCTATAATACACTGTCCTCAAACACGCCCTGTCAAGCAAGCAAGCGTTAAGAGACTCCTCAGGTTCTCTTAAAGAACGTACCGAGGAGCCTCTGGGTAACCTAAACAAGGTTTACCTTGCGCATTTCGCGTTGCCTACCCTTTAATGCATCGTGTGCACGCAGGGAAGGGAGGCTGAACCATTACCACATTGACTCCACCAGGAGGTGAGCTCCTCCTGGGCTAACCTACCTTACTCACCATGCATCGTGTGAATGCAGAAGTGAAGCGAACGCAAAGCAACCCTATTGCGAGTTTTAAACAAGCCTAAGCGTTTTAAGCAACCCTACTTTAACGCTACGGCTACACACGAGCAAACACTTTCCTTTCCTTACCTGTGAAGAGAAATCAAGGATGAATTGGGGTACAGGAAAAGCGTCACAGCGTGTGAATGCCTCAATTAGGCACATGCATCGCGAGCACAGTGCATAGTAAGAAAAAGTGCTTTTCCATTGCTTTGAGGCATACTCTAGTTGTATTAGAGATGCACTGAGCATCCAGGCATTTCTATCTTAGTATTGGTCCCACCAAAACTGGTGATAACACATTTTGACCTATGGAACCAAACACCCAATCAGGATATGGAGTGGACCCCTTAATCCCCTTTCAATGTGGGGCAAATAATCTTTTCCTGAGTTGACTGAGAACTGACATATCCAGGGCAGAGCCTATGAATTTATCTATGTTTTTCCATGAATTCTTAGCTATCCTAGTGGTATGCACCCTAGGGGGCTGGGCACCTCTTTTTGAGAGGTCCTGGGTTCAATTTCTGGTCAGCCTAGCTAAGTAGGACGATCCCATGTGACATGGCAGTGACCTCATCGCCACATGCCCTGCCACCTCAGCACATATGGGACCCAAAACAAAGAGTGCACATCTCCTGAGATGGCACTATGGAGATAGAGTGACCATGGGGCAATTTTCCTACTCTTTTCCAAAACATTTCAGCTATCTTTGTGAATATGCATTCCGATTTGACCTGAGTTGCAGTTTCTGTGAATATCCAATCATCTTTCACTGTTTACACTGCAGCCCTTCATGCTTTGATCCTGATTCTCTTCTCCTTGCACACCTCTGGCTTGGGTTAATCGGGGGTTACTGTATTGGAACAAACAAAAGCTTTTCATCTCCAAAAACAAGCAGCAGGAAACCCTACACCAGCAGCAAGCAGCAGGAGAGACAAAAACACAGTGCTGAAACCACTATAAACTTTTCTGGTAGCAAGAGGCAGTCTGTCTCTGCGCACCGGCAGCAACCCCGCGCCGTACATCCAGTGCGCCGAGTACAGGCACATATAAGCAGAAGGGTGACTGAAGATGGACACAAGGAAGGAGGACGCCGACGTGAAGACAGCGCCAGCGCCTGAGGCACCGGCAAGGCCAGCACCTGGCGCTGTACCTTCGGAGCCCTTACATGGGCCAGTGGAAGCGGCTGAGGACTCGCTGGATGGACTCCAGACGGCCTTCGGGGCCCTGTCAGTCGAAGAGTTGGTCTCTCAGCCTGTGAAGAGGAAGAGGGAGAGCGATAAGGATGCAGGAGACGAAGCAGACGAAGGAGAGGAGCAAGGGCAAGACCTGACGAATGCCCCTACCTTCGAAGGCGCACCAAGCGCTTCTGGCCTCCACGCATCACCCTCTCCTTTAACCACCACACTCCCAATTCCAGACCCAGCCGCCGCAACATCCACTCCCATAACCAACCCGCCTATGGCAGAGGGCACAGGCTTTACTGGCATGCCTCCCTACCCCGCCTATGGTATGGGCCCACCTACCACTGCGCTCCCTGAGGCAACTACTGCCAGTGAGCCGGTGGCTTCCAGCTCTGCGCCGCGATGGTATGCGGCTGAATATCCCCATCCACTACCCGCTACTGGAACCTATGTGGATGTTCCTGGGTATGCACCTGGGTATGCAACCTTGAGTGGGTTGAGGAGAGGACCCGAATCTCTTGGTGGCAGGAGTAGAGGATCGGGAACATCCTCCAACAGGTCCCTGACGCGGTCGGAGATCAACGAGGTGCTCCGAGGAGCCACTTCAAAAATCGTGGGCGACCTCACTCAAGAGATCCGAGAGAAACTGGAGCCCCTGATGATCCCGCCCCAAGCGTCACCTACCACGGTGGGAATGTCATCCCACCGAGTACAGGCCAACCACCTGGCGGCAGGGTTGACAAACACCCTGGGGAGCCTGAGGAGCCGACCGATGCCGACTTCTGTAGCTATACCGAGAAGTCCCTTCGTACCGAGAACGGCCCAGCCGCCCTACAGCCACGTGACGAACTCTACGAGGGCCGAGCTGGACCGGCTGGGGCTGACAGCCTTGAGGGCAATGGTGGACGTGGAGCCTTATGGCTCTAGTGATCTAGGCGGAGACCCCTCCAATGATGAGCCGCCGTCGATGACTTCTACTTCGCCCTCGGAGGACGATGACCCGGAGGACCCCGAGGACCCAAAGGGGAAGAAGAAGAAGAAGAAGAAGAAGAAGAAGACCCGACGCCCTGAGGGACGCAGGTCTCAGTAGGCTAAGGCTTTTGCCACCTCCAAGATCGTGGTGAACCTGCCTGAGTTCACAGGCAAGGACCTCAGCGAGTTCGCTGAGAATTTTGGCCGGTTTCTCCGATTGACCGGCCAAACCCACGCTAGTGGGCGAGTCAAGTGCGATCTGCTCCTGCAGTGCTGCAAGACCAAGTACCTGGAGAAGCAGGTCAGGCAGATCGTGACTAACTCCGCCACCTTTGCGGATGTGTTGGTTGCCCTGGAGAGGCAGTACCCGACCTACGAAACCGACCTCTCCATCAGGGCCGAGATCCAGAACCTGCCCGTGCTGCCCAACAACCCCAAACCTCGCAGGGTCTCTGAGCTGTTGGCTGACCTGGATCACTGGGCTGGACGACTGACGCCCGGTTCCTACAGCAGCGACGACCTGCTGTTCTGGTTGGTGGCAAAGCTCCCTCGAGAGCTATGGGACGAGTGCCGTTCGACGGCGGAGCGCAAGGCTAGATCCCTCCGCTACGAGGATCTATGCGTGCTACTCCTGGAGCTGGCGCTGGAGAAGGAGAGCGACCAGCACTTGAACAACTACCGTCCTGGTGGTGGAGGTTCTGGAGGCCATGGCAAAGGGTACCAAGGGTCCCGACCTGGGCAGGTGACTACCCCCAAACACGCTCACGCCCGTATCATGGAGAACGTGAGGGAGCTATTCTGGTGTGATGCCAGAGACGAGCAGGGCCACCTGCAGCACGCCCCTGACTGCGAGCAGCAAGACTGCTTCGTAGTCCAGGGGAAGCAGCAGGAGAAGAACACCGGCGCCAAACCGAAGCTGCCGGATCATTACAGGTGCACCATCACGTGTGCATTCTACGGGAAGCGGAAGCACTACGAGGATGAGTGCTACAATAAGCAACGCCTATCGGCGAAGCTTAAGGGTGATGATCCTGGCAAAGGCTCAGGCAAAGGTGGAGGCAAAGGCAAAGGCAACGACTCCGGCAAGGGCAAGTTGAAAGGACGTGGTCAAGGGCAAGACAAGGGTCAAGGTGGACGAGGAGGAGGCGCTAACCGCCAGCCCGACAACAAGAACAAGGACAAGAACGGAGGCAACCCCAACCCTAATCCAGGGGGGAACTCCGAGCCCTCTGGAGGGCAGTCTGGTCCTACCACACGCTCACAAACGCAGGCCCAGCAAGAACAAGGAGCCAAGCGTGAGCATGAAGGTGGTGATGACGGCAACGCTAAGAAGAGGAGCCGTTTCATGAGGATGGCCCGCAAACTGCGGAACAAGGGGTTCGAGGTGACCTGTCCCGCGGAGTTCTGACGGAGACGCTCTGGTGGCACCCAAGACCTGGTGTTTTGGGTACGTATCCGACTAGGGGGACGTGAATACCTGGGGGTATTGGACACTGGCGCCACCATATCTATAGTGGCCAAGAAAATTTTACCTTGTGTGAGCCTGAAGAACACCATGACCACCGCTGCTATACGCATGGGGGATGGACATGTGGTGCACAGCTGCGGGGACTGTGAAGTGGAGGTACCTATGGGCTCCCGGACTATCGCCCATCGGTTCTATGTGATGGACACTGAGGCCTTCGACTTTGTACTGGGGACTGACTCCTTCGTACAGCACTCCCAGATACAATCCCTGACGCTGCAAGCGCCCTACCTCCTCTACGTGGACCACGGCAGTGGCAGAGAGTCTGTGCCACTGGAGCAGTCGGAACATACCTCGAGTTACCTGAGGCTATGGAAGGAGGAGCCCTCGAACATGATGGCGGCCTCCAAAACTGAGGACTATCAACTATTGGGGGAAGTCCTAGACCAAGGTCTGAAGGAGTTGGGTTACTCTCGAGAAGACCTGAGTGTGGAGTTGTTCGCCAGCGACAAGCAGCATGTACTGGACCTTTACTGCAGCAAGGGGATGAACTGCAGCTACAAATTTTACTGGCCCTCTTTCGGGATGGCCTACGGGAACCCCAGGTTCAGTGAACTGGGGAAGGTGCTGACCACGGTGGCCTTGGAACGTTCCCGTATGGTCCTGTGTTCCCCCGATTGGGGAGCCCATGGGGGCAACGAATACTGGCGAAACCTCCTGGAAACGCTGACTATCAGCTCTGTTCGTTTGCCTGATGAGGCCATCTACGTGCCTCTGGGACGCAAGACGCCTATTGGGAAGCCCGGATGGGGGAGTATGCTCAGCGTGGTGGACGGAGGTCCTACCTCCATTCCCTGGGAGGATCTGGACCAGACTCGGGTCCAGGCTATACAACGAGAAAGTGATGGACTCGCCTTGGGTGACTTGAAGGATCGCCTACGACCTCAAGATGCTGTTGAGACTACACCCGGAGAAGATGAGTACGTCGTGACTGACACCAACACCCCCAACTCTCCCTGTCATGTACCTGTTCCTGATGGAGTCTCTGAGTGTGGACTATCTGAGCTACCTAGCTCTATCCACTCAGATGACAAAACTGAGCACGACGCCTTCTTCGTGCAAACCTGTGTGGAGGAAGTGGAGAACGCCGAGTACGTCGCCCCACTAAAACCCCTACTCTCCATGAGGGTGGAAGACCCCGTGGATGAAGAGCTGGACCCTAGATCCAGGCTCAGGGAGTATGTGGATTCCAAGAGGAAGTTGGTGGCGAAAAAGCTATGCTACGCGAAGCCTACCCGCAGCTCATGGCCACTGAAGCAAGGACGTATGGGAGACCTATCCCAATTGAAGGAGGACCTCGAACAAAAGATCACCACCTGGCAAAGGGAGGTAGATCTTAAGCTCATGAAGAGCGTGTGGGGCGCCCATGTGAGGACCCCAGAGGAGGACGACCTCTTGGAGGAATGTGTATGTGAACCCCCTCAAGCATGCCTATGTTGCCATCGTCCACCGGAGATGGTTGAACAAGACCTTCTATATGCCTACCAAGGGCTGAAGGACACTACCACGGGCGAAGAGTCAGTGGAGGACCACCTCCCGACGTCTATTACTCAGGGGGCAAGCAACTTACACTCTGACGAGGACCTGGAGGACAAGATCAAGATATTGGACCCGCGGGTACAGAAGCTTATAAGGACCTATCTGGAGGTGTTCGGAGAACTACCCCCTCCAGCCTCATGTGACAAGCTGGTACAGATGGACCTCAAGCTGAAACCAGAGTTCGTGGGTCACAAGATCCGGAGGAGACCCTATCCAGCTCCTAAAGAGCAGGCCGAAGAGATTGAGCGACAGATACAAGAGTGTATCGACGCTGACCTAGTCCTGGAGTACAAGGACGGGGACTACCCCCTACACTGCAGCCCCTGTTTCCTGGTGGCTAAACCTGGGTCTACAGCCAAACGGCTGGTAGTGGACTACGGAGAGCTGAACAAGAAGACGCTGAACCACTCAGGGTCCATTCCCAATATGGAGTCTACCCTGGAGAAGATAGCCTCCTGCCGCTACAAGACCAAGATGGACAAGAGGAGCGGATTCTGGCAAGTGGACCTGACGCCCAACGCACAGGAACTACTGGCCTTCATCACCCCTCAGGGGAGGGTGTTCAAGTGGAAGGTCATGCCGTTTGGCGTGGCTAACGCACCCGCTCTGTTCCAAGAGCTGATGAACAAGATCTTGTCCATCCTACGAAGGAGACCTAAGGTGCAGGAGCTCATATCCCGTGGTGCCCAGATGGAGGCTCACATCGACGATGTATGACTCGGGACCAATACCCAGGAAGATCACCTAATACTCTTGGGTGAGTTCTTTGCGGTCTGCCAGGAGAACCAGACACGACTCAAGCTGGAGAAGTGTGAGTTCATGCAGGAGACCATGCAGTACCTGGGGTTTGACGTTGGCTATGGGTGGTGGACCCCAGCGGCCTCTAAGGCCAAACCCCTGATGGATGCCAAGGTACGACAGGAAGTCCCCAAGAAAGGACTTCATGATGTACGCAGTTTCATTGGGGCGTGCAACTTCTATCGCCGCCACATCAAAAACTTCACCTACACCAGCGGCGTTTTGACTGACTTGATCAAGAAGAGTACTACTTGGCGCTGGGGCCCACAAGAGCAACAAGCGTTTGACGAGCTCAAAGACAAGGTAGCCAACGCTAAGTGCTTGGGCGTGCTTAGGGCACAAGGGGGGATTATCCTGGTGACGGACGCCAGCAATGTGGGCGGTGGTGGAACGTTGTTCCAATGGCAAGCACTGGAGAAGGAGGAGTTCGACTCAGCCATTTCCCAATGGGGGACGGAAGGTCTCAAGCGAGATGGAACCCTCAAGCACAGCTACCCTGACGACAAGTGGGTCCTAGTACCTCTGGGCCACTGGAACTGGAAGTGGAACCAGGCCAGGGGGAACTACTCCACCTATGAGCAGGAATTGCTCGCGGGTATGCTGGTGCTATCCTCACAAGCACGACTGTTGGGGAGTAACCCTGTGGTCTGGCTGTGCGACCAAGAACCGGTTCGCAGTTTCCAGAAGGGTCCCCAACCTGAGAAGGCCAAGCTACGGCGCTGGTGGACCTACCTCAGGCAACTACGGCTGAAGGTACACCATATCCAGGGAGTGAAGAACGAGTGTGCCGACTACATCAGCCGCAACAACTTCGACGCCCTGATTGGTGCCCGGTCTGAAGCGCTGGCTAAGGAGGCGTTCAGCCGTATGGACGTCCACTTGGACCTCAACATGACGATGATACGCCCCCTGGATGGACTCCAACAATCGGAGTACCTGAAGGAGTTTGGGGATATCTACAAGCGCCTGGAGAAACGCCTTGAACCCCTCCTGGTCAACCAGGACCAGTGGAAGAGGGACAAGAGCTACCTCTGGCACGAGGACCGCATCGTGGTGCCTAGTGACCGAGTCCCAGCGCTGCTGAAGTGGACCCATGAGTCCAGCGGTCATGTGGGTGCTGACCGTACCCTGAGGCTGTTCAAGCAGTGGTTCCACACTACGTGGACTGACGACCAACTGCGGAAAACCCTCCAGCCTATCGTGGACAAGTGCCCGTGCAGGTCCTGTAAACCAGGGGATATCAGGGACAGAGGTCTCTACCTGACCCTGCCCATCCCTCACTGTGCTAACAGTGTTCTATACGTGGACTACACGGAGATGCCGAAGTTCGGGGGCTATGACTTCGCCCTCATGGTAACCTGTGGGTTGACCAGGTTTACCAGGGTGTTCCCCTGTACCAAGCACATTACCGGGGAGGAGACTATCAAGATACTCCTGGAGGAGTGGTTTTGTGTCTATGGGGCGCCCAAGGAGATCACCTCCGATGAGGACGTACGAGTACGCTCAGATACCGGTTGGTACAAGAGGGTCCTGAGATCCCTCAATGTTCAGGTGTCTACGGGGATTCCCTACTCGCACACGAGCAACCCTCTATGTGAGCGACAGATCCGTGTCCTGAAGGAGAATGTTCGGATATGGTGCAAAACTGAACGCACCAGAGACTGGGTGAGACTACTCCCCGTCATATCCTTGATGATTAACTCCCAAGAGAGTTCAGCTACTGGCTACTCGCCCCATGAGCTATTCCTAGGGCGCCCGGCATGGTTCCTACATGCCCCCTATCCAGAGGACACCCATTCTTCTGTGGGTGAATGGGTCCAAGAGCAACAAGCGAAGGTGGACAAGGCCAAGGCTATGCTCCAGAGAGTGAGGGAGCGTCAGTGGAACAAGAAGAACAAGCACCGAGTACCGGCCACCTACCAAGAGGGGGACTGGGTGCTGGTGCACCACAGTCGACTACCCGCCTGGCCACGCTCTACCAGCGATGACCCATACTTCGGGCCGTACAAGATTCTATCAGTGGATGGACACCGTATCACCGTGCGGTGTTCTCCCCGTCTAGGGGGGACCCTGGTGTGCGGTGCTCAACACCTGAAGCGCTGCTATGATCCTGAAGACCTCTGTGGGGAGGAGTGGGAGCTGAACGACGAGGAAATCGCCGCTCTGGACCTACAAGGGGCTGCCAGCCCTATGGAAGTTGAGGGCGAATTCCCCGACATGAACGCCGAGGAGATGGCCAAGGAGGGCTTCTACCTGGTGAAGTCTGTCCTACGCCACCGCTATCGCCAGGGTTGGCGCTTCCTCACCCTCTGGGAAGGGTTTGGAGTCGAAGAGGCCACCTGGGAGCCCTTCTCTGCATTTGTTCTACCTGAGGGACGCCTAAACTCAGTTCTGGTTGACTACTTGTCCCAGAACAACCTTGGTGAGTTGCTGAGGCTCGCTGAGACGCTTGCCTCCAAGACTAAAGCTAGGGACTGAACCTTACCCTTACCTGCCAAAGCGTATGTGTGAGTCTACTATTCCTAAGGTCCTGAGAGCAAGCCGCAGAAGTGGTGTCCTAATTATACCCAAGTCTGCACGCTTGCTAAACCTGGAGGGTTGGCTTATTGATGCCACGGGGTACGCCCCGGGTCTCCCCTCCCCTAAGCGCCCAATTTCTGTGCTGGCGCAAAACCTTTGGGGAATACCCAGCGTACTAATCCAGGTATTGTTTTCCCTACCTATCGGTCTACTACAGGGAGGGGTGGCCAAAAGCTATGAAGGCATGAAGACGCCGTTTTGCTAAGTGGCCAAAACACTGACCTAACCACTGCCACAGCCCACCAACCCTGCTAAAATTGCAGGAAAGGGGTGGGACAGTGACACACGCACTACAGGTCCTACACACCCTACAGTGGCACCATCCTGGTGGGCGAGCACTGCTGCAACCGGCTCAAGCCCCCACTCAGGACTACCACTCCTACACGCACACTCTACTGGGTGTTGTTGAAGAACATGTCGTGGGTCCTAGTGACTCTCTTGTGAAGAAGACAAGAGAACACAGCGGGGCTAAGCAACTGTGGCCTAACAGGGGACGCCACAACGCGTTTCCCCTGCTAGGGCTTGGAGGGAAGAGGTGCTCTTTTTGCGTGCACGGCGCAGATGTCGATGGAGTCGGACTCCCTGCTCTGCCACACGCAGAGACGGAGTTATCCGTTTGTGTGATCTGCGCCCTTGTTTAGCAGGGCATGAAAATAATGGTATGCTGCTGCACCAATCACCCTACCTGCCCACCTGTAAAGCAGAGGCAAATGAAGGGGCGTTTGCGGCGGAGGAACCAAGCCACTCTCCACGTATTATACGCTTCTCAGAGTGACCTATAATACACTGTCCGCAAACACGCTGAAGAATCAGCTACCCCTGTCAAGCAAGCAAGCTTTAAGGGACTCCTCAGGTTCTCTTAAAGAACGTACCGAGGAGCCCCTGGGTAGCCTAAACAAGGTTTACCGTGCGCACTTCGCGTGGCCTACCCTTTAATGCGTGTGTGAATGCGCGAGCATGCACGACGGCGTTGGGCAAACCTGCCCATCTGACTCTCAATCACGAACTCCACCAGGGGGTGGCCCCGCCTGGGCTTACTCACCTTACCTACCGCTGGAGAGAGAGAGCAAGTGGGCACGTGAGGGGCGCAAGCGAGAAACGTCACTATGCACTTGTGTGTATGTCTAATCACCCTGATCTGACCTCTAATCATCTGCAATCTTTCTAATCCATCCCTCTATCGCGTTCTATCGTTGCTAGCGCTGCTACAAGACTCGTTCACGGAGACACGAGACGAGCAATGTGTATGCGGCATACGAGACGAGCATACCTGTAGTTTATACCTGATTCATTGAAGTCTTTTCGTTGATTTTCGAATTCTTGAATTTTTGATACTTCTATTAGTGTGGGTGGAATCTGTATGTTTTTTTATTAATGTGTGTCTCGTCATTTTCAAGACCACGTGAGACATACGTTTATAATTCCATTATTTCCCCATTTTCCGGCGCTTCGCTAGGAGCCGCTCCTGCGCGCCGCCTTTTTATGCGTAGGAATTTCTTGATTTAAAAAATCTAGAGATGACTATAAATTTTATAAAAATGTGCTTCTGATGCACAATTGGATTCTGCTCAGATGTGTTGTCTTAGAAAAATTCTAGGCCGTCATTTGACGGATTTTGATGTCGTCGCTTCGTTTTTGCGTGGATTCGTCCATAATTCTCCCATTCCTGCCTCTGCAGATACCCACGCGCAGCCTCGCTGAGTAGGCCGTGTTCGGGCCGAAACGCAGCAGCCTGGAGAGACTGAGCAGAACCCAAGACGCCACCAAGGGGCAATTTAATTTTTTTACGACTCCCTTCGCCCTAAGACAGGTCACAGGTCGCCAGCAGGTTCACGAGAACCCATGCGAGTGTGTATATTGTGTCTTGCATTGGGTTTGTGTCGCGCTGCGTCTTGGAGGGAGGGATGCACATGCACATGTTTTGGCATGCTCCCAAACTAACCCAACCAAGCCACAGGAGCCCCGGCAGCGCCATGAGCGCTGAGTCTTCTGTAGGAAATGTTACAAACAGAGCAGCAAAAGAGCGCCAGCCATGGTGAGCGCCCATTTTTCTGTGTGAGAGAAACTATAGGTATTTTAAAGTAGATGTGGAAACCAAGGAAAGGCCCAGAAAAAAATCCCCTTTTCCTAAAATGCGACAGTGGTGGCCACCACAGCACAAGGGGGGAGTAAGAAAAAGTGCTTTTCCATTGCTTTGAGGCATAATCTAGTTGTATTAGAGATGCACTGAGCATCCAGGCATTTCTATCTTAGTATTGGTCCCACCAAAACTGGTGATAACACATTTTGACCTATGGAACCAAACACCCAATCAGGATATGGAGTGGACCCCTTAATCCCCTTTCAATGTGAGGCAAATCATCTTTTCCTGAGTTGACTGAGAACTGACATATCCAGGGCAGAGCCTATGAATTTATCTATGTTTTTCCATGAATTCTTAGCTATCCTAGTGGTATGCACCCTAGGGGGCTCGGCACCTCTTTTTGAGAGGTCCTGGGTTCAATTCCTGGTCAGCCTAGCTAAGTAGGAAGATCCCATGTGACATGGCAGTGACCTCATCGCCACATGCCCTGCCACCTCAGCACCAATGGGACCCAAAACAAAGAGTGCACATCTCCTGAGATGGCACTATGGAGATAGAGTGACCATGGGGCAGTTTTCCTACTCTTTTCCAAAACATTTCAGCTATCTTTGTGAATATGCATTCCGATTTGACCTGAGTTGCAGTTTCTGTGAATATCCAATCATCTTTCACTGTTTACACTGCAGCCCTTCATGCTTTGATCCTGATTCTCTTCTCCTTGCACACCTCTGGCTTGGGTTATCCTGGGGTTACTGTATTTCAACAAACAAAAGCTTTTCATCTCCAAAAACAAGCAGCAGGAAACCCTACACCAGCAGCAAGCAGCAGGAGAGACAAAAACACAGTGCTGAAACCACTATAAACTTTTCTTGCATATTCTAACCCTACGTGCGCGCTGCACGCTCCATTCGCATAGCATACCTTTCATTCCTGTGTTGACCTGTGCAGCGCAAAGGAGATTAGCGCCCGAACCCCCAACGAACACAGCGTTGACAACCTCAACATTTTAACGAAACAACCAACACGAACGCAATGCATGGGTGTGAGGTGACACTGGCATACCTGAGAGGTGTTTTGTCCACCTGCTCCGTGGTGTGAGTTGAATTTAAATACTTTTCTCTGAATTTTGTAAAAATTTTGATGTAACTGTGCAAAACTTTCCTTTAGAACCTTAAAAATCTACGGCTCATACCTTCTTTTTCAAAAGCCGTTTACGCTTGCGCAACCTTGTTTTTGAAGTCCGCTTCCTTTGCGCTTGTCTGCGACTTTGACTTTGCGATTTCCCGCGTGGTTTCGTCGATTTTTAACGATTTCACTTGCTAAATCGCAACCCCTTCCGCTAAACCGCAGGAATCACTCCCTGTTGGTTACATTTTCTATTTTTTCCAGCTCCTGGAGATTTGTGTCCTCCATTGGGAGTATTGCTCCGCCCTGGCCCTTGGTCAGGACGTTTACTAAAACGCTGTTTATACAGCGATAGCCATCCGCATTAGAGCGTTCGACTGTACCCTAGTGGGCAAGCACATGTGCTCTAGGGAGGGAGTCCTGGGTTCAAACCCCACTACCCCCAAAAATTTTCCAAAAGTTTTCGTCGCACGCCGGCGACTTTTGAGGAATGCCCCATCCAAGGGACATCATTCACGGTACATTACACTGTTTTTCAAGGGTACCTACAGTGTGATAGGCTTCTATGAACTGATGAGGATGTTTTTGGTAAGTTTAATGCATTTTCTGAGGTAATTTCCGGAATATTTGAGCCTTTTTCCTTGGTCCTACTAGCTTAGCTAACTAGTACTCCAGGGGGGAGTAAGAAAACGTCACTGCCATGTCTTTCTTGGAGGGCTTGATCCAGGCCAAGCCCCCCTTAAAAGCCTTTTGTTGATGCTAAGACAAACTTAAGTGTTTTTATCTCTCTTTTGAAGCCTAAAGTACACTTTCTCAAAGTAACTAGGGTTGTGACCCTAGCCCCCCCATGAAGTTCACCCCTACCACTCAACTGAGCGGAGGTACCTTCCTTCATGGGCATTTCATGCTTTAGGCCTTGGAGGTTAAGCCTAGTGGTCTCCCACCCCAGGACCCCTATACTCAATTGTTTCTACCACTTATTGTGGTCCTACTTTGTAACTGTTTCTGAATTCAGTTGCTTGGCCAAGTCATTTTCCGTGTTGGCCTGACATCTATGCCCCACATTCCTAACCAGCACCATTTCACCCAAAAGAGTGCACATGAAGTGCCTAATGCTATCTTGGAGGCCTGAGTCAGTCCAATTTTCATATAAAATGTTTTGTATTATCCATTTGTGATTGAATCTTTGTGTATAAACCTGCATTGTCTATCTGCAGCCCTTCTGTGTTACACTGGATTCCAAAACCAATCATTGATTCGATCCACATCCTGTTCTTGCTCTACTTGCTGCTTTGGTTTGGGTTTACAACTTCAAAACCTGCAGGATTTCATCAAAATATCTAGGGCATAAATCAAGGACATCTTTCTCGTACCTTCCCCTAGCCTCGGTAGCCGCCTTACCTGCACTAATTGGCCAGCGCCGTTTCCCAGGTCCCTTTTGACCTGTTTTTGAGGTCAGGAACAAGGTTCACGCCCACTTACAGCGTAGGTTGGGTCTGTATAATTCTCTCCAACCCATTTGGGTAAAAAATTCCAGTTCCCTTAACCACATCCAGCCAACCAAGAAGCCAACGACGCAAACGCACTGTAGCTGTGGTGTCTTTGTAGCCTGTATCAGCCATTACACTCAAGGTTAGACAAACGAAAAGGGTTCGGTCCGGTCAAACCAGTCAAATCAGACGAAATGGGGTAGATCTGAATAATACTCTTGAACCTAAAAAAAAGCGTGTTGTAACAACACCTGCGGTAACAGGAACCAGTACCTGTACCTGCAATCTGTCCCACCTGGTGAAACCAGATGGAAAGTAAGCAATGGGATCCGGTCAAGATCAGGTCAAATGAGACAAAATAGGGTGCCCTTTGGCTCCAAAAAATGAACAAACACCCCAATAGCGCCAAAGAGAAAGTCACAGGGCTAGACACACGCGTATCACGTAGGAGGTCAGTAGGAGGTCAAACAGAATTCACCGCGTAGAGAAAGGAACAGAATGCAATGGAGCCTGGCCTTTCAATATTATATCTGGGTCCAGGAACCGGTGTCAAGGGTAAAATTTGCCAAGCAAACAGCATTATGCTGACCCCCCCGCTGTAGAAGAAAACCGCGGAGCCTGCAATGCGTGGATTCAGATCTCAGTCTTGGTCCGGCGATGTGCTCTGCCACTACACACGCCATCATCTCACTGCCCAAACCACTACACAATGCAAGCACTAGAAAAACTTCTAGCGCTTCCAATTAGGGTTACCGGAACCCTCGCGCGAGCCCCTCCACTGATCCTCCAACCCAATGGCGGTCTCATCAGGGAGATAGACCACCCATGCAACTTGGGTGGTTCCCCCCTTTTCGGTTTCCCGCTCCACCTGCCGAAGGTTCCTACCCCCTGCAAGCCGATTCTGATTGACGTCCGGGACCCGAAAGGCTTCAAAACTGCTGAGTCGGCCCTTGGAGTCGGGCCGACAGAAGGTGAAAGGGGGGGTGCACTGGTCGGAGTCGACCAGAGCGAGGGGGAGATAGGGGACGGCCTTTTCTGGTGGCAGGAGGCACTGCGTCGGATTGCCCTTGCTGAGCATCTCCTCCACCTCAGCCTTCGCCTTCTGAACGGGGACAGACCTCTTCATCTGCCATTTCCCCCCCCAAACAACAAACTGGAACAGAGTTGTCCAACAAAAACTTGGATCCCGAACGTCAAACTGCTGCCTCAAACCTGCTCCCTGCACCGGCAACGACCCCCTACGAATGAACTCTTTAAAAACATTTGCAGTTGCAAACGTGCAACGGTACGGACCCCCATCGACACGAGCCCTCTTTGCCTTGGGCTCGTCAGGCTCAACGCCGCAGGGGGGGCTGACAGTCGAGCTCTTTCCCCAATGCTCGATCCGCGACTGCAGATCAGGCATCTTAGCCAGCGTCCTGTCCACCAACACCTGACAGATCCGCCTGATCCTCGGCGAATCCAAGCCTCCAGGTTCCCAGACCAGCAGAAACCAGCTGGACTTCCCCCTCAAATCCTTGCTGCACTCGGCAATGACCGAGATGCAGTGGCCCATCCCTCCCCCCGTCCCTCCACCGCCGTCGACGAGCTTAATGGGATGACCATCAACCCTGCAAATGACATGCCCATACACCCTGTCCTTCACCCTCTCGTACACGGACCTGTCCTGGGTCTTGATGGTTTTTTTGCCAGGCGGAGCTACCAGGTGCTCCGCCCGCCACTCAGCCCACTCCAGCGTCGCGCCCCAGCGGCTGTCGACACCCATAGCCCTCTCTGCCTGGACAAAAAATGTCTTCTTGCGGATACCACGCGCTGCAGCTTGGTATTCCGCATCATACCCCCTGAGGTCGATTCCGACCTGCAGCCACTGACCCGTCTGGCCGTACATGTCCTTCCTATTCTGCACCTAAATCACCTCCCACTTACCACCCACAAACACCATTTCTACGACATCCCCAGGAGCAGCCCCCTCGAACTCGTAACAAAACCAGGGAGGGTAAACGCCTGCAAGTCGCGACCCAGCCGTGATGAAGTCGCCCCCGGAAGAATTCTGGTCACCCCAGACCGTGGTCAACGGCGTGACGAACCTCCCCTTCCGCCAGTTCCTCTTGAAAAAACAGGTCTTGCTTTCAACCTGTGTCAAGTGCGGCCCTACCATCTCGGACCACAGCAGACGCACCCTGTCCCCCTTCCTGACAATAAACTGCCCCCCATCAACATGGGTCACGGTGGCCTGGCTGGGGTAGGGCACCTTCGAAGAAAAATACTGGCGAATCACCAGGGACCCGTCATGAGCATACAGTTGCCCTGCAGGCAGGGCAGAGGCGCTGGGAAGAATGTTCTGGGTGGTTAGAATTGGCTGGTTGAAACCTTCTGCAGCAGGTTCATCAGGGTCAGCAGCATCAGCAGGTGGAGGCGAAGGGGGCAACGGGTAATCTACGCCATAGAACATGGCCAGCTCGGTACCCGCCTTCACCTCCTGCCGGGTGTAAACCCTGGGGGTACCGTCATCCAGGTGGATGATCACGTCGCAATCCTCCAGGCGAGGGCGAGCGTTGATACGGCTCAGAATATTCCCCCTTTTACCCCCGTCCACCCAAACCCCCCTCCCAGTCTTTGAATCTGCCCCCCCGCCCTTGATGCACAAAACCTTATCCCCCCTAACCGTCAGGCAATCTGGTGCCGTCCCTTCAATCCTTTCCCCCTTGTACTCCCCCAGGCAGGTGTCCGCCTCAATGTCCACCTTCGCTTTCACCCCCCGGGCTTCCCCAATCGTGGACTCAACGATCTGGAGGTGCTTCCCCATAACAAAATGCGGCCGCTCCACCACCGCCCGTTGCCCCTCCTCCTCCCCCGCCCCGGTGTCCCTCACTCGGCGTTTCGCTGTGGCTCGGCTCCTCGTTGTGACCCCCTCCGGTTGCTTGGCAACCCCCCCGCCCCCCGCTTCTGCCCCCCTCCGCCCACCCTCCGCCTCCGCAGCCTCGGTGCCCTTCTCCTTCCCCTTCTCCTCCTCCGTTTCCTTTGCCTCCTCCTCCTCCTCCTCCTGCATCAACACGTCGGTCGGGGTTGGGGTGACCACCGGCGACTGGGGCTGGTAGCTGGGCGAGCCTTCTCCAAGAAGCTGGCGTTCAGGACTTGGGCTTGGGCTTCGCTCCTTCTCATGGGCCCACTTCTCCCTGGGCTCCTCTCCCCTTCCCCTCTTGCCGAGAACTGAATACAAACAGCAAGGATCAGAGTTAAATTCTGAAGAAGCACAGCAGCAGAAGAAAACACTTACGCATGCAATTGCATACCAAGGGCTCTCACATCCCCTCGGTACAGGTCCCAGGACGCCCTCCTCTTCTTCTCCCGCTGCGGCTTCTCCCTGTGCCCCGCCATCCTCCACCAATCCTCCCCCTCGTCCGACTCCCACCCGCGCAGCAGCTCGGCCGCCAGGTCCTTCGTCGTCTCCGACACTGGACTCGCAGGACCTATCGGTGCAGGGATATGGTTTCGTTTATGAGGCTCTTTGTGAATCAGTAATTATGGGGTAGCCTATCGAGGTTGATCATCAGTGGTGTTGTGCCATCAGTGGCAAACCTGCTTCTGCCCCTTCACCCCCGCGTCTGCTCCTTCTTCGCCCTCCTCCGCTGCTTCCTCCACTTCGGCTTCCGCTGCACCTGGATCAGAGGATGTGCGTTCTATTGCAAGGACCAGCCTAGCAATGTCGTGCATCAGGGGCGGTGAATCAATAGTCAGGGGGTAGCCTATCTAGTTCGTGCATCAGAGGCCCCCGGTAAATCAATAATCAGGGGGTAGCGTATCAAGTTCCTGCATCGGAGGCCCCTGGCAAACCAATAGTCACGGGGTAGCCTATCCAGTTTGTGCATCAGAGGCCCCCGGTAAGTCAATAGTCAGGGGGTAGCCTATCAAGTTCGTTCATCAGAGGCCCTGGGTAAACCAATAGTCAGGGGGTAGCCTATCAAGTTGGTGCATCAGAGGCCCCGGGTAAATCGATAGTCAGGGGGTAGCCTATCAAGTTCGTGCATCAGAGGCCTCTGGCAAATGAATAGTCAGGGGGTAGCCTATCAAGTTCGTGCCTCAGAGGCCCCTGGCAAATCAATAGTCAGGGGGTAGCCTATCAAGTACGTGCATCAGAGGCCCCCGGTAAAACAATAGTCAGGGGGTAGCCTATCAAGTTCGTGCATCAGGGGCCCTGGGTAAACCAATAGTCAGGGGGTAGCCTATCAAGTTCGTGCATCAGAGGCCCCCGGTAAATCAATAGTTACGGGCAGGCCTATCAAGTTCGTGCATCAGAGGCCCTGGGTAAATTGATAGTCAGGGGGTAGCCTATCAAGTTCGTGCATCAGAGGCCCCTGGCAAATCAATAGTCAGGGGGTAGCCTATCAAATTCGTGCATCAGAGGCCGCTGGCAAATCAATGGTCAGGGGGTAGCTTATCAAGTTCGTGCATCAAAGGCCCCCGTTCATTCAATGGACGGAGGGTAGCCTATCAAGTTCGTGCATCAGAGGCCCTGGGTAAACCAATAATCAGGGCCTCTGATGCACGAACTTGATAGGCTACCCCCTGACTATTGAATTGCCAGCGGCCTCTGATGCACGAACTTGATAGGCTACTCCCTGACTATTGATTTGCCAGTGGCCTCTGATGCACGAACTTGATAGGCTACCCCCTGACTATTGGTTTGCCAGGGGCCTCTGATGCACGAACTTGATAGGCTACCCCTTGACTATCGATTTACCGGAGGCCTCTGATGCACGAACTTGATAGGCCACCCCCTGACTATTGACTTACCAAGGGCCTCTGATGCACGAACTTGATAGGCCACCCCCTGACTATTGATTTACTGGGGGCCTCTGATGCACGAACTTGATAGGCTGCAATGGTGAGGCGTAGTAATGTAGTGTCACAATGTAGTGTCGTGCAAATTCTGGCAAACCTGCAGGGAGTTCTTCTGGCAATTACTGCTCCGTCTCTTCTCCTCTTGCTTCCTCTCCGGCTGGTGCTGGTGCTCCTTCTGCCGCTTCTCCTTCCGCCTCTTCCGCGGCGGCGAGTTCCTCCGCTGCTCCTGCTTTCGCTCCTTCTTCTGCGTCCGCTGCTGCCTCCGCCGCTGCTTGGCCCGCTTCCTCTGCGTCTTGCTCCGCTTGCCCCGCACCTGTATCAAGGGATGTGCGTTGTATTGTTGGGCCAAGCCTATCAGCCCCGTGCATCCGAGGTGTTTGAAATCAGTAGCACACCTTCCGGTGCTGCCTCCACACCTTCCACGTTGCCTGCTTCCGGCTCTTTTGTCTCCTCCGTCTTTGGCACTGTAGGCCACGATGGGAGGACTGCTGCTGGCATGCATCGGCGAGACGCTCGCCCAACAGTGATATATCATACCTTCCTCTTCTGCCATCTTCATCTGTTCCTCACGACTGGCAGGCATTGTGGATACTGAAGAAGGTGTTCGAGAATCCGGGAAGAGCGGATGATCGGGAACTACATCCGTATGCAGCAGACGTACTGTTCTGTGCCAATTACGTAAAATATTCCTAAGGTCTAAGTCGCTTAGTTCCAGCGATAGAGGTGACAAATCAACCTCGCTACCGCCTAAAACAACGGAAACGACCCACTCTGCACCACAGCACGCAAACACTGCACACGACCAACCATCTGGCTGATGTACACAGTGAAATTTCCTAAGGTTCACGTCGGTAGAGAATGGCCATGGCTGGTGCTGGTTATGCACCTGCCAATGCCGCTGAAATAGGTCCCACAGAACGGTTCCACGCTGTTGCCGTTGAGCAGAATCCGGACACAGAGAATCCAGAATCCACATTTCAGGGGACAAGAGCAGAAGAAGAAAAACTGCCACCCACCAGTGCCCCTGCTCGCCACAGACCAAAATAAACCAATCGAGGTCAAAGCAGTTTTCCTTCTGTGGCAAGCTCTTTTTCTGCCAAAGGGTAACAGGCCAGACCCTTCGCTGGAGGCCGAGTTTCCGATGGAGCAGCAAATTCATGAGTTGCACTCGAATTTCAATAAAACTATCCCCGATCCAACGATCACCCCCCCATTGTTCTGTTATTTCACGATTTGTCAACAAAATGCCTAGGACTCAGATGCCATCTACCCCAGATGCAGGGCCCTCGGCAGGAGATGGGGTGTCGCCGGCATCAATATATTCCGGGTGAACGGTTTGTGAGGAGGTGGAAGTTGGCTCAGGGCTAATGGGTCCGTGCAGCGCAGTGGTGCCGGGGTTAGCAGCTTGCATGGGCTCCGGAGATTCCACGTCGGCCATTGATGGCCACCAAACGTGTTCACGCGGCCAAAGAGCAGGGTCATCCCCTAAATCTTCCCCCCGGGGTGCAACGAGGCCGTTCAATTGAGCCTCGTACAGCCGTCGGCTATCCCCACAAAGGATGTCTTTCGCCCAACTGATTCTTTGAATGACACTGATGTCAAACCTCTGAGCCCACAGCACCAGTTTCCGATACCGTTTTTTAGCGACGGCCTCATCGGCCCCACGCGGCAGACCTAGCAGTTCATGAGCCCACGGACGGCTCATGTCAAGCTGCTCCAAAACGGGCTGGCGGGCATGGTGGGTATCCTCCCACCCAACTTGTGCCTGCACTTGGGCCCAAACATTGGCCTTGTTCAAGTCCCCCCCCATGGGGGGCTTTTAATTGGGGGGCCGGGGAATGGGGCCCCGCCCCCCTCTAAAAGCAGTCCTTATGCCATTATATACAATCTGCAGGCCGAAATGAAACATGTCCCAAAAGTGTACGATGCAGCCCCTCTAAATGACCGCCTCAAAGAGGTGATTCGCGCCGTTATATTTGTGTCGATCAAACATGGCTGTTTTGCAAAGTTAGGACCTTTACAAGAGTTTAACTTCTTTACCAGCATCCACTAATTCCATATAAGCTAGAGATGCGATTTAAAGGTGCACTAGCAAAGTTGAGGTGCCTAACAATACTATATATAAGCCACTGGCCCCAAATCTCAAGAAATCTGTTTGCCATATTATTTATTTGCTGTGCACGCGTGCATTTTGCAGTCGCCGGCCTTTGCGATCTTTCATTTTGACTGTCCAAAGTGAAATCGGGCTACAATGCACGAAATTTCGATCTAAGACCAGATTTAGAAATGATTCTAAGAGCCTCGTCTTGCTGTTTAATTGAAAAACCGCCATCATTTTGTTTTAGCACCGCTTTTTGATTTGACGGTTTTCAGCGCACTCAGCCTCCTTTTCAAGCTCAAAAATGAAAAGAACACCCCCAAATAGACCGAAATTGCCCTTGGTTTCGTCAAAATTCGATACAATAGGCCCGAGTTATGAATATGTCAATTGTATGCTATTTGCACCCTGTGTAGCTGATTTTGCCCAATGCACCCTCCCTGTCCTTCGGCTGCTAGCTTAAACACAAGGCAAAGCAGTGTTTTTGCGTTTGTTTTTCACAGCCCGGCTCCATTTCCGACATAGAAAGGTGACCCGAAAATGGCTAAAAACGTAATAAGGCTTTTCTTTTGATGGTGCTTCGCACCAGCAAAGGAAAAGCCAGACCAAGCACGAAAGACAAAGGATCCATTTAACCTTATTTTTCCACACCCTCCACAACATATCATGTATCATTGCTTCATTGAAATTTCCTCAAGATGCTCATCGTTCTTTGTTATAAATACCTGATCATGCATGTGCAGATCGTGCAATCTGAATTCGTCGTACGACAGATACCCTTCAGAGGTGATCGCAGCCCGCACACTGCCCTTCCCCATCTTGTGGAGCCCCCCTCCGCTTGTTTCGCCAGGAGAGGAAAGAGATTGCTGTCTGGGTGAGCTCGCCCCGCTCTTCGGCCTCCTGGAGGAAAAAATCCTGCACCTTTTTTCGAAAAGGAGAGTCCCCTAAGGATGCGACCCACGTTTCCAATTTTTGGATACAGTCATGGAGTTCCATTTTTTCCGTGCACTTGTGGATCTGTCTCTTTACCTCATCCCAATCTTGGGACAGATCTACATCACCAATACTACACGGCCCCGATGAAGCCGTCGAAGATTGAGAAGGTTGTGAGGTTTGTTGGCTTGAGGTAGGAGTCAAAGTAAGAGGGGTAGAAGGGGTGGTGAGCTCTGGTGAAGAGGGGGTTTGGGAGGTGAACTGGCCTAGATCCGGCATGTCCAGATTTTGGGGGTGTTTGGGAAATCCCTTCGTCTTCCGCGTCGTCCACCATCACCTCTCCTTCTGGGTCAGGTATGGCCTCGGCTGCAACTGGTTGGTCTGACAGCTGGGATGGGTTAGGCTTCGGGTCAGGCTTTGGGTCAGGCTTCGCGCTTTGGGACTCATGTTTGGGTGTGGAGATGGGCGCAGAGGTTAGTACTTGGTGCCCACCCTCGGGCGTGAGTGTTTGTACCTCCGCTTGCGAGGCAAAGGAAACGCTCCGCTTCTTATGCTTTTGTGGGCCCGGCACGCTCCCCATTAATTCCATCAGCGATGGCCCTTCCGCTCCCATGGCTGCAGCATATGCCGTTGCCTTGGCCTTCTTTTCATCGGAGATTGGTGTCTTCGAATACGTGCTCATTTGGATCAGGTACCCTTGAATTACCCAATTGAAACCGTGGTTCAACCGAGTTCAACCGCGCACTTTCATTACGGCTCCCCACGGTTGAACCCCTATCGTGGTACAGCAACAAATTGCTAAGTAGCAACCTGAAAACCGCCATTTTTCAGCCCTGCAAGAGATGCCACACCCCCTAAAAAGAATGTTTTTGAAAACCTTCTTACCTCATTGGTGCAAAACACTGGAGACCTATTTCTCTTGGATCATATTTCACGGCGGTGGTGGTGTAGGTGCCAGTGGCGGCGGCTGTATTGGTGAAACCGCACGGCTTCACCATCAACTTTTCGTTAGGCGTGGTGACATACACCCCTGCGCCTTGTTTGGATTCCCTTTAGGACTTTGGACCCTTATTAGTGAACAACAATCACATGCAAGCCTACACTTGATTGTCAGAAGCTTGTTTCCTCATGGATTGCACTAAAATGTAACCGGCTTTCGAGGTGGTTCAACCGCTGGACAGGCGCGCGGTTGCACCGGCTTCACCGGTTCAACCGCTGTTGCATGAAGCGCTACACAAAAAACACATCTTCACCTTGGGAAGCCAAACGTGACCAGTTCATTCCGCATCGCCACAGGCAGAGGTCCCCATGCAATGCCTGTGTACGGTACGAGCACAATGCGCTGTCCAGACCACGCCAGAGGCATGTGGGGCCTAAGAGCGTTAAACATTACCCCATATCGAGGATCCACAATGTGTCCCCATAATAAATCACGCCCCCAACGTATCCATGCAGGACGAGAAGGCCCATTTGCACGAAGTAGGGCACTGGTAAACAGTTCCCCCCCCACGAAATCACCCAGGGCTATTAACCCCGTAAGGGGACTGTCATCCTTTGGATGCGTATGTACAAGCATGGGATGATCGCCCACCCCATGGACCACTGCGACCGCAGTGTAGGTTAGTTGGGGGAGTACACTTCGGATGTGTGCGTTCACGCGCCGGACCAGGTCCGGATCTCTCCTCGTTTGCAATTCCAATTCTTCCCCCTTTTTGGGCCGGGGGGTCCCCTTCGTGGCTTTCCCCGGGGTACCCACGGCCAGACGTGGTTAGCCATCAGGAACGTCCACAGTGACCCATCAAATCGGCGTGTTGGCCGCCCATCCGAACCACTGTCGCAGCTGTTTGCGCGTGTCCTCAACCGCCAGTCGTCGTTGTTGGGCTTGATCCAGGTTCTGCAAAAAGGAAAAAATAGTGAAACCGTGGTTCAGGCGGTTCAAGCGTGCGGTTGAACTACACTTCACCGGTTCAACCGTGCACACCTCCAGAGCTGACGCATGCGCCCATTCTGCCCTGATCGCTTTCTCCTCGTCGCCATCCTTCGATCCCGCAGGCAACTCAGTTGCCAGGGCCTTCACATCCTGCACCGTGTCGCTGGGGAGCTTGCTGGAGTCACTCTTGGAACTGGGGGCCGGAACTACCTTCTTCTTCTTCTTCTTTGGGATATGCTTTGCGGCTGGGACCCATTCGTGCTCTTCAAAAAGGGGGTCTGACTCGTCCGTCTCACTGTTGTCCGGGGCGATTTTCCGCTTTTTCGAGGAAGCACCGCTGCCAGTTTTGGCTTTCTTTTTCGGCTTCTTGTCGCCAGAGACTTGGGCCTTTGCGGGCGGTGCTTCAGCCTTTGCACTTGTCCGCTTCTCCTTCCGGAGCTCCTTCCGGGCGGACTGAAACAGGGACTTCGGAACCACTTTGCTGCCGGGGGTGCTCGTCTCTTCTGGTGGCGGTGGTGCTGGAAGACGTGGAGGCTTGGGGGCGTTTCCACTGCTCTCGGATGCTGCACCTGCTCCAAGTGGGTGGTCCCACACACTCTTGTAGAACTCCTCAAAGCTCTCTCCCAGAGGACTTCGTTGGGGCGCGGTGTTGACGGCTGGACTGGACTCCAGGGGCGTTGACCTCTGCCGTTCTGGCGCAGGACTGCCTTGCCCGGCATTGCTCAATTCCCGCAAGCCCCGCTGCACGCCACGACTCATGCGGTCGACCACTTGAGCGGCGCCAGGGATCTGCCGATACCACACGTCCCACCACTCCACGATGGGCATGGTTGGCCATCGCCCGCGAGCGACAATGCCAGGGACACGCCGATCCACCACAAACATGTGCTCAGGCACATCACTGGCGGTCAACTGCAGAGAAAGCAAGGAGGCAGGTGAACCGCCGAAGTGGGGGAACGCGATTCAGTGTGTAGGAAGGTGATGCTCAACTGTGCACGGTTGAAGACGGTGAAGGCGGTTCAGCCGCACGTTTGAACGCGCTGAAACGACGGTTGAACCACTGCACACCTGTTGCACCCCTTGAATCGCTTGAACCGAACTTGGCTGCACGAATGGCGATGGTGCCATTGCCGTTGGCGCCGCTGCTGCCGTCGCGGCGCTTGCCTTGGCCTTCCTGTGCTTTCCCCCACCTGAGATGGTGGTGCCCATAGCCAGCATGCTGCTCGGAGTCGCCGTGTACCGCTGGACCTCCGATTCGTTGAACCAACCTGGTGGCAACTCCACCGGGGCCTTGAAGAAGAAGCGTGGACCGTGTCCTGCGCTGTGACCACCGCCCCGGCCCACGGAATCCGCGCCAAACCAGGACGCGCTCCTGGCAACACCGCACCCCGCAGTGGCCCATATCCTGAACAGGGCATCCAGACCTGGTTCGTCCAGGGACATGTGGCCTTGGGGGTCGCTCGACAGGCCCGCACGAAGCACCTACAATCAGAAAACGCACCACACAAATGCACATCAGAACATTCATAGACACAAAATCACACAGCAACGAAACGCAGCATGCGTCATATCAAAACATCTACCAAAAGACCAAAAAACACCAGCACAATCAACTAGCAAACAACAAGACAACAGCAGACCAACACAACAACCCCAAAACACAGTCACACACAGACCTTCCACTCCGAAAACTCCCCGGCGCCCAGGCACTTTGTTTCCCAGGGGTAGGACTGGACCGCATCCTTGTCTTCTTGGCGGTGCTTCTTCATCCACAGCGTCAGGGCACGGCGGAACCCGTACTTCGGCGTCACGTCAGCCAGCCACCGCCACTGAGGCGTCTCGAGCGCCAGGGTGGTGTCGGGGTTGCAGGTGTTGTGGACCACCACTTCTTCCCTCAGCGGGAACTTGTCGGCGAGGTGGGGAGCTGGAGGCGCTGCAACTGCTTGTGGCGCTGGCGCGGCAGGTGGATCGGCACCTTGTCCCGTACCCAGTGCCCGCAGGCAGTCCTGCAAGGCCTTCCCCAAAGACTCGGGGTCCATGGCGCAAGGGCACCTGAGAGAAGCAGGGGTGAAATCGTGGGGAAGCCGGTTCAACCGCACGGGTGAACCTCCTGAACCACGGTTGAACCACACACACACCTCCTAGTTGCCAACTTCCAAATGAGCGTGCACTGCGCGCTCATCTTCCCGTCGCGGCCGCCCGTCCCATCGAGGCATCTCCTTGTAGAGGAAGGTGCGCTCGTGCGCATGTCGGAGCATTGCCTCATCCTTTTCCTCCTTGGTAGCCTTACGACCACCACCCCGGGAACTTGTGGTTAGAAAGTTGTCTTTAAAGACATAGTTAAGCGACTCAACAATGTCGCCACACAACATGGCCCCCCCCCAAGGTTGCAAATTACCCAATACGAAGGCCCCCTCGTTGCGGAGCCAAAGCAAGTAGGGTGATCGTTTATGGGGACATATAGTGTTTTGAAACCTCTTTGCAATTTGTGCACACCCTTGGACGAATGGATCATATGTCCACCGATAGATAGCGGTTAGCAATTTCCCCATGTCCTCAACGGTAGTGGTGACATGTGGTGTTAGACGCAAACTCTTTGCAACGGGCAATTAATTGGCAAACAAGTGCCGGTGGCATTCTAGAAGTGCACGTCATGATCCGGGCGATTGGGGTTGAAAGCCGGTGCGTGCATCTCAACTGAGGGCTTGGGTTGTCACACACGGAACGCAAAACGTGTCAACCTGTACCAACTCCTGATGCATATGTGGCCATGTGCTCATATGCAGGTTCATTTTCATAGGTAAAAGTATCTCCATGGAGGCCAAGAAAGCTCCAGGAGTACGCTGACACTCTAGTACAGATGTCAGCTAGTCTGTAGTATCTGTAAATAGCTCCAGCTTGGCCTGGAAGTAGCTATTTTAGTCATTTTTTCAAAGGTTTTTGAAGTTTCTAAAACATTTGAAGGTTCATTGAAGCTTCAAAGTAATTAGAACCAACGGCGCGGCAGCAGGCGCCAGTCGTCGCCGTCATTTTTACCACATTATTTTCTTGACAGAAAATCTCGTGAAGTTGCGTAAAAGCTCCAAAAAAGCTGTTTTTATATCAATTTTTAATGAATTATGATGGATTTTTAGTTTATTTGATTGCATTTTTCATGAAAATGCACTACCTTGCCAATTTTCTACAGACGGCCTGCTGCGACGGCCGTTCCCTCCCTTATGGGGGATATTAAGTATAAGACCGTAGGTTTTCAGAAAAAATATCATATGGCGCCAGAATGCCCTAAGGCCTCTAGGCTGGCTCTTGGGGGGGGACCCATGTTTCAGGTTTTAACCATGTTTTCAACATGTTCATGACATTGTTTGACTTGTTTGACCTTGGTTTGACCCAGAACTGACTTTGACATGTTGACCTCAGTACAGTTCTTGTGGACGACAGTCGTTGACGACCTGTATCTCAGGTCACAGGGCCTGTGGTGCCCTGACTTACTGTGATTTTTCCTAAAAATTTAACCTTAGCACATGGTTTGGTACTTAGGTATGTTTACATGTTTATTAACCTAAGTTGTTGCCTTGTTTGCCCTCTCTTCCTTCTTCAGGACACCAGATTGTGTCATGGGGCGAGCAAAGCTCCTAGAACAATTTGTATTTGCGTGGTATTACAGAATCTCTTGTGCCTACTTGCTCTTTTAATGTGCCTTGAAGAGTGCTCACATAGCCTACAAAATGAGTGCTCCATATGCCTCAAAAAAGACTATAAAAATGGGTTTGAAAGACCTCAAGCTCTTCCCCATGGAGCAGATTTCAGTAACCAAGATCTAGGGGCGTACCAATACACGTCAAAATTGTTCTAGAGTCGATGCACCTCTGAAGGAGAACTTGGAGTTCTTTGTGTTCTTCAAGGTTTGTGGACCCTTGGCACAAGCAACAAGAAGGAGCCAGTCCAAGGAGCTCAAGTTCTTCACCAAAGCAAAGATTGGACTGCAGCTGAACCAGTCGACGCCCTGGTGTGGCCTGGGAAGGCCTGGAGCGACAATACATCCAGGTATGTCCTCCACAACCTCCAATTCCACCTCAAGTACTTGGACTGGGTGGTACCATCAAGAGCTTCAAGAAAATCAAGAAGTTGATCATGACCAAGACAAGGAGCCTTGGTGGGCTACTTACTCTGTCTTCAGAAGCGGCGGAGATCGCCGAATATTTTACGACAAATTCATCAGCGACGCCCTGCGACGACAATGGGCCAGAAAGCAGCCCAATAAAATGGTATGACCATGCTCCCCATGAGTTTCACCAAGCCATGGATTGTTATGAAGCACAACAACAAGACCATCAAGAATTTGACATGTGGGACGGCTCCAGCGAAGGTAGCTGTCGCCAGACGACGACGTCAAGACGAAACGAGCGTCGTCCACTCACAGCCAAGGAGCTGGAGATCTTTGACAAGGAGATGGAGAAGTTCTTCAAGAACTATAAGAGCCCCATTGCCTCCGAGAGTGGCTAACCCTCTCTAATCATATTTATTTGATTTTTCCAAGCCCTTTGTCATTTCCTGCCAGTCCTGCCAGAGTCCCAGTGATATATATTCCGGAATATAGGTGGTAAATACTTCTATTTTCTGGCGATTCTTGCCATTGTTTGGTTGTACTATACTTATTTTTCAGGTTGTTTGAACCACACGTTTTACTTGCACCACAGTTTTTTATACTTGTTTCTTTTGCTTATGTCTTCTTGCCCAAGGACTCTGTTTTTTCAGGATCGGTGTTTTTCGAAACACTGAAGCAGGAAAAACATATAGGGCAAGGCATGAGTTACTTTTACCCCTTTGAGGTTTCTCTAAACAAAGCTCATCGAAACCTTTTAAGGAGGGGGTCGATGCATATGTGGCCATGTACTCATATGCAATGTTCATTTTCATGGGTAAAAGTATCTCCATGGAGGCCAGGAAAGCTCCAGGAGTACGTTGACACTCTAGTGCAGATGTCAGCTAGTCTATAGTATCGGTAAATAGCTCCAGCTTGGCCTGGAAGTAGCTATTTTAGTCATTTTTTTTAAGGTTTTTGAAGTTTCTAAAACATTTGAAGGTTCATTGAAGCTTCAAAGTAATTAGAACCAACGGCGCGGCAGCGGGCGCCGGTCGTTGCCGTCATTTTTACCACATTATTTTCGTGACGGAAAATGTCGTGAAGTTGCGTCAAAGCTCCAGAAAAGCTGTTTTTATATCAATTTTTAATGAATTATGATGGATTTTTAGTGTATTTTATGGCATTTTTAATGAAAATGCACTATCTTGCCAATTTTCTACAGACGGCCTGCTGCGACGGCCGTTCCCTCCCCTATGGGGGATATTAAGTATAAGACCATAGGTTTTCAGAAAAAATATCACATGGCGCCAGAATGCCCTAAGGCCTCTAGGCTGGCGCTTGGAGGGAGACCCATGTTTCAAGTTTGAACCATGTTTTCAACATGTTCATGACATTGACTGATGCGGTGATCGCGCGCGCTGGGGCCCTGTCCCAGAACGAAATAAAAAGATAGATAAAACACGACGAAAAATTTTTCTGAATAGCTGAAAATAAAGCTAGATAGCATAAAAAGCGCTTGGGCCAAAAAGCGCGCTGCGAAACGCGTAAAAACGCGACGAAAAATTTTTCGACGTGAAATAGGTGAATAGTTAACGCCGTAAGCACCGTAACGCAAGTAGGACCCCAACGCCGTCCCTGCCGTCGTCTAACTCGCTATAGGCGCAAAGAAAAACGCGCCGCGAGCAGCGCGTAAAACTCGTAAAATTTTTCATAACTCGCCACGACCCCTCACGTCGCGCCCAGCCGCCTTTTTCTTCTTCTTCTCCATGCACCTCCCTTCCCACCCTCGTGCCCATCACTCCCCTTGCCCTGCAGCTCAGGCGGCGGCCCTGGGGGAACGCGGTCAACCCTTAGCAATGGACAACAACACGCTCCACGACGCCACGCACAAGTACAAGGCCAAGAACATCAAGAACGACGGGTAACACGTAAGGCACGGCATCGTACATGGTCTTGCTGCACGCGAGTGTGTTCTGTCGTGTATAATTTTATTTAATTTTCAAAAAAAAAAAAAATTTACGAAATTTTGCAGCGGTTTTTCAAGTAGGTACAACCACACCCACGCAAAGGAAAAGAGGACAAAAGGAAAAACAAATACCAGCAGCGCAGACAACCGCACAGCACAGCAAACCAGCACAGCACCGCAGGGCAGCACGGCACCGCAGGACACGGCATAGGGCGCAGGACACCACAGGACAACGCGCAGCACAGCAAGACACCACGACACACCAGAGCAGTACCACCACACCGCAGAACGCCCAGGGAGACACCACAACGCACAGGGACACGCCACAGCACGAGGCACCAACAACAGCGCGGACGACACTGGCGCCGCACGACGGGCCGCAGGAGGGCAAAGCAAACACAAGCAGCACCGCAAAACGACAGCAGAGCACGACAGCACAGCACCACACGACAGCACAGCGCCACAGCACACGACACAGGGAAGCGGGGCACCACAGCCAGCACAACAAGGCACCGCAGCGCACAGAGCGGAGAAGACAGGGAACGCACAGCACGAGGAAAAGAGCACCACAGCACGCAGACACCACCACCGGGCAAAAAACAGCAGAGCCAACCAACAGCACAACACAGCACAGCACGACAGCCCACAGGAGGGCAAAGCAAGCCCCAACAGCACCGCAACACGACAGCAGAGCACAACAGCACAGCACCACGCGACAGCACAGCACCACAGAACACGACACAGGAAAGCAGGGCACCACACCAACCACAGGGCAACAGACCACGCGGCCAGACAGGGACACCGACACCGAAACACGCCACCAGCAGACAACCACGGGCCACCAGACCCAGCACCGCACCACGGCACACCACAGCACCAGGCACCAGCAACAGCACGCACCACACGAACAGCACAACGCAAGCGCACCAGCACGGTGAAGCACAGCACCACACAGAGCGGAGAGGACAGGGAACGCACAGCACAGCACCCCGGGACACACACAGCACAAAGCAGAGCGGCGAACAACAGCAAGCACCACCGCGCCACGACAAAACACACACAGCACGGGGGAGCACCGCAAAACGCAACGCCGCAGAGCACAGGGCCCCAGGGCAACGGGCAGCGCCAGAGGGCACGGCGCAACAAGCAGCGGCACCCAACGAGCACAACACAGCACAGGACAGCACAACACCGGAGGACACAACGCGCAGCAGCGCGGCGCAGCACCGCACCCAGGGACGCACAGCACAACACAGCACACCACAGCGCCGAGCGGCAGCGACGAAAACCGCGAGACAAAAAGGGGGGGCGGGGGGGGGGGCAGCAACCGACGGGGAGCAACCACCAGCCAGGCGGAAAGCACGAAAGAGGGACAAGCGCACGGAGAGCCGAGAGGCGGAAGGCCAACAAAGCAAACAACGCACAGCGCCGAGGTCCAGGGCACCCGGGGCCGGAAACCAGAGAAAGCCGGAGACAACGGGGGCGCACAAGGGAAGAAGGGGAAGACAAAAAAAAAAAAAAAAAACACCACCAAGGCACCAAGCAGGAGCGCCAGAAACCGCGAGACACAAAAAGGGAGGGGGGGGGGAGACACCACCAAAGAGCAGCCAACGGCCAAGCGGGAGACACAAACGAGGCGCGAGCGAACGAAGTGCCAGGCAGCGGGAGGCCGAGAAAAACAACCAAAGCACAGCGCCAAGGCAACGAGGAACGGCAAGGGCAGCGAAGAGAGGGGGGCAACCCCAGCCCGGAGGGGGCCGAGCAAAGCAGAAAGACAAAGCGGCCAAAGGAAAAGGTGAGGCGCACCACAACGCGCCCGGGAGGCCGGCCCGCCCGACCCGGCCACAAAGAGCAAGCACACGCACGCCAGCCGCCGTCCGGATGGACGAGTGCGCGCCCGGAGGGTACCCAGCCCCTGCCGGCTACGAACAGCCGCCGTCCGGATGGACGTGTGTGCGCCCGGAGGGTACCCAGCCCCTGCCGGCTACGCCAGCCGCCGTCCGGATGGACGAGTGAGCGCCCCGCAGCGACGCCCCGCACAGCAACACAACACACCGAGCGTGCACACCGGTGAACAGGAGCCAGGAGGCCCAGGACGCCGCACACGCAACACAACACACCGGACGGGCACACCGGTGAACAGGAGCCAGGAGGCCCAGGACGCCGCACACGCAACACAACACACCGAGCGGGCACACCGGTGAACAGGAGCCAGGAGGCCCAGGACGCCGCACACGCAACACAACACACCGAGCGGGCACATCGGTGAACAGGAGCCGGGAGGCCCAGGACACCGCACACGCAACGCAACACACCGAGCGGGCACACGGGTGAACAGGAGCCAGGAGGCCCAGGACACCGCACACGCAACACAACACACCGAGCGGGCACACCGGTGAACAGGAGCCAGGAGGCCGAGGACACCGCACACGCAACACAACACACCGAGCGGGCACACCGGTGAACAGGAGCCAGGAGGCCCAGGACGCCGCACACGCAACACAACACAACGAGCGGGCACACCGGTGAACAGGAGCCAGGAGGCCCAGGACGCCGCACACGCAACACAACACACCGAGCGGGCACAGCGGTGAACAGGAGCCGGGAGGCCCAGGACACCGCACACGCAACGCAACACACCGAGCGGGCACACCGGTGAACAGGAGCCAGGAGGCCCAGGACGCCGCACACGCAACACAACACACCGAGCGGGCACACCGGTGAACAGGAGCCAGGAGGCCCAGGACACCGCACACGCAACACAACACACCGAGCGGGCACACCGGTGAACAGGAGCCAGGAGGCCCAGGACGCCACACACGCAACACAACACAACGAGCAGGCACACCGGTGAACAGGAGCCAGGAGGCCCAGGACACCGCACACGCAACACAACACACCGAGCGTGCACACCGGTGAACAGGAGCCAGGAGGCCCAGGACGCCGCACACGCAACACAACACACCGAGCGGGCACACCGGTGAACAGGAGCCAGGAGGCCCAGGACGCCGCACACGCAACACAACACACCGAGCGGGCACACCGGTGAACAGGAGCCAGGAGGCCCAGGACGCCGCACACGCAACACAACACACCGAGCGGGCACATCGGTGAACAGGAGCCGGGAGGCCCAGGACACCGCACACGCAACGCAACACACCGAGCGGGCACACCGGTGAACAGGAGCCAGGAGGCCCAGGACGCCGCACACGCAACACAACACACCGAGCGGGCACACCGGTGAACAGGAGCCAGGAGGCCGAGGACACCGCACACGCAACACAACACACCGAGCGGGCACACCGGTGAACAGGAGCCAGGAGGCCCAGGACGCCGCACACGCAACACAACACAACGAGCGGGCACACCGGTGAACAGGAGCCAGGAGGCCCAGGACGCCGCACACGCAACACAACACACCGAGCGGGCACAGCGGTGAACAGGAGCCGGGAGGCCCAGGACACCGCACACGCAACGCAACACACCGAGCGGGCACACCGGTGAACAGGAGCCAGGAGGCCCAGGACGCCGCACACGCAACACAACACACCGAGCGGGCACACCGGTGAACAGGAGCCAGGAGGCCCAGGACACCGCACACGCAACACAACACACCGAGCGGGCACACCGGTGAACAGGAGCCAGGAGGCCCAGGACGCCACACACGCAACACAACACAACGAGCAGGCACACCGGTGAACAGGAGCCAGGAGGCCCAGGACACCGCACACGCAACACAACACACCGAGCGGGCACACAGGTGAACAGGAGCCAGGAGGCCCAGGACGCCGCACACGCAACACAACACACCGAGCGGGCACACCGGTGAACAGGAGCCAGGAGGCCCAGGACGCCGCACACGCAACACAACACACCGAGCGGGCACACCGGTGAACAGGAGCCAGGAGGCCCAGGACGCCGCACACGCAACACAACACACCGAGCGGGCACATCGGTGAACAGGAGCCGGGAGGCCCAGGACACCGCACACGCAACGCAACACACCGAGCGGGCACACCGGTGAACAGGAGCCAGGAGGCCCAGGACGCCGCACACGCAACACAACACACCGAGCGGGCACACCGGTGAACAGGAGCCAGGAGGCCCAGGACACCGCACACGCAACACAACACACCGAGCGGGCACACCGGTGAACAGGAGCCAGGAGGCCTAGGACGCCGCACACGCAACACAACACAACGAGCGGGCACACCGGTGAACAGGAGCCAGGAGGCCCAGGACGCCGCACACGCAACACAACACACCGAGCAGGCACACCGGTGAACAGGAGCCGGGAGGCCCAGGACGCCGCACACGCAACGCAACACACCGAGCGGGCACACCGGTGAACAGGAGCCAGGAGGCCCAGGACGCCGCACACGCAACACAACACACCGAGCGGGCACACCGGTGAACAGGAGCCAGGAGGCCCAGGACACCGCACACGCAACACAACACACCGAGCGGGCACACCGGTGAACAGGAGCCAGGAGGCCCAGGACGCCACACACGCAACACAACACAACGAGCAGGCACACCGGTGAACAGGAGCCAGGAGGCCCAGGACACCGCACACGCAACACAACACAACGAGCGGGCACACCGGTGAACAGGAGCCAGGAGGCCCAGGACGCCGCACACGCAACACAACACACCGAGCGGGCACACCGGTGAACAGGAGCCAGGAGGCCCAGGACACCGCACACGCAACACAACACACCGGGCGGGCACACCGGTGAACAGGAGCCAGGAGGCCCAGGACGCCGCACACGCAGCACAACACACCGAGCGGGCACACCGGTGAACAGGAGCCGGGAGGCCCATAACAACGCACACGCAAAAAAAAAAAAAAAAAAAAAACACACCGAGCGGGCACACCGGTGAACAGGAGCCGGGAGGCCCAGGACAGCGCACACGCAACGCAACACACCGAGCGGGCACACCGGTGAACAGGAGCCGGGAGGCCCAGGACACCGCACACGCAACACAACACACCGAGCGGGCACACCGGTGAACAGGAGCCAGAAGGCCCAGGAAACCGCACACGCAACACAACACAACGAGCGGGCACACCGGTGAACAGGAGCCAGGAGGCCCAGGACGCCACACACGCAACACAACACACCGAGCGGGCACACCGGTGAACAGGAGCCAGGAGGCCCAGGACACCGCACACGCAACACAACACAACGAGCGGGCACACCGGTGAACAGGAGCCAGGAGGCCCAGGACGCCGCACACGCAACACAACACGACGAGCGGGCACAACGGTGAACAGAAGCCAGGAGGCCCAGGACACCGCACACCCAACACAACACACCGAGCGGGCACACCGGTGAACAGAAGCCGGGAGGCCCAGGACACCGCACACGCAACACAACACACCGAGCGGGCGCACCGGTGGACAGGAGCCGGGAGGCCCAGTACACCGCACACGCAACACAACACACCGAGCGGGCACACCGGTGAACAGGAGCCAGGAGACCCAGGACACCGCACACCCAACACAACACACCGAGCGGGCACACAGGTGAACAGGAGCCGGGAGGCCCAGGACACCGCACACGCAACACAACACAACGAGCAGGCGCACCGGTGAACAGGAGCCTGGAGGCCGAGGACACCGCACACGCAACACAACACACCGAGCAGGCACACCGGTGAACAGGAGCCGGGAGGCCCAGGACACCGCACACGCAAAACAACACACCGAGCGGGCACACCGGTGAACAGGAGCCGGGAGGCCCAGGACACCGCACACACAACACAACACACCGAGCGGGCACACCGGTGAACAGGAGCCAGGAGGCCCAGGACACCGCACACGCAACACAACACACCGAGCGGGCACACCGGTGAACAGGAGCCAGGAGGCCCAGGACGCCACACACGCAACACAACACACCGAGCGGGCACACCGGTGAACAGAAGCCGGGAGGCCCAGGACACCGCACACGCAACACAACACACCGAGCGGGCGCACCGGTGAACACAAGTCGGGAGGCCCAGGACACCGCACACGCAACACAACACAGCGAGCGGGCACACCGGTGAACAGGAGCCTGGAGGCCCAGGACACCGCACACGCAACACAACACACCGAGCGGGCACACCGCCGAACAGGAGCCGGGAGGCCCAGGACACCGCACACGCAACACAACACACCGAGCGGGCGCACCGGTGAACAGGAGCCGGGAGGCCCAGGACACCGCACACGCAACACACCAAACCGAGCGGGCACACCGGTGAACAGGAGCCGGGAGGCCCAGGACACCGCACACACGTAGGGCGGTCGGGGGACAGGAAAGAACCAACACCCCATGGGTCGGACACACTGGGGCGACCCAGCCGACCCACCGGGCCAGTGGCAGGAGCGGTACTCCAAGGCTGCTGGTCCGAGCCCGGCCAGGCTGCATCGGGGACCATGGCAAACGTCACCCGGAGCCATGGATGCAACCGGTGACAGGCGAGCCGGTACACAGTCCAGGAGGGGGTCGCCTGCCAAGCGGAGCGGCCCCGCAACTCAAGCCACAAGGGTGAGGCGGTCGTACCGTAGACAAGCGGGAGCAATACCCCTTGTGGTGAGAGATACTCCACACGGCTGGGCAGCCCCCAGAGCTGCCGCCCGAAGGAGGGGGCATGTGGCCCTACTCATGGACACATGTGGGGACACCCTCCCACCTGGGACACATGGACCGGGTGGCCGCGACAATGCCTTCCCAAGCACATGCGGGAGCGGCTCAAGAGGCACCTAACATAGGGCAGTGGGAGGGACAGGACGTCCCCTTGGTAAGACCTTCTTCCTGCACCATCAAGGGAGGCATCCCGAGCTCCCGAAGATACCTACCTACCTACCTCTGTTTTTTCAGGATCGGTGTTTTTCGAAACACTGAAGCAGGAAAAACATATAGGGCAAGGCATGAGTTACTTTTACCCCTTTGAGGTTTCTCTAAACAAAGCTCATCGAAACCTTTTAAGGAGGGGGTCGATGCATATGTGGCCATGTGCTCATATGCAATGTTCATATTCATGGGTAAAAGTATCTCCATGGAGGCCAGGAAAGCTCCAGGAGTACGCTGACACTCTAGTGCAGATGTCAGCTAGTCTATAGTATCGGTAAATAGCTCCAGCTTGGCCTGGAAGTAGCTATTTTAGTCATTTTTTTAAGGTTTTTGAAGTTTCTAAAACATTTGAAGGTTCATTGAAGCTTCAAAGTAATTAGAACCAACGGCGCGGCAGCGGGCGCCGGTCGTCGCCGTCATTTTTACCACATTATTTTCGTGACGGAAAATGTCGTGAAGTTGCGTCAAAGCTCCAGAAAAGCTGTTTTCATATCAATTTTTAATGAATTATGATGGATTTTTAGTGTATTTTATGGCATTTTTCATGAAAATGCACTATCTTGCCAATTTTCTACAGACGTCCTGCTGCGACGGCCGTTCCCTCCCCTATGGGGGATATTAAGTATAAGACCATAGGTTTTCAGAAAAAATATCACATGGCGCCAGAATGCCCTAAGGCCTCTAGGCTGGCGCTTGGGGGGAGACCCATGTTTCAAGTTTTAACCATGTTTTCAACATGTTCATGACATTGTTTGACTTCTTTCACCTTTGTTTGACCCAGAAATGACTTTGACATGTTGACCGCAGTACAGTTCCTGTCCACGACAGTCGTTGACGACCTGTATCTCAGGTCACAGGGCCTGTGGTGCCCTGATTTACTGTGAGTTCCCTACGTGCTCATTTGGATCAGGTACTTCACACAGTGGTTTTACCCGGTTTAACCCGGTTGAACTCAGAAGGGGCGCGGTTAAACCGCTGAACCGCGGTTGAACCGCTGTTGAACCACCGCCAGCGCTGGCGGCGGCGGCTGCGCCAGCGGCGCGCGCTTTTCTGAACAAAATATTTGCATAAACACCTGAAACTGACGCGTGACAAAGCTTTTTTAAAAAATGTCCCACCACTGGCTGCAAGTGGTGAACGACCACTACAGCGGGTGGGGGGACCAACAGCTGATGGACGACGTGTTCACCTTTTTTTGCACAAACGGCACGACCAAACGCCTATGGAAACAACTTGCTGACCGAATGGGTAACACACAGAGGGCTTCCAAACAGACAAAAAGGGCTACAAAAAAAGCTTTCACAGAATCCGACGCTGTGCGCCTCATTTTGGACCTTGGGATGCCGAAGCGAAGTTATGTGGCAGAATGTATATATATATATATATATATATATATATATATATATCCTCTAATCTACACCCCTCTCCTAAAAGACACGCGGGTTCTTTATGTGGGAGTTGTGCATAAGGTGGAGGGGAAGGCTAATGGGAATTTATATCCGCTCAGAAAGAGCCCGTCCGTACGTATGTCCATGGAACCGCAATCTACCGTAACCGCGTGGCAGTGTTGGAGGAACGAAGCACAGTTGGCAAAACACATGAAGGAATTACTTGCGAGTCTCGTGGTAATCATTGCAAGAAACAGTTGTAACCCTTGCACCCAAGGTTTAGACATGGCATGAAGGTGATGGTAATTCTGTTAGCAGTACACCAGTACATTGGGAACTCCCACGGATGGCAACCTGAACTGGTTGAAACACTTGGCCACTAGAAAAGTTTGGAAATGAAGGGAACTGGCTTTAAATTGCATAGAATTGCCGACGAAGGACCTAGTCGTCGTCGCTGTACAAATGGGGTGAATCGAATGCATCACATGAAATTGTTGTATGCACGTCAACGGCAAAGTGGTCTACTAGCACTTGCAATGCACAAACCCCCGCCATATCAATATTATAATTGTAGAGAAGATTTAGCGAAAGCAGTGCGGATGTGTTGCTTTGTTGCAACACTTTGCGGATTCCATTTGTTAACCAAGGTGTTGACGAGGTCAATCACACTATGGTCAACAAGACCAATGCCTTGGAAATCCAGTTGAATGGAACACAAAGTGGTTGCAAGTTCTCGGATGTAAAAGGGTTTGGCCAATTCATTTTGGGATTTTCCGTGGGCCAAAACGCGGCAGCACGGGCTCAAAATGGGTCCAAACCACTTGTTTGAGCATCCCGAATGGTCCTGGATCACTTTTGGGAAAACGCGTTTGTCACCCATTTTTGACGCATATTTGGGTCCAAAACGGCCCATTTTTAAGGCATTTTGGGATTTTCCATGGCCCAAAACGCGTCACCACGGGCTCAAAACGGCCTAAAAACACATGTTTGAGCATCCCAAGTGGTCTAGGAACAACTTTGGAAAAAATGATTTTTTTCGCCCCGGGGACCCTGGTGGACCCACCGTTGGCCCCCACCATGCGCGGGCCGGGCTGCCCACCGGCTGCACCAAGTGACCACTGGTTCGACGGTCTGCGTGTCTCGTTGGGCGATTGTGAGGCTTGGAAACCACAAAAAGTGGGGGATTGCGGGTGGACTAGGTGCCCTCGGAATCGGATTTTGAGCCACAGAGCCCAAGATACGGCCCCTGCTTGGTTTCGGGGGGTTGGTGCACATTGCGCAGATTTTGGGGCTTTTTGGCGCATTTTTGGGCCGTTTCTCGGACATATCATGGAGTTGAAGGGCACTAGAGGGCTCTTTGACACGGTGAAGTCAAGCCGCACGTGCAGTGACTCACCGTATCCCTTCGTTTGGGCGTTTCGCCCGGGTTTTGGGGCTGTTTTGGGCGAAAAATGGCTCTTTTTGGCCCAAAACTGCGCAGATTTGGGAGGGCACCTCCCGACTTGGCGCCCCCGCCCCGGGCCGCCACCGGTGAGTTTTTGGCGCAAAACTTGGATTTGGCAAATCCACCACCTAGGCTCCAACATGGCTAGAGTAGAGTAGAGCCCGGAGCGATGAGGCGGAGCAATGGCCAAAACAGTGAGGAGAAGTGCTTGTTGCTTGCTTGTTGTTGCTTGTTGCTTGTTAGCTAGATTTAAGGAGAGAGGGGTGTAGTAATATATATATATATATATATATATATATATATATATATATATATATATTACTACACCCCTCTCCCCTTAAATCTAGCTAACAAGCAACAAGCAACAACAAGCAAGCAACAAGCACTTCTCCTCACTGTTTTGGCCATTGCTCCGCCTCATCGCTCCGGGCTCTACTCTACTCTGGCAATGTTAGAGCCTAGGTGGTGGATTTGCCAAATCCAAGTTTTGAGCCAAAAACTCACTCGTGGCGGCCCGGGGCGGGGGCGCCAAGTCGGGAGGTGCCCTCCCAAATCTGCGCAGTTTTGGGCCAAAAAGAGCCATTTTTCGCCCAAAACAGCCCCAAATCCCGGGCGAAACGCCCAAACGAAGGGATACGGTGAGTACACTGCACGTGCGGCTTGACTTCACCGTGTCAAAGAGCTCTCTAGTGCCCTTCAACTCCATGATATGTCCGAGAAACGGCCCAAAAATGCGCCAAAAAGCCCCAAAATCTGCGCAATGTGCACCAACCCCCCGAAACCAAGCAGGGGCCGTATCTTGGGCTCTGTGGCTCAAAATCCGATTCCGAGGGCACCTAGTCCACCCGCAATCCCCCACTTTTTGTGGTTTCCAAGCCTCACAATCGCCCAACGAGACACGCAGACCGTCGAACCAGTGGTCACTTGGTGCAGCCGGTGGGCAGCCCGGCCCGCGCATGGCGGGGGCCAACGGTGGGTCCACCAGGGTCCCCGGGGCGAAAAAAATCATTTTTTCCAAAGTTGTTCCTAGACCACTTGGGATGCTCAAACATGTGTTTTTAGGCCGTTTTGAGCCCATGGTGACGCGTTTTGGGCCATGGAAAATCCCAAAATGCCTTGAAAATGGGCCGTTTTGGACCCAAATATGCGTCAAAAATGGGTGAAAAACGCGTTTTCCCAAAAGTGATCCAGGACCATTCGGGATGCTCAAACAAGTGGTTTGGACCCATTTTGAGCCCGTGCTGCCGCGTTTTGGCCCACGGAAAATCCCAAAATGAATTGGCCAAACCCTTTTACATCCGAGAACTTGCAACCACTTTGTGTTCCATTCAACTGGATTTCCAAGACATTGGTCTTGTTGACCATAGTGTGATTGACCTCGTCAACACCTTGGTTAACAAATGGAATCCGCAAGTGTTGCAACAAAGCAACACATCCGCACTGCTTTCGCTAAATCTTCTCTACAATTATAATATTGATATGGCGGGGGTTTGTGCATTGCAAGTGCTAGTAGACCACTTTGCCGTTGACGTGCATACAACAATTTCATGTGATGCATTCGATTCACCCCATTTGTACAGCGACGACGACTAGGTCCTTCGTCGGCAATTCTATGCAATTTAAAGCCAGTTCCCTTCAATTCCAAACTTTTCTAGTAGCCAAGTGTTCCAACCAGTTCAGGTTGCCATCCGTGGGAGTTCCCAATGTACTGGTGTACTGCTAACAGAATTACCATCACCTTCATGCCATGTCTAAACCTTGGGTGCAAGGGTTACAACTGTTTCTTGCAATGATTACCACGAGACTCGCAAGTAATTCCTTCATGTGTTTTGCCAACTGTGCTTCGTTCCTCCAACACTGCCACGCGGTTACGGTAGATTGCGGTTTGATGGACATACGTACGGACGGGCTCTTTCTGAGCGGATATAAATTCCCATTAGCCTTCCCCTCCACCTTATGCACAACTCCCACATAAAGAACCCGCGTGTCTTTTAGGAGAGGGGTGTAGATTAGAGGATATATATATATATATATATATATATATATATACATATGGCATAACTACTGCAGTGTATCTACCAGGGTATAGGGGCAAGAGGTGGGCTTGGGGTGGGGTGTAGGGACCCCCCCCCCCCTATTTTGAGGTCGGGAAACACAAAAAAACATGTTTTAGAAGTGAATTGGATGGTTATTAGTGGGTATTAGCCCCCTATAAAGGTCTAAAATGGCTAAAATTAGGGTATGACATCACTGTTGGTAGGATCCTAACCAGAGTACTAAAAATAACCACTAAATCCTAAAAATAACCCACACCACCCCTATATACACCCAATGACATAGTAATTCGGCATTTGTAACATACCCTTTTCCATTTTCATGTCCTTCAAACTATTATTGGGGGTATTTAGTGCTAGTATTAGGGGTTTGGACCACAATTGTACCTATGTTTAGTACTCTGGTTAGGATCCTACCAACAGTGATGTCATACCCTAATTTTAGCCATCTTAGACCTTTATAGGGGGCTAATACCCACTAATAACCATCCAATTCACTTCTAAAAATTTTTTTTGTGTTTCCCGACCTCAAAATAGGGGGGGGGGTCCCTACACCCCACCCCAAGCCCACCTCTTGCCCCTATACCCTGGTAGATACACTGCAGTAGTTATGCCATACATATATATGTATATGTATATATATATATATATATATATATATATATATATACATATATATATATATAGGGGAGATGGCATACCAGAATTTCTGGGATTCTTGATTTCCCTGCAAGGCGAGAAAGAAAGAGAGAAAGGGTTAGGGTTAGGGTTAGGACAAGGAAAGGGGACAGCGTGTAAGCATGGAATGCAACGAATGCATGAAGATGTGAACACATGCACACCCTTTCCCCTTTTTCCTTTGGGGTTTTGGCATCTAATTGTGTCCTAACCTCCTATAGGTGGGGCCCTCCGCTATGCATGAATTTGTTTGCTCTAGGGGGAAGTGGAGTGGGCCCACGGAGCAAGGGAAGGGGGCAAGGGAAAAAAGCAAAGCCACATGCTCATGTGGCACCAAAGTGTTTTCAACACCCCCAAGTTGTTTAGGGGAAGAGAGGCCCCCACCCTGAACTTTCCGAGGTCCCTTCTATATATGGTTTGGTCTAGCTTTGTTTGTATGCTTTGAGATTTCTGATAGTGGGCCAAGGGCCAACTACATTTCTCGTGGAACCGGGGGAGGGAACCCACGAACACAAAGCGAAGCAAGCAAGGGAAGGGAAGGCAACACTTTTTTGATTAGGGAATTCATTGAGTTTCTGGAAATTCCACTGGGGGTTACCTGCAGAGGGAAGGAAAGGGAAGCAGGGTGAGAAGGGCAAGGGAGGTGTGGGCACTTGTAGTGCGCATACCGGAAGAATATATTCTTGGGCGCTCCTCCGCCAAGTCCATTACTCCCAAACTTCCCAGACTCTGCACAGAAAGGCAAGGGGAGGCCACAACATGCAGAAAGGGAGCACGGACAGAGAAGCAGGAGAGACAGCAGAAGAGAGAGGCTCACAAAGGGTGGAAAATAGGCCTCATGAGTCAAAATGACAAAAATGGGGATTTTCCCCCAATTTGACCCCCCTGGGTGAAATGAGAGTGAAAATGAGGGACAAGCAAGCGTGAAGGCCTGAGAGGGCAAGCAAGCCAAGCCAACAGGCACTGCCAAACCGCCGGAAGGCTCCGGCTGCACTACAAAAGTCGAAAATGGCCAAAATGGCAATTTCATGAAAATTTAACCCCATGTGGGGAAATGAAGCTCAAAATGAGCAGAATGCAAGCAAGGAGAGAGGAGAGAGGAGCAGAAGGGAGCTGACGCGTGCTGTCGCGCTGCCGGCCGGCGCGAACGACGCCAAATGCACGCGGATGCACGCGAATGGGGGGAAATCAGTACCTGGAGGGAGTTGTTGCTCAAATTGAACCCATACCTGCAAAGAGGAGGCAAATGAAGGGGATTGAGGACACGGAGAGCAGCAAGGCAAGGGGAACCGACACGGACGACGGGCAGGCGAGGCGAAGCAACACCACGAGCGCTGGCAAGGCCGAGATTGTCGCCGAACACAACACTGACGATTCTGGGGGGGGGGATCAAATGGACGCCATGCCTAAGGCCTACAGGGTGTGTTTGTACCCCACCGGGCTGCCGGCAACCCTGCGGCGCGGGCCCGAAGGACTGTTTCGTGTCTCGTGCACGGGTTGCTCCTACAAGGCCTCAGCAGCACGGCGGCAAGAGCAATGAGGGCCAGCAAGCAGCTACAATCAGCCAAGTGAAGAGACACTCTCTTGCGCGGCCACAATTGACGAACACGACGAAGACACTACTCAACAAAACTCAGCGCAACACACCAACAAGTTGCCAGAGGCTGCCTGCTTCCTCATGTACAACAAACAGAGTGAAAACTGCAAAAGGCAAGGGCACAGGGGTGTGAAGGTGGGGGAGGTTGAAGCTGTTGAAATGAAGGAAATGGGAGGGCAACATGAGGTCAGGTGAGATAGGGAAGGGGGTGTCACTGTTCTGACAGAGCAGGACAGTCACTGGTGGTGTTTGATGCCTTTTATCTAACCTTGGGTTTTGGAAAAGGGGACTTTTGGAATCAAAAGATTTTGTATATATTTTATTGTTTGCACTATTAAAACATTTCCAGATTCCCTGTGAATCTGGCACATCACGTCAGATGTGCCGAGACTTGCTCCTGCAAGTCAGTTCAACCAATCCCGGCAGCAGGAAAGGATTGCCGGATTTCACTCAACTATAAATCTCCGGATTAATTACATTTCCTTTGGATTCCATTTCCAAATCCATTCCCATTTGTCAAATCCATAAAAAGAAAATGAATGGAGGAAGAGCATGTGTGCAGGCGACAAAGCAAAAAAATCTTGAACGCATTGGAATGCATTAGCATGATCATGCCCCCATTCCCATTCTTCAACCCCAAGCATCCAAGGGAGCCCAAGGGAGGAAAGGAATGCACCAATATGTACAATAGAAGATATATATGACATATGTACATAGAAATTGTGGTGTATGTGCCCTGGCCAATGGCCAGAAGCCCCAACAGTGGACAGGAAAAATGTTGGTGGATGTGGTGGTGAATTCAGGATGTATTTTCATTGAAAATGTCATAAGAATGACATTTCGGGGAGTTAAACAAAAATCTAATTTGCTCCAGAAAGCCCAGAGAAATGCAGAGCTTCTGGCGCAGATATTGCCCTGCGTGCGCATGTTGCGCGTGCGCAACGGCGGTTGCAACGCCACCCAATGGTTGGCAGTAACTGCCCAACCAATTAACTGCCTGACATACCCTAACTCACCACCTACCCAAGGCAACAAATCCAACAAGTGCACATCAAACACCAAAATTCCTAAACACCAAGAGAGTGTTGAAGGAACATGAAAAACATTTAAACATCAAACAAAAAATGTTTTTCAAGTGTTTTTTGAAGCATAAACCAAGGAACTACTTTGTACTTCCTAGATGATTGTCTCTACTTTGTTTTTGGTTTGAACGTCTTGTGTATCTACTTCAATTGTCAACAAGAGTGAACCTATTACTCACCTGAAGTGAGGCCTTGCCTTGAGAACTAAGGTTGGCGCCAACTCATGCAAGTGGACGCAAGTTCTACCTACTTTGGTCCAGTGCCGTGCCCGTGCGACCTTGTGCCTATGGGAGAAAAGCAGCAGAAGGAAGTTTTTCATGAAAAACATTTGATGGAGTTGGATGAAAACTATGAAGAACCTTTGGAGAGCAAGGACCTCAAAAGTCCGGAGTTTTCAATGGAGAAAGCGGACCTCAAAAGTCCGAAGGTTTTCTCTGAGGACTTGGACCTCAATAGTCCAAGCTTTTCAATGGAACCAAGCATGAAAAGGCGTAAGAAACATGGTAGCCCGACGCACCGGGCTACACTGGACTACCCGCAGCACCCTGACCAAGAGTTTGGGAGGGGTGAGCCTTCTCTGACTGGACCTACGTCAGAAGAGGACAAGTGTAACAACAAGCTGGACTTGTTGGACAGCAAGTCCAAACCTTCAGGCCACACTGAGGTGGCCTCAGTGATCTATGAGCCTGAGAACACGCTAGCTGGGCCACTAGTGCCTATGGAACCTATGAACATGGAGGAGAACATGAATTCCATGGCACCACAAGCGGATCTCTACAATAACATGGCGGTCAACAACCAACAAGCGAGCTCACCACCTGATTCTATGCTAGCTGGTGCCCTTGTTCCAGTACACACCAACATGGAAGAGGAGATCTCTCCTATTGAGCGCCAGGAAGCGTTCCTAGTGGATCCAAGCCAATATGGAGCGGACTACTCCTACCCACGTCTAGTTTGCAACAGTCAAGCTAGGCCTGTCCAGCGTGAACATGGTCTCCTAGTAGACCACGGCCCGAGCTTTCCATCTAGAGTGCACCTACTGGGAATCATGGGGGCAAGGGAAGCAGGCACCCTTATTTGCAACCCCACTGAGGCCGAACAAGCTCTAGTTCCCATGGAACCACAAGCCCCGAGCTGCGAAGAGGATGCACCCCCACCTCCTTACAGTCTCCTAGATCCCATGGCAATCACCGAAGACTCACTTTTACCCCAAGCCTGTGGGGAGGAAGAGAGTCCTGAGGGGAGGAGCTTCCTTCCTAGTGGGATGGACACTCATGAGCCTGATTGGGTGCAATCTAGTGAGACTATCCATGCCGAGCAAGCATTACCCATGGAAATTCAACTTCTACCTAGCCCTATGCCCTCTCACCTATCATCTCAGGAGCATACGCGTGATGAGGAGGAAAGTATTGGACAAGAAATGGGAGCTCTACCGGCCCCTCACTACCAACTCCATCATGGAAAGGGTCAATCATGGCCCCTACAATCTGCTGGCCTCCAGGGGGACGCCCTTGTGACGGAGGTGGACACCATGATGGAGGTAGATGACGAGGACACCGAGAAAGAAGCCCTATGGAGAGAGATGGAAAATCTATACCAACAAGTGCTGAACTTCGGTCAAGACCTGAGGCAGGAAGTGGGTGAACGCCATCAGGTGTGCCTACGACTAGAGGGAAGGCATATGGAAGAAGTGCATAAAATGGAAAGACATCTCATGAGGTTGGAGGACCTAGTTGGAGCGTTGGAGGAGTCAAGGGAAGCCAAGGGTGGTGGAAAGGCCCTCCTTGAGGTGCAAAGAGAAAAAGAGAAATGGGATGTTACCTTGCAAGAAAATTGGCAAAGAATGCAAGAGTGGGTAATGCAAAGACAAGAAGAGTGGGAGAGTGGGGCTGCAAGAATGAGAGAACAAGACATGCAGCTCCGTGTACAAGTGATGAATGAAAAGTGCCAAACCATGATGCGAAGAGTGGAGGAAGACCTCCTGAAGCCTACCCAAGAGATGCTGATGAAGAAAATCCTGGATGTGGCAAGACCTATCGTGACGTATGTGGAAGGAGATTCCGGAGGAAACCCAGGTGTGGAAAAAAGGTTGCATTCTACCCAATCCCGCTTCGAGGAGATACAAAACCTGGTCGAGAGCCAGACCCACGCACTCTCCGAAGTGGAAAAGGCCACTGAGGACCTAATGTCCCGGGTGACATTGCAAGACAAGAGAATGGCTATCCTGAGTGGTCAAATGGGAGATGAAGGACGGACGTTGCAACAATTTGGTTTGAAACAAGCATGCTTGGGTGGCGCCATACAAACCACCCGTACCGAAGGCAGAGAATTGTCCCAGACGGTGGGGAAGCTACAAGGGGTGGTAGACCAGATGCGGCAAGAAATGGAGGAGGGGATGGCCCCAAGGGGTGAGAATTCTGAGGTAGAGGGCCTACAAAAGCAAATCCACATACTCACAGGTGTGGTCCAGCGGCAAGGGCATGTGCTAATGGCCCTCAACCGCCAACCTTCCGGGGGCCAAACCCCTCAGGATAAACAGGAGAGAGGACCTTGCCGACCAAGTGTGGTACAAACCCCAATGGGCAAGCAAGAAGGGGTGGGTGCCACCCCTGGCCCTAGTGGCAGTGGACAAAGGACTCTATCCACAAGTATGGCAGAGAAAACTGAGCCCGGGACCAAGAAGGAGGGCCAGGACCATCGTCAAGATGGGGAGAGCTCCTCAGGGGATGAGTCGAGGAGGAGCAAGAGAAGAGAAAAGGCTACAAGCCCCCTCATACCCAAGTAGAAGCGTCAAGCCCTAGGGGATGGACCACCTGAAGACCCATCGTCAAGTTCTAGTGAAGATTCAGACTCCTCCCGGAGTGAGGGAGGGAGGAGACATCCTGGGCCTGACCCAGGGGATGAGGGGGGGGGCAACCACGAGGAAGAGTCATGGGACAAGAGCATCAACCGCCTTACGGGCAGGAGATTTCAATTTCCTGAGCCCAATGCCCTCCTATACCGCCGCAAGAAGATACAAGATGCGGGAGACCCACTCAACGGGAGTAGTGTTGAAGTGCTGGCCTTTCAAGCTATGGCATTCCAACACCATCCTATGGAGAAGCTCCTTGCCCAAAGTGTGGAGATGCCCGTCCCCTTGCAGTTGTCTAGGTCCGGATGGGCATACTTCAAACCCCGGTTTGTGGAGTATATCGAGAAGGTGGAGGACCGGTATGTCCACAAGCTGGGTGATGCTTTGTTCTGCCTACACCCTACTCCTCGTCAGGACGAGATGACCCGAACTCTCAAGGAGATGCCTGGGCCTACAACACCTACGTTCAAGGAAATGTGGGACTATCTCATGATCAACTTTGACCATACCCCGGATGGCAAGCTACTTACCAATCGGTGAAGGGTGGTGCCTAATAAGAGGGCCAACGGGGAAGTCTCTCATGCGGATTGGTTGTGCTTCATTGAGAAGCTCAAGGTGGCTCTACTAGATTGTGGCAAGCATGTGGGAGATGTGGATGTATCGGATCACCTATTGGTATTGGTTACCCAGAAAATCAAGGACCGTGTGGACCGAGCCCAATCAAGGTATGCCCAAGACCATCACTGTGCCCGGATCTACAAAATGACCTCGGGGGATGTCTCTAAGGCCACCTTGGTGACCGCTTTGAAAAACCATGGTATTTCCCATCCTATGGTCATGGATTTTGATGGTAGTGCCGCTACCGTGGCTACTACCTCCGAACGCCGGCACCAAAGAGTCCTAGGCCTACACAATGAGGTGATCCTAGGCAACAAGGTGGCAGTGCAACATGTGAAAACTCGGATGCCTTGGCGAGAGGTGAGCAAGCTTATTGCTCAAGAATGCCGGAGAAGTGACTACCCGGAGGGACGAGAGAGCCGAGGGCACCGATGGAGTGGGAACCCCAATGACTCAGGCACTCGCCTGAGGCTTATTCACATTCGTTCCGTGACCCGAGCCCCCTCTTGTGGACCAGAAAAGCGTGAGAGCCCCTCTAAGGGAAATGGGGGAAGAAGGGGCTCTAGCGTGCCACCCCCCCTCCGCAAGGTGAGTGTGAGGGTGCCATCCAAGCCCAGACCTAAGCTCCATGTCGCACAAGTGCAGAAGGGAGGGTTTGGCAAGGGCACACCCTGATTCAGGGGAGTAGGGGAGCATGAGGGCAAGGGCCACGAAAAAGGAAGGAATGGTCCCCTTGGGGAGATGGGTGGAAAGGGGGGGCGTGGAAGGCCCCCTCTTGAGTGCTACACCTGCAAGAATCGGGGATTGCCCTGTGACCATTGGCACCAAGAGTGTGCTTTGGTCAGGAGATTGCCCAAGGAGAGGCACCAGAACCCACAAGGCAAAGGAAAGGGAAAGGGAAAGGGAAAAGAATGTGGAAAGGGGGGAGCCATGAGGGGGCATTGACAAAGCCCTGGGGATGTGGGGGTCGGCATCTCCGGGCAGGCAAGAAGTGGGGAGGAGACTCCCGCAAGGGTACTCCTGCCCGCAAGAGTGAGATTCAATCGAATCTTGGACCCTGAGGCCCAGACAGAGGTCCAAGTGCAACCAAAATGGGGAGATGGAAGCAAGCAACCCGCAAGAGTACTCGTGGATACCGGATCTCAGAGTGCCCTAATCCGAAGAGGGCTGATCAGGGAGAAATTCCGGTACAAGAGTACTGAACCCAAGGCCTTCTATATGGCGGATGATGCCACCAAACTAAGTGGAGGTGACTACCAAGCAAATGCAATGTGTGTAATGGCGGGCAAGAAGAAGGGTGGTGGTGGGGGTTGGGAGGTGATCCAGTTTGGGGTGATTCCCTACCAGGCTGAGATCAGCTATGACCTGGTACTGGGCCATCCCGAACTGTGGAACCTGGCGGTGGGATTTGCCCCTCGCATGGAAAAGGGGAAGCTCTTCACCCATGCCCCCCAGCCTGAGTACTACCTGATAGATTTTGACGCTAGTTTGGTCAGTGACCCCATCACCTTGAAGAAGCTCCCGCGGGGACACAAGGTATGCCCCCCTGAGCTTGGGAATGTGCCAACATTGGTGGCAGATGAACGGTTGTATTTTGAGGAGCAGGAAGAAGCCCATGAGGAAGGGAGTGCCCACGAAGTGGATGAAGCTGGAAGCGAGAAGGATGCACCCCAAATCAGGGGTGGCATAGCACCTCGATGGAGAGCACCAAAACCTAAACCGCAAAACTATGAGCCCATTGCGCAAGAACCATCGAGGCCCACAAGGAGATCACAAGCAAGACCCGACTTCTGCCAAGCAGGGATACCCCTTCCCAAAAGGGCAATCAGACCTATAGAGATGGTGGACAGACTGGGCAGGGGAACGTTGCCCACCTACGTGGCCATGCGACAAATTTCGTCGGCCACAAAAGCGGCCCCATGCTGCAAAAATGAGCATTGGGGGCTGACACGGGAACAATTTGAAGTGGCTGTACGTACAGCCAGGGTACGGCCTGACTTTGATGTCTTTGACCGTTCTCTAAGCTTGGCTAAAGCCCCTTTGGGTTTCCTACCTTCACAAGATGCCTTCAAAGAACCCTGGTCAGGCAGGGGAGTCCTCTGGATATGCGGGCCCTATGAGCAAATGGGCCGCATTGTGAAGAAGATGAAGGAGGAACCCGTGCGAGCCCTAGTGGTTGCCCCGGCCTGGGAGTGGAAGCCCTGGTGGGCTGAGCTATGTGCTGTCACCCTGAATATGTGGGAGTTTCCAGACCCAAGTACGGGCACAAGGCTATATCAGGACGATGAGGGGAGGCAAGTCCCTCAACGGGCTTGGAAAAGCGTACTATGCCTAGTGGATACCCTGAACGTGACCATGGACCAAGGCAAGAGAACAAGAGACACCCTCACCATCCGGATGCTACGTGCCGTGGAAATGGAGGAGACGCATGAGCTTCGGGAGGCCATCTGGGAGATCAAGCACCAAGAGGCCAAGAGAACACAAGTGAGGTCTGTCATTGGGGCAGAAGGTGAATACCGAGACCCGGAAGCACTCAAGCTCAAGAACAAGCTATTGGAAGAATATGGCAAGGATGTATTGTCAGGAGACGTATCCCTTGGAGTTGGGTTACCCTCAGACTTCCGTGGTCCCTATGGAGAGGCGCATATACAGTTGGCCAAAGACCATAAACCTAAATGGCAGAAGCCCTTTCACCTGACCGGTGAACGAGAAGAGGTGATGAAGGCTCTGGTGGATGACCTTATCCAAGAGCACTTCATTGAGGAGTGCCATTCGGGCTTATGGGCCAACAACGCCTTCCCGGTGCCTAAGCCTGGCTCTAAAGCCAAGATCCCGTGGAGATTGGTGGATGACTATCGCTATTTGAATGAACAAACTGTATTGGATGAACACCCACTACCACTGATAGAGAAGGTGATCCAGGACCAAGGCCTGAACCGGATCTTCACCATCATTGACCCAAACCAAGGTTTTCATCAGAAACCCCTAGCACCTGAGTCCCGACCTTGTACCGCCTTCTGGGTGGGAAGGAAGCGGTATCAATGGAAGGTTATGCCCATGGGCATAAAGAATGCTGGGGCATTCTTCCAGCAGATGATGGATGAGATCCTGGGTGACTTGGAGGGGATACATTGCTATATTGACGATATGCTGGTGGGATCCCGTGGGAAGAGTGACAAGGAGATGTTCACCAAGCACTACAATGACGTACGGAGAGTCCTAGAGCAACTACGCAAGTTCAAGATCATCGCTGAGACAAGCAAGGTGGACTTCTTCACCCGTAGTGTCCAATTCTGTGGACACATCTTGGAAGGCGGGACCCGCAAGCCGGCCCCAGGGAGGTTGATGGCAGTGGAAAGGTGGGAGAAGCCCACCAACATCCGAGGCTTACGAGGATTCCTGGGACTATGCAATTTCTATTCCCACTATGTCAAGGACTACGCCAAGATTGCAGGCCCACTCATGGATTGCCTTAAGGAAATATCCAAGGATAAGAACCGCAGCTCTCGAGTACGGGTCCGATGGACCCTGGAAGCGGATAAAAGTTTTGGAGAACTAAAGAAAGCGATCCTCACCGTGGTACCTCTGCAGATTATTGACTATTCAAAGAGTTTTCATATGGATACTGATGCAAGCAAGTACGCGGTTGGGGCTGTGCTACAACAAGTGGGAGAAGATGGCAACCGGAGGCCTATTGCCTTCCACAGCCGCAAGCTGACTGGATCTCAAATCAATTGGAGCACCCGGGAGAAGGAATGCTATGCCATCATTAGTGCCCTGGAGAAATGGGGTTCCTACATTGGCCGGGCTAGAGTGGATGTGAGAACGGACCACCTCACCCTGAAGGCATGGAACCACGAGAACATCCGCAGTGCCCAGGGACCCTCCCCGTGACAAGCAGGGTGGCATGAATTCCGTTCCAGGTTTGACTTGCATTTGCACTACCTCAAGGGAAGCGCTAACTCAGTGGCAGACCCCCTGTCTCGCCTAGGAGAGGAGGATGAGAGCCTAGACAAGGGTAGGTGCCACTGGGTATACCCGTCAGATCCCTCTCTATTTGATGTGGGGATTCATGGAAGTGAGGGATCAACCCTTGAAGTGCCAAAGATGAAGGAGAAAGAAATGGAGGCGGAGAAGACATGCGTGTACCAATTGGGGGTTGGGCCTGTTACAAGCCTCAGCAAGGGGATATTTGCGGGAGACTGGAGCCAAGAATACCCCCGTTGCCCCCAATTTGGGAAGCTCTGGTGGAGATGTCAAAATGGGAACTTCCCAGAAGACACAAGGATAGTGGGGGGTAAGCTTGTGCAAGGGGGGCGCTACCTAGTTCCTAGGTCACTTGCTAGTAAGGCGGTCCAATATCTCCATGACCTTCTAGATGTGGGGTCCAGTGGCAAGGCAAAATTGCGACAAGCAATCAAGGATCGCATGGTGAGCAACCTCATTGAGCCCCTTAGTGACGCCGCAGTGGAGGGGTGTTCCCACTGCCAAATGCACAAGGTACCTACCCGTGCCCCACCTGGTGGTTGCATTCCCGGGCCTATGCCACACCGAGCTGGGCACCACATCTCTGTTGATGTTTTCAAATTTCCTCTTGTGGAGAGAGATGGACAGACCTATGACCAGCTCTACGTGGTAACGGATGTGTTATCCAACTTTGCCATTGCGGCACCCACTCTTAGTGTGGGGTTTGATAGTCAACGGGCTGTGGAAGTCCTATGGGATAGTTGGATATACCCATTTGGGATCCCAGCCCAGATCCGGACTGATCGTGGGGCAAGAATTTGTGGCAGAATGGTTCAAGGCCTTTTGCAAGAGGGCTGGAGCTATCCATGCCCTATCGCAAGCGGGCCGACACCAATCGAATGGCAAGGTGGAGATCATGGGGAAACTTATCCGTAAGGCCATCAATGTGGCAACCACCCTAGATCCGGAACGGACATGGGTGGAGGTCGTGAAGGAGTGCTTGCATGCACTCCACTGCCTCCCAGGTCCTACAGGGTACTCCCCGTATCAATTGATGACGGGAAGACAACCGACCCCTTTGGGGGAACCACCCCAAGGTGGGGTAGAGGAGGCTCCTGACATCGCTTCCTTCTTCCAAAAACGGAAGGAAATGGGGCGGCTAGCTATGGAGGCCGCCCGCAAGGTGCATGAGGAACAAGAGGACAAGTACAACCGACGAAGAGGAGCCACCATGGAGTATGCCAAAGGGCAGCTAGTATGGGTGAAGCGGTTACGACCGGCTGTAGGAGGCAAGGACCATCCCTATTGGCTGGGACCTTTCACAGTGGTGTGCCAAGTGAGCCAAAACTCCTACTCCGTCTAATCGGGTGAAGAAGGAGTGAAGGACTTCCATGTGGATCATTTGTGCCCATACGTATCTCTAGTTGGGAGGACTATCCCGCTAGAGTATACCCGTGACCTCGAAAACGTGCGTGCCAAGGCCATAGAGACTCCATCGTACCCGGTGCGAGAGATCCTTGGGCACCGGACACGAGAAGATGGGAGCCTTGAGTTCTGTACGCGCTGGCAAGGGTTCACGAAAGATTGGGATACTTGGGAACCCGTTGAGAGCTTTGTGCCTGCGTACAATGTGAGGTGGAGGGACTATGTCAATCAACAAGGGTTGAAGATCGACGTCGCCAAGCAACTACCGCCTCCGAAGAACCCGAAGCCTAGAGGGGTTGCCGGAGAGGAGCAATAGGTGCTGTGTCACTCCACTATGTGTGGCCCCTTTGTACAGATACCACCTCTCCTGCCACATCATGAGCGCCATGACCACCACAGCTAGTGGCAACACGTGCTCAATGATGCCACCCATCACCTTGGCCGCCGAGGGTAGCACCCTGGCCGAGAACCTAGCCGTCTACTTCCGCGCCCAGGATGCAGAACTCCCAACTGTGAAGCAGATAGCCCTGGACATCTGCCAAGCCCCCTCCAGGCATGAGAGAGGCAAACCCTGCAGCTATTGCAGGTGCCTAGCAGTGGCCATACAACACTACCACATCACCCAGCAACCCTGCGCATGTGGGCAATGTTGCAACTTTTCCAAGCTGCCATACTCGTGCAGGGGGAGGATGGTTGCGGACATGGAGATGGATGAGGCCTAATCCCCACACCCGTTGCACCCATGACTATGCCCTCCTACCTACAGCCCAGTGTTGAATTTTGTCATGTCCTATATCTGTGTGACCCCTCTCACTATGAACCTCAACAACCCTGAGTTGGCGGTGGCACAAGAGCCTGTGCTCGAGGCCCTGCGAGCCCTCCACACTGGGGTGACCCGCAAGCCCCAGCGTATTGCGGCGTTTTGGGCACAAGCCCGCGCCGATCCCTCCATCCGGGCAGCCCTGGTCACAGAGGCTGCACCTATCACTCTACTGGAGCCCCTGCAGCACCCCAAATCTCCCGAGGGCGGTCATGTGACTGCACCACGCTTTGCCGACTTGGCCAGCGTGGAGCGGCGTGCACACTCCCCATCCCCGGTGCCAAAAGGACCTATCATTAGCCACCTACGTCCTCGCAGCTCCCTCAAGCCCCCAATCAGCTGGTTTGGACACCCCAGGGGCTGCCCTGCGTGCCCCCTCAGCCCTACAGTGAAGGAGGAGAGTACCCCCTCTGGATCCCCTCTCTACAATCCCGGGGACGCCGCTATCAAGGCAGAGGAGCAGTGGCTGGACTCCTCCCAACTGGAGTCCAGGCCCGACTTCGAGCTGTAGGAAGCGCCGGCCTACGAACCCTCAGGGCCTAGTATGAAGAAAGAGGAGGAGGAGGTCGAACCCCCAGCATCCCCACTCTACGATCCCACCGATGATGAGGAGATTAAAAGTGAAAGACAACCCGTGAGGGACTATTGCCCTTCCTCACCAGCCCCAGTCAAAATGGAGGAGACGGTGGTGAAGACAGAGCCCATGGCTACCATCAAAGTGGAGGAGGAGTGGCTGGACTCCTCGCAGCTGGAACTCCGCCCTAGCCCACCACCATACCCCTCCCAGGCTGAGCTACGCCGGTTGGCTGGAGAACTCCTGAACCGGATCGGGGAGATGGGGGAATCGGAGTCTCCACAGCCCTACCCACCCTCCACACAGGTCACACCACCAAAGGGGGGGGATGACGCTGCACTTGCCCTAATGTAGGAGCCCCACACCCCCGCAGCAGAAAGCTCTGCGAACCCCTGGGAGCCCCCGACGTGGACCTCCCTGCTATCACTTCTCGATGACTTCACGAGGCCCTCGCTGAAGTGGCTCACGGAGGTGGATGACATGGAGTGGCTGGAGCAATATGCTCCCATTGACTTGCATGCCCCCCCGGCTAATGTGAACGGAACCCCCTCCCCGGCTATGGGTGACGTCTATGGGGAGGGGGACCAACGGGAAGGGGGAACCCCAGGGTGGACGGTAGATAAGCAAGAAGGACAGGACAGTGAACACCCGACCACCCTGGGTGGCGAGAAGGAAAGGGGGGAGAAGAGGGAGAGGGAAGAGACTGAGAACCCCCACCCTGAGGAACACCTCTGGGCTTACTCCAGTAGGTAGGTAGGTAGGTGCACTCGGTCGTGGAGAGGCGCCCCATGGTTCCCCCTGGCGTCGCCCCTGTGACGAACAGGAAGAGGCTCCGCGCGTGAAGAGGGGAGGCGGCTTACTTCCCGCTAGACCTGACTGTTGGCCCCCAACAAAGCGGCCCCGGGCAACACCGGGAGGGCTGATCGCTGCCAGCGTGACGTGCTTGTCTCGCCGGGAGGGTGTGCCCCCGTGCTTGCGCACGTCCCCTCCTTTGGGCGGAACCCTAGAGGTTCACCAGACTTCCTGGCGTATCCCGTTCCCAAGGCATGCATGCACATTCTTGGTACTAGGGTTCCGAGGCGCTTGGGTGTCGCACGCTCCACCTCGAGTCCCAAAGCAGCGCAGGCCTTAGGATGCAGCCTTACCCCCGGTCTCCGGATCTCGTTTGGCCGGGTCACCTGCATGGCACGGGCTGCCTCAGTGCCAGGGCTGTGGGCACTGGGTTTCCTACTGTTGTGCGGCGTTTGTGTTTGGGTCCGGTTGGCGGTTGGGTGTGGGTTTTGTTAACCCCGCCAGTCCTGGCTGGGGTCTTGGGTGGGTGTGTTTGGACACGGTTTGTGGTGTTGTCCCTCTAGTGTCGGCTGTTTGTGGTGTTCGTGGTTGGGCCAACGGGAAGGGGGAACCCCAGGGTGGACGGTAGATAAGCAAGAAGGACAGGACAGTGAACACCCGACCACCCTGGGTGGCGAGAAGAAAAGGGGGGAGAAGAGGGAGAGGGAAGAGACTGAGAACCCCCACCCTGAGGAACACCTCTGGGCTTACTCCATTGAAGAGGAAAACAAGAAGAAGGTCAAGATCCAAGTCACCTTTGAAGTGAGCCGGGAGCTATGGGAGACGGGGGACACCGAGGCAAGAGTGATTGTGGGGCAAGGTATCTATGATGGGCTCCTCGACTTTTGGAGGAGTAGCCAAGCCAAGAGGAGACACGATGATTTCGTGGAGTTTCTGGGACAAGGCTTAGAGAAGGAGAGTGAGTGACAATTAGGGAAGGGGGTGGGGGCCCTAGAGGAGCAAACCCCCACCCCAACTCTAACCGCTTGGCATAAGAGATGTATGAAGTGAAGGGGAAGAGACAAGCAAGAGAGTGAGGTTGAGGGACGAACTGCCTAAGGGCACAAGCTTCATATTTCCCTTACCGCACCTCTAACCATGCCCTCGTGCCTATGCTTTCCCTTCCGGGATATTTCAATTCCATGCCGGACAGTGGCATCCTCCGCCACCGGTGCTCTACTATCATGTCAAGCCTATATGAAGCCATGCGAAAATGAGCGAGCCAAAGTGTAACCTATGTCTTCGACGATGCAAGGGATGAACAAGGGAGCAAGGGAAGGGTCAAGCAGCATGTACAAGGGCTGGAGGTCAAGGGACAACGTGCCTAAGGGCCTATGCTTCTTATTTCCCTTACCTCATCGCCATCAATCAGCCCAAGTGGGTGCATGTACCTTAAGGGCCCTAACCCGGTCTCCCGGACCATTGTGCAACCCAAGAGTATGTATGAGTGTGATTGGTGTGTGTATGCACAAGCAAGAGGTGCGTGGCCAAGGAGTGCATGCCAAGGTGTTGTATGTGTAGCGCGTGTGTGCCTAGACCCAAACTACCTAGAGCCTTTGGGAGAAGGGAGGAGAGATGTGCTAACCGCGTGGAACGCACCGCTTATCGAACAGGTCAATCTGTGATCAGCGCCCCTTTTTGCCTGGCATGGGGACTTTGCGCCAATCACCCTACCTTCCCACCTGCAAGCAGATCCCACCTGCAGTTAACGGAGGGCTAAATCTCCGCGATGGCAAAGATGACGGACCCCTCGCAAAGCAAGGGCTGTGTGTTGTTTGCTGTGCGTAGTGTGTTGTATGTGTGGTATGTCTGGTGTATGTGTGGCATGCGTGGACAAGTAAAGGCCTGATTGACGAGGACCGTTACTCACCCCTAATCGAATACCTTCAACCTGTGCGAAGTGAAAAGAGGGTGAGCGGATGTGGGGAGAGGAAGAAAGATATATATACCCCATATATATATTTATACATGTCTATGCCCGTGCAACACATGACGAGATGCATTGTGCGACACTCACGGCGAATGCATTCAAGAGTGACATGCCATGAACGAATGCATACACAAATGGAATGCCATGCGCTTGGGTTTGTGCTATTCTATTTGATGAGTTTACCTTGGTGATTGAGGGTGTGAACCCTCGGGAAAAGAAGAAAAAGGGGGGGGGGCAGCGTCCCTCACCCCCAGGCACGAGAGCCTTTACCTCCCAGGGGTGAGGAAGGCTGAGAGAGGAAAACAGGGGGTAGGGGAGGGAAACTAGGGTCCAAGGATGAAAAACAAAAGGGGGAGAACCCGATTGGACGGCCCCACAACATGGGGACAGACAGGGTGAACCTGCCCCTCCACGCTAGCTATGAGCCAACCCAATCAAGTCCAAAAAGGGAAAGAGAGGGGTCCCGGGGATCTCCTTGTTTGTTTGTTAAAGTGAGAGACCGAAGGTGGGGAATGGTTTAACTCACGGTCGCATGGAGGGGGGGTGGACCCAAGAAAACAAAAACCGGGGGGGGGGTTTACATACCTCACCGAGCTCATCGGGAAACCTGAAGAGAGAAGGGTGAGGAGATGAAGAGAAGGAGGAGAGGGAACACACGAGCGAGTTCAACTTAGTCGCGAGTCACATGCCCCACTCCCATCTAGCTCAGTGGCGGTCCGTTGATTTGTCGAGCTATATATTTGTTGTTAATGCAACGATCATTTTAGTTACCTACACGAATACTCCATGCCATGTGCAAATACTCACCGACATTTTTCTGAGCGAGTGCACTATGCCATGAAGAAATAGGTGTGGACCGTTTTCTAAGCGAACACATCATGCCATGAGCAGAGCAGAGCAAAAGCGGAAGGAAGCATATTATTTTTCTTTGTCGTTGTTGTTGTTTTTTGAAATCTGATTTGAGGCTTGGGCTTGCTTAAGTCCCTGATGAAACCCCGCATGGCCATGCCCAAGTTTATCCATTTTGATCCTCCTGGCTCCGGCCTGCGAGGAGAGAGGCGAGAAGATGACAGGGGGGCAGCGGAGAGGGCAGCCAGGGGAGATGGCATACCAGAATTTCTGGGATTCTTGATTTCCCTGCAAGGCGAGAAAGAGAGAGAGAAAGGGTTAGGGTTAGGGTTAGGACAAGGAAAGGGGACAGCGTGTAAGCATGGAATGCAACGAATGCATGAAGATGTGAACACATGCACACCCCTTCCCCTTTTTCCTTTGGGGTTTTGGCATCTAATTGTGTCCTAACCTCCTATAGGTGGGGCCCACCGCTATGTATGAATTTGTTTGCTCTAGGGGGAAGTGGAGTGGGCCCACCGAGCAAGGGAAGGGGGCAAGGGAAAAAAGCAAAGCCACATGCTCATGTGGCACCAAACTGTTTTCAACACCCCCAAGTTGTTTAGGGGAAGAGAGGCCCCCACCCTGAACTTTCCGAGGTCCCTTCTATATATGGTTTGGTCTACCTTTGTTTGTACGCTTTGAGATTTCTGATAGTGGGCCAAGGGCCAACTACTTTTCTCGTGGAACCGGGGGAGGGAACCCACGAACACAAAGCGAAGCAAGCAAGGGAAGGGAAGGCAACACTGTTTTGATTAGGGAATTCATTGAGTTTCTGGAAATTCCACTGGGGGTGACCTGCAGAGGGAAGGAAAGGGAAGCAGGGTGAGAAGGGCAAGGGAGGTGTGGGCACTTGTAGTGCGCATACCGGAAGAATATATTTTTGGGAGTAAGAAAAAGTCACTGCCATGTCTTTCTTGGAGGGCTTGATCCAGGCTAAGCCCCCCTTAAAACCCTTTGTTGATGCTCAGACAAACTTAAGTGTTTTTATCTCTCTTTTGTTGCCTAAAGTGCACTTTCTCAAAGTAACTAGGGTTGTGACCCTAGCCCCCCCCATGAAGTTCACCCCTACCACTCAACTGAGCGGAGGTACCTTCCTTCATGGAGGACATACCAAAATAAACCCCTATACTCAATTGTTTCTACCACTTATTGTGGTCCTACTTTGTAACTGTTTCTGAATTCAGTTGCTTGGCCAAGTCATTTTCTGTGTGGTCCTGACATCCATGCCCCTCAGTCCTAACCAGCACCATTTCACCCAAAAGAGTGCACATGAAGTGCCTATTGCAACCTCTGAGGCAAGAGTCAGACCAATTTTCATATAAAACCTTTTTCCTTATCCATTTGTGATTGAATCTATGTGCATAAACCTGCTTTGTCTATCTGCAGCCCTTCTGTGTTACACTGGATTCCAAAACCAATCATTGATTCGATCCACATCCTGTCCTTGCTCTACTTGCTGCTTTGTTTGGGGTCTTCAACTACAAAACCTGCAGGACTACATCAAAATATCTAGGGCATAATTCAAGGACATCTTTCCGGTAGCAGAGACAGTCCCTTGTGACCTTTTGAACCGACCCTGAGAAGAAGTGCAGAACAAAAGCTCAACAACAAGTTCATCATGTCCACGCCAAGCGTCAGGACCTGGCCTATCCGAACTGTCCAAGTACAAATGGGCAGCATGGCCCACCCAATGAGTGAACCACCTCACCGAGCTCCACATCATCTCAGTGGCGCATCTGGGTCCCAAGGAGATCCAGAACGCAGAAGGGCGGAAGAGAATAAAGGCCTTACCACCGAGGCCTTAGCAGCACACGGTGGAGACAGCTTCAGTCACCTCCACAGACGTGTGGCTGCTTCAGTATCAAGATCCAATTGTCCAGCTTCATCCTCAACTGCCATTGAAGGACCTGAGGAGTATGAGAAGCTGAAGAAAAAGATGGATGAGTACATCATGCATGAGGAGTACTATAAATCCATCCGTGGGGAAGATGGAGAGGAGCCATTGGCTGTACATGGATCCAGACCACGTACAGATCTAGGGTCCTACGCACACTCTGGTCCTCCGTCCACTGCATCCCTGCCAAGACGACTAAGACCTGAGTATCCAACCCCAAGGGCTCCCGAAGTGGGCCCGACACGAGTCGAAGAACAACATCATCCAAGGCCAACCTACGGTGCCCTGGATCACACGGCCGAACTGTTGGCCAAACTCCTGTCTGGATCAGAAGATCCAGATGTGACGGCCCTATCAGAGGCCATTAAGGCAAAGCTGGGTATTGCAGAACCCTTACCCAAGCCTGAGTTGCCCTCTCTCTCTCCAGGGCTGAGTACCCTGACCGAAGATCTCAAGAGATCAAGGGTCTCAAGGCTGTTGCCCAAGGTCACCTGCCCCAGCCCCTTTCACCCCCGTGCCAGGACTGTGCCTATGGCTGATCTACAGGACGTGCCTGTCACAGAGAGTGAGAGAAGAGGGCTGTCAGCCCTGGCCCCTCTTGCCGGCGTGTTGCCTTCAGGCCTAACTCCGGGGGGTGGGAAGACGGGCAGACCAATTGCCCAGGCGAACATCCAGCTGGAACTGCCGGAGTTCGACCCCAAAAATCTGCCTGAATGGGCAGAAGAATTTGCAGAGTTCCTTTTGTTGACTGGCCAATCCCATGTGGATGTGGCCACCAAATGTTCACTGCTAAAACGCTCATGCAAAAAGAAATTTTTGCAAAAACAGGTCAAACAGATTGTGAAAACCTGTTCCACCTGGGCAGAGGTACTCCTGAGGTTAGAGAAAACATTCCCAGTCTATGAGACTGACCTCAGCGTACGCACACAGATCGAGGAGCTACCTATGCTCCCGGAGTTTCCATCCGCTGCGGGAATTTCTGAGTATGTGTGCGACTTGGAGTACTTATTTTCGAGGATGAACGTAGGCTCCTACGGAGCCACTGAGCCCCACCTGTGGCTCATGAGTAAGATCCCCCAGCGTACGTGGGATGATTGCCGCTCCACCTCTGAGAGGAAGAGCAGGACCCACTCGTACGATACACTGGTGGATCTCTTGATTGAGCTAGCTCTTGAGAGAGAGAACGACTCCCACATGGAGAAGTTCCTCAAGAAGCATTTGGGACGAGGTGGTACCCCTACCCCCGAACGTGGCGAGGGGAAGGGGCATAAAAATCCCACAAACACCAACCAGGGAGGTGGTAAAGGGAGGGGCAACCTACGTGCCATGAACAAGGTACAACCTGATGCAGGCACACCCCCCCTGTTCTACTGCCGACCTGTCAATGACAAGGGGGGACCTTGTCATGCCTCTGACTGCGATCTCCGCAGTGGCTGTATGCTGCAGATGAGACGTCAGCAGCACACCAAAGATGGGAAACAAGTGACCCATCAGGACCACTTCAGGTGTACCATCACCTGTGGTTACTGTGGCAAACGTCGTCACTACGAGGACGAATGCCACATGAAGAAACGCGAGAGTGACAAACTCAAGCGTCAGGAGGCGGAGCGCCAGAAGACCCAGACGCCCGCCAGAAATCCCCCGAATGGGGATAAAGGTAAAGGAGGTGGCAAGGGGGGTGGCAAAACTGGACCCCCTAACCCCCAGAGGCGCTCATCAGCGCCCGTTGCTACACCAACTCCTGCTGCTACACCCGCTCCTGCCGCAGGTGTCCCCCAGAAGCGCCCCAAAGGGGATAACGCCACCCCTGAGGGGAATAATTCTAAGAAGAGGCGCTTGGCCTGGATGGCCAAGTCCCTCATGGCTGCAGGGGTGGATGTGAAATTCCCTGATGAGGAATAGGGGGGCGGCTCCGAAGAGGAGGACTTGGTTTTCTGGATCCTCGTGAAAATCGGGGATCAGGTTTTTCGAGCAGTGCTTGATACCGGTGCAACACTTTCCATAGTGGCCCGGCGCCTGCTTAAAACTCTTCAGGAAAACTAAGACCGTGGCCATAAGAGTAGGGGATGGGCGTACCATCCATTCCTTGGGGGGGGTCGATGTGACCATATGTCTGGGCGACGAAACCGTGACCCAACACTGCAGAGTGTTGGACACTGACGCCTTTGACATCGTCATTGGCACCGACTTTCTAAGAAGAAACCCCCAGGTAAAAATGCTGTCCCTACAGCGTCCTTACTCTTTGCACTGCGACTTTGGCAGTGGGCTATTCTCCGTTCCTTTGGAGCTGTCAGGACGAAAAGAGTCTGGGCTGCGCTACGCAGCCAAGACGAACTATCGTACTGAAAACTACCAACTGGCCCGTCATGTTCTCGAAAATGGACTGGCGGCCCTTCAGGTAAACCTGGATGAGATCCAGGTGGAATTGTTTGCGAGCCAACAACAGCACATCATGCAGTTGTACTGCTCGAAACAAATGAACAATGCTTTCCGTTTCTTCTGGAAAGCAATGGGCCTAGCGTATGCTAACCCTCCCTTCTCCCTGCTCGCGAAGGTTCTAACCAAGATCGCTTATGAGGGAGGAAGGGTTGTTATGTGCACCCCTGACTGGGGTTGCTCTGGTGAACATGCTTACTGGCGCCGTATGCTTGACCGAATGACCGTGGGAAGAGTGCAACTCCCCGACGGCCCCATCTATGTGCCTGAGGACTCAGACACAGCTATGCAGGCCCCTGAGTGGGCCAGTTTCCTGTCCATCATCGATGGATCTCTCAATCCTGTACCCCTGTGTGACCTGGACCAGGTGCTACTAAAAGAGGTCATGGCCGAAAATCGTGGCCTGACCCTTTATGATCTCAAAAATCGATCTCCTGAGCACCTATCTGCCGTACTTACAGGGTGTGAGTCTCCTGATGACTATCTGGAACCTGCAGCTGTAAAGGAGGATGCTGACGACCAACTGTCTGAGATCGCCAGCACTATTCCTTCTGTTGATCCCAGCTGTGTTGACCTAAAACATAGTGCTTTCCTGGCCCAGCTGTTGCTAGAGGAGGTAGATCTAGAGTCAACCTCTGAACCCGCTTCCTCTGTTGGGAGACCAGTGCTACACATGCAGCCTGTGCACACAGGTGAACCCGTGGCCCGGAGTGCTGATGCTCTGGCACGGCCTGCTGCTAATAACATGCCATTGTCTGAGCATGACACTCAAGAACTCCGACGGCTGTTGTACCTGAAGGCCGAAGGTATTGAGCGCCAAGAGCGGCTGCAATACCTCAGACAGACCTGGAAATACTCCATCTGGTCTGAGGAGGACGATGAGTCCTATACGCTGCCTGATCCTGAGATACCTCTAGTGTATTCTCTACACTATGGGCAGCAAAGTCCCCCTGAGTGGGACGATGGTACTGTACCTGCCGAAACTGCTGATCGGCATAAAAAGAAAGAACATGGAAAAAGCAACCTCCATGCTGAGGAGGATTTCCTTCAGAAACTCGAGAGTCTTAACCTTGACCCCCGCCTGAAGAAACTGCTGATAACCTATGAGGAGGTGTTCGGCGCCTTGCCGCCTCCCCTTTCTTGTAAAAAACTGGTCCAGATGGACCTGAAATTGAAACCGGAATTTGAAAAGACGCGAGTGAGGCGTCGTCCCTACCCCAATCCACAGGAACAGGTCCAAGAAATCGAGCGCCAGATCCAAGAATGCATTGATGCTGGCCTCGTTGAGGAGTATAAACACGGGGACTATCCCCATCACTGCAGCCCCTGTTTCCTTGTTGCTAAACCAGGGTCGACTGCCCTACGTCTTGTTGTAGACTATGGTGAGGTCAACAAGAAAACCCAAAACCACTCAGGGAGTATTCCTAACATGGAAAACACCCTGGAGCGTATTGCCAAATGCAGGTATAAGACCAAAATGGACAAACGCTCTGGTTTCTGGCAGGTTGACCTAACCACCGCAGCTCAGGAGCTGCTGGCCTTTATAACCCCTAAGGGTCGTGTCTTCAAGTGGAAGGTTATGCCTTTCGGGGTGGCAAATGCCCCAGCGCTCTTCCAGGAGCTTATGAACAAAATTTTGTACATACTGAGGCGCAGGCCTCTAGTACAAGAGTTGATTTCTCGGGGTGCAGAAATGGAGGCTCACATCGACGACGTGAGTTTGGGTACTAATACCAAAGAGGACCATGTCCTTCTCCTCCGTGAATTTTGCACTGTCTGTCAAGAAAACCATCTCCGAATCAAACTCGAAAAATGTGAGTTTATGAAAGAGGAGATGGAGTATTTGGGTTTCGACGTGGGGTATGGCATGTGGAAACCAGCCGCGTCTAAGATGCAGCCCCTACAGGACATGCAGATTCGCGATGACCCTAAGAAGGGTCTACACGATGTGAGGAGTTTTGTGGGCGCCTGTAATTTCTATCGGCGTCACATCAACAATTTTACTTACTCCTCTGCACCCCTCACTGACCTGATCAAGAAAACTACTCCCTGGAGGTGGACCTCCAGAGAGGAAGAGTGTTTCCAGGAGTTGAAGAAGAAGATTGCCTCCTCCAACTGCCTTTGAGTGCCCCGCCCTGAGGGCGAGATAGTCCTGATCACTGATGCCAGTGATGTAGGGGGGGGAGGTACGATCTATCAATGGCAGGAGCTTAACCCCGCTGAACTAACCCACTGCCATTATCGTACTACTGGACTGAACCGTGATGGTTCTTTGAAACATGACTATCCTACCAGTGAGTGGCGACTGGTGCCACTGGGACACTGGAATTGGAAATGGAACCAAGCGCGTTCCAACTACAGCACCTATGACCAGGAACTCCTGGCCGGTATGTTGGTGCTATCGTCACAATCTCGACTCCTGGGATCTAACCCTATTGTCTGGCTGTGTGACCAGGAGCCTGTGAATTTTTTTCAGAAGGGCCCACCACCAGAAAAAGCAAAGCTAAAACGGTGGTGGACTTACCTGAGCCAGTTCAGGCTGACAGTGCATCATATCCCGGGTATTAAGAATGAACTGTCTGACTATATATCGCGCAACAACTTCGATGCGCTTATTGGTGAGAGCTCTGAGGCGCTCGCCAAAGAGGCTTTCCAGCGTATGGATGTCCAGCTTGACCTGTCCATGCGCACTGCTGGAATCCTGGAGGGTTGGAGTCTAACCGACTATCAGTCAGAGTATGAAGAAATACTCCAAATCCTCAGGACTGGTCTCGAACCCCGTGTGATTGACGGGCACCAGTGGTATAAAAACAATCAGTACCTCTTCTACGAGGACCGAATTGTTGTGCCTGAGGCACGACCGGATGGGTGCCTACAGTGGTCCCATCTCAGTTCTGGTCACACTGGCGCTAATTGCTCAGTGGACTTCTTCCGTGAGTGTTTCTACTCTAGTCTAACCCTGACTGAACTGAGGTCCCGTATGCAGACCATTGTGGATGCTTGTGGCTGTCATGCCAGCAAGCAGAGCGACAGTAGGGATAGGGGCCTGATCTCCAGCTTACCCATACCCTATTGTGCTAACTCTCTTCTCTACGTGGATTACATCCACGGCCTACCACGCTTTGGCGGCTATGATAATTGCCTCGTGGTCACCTGTGGTCTATCGCGCTTCACCCGTGTGTTCCCTTGCAATAAGAAAATCACAGGTGAGCAGACTGTAAAAATGTTGGTCGAACAATGGTTCGAACCCTATGGAGCACCTAAGCAGGTGCACTCTGATGAAGATGTACGCATCCGCAGTGACACTGGGTGGTACAAACGAGTGCTGAATGCCCTCAACGTGGAGGTAACCACAGGTGTGCCCTATACTCACACGTCTAACCCTCTCTGTGAGAGACAGAATCGTGTGGTGGAGCAAAACTTAAGAATCCTGATGAAACAGGAGCGCACCAAGGACTGGGTACGCCTAGTGCCCTGGGCAGTTCTGTCCATGAACTCACAGCGGAGTTCTTCTACGGGTTTCACCCCCCACGAACTGTTCCATGGAGGACGACCTGCTTGGTTCTTCAAAACCCCCTTTCCTGAGGACTTCAAGAGCCCTGTGGGAGATTGGCTGGAACACAAGCAGTCTCTGGCTAACCAGGCTGGTACTAACCTGAGGCACATTCGTGACCGTGAACAGAGCCGACGGAACCGCCTACGGCGACCTGCCAGCTTCAAGGTTGGTGACCTTGTTTTGGTGCACCATTCACGCCTACCCTCCTGGCCACGTAACTGCCTACAGGACCCTTACTTTGGACCCTATCGTATCATCAGGATAGATGGATCCAGGATCCATGTCAGGTGCAGTCCACGTCTAGGTGGTGAACTGCTGTGTGCACCTAAGCAGTTGAGGCACTATCACTCCCCTGACGACTTGTCTTGGGATGAGTGGCGCCTCAGCGACAGTGAGATTGAACGTATAGACCTAGAGAACGCTGCCAGTCCAGAGGAGGCAGACGAACTCCAAGAGATGACCGCCGATGAGATGGCAGTCGACGGTTACTACGTGGTTGCAGGTATTGCTCGCCACGAGTATAAACAGGGCTGGAAATTCCTTACCCTGTGGGATGGCTATGGGTTGTCTGAGGCGACCTGGGAACCTATGTCAGCCTTCATACAACCCGATGGGAGTATCAACCCCATCTTCCGCACTTACCTCGTTGAGAACAACGAGGGGCAGCTCCTAACCCGTGCTGAGACTATGTCCCAGCGTAAGAAGCGAAACTAATTGCCCTGTGTCAGTCTACTGACAGGTTCAGTGAGCACTCTTCTGCAGACGTGCCTGTGTATGGGTGTAAGAGCAGTTGTCACAGTTGCCCCGCATTGCATCGCAGGACAGGACCGTTAGCCCCCCGTGACAACCACTCCCTGGCCGAAGGCCATTGGTTTTTTCACAGACTACTGCTTACTGAGCACTGCACTGACCCTGTCTGTGTCCTGCAGACCCATGCCTCTGGTTTCCAGCGTGAGCCAGGTGGCCGCTTATCATGATTGCAGCCACCCAGCGAGTGTGTTCCTTGTTGACCATGTGTTGCATGGGTACTGCCCTAATGTAATGACCTTGGAGAGCCAACGAGAACGGTGGCTTACTACACCAGGGGGGAATGACAAGCAAGGTGTTATGAGGCAAGGTGTGTCTTCCCTCCTTGGGGACAAGCGAGCCCACAGTTAGGACCCCTGACTGGTCCAGACCCATGGGGTTGTACCCTTCCTTACAGGGTTTACCATACCCCTAAGTGTGCTACGTATGTCTGTATGTGTCTCACTTCTCTCCCCAGCGTGGCTCCCGGAGACCGGGCTTCGCTGACGTCGGACCGAAGGTCCTAATCAGGTACTATTACCACTCCTATGGCGCCCAATTTTTGTGCTGGCGCCTATCCTTGGGGTAAGACGGCAAAAGCCCTACCTACTAAGAGGGGAGGGGTGGCCAAGTGTGCTAAGGGCATACAAAACGCCCATTTTTGCTACAGGCCAAAAGCTAACGCACTCCCCTGCCCACGAGGAAAAGCACGCGGGACAGGAGACACCACTACACTACACTCACTAACGCCAGCACCGGTTTTAGAAGGCAGGGTGAGCACTCACCACTTGCACTCACCTCCTGCCAGGCCTGCTGACCCTAACCCCTACACACGCTACTGGGTGCTGCTGTCGAAGTTCACTCAGTCCCTAATGGCCCTCCTGTGAAGAAGACAAGAGAACACAGCGCTCCTAAGCAGCTGTCGCCTAACAGGGGACGCCACAACGCGTTTCCCCTGCTAGGGCTTGGAGGGAAGGGGTGCTCTCGTTGCGTGCACAGCGCAGATGTCGTTGAGGTCGAACTGCCCTCGCCAGTACTGGCTGAGGCACAGTGATTTGATTTGTGATCAGCGCCCCTGTTTTGCTGGGGCAGAAAAATGGTAGCCGCCGAAGGCAGCTGCTGCGTGCACCAATCACTCTTAACCTCTCCCACCTGTACAAAAGAGGCAAATGAAGGGGTGTTTGCGACGGAGGAACCAAGCCACACACCAGGTATTATACCCTTCTCAGTGTGACCTATAATACACTGTTCGCAAACACACTGACGGATCAGCTCCCCTGTCAAGCAAGCAAGCTTTAAGAAACTCCTCGGGTTCTCTGAAAGAACGTACCGAGGAGCCTCTGGGTAACCTAAACAAGGTTTACCGTGCGCAATTCGCGTGGCCTACCCTTTAATGCATCATGTGCACGCAGGGAAGGGAGGCTGAACCACTGACTCAACCAGGAGGGGAGCTCCTCCTGGGCTAACCTACCTTACTCACCATGCATACTGTGAATGCCGAAATGAAACGAACACAAAACAAACCTAAGCGTTTTAAGCAACTCAACTTTAACGCCACGGCCGCACACGAACAAACGCTTTCTGAACTTACCTGTGAAGAAGAAAACAAGGGTGAAGTTCGGATACAGGTAAAGCGTCACAGCGTGTGGATGCCTCGATTAGGCACATGCATCGCGAGCACAGCGCATATTCTAACCCTACGTGCGCGCTGCGCGCTCCATTCGCATCACATACCTTTCATTCCTGCTTTTACCTGTGCAGAGCACGAGAGAAGAACACCCGACCCCCAAACGGGCACAGCGTTGACAACCCTAACGTTTTGACGAAACAACCAACACGAACGCAATGCGTGAGTGTGAGGTGACACTGACATACCTGAGAGATGGGTTGTTGACCTGCTCTGTGGTGTGGGCTGAATTTGAATACTTGAGTCTGAAGTTTATAAACATTTTGATGCAACTATGCAGAAATTTCCTTTAAAACTTTGAAAACTACGGCCCAAACCTTCTTTTCCAAAAGCCGTTTACGCTTGCGCAACCCTTTTCTTGGAGGGCGCTTCCTTTGCGATTGACTGCCACTTTGAGTTATGTGTAAAAATGACGATTTCCCGCCTGGTTTCGTCGACTTTTAACGATTTCACTTGCTAAATCGCAACCCCTTCCGCTAAACCGCAGAAATCACTCCCTGCTGGTTCCATTTTCTATTTTTTCCAGCTCCTGGGGGTTTGTGTTCTCCATTGGGAGTATTGCTCCGCCCTGGCCCTTGGTCAGGACGTATACTAAAACGCTGTTTATACAGCGATAGCCGTCCGCATTAGAGCGTTCGACTGTACCCTAGTGGGCAAGCACATTGGCTCTAGGGAGGGAGTCCTGGGTTCAATTCCCACTACCCCCAAACTTTTTCCAAAAGTTTTCGTCGCACACCGGCGACTTTTGAGGAATCTCCCATCGAAGGGACATCATTCACGGTACATTACACTGTTTTTCAAGGGTACCTAAAGTGTGATAGGCTTCTATGAAGTGATGCGGATGTTTTTGGTAAGTTGAATGCATTTTTTGAGGTAATGTTGGGAATATTTGAGCCTTTTTCCTTGGTCCTACTAGCTTCATGAACTAGTACTCCAGGGGGGAGTAAGAAAAAGTCACTGCCATGTCTTTCTTGGAGGGCTTGATCCAGGCTAAGCCCCCCTTAAAACCCTTTGTTGATGCTCAGACAAACTTAAGTCTTTTTATCTCTCTTTTGTTGCCTAAAGTACACTTTCTCAAAGTAACTAGGGTTGTGACCCTAGCCCCCCCCATGAAGTTCACCCCTACCACTCAACTGAGCGGAGGTGCCTTCCTTCATGGAGGACATACCAAAAGAAATCAGGCATTTCATGCTTGTTGGCCTTGGAGGTTAAGCCTAGTGGTCTCCCACCCCAAGACCCCTATACTCAATTGTTTCTACCACTTATTGTGGTCCTACTTTGTAACTGTTTCTGAATTCAGTTGCTTGGCCAAGTCATTTTCTGTGTGGTCCTGACATCCATGCCCCTCAGTCCTAACCAGCACCATTTCACCCAAAAGAGTGCACATGAAGTGCCTATTGCAACCTCTGAGGCAAGAGTCAGGCCAATTTTCATATAAAACCTTTTGTATTATCCATTTGTGATTGAATCTATGTGCATAAACCTGCTTTGTCTATCTGCAGCCCTTCTGTGTTACACTGGATTCCAAAACCAATCATTGATTCGATCCACATCCTGTCCTTGCTCTACTTGCTGCTTTGTTTGGGGTTTTCAACCACAAAACCTGCAGTACTACATCAAAATATCTAGGGCATAATTCAAGGACATCTTTCTTTGGGCGCTCCTCCGCCAAGTCCATTACTCCCAAACTTCCCAGACTCTGCACAGAAAGGCAAGGGGAGGCCATAACATGCAGAAAGGGAGCACGGACAGAGAAGCAGGAGAGACAGCAGAAGAGAGAGGCTCACAAAGGGTGGAAAATGGGCCTCATGAGTCAGAGTGACAAAAATGGGGATTTTCCCCCAATTTGACCCCCCAGGGTGAAATGAGAGTGAAAATGAGGGACAAGCAGGCTTGAAGGCCTGAGAGGGCAAGCAAGCCAAGCCAACAGGCACTGCCGAACCGCCGGAAGGCTCCGGCTGCACTACAAAAGCCGAAAATGGCCAAAATGGCTATTTCATGAAATTTTAACCCCATGTGGGGAAATGAAGCTCAAAATGAGCAGAATGCAAGCAAGGAGAGAGGAGAGAGGAGCAGAAGGGAGCTGACGCGTGCTGTCGCTCTGCCGGCCGGCGCGAACGACGCCAAATGCACGCGGATGCACGCGAATGGGGGGAAATCAGTACCTGGAGGGAGTTGTTGCTCAAATTGAACCCATACCTGCAAAGAGGAGGCAAATGAAGGGGAATGAGGACACGGAGAGCAGCAAGGCAAGGGGAACCGACACAGACGACAGGCAGGCGAGGCGAAGCAACACCACGAGCGCTGGCAAGGCCGAGATTGTCGCCGAACACAACACTGACAGTTCTGGGGGGAGGAATTTAATGGACGCCATGCCTAAGGCCTACAGGGTGTGTTTGTACCCCACCGGGCCGCCAGCAACCCTGCGGCGCGGGCCCGAAGGACCGTTTCGTGCCTCGTGCACGGGTTGCTCCTACAAGGCCTCAGCAGCACGGCGGCGAGAGCAATGAGGGCCAGCAAGCAGCTACAATCAGCGAAGTGAAGAGACACTCTCTTGGGCGGCTACAATTTACCAACACGACGAAGGCACTACTCAACAAAACTCAGCGCAACACACCAACAAGTTGCCAGAGGCTGCCTGCTTCCTCATGTGCAACAAACAGAGTGAAAACCCCAAAGAGCAGGGGAACAGGGGTGTGAAGGTGGGGGAGGTTGAAGCTGTTGAAATGAAGGAAATGGGAGGGCAACATGAGGTCAGGTGAGATAGGGAAGGGGGTGTGACTGTTCTGACAGAGCAGGACAGTCACTGGTGGTGTTTGATGCCTTTTATCTAACCTTGGGTTTTGGAAGAGGGGACTTTTGGAATCAAAAGATTTTGTATATATCTTTTTGTTTGCACTATTAGAACATTCCCAGATTCCCTGTGAATCTGGCACATCACGTCAGATGTGCCGAGACTTGCTCCTGCAAGTCAGTTCAACCAATCCCGGCAGCAGGAAAGGATTGCCGGATTTGACTCAACTATAAATCTCCGGATTAATTACATTTCCTTTGGATTCCATTTCCAAATCGGTTCCCATTTGTCAAATCCATAAAAAGAAAATGAATGGAGGAAGAGCATGTGTGCAGGCGACAAAGCAAAAAAATTCTGAACGCATTGGAATGCATTAGCATGATCATGCCACCATTCCCATTCTTCAACCCCAAGCATCCAAGGGAGCCCAAGGGAGGAAAGGAATGCACCAATATGTACAATAGAAGATATATATGACATATGTACATAGAAATTGTGGTGAATGTGCCCTAGCCAATGGCCAGAAGCCGCAACAGTGGACAGGAAAAATGTTGGTGGATGTGGTGGTGAATGCAGGATGTATTTTCATTGAAAATGTCATAAAAATGACATTTCGGGGAGTTAAAGAAACATCTAAGTTGCTCCAGAAAGCCCAGAGAAATGCAAAGCTTCTGGCGCAGATATTGCCCTGCGTGCGCATGTTGCGCGTGCGCAACGGCGGTTCGAACGCAACCCAATGGTTGGCAGTAACTGCCCAACCAATTAACTGCCTGACATACCCTAAATCACCACCTACCCAAGGCAACAAATCCAACAAGTGCACATCAAACACCAAAATTCCTAAACACCAAGAGAGTGTTGAAGGAACATGAAAAACATTTAAACATCAAACAAAAAATGTTTTTCAAGTGTTTTTTGAAGCATAAACCAAGGAACTACTTTGTACTTCCTAGGTGATTGTCTCTACTTTGTTTTTGGTTTGAACTTCTTGTGTATCTACTTCAATTGTCAACAAGAGTGAACCTATTACTCACCTGAACTGAGGCCTTGCCTTGAGAACTAAGGTTGGCGCCAACTCATGCAAGTGGACGCAAGTTCTACCTACTTTGGTCCAGTGCCGTGCCCGTGCGACCTTGTGCCTATGGGAGAAAAGCAGGAGAAGGAAGTTTTTCATGAAAAAGATTTGATGGAGTTGGATCAAAACTATGAAGAACCTTTGGAGAGCAAGGACCTGAAAAGTCCGGAGTTTTCAATGGAGAAAGCGGACCTCAAAAGTCCCAAGGTTTTCTCTGAGGATTTGGACCTCAATAGTCCAAGCTTTTCAATGGAACCAAGCATGAAAAGGCGTAAGAAACATGGTATATATATATATATATATATATATATATATATTGTTGTTGTTGTTGTTGTTGTGAGGGCACCCAGCACGTGCCGGTATATATACATATATATATATATATATATATATATATATATATATATATATATATATATATATATATATATATATATATGTATGTATATATATGTATATATATATATATGTATATATATATATATATATATATATATATGTATATATATATATATGTATATATATATATATATATATATATATATATATATATATATTACTACACCCCTCTCCCCTTAAATTTAGCTAACAACAAGCAACAACAACAACAACAACAACAACAACACGTCACCATTCTGTTTTGGCCACTGCACCTTCCCATCACCTCCCGCTTGACTCCACCTCAGCCATCCTAGAGCCTAGGTGGTGGCCTTGCCAAATCCAAGGTTTGAGCCACAAACTCACCGGTGGCCGCCCGGGGCGTGGGCGCCAAGTGGGGAGGTGCCCTCCCAAATCTGCGCGGTTTTGGGCTAAAAACAGCCATTTTTTGCCCAAAACGGCCCTAGTAAGGGCTCGAAACAGCCAAACGAAGGCAAACGGCTGCTACACTCCACGTCCGGCTTGCCTTCGCCGTGACCAAGGGACCTTATGTGCCCTCTAACTCCACAATATTTCCGAGAAACGGCCCAAAAAGGCGCCAAAAAGCCCTAGAAACTGCGCAATGTGCACCACCACCCCGAAACCAAGAACGGGCCGTATCTTGGGCTACGTGGCTCAAAAACGAATTCCGAGGGCACCTAGTCCACCGGCAACCCCCCACGTTTTATGGTTTCCAAGCCTCAGGATCGCCAAACAAGACACGTAGACCCCTGTACTAGTGGTCACTTGGTGCAGCCGGAGGGCCGGCTAGCCCACGCACAGTGGGGGCCAACGACGGGTCCACCAGGGTCCCCGGGGCCAAAAAAATCATTTTTTCCAAAGTTGTTTCTAGACCACTTGGGATGCTCAAACAAGTGTTTTTCGGCCATTTCTGAGCCCTGGTGGCGCGTCTTGGGCCATGGAAACTCCTAAAATGCCTTGAAAATGAGCCATTTTGGGACCAAAAAAAGGTCAAAAATGAGTCAAAAACGCGTTTTTCCAAAAGTGATCCCGGACCATTTGGGATGCTCAAACAAGTGTTTTTACCCCGTTTCGAGCCCGTTTTGACCGAGTTGAGCCCCTTTTACCACATGTATGCACCACTTTGTGCCCTTCGCACGTACCTTAGAGCCGTGTGGTGGAGCCACCTAGAGTTGGGAGAGGGGTGTAGATTGGAGGATATATATATATTACTACACCCCTCTCCCCTTAAATTTAGCTAACAAGCAACAAGCAACAACAACAACAACACGTCACCATTCTGTTTTGCCCACTGCACCTTCCCATCGCCTCGAGCTTGACTCTACCTCGGCCTTCTCAGAGCCTACGTCATGGGCTTGCCAAATCCGAGGTTTGAGCTAACAGCTCACCGCTGGCGGCCCGGGGCGCAGGCGCCAAGTCAGTAGGTGCCCTCCCAAATCTGCGCAGTTTTGGGCCAAAAACAGCCATTTATCGCCCAAAACGGCCCTAGTAAGGGTTCAAAAGAGCCAAACGAAGGCAAACGGCTGCTACCATCCACGTGCAGCTTGCCTTTCCCGTGACCAAGGGACCTTTGGTGCCCTCCAACTCCACGATATGTCCGAGAAACGGCCCAAAAAGGCGCCAAAAAGCCCCGAAAATTGCGCAATGTGCACCACCACCCCGAAACCAAGAACGGGCCGTATCTTGGGCTACGTTGCACAAAAACGAATTCCGAGGGCACCTAGTCCACCCGCAACCCCCAAGGTTTTATGGTTTCCAAGCCCCAGAATCGCCCAACGAGACACGTAGACCCCCGTACCAGTGGACACTTGGTGCAGCCGGAGGGCCGGGTAGCCCACGCACAGTGGGGGCTAACGGTGGGTCCACCAGGGTCCCCGGGGCGGAAAAAATCTTTTTTTCCGAAGTTGTTCCTAGACCACTTGGGATGCTCAAACAAGTGTTTTTAGGCCGTTTTGAGGCCGTGGTGGCGCGTTTTGGGCCATGGAAAATCCCAAAATGCCTTGAAAATGGGCCATTTTGGGACCAAAAATTGATCAAAAATGGGTCAAAAACGCGTTTTTCCAAAAGTGATCCTGGACCATTTGGGATGCTCAAACAAGTGGTTTTAGCCCATTTTGAGCCCGTTTTGACCAAGTTTAGCCCCTTCCACCACATGTATGCACCTGTTTGTGCCCTTCGCACGTACCTTAGAGCCGTGTGGTGGAGCCACCTAGAGTTGGGAGAGGGGCTAAATATATATATATAATAATAAACATATATATATATATATATATATGTATATAGGTAGGTAGGTATCATCGGGAGCTCGGGATGCCTCCTTTGACAATGTATATATATATATATATATATATATATATATATATATATATATATATATATATATATATATATATATATATATATATATATATATATATATATATATATATATATATATATATATATATATATATATATATATATATATATATATATATATATATATATATATATATATATATATATATATATATATATATATATATATATATATATATATATATATATATATATATATATATATATATATATATATATATATATATATATATATATATATATATATATATATATATATATATATATATATATATATATATATATATATATATATATATATATATATATATATATATATATATATATATATATATATATATATATATATATATATATATATATATATATATATATATATATATATATATATATATATATATATATATATATATATATATATATATATATATATATATATATATATATATATATATATATATATATATATATATATATATATATATATATATATATATATATATATATATATATATATATATATATATATATATATATATATATATATATATATATATATATATATATATATATATATATATATATATATATATATATATATATATATATATATATATATATATATATATATATATATGCTATGTATGTAGATATATATATATATATATTACTACACCCCTCTCCCCTTAAATTTAGCTAACAAGCAACAAGCAACAACAACAACAACAACAACAACAACAACACGTCACCATTTTGTTTTGGCCACTGCACCTTTCCATCGCCTCGGGCTTGACTCTACCTTAGCCGTCCTGGAGCCTAGGTGGTGGCCTTGTCAAATCCAAGTTTCGAGCCAAAAAATCACCGGTGGCGGCCCGGGGCGTGGGCGCCGAGTCGGTAGGTGCCCTCCCAAATCTGCGCAGTTTTGGGCCAAAAACAGCCATTTTTCGCCCAAAATAGCCCCCGAACCCGAGCGAAACGCGCAAACGAAGGGAAACGATGGCTACACTACATGACATGCTTGAATTCACCGTGTCAGAGAGCCCTCTAGTGCCCTTCAACTCCACGATATGCTCGAGAAAGGACCCAAAAAAGTAAGAAAAAGTGCTTTTCCAATGCTTTAGGGTATACTTTAGTTGTATTAGAGGTGCTCTAAGGACACAAGGATTTCCATCTTAGTATTGGCCCAACCAAAAGTGGTCATAACACATTTTGACCTATGAAATCAAACACTAAATCAGGATGTGGTGTCGACCCCTTTATCACCAAGCTATAGGCACTAAAACATCTTTTCCTGGGTTGCTGAGGCACTGATATACTGAAGGCAGAGCCTATGAATTTATCTATGTTTTCTCATGAATTCTTAGCTATCCTAGTGGTATGCACCCTAGGGGGCTGGGGCACCTCTTTTTGAGAGGTCCTGGGTTCAATTCCCGGTCAGCCTAGCTAAGTAGGAATATCCCATGTGACATGGCAGTGACCTCATCGCCAGATGCCATGCCACCTCAGCACCTATGGGACCCAAAAACAAAGAGTGCACATCTCAAGATGGCACTGTGGAAGAGAGTGAGCCCTTGGGGCAGTTTTCCAATCAGTTTTTCTCAAACATGTAAAATATTTCATCCTGAGTTGCAATGTATGCTAATTGCTGTGGCCTATTGTTGATAGTTTTCTTTATCTAACTCTTTCTGACTGCAGCCCTTCATACTTTGATCCTGAATTTCTTCTACTTGCTTATCTCTGGCTTGGGTTATCCTGGATTGGTTGTATTTCAGCAAATAAAACATTTTCCTCATCAAAAACAAGCAGCAGGAAACCCTACACCAGCAGCAAGCAGCAGGAGAGACACAACAAACACACAGTGTTGAAATCACTATAAAGCTTTCTGGTAGCAAGAGACAGACTGTCTCTGCGTACCGGCAGCAACCCCGTGCCGTACATCCAGTGCGCCGACATCAGTCATATATAAGCAAGAAGGGCGAACGAATATGGACACCAAGAAAGGGGACACCGACGTGAAGACGGCGCCTGAGGCACCAGCAATGCCAGCACCTGGTGAACCTGGACCTGGACCTAGCGCTGTACCTTTGGAGCCCTTACATGGGCCAGTGGATGTGGCGGAGGATTCGATGGAAGGACTTCAGTCGGCCTTCCGGGCCCTCTCAGCCGAGGAGGTGGACACCCATCCCGTGAAGGGAAAGAGAGAGAGCGAGAAGGATGCTGGAGAAAGCATAGCAGACGAAGGAGCAGACCAAGGGCACGACCCGACGGATGATCCTACCTTCGAAGGCGAACGAAGCTCTTCTGGCCTCCACGCATCACCCTCTCGTATAACCACCACACTCCCAACTCCAGACCCAGTCGCTGCAACATCCACACCCATAACCAACCCGCCTATGGCTGAGGGCATAGGCTTTACTGGTATGCCTACCTACCCTGCGTATGGTGTGAACCCACCTACCACTGCATTTCCAGAGGCAACTACTACCAGTGAGCCGGTGATCTCCAGTTCTGCGCCGCGATGGTATGCGGCTGACTATCACCATCCTCTACCCGCTACGGGAGCCTATGTGGATGTTCCTGGGTATGCAACCTTGAGTGGGTTGAGGAGAGGACCTGAGTCATGCGGGAGCAGAAGTAGAGGATCGGGGAGATCCTCCGACAGGTCCCTGACGCGGTCGGAGATCAACGAGGTGCTCCGAGGAGCCACCTCAAAAATTGTTGGCGACCTCACTCAGGAGATTCGAGATAAACCGCAGCCCCTGATACCACCCCAAGCGTCACCTACCACGGTGGGAATGTCACCCCATCGAGTACAGGCCAACCACCTGGTGGCAGGGCTGACAAACACCCTGGGGAGCCTGAGGAGCCGACCGATGCCGACCCCTGCTGTGATACCTAGAAGCCCTTTCGTGCCGAGGACGGCCCAGCCACCCTACAGTCACGTGGAGAATTCTACGAGAGCCGAGCTGGACCGGCTGGGGCTGACAGCCCTTAGGGCAATGGTGGATGTAAAGCCCTACGGCTCCAGTGACCTAGGCGGAGATCCTTTCGATGATGAACCGCCGTCGATGACTTCTGCTTCGCCCTCGGAGGACGACGACCCGGAGGACCCCGAGAACCCAGGTGGGAAGAAGAGAAAGAAGAAGAAGAAGACCCGACGCCCTAGGGGACGCAGGTCTCAGTAGGCTAAGGCTATTGCCACCTCCAAGATCGCGGTGAACCTGCCTGAGTTCACAGGCAAGGACCTCAGCGAGTTCGCTGAGAATTTTGGCCGGTTTCTCCGATTGACCGGCCAAACCCACGCTAGTGGACGGGTCAAGTGCGATCTGCTCCTGCAGTGTTGCAAGACCAAGTACCTGGAGAAGCAGGTCAGACAGATCGTGACTAAGTCCGCCACCTTTGCCGATGTGTTGGTTGCCTTGGAGAGGCAGTACCCGACCTATGAAACCGACCTCTCCATCAGGGCCGAGATCCAGAACCTGCCCATGCTGCCCAACAGCCCCAAACCTGGCAGGGTCTCTGAGCTATTGGCTGACTTGGGTCACTGGGCTGCATGATTGACGCCCGGTTCCTACAGCAGCGACGACCTGCTTTTCTGGTTGGTGGCTAAGCTCCCTCGAGAGCTGTGGGACGAGTGCCGTTCAACGGCAGAGTGCAAGGGTAGAGTTCTCCACTACGAGGATCTATGTGTACTACTCCTGGACCTGGCGCCAGAGAAAGAAAGCGACCAGCACCAGAACAACTACCGTCCTGGAGGTGGAGGCTCTGGAAGCCATGGCAAAGGGTACCAAGAATCAAGACCTGGGCAGGGGACTACACTCAAACACGCCCGTATCATGGAAAACGTCAAGGAGCTCTTCTGGTGTGATACCAGAGACGAGCAGGGCCACCTGCAGCAGGCCCCTGACTGCGAGCAGCGACACTGCTTCGTAGTCCAAGGGAAGCAGCAGGAGAAGACCACCGGCGCCAAGGCAAAGCTGCCGGATCACTACAGGTGTACCATCACCTGTGCCTTCTGTGGAAAGAGGAAGCACTACGAGGATGAGTGCTACCACAAGCAGCGCCTGTCGGCGAAGCTGAAGGCGAGGATCCTGGCGAAGGCTCTGGCAAAGGTGGAGGCAAAGGCAAAGGCAACGACTCCGGCAAGGGCAAGTCGAAAGGACGTCGGCAAGGGCAAGACAAGAGTCAAGGTAGACGAGGAGGAGGCGCCATCCGCCAGCCAGACAAGGACAACAAGAACCCGGACAAGAACGGAGGCAACCCCAACCCTAATCCAGGGGGGAACTCCGAGCCCTCTGGGGGCAGTCTGGTCCCACCACACGCTCGCAGACGCAGGCCCAACGAGAGCAAGGAGCCAAGCGTGAGCATGAAGGTGGTGATGACGGCAACGCTAAGAAGAGGAGCCGTTTCATGAGGATGGCCTGCAAGCTGGGGAACAAGGGGTTCGAGGTGACCTGTCCCGCAGAGTTCTGACTGGGACGCTCCGGTGGCGCCCAGGACCTGGTGTTTTGGGTACGTATCCGACTAGGGGGACGTGAATACCTGGGGGTATTGGATACTGGCGCCACCATATCTATAGTGGCCAAGAAAACTTTACCTTGTGGGAGCCTGAAGAACACCATGACCACCGCGGCTATACGAATGGGGGATGGACATGTGGTGCACAGCTGCGGGGACTGTGAAGTGGAGGTACCTATGGGCTCCCGGACTATCGCCCATCGGTTCTATGTGATGGACACTGAGGCCTTCGACTTTGTATTGGGGACTGACTTCTTCGTACAGCACTCCCAGATACAATCCCTGACGCTGCAAGCGCCCTACCTCCTCTACCTGGACCACGGCAGTGACAAAGAGTCTGTGCCACTGGAGCAGTCGGAACATACCTCGAGCTACCCTGCAAGACGCACCTCCTGCCTGGTGGCGGAGTCCTCCGGGTTCACAGGGCTCGGAGCCCCGTCCCTTCCCGGCTTCCCCATTTCGCCACTCCCCGGTCAGTGCATCAATTCGCAGCCGTGGCTGCGGGCGCCTACCCACCGCGTCGCCCCCCTAATGCGTGGTCGCCCGGGGCGCCGGCGCCGCCGGGCCCGTGCTACTGGCTTGTCGCCAGTGGGACCCCCTTGGGCTGGCGCAGAGGCTGCCTAGCCTAGGGGTTGGGGTGTGGCGCAGTGCGCCAGTACTGCCTTGGCAGGTGCAGTGCCCTGTCCGTGTGTGCGCGGCGCTCGCGGCCGGTTCGGGGGGTTCGGGCCGGTACCTGGTGTTGTGTCTCTCCCGTTTCCCCCTTCCTGCCCCGCGTTTCCTGCGCTGCGTGTGGCGGGCCGTCCTGTCCGGGTGTCCCTTATCCTCGCTCGCTGGTACGCCATTCCACGCGGTCTGTGCGTTCCACGAGCTCGGTCTGGTTGCCCTTCTGGTAGTCCCCGCGTGCCCTTTGCGTGTGTGTGCGCTCGCGCCCCCGCGGCGTCCGCTCCCCTCCCCCTGGGTGGTGTGGCGTGCGCACCTCACGCTGTCCCGGCACTGGGCGCTGGTAGGGCCGTTCCACGTGGTCCGTGCCCCTCCGCGTGTCCTGCCCCGGTCCCTTGCTCCGTCTGGCGTGCTTGGGGGGGGGGGGTCCGGCCCCGGTTCCCCCCTACTTGGCTTGGGGTTGTGGGGGTGGCGGAAGGGCGTCCCCGGGGGGGGTGCCTTCCACTGTTGCGAGGGGCGTCTGGGGTCAGGCGCTCCCCCTCCCCCGACTGCCCGCCCACTGGGCGGGCTGTTGGGGTCTGCTACCCACGTGCTGTGGGCGCGGGCGTGTGGGTGCGGGGGCCCTACACTGTCCCCTTGGCCTGCACGCCCTGTGGGGGCTGCGTGCCGCGGGGCTGGTGGGGGGCCGTCCCCCTACCTGGCTTGGGGCTGTGCGCCCCCCGTGGGGCGGGTCCGTGGCGTTCGTGTGCCGGGGGGCGGGCTAGGGGGGGGGGGGCGGCTCGTGCGCCGTGCCCCCCGTTTGTGCGGCCGGGGGGGGGCCTGTAGTGCGGGGGGTCGCTCTGCCTTGCTCTGTCCCTCTGCCTTCCCTGGGCAGGCAACAAAGCGGGTCTCACTGGCCTCGTTCTGTCCATGGGGGGCGTGGCCCCCCATACCACTCCGGTTCGTGCTCGCCCGCCTTTACTGGGCACGATCTTTGCGGCGTCCTGGCGCGTTGGCGCGGGCTCGCTTGTTCCCCGCGTTTCCTGTGGGAGCCGGCGGCTGGGGCGGGGGGGCGGGCCGCGCTCCAGCTCCTCTCTCGGGCGGGGGGAGGGGGGACCATCGCCCCTGCCTCGGGGGGTGCGGGCCGGGGCCCCCGCGGCTTGCGGGCCGGTTGGGGGGGTGGGGGGGGGGGGTCGCGCCGCGGCCTCCCTGCTCCCCCTCTGGGTGGCGGCCCGCGGTTCCCCACCCTGGCCCCCCTCTTGTCGTCGGCGCACTCCCCCCCGGCGTGCGTGTGCGGTCAGGGTCGCGGGGCCGCCCCGGGGTGGGGGGGGATGAGGGGCGGCCCGTGGACCGCTCCCCTGGGGGCCCCTGCAGACCTGAACCCCCCCTCTGCCCTCCCTGAGTGGGCTGTGGTAATGGGAGGGTCATGGGGGGCGCGGCCTCCATACTGTTCTGGTGCGCCGCCGTGCGCCGCCCCCAGGCTTGGTCCGCGCGCTGCTCCGGCGCGCTGGTGTGGGCTCGCCTGTCGGCCGCGACCCCCGCGGGAGCAGGCGGCTGGAGGCGCTGGGGCGCGCTGTGTGCAGGTCCAGCCGCATCCCCCCACCCCCGCGTCGCGGTCCCTTCTGGGGGAGGGGAGGCGTCCCCTCGGCTCCGGGAGGGGGGAGGGTCGCTCCTGTGGCCCTCAAGCTGGGGGGGGGGAGCGGGGGGGGGGGGTGGGGGGGCCGCCCCCCCACCCCCCCCGCCCCGTCGGGCGTCGGCCTGCCATCCGTTGTCTCCGGCGTGCCCCCCTGGGGTATACTCGTGCCGTGGGGGTTGCCGGGCGGCCGCGGGCGTCGGGCGCGGTCCGGTCGGCCGCCAATGGGTCAGTGCGGCGGGGGGGGGGGGGGAGGGGGGGGGAATCCCCCCGCCCTGGTTTGCGCCCCCGTCTTCAGCGGGCCGGCCTCTGAAGGGGTCGCTCCGTTTGCGCCGTCCTGGGCGCCGCCGGTCCGCCGTCGGCCGGCAGCGGACAGGGCGTGCGGGCGCTTGCCTCGGCCGTGGTGCTCCCTCACCCCGGGTGCAGCGGCCTCTTCGGGGGGGGTGCGGGGCCGCCGTTTCCTCGGTCTGCCTCCGTCTGCTCTTGGGCCTGAGGGGGAGGGGGGGGGGGGAGTGGGGGGGGGCCTCTCGTCCCGTGGCGCCGCCCCGTGACGGCCGAGGGGGGGCGGCCTGGCGGTCCCTGCCCCGGGGGCCAGACGTCGGCTGGGGGGTCGCACACTTCCCCCGCCCCCCTCTACCTGGAGTCGGACCCTCGTGCAGGCCCTCGCTGGGGCCCCTTGTCCCCCCCGCCGTCTTCGCGCGGCGCTGGCCTGTTGGGGGCAGCCGTGAGGGTTAGCGGTCAGCTGTTAGCGGGCTGCGGGGCAGTAGGTTCCCCCCCGCGCTCGTTCTCTCCGCCCTCCCTCCCGTGGGAGGTGGCGCGCGCTCCTCCGTCACGCCGTATCGTGGGGGGGGCGTTGGTCGGGGGGCCCAGCTCACCCCCCCACTTTCTCGCGTCCGCCGTCTGGGCTGTCACCTGCGCCGCCGCTTGTGTGGGAGCTGGGGCTGTCCCGGCAGCGGGTTGCGCCGGCGGTAGCGCCAGTGGGTCAGGGCGCTGCGCAAGGCCCGGGGGAGCCAGTTGTTGGCGTCCGCGTCCGTGATGCGGAGTACCGCTCCCCCTTCCAGGAAGGCCGGCCACGTCGGCCCCCTGTCGGGCCACGCCGCCCGGATCACTGACCTGAGGACCCTCTCGTGGTCCTCTGGGGCTGCCCACCGCCCCGGGGGTACCTCCCGGTTTCCTCCGTCTCTCCGGAGGAGCAAGGCATCGAAGGGCCCGTTCCTCAACCCCCTGGTGGTCCCCTGGTTGGCCCAGCTCAACCACCCATACACCTCCCCCACCAGGGGGAGGGCCTCATCCCCCAGAGGGTCCGGGACCGTGCCCCCGTCCCGGTCCCAGGGCCGGGCCCCCTCGGCCCCTCGCGCCGGCTCCCCCTGCTGCCCCTGTGCCTGCGGCGCCGGTGCCGCGCCCCGCCCCTCCCCCCCGCCAAGGCCATCCGCGCCGGCTCCGCTCTCGGCGCGAGGGGGGCTGGCTGGTGCCGGGGTCGTGGGGGTTGGGGGGGGATGAGCTCGCCGGCGTCGGGGTCGATGATGTAGAGGTGGTGGTGGTGGTGGTGGTGGTGGTGGGTGAGGTGCCCCGGCATCTGTTGGATGCCGGGGGGGATGCACCTCAACGGCTGCACGTCCGGCTGCGGGGGCGCCCCGCCCCCCGCCCCCCTCCCTTTGACCCGCCCTCCCCCCCGGGCTCCCATGCCCCGTCCTGCCTGTCCCTTGGGGCCCGTGGCGCCCTTGCCCTTGCCAGTGGGCCCCCTTCCGGCCCCCCGCCCGTGCCGCGGGTCCCGCCCCCTGTCACCCACGCCCTGGCCTGCCCGCTCGCCCAGCGTCCCTCGCTCCGCTCCCTGCACCTGGGCGCCCTGCCCGCGCCCCTGCGCGCCCTTCCCGTGCCCTGGTCCTTTCCCGGCCCCCTGCCCTGAGTCGCGCCGTCCGCTGCCCGCGCTCTGTCCCCCTTCGCTGCTGCGCCCTTGCTCCCTGCCACGCGTGCCATGGCCCGCTCCTTGCACGTGCTCCTGGCCTCTTTGCCACTGGAGCAGTCGGAACATACCTCGAGCTACCTGAGGATATCGAAGGAGGAGCCCTCAAACATGATGGCAGCCTCCAAAACTGAGGACTATCAACTATTGGGGGAAGTCCTAGACCAAGGTCTGAAGGAGTTTGGTTACTCTAGAGAAGACCTGAGGGTGGAGTTGTTCGCCAGCGACAAGCAGCATGTACTGGACCTTTACTGCAGCAAGGGGAAGAACTGCAGCTACAAATTTTACTGGCCCTCTTTCCGGATGGCCTACGGGAACCCCAGGTTCAGTGAAATGGGGAAGCTCCTGACCAAGGTGGCCTTGGAACGTTCCCGTATGGTCCTGTGTTCCCCCGATTGGGGAGCCCATGGGGGCAACGAGTACTGGCGAAACCTCCCGGACAGGCTGACTATCAGCTCTGTTGGTTTACCTGATGAGGCCATCTACGTGCCTCTGGGGCGTAAGATGCCTATTGGGAAAGCCGGATGGGGGAGTATGCTCAGCGTGGTGGACGGAGGTCTTACCTCCATTCCCTGGGAGGATCTGGACCCGACTCTGGTCCAGACTATACAACGAAAAAGCGATGGACTCACCTTGGGTGACCTGAAGGATCGACTACGACCTCAAGATGCTATTGAGACTACACCCGGAGGAGATGAATACGTCGTGACTAACACCAACGCCCCCAACTCTCCCTGCCATGTACCTGTTCCTGATGCAGTCTCTGAGTGTGGACTATCCCAGCTACCTAGCTCTATCCAGTCAGATGACGAAACTGAGCACGACGCCTTCTTCGTGCAGACCTGTGTGGAGGAAGTGGAGAACGCCGAGTACGTCGCCCCACTGAAACCCCTACTCTCCATGAGGGTGGAAGACCCCGTGGACAAAGAGCTGGACCCCTGATCCAGGCTAAGGGAGTATGGGGACTCCAAGAGGAAGTTGGTGGCGAAAAAGCTATGCTACGCTAAGCCTACCCACAGCTCATGGCCACTGAAGCAAGCACGCATGGGAGATCTATCCCAATTGAAGGAGGACCTGGAACAGAAGATCACCACCTGGCAAAGGGAGGTAGATCTTAAGCTCATGAAGAGCGTGTGGGGCGCCCATGTGAGGACCCCAGAGGAGGACGACCTCTCGGAGGAATGTGTATGTGAACCCCCTCGAGCGTGCCTATGTTGCCATCGTCCATCGGAGATGGTTGAACAAGACCCACTATATGCCTACCAAGGGTTGAAGGACACTACCAAGGGCGAAGAGTCGGTGGAGAATCAGCTCCCGACGTCTATTACTCACGGGGCAACCAACTTACACTCTGACGAGGACATGGAGGACAAGATCAAGCTATTGGACCCGCGGCTGCAGAAGCCTATAAGGACCTATCTGGAGGTGTTGGGAGAACTACCCCTTCCAGCTTCATGTGACAAGCTGGTACAGATGGACCTCAAGCTGAAACCAGAGTTCGTGGGTCACAAGATCCGGAGGAGACCCTATGCAGCTCCTAAAGAGCAGGCCCACGAGATTGAGCGACAGATACAAGAATGTATCGACGCTGGCCTAGTGCTGGAGTACAAGGACGGGGACTACCCCCTACACTGCAGCCCCTGTTTCCTGGTGGCTAAACCTGGGTCTACAGCCAAACGGCTGGTAGTAGACTACGGAGAGCTGAACAAGAAAACGTTGAACCACTCAGGGTCCATTCCTAATATGGAGTCTACCCTTGAGAAGATAGCCTCCTGTCGCTACAAGACCAAGATGGACAAGAGGAGCGGATTCTGGCAAGTGGACCTGACGCCCAACGCTCAGGAGCTACTAGCCTTCATCACCCCTCAGGGGAGGGTGTTCAAGTGGAAGGTCATGCCATTTGGCGTGGCCAACGCACCCGCTCTATTCAAAGAGCTGATGAACAAGATCTTGTCCATCCTACGAAGGAGACCTAAGGTGCAGGAACTTATATCCCGTGGCGCCCAGATGGAAGCACACATCGACGATGTATGTCTCGGAACCAATACCCAGGAGGACCACCTAATCCTCTTGGGTGAGTTCTTTGCGGTCTGCCAAGAGAACCACACACGACTCAAGCTGGAGAAGTGTGAGTTCATGCAGGAGACCATGCAGTACCTGGGGTTTGACGTTGGCTATGGGTGGTGGACCCCAGCGTCCTCTAAGGCCAAACCCCTGATGGATGCTAAGGTACGACACGAAGACGCCAAGAAAGGTTTGAGGTTGCTGGGGCCCACAAGAGCAACAAGCGTTTGACGAGCTCAAAGACAAGGTGGTGAACGCTAGGTGCTTGGGCGTGCCTAGGGCACAAGGGGAGATTGTCCTGGTGACCGACGCCAGCAACGTGGGCGGTGGTGGAACGTTGTTCCAATGGCAAACACTAGAGAAGGAGGAGTTCGATGCGGCCATTTCCCAATGGGAGACGGAAGGTCTCAACCGAGATGGAACCCTCAAGCACAGCTACCCTGACGACAAGTGGGTCCTAGTACCTCTGGGCCACTGGAACTGGAAGTGGAACCAGGCCAGGGGGAACTACTCCACCTATGAGCAGGAATTGCTCGCGGGTATGCTAGTGCTATCCTCGGAAGCACGACCGTTGGGGAGTAACCCTGTGGTCTGGTTGTGCGACCAAGAGCGGGTCCGCACTTTCCAGAAGGGCCCCCCACCTGAGAAGGCCAAGCTACGGCGTCGGTGGACCTACCTCAGTCAACTACGGCTGACGGTACATCATATCCAGGAAGTGAAGAACGAGTGTGCAGACTACATCAGCCGCAACAACTTCGACGCCCTGATTGGTGCCCGGTCTGAAGCGCTGGCTAAGGAGGCGTTCAGGCGTATGGACGTCCACTTGGCCCTCAACATGACTATGATACGCCCCCTGGATGGACGACAACAATCAGAGTACCTGAAGGAGTTTGGGGATATCTACAAGCGGCTGGAGAAACGCCTTGAACCCCTCCTGGTCAGCAAAGATCAGTGGAAGAGGGACAAGAGCTACCTCTGGCAAGAGGACCGCATCATGGTACCTAGTGACAGAGTTCCAGCGCTGCTAAAGTGGACCCATGAGTCCAGCGGTCATGTGGGTGCTGACCGTACCCTGAGGCTATTCAAGCAGTGGTTCCACACTACGTGGACTGACGACCAACTGCGGAAAACCCTCCAGCCTATCGTGGACAAGTGCCCCTGCAGGTCCTGCAAACCAGGGGATATCAGGGACAGAGGTCTCTACTCGACCCTGCCCATCCCTCACTGTGCTAACAGTGTTCTATACGTGGACTACACGGAGATGCCGAAGTTCGGGGGCTATGACTTTGCCCTCGTTGTAACCTGTGGGTGGACCAGGTTTACCAGGGTGTTCCCATGTACCAAGCACATTACCAGGGAGGAGACTATCAAGATACTCCTGGAGGAGTGGTTTTGTGTCTATGGGGCGCCCAAGGAGATCAACTCCGATGAGGACGTACGAGTAGGCTCAGATACCGGCTGGTACAAGAGGGTCCTGAGATCCCTCAATGTCCAGGTGTCTACGGGGATCCCCTACTCGCACACGAGCAACCCCCTATGTGAGCGACAGATCCGTGTTCTCAAGGAGAATGTACGGATATGGTGCAAAACTGAACGCACCAGAGACTGGGTGAGACTACTCTCCGTCATATCCTAGATGATGAACTCCCAAGAGAGTTCAGCTACTGGCTACTCGCCCCATGAGCTATTCCTAGGGCGCCCGGCGTGGTTCCTACATGCCCCCTATCCAGAGGACACCCATTCTTCTGTGGGTGGATGGGTCCAAGAGCAACAAGCGAAGGTGGACAAGGCCAAGGCTATTCTCCAGAGAGTGAGGGAGCGTCAGTGGAACAAGAAGAACAAGCACCGAGTACCGGCCACCTACCAAGAGGGGGACTGGGTGCTGGTGCACCACAGTCGACTACCCGCCTGGTCACGCTCTACCAGCGACGACCCGTACTTCGGGCCCTACAAGATTCTATCTGTGGATGGACACCGTATCACTTAGCCCACGCAAACTGCACCCCCTTTTTTTCCACCTAAGCACCTAGATTTTGTCACCAAAAAAATAGTTTTTTTTGCCATCTTGAAAATACTGTTTTTCAAACCCTCCAAAAAAATGCATTTGTCATCAGTTTTGCCCATTTTTTGCTGTTTTTAGGGGGGTCAAATAACCATTCTTTAGTCCAAAATCAGAGGGTTCACCGGTCATTTTCCCCGAAAATAAATTTTGTTGGCTAATTTGAAGAATACCAATTTTTGGATCGTTTGGAAAACTATTAAAGATGGGCGCTGTTCACACATCCTGTACATGTCAACAAGAAAAAATACTTATCATGGGAGGCTGATTGCTCGAGGCCTCGCGCACTCAGCCAGCTGGAGTGAGATTTTCAGGCTTTTTTGGGATCACTTTTTGACATCGGAAGTGGCATGAAGCAAGGATGGAGCAAAAGCAAAACTGCAAGATTCAATATGGGGTTAAACACTTGCACAGCAGAACACTCAGTGCGCGAGGACTCGCGCACTCAACATGCTAGAAGCATGGGTTTTTGAATACCCCTGACTACTTGCATTCTGCCGATAGCCTCCAAAAGGGTTTTTGAGATTCCTCCCTTTTGAAATCCTGTGAAAACAGTGAGCTCAAGAGCAGCGATTAGACTATCCTCCTCTAGAGCACTTGCTTCATACGTCCTGTGACCTAGCGCTTCTGACAAACTGTTGTACAGCCCCAAAAGATGGGAGGCTGGGCACCTCATTTGTAGGTAAACTAACTGAAAATCGTGTGTTTAGCAAGGACTCAGGGCAACCCGCCTTTTTAGATCTATTACACCTTACATAGTGCATGGCGTGTACAAAGCGTCCATTGATTGACCACTCTTGCTGCTGACTTGACCCGAGCGGTACACCATGAGGCACCCATGAAGACATCAGAGCCTCATTTGGCATGGAATACTGTTTATTCAGGACCATTGGGAAATACACATTCTGCAGAACTGAGTGCGTGAGGCCTCGCGCACTCAACATGCTAAAAAAAACGTTTTTTTCATACCTCTGACTACTTGCATTCCGCTGATAGCCTAAAAAAATATATTTGAGATTCCTCCGTATTTTAATTCTCAGTTTTGAGGTGGAAACACGCGGAAACTGCGCGTCTTTATTTTACACACAAATGCCGCCCTTGAGGTGAAAAACAGAGTGCAGTTTGCGTGGGCTAAGTATCACCGTGCGGTGTTCTCCCCGTCTAGGGGGGACCCTGGTGTGCGCTGCTCAACATCTGAAGCGCTACTATGACCCTGAAGACCTCTGTGGGGAAGAGTGGGAGCTTAACGACGAGGAGATCGCCGCCCTAGACTTACAAGGGGCTGCCAGCCCTATGGAAGTTGAAGGGGAACTCCCCGACATGAACGCCGAGGAGATGGCTAAGGAGGGCTTCTACCTGGTGAAGTCTGTCCTACGCCACCGCTACCGCCAGGGTTGGCGCTTCCTCACCCTCTGGGAAGGGTTTGGGGTCGGAGAGGCCACCTGGGAGCCCTTCTCTGCGTTTGTTCTACCTGAGGGGCGCCTAAACTCAATTATGGTTGACTACTTGTCCCAGAATCACCTCGGTGAGTTGCTGAGGCTCGCTGAGACGCTTGCCTCCAAGACTAAAGCTAGGGACTGAACCTTACCCTTACCTGCCTAAGCGTATGTGTGAGTGCGCTATTCCTAAGGTCCTGAGAGCAAGCCGCAGAAGTGGTGTCCTAATTATACCCAGGTCTGCACGCTTGCTAAACCTGGAGGGTTGTCTTATTGATGCCACGGGGTACGCCCCGGGTCTCCCCTCCCCTAAGCGCCCAATTTTTGTGCTGGCGCAAAACCTTGGGGGAATACACAGCGTACTAATCCAGGTATTGTTTTCCCTACCTATCTGTCTACTACAGGGAGGGGTGGCCAAAAGCTACGAGGGCATGAGAACGCCATTTTGCTAAGTGGCAGAAACGCTGACCTAACCACTGCCACAGCCCACCAACCCTGCTAAAATTGCAGGAAACGGGTGGGACATTGACACACGCACTACAGGTCCTACACACCCTACAGTGGCACCATCCTGGTGGGCGAGCGCTACTGCAACTGGCTCAAGCCCCAACTCAGGATTACCAGTCCTACACTCACGCCCTACGGGGTGTTGTTGAAGATAAAGTCGTGGGTCCTAATGACCCTCCTGTGAAGAAGACAAGAGAACACAGTGCTGCTAAGCAACTGTGGCCTAACAGGGACGCCACAACACGTTTCCCTGCTAGGGCTTGGAGGGAAGGGGTGCGCTTGTTGCGTGCACAGCGTGAATGTTGAAGAGGTCGGGCTACGCTTGCCACTCCTGCCTGAGTCGTAGCTTGTTGTTTGTGTGATCAGCGCCGTATATTTTAGCACGGCTCCAGGGACTGCACCAGTTCACCCTGACCTGCCCACCTGTAAAGCAAAGGCCAATGAAGGGGTGTTTGCGGCTGAGGAACCAAGCCACACTCCACGTATTATACGCTTCTCAGTGTGACCTATAATACGCTGTCCTCAAACACCCCTGTCAAGCAAGCAAGCGTTAAGAGACTCCTCAGGTTCTCTTAAAGAACGTACCGAGGAGCCCCTGGGTAACCTAAACAAGGTTTAGCGCGCGCATTTCGCGTGGCCTACCCTTTAATGGGTGTGTGAATGCACGAGCATGCACGAGTGGACGATCTGCCTTTGGCAAACCTACAAATCTTACCCACAATCACAAACTCCGCCAGGGGGTGGGCCCACCTGGGCTTACCTACCTTACCTACCGCTGGAGAGCAAAGCAAGGGAGAGGAAAAAGCGAAACACAAGCCAGCAAATCGTTTATGCATAGGTGTGTATTTTCTAATCAGTGCAACAAAAAGGGTGGTCGTGCTGTAAGAGCAGTTGTCACGGTTGCCCCGCATTACACCGCAGGGAAGGACCGGTAGCCCCCCGTGACAACCACTCCCTGGCCGAAGACATCTGTTTTTCCCTGATCTTACCTCTAATCATGTGCAATCTTCTGATCTATCCCTGTATCCTGTTCTATCGTGCTACCAGGCTTGAAAACGACGACACATGGCGAGCACTGTGCGTCGGGCAAACAGAATGAGCACACCTGCAGTTTATACCTGATTCATTGAAGTCATATTCTTATTTTTTCGAATTCTTGATTTTCGGTTGATTCTGGCAATGTGGGTGGAATCTTTAATCTCATCTATTTATGTGTGTCTCGTCATTTTCCGGTTTACGTGAGACATACGTTTATAATCTCATTATTTCTGTATTTTCCGGCGCTTCGCTAGGAGCCGCTCCTGCGCGCCGCCTTTTTCTGTGTAGAAATTTCTTGATTTAAAAAATCAAGAGAAGACTACAAATTTTATAAAAATGTGCATCTGATGCACAATTGGATTCTGTCCAGGTGTGTGTCTTCAGAAAAATTCTACGCCGTCATTTGACGGATTTAGGTGTTGTCGCTTCGCGCTTGCGTGGATTCGTCCCTCATACTCCCATTCCTCTGTTGTACAGACCTCCTCGCAAAGCCTCGTTGAGTAGGCCGCTGTTCTGGCCGAAAAGCAGCAGCAGCAGACTGAACCAGAATCAAGACCCTTCCAAGGGGCAATTCTAATTGAATCAGTGCACCCTCGCCCCAGTACCAGGACACGTGTCTCCAACAGGTTCCTGGTGACTTGGGTCGAGCGTCCTATGAGAGTCTGGCGTTGGGTTGTGTTACGCTGCAGCTTAGAGGGAGGGATCCACATGCATATGGTCTTGGCATGCCCTACTCTAACCCCACCAAGCCACAGAAACCCCGGCAGCGCCAAGAGCGCTGAGCTTTCTGTTGGAGATTGTCATCAACAATGCTGCAAGAGTGGCTGGCCATAGTAAAGCGCTCCTTTCCAGTGTTAGGGAAGCTAAGGGTATTTTAAAATGGATGTGGAAACCAAGGAAAGGCCAAGAAAAAATCCCTTTTTCCTGACAGTGCGACACTGGTGGCCACCACAGCACAAGGGGGGAGTAAGAAAAAGTGCTTTTCCAATGCTTTAGGGTATACTTTAGTTGTATTAGAGGTGCTCTAAGGACACAGGGATTTCTATCTTAGGATTGGCCCAACCAAAAGTGGTCATAACACATTTTGACCTATGGAATCAAACACTAAATCAGGATGTGGTGTCGACCCCTTTATCACCAAGCTATAGGCACTAAAACATCTTTTCCTGGGTTGCTGAGGCACTGATATACTGAAGGCAGAGCCTATGAATTTATCTATGTTTTCTCATGAATTCTTAGCTATCCTAGTGGTATGCACCCTAGGGGGCTGGGGCACCTCTTTTTGAGAGGTCCTGGGTTCAATTCCCGGTCAGCCTCGCCAAGTAGGAATATCCCATGTGACATGGCAGTGGCCTCATCGCCACATGCCATGCCACCTCAGCACCTATGGGACCCAAAAACAAAGAGTGCACATCTCAAGATGGCACTGTGGAAGAGAGTGAGCCCTTGGGGCAGTTTTCCAATCAGTTTTTCTCAAACATGTAAAATATTTCATCCTGAGTTGCAATGTATGCTAATTGCTGTGGCCTATTGTTGATAGTTTTCTTTATCTAACTCTTTGTGACTGCAGCCCTTCATACTTTGATCCTGAATTTCTTCTACTTGCTTATCTCTGGCTTGCTTTATCCTGGATTGGTTGTATTTCAGCAAATAAAACATTTCCCTCATCAAAAACAAGCAGCAGGAAACCCTACACCAGCAGCAAGCAGCAGGAGAGACACAACAAACACACAGTGTTGAAATCACTATAAAACCTTCTAAAAAGGCACCAAAAAGCCCCAAAATCTGCGCAATGTGCACCAACACCCCGAAACCAAGCACGGGTCGTATCTTGGGCTACGTGGCTCAATTCTAAATTCCGAGGGCACCTAGTCCAGAGGCCACCCCCCATTTTTTGTGGTTTCCAAGCCGCAGAATCGCCCAACGAGCCACCTAGACCCCTGTATCAGTGGTCACTTGGTGAAGCCGGAGGGCAGCCGGGCCCGGGGACGGTTCGGGCCAACGGTGGGTCCACCAGGGTCCCCGTGGCGAAAAAAATACATTTTTCCAAAGTTGTTCCTAGACCACTTGGGATGCGCAAGCAAGTGTTTTTGGCCCGCTTTGAGCCCGTGGTGACGCATTCTAGGTCATGGAAAATCCCAAAATGCCTTGAAAATAGGCCGTTTTGGGACCAACAATGGGTCAAAAAAAAAAGGTAAAAAACGCGTTTTTTCAAAAATGATCCTGGACCATTTATGATGCTCAAACAAGTGGTTTTAGCCCATTTTGAGCCCGTGGCGCCGGGTTTTGGCTCATGGAAAATCCCAAAATGCCTTGAAAATTGGCCATTTTGGGACCAAAAATGGGTCACAAATGGGTCAAAAGCGCGTTTTTCCAAAAGTGATCCCGGACCATTTGGGATGCTCAAACAAGTGTTTTTAGCCCGTTTTGAGCCCGTTTGGACCGAGTTTAGCCTCTTCCACCACATGTATGCAACACTTTGTGCCCTTCGCACGTACCTTAGAGCTGTGCAGTGGAGCCACCTAGAGTTGGGAGAGGGGTGTAGATTGGAGGATATACATATATATATATATATATATATATATATTACTACACCCCTCTCCCCTTAAATTTAGCTAACAACAATCAACAACAAGCAACAACAAGCAAAAACACGTCTCCGTGCTGTTTTGGCCATTGCACCTTCCCAACGCCTCGGGCCTACCTCCACATTAGCCATCCTGGAGCCTAGGTGGTGGCCTTGTCAAATCCAAGTTTTTAGCCAAAAACTCACTGGTGGCGGCCCGGGGCGGGGGCGCCAAGTCGGGAGGTGCCCTCCCAAATCTGCGTAATTTGGGTCAAAAACAGCTATTTTTCGCCCAAAACAGCCCTAGTAATGGTTCAAAACAGCCAAACGAAGGCAAACGGCTGCTACACTGCACGTGCGGCTTGACTTTCTCGTGACCAAGGGACCTTTGATGCCCTCTAAGTCCACGATATGACCCAGAAATGCCCCAAAAAGGCGCCAAAAAGCCCCAAAAACTGCGCAATGTGCACCAGCACCCCGGGGACCCTGGTGTACCCTGGTTTTTTCGCCCCGGGGACCCTGGTGGACCCACCGTTGGCCCCCACTGTGCGTGGGCGCGCCGGCCCTCCGGCTGCACCAAGTGACCACCAAGTGACCACTGGTAGGGGGGTCTACGTGTCTTGTTGGGCGATTCTGAGGCTTGGAAACCATAAAAAGTGGGGGGTTGCGGGTGGACTAGGTGCCCTCGGAATTCGGTTTTGAGCCACGTAGCCGAAGATGTGGCACGTTCTTGGTTTCGGGGTGCTGGTGCACATTGAGCAGTTTTTGGGGCTTTTTGGCGCCTTTTTGGGCCGTTTCTCGGACATTTCGTGGAGTTAGAGGGCACCAAAGGTCCCTTGGTCACGAGAAAGTCAAGCCGCACGTGAATGTAGCGGCCGTTTGCCTTCGTTTGGCTGTTTTGAACCCTTACTAGGGCTATTTTGGGCGAACAATGGCTGATTTTGTCCCAAAACTGCGCAGATTTGGGAGGGCACCTCCCAACTTAGCGCCACCGCCCCGGCCTGCCAGCGCTGAGCTTCTGGCTCAAAACTTGGATTTCGCAAGGCCACCACCTAGGCTCCAAGGTGGCTACATGGGCAAAACATTCGAGGCGTTGGGACCCGGCAATGGCCAAAACGGCACAGAGAAGTGCTTGTTGTTATTGTTGTTGTTGTTGTTGTTGTTGCTTGTTAGCTAAATTTAAGGGGAGAGGGGTGTAGTAATATATATATATATATATATATATGTATGTATGTATGTATGTGTGTGGATATGTGTGTATGTATGCGTATATATCTATTTTTTTTCGATGTCTTGCAGATTTTTGTGATGGATCCCCCCCGGCGACCAGGCGCCGCGGGGGGTACAGCGAAACCCTGGCCGGGGGGCAGCCGGGGCCTACCAGGGCCGCGCCCCCCGCGGCATATGGAGTGGCTGCCTGCGGCAGCGGCTCCTGCGGGGGCTGCGGCAGCGGCGGGCGGTCACAGCGTGGAGCCAGCCGGCCCGACGACGCCGCCGATAGGGGCCAGGTGCGTGCCTGCGACATGCGTGCGACATGCCTACACAGTGTCCTGCGAAGTATTCTGCGTAGTGAAGAGAGGGGAAAGGGCAGGGCAGGGAGGGAGGGGCCAGGTGCGTGCCTGCAACATGCGTGCGACTTGCCTACAAAGTGTCCTGCGTAGTGTCCTGCGGAGTGTAGAGAGGGAAAAGGGCAGGGGAGGGAGGGAAAGGTAGAGCAGGAGTAGAGGGCCGCAGGCTGCGGGCCGGTGCGGACGGAACCAGGGCGCCTGGGAGCGGCAAGGTGAAGGGGGAGTGGGAGGGGTGCCTCGCGTATTGCTCCGCGAAGTGTATGCCGGGAGGGTAAAGGGAGGACGGGGAAAGAGACACCGAGGGCCAGGGACCAAGGGACCTGGGAAGGGGTGCACGAGAGGACAAGGGAGGGCGAGCAGACAGGGGGCAGGACAGGGCCAAGGGGCCAGGGCAGAGAGAGGGGGCAAAGAGGGAGCGCTGCCACGCGGATTGCTCCGCATTGTGCTCGCGCTGGCCGGAGGGCAGAGGGGCAGAGAAGGCAGGGCAGGGAAGAGGGCGTGTCACGGCGGCATGAAGGAGCGAGCGTGGGGCAGAAGCACAAAGGTGCCCCACAACCGAGCGAGCCGCCCGCAGTGCGCGGGGGCACTGGACAAGGCGGAGCACCGCGGCGCACTGCCGCAAGGCGGTCCACCCCCATGGGTGCAGTGTCCTGCGTAGAGTTATACAACGAGGGCCAGGTGCGTGCCTGCGACGTGCGTGCGACATGCCTACACGGTGTCCTGCGAAGTGTTCTGCGTAATGAAGAGAGGGGAAAGGGCAGGGCAGGGAGGGAGGCGCCGGGTGCGTGCCTGCGACATGTGTGCGACTTGCCTACAAAGTGTCCTGCGTAGTGTATAAATGTAAGTGTAGAGAGGGAAAAGGGCAGGGGAGGGAGGGGGAGGTAGCGCGGGAGAAGAGGGCCGCAGGCTGCGGGCCGGTGCGGACGGAACCAGGGCGCCTGGGAGCGGCAAGGTGAAGGGGGAGTGGGAGGGGTGCCTCGCGTGTTGCTCCGCGAACTGTATGCCGGGAGGGTAAAGGGAGGACGGGGACAGAGACACCGACAGCCAGGGACCAAGGGACCTGGGAAGGGGGGCACGTGAGGACGAGGGAGGGCGAGCAGACAGGGGGCAGGACAGGGCCAAGGGGCCAGGGCAGAGAGAGGGAGCAAAGAGGGAGCGCTGCAACGCGAATTGCCCCGCATTGTACACGCGCTGGCCGGAGGGCAGAGGGGCAGAGAAGGAAGGGCAGGGGAGAGGGCGTGCCACGGCGGCATGAAGGAGCGAGCGTGGGGCAGAAGCACAAAGGTGCCCCACAACCGAGCGAGCCGCCCGCAGTGCGCGGGGGCACTGGACAAGGCGGAGCGCCGCGGCGCGCTGCCGCAACGCGGTCCACCCCCATGGGTGCAGTGTCCTGCGTAGAATCATAGGACGAGGGGCAGGTGCGTGCCTGCGACATGCGTGCGACTTGCCTGCAGAGTGTCCTGCAAGAGGTAGAGGGGTAACAGGGCAGGGGACATAGAGAGACGAAGGCCGCAGGAGGGTGCGGTGCGGCATGAGTGCCACGAGCCTAGAGACCAGGGCGCCAGGGGGAAACAAGGTGAAGAGGGAAAGGGTGAGGTGCCACGTATTGCTCCGCGATGTGTATGCAGGGAGGGTACAGCGAGGACGGGGACAAGGAGACAGAGGGCCAAGGACCCAGGGGCCTGGGACAGGGGGCGAGGGAGGACGAGGGGGAACGAACACACGAGGGGCAGGACTAGGCCAGAGAACGGGATTGGAGGGGGGCAGCAAGGAGGGAGGGTTGCCTCGCGAATTGCTTCGCCCCGTGCTAGCCAGAGCAGAGAGAGGGAGCGACGAGGGAGACAGGGGCATGCTCAGCGTTGGGCGAGCACAGAGGGCGAGGCCGGGAGCAGCGGGGGCAGGGTACGGGATAGTTGCCAAACGTCGTGCCGTGCGCCGTGCGCGTCCTGAAACCGACTCTGACCTCAATCATGCGTCATGTCACGTCCGACAAGCCTAGATCAGGAGGCAGGAAGCGACACGGGGGGACGGGCACCTGCGGTGCCATCCGTAGGGCCTCCCGTGCTATGACCCAACCAGTGGCGCAGGGGGGACACGCGCCAGTGGCGCCATCCACTGGACCCCCTGCGCCTGTTGCAGTAAGTGTGACGCAGAGGGGACGGGCACCAGCGGCGCCAACCGGTGGGCCCCCTGCGGCAAGGATTGTGCTGATCTGATTAACTAGGTGGCCAGGGGATGCCACAAATGAATCCCCCGTCCGTCTCCCCACGTCTCTGCCATAGGACCTCACGGGCCTCCATCGCGCTCGGGGGTGGCAGAGGCCCGGGGGACGAGAGCGCCCGGCCGCTTTGTGGCCGCCACTTCCAGCGGACTGATACCACGGCACCGGTATCAGGCCGCTCAGAAGTGGATACACAGGCACCAGGGAGAGGATGGGCGGTCGGCCCCCCCCCGGGCTGTTGGGTGCCGAAACAGGGGCCCTCCCCTCGACCAGGGCGGCGGACGGCGCAAGAAGCCTTCGAGGCGTACGGTAAGTCCTCCCCGCTGCCCGCACTTCCTCATCTTCCGTTTCCACCCGGGTACGTACCTCCTCCAGTAAGTATGGGCACAGGAGGGAGCAGGCACGGGACACTGAGCACCATGCGGAGACGCGGCGACTACCGCCGAGGGGCAACAGCGGCTGGTTATCCTGGGGTGCCGCGCCTAAACCATAGGGCAGGGCGGGAAGGCCCAAAAGGAACCCCCCCCCCCCCCGCAGCAGCCAAGTGCCTCAACCCGTGCTTGTGTCGTGCCTACGTCATGCCTGCGATGTGCGTGCAACGGAGGGGAGACGATAAGGGCGCACCTCCCCCCCCCACCCATCCCCGCCCCCCGAGGGCGGGGAATGCGGGTAGGGGGGGGGCGACAAGCGACCCCCCCTCCCGAGGGCAACGCGGCAGGGTGGGGAGGCAGCGGTAGCGGGACGAACCACACGACCGTGCCCGAAGAGGGCACGCGCCGTGCAAGCCCCGGCGGGGGGACCACCGCGGGGGCGAGCGTGGGGTAGAAAGGGCGACAACGGGAGCCACGAGGCATACCCCCCCCCCCTGCAGAGGGACGGATGCCGCGCCTCGTGCCTGTGGCAAGAGAGCAACGAAGAGAAAACGACAAGCCCCCCCCCCCCCCCCACACGCCTCCGCCCCCCCAAGGGTGGGGGATGCAGGAAGGGAGGGGCGGACAGCGGCCCCCCCTCCCGAGGACAAAGCGGCAAGAAGGGGAGGCAGCGGGGAGAGGGTGCGGGACGGACCACACGACCGTGCCCAAGGGAAGCAAGCGCCGTGCAGGCCCCAGCGGGGGGGGCACCGGGGGAGCGAACGCAGAGTGGGAAGGACGAAGACGGGGGCCACGCGGCGTGCCCCACTCCCCAGCAGAAGGACAAGTGCCGCGCCACGTGCCAGTGCCGTGCCTGCGACGTGCTTACGCCGGAGGAAGGGCAGCGAGGGCGCCCCCCCCCTCCCCACCCCCAACTCCCACACCCACCAAGGAAAGGGGCGAGGGCAGCGAGGGGATGGCGAGGGGACATGGGGGATGACGGAATCAGGAAGCGGACCCCCCCCCGAGGACGCCGCGGCAGGGTGGGGAGGCAGAGGAACGAGAGTGCGGGACGAACCACACGACCGTGCCCAAAGGGAGCACGCGCCGTGCAAGCCCCAACGGGGGGACCACCGGGGGTGCAACCGCAGGAAGGGTAGGGTGACAATGGGAGCCACACGGCAAGCCCCCCCCCCCACCGGAGGGACAAGTGCCGCGCCTCGTGCCTGCGCCGTGCTTACGACGTGCTTGCGCAATAGGGCGGACAGCGAGGACGCCCCCCCCCCCCCCCCCCCCGCCCCCTACTCCACCCACCCACCCACAAAAAGGGCGACGACAGCGAGGAGACAGCGAGGGGACATGGGGGTGGGCAGGGGACAAAAAAAAAACAATCAACAAAGGACACCAACACGCCAGAGCAGGGGCAGACAGCAGGGGCAGACGGGACATGGCGGGGGCCAGGGGGCACTGCAAGGGGCGCGGGACAGGGGGACGCCCTGGGGACGAAAGCAAGGAGGCACGGACCAACACCGCAACGAACAGGGGGGAGCCGGGGTGACAAGAGCCCGCGAAAGACGCTGGTGAGGTACCCGACCTCTCGGGTTTTGGGGGCCCCCCCGGTGTCCGTATCGGCCCCACCTGAGCGCAGGCAATAAGGTGGGTTACGCCCGGGACCGTTGGCCAGCGGCCCGAGGTGGCACCGGCCTGGGGGGGTGGCCAATGGGCCTGACCAAGAGCACTCCCCACGGCACGTACTGCGGTTCGTGTCCTGTGAGGGGCTGCGGGTAGGGCACACCGTCCATCGGGGTAGGCAAGAGACGTGCCTATCCCGCAAGGACTCCCCAGAGACCCACAGTGTACCCGACCCCGGTGTGGGGAAGGGCCAACGTACCTGGCTACGACGCAGGTCCATTTGTACTGAGCGGGTACAAATGGACGGCCCGTACAACAGAGTTACACCCTGACGGGGAGTGCATGCATCGGCACCCCCGTGGGGAAACTCCCGGAGGGAGGGACCAGAGCCAGCGTCGGCCCCCCCCCCCCCCCCCCCGCCAAACCCTGCCTGGCAATAAGCCCGCCAACAACCGGGTTGGGCCAAGGGACACACCTAACGGGCACAACCAGGGGCAAAGGACCACGGAAGGGAAGAGGAGCGCGCAAGAGGGGTGCGCAACTGTGTCGTGCGATGTGTCGTGCAACAATAAGCCAGCAGCAGGCGGGACAGGCCACAGAGTCCACCCGTTCTCCCATGTCCTTAGCTCACACAGCCTTCGTTAGCTAAATGTCGCTATCTGTCCCCACCAATCCCGCGGAGTTGCCAGCCTTCCGGCGACGTGCCCGGCGCCTGGTAGACACAGTGTCTGATCTCGTCAGATACGGGCCGCACACGTATGCGGCGTTCCAGGCGCGCGTGGACGCGGACCGTCCGGCCAGGGACAACGGATGGGACCACTTCGTCGGCGTCTGCTTGCGGCGGCTGTTGGCCCGCGATCCCCACCTGTACAACGCGCCCGACGTTCAGGCGCGGTTCGCAGCGGGCACGGTGCCGTTCGGGGTGCACCTGCTCAACCGACTACTCCGATGTCTACAAGATCTCCGGCAGCTCGAGGATGCGCAGCGCGGGCGGCCCCCAGTGGGGTCGGCGGGGCAGACGGGGTATGCGGCGCCGAGTGGGTTTCCGATGCCGCCGGCCCCAGGCCTCGGGCCCATGCCCATCCCGCCCTTTCGGGCTCACCACCACCACCAACTCCATCTCCATCACCTACTTCATCACCCTGTCGGGTTCCCCATGATGCAGCATCACTTCCCCCACCAACACGTACACCCGGCGGCTGTGCCACAGCCCCCCGTACATCTTCACCATCACCACCAACTAGCGGCTGTGCCGCAGCACCCCGTCCACCTACACCATCAGCATCACCATCGCCGTCCGCACCAGCATGTGGAGTACCCGCATCCCCTGCCCCAGCAGCACCCAAGACCGCCTCAGCACACAATGCCGGTGCCGGAACCGGTAACGGTGCCTGAGCCGGGGCGGAGCGCCCAGCAGCAGGGGGTGTCGCAAGGGGCTGTGCCACAGCACCCCGTCCACTTTCACCATCACCATCACCATCACCTTCCGCACCAGCAAGTGGAGTACCCGCATCCCCTGCCCCAGCAGCACTCACGGCCGCCTCAGCACACAATGCCGGTGCCGGAACCGGTACCGGTGCCTGAGCCGGGGCGGAACGCCCAGCAGCAGGGGGTGTTGCAAGGGGCTGTGCCACAGCATCCAGTCCACCTTCACCATCACCATCACCATCATCGTCCGCACCAGCATGTGAAGTACCCACATCCCCTGCCCCAGCAGCACCCACGACGGCCTCAGCACACAATGCCAGTGCCGGAACCGGTACCGGTGCCTGGGCCGGGGCGGAGCGCCCAACAGCAGGGGGTGTTGCAAGGGGCTGTGCCACAACACCCCGTCCACCTTCACCATCACTATCACCATCACCGTCCGCACAAGCATGTGGAGTACCCTCATCCCCTGCCTCAGCAGCACTCACGACCGCCTCAGCACACGATGCCGGTGCCGGTACCGGTACCGGCGCCTGAGCCGGGGCGGGACGCCCAGCAGCAGGGGGTGTCGCAAGGGGAGGCACGTGGCGTGCCCCCGGGCGAGGCGAGGAGAATGGGGGCGCCTGCGGCTGCGCCACCCCTGGCGATGCCCCAGCCGGGGCTTCCCGCGGCGAGGTCACCACCGCGGACGGTCCAGATGCCGGACCCAGCCGTGCCGCGCGAAGCCCCGCCCGTGGTGCCGACGGACCCTGAGCCGGTGGTGCCGGGTGGTGGTCCGCCCCCGACGCGTGGGATGCAGGGCGCGGCCCCCATGGGGAGGCCTACGGCGGGGGAACGAGCGGGGGATGCGGCGCAGGAGGCGGCAGTGGCTGGCCCGCGAGACATCAGCGAGCTGCTCGCGCAGGCCCTGGAGGCGTACCGGCGGACGTCCGCGGGGAGTGGTGGAGCCGCGCCGGAAGGGGCTGACGCCGGCGAGCTGATAGCGCAGGCGCTCGCGGCTGTCGCCCCGAGGACGGAAGGGGCCAAGGAGACGCCGACGGAGGCGTTTTCTTCAGGGAGGCAGGACGCGGGGCGGGGTGTGCCGAAGGCGCAAACGCCGGCGGAGGGCGGCGGGGTTGTGGAGCCCAGTGGGGGACATGCCAAGGGGGAAGGAGTAGAGGACTGGATGTGGGAGTGGCGGGAGTGGCGCCAGGTGGCACCCGGTGAGCCGTGTCCGGCGGGGCTGGCGTACAGCATGGATCTCCATGCGGGCACCAGCTGGGCCCCGCTGCCCGCCAACCTGCGGGCACGGCTGGACGCGGCGGAGGCGGCAAGGGGCGGAGGCGCTGACGAGCGGCCTCTGGCGCCCTTCCCGCCGCGGCCGGACACGCCGCCGGCGGTGGTCGCGGCTGGAGACGGGGCGGAGGGAGAGCAGGAGGCGGAGGGCGAGGGGGACGAGGAGGCATACGGGCCCGGCGAGTCGGCTCTGGCCCTCATGTTTGAGGACGACGCCGGGCCCGACGTCTACGCCGGCATGGACGTGGACCCGGCCATTGAGCCGCTGCGGCCCATGCCCACTGCGGTGCCGCCCCCTCCCCTGGGGAGCTGTGAGCGGCGGCACTGCAGGTACCATGCGGCCGAGGGTGCCCACAGGCACCGCCTCATGGGCACGGGGCAGCGGGAGGCAGGGATGCTGGCGAGCGCCCTGGAGCGCTATGAGCTCCAGCGCCCAGGGCAGGTCGCCCGGGAGATGGCCCTGGTGGCAGCGTCCCCGGACAACGGCCAGGTCCGCTGTGTCCAACTGGGGGACGCGGCGGTCCTGGGTCACCACCCCGGTGATGTCCGGGCGGCCGAGCCCCAGGAAGGCCTCCCCCTGTCGGTGCGCCTGTCCGTGGGGCGCCTGCTGGACGAGGCAGCGCTGGAGGACGTGCGGCGGGACGAAGGCCTGTACGTGGCCTTGTGGCGAGGTGGGGCTGACGCTTGGCGTCGCGAGCAGGCGGTGCGGCCCCTCACACCCCAGGCGCTGGGGTCCCATGCGCTTCTGGTGGCAGTGCACAGTGAGGGTGCAGAGGTCGTGTTCGACGCGGACCGCCTGCTGCTGACCGGGGATGGGGCGGTCCTCGTCCCCACCTCCAGCAGCTACCGCCTTGAGAGCCGCGGCGGTGACATCAAGCTGCTGGTGGTGGTAGGCACGCGCCTCGACGAGAGCGCCGCCCCCCAGGGGTCCGAACACGCGATTCCGGTGGGGGGTGATGAGGAGGCAGGCCGTGGCGGTGACGAGGTGGGGCAAGGGCAACCCACGGGGGAGGAGCAGCAGCAGGGTCAGCCGGAGGTGGCCGGGGAGGAGGTGGACGTGCAGGCCATTCTGGCGGCCGCCCTGGCGAAGTTCACGGGTGCTGCGGGCCCGCCGCCGACGACAGAGGCACTGGAGGAGGAGGACCAACGCAGGAGGAGTGAGGAGGCACAAGTCGCCATGGAGTGGGACGAGGAGCCGGAGTTCAAGGGTGACGAGGCACAGGGCGCCGGGGAGCAGGACGAGGAGCTGGTGATCGTGGGGGCAAAGGAGGCGCGTGAGGTGGGTCCACGGGAGCTGGGGGTGGCGGACAAGGCTGGGCCGAAGACGGGGGAGGTGGAAACCTGCAGGCACTGGGCCAAGGAGTGGTGCATGCGGGCGGATGCCTGCCGGTTCGCCCACCCCAAGCCGCCGGTGCCGCGGGGAGTACCCCAGGAATTACTCCTGATCCTCCAGGCCATGGCCCGTGTGGGGGCCCTCAGCCTGGACCGCAGCCAAGACCACGGCCGGGGCCACGGAACGTTGTTGCAGGAAGCGGTGGTAAAGGCGCAAGGGGGAGGGCTCCCAGCGGTGGGGTATGCGGTGGAGAGTGGGGGACTGACGGAGTGGGCAGTGGCGTTGCCTTGTGGCATGGCTGCCCTGCTCACTCCGTTCCCGGTGGTCCCGTGGAGGGACGTGGTCGCCGTCCAGGAGGCCAATCCGGGATGGGTGTGCATGTGGCACACACACCCCGCCGGCATGGACCCTCGCGAGTGGCAGGCTAAGGCGGTCGTGACGTACCTGTCCTGGTCGTTCCCAGCAGCGCTGGGTGCGTGGGCGCAGTGGTGGGACAGGGCGCTCAGCTGGGCGAGGGATGGCAGTGCTGTGGCGGCCTGCCCTGACCTCCCGCGCGAGCCCGTCTCAGTCCAGCCGTGGACTGTCTCCCTGCATCTCCCCACGGTGGCGGCTCGCCTTGCGGCCACAGACCCGGAGATCTCCCTGCTGGGAGACCGAGAGGAGCCAGGGCTTCGCCTGGGCCAGGGGCTGGAAGTTCGCACTGCCCGCCTCCCCAGCCCTGTGGACGGGGACATCCTGGAGGGACTCCAGTTCACGCGGGCTGGCGGGGCTGATGTGTGGACCGCTGTCGATCACCAGCTCCCAGACGCGTGGCCCCAGGTGTACCGGCCCCCTGGTCACGAGCGTCTGGTGGGAGTGGAATGGCGCGTGTGGGCCGCCAACAGCCCGTGCCCACCGGTGGTGGTCCTGCCCAGGAGAACCAACCACCCCAGCTGGGAGACCGTGGCGGTCTTGTGGGGATGGGTGGCGGTCCGTGGGGCCGATGGCCACGTCTTCACTGCCCCACGGGGCACGGTGATCGAGACCGACGGGGGGACAGCGTTGCAGCTCACGGCAGAGCCTCTGACCACGCATGCTGTGGTGGCCGTCCTCCAGTGGGGTGCAAACAAGCCACAGCCCTGGCGCGATCAGGTCGCTAGGGCAGTCTGGCGGGACATGCCGGTCCTTAAGGCCGCCTCCTGGTCAGGAGGAGCAGGGCGGCATCTCCCGGGCGCACTCCCATGGCTGCGGGGCTGCGGAGACGCCTCTCCCGCACCGGCTGAACTGCGGGGCGCCCTGGAGCACCTGTACTCCAAGCCCAGGCACCAGTTCCTGGTGGCCGCGGACCATGGGGTGGAGCTCAGCGACGACGTGGTGGCGCTGGCAGCCGACGTGGTGCAGTGCCTGGCCTCCCACGCCATGATGCTCCCGAGGGAGGGGTGGGAAGGCCAGCGGCACGACCAAACCCCGGCTGCCCTCCTGATTGCGAGGTACGTCGAGCTGGGGGGCTCAGAGGCGGTGTACCTCGACCGGTTGGAGACGCCGAGCATGCGGCACTGGACGGCCCACCACCTCGTGGCCCCTGACATGCGGTTGGCCGTGGACCCGCTGGGCCGGCCTGTGGTGTCGGAGGCCCCGCCCCAGTGGCCGCACACGTGGGACATGGCGGTCCGGACGATGCGCATGGCACCCAGGGGCCAGAGGGCGGGATCGCCGGGTGCAGAGCGTCTGCTGACGGAGGCCCGGGCGGCACAGGTGCAGCAGCCGGCCGGCAACACCAAGGACTGTGGCGTGTGCGCCCTCATGTCCGCCGTCGGTACCCTCCTCAGGGTGCCGAGGCCGGGCAACCTGCTGTCCGCGCTGGACAGGCGGTGGGTGGCGGCGGTGGTCCTCAACAGGGACATGGGGCCCATCGCGCGTCTGCCGTCCCTGGGGGAGCTGCCTGCAGCGGTGTTGGATGCCCTGCCGGCGCCCCGCACGCCCTTGGACCTGGCGAACGTCCCGCACAACGTGGGGCTGCCCGGGGCGCGCATGCAACACGCACTGCTGTGTATGGCGGCGGCGGCGGAGGGGGGGATGACCATGCTGGCGACGGTGTCCCTGCAGCACGTGCAGGACGTGATGCAGCAGCAGCGGATGCATGCCCCCCAGCCGTGGGAAGAAAGCGCCAAGCGGTGGCTGAGGGTGGAGAGCGTGCCTTCCACCCATACGGTGGGCATGGCGGATATGGGGCGGCTGGTGGTGTTGGAGGGGGCGAAGTATTGGGCCTGTGTTCGGGTGGAAACAGGGGGACTGGAGTGGGTCGTAGTCACCGCGTGCCGGCTCAGGAGGCAGCAGTCCAGGGGCCCGGCCTGCTACCGGGTGTTCCGGGAGTGCCTCAGTGAGCTGGGGCCGGTGCGCAGGGCGCACAGGTGCACGGCCGAGGACATCCCGCCGGCGCCGGCGGTCTTCGTGGAGGTCACGCAGCCGCCGGTGATCCAGGGGCAGGACGTCTGGCCCATAGCCCCGAGCAACATGTGGCAGGCTGAGCATGCAGCTGGCATGTGGAGGGCGCTGCAGTGTCACGCGGCGGCCCTCCCGAGGGCCCCGGCGGCGCAGTCCTCCAGCAACAGGCCGGCAGCCTTGCTGGCACTGCTGCATAGCATGTCGCGGGCGTGGTGCTGGGTTGTGGCGGCGTTGGAGCCCCACTCCTCGGCGCTGCGCCTGTACGATCGCGGAGAGGGCACGGTGCTCACGGTCCGCCCCGCCGACCTGGATGCCCTGCACCTTAGTGCACTGAGTGGCGACGGGGGCGAAGCGCTGTACCTCCAAGGGACCGTGGCAGGCGCGGCCGCGACACGCTTCCGCCGGCAGAGCGGAGGAGATGCCCTCTGCCTGGTCATGGCGGAGAACATGGGGCCGTGGCTCCGGGCATTCTCCACGTCCAGGTGGAAGGTCGAGGGCGACCGGGAGAAGTTCGCCGACGCGTGGCGCCGCTGGGTGGAGGAGCAGTTTCCCGTGGGGGGAATGCTGCACCTGCCGCAGCCACCAAGAGTGCCACCAGTACGGCCTGCGGCACCCCCGGCCGCGGCGGCGAGGCAGGCCCCGAAAGCGGCGCCCAAGCTGCCGCCCAAGAGGGGCCAGCCGCCTCAGTATGCTGGCTGGCGTTTTGCCGGGGGGCCAGGCGGGGCCTTTCGCGTCGGCCCAGGCAGGGTCCAGAGCGCTCACGCTGCCCACGGGTGCCCGCCCTGCGGCGGAGCGCGGGGCGTCGCCGTCGGCGGCACGATCTAGAGCGATTGGGTCTGCAGCACGGCGTGGGGCAGTATCTTCTACGGGGAGTACGGCGGCAAGTACATCCGGCGGACAGGCAGAGGGAGAGCCCGCCGCATCTGCCGGGTCTCAGCAGGCGACGACCGCCTCAGGCGGAGGCCCACGGGGACAGGGGCCACCTCGCCGGCCGCCCGCGCCGGGTGCGGGTGGTCCCCCTGAACCTGCTGATGGCCCCCCCCCGTCCAGTGATCCGGATCCGGCGGGGGGCCCCGATCCACACGTGCAGCCATGAAGGGGCCCCGCCTCCGACACCCGAGCGGCGGTGTCCTGGAACGTCCAGGGCTCGATGCGGGGGGACGGCGTACCAGGGCCCCAGGTATGCTCGACGATGTAGCGGTGGCGGCGGGCATCATGAAGGCCGAGGGTGCCATCCTGGGACTATTCCAGGAGACTGGCCTGCAGGACCCTCAAGGTGTGGTGCATTCGGAGAACCAGTGGCGTCACCACGGGTATCATGCATACCCAGGGGTGGATGCCCAGGCGGCGTCGGCGGCAGCGGTGCGCGGCGGACTCTTGATTGCCCTTCGGGCGGACGTGTTCGCCGCGAGGGAAGTTCGAGATATTGTGGACATCGTGCCGGGCAAGGCCATGGCCCTCGAGGTGGTGACCGCAGGTGGCACCCTCACGGTCATCAACGTCCACGGCCCGGGTAGCGGCGGCGACTCTTTGGCGTCTAAGGCGTCCTTCTGGGCTGACGTGGCCATGTACGCGGCGGCCAAGAGCGCGGGTGGCACCAGGGCCGTGCTCCTCGGAGGGGACTTCAACGTGTGGCAGGAGTCCCCGTGGCACCCCACCACGAGGAGGTTCCAAGCCCTGTGGGAACAGTGTGGTTTCCACAGGGCAGGCCCGGAACGGGGGGAGGACACGAGGCCCACGAGGGCAGGGCACCGACTGGACTCCTTCCTTCTCAACTCGCCTCTGGTCCCATGGGCGGCGCGTGAGCGCCCACACTTGGCGCCGGGGCGGTCTCCTGCGTCACTGGGGTCGGATCATGGCCCAGTGGTCCTGGACATCCCGCTAGCGGTGGCCGGCAAAGAGAGGGTCACCAGGATGGCCTACTCGCACGCCCAAGGCAGGCTGCATGCCATACGCCTGGACTCCCCGGGGGTTCGTGAGGCGGCGGCGGCAGTACTGCAGAAGGCCTGCGGGGATCGGCGGCTGCAGGCGTGGCTCTCGTCGGACCAGGACACTGCCACCATCGGCACGTCGGAGGTGCAAGCAGTCTTTGACCTGCTCTACGCCTTCCGTGATGACGTGTCCAGGGTCACGGGAGTGCGCATGCCTTCAGGCGTGGACCCGCAGTACCCGTACGGGCAGGCGGAAACGGAGGCGTCGTTGGACCAGGTCCTCTCGGATCAGCAGGCCCTGGCCTGGCGTGCCCATCAGCTGTGGCGACGGGACGCGGCGGCGGCCGGACTCCACTCCCAGGAAGCGACTGCCCTGCTACAGCACCTCCAGCGAGTGCACCCTGACCTGTCCCCCGCCTCGGTAGAGGACCCACGTGCCGCGTTGGACCAACAGCTCCACCAGCTGGAGACACGCGTGGAGGAGCTGCGGGATGTCCTCAGGAGCAACAGGCGCCTGTCCATCAAGGACTACTGGCGGGGCAGGGTACCGGATCTGCAGCTCCGATGGACGGCGATACGGGGGGCCATCAACGTGGTGAACTATGCCCCGTCAGGCCTGTGGTCCGTACGCGTCCGCGAGTCAGAGAAGGTGCTCTTGGAGGCCTCGGACGTCATTGGCGAGGTCCAGAGGTATTGGGAGGCGCTGTACGCCAAGCGGCCAGTGAACCTGCCGGCCTTCGAGCGGCTGGTCCGGGCCCACATTCCCAAAGGGGTGCCCGAGGAATGGAGGTCGGTACAGGACTACACCATGCAGGACCTTAAAGACGCCGTGAGGCAGGCCGTGGCAGACGACAAAGCTCCGGGGTCCAACCGGGTCACGGCTGCCCTCATAGCAGAGCTGCCTGAACCGGTGCAGGGGCTCCTGGTGCATGCGTACAGGGCAATCCTACGGGGTGCGGACGTCCCGGAGTCCTGGCACGAGGCCATTATCTGGCGGATGCCCAAGGGCACAGCCACGGGCAACCGGGACGAGTACAGGCCGATAGCGCTGGGGCAGCAAGACATGCGAATGCTCATGACTCCCCTCATGCGGAGGTTCACAGCTGTTCTGGCACGCAAGGGACTGGCCGCGGACTGGCAGTTCGGAGCCATGCCGGGCTCCACGGCGGCTGCCCCGGTGTTCCTGGCCCAGCGCAGGCTGCAGCGTGGGTCGGAGGAAAACCACGTCCTGGCCTTCGATGTGTCAAAAGCTTTTGACACAGCGCCGCACGGAGCGCTGGCGCTCCTCCTGCGCCACATGGGTGTCCCGGAGGAGCTCATCAGGCTCTTCCACACCCTCAGCTGCGGGTCTCTGGTGCGCATCGTCACCGCGCACGGCCCAACGCCGAGCATACGGCTCCACGGGGGCCTGCGGCAGGGCAGTGCGGAGAGCGCTGTGCTCTACCTCCTCCTTTTGGAGCCTTTCCTGCGGAGCCTCGCCTGCAAGGCGCGGGGAGATGCTCGCCATGCGGTGCCACCCTTGGTACAGGCGTACTGTGATGACCTCCTGTTGATAGCGCACTCCCTGCCGCAATTCCTGGAGTATGCGGCGGCGATAGCGCGGTATCTCACTGACATGGGCATGTCCCTCAACGATGGCAAATGCGCCTATGCCAATACTGCTCGCCTCCATTCGATTATGGTATACCTGAACCCAGGGGACACGGCGGCCCCATGGGTATGCTTACGTGTCAAGGGCACGGTACCATACTTGGGCCTGCGCCTCGATCCCAGGGGGATGGCGACCATGAAGGAGAAACATGTACTCCGGTGTGAAGCTCTGCTGGGCTGGTGCAAGAACACGTTAGGGCCGGCGTCGGTGCCTCATGAGGTGATGGCGGCTGTGGTTGGAGGCATCGTGCGGTACGCGTCGCCCTACCTGTCCGACACGGCGGAGGCGGTGATCAAGCTGAATACTGCCATCAAGGCTGCGGCCCTGCAGTTCGAGAAGCTGCCCAAGGACCTGTCCAACGTGGCGGTGCGGTCAGGTCATGGGCTACGGTTGGCGGATGTCCAGGTTATATGCCGCGATTCCGTCGTGGCGACCGTGGCTCAGCTCACCCACCACAGGTCGACGACAGTCCGGGATGAGCTGCGGGCCATGCTCCGAGACATGCACGTGCAGTACGGAGTGTGCGGGCAGTTCATGGTGCCCTCTGCGTCACTTGCCACACACGCTGGCAATACGTGGGTGGACAGGGTACTCAGAGTGATGGGGACGTTGCGCGTAGGACTTCTCATGCCATCGTCGGTGTACTCGTGTGTACACGCCCATCTGCCGCAGGTGCAGTGGGCGGGGCGGAAGTGGGTGTCTCAATCCTATACCTTCAAGGGTAGGGACATCTGCATTCTCTCGGGGCCCCGCACAGATGCGACAGTACAGTCCCTGACTGATCCCGCAAATGACCTCCTGCATGCGCGGCTCCCCTGCCCTGCGCCTGGGCACTGGGCTGTCCAGCTTCAGGAGTGCCATGAGGACCACCTGCACCTTCCGCACGCAGGAGTAGGGCCCCACCAGCTGGACCACGTGTGGCTCACGGGGCTCCGCAACGTCTTCCGGCCGCAGCTGCCCGGTCCGTTGACTCACCGGCTAATACACCCGGTGCGCCGAAAGAAGGCCAGCAAACGCAATAGACAGTCCGCTGCGGGGGACGTGTATGTGGTGGGCGGATACAGGGAGGAAGGATGGGACCCGGCCAGCCCGGGGTTGTCCATGCCGTTCGTCCCGCTAGCCCCCCTCCTGTTTCTATTGGGGGACGTCCTTGAGGGCTACTAACAGCAAGACGATCCGGCGTCTGTCCCCCTGCTCACTCCTCACGCCGGGGGCGGCATAAGCCCGCCACCACTGTGGGTTGTGCACGGGCGGCCAGCGTTTTCCAGGGCGTGCGCGGCGGTGCACAAGTGCAGCGAGTGGGCAATTGTTCTTCTGCTGCCAGCAGGCCCAATCCCCGATCCGGATGAGTACTCGGTCCCGGAAGTGGTCCGGATGTCCAACGTGCCGCACGATCCGCACGTCGCCGTCACGTCGTTGCGTGATGGCGGCGCAGTGGAGCAGGGGTCTGTGGTGGTATACCAGCCTTCCTGCTCCGCAACAGTTTCGGGAGCGGAGTATACCACCGCCCTGGACGCCATAAAGTCAGTCTGCGGATGTGACCTGGCCTGGAGACCACATGCGGTGTATCGACCGAGGGTGGTCCTGTTGCCGGAGCTCACGGCCTCCAGTGCGGCGTCCCTGGGAAAGGTGGTGCAGAGCCCCCACTCCGACGTGGCGTGGCTGGAGCCCCACCGGTACTGCTGGGTGCCGGTGGCGACTAAAGTCACATCGTCTGACGCATCGCCCCAGGGAGACGACGCCACAAACGTGGCGGTGGCCAGCCACGGAATCCCCACGTGGACGGGTGCCATCTACGGCACGGTCCCGGAGGCAGAGATCATTGGCGCGGCGGCGTACTTGTTGCACACGCCCCCGTCAGCGTGCACGGTACACGTGGTGGATGCGTCCCTCATAGGAGTGCATCTCGGTAGGGCGCAGGAGGCCCTGTACCGTGGCATCAAGGGGCCGACATCACATCTGGTCAATCAGCACGCACTGAGCTGGATAGTGGAGGGGCTGCGGCGGCTGCCGCGCCGAGTTGGGGGGCCGCACCACTGGGTGGTGAGGCAGAGCTCGCACTTGGCGGCGGTCCCGCTCGAGGCACCGGACTCTGCCGCGGCCCGTGCAATGGCCCCGCTTGTCCATCTTGTCCTGCCAAAGGAGCACGCCATCCTCTTGGTGCCGGGGGATAATGGTGAGCTCGAACCGCGTGTGCCATCCATGCAAGCCCTTCAGCAAGTCAGGGAGATGGAGTGGCGTTCGCTAGCGGCCCGCACCAGGGCGCACACGCCACTGGCTGGCGCCTGCGAGGCGATGCCCCTGGGAGCTGTGCACCACGGCCCAACGCACAGGAATATGCTGCGGGCACGTGACGGTCGCTTGTCCACCATGCAGGTCATGCGACGGTGGAGACAAAAGCTCACGCGTATGGCAATACCAGCCCACCCCTGTATCTTCTGTTGGGGGCCGGAGGAGGACATTGGCCACATGCGCCTACTGTGTGCGCGGGACGAGGAGGTGGCTGGGCTCCTGTGCAGGCGTGTGGAGGAGTTCACGGCGGAGCTACCCCTGACAGACAGGGCGGTGGAGTTCGTGGCGTGGAGGGAGCACGGCTGCAGGTGGACTGAATTCCTGATGGCGGGTGTCGTCCCCGGGGACCTGAACCGGTTGTTCGCTGCGGTGCGAGCGGCGTCGTCCCGGGGCCCTGCCAAGGCCAGGCTCTTTGTGGAGGACATGGTCCAGATTGGGGAAGATGTGTATGCCCGCAGGAACCATCAGCTCACCCAGATCATGCAGCTGCCGATGCAAGATCGAAGGAGAGCGGTATACGCGTTCCTGCGCGGTGACACACCCTTCTGCCCGCCGGCAGGGAGGATCCTGCAGCGTCCGCCGTGGAACCCGTTTGCCGGCCTCCCCGGCGACCTGCGGGCAACCTTTCAGAGGGCACCGCTGCACGCACTGCTGGTGTCGCGGTCGTGCATCCAGCATGAAGAGGCCCTGTCCTTGTTCCCTCACTGGATGGCGGCGGTGGCGCAGGCCTTCGACCTGTGGATCGGTTCCTGGGTGGCGCGGGACTTCACGACATTCAGGGAGTGGTCACGCGTGGTGTCGGCGCAGTCGTGGGCCCAGGTGCGTGGTACCAAGGTGAGAAGCTCTGACGGCCAGAGTGATCCCTGGCTTCAGGTGTATGCCAACCATCCAGCTGTGGGGAACGTCATGGGCTGGCCTCGCGAGGTGCTGCCGGTCCTTCAGCAACCTCTGTGCAGTCTCCCAATCCTGGCGGTGGCTGTCGTACTTGACGTGAGTACGTTGTGGCTGTACGACCGGCAGCTGCGACGAGTCGTACCAGCGGTCACGGAGCAGCGGTCCATGGCGGTGTTAATGGGCATCAAGCAGCTGGCACGGGTACAGGGCGACGACGCGCAGGGCCACGTCACGGAGGCCATGTTCTCTCTGCCAGAGGGGGACGACCACGTGGCTGCCGATGCCCGTCACACCCTTGATACCCTGGGCCTCGAGGCGGTCATTGAGGCTCGGGCGGGAGGACAACGCTTGGTTCTGGCTTCCGCCAGGGGCCCGGAGCAGGACGGGGTTGATGTCATCGGGGAGGTCTTACAGGACTACGGTTGGGAGCTCCTGGCGCATGGCACACACAGTCCCAAAGTGGCGCGGTGGCCCCGGCTGCTTGAGAGCCTGCCGGTGATGCCCGACGGGCGACCGATACTCCGCCCGGTGTCCACGTGGGAGGAAGCGAGGCGCAGCCGCCTCAGTTGTGCCACAGCACGCACGCTGGCGGGTGCCTTGCTCGGACTCCAGGACGCGTGCTGCGATGTATGGCAGGACCTGTGGTCGCAGTGTTGTGATGGTAGCTGCGTTCCGTCGCGGTCTGTGCTTCCGCAGCGATGCCACGGGTGCGGGGAAACGGTGTCAGTTTGGGTTCATCAGTGTGCCTCCATCCCGCTGTGCGGGACATGTAAGGAGCGTGCCGATAGGGGATGGCCTAAGGCGAGGTGGGCACTGCGGCACTCTGGACAGATGTCCTCTAGCGCCTGGAAGACTATCCAGGGTGGCCTGAAGAGCGTCCGAGTGGAAGGGGTACGGTGCCCTGGAGCGCCGTCTGCGGCCCTGTGCCTGATGCTGTGGTGGGCCGCTCTGGAGGGCGACTCACGGATACTCTGGTTGTGGCATCGCGGAGGAAATGGTGACGGCGTGGTGGGGGCCGGGGGTGCAGATTGATGGGGTTGGGAATTGTGGGTGCACCAGCTACCGTCCCTACGCTGGACGAAGCGGAGGGGGTAGCGCCTGAGAAGCAGTGCCTTCACGGCCTGATTGTGCGGTACTGGCAGGCGGCGTATGACGGCCAACGCGATGTGACAGGTCGTGCCGGCCTGATGGTGAGCCGTACTGCCCCCGTGCCTGAGGGTCGGACAAGGATGCTTCACCCGCCTGCCCCGGGTCGCCGCATACAACAGTGAGGTGTCATGGGTCGTCCCGACCAGGGTAATAAGGCCCAAACCCCTGTAGGGTATTCCCATGGCACCGGGGTCTCTACTGGCGGCCCGGCTACGGCAGTATTGGGAGTGGTTGCTCGGGATACACCGGGGTTGCACGGAGTTGTCTGGGGGTTACGGCGTCGCGGCGCCCCCTGGGAGTGTTACACGGGGTTACGGGGACACCCTGCAGGCCCCGGGAGCGGCGACGAGGCGAAGATGTGTGCGTAGAAGGGTATGACAGTGGGGTAGTCAGGGGGACAGTATGGCGGGCGTCGTGGAGACGGCGTGGCAGCCTGGGAGGAGCACTCACGGGGGGCACGTGGAGTTGCAGGTGACGGAGTACTGGAGTCTTGGGGGTAAACGCGGCGGTACTGGGATCCGTACGGTGGGGGTACGCGGCGGTACTGGGGAACCGTACAGTGGGGGAGCAGCGGGGAAGTTCCAGGTGACGGTGTACTGGCATCGTGGGGGTATACGCGGCGGTACTGGGGACCGTATGGTGGGAGTACGCGGCAGTACTGGAGGGCCGTACAGTGGGGGCGCTACGGGGTTGCATGGCGGTACTGGGGTGTCCCCCTGACCCCTTCAACAACTCAGGGGGAGCGCGGGGGCATCCCCTGGCCCCGTTAACAAACTAGAGGGACCGTGCCTGCGGGCATGTACATAGTCTAACCTCTGACCATGGCCTTGTGGTTGCGGTGGTGCCTGTCGTGGCGGCTCGCAGGTGGCATCGGCGTGGCAACAGCGTTACTGCGTGGCGTCGTAGCGAAGAGTATGCGGTCGCCTCACCACTGTAACGGCTTACCCCTGGGGGGCGCCAGTCCGGTCGGCTAGAGGCGAGGGGGGAAGAGGAGCGGCATGCTGAGTGGTCCGGGGGGTGGCGCGCGGGCCAATGCTATAAGTAGGCTCGCCACGTCGTCGGTGGGGGCCGAACCTGCGGCCTGGCCGCTGCTGTGGCGGAAGAGGCGCAACCACGGGAGCTGGCCAACTAGTGCAGGTAAGGGTCAAGGGTAGGCGCCAGGGCAAGGTATGTGGTCCGGATGAGGTGCACCTGGTTACCACAGCCCGGAGCGAGCCTCTGGTGGGTACCCCTGCAGGGGGTCGATAACCAAGCTACGGCACCCACCAGCCCGAATCCTAGCCAGCGATATTCACGGGTTGCGCCACTCCCGTCGCGTAGCGGCCGGCGTCCCCCCCTGTAGACCGTCAAGTTATTTTATACGTGGGCAAGTGGATGCCTCGAAGCTGATTGGGTGCTGGCCCCTGACATGGAGTGCCGGCATGGTATATATCTGGGGTGTGGGAGCAGCTCAGGGTCACGGGGACGTGGAATTGGTACCGTGTTTCTGTACTATACTAGGGGGATGGTGCGGTGGGTCGGTGGCGTACATTGTGGAGACATGGGGGCGATGAAAGCTGAGGGCCAGGGTAGGCTGGAGCCTCCCAAAAATCCTGGCTATGCACATACGAGCTATTGCGTGCTGGCAGAGGGATACGTGGAGTCAGGGGTGGTGGGCAATTTCGAGAACGCAGACGGCAGTGGATTCCATGGGGTCATGGGTGATGGATGTCTCCACGGTGGCGGGGGTACACGAACGATGGAGGGTCAGCTGTCGCTTCGCCGCATGCGTGCTGCTTTGTTCCTTGGTTGCCGCTTTGCGACGGACAGAGAAGCCCTTGCTTTCTACTTGTTGCGATGCTGCTGCGTTGCTTTGCCTTGCCCCCATACCCCCGGCGAACAAACGGGCCAGCGCCCGTCGCCGTTGCTAATGCTAACGCCATGCAGTTGCCACTGCCCCCAAAGCCTCGTTGACGCGTATCCCCGGTCCTCTGGGTCCTCCGTCATGCTGTGGGCCACCTCAGGCAGCCCTGGGACCCACGGGATCGAGCGAGGCAGGAACCACCTGTCGGCACGAGATGCCCGGTAACTCCAGTAGACGGCATGATAAGTGGTTATGACTATGACTATGACTATATATATATATATATGTATATATATATATATATATATATATTACTACACCCCTCTCCCCTTAAATCTAGCTAACAAGCAACAACAAGCAAGCAACAACAAGCAACAACAAGCAACAAGCACTTCTCCTCACCGTTTCGGCCATTGCTCCGCCTCATCGCTCCGGGCTCTACTCTACTCTAGCCATCTTGGAGCCCAGGTGGTGGCCTTGCCAAATCCAAGTTTTGAGCCAAAAACTCACCGCTGGCGGCCCGGGGCGGGGGCGCCAAGTCGGGAGGTGCCCTCCCAAATCTGCGCAGATTTGGGCCAAAAACAGCCATTTTTCGCCCAAAACAGCCCTAATAAGGGTTCAAAACAGCCAAACGAAGGCAAACGGCTATCACAGTCCACGTGCGGCTTGACTTTCTCCTGACCAAGGGACCTTTGGTGCCCTCTAACTCCACGATATGTCCGAGAAACGGCAGAAAAGGCGCCAAAAAGCCCCAAAATCTGCGCCATGTGCACCAACAGCCCGAAACCAAGAACGTGCCACATCTTCGGCTACGTGGCTCAAAACCGAATTCCGAGGGCACCTAGTCCACCCGCAACCCCCCACTTTTTATGGTTTCCAAGCCTCAGGGTGCCAAGTCGGGAGGTGCCCTCCCAAATTCGCGCAGTTTTGGGCCAAAAACAGCCATTTTTCGCCCAAAACAGCCCCAAAACCCAGTTAAAACGGCCAAACGAAGCGAAACGGTGGCTACATTCCACATGCGGCTTGACTTCACCGTGTCAAAGAGCTCTCTAGTGCCCTTCAATTCCACGATATGTCCGAGAAACGGCCCAAAAAGGCGCCAAAAAGCCCCAAAATCCGCGCCATGTGCACCAATAGCCCGAAACCAAGAACAAGCCATATCTTGGGCTACGTGGCTCAAATCCGAATTCCGAGGGGACCTAGTCCACCCGCAAACCCCCACTTTTTGTGGTTTCCAAGCCGCAGAATCGCCCAACGAGCCACCTAGACCCCCGTACCAGTGGTCACGTGGTGGGGCCAGAGGGCAGCCCAGCCTGCGCACGGCGGGGGCCAACGGTGGGTCCACCAGGGTCCCCGGGGCGAAAAAAATCGTTTTTCCCAAAGTTGTTCCTAGACCACTTGGGATGCTCAAACAAGTGTTTTTAGGTCGTTTTGAGCCCGTGGTGGCGCGTTTTGGGCCACGGAAAATCCCAAAATGCCTTGAAAATGGGCCGTTTTGGGACCAAAAATGCGTCAAAAATGGGTCAAAAATGTGTTTTCCCAAAAGTGATCCTGGACCATATGGGATGCTCAAACAAGTGTTTTTAGCCCATTTTGAGCCCGTGGTGACACGTTTTGGCCCATGGAAAATCCCAAAATGCCTTGAAAATGGGCCGTTTTGGGACCCAAAACGGGTGAAAAATGGGTCAAAAACGCGTTTTTCCAGAAGTGAGCCTGGACCAACTTGGATGCTTAGACAAGTGTTTTTAGCCCATTTTGAGCCCGAGATCACGCGTTTTGGCCCATGGAAAATCCCAATATGCCTTGAAAAGGGGCCGTTTTGGGACCCAAAATGGGTGAAAAATGGGTCAAAAACGCGTTTTTCCAAAAGTGACCCTGAACCATTGGGGGTGCACAAACAAGTGTGCTGAGCCCATTTTGAGCCCTTTTTGACCGAGTTTAGCCCCTGTCGCCACGTGTAGGCGCCAAGCTGTACCCTTCGCACGTACCTTAGTGCCGTATGGTGGAGCCACCTAGAGTTGGGGAGAGGGGTGTAGATTGGAGGATATATATATATATATATATATATATATATCTATACATATATATATATATATATATATATACATATATATATATATATATATATATATATATATATATATATATATCTACATATCTACATCTATATATATCTTAAGCGGCTCAAGTTGCATGGTCAAAATCACACCAAATGCACCCAATTTGGACCATGCAAAAAAGTAGTTTTTCACAGGCTCAGTTTTTTGAAAACAAAATATTAGTCCAAAGAAAGTATCTTTCTTACCATTTGTGCCATTTTGTGCCTTTTTTCGGACAGCCGAAAACAAAAAAAAACTATAAAAAAATAAATAAATCTTATGATTTCAGTGGAAAATGATGTGCTTTTAGCGGAAATTGGCCAATAAATACATTTTGCGTTCCCCTTGTTTTTTGGATGAACATGGTCTGCAGAAAAAATGATTGCAACATCATTTTCTGTTTTGCATGTTCATCGCATTTCTGGAAAAATGATTTATTGATCGAATTCTATGCGCGAGGCCTCGCGCAATTAAGACCAAGGATCATTAAAACAGAAGCATGGCGGATTAAATATCAATGCAAAGCATATGCAACATGTGGTTCAAGGGCTGCCCCATGCGCGAGGCCTCGCGCATAACTTACTAAACCAAAAACCTCACCCGATTCACTTTCTTTTGGAAAGACGGCTTCAGGGTCGAGTGGTCTTACTAAGTTAACTAACTTATATATACAAATACATGTATGTACATCTATATATGTATCTATATATATATACTTAGGCGGCTCAAGTTGCATGGTATAAAACGACAGAAAGTGCCCAAAATACAAGGCCTCAAAAAACATCAAAAGAACCATTCTTTGGCTTGCAAAAAATCAAGCCGTTTTTGAAACACCAAAAGAACTCTTATGTAAGGAATTTCGGCCTTTTCTTGGTCCTGATGTGTCCGAAAAATGCTTTTTGAGGGGGATGGATTGTTCCTTGCGCGAGGCCTCGCGCAAGGAGTAGTCCATTGCCACTTCAAAGTCAGGTAATGATGGTAGAATTGAGGAATCAAGCAGGTGCCTACACTGGAGTGACATTACAGGCACCCTTGACTTGATCACATTGTACAATATGTTTAGGCGGGCAGACATTCAGCGCTCCAAACATGCGTTGCAAATCTCATTGATGACTCAAGAAATCATTTCTAATATTGTTGCATTCCTAACAAAAGGAGCAGATACGTTGGAGGTGCTGCACAGGGTCCATCCTTCAGCATTGCTCATGATGCACACCTGCCACAAGTTATGGAGAGTGTCAAGCAAAAAAAAGAGTATCACTGGTAACACATGAAGCATGTCCACTCAACAGATGACGCTGAGCTGGACAGGGACCCTCCTTGTAGCTTTGGCCCAAGAAAAATTGATCCTTCCGTGGTTGACTATAGATCAAAGTAAAATGTGCAAAGGAAATATGAATTTGCCATGCATTTGTTTGGGCCAAAAAAACTGATTTTTTGGAGAGTAAAATGCAATGTAGTGCAAACGACACCGATTCTCAAGATGATGTTGGATACCTGGAGAAAGAAGGTACCCTCGGGGAAGCAGTCTGCCAAGCGCAGGGGTTGACCAAGCCCAAAAACATTTTTTCCGCCTCCGGGGGGGGCAAGCTTCTGGTAACTTTCAATGACTCAACGGCATTTTAGGTACTCGTTGCTTCAGTGAACGTTGTGCACAAGCGCTATCAGATGAGAACCCCCCACAATGGTACAAGGAATATATTTTCTGGTCCTTTTTTTGCGCGAGGCCTCGCGCAATGAGGAATGCAATGCAGTCCCAGAACTTGAAAGTCACAACCTATACCTTTTTTTTCAGGCAGTGCAAATCAAAAATCAAACCGTGAGGTGGGTAAGGTAAAGGGACCGGTTCATCCCCGGTGACCAGTTGAGCCCCACCCTGGGGATTATCAGGGCAGGGTGGGGATGAATAAGACACCCCCTGGGGATAAAAAGGGCACCCCCGGGGATAAAGAGGACACACCCTAAAATACTACAAACCATAAAAAGCTTGTGGCACATGTTTTCCTTTACAAACCCTGTAATGTTTTTCTTTCTCGTAAAAGGTTGTTCTCTTTTCTTTTTGTGAAACCATGCAGAGAGTTACGTCGCTCAAAACCCCGTGATGTGTTTTCTCCGTACCAAAAGTGTTTGACTAATGGTTTGTAAAAACATGCAACGTTTATTGGTTTTCTTACAACCGTGTACTATTGATGTGCCCTGTTTTGTACAACCATGCAGAGGCTTTTTATTTTTGAAAACTTTGTAATCTATTTGTAAGTACCAGGTTGCACTCTCCTATTTCATACCACTGTACAACTTTTAATTTTTTGTAAAACCATGCAACGTTTATTTCTTTGTAAAACCAATCAATGTTTGTTTTTTCGGGCAAAAGGTTGCACTGTTCTGTTTTGGAAAACCATGCAAGGTTTATTTTTTTTCCAAAACCTTGGACTGTTTTTTTTCTTGCTAAAGGTGGATGTCTCCCATTATGTAGAACCATGCAAGGTGTTTGTTTTTTTAAAACCGTGCAATGTTTTTTTGTTGCAAAAGGTATTTTCGTTTGTAAAACCATGCTTTTCAAAATTAAGGAGTGGTTTTTTTTTTTGGGAAAACGTGGTAATCTCCTGCTTTGTATACCTGTGCACTGTCTCCCTAGCACACTTGCACAGAGCAACACGGTGACAGTTTCTGAATGCTCCCGTACACCTGTTGTAAAGGTACTTGAAGCACTGAGACAGCTTATGGACATAAGCGTGTACCTGGCTGAAAGTGTATGGCTTTGCACTTTTGATGACCGCGCCTAAAAGCACAATCATTCTAAGTCTGCCAGTGTGTCCCATGACATACCCGGGGGTAGCCGGAGTCACGGGTGTGCAGAGTCACCACCCCGATTTTGAACTGGTTTTTTCGTGTTCAAAACTTCTCATCGTTTTAATTTGTAATGTCTGCGGTCCCCATGGCATCAAGCAATTGCCAGCAAGTGGCAAGCACGTGGGATGGGAGAGCATCAACCCTGCAGAAAGGAGGCTTCTCTTCACAATCTGTTGAAGCGTGTACCCTGCACCATATGCACCACAGATTGTAACGCGCACGCTTCCCACTGTACTCTGCTCCCAGCACGCTGTTCGGAGCAGGATGTGCACTGCACACAGCACTCAACCCGATGCAGACCACACCTTGCGCACTGCACCAACTGCCCTGTGCAGTGTGCACACTTCATACTGTCCATACACAGAGCACGACACGGTGTATGCAAGGAAAGTGGCTGGCGCGGTGGTTCCAGAGGGGATAGGAAGAAATTGTTTCAGGAGCAACAACGGCCCATGTTGACCTCGGTGGAGATATGGCAGGCACATCCTGTTGAAGGCAGATTACATTAGTGCGTGCGTGCATTGTGCACGATGCGGGCGTGCAGCGTGCACAATGCATGCGTGCAGTGTGCACAGTACGTGCGTGCAGCGTGTACAATGCGTGCGTGCAGTGTGTACGATGCGTGCGTGCAGTGTGCACAGCGGGTGCGTGCGATTTGCTGGCTGGGATACGACCGGTGCGCACTGGCAGAGGGGTTGCATGAGAAACGGTGGCAAAACAGCAGTGGCTCTCGGGCACCGAACCGAATGTTTCCTTCTGGTTTCTGAAAGGCACTCCAGGCATCATGAGTTTGTCGTTCCGATTTGTATGGGCACTGTATGATGGAGGCACCTGAGAATCCAAGGCACTTGGCCTCCATGAAGAAGTCGTAATCAAACTGCTCGAGCTGCATTTTCTGCATGGCCACTGCATGTGTGTGCATCATGAAAAAGCGCTGCAGGAACCAATTGTCAATCTTCGTGATGTCGTGGATCTCCGTAATGGTCATTCCCATCTGAAGCGAGGGAATTCAGACACTTGGAATTGTGACTGGATCCCACTTGGAATCAAATGACTGCCCCTGTTGCAGACTTGTCGCAGCACATAGGTGGAAGACAGAGATGTCCCTCCGGAGAAGTAATTGTGGGCTCCGTTGCACCCAAGCCTCCAGCAAGTCACTTGCCGAGTGCCGTCAGTCCCAATGTCAAACGCCCTCCTTTGTCTTTGACTGCTGACTGCTGTCAACTATTTGCCAACCGTAGTCAATTAATAGTAAAAAAAACCAGTGTCGGAAGGGCGACCTCATGGAGAATAACAGCACTTTGAGACAAGCAACGTGCGAAATTAACAGCGGACAAACATGTACGACCAGGGGTGCAGAGGTTTGTGGGCTCAACCCATGTGTGAAACACCAAAGTCACGCATCAAACCGTTGCTCGTGCCTGATCTGTCCTGTACGAATCCGCTGACCGGCCAGGCTCGACACGATGGACTAAATTTGCATCGCGTTCTGAACCTGGTTCTGCACCAACAGTCCACTGCAAGAAGAACTGAAAGCGTCGCTTTTGCTCCCTGTTTTCTCTGTGTGTTTGCGCTGGTAGTGCAGGTGGGTCCCAACCGCATTATCTAAAATGAAAAAAAACAAAGGGAAATCAATCTCGGAATCGTATATTTCGCGCAGTATTCATTTTGCTTTTACGTGGTGACATTTGGGCTTACGTAACTTTGCGGCGCTAATTTACGCAATTTCCCGCGGTAGTATCTGGCGATTTACGGGATCGCCAGATGGATCTCGATTATTTTTATAATGTTCAAAAGAATATTTCTTTGATTATAAATCGTCATCTCCTGATAACATTATTTGCCTGGCGATCCTGCGCCGCGACAGTGGGTGTCTAACTGGTCCCTTTACCTTATGTATATATTTCACTTGGAGGGAGTAGAAATTGAGTAGAAGGGATTGGATATTCACTTGGAGGGAGTTGAAATTGAGGGGGAGGCAGTGGATTTGCGCACTACGCTAAACGCGTTCAAAACAGCGAAGCAAAGGGCAACACTCGCCAATCACACATCTGTCAGTAAGGATTGAAACACGCGATTTCACCGAAGAAATTGTAAGAGCGGCTGAACGCCACTATCAGATGCCCACCAAATGAGTGACCAGAAGGTGAAATTCGAACAACTTGCGGTAATTAGAACAACAACATAAAATTCATACCTTTCTGTCAGTTGCGGTGGTTTTCTCAGTTACGCGTGTCGCCTGTTCGTGTGCAGTCTTTCTCAGACTGCATACCGTCACCGGCGTTTGTCCTCGTCCGCGCGACCAAGGCGGTACTGTACATTCTACAGTAATACTCAGGGTGGGTGCAGATTTCACCCATTTACATGATATGGAAATTCAGGTTATTTACCTTATCTCTTTGCACTACTCAGCAACATGTCCGCTCATCTTTCTTGCCAAGTGTAACCAATGAGGATTGCAAGAGGCTCCCTAGCTGATGGTTGGTTTGCCAAATGGTCATTTAAGGTAGGCTCTCACCGCGCAGTAAGATCGTTTCTCCTTGGCACTTGCTCGCAGGCAAAGTTCACTTTAGCTGGTGAACAAGAATACGACAAACTTGCACGCCACTTGCACACCGGTTGGCGCGCGGAAATCAAGCAGGAAAACCATTTCTTTGATGGTGCTAATGGTGAATTGACAGAGAATGATGCTGTTTTTCGGCTCCGCATTTTGGTTGACAAGGCTGAGGTGTGCTGTTTTCCTATGTTTTCCTATGAAGCCCTAAAGCCCTGCATTCACTTGCATTCACTGCATGGGCGTGCTTTTCATCTCACGATTATCGTCCTGAAACCTCGCCTCCATCTAACACTTTTAACACATGAACTCATATTTCCTTGAATGATTTCGCTCTAGCTATGCGGGATTCGGGGTAGCCCAAAGTGTACAATGTGGAGCTTGAAGATACTCATTGTAGTATGCGACAAACTTTTTGGAGTTCTCTGAAGTGCAATGATTCTCTTTGAATTTCAGGCAACTATCAAAGACAAGGCCATATTGGACGAGGGGTCAACGTTACGATGGGCGGAAAAGGCCGTACTAGCGAGGGAACACGCAGCCGAAGCGATCAACAACCCCAACTCTCTATTGGCACAAAAGGGTAAGTTCTCTTGTGATCCGGAACTAGGGTGAGGGCCGGTCCCTCTTGAGCATGAATGGTGTTTCGGTGATTCCAGTATCCCCTTTTCAAGGCCAGCGGAGTTTGGTGATGCCTCAGAACATTGAGGGCACCAAAAGGTTGTATTTTATTGGACGTGTAAGGTGCATTGGCCGTCCAAACACTCTTGGCTTGTGGAAGTGATCATTCAAGTTTGGGGGTTTGATCACCACACATGAAATTGCGACCATGAGGCTCAAAATACAGCTAATCTTACGTGCTCCAAAGGACCACATGAAAGTTCCTGGCTTCTCTCTCCCCACCAAGAGTAAACTTGTAGGTTTCGAACAAAGCGAAACTTTCAATGAAATTACTGCACGTTTCTTCGGCAACCCATACCTTTGTGACTTGCTGCCACAAATTTTGAGGAAATTAATTTTACCTGCTACCCGCTCATGGCACATTTCAAAATTATTTACTTTTCAATTGACATACTGTTCAAAGGTTTTAGAACTATGGCGGTTACAGTGGTGTATTATTGCTAGAAAACGGGTGCCGCCCTTCACCTTGGGAATTAGCGGGTCAAAAACATGCATCTACCCGCTACCCAACACCCTTATTTCAAGCATTAATTATGTTTACCCCATAATCCGCGCGGGGGGGCTAGAATTAATTAATTAGGCAGGTAGCCAGGCGCGCCTTGACAAACACTAGCCCCCCCCTCCCCCTGCCGTCCGTGAAACCTCTTGCGGCAAAGTGTTCCCAGCTTTTCAAGTTCTTGTTTTTCACGTGGTCTTGGAAAAAAGGAAGGAACAGCACATTTTTAGTCATTTTCGATGGAAAGATCAGCTTAAATTTCATTGAAAATTTCGCTGATACAGCACGTATCTTTGCCCGCCACAGCGGCTGTTACCAAACTCTCATAATAACATTTTTTTTGAACTTTTTTCTATTTTAACTGTCGTCACTCGACAACATTTTGTGTTTGGCCCTAGATTGTGTCATTTTGCCTAGTGTCAGGGATGGTATGGTCTCCTGATCCTCTACTCTCTCCCTATCCTGTTTACATGCTACACTGCAGCTGTGTGATCAGTTTGTTGTTCGGTGCTTTGTGTGACTTCGTGTGACCTGGTGCCCCTCTAGTACGCGATAGCCTTGCTCTCATGATCACATGATGATGATGATGATGATGTGTCTCATGCAGGTATTCGTACCATTTCCTCGGCATGCACCTACATGTTTCTCATGTTTCTATAATTAGGTTAATTAGGGAATGAGGTCATAGTTTAATGTGTCACATTATGCATGAGGATGTCGTCATGGGATTTTTCCATGGTCCTGTTGCACCATCACAAACACAACTGTCATTGTAGTGTGTTGTAGTGTCCTTGTGTCCAACTACTCCCCGGGGGAGTAATGTTGGCGAGCATGCATGGAGCTACAATAGTTAATGTGTGTTGTTTAATTAGGAGAGGGTGCCCTCCCCGCGTCCTCCCCCGCGTCCCGCTGTACCGTGAAACCAATGATATTTGTCTTGATTATAACACATAGGGATGAACCCCAAGATGGTTCATTGATGCTTGAATTTTTAGAGGTTTTGTTGCCCCACGGACTTTTTTGAACAACGTGGTCACTTTTTGTTCCTTCGTCATTGCGTGGTGCACATGAATTGGTCAAATATTTCGCAAGAAGACTACATCCCCGGGTTGGCCTCTAACTGTTTTTTGTAACCATATGCAGCCGAGGATCATTTCTTTCTTTCTTTTTGTGCGCCACACCATTGATATGTTACCGGATGGGACTTGAACCATTTTTTACAGTCATGCGGGTAGCTCGGAATGCTGAAGCTTTTGTTTCTGTGGCTATTTGTGGTGTGCTGAAGGACATGCGTACACACATGTCCAAAACACTACCAATGCGTCGGGCGATGTTGTGGCATAGGATTCCGGTGGATGGTTGCAATCCAAAGGGACATCTTGTGTTGTTCTGTGTCGTATGGAAGGATAGGACGACCTGGGAGGGCATAACGCATGCCAAACCCCCAAAAATATCTAGGTCCCTGGAAAACGGCCAATTTCATGCCCTCCCCACGTCCCCCCGGTATCCCACCCGTGCGTCCCCCCTGCGTCCAGGGCGCCCTCAGAGGAATTATGTGAACTTGTTGTTATCGTTTTACAACGAACTCACACACGTCGATGGGACTGGGGATGTAGTGCAACAGGCATGGGGGGGGGGGTTATGGGGGAGGTGATGTAGATCATTTTTGATCCGAACGCCAGGCAGTGGAGAGGAGATGGGGCTTTCGAGGGTGGTGATCCAAAAGTGATCCAAGGATCATTCCTGGACCATTTTGCACACTGTACTTTCAACTGTATGCCCATGGTCTTGTGGACTTGTGGATCAATTTTGTGTGACTTGCCTCAACTTTGAACCATTTTCGTGATTCCTTTTTTTGGAAGATGGATTGTTGGCCTAATTTTGTGTGCCTTTGTGTGCCTTTCCATTTTTTGTTTTATATTTTTTGCGTCATTTTTGTCAACAGGAATTGGTGGATCATTTCTTTTTTGGAACTTACATTTTTGGATCGTATTTTTCCATGGATTGTTTCCTTTTTGGGACTTACATTTTTGGATTATATTGCTTCCACACAAATTGGTGGATCATTTCTTTTGAGGACCTACATTTTTGGATTTTTCAACACAAATTCATGGATCAATATGGTGTTGTACTTGCACTGTGTGTTATTGTTGCTACCCATTGCATCATTTTTCTTGATGATGAATTGGTGGATCACCTGCATGCATGGATGGTCCGGGAAACCGTGGATCATTTTGCAAGGGAGTCGGGGGGGGGTATGGGGTAGGAGATCCATGATCCGCGGATTTTTGGGGGGCGGATGGGGGGGCGGGGGTTGGACCCCCGGGGATCAATGATCTGTGGACTACCTACTATACGTAGACGGGCGGAGCCCCATGGCGCCTTCGAGTTTGAAGGCGAAACGCGCCACCACTTGCAAATGTAGCCCTATTGGCATTGTATGTACGGTATGCTATTGGGACCAAAACTTTTTTTTTCGGTTGGTGCATGATTAGGGGTTTGTTCAAAAAGGCGATCCGTTTAATGAGTAGTGCATGCAACATGCTGAAGAGGCATGCTAAAGAGGTCAATACCGTGCCGTTTGTGTGCCTCCATCTTTGTGCTATGTTGCATTTGTACTTTTCGATGTGACTCCTCTTGTGGTTGCTTTTTGTCGTCCTTGTAATTGAATTTCCTGGTTTTTTTGATTCAAGGTTTTATTCCTTCTTTCCTTTTTTCTTTTGGTTTTCAATTTTCATAGGTGCCATTTTAGGTGCGGTAGGCAGGGGGGGGGGGGGTTACTCCCTCCCTCCTGACTGTAGACCCACCAGGAAACCCCCATTTATAAGACCCACCCCTTTTTTGGCCCCTCTTCGGCAACGACAGCTAGCTGTAAGACCCGCTTCAAAAAAGACCTCTATACAAGACCCACCCGGGAAAATTTTGCGGAGCACAAGGAAATGAAGCAAAATTGTCCTCAACTTCACCCCGAACCCCGAAAAAATGCCAAAAAACATTCATTGGATGCTTTGAGTGATGGGATGGTGTCATGTGTTTAACCCTAGTGCATGCACGAAATAATACAAATCTCAACAAACTCTGCTTGCCTTAGGCTCCCTAGGATGGTGTCATGCGATTTGCCAAGTTGGCCTCAAATGCTTGCGAGACGAGAGTATCACACATTAATACACCACATGCCGTGGGGGCATATCAAACACAATGGATGAATAAATGGATCCTCCTCTTCCAAATCTTCTTCATCATGTGGATCCTGAATGTGTGCATGGTATTCGCTCATAATAATGACACTGAGGAAAATAAAATGAATAAATTTTTTGTGGAATTGTACCAAGATTGTTGAACCTCAAAATTCTTCATACATCAATGTTTTGATTCGTTATGTGAAAATGTGTGGTGACACAATGATGATGTCATTGCCCCCAAAAACAGTTTTTTTCGGTTGAAAAATAAAAACGGATAAAAGTTCCGTCACCGAAACTGGCATTCTGTGGTGGGTGAGAAAACAGGTCACAGTGTGCTCCGTATCAAAGAAGTATAAGACCCACTTCAAAAAGACCAGTATATTATACAAAAATTGTGCCAATGCCCCGGATATCTGCGGATATCCCGGGTCAATGCCACGGATATCGACCGGAGGCCCCAAGGCCCCAATAAGTCAGGATTTGTCGGGCATTCCATCTCCTTTTGCATTTGAAGAGAAACCCAAAAAAAAGGTGGAAGTCGAGGTGAAAAAGGAAATGCAATGCTACTGTTGTGACGAAGCAATTAAGAAGAATGCATGTGGCACCCAAAGACCGGTCACGTGTGACATTTGCCATGCGGTGTACCATATGTCTTGTGCCAAGCTTAGGTTTCCTCCAAAGTTTGGTTCATGGGCCTGCGAATCTTGTGTCACCGACATGATTGGCTCCCAGTAGACCATCTATATGTGGCTATATTTTCCCTGTTTGTAGAGAGCTTACTTGAAGCTCTGTGAGACAAATCACACCTCGGACATTGCCCCAGAGCTCCGCCATGTGCTTCCACACAGCATGGCAGTGCTCTGCCCTGAACCTCCCGCACGTGGGGATGACCCACGCAGATGGCAAGGTACCCCTCCTCTGTGTGGGGAGCTAGAAACACCACCGTCGCCTGGTTGGCGGCGTGGTATGTATCTGTGTCCTGCTCCAATCGCTGTGCCAGAGCCTCCACGGCATCACAACTAGCCAATGGCATGGGATGCCGGCAACATGTAGCGCACAATGGGGTGCGCCGCAGGAAGGTGTGCGCAAGAACCCCCCCCTTCTAGCGCCCTTTTTGCATGTCTACCCAAGCCTCACCACCTTGTGTGGTTGAAAAGTGGTTCGGGGCCAATCACCGCATGTTTACGCCCCTTTTGGTGGCTGATTTTCACTTTTGTCCGAAATGGTCCATTTTTCCGGATTTTCCACACATCCCCCTCTTGCTGCAAGGGGGGTTCTAGCACCCTTTCTGCACCCTTTGTGCACCCCCCTTTCTGCGCTAGAACCCCCTTTCTGCACCCTTTCTGCTGGGGGGTTTCTGCGCCAAGGCATTTGGCAAGAAGGGCACCAAATGCATCCACCAGGTTCAAATCTGGTTTCTCAAGTGTACATGCAGTGCCTTTTTTTTCGGTCCCTTGTGGCCTAGCCAAAGGCAAGCCTTTGCCGGGCCGCTCAGTGTCGTAATCCCAAGTCAAGGGTCTCCATGTTCAACACATGGGTGAGACCACGTCATGAAACGCGTGGGCGGCGTAGGCACCACCCACGCATGCTGCTTTTGACAGCCAGTTTGAAAGGCTTATGCCTGTGTTCAGCACGTATAGTGCTGAACACATAATGGTTACGATACTTTTGGAGCACCGCTCCACAACGGGCCACTGTCCAATGGACCCATGGGGTTGACTTCCAACCCAATTTGAGCCATGCCTCACCGATTTTGCGGCAATGAGACTTGGCCTCTTGCACCCGACCATTGGTCAATGGTGTCTTTTGCCTCCACAAGGCGTATAGGCTACGCATATTGCGCAGCAACACATCAATCAGTGTCCACAAGAGGACACCACCAAACATGGTGTTCGGAAAATGGTTCCAGGGGCCATTTCCAATTCGAACATGATACTTGGGGTCTGTCAAGAGCAACATAGAGGTGCTGATATCAAATTGCCCCGCCTTAGTGGTCCTTTGCAAAAGCCTGTCAGCAGGAGCCACATGCTTTACATCGGCTAAAAGGGTAGACCCTATATCAGCAAAACCAGTGGCGATTCGCCGCACTCCAACAACAGCCACTGTCAAGGTGGTAATAGTTTCTGTTAGGCGCTTCCTGAAAGCATTGTGTAAGTACGAAGCCAACCCCAGATACTGTACATTCGCCAACTCCTGGTCAACTCCATGTCGAGAGCATTCAACTTGCTTGTACTTGGGCACTGTGTTGTTGCTACGCCTTGTGCATGAAACGTGAGGAACTATCTATATTTTACAGCTTATGGTTGCGTTGCTTTGTTGTTATGTTGCAAGATGTCGGTTTTTTGGGTCGAAGCCAATTTTTGGAAGCCAAGTCAAAGTTTTTTCACAAGTTGGCGCGCCAAGTCGCAAGTTGGCGCGCCAAAAGTCCCGAGTTGGTGTGCCAAATCCGGACTTGGCGCTCCAAAACTGTCAAGTTGGCGCGCGCCAAGTCCGGTTGTCGCGCGCGCCACCAGCCCAGTCGCGCGCGCCCAACAGTTGGATCGGTGGGGGGACACTTGGCGCGCGCGCCAACTTGACAGTTTTGGCGCGCCAAATCCGGATTTGGCGCGCCAACTCCGGAGTTGGCGCGCGCCAACTTGCGAATTTGCGCGAGCCAAGGCCCGGGAAGCCAACTTTGGGACTTTTTCACCGTGTAGGAGTGTTTTCAGCACGAGAGGGGCATGAAACCCGGGGTTTTTCAGGGTAAAAAGTTTCCATTTACACCAAAAAGGAAGAAAAAATCTCTAGGTAGCCAGTGTAACAACATAATAGACACCCGCCATGATTTGGCTGCATTCCTAAGCAAGTTGGCGAATGTCCCTTGGCTTCGTAGTTACATGGTTACCCTACAACCTGCGTGTGCATAGTCTCCAATGCGAATACACACACGTCGAAAAAATGCCCCCCACTGAATTTTGTTTACCGTGCCCTCTATCAGAACCAACCCACAGGCATCGGGGCGGCCCCACCAACATCCCCCCCCCCCCCCACGTTCATCACCATCATTAGTTTCCCATCCCTGGTTAGTTTACATTGAAACTTTTTGGTTAGGTTTTTCACATGGAGTGTACAACTTTCTTGTAGGTGGATGATTGGGGCATTTAGGCCCGCATCCTCATCTAAGGCTTGCAGCCATGCAGCGTCATCGGGGCCGTCCATGCACGCCCACATCACCCATTTATGGATGTCCCCCGCAGCAAACATCGATCTTAGTGACCGATGTGTGCCACAATGCCGTTGCACCGGGGCATATCAAAATCCAAACCCTTTCAGTTTCCACTTGAAGCTCCCCTAGGGTCTCTACGATCTTGAATGTGAGAACGAGGTCTTCGAGTGTTGTTGTCGCTGCGCACCGCCGCTTGATCATGTTGGGGCCATTGATAGCGTAGGTTGTGGTGGCTTCTAGTGTTATTCTTGTGCACGCTTTCGCAAGATCACGACGCGTGCATTCCCGCGGGAGGGCCAACATCTGCCGTATTGATAACTTGAATCTCCTACCGGTGGCCCACAGTCCGATGGCGCGCACTACACGGGGGTCCTTATCGTCGTGCTGCCCGGCGAAACGGATGTACAATCCCCCACCACCCTCAACGACAACTGTTTCCGGATCCACTAAAATTTCCTGCATAATGGTCTGTATGTGGTGCGCCGCTCTGCTCGTGCCCTCCCCTTGATGGCAGATGGCAGATGTTGGCCCTCCCGCGGGAACGCACGCGTCGTGATCTTGCGGAAGCGTGCACAAGAATAACACTAGAAGCCACCACAACCTACGCTATCAATGGCCCCAACATGATCAAGCGGCGGTGCGCAGCGACAACAACACTCAAAGACCTCGTTCTCACACGCCTCCAAGACCCCTCGGGTGCTTGTTACCTCGAGTAGGACATTAGTCGCGCTGTGCACGATGTGCTTCAGGTGGTGTCACGAGTGGGAGGCTTCACATAGCCTAGCCCTTGCGGACACCACCGAGATTTCAGCCCCATACGCTTGCATGCATTCATTGGCCCCAAAATGTGCTATACTATTGTTTTCTGTGTAATTTTACATTCAAGTGAAGGGGTGGCGCCATGCGGTGCGGGGTTCGTGGTAGTACATTGATACATTGCACATTTGTGACCCTTTGACCGCTTTGAGCGCTTCACTGTGCCTGTGTCTGTACCTTGGGAGGGGTCTAAACGCGAGAGCAAGGCAAAACAGGGGGGGGGGGTGCTTGAAGGGGGTCCCAGAAGGAGTGCTGGAAGAGGTTCCAGCGCTGGCTCACGAAGGGGGCTCCCCAGGGCCGCCTTCTGAGGTGCGGCTGCATTTCCCTTGCCCGCCAGCTTTTTGGGGGGGGCGGGGGGGTTGATGTCCTTGGCGGCCCGTTTTTTTCCTTTTGCGGTCCCACTGCGGGCACTCCGATCACTGCGGCCGCCATCACTCTTCCCCCCATCCGTCACCTCCCCATCACTGACCACCTCTGGGTCAATGACGTCCCCCCCCAGAGCGCTGGCACGGAAGGTGGAGACGTGGCCACGCATGGCGTGCCAAGCCTCCGAGAAAAACCCCTCCCCCTGCACGTCCCATGACAGCACCTGCTTAAAAGCAATTGAGCCAGCGCGCGCCATCAACCCCCCCTCCTCCGACCCCACGGCTAGGTCCAAGCACCAGTGTTTGGACCCCAGCCGGTAGGCAAAACGGGCTACAAAAAATCCCCCCTCCCCTGCCACAAGCCCACAATCCTCAGACAGGGTCACCCTGCACGGCAGGTGCATCTGGGTGACCGTCGTTTGCTGCGCGGCGGTGACCGCGTTGAGGGTGACGCTCCAATACCACCTCTCGGTGGAGTGCCGCGGTACCCCCTTCACGTTCACCGTCCTGTTGAGGAGGTACGCCGGTGCGGGCTGCTTGTTGACCGGGGCAATGTACAGCCCCAAGAAGCCCGCGCGTACATCACTGGCCCGGGGTGGCTGCACCACGGGAAAAGGGACCGGGGACCCGATGGCCAGGTCGGCGAGTGATGGGCCCACCGGCCCCCGAGCCTTGTCAACCGCCGCTGCCATCGCAGGCTCCGCTCCCGATGCCCCATCCTTCATCGCTGACACCAGTTGCAGTTGCCGTCGCGTTGCCAGCGGTGGTCGTGAGGAGCTGCCTTCGGTGGGCGGCGCGAACGTTACCGGGCGCAAAAGTTGACTCTGTGTTTTGCTGCCGTTTGCATCAACCAAAGGCTCGTGCAGGGGGAATTGAGCCTGCAAACGTAGGGGGGGGGGGGGGGGTCCAAAAAAAAAGATGGAAACAGCAGCAAAGCACAGAGTCAACGTTCGCGCCCGGTAACGTTCGCGCCGCCCACCGAAGGTGCCAGGTAACGTTCGCGCCTCCCCCACTGAGAGCTCACTGAGCCGTCAGTGAGAGCTAATTGGGCTCACTGAGCGCTCACTGAGCCATTTGGCGCGCTCACTGAGCGCTCACTGAGCGCTCACTGAGCGCTCAGTGAGCGCGCCAAATGGCGCAGTGAGCGCTCAGTGAGCGCTCAGTGAGCGCGCCAAATGGCTCAGTGAGCGCTCACTGAGCGCACCAGACGGCTCAGTCAGGTCTCAGTTGCACCTCCAGACTGGCAACTGCAACTGGCGGCAGGGTGCTGGAGCCGCCTGAGCACAGCCCCATGCAGGCCACACACAGGGCCCGTACAGGCCCCCATACAGGCCCCGTAAAGGCCAGCAGCAGACTGGCACGGCCTGTGCAGTAGGCCCACGCGCTGGCCAGCCTCTGCACATGTTAAACCCACTCGTGGGGCACCCTGTGCACATGTTAAACCCACTCGTGGGGCACCCTGTGCACATGTTAAGCCCGCTCGTGGGGCACACAGAGAACCCCCTGCCAGCCCACAGCCCCACAGGCCCACAGCCCCAGACCCACCTTTCCAAACACCCTGGTGCACCCCACCACCACCCTGTCGCGCCCCCTACCAATATTCCGCCCAACACCCCGGTGTGAATCCTGCAGGGCAGGGGGAGAAGGGAGTAAGACCTTGCCGCTGCAGATGCAGCGCATCAAAAGCGGGACCTCGGCGCCCGCATCGCTCCGTGTACACCGCTTCTCCGGCCCGCGATGCCACGAGAAGCCGAGCAGCAAAGCCTGCTGTGCGGAGATGGGGCGGGAGCAGGGGGCCCAATACTGCTGCAGCATGGCGGCCTCCCCGGGTCCACTGTTACCCAGGTCGAGCCATGATGGCCCGCTTGTCCACAGAACGTCGCCTTCCTCCACGTACACGTGGCACATAGGGTCGGCGGCGTCCAGGGCAGGCCTGGCCAGCAGCAGCGGGTGGTATGGGCAGCCGGGGCCTGACGCGCCCACGGGGGCCAGCCAGTCGTCCAGCTGCTCAAACCGCGGCAGACCGACCGCGCCCTGCAGTCCCTCGCCGAAGGCGAAGTACTGCCCCCAGTGGCTGATAGCCCTGGGGTTGGGCAGCGGCCCGTCTCCCCGTGGCCGTGAAGCCAGCTCATCCTTGGCCCCTGGCAGAGGGTCAAGGATGAACCGCTCCACGTCCACCCACTTGTGACGCTCGTCGGGGGTGAGGAAGCGGAAGAGAACGACCTGCTTCCCCACCCCCGGCAGCGCGGCGAGACCCCGATGTCTCAGCGTGGAGGCAAAGAGAACCATGTCCCCACGCTGAAACTCGAAGGTCTCGACCCGCAGAGCGTCATGGTCACCCAGGTGGCTGCCCAGGTGCACCTCTAAATGATACTTGTCCGAGAGGACAAGCATCATTGAGAGATGGTCGGGCAGCTCACCCATGATAGGGAGCGTCCCTGGCAACTTATCAATGTCAGTGTGCCAGGTCTGCTCCCTAGCATCTTCCCCGGCGGCAATTGCCGACCACTGCGTTGGGAAGAGACCCCTCATCTCGGGCCAGCGAGCACTGCACTGCTGACTAGCCCGTTGCAAGGGGTCCCTTCCCAACACAGAGATAAGCTTGCCGGGCCGAGTACCCCAGCGCCGTGGCAGTTTGGGATCAGCCAAGCACTCCTCGCGAGAGTGTGCATTGGACAGCAGATCCCAAATTGCATCCGGCTGGGTGCCGCAGGAGTCGACGAGAATGTGGTACCAGTTCTCGCACTCCTTGGCCTCTACCGCCCCCCTAACCACCCGGAGCCCCAAGTCGCACAAGGACTCATCCGACTCAAGGTCATGAGCCGGGAGTTCATGTGAGAACACCGGGGCAGCCAGGGAAATGTAGGGGGGAGGGGAGGCGGCACCGCGGAGGAACACGGGCTCCTTGGTCCTGTACAAGGCTGGGGTGGTGTAGTCGGGCACCACATGGCACCACTCAGGAATGATGGGACAAGCCGAAAGGCTTTCCCACCATTCCCCTGACACCACCCCGACCCCGAAAGGCAGGGGCTCAAGGAGTCCCTTCTTGGGAGCGACGTGGCTCACACCAAGATCTGAAGTCCAACCGTGTTGGAGATCTTTGGTGTCATGAACCCGTGTCCCGAACTCGTGGGGGGTACCGATCAGCTTTCCTGAGGACTGCTGCACCAAATCTTGGACAGCAGCCACAGGAAAGCGGAAGCGTACGGCACGAAGAGCTGGATGCACCTGGCGCAACATTTGGTTGCACCGGTGCATCCAGCTCTTTCCAAGAAGGGTCACATCGGTCACGTTGATGTGGACCACTTCTGGGGAAGGGGCAGGGAGCTGCTGGGCCCACAGCTTCAAGGGCTCTAGGTCCGTCGAAGGCACCCCCGGGTACGCTGCCTCTGTGAAAGCGGTAGGTACCCGGGGGCGACTAAGGAAAGACGCGAGAGCCTTTGAAGCTGCCGGTTCCAGGCCTGGGACAACAATAGACATGGTGTGAAAGAGAGGACCTATGGGAGCGAGAAGGAATGGATGGGTAGGCGGATAGGGGGGCGGAGGAGAGGCGGAAAGGGGGGGGAACCCTCTGAGTGAGCCCCCAATTAGCTCTCACTGAGCGCTCACTGAGCGCTCACTGAGCCATTTGGCGCGCTCAGTGAGCGCTCACTGAGCGCTCACTGAGCGCTCAGTGAGCCGGCTCAGTGACGGCTCAGTGACGGCTCAGTCGGGCGCTCAGTCAACTGAGCCGTCGCCAAAAAAAGTACCCCCCCCCTTGAACCTTGACCAAGTGAGTATCTAAAACTTCTAAAAACATTAAATGCACATTACCTAGCATGCAAAACGCACAACAAACAAGCACAAAGACATCGCAATGCACAACTGAGCCCCAAATGAGCCCCAACTTCACATTTCCACTTAGCCACCAGTGAGCCGCAGGTACAGTCGAATCTGAAATTCACGCACCCAAATTCACACATAAATTCACGCTAGGTTCACAGATTCACGAGACTGTCCAATTCGTACGACATTCGTACGAAATTCGTACGAACTTCACGTTAATTTGCCCCACTCTCCATTGTTTCGCTTTCTCACCGCTCTCAAAGCCTTTCTTTACTACTTTTTGTGACCATGTCCCAGGAGACTTTGTCGCAGCTCGCCTCCCTGCAGTCACGCCCCGATCTTGCTGCCGACACCCTGGCGCAGTACCAAGCCCTCCCCGGCGCCCACCACCAAATGGAGGAGGCGACTTACCAGTCGGGGGCACTGGGGGTGGATGATGTAGCGGGCTAGGCAGCATCCCTCGCCCCCTCCTCCGACGTAATTCACATTGACCCGCGCAGCCCCTCCCGCAACTCTTATCTTGGGGGGAAGGCCTGGGCCACAAATTTGTGGAGGGAACTCCAGTTCCGACTTCCCTCCCTTAAGTTTTTGCATCTCACCCCTCAACCCTCCACCATTAACCAACTGCTCAACTCCATGCGTACTAACCCGGTGGGGAAGCCCAAGGACACCCACATCTAGGTGTACCCCACCACTAACCTTATGTGTATTCCCCACCCATTGCGACATGGTATGCCTGCAGGATGTTGCTGCAGGGGCACCACCTGACCATTTTTTCCCCCCTTGACCTAGCACCTTGCCAGCCCCGGGTGGTGGGAGGATGAGGGCATCGCTCCTTTCCATCCCACCATCCACCCAAAGGTGCGCATCCCCGACATCACCCACCCCGCCTTCTACAGTAATTGCTGTGCAATGGTACCGTGCTGCCTCATGCACCCCCCCCTTTCATTTCTAGTGAACCCCCCCTCCGCACCGAACCCCTTCCCGAACCCCCTCATGGGGTGATGGGCAACCCCAACCCCACCTTGACAAAGTTGGCCCCTCAACGGCTACATTGTGCTTCGGAGGCTTGTGGAAGCACGGGATTGCGAGGTGGCGTGGGGGAAGGTGATGAAGGCGTGGGGCAGCGGCGACGAAAAGTCGTCGCAAAAAATTGAGGGGCTGTTCAACGCCGCACGGAGTGAAGATCAGGCAAGGGATCCAGATGTCCTGCGGCGTTGGCACATCAGAAGCTCGCTGGGGCAGGGGGTCGGGGGGCCTCTTTTCAAGAAGTTCCACACCCCCGTCATATAAAGTGTTCCTCAAGTTGGGAACCTCTACCCAATGACACCGGGCAGCGTCATCGTGGCGAGTGTGGGGAGTGGGCCGCAGTTCCCCCACACCAACGTCGCGACCCACCCTGAGGTGCTCCCCCCCAACAATAGGGACATCTCGGGGTGTCACCTGAGTAGCCCTCTGCCTGTGAGCCACCACGTGGCGGTGCAGGCGGAGACGGCCGTGGGGATGTCGGGGGAGGTGCGCTAGGACACCATTCAGCTGCAAAGGGGGGACATGCTGCTAATGGTGGCCACCAGCCGCCACCATGGGATGCGTGCCCGCCCCCCCCGACTCTAAGGATGGGCCGCGGGGCCTCTTTTTAACTTGTGGACCCTCGACGCCAAGCACCGCCGCCACCAGCCCAACACCACGCACCTAGACCCCCCCCCCCCAAAGGCCCTAGCCGTTGCTAGGGAATTTCCAACTGGAACTGCCCCAACGTGGACCAGGTGTTGTTGGTGGGGAAGGGGGTGGTTTGGAGGGTGGGGTTGTGGGAGGGGGGTGCTGCCCAGGCCCTCTTCGCCGACGCCCCCGAGGCGGTCCCGGCCGCCCCCCCCACCTGCCCCTTCCACCCCACCTTTCTCCCCCACTCCACAATTACTACAGCACAGCCACTGTCCCCTCTCGCCTGCGGCTCAGCCAGGACTCGTCCCGCTGCACCGTTTGAGGCCAAACATCAACAGTTGCCTGAAAGAAGAAGCAGTGCAGGTGGTACAACCCCTGATGGAACCCCTGCGAACCCCTTCCGGCGCCGGAACCCCTGGCTGGAGCCTTGCTGGAATTCCCCTTCCTGCGCTAGAACCCCCTTCGAGCACACCCTTCCATCGGACCCTTCTAGCGCGGGAACCCCTTTCTGTGCTTTCGTGGCACCCTTCCAGCAGACCCTTCCAACGCTGGAACCCCTTCCAGAACCCCTTCCAGCACCCCTTCCAGCGCCTTTCCAGCACCCCCCCCTCATACACAACTTTTGCCTAAGGCTTTCCCCCCCACCTCACTACATGCACATATATGTATATACCTGTTTGCAAGGGCCACTATTCCTTGGGGCGCTCAAGGTTGGCCACCAGAAGCCCCGGTTGGACCAGGACAGACGTGTCAACGACCCGCGGGTGGCTGCCTGCCACATCCCATCGCAGGCTTTGGGCGACGGGGGGGCCCACGTTGTCCTCCACCACCCCCGTCCCAGCCACCGGCCTTCGCGCACCACCATCGGGCTGCCGGGCTGTGTGGCAATGACATGGAACTTGCTTGGGTTCGGGGCTGGCAACTCCTTCTGCTCGTGGACAAATGGGCCCGGTGGACAATCTTCAGGGGCGCAAGGTGGGGCAGACGCGTCGATCACCAGTCTCGCTGCAATCTCTGCCGCCAGTGGCCCTGGGCGATTGGTGGGGTACAACACCGTTTGGTCCAAGCGCATAATCACCACAGCCGCAAACCCGCACAAATCCTCCTCCACAATCTTCTGCGTCGCCCCATCGAATTCCTCTGCTCCCTCGGCATCCATCTCAGCAGGAGCGTCGTCCACAGTAGGCGCATCTTCTCCGAAATCCCGTTGACAGTCTGCGCACAGTTGACCCACATGTATAGCACAGAGAGGACTGTCGTTACAAGCGAAACACTTCGGCGGCAGGTCGGCCTTCCCCAGGCGGTGGCACCGGGCTGCTATACCAGGCACGGCTTTCGGCGACGGGGGCGACGGCTGTTGCGCGGGGGCTTCAACCCAGGGTGGCGGAATGATCGGCAATGTCGTCTCGTAGTCCACAAGGCGCCTCGTAATGGCGGCGAAAGCAATGACACACGTTGATTTAGCCAGCGCTTCTCTCTGGACCGCCCCACCACAGTGAATGACGTAACTGCCGAGGATCCGGGGGTCGCCCGCCACCATACTCATCGAGACCTTCTGCCACAGGTAGGGAACACTAGAGCCAGAAACGTACACAAACATGTTCTCGCAGCCGTCCATGGGGCCGTCTAGATTCACAGGCTTGAGGCAGGAGAAGGCGTGCTGCACCCCAAGGTTCTGCAACTCCAGCAGCAGATCCCGATGCCATAGCTGTGGCTGATCCGACGTTGCCCGTACGTACCCAACCTTGGCTCCACCAAAAAGAGACCCATGTACTTCGTACAAAGGCCTTGCAGAACCCTTTGCGCCCAAAAGTGCGACGTGAGGAACCTGAAGACCTTCGTCTTGACCCCCACTGCCTGTCGGAATCACTGCGTACACCGCGGCCCTGTCGCCTAGATCACACCCGACGTGTGCCTGTCAGCATGTGCACTACATAGACAACTCCCGCGCTGCGCACGACGCGCGTTTGCCAATTATTAATTGTATTTAATTTATTTTAATGTTATTAACTTCGTTTGCGATCTGTGTGACAACCGCCTACGATAGGCATCAAGACAGGCCCTTGTCCCGCGACAGGCCACCACGACATCCCTGCCGACAGCCCCCCTGTCTGATGACAGACCTTGTCTTGTACCCTGTCCTCATGTCCTGTCCCACGACACCCCCCCTGTCTCGTGCCCTATCCTAAGTCCTTGTCCTACGGCAGTGGCCTGTTGCGGTCTCCGTCATGCCTCCTTGTCCTTACGTGCTGTCTCACTTCAGGCCTTAGTGGATGTTCTTTCGGCCATGGACTTGACAACCCATGTCGCCCCAAGAGTTCGCCGTTTTGTTCGTTCGTCGGGAACAAGGATCAAGGGGAGAAGGATGCGGGACAAAAGGATGTGGGGCGGAAGGATGGGGCGCCGCAGGAATTACCCCTCATGTCGGGTGAGGAGACCACGGACCTGGTGCCGTGCGCAATGCAGTGGTCCGGACACCGTCGGAGGCCGCGTGGGACTCAAAGGGGGCGACCGTGTAGTACAGGAGAGCCGTCATCAACTTCTGCGACAAAGAGGGCCATCTCAAGCTGCGCAACGTGAAGATGCCCATTGCGATCAACAGCCCTGCCTGCGACGGAAATGGTACGCTCGGAGCGGTGGTGCGGTGCACAACTGAGCCTCGCGGAGTGGGAAGACGCGGATGAAGGAGTGATTCCCCGTGCACGCCCCCATGGAAGCACAACCGTTGGGCCTGCTTGTCGAAGTTCACGACCATTGGGGGGCAGCCAGTGGCGGACTACGTGCGCACATTGTTAGAGAATTCGTTCCGGTCACGGGAACGAGAGGCGGTGCAAGTCAAGTCGGAGAAGTCGGGGCCCCAAGACACAGGGGATTCGGACTCGGACGTACACCCCACAAAAAAGCGGAAAACCATCAGGGGCCTGTGCGAGGAGCTGGTGTTTTCGGCGAGGATCGACACAAGGGCACAACAATCACCACGCCCCGCAAAGGGGGCTACGTTCACGGAGATCACGGCGATCAAGGGGGCACACGCCACGGAGATCCCTGCACTCAAGAAGGAGCACCAATCTGCCCTAAAGGAGGCAGGTTTTGAGGAGCACCGGAAGCATAAGGACAAGCAGCAGGAGGTGGTAGGCCCTTTGAAGGTAGCGCTCGAGAAGGCCAAGAAGACTGCCCCGGGAGCCCAGGTGCAGGTCACGGACCTCAAGGTGCAAGGCAACCAGGAGAAGGCTCTTCGTGTGGAGGTCCAAGGCCGGCTGACGCAAGGACAGAGCCGGCTGACGGCTTGAAAACGCAACTCGATGCACAGAAGGAGATGACAGCACAACGGCGTGAGCTGTATCAGTTCATGGCAGCGAAGGGCACTTCGACCTAGTCCCAGTCACAGTCCCGATAAGGCCATTCCACTCCGGTTGTAAGGTTGTTTATTTTGGTTTTTTTAGCATTGGCACTGGCCCCTTCACGCCAGGAACACTTTGTCTTCACCCCCTTTCTGGGGGTCCTGGCAGGCTCTTTCTGATATAGGGAGTTGACCAACCCTCTGCTTGTACCTGGGGGGGGGGTTGTCAATGCATTGGTCGCAGTATAAATGAGTTGCGCAAAATGTGCACCACTCTCCATGTGTGGGCCTCATTTTCATTTTAAATTGTGTTACTTAGTCATCACACTGTCCCTTGTTTGAGGGTGATATTCATTTTCTTCTTTTTGTAGCAGACGGGGCCTAATGGCCAGCCGATCGCAGAATATGTTGTGCCACGGTGCTCAGTTTCTTTTAAAGACCATAGAAGCAATATGAACTAAACCTCTATATTGAGTTGCCATGTGCAAGCGAAGCACGCGATTCTAATGTCACAATCCATGTACCATGCAATGGAATGTCCGCAAGACCGATGCCTGCCCTAATCACAATGGAGGAAGGGTGTATGCCACCCTAATACAGAGGGAGTGCGGAGGTTGGGTTGCGCTACATCAACCTACAATGAAGGGGATGGGATAGCCGACGGCCGGTTTGGGCTTGGCCATGCCACCTTGAAGATGCTGTCCCACCTTTGGCCCACGGTGTCCGCCTTGATCTTCATGTTCTCTAGCATCTTGCCATCCTTGGCCAGGAACTCCTCCTTGAACACGTGCCCCGTCTGACCCAACTGCGAGAGGTCCTCGTTCATTTCCCGGAAGACCTCAACCTGCTTCACTGGCTTGCGTGTCCTCATGAGCGGCAGAGTGTGGCACATGGGGATGGGCACGACCGAGTCCTCGCTCTCCATCAGCACCAGCGTAGTCAACCCCACGAGCTTTGGCTTCCTGTGGTAGGGGGAGTGGCTTGTGAGGGAGTAGTTGGGGAGGGACATGGCGGGCTTGCTGTCCACCACGTTGCAGAGGGTGTCCAGGTGGGGGTGCTTCAAGGGTTACTTGTCCTTGCTAGCCTTCTTCGTGGTGGGCTTGTGGGCGGCGAAGAGGAGCGTGGTGCCCTCCATCCCCACATGACGCCGTTGCGTCTTGTTCACGGTGGGGTTCGCCCGTCCACTGCACGCCTTCACGACATCATCCATGTTGTCGGCGTGCAGCCGGACGTGCAGGATCGGCACGTGGGGGTTGTCCTCCAGGACCCCGCGCAGCCAATCGCTGTCGGCGGCGAACAGGGTGCGGGTGAGGCGCATGCGGGCAATGGTGGTGCCCGGGGGGATCACCACCTTGGTGTCGTGGTGGGCGGTGAGGTCGGTGCAGCCCAAGCCATCGGGGCCGGCATAGCCCCGAGTGCCCACGGTAGCCCGGGCAGCCTTGGTCCAGTCGACGAAGGGGGCCAACAAAGGCATGTGGGCTGAAATTCAAGGGAACATTTGTGAAAGAGAGGTGCAGGAACCCCTGCTGGAACCCCTTGCTGGAACCCCTTTGTGCGCTGGAACCCTGTGCTGGAACCTTCGTGGAACCCCCTTTCAGGCTGGAACCCCTGCTGGAACCCCTGCTAGAACCTGCTTTTCTCCGCCCGAACCCCTGCTGCAACCCACCTTTGTGCGCTTATGGTGGGTTTTGGGAATTCAACATAGCCCGTGGCCTTTCACAACCTAGGCTTGCTTTCAACTTAGGACACTTATAGAAACTCGTACGGTGAATCTTAGGCATAGTAGACGCGTGCACGTTGTGGTTCTAGTGGTACCCAAAAGGGGGGGGGTTCTGCGCACACTTTCTAACGGCGCACCCCAAATCCCACCGCAATTGCCTCGTGAGGGACAGTGATGACGTCCTCCACATGTATTTCGTCGATGCATAGGTTCTACACATGGACACCCGCAATGTGGCCTAGGGCTTGTAGAAGCCAGGGCAGACTGGACGGCTCGTTGGGGCTAACACAGGGGCTCCCTCAATGTGCCTGCGGCCAGTGTCGTAGCCGGGTAGGTGCCCGGCGTTGTTCAATGCTTGCAACAGCTTGAGCCCCCCAACGCGCAGTGCTGCTAGCGCAGCAGCATCCCTGTCCCGGGCATCCCAGAACTCCACGCTCAATGCCTCGCAGAGGTTCCCCAACACTTTGGTAGGCGCCCACCCAGCTTTCAAAAGGCGTTCTGCCCGACGCCCAGCAAGGGGATGGTCGTTGTCCGCTATGGCAACAACGAGCGCCTTGTACTTCTGGCAACGATGAAGGAACTTATGATGGTACTCCTGCAACTGGCCTAGCGTCTCTTGGGCAACTTATCCCCTGTCGTTGGCCTCGTCAAGGTGGTGGGACAGCACATGGGGCCCCTGCCGGTAATGCGGCTCCGTGTCCTTTGGATGCATGGCGGTGTTCATCCAGCTGTTGAGCCTAGCGGCATGCTTCCGCGATGGCAAATCCAGGCACGGCAGACAGGGGCATAGCGGCGCGCTATGTCATCCCAACGACCATCCGTACGGCAATCCAGTGCGAAGAGCCCTCGGCGGTCGCAGAACTCCCAAGGCGGCTGCTCATAGTTGCCGACCATGACGGGGTACATTCGCCGCAGCTGCTGCAAAGTGGGGGCGTACCTACGAAGCACCCCGGGACACGTGCGCTCGCGAAGGGGAATCGGAGCGTGAAGGTCCATCTCCAATGCAACATCTATAGAGCCCTCATCCAGGTCTGGCACCGGGAGAGTGGTCACGAGCTCTGCTACAACGGCTGCACATGCTGCAGCCGATGTAGAAGCGAGCCGGACAGCCCCGAGGAGCTCCGGATGTCTGTCTACGCGGATGAGCATGCTCAGGGAAGTATCTCAGGCGACGCTACCCAAAACGAACTCCGGTAGGACTTTGCCATGCCGCACCCAATCCTTATGTTGGGCACCCGAGCAGTGCATGCCGAACGCCTTGCTCTCTGGGGTCTGCCTTGTAGGTAAGACCTTGCCACAGGGGCACTGCCACTTCTTCTTGAGGTTGTGGCGGTTGCGCCACCCTACGGTAACGCTAAGGGAACGCAAGCACGAGACAGATGCGTGCATGTCAGCAATTGGTGAGCAAGTGGAAGATTTGTAGTATCTACAATGAAAACGGGGGAAGGGAATTGTGTACTTGCGGCTCACTTGGAAATGTGAAGTTGGGGCTCGGTTGGGGCTAAAACGGCTCATTTGGGGCTAAGTGGTGTTTTTCAAGGGTTTTCGTGTAAAATTTTTGGGTTTCGGGGCTTGGGTGGTGTTTAGGGATGTCCCCAAAGGGATCCCAATCCCTAGTCCAAGGGGAGTCGACCAGGCGCTGGGCATTTCGCCGCCTTTTGCGGCACCGCATCCGCAACAAGGGTGCGGGGGGGGGGGGGTGGCGGCACGCAGGGAGGGCATGGACATGAAAAACCCCTGCCGGGAAAACCCCTGTCCCCCATCCCCGAACCAATTTCCGCCGGGCGTTTGACGCCAGCCAACGATTTTACTGGCTTGCGGGGGGCCTTGATGCGGGGGTACCATCCGAAACCGTGCTTCCTCTACTGGGAGGAAAGGGACCGGAGGCAGCCGCAGCGCTCCGGGCGCAAGTTGGAGTGCATCCCCCAGTGGGAATCCATTTTGGGGGGGGTGTATGACCCTGGGCAGGAGGCCTCGGACGAGGGGGCCCTTGAGGGACTCACCATCACCCGCCCCATCAAGCCCCTTGGCACGGCAGCCCTGGCCACCACCGGCACCGCGGCTTCTACGGGCGCCCCCCAGAGCACCCCTCCCAGCACAGTTGCACATTTTCGGACCGCCCTGGAGGCATACAACATATGCCTCTCAACCCGAAACATCTCCTTTTCCCGTGGGTGTTCCACTCACACTCTCCCCGCCCCCCCCACAACCGAAGTTACAACCCCCGGGTAGACACCATCGGTGTTGCGCACAAAAACTTGTGCACCAAGCAGGGGGTCAGGTGACTCATCCCCCTCGAAAGAGGGGGGTTCCTCGCGCCGCTTTTGATGCTGCGGCTGCTTTCCCTTCACCCCCTTCCCATGTCCACAGGGGAGTGCCTTGTCCAACGATGAGCTGCTGCTGGGTTCGAAGGACTTGCGCTTGTGCGTGGGGGGGTTTTGGCGTTTGGTGGGTTTGGGGGGGGGGGGGGGGCAAGGCGGGGGGTTTGGATTTGTTGGCGGGGGGGGGGGGCTTTGCTCGGGAGGCGCTACGGGGGCTGGGGGGGGGGGTCACCCGACAACTAAACAGCAGGATCTCCTCTCATGCTTCAGTACTGAACCATTGGAAGCAGCAGAAGGCTGCACCTGCAGGTCCGAAGGCCGCGAAGGCCAAAAAGAAGCCTAAACCGAAACCGGATGCTAGCCCGCCGGCTGAGCCGGCCCCTAAGCCGGCAAAGCCTGCTCCGAAGCCTGAGCCTAAGCAAGCCCCTCAGCCCCAGCCCAAAGCTGCCCTTGAGGCCGCCCCCACGGAGGTGGATGCCCCAGCGCAACCCTCGGCCAAACACCCGGCCCAACCCCCTGCCCAAACCCATGCCCGGACCCCGGATGGGGGCGAAAACAAGGACACGGCCCCCCTTTGGGAGGACCCGACAGCCCCCAGCCCTGAGGTTTAGTGCGGCAAGAACAAGCAAGGATAAGGGACCAAGAAAAGCAGTGAAGTGGACATAAAAGACTGAAAATTGAGCAGGTTTTGTGTCCTTGTGCATGTGTTCATACAACACGTTCATAAAACACGTTCATAAAACGAGTTCTAAATTATGAATGGAATTAGGAATGGAATTATCAACAGGGGAGGATGTTTTCATGATTTGCATAAACTGGCAAAAATGGCAATTTTTACAAAAATCCCACAGCCCACAAAAACAAACTCACCTCGAGGGTGTTGACGCAGCCCCCCAAGTTTATATATATATATATATATATATATATATATATATATATATATATATATATATATATATATATATATATATATATATATATATATATATATATATATATATATATATATATATATATATATATATATATATATATATATATACATATATATATACATATATATACATATATATACATATATATATACATATATATATATGTATATATATATATATGTATATATATATATATATATGTATATATATATATATATATATATATATATATATATATATCTATACATATATATATATATATATATATACATATATATATATATATATATATATATACATATATATATATATCTATATATACATACATATATACATATATATACATACATATATACATATATATACATATATATATACATATATATACATATATATATATATATATGTATATATATATATATGTATATGTATATATATATATATATATATCCTCCAATATATATGTATATATATATATACATATATATATATATATATATATATATATATATATATACATATATATATATATATATATATACATATATATATATATATCTATATATACATACATATATACATATATATACATACATATATACATATATATACATATATATATACATATATATACATATATATATACATATATATATATATGTATATATATATATATATATATATATATATGTATATATATATATATATATATATATATATCCTCCAATATATATACATATATATATCCTCCAATCTACACCCCTCTCCCAACTCTACGTGGCTCCACCACACGGCTCTAAGGTACGTGCGAGGGCACAAAGTGGTGCATACATGTGGTGGAAGGGGCTAAACTTGGTCAAAATTGGCTCAAAACAGACTAAAAACACTTGTTTGAGCATCATAAATGGTCCATGATCATTTTTGAAAAAACGCGTTTTGGACCCATTTTTGACCCATTTTTGGTCCCAAAACGGCCCATTTTCAAGGCATTTTGGGACTGGCCGAGGTCCTCTCGGATCAGCAGGCCCTGGCCTGGCGCGCCCATCAGCTGTGGCAACGGGACGCAGCGGCGGCCGGACTCCACTCCCAGGAAGCGACTGCCCTGCTATAGCACCTCCGGCCGGTGGACCCCGGCCTATCCCCCGCCTCGGTGGAGGACCTACGTGCCGCGTTGGACCAACAGCTCCACCAGCTAGAGACACGCGTGGAGGAGCTGCGGGGTGACCTCAGGAGCAATAGGCGCCGGTCCATCAAGGACTATTGGCGGGGCAGGGTACCGGATCTGCAGCTCCGATGGACGGCGATACGGGGGCCCATCAACGTGGTGAACTATGCCCCGTCGGGCTCATGGTCCGTACGCGTCCGCGAGTCACAGAAGGTGCTCTTGGAGGCCTCGGACGTCATTGGCGAGGTCCAGAGGAATTGGGAGGCGCTGTACACCAAGTGGCCAGTGAACCTGCCGGCCTTCGAGCGGCTGGTCCGGGCCCACATTCCCAGGGGAGTGCCGGAGGAATGGAGGTCGGTACAGGACTACACCCTGCAGGACCTTAAAGACGCCGTGAGGCAAGCCGTGGCGGACGACAAAGCTCCGGGGTCCAACCGGGTCACGGCTGCCCTCATAGCAGAGCTGCCTCAACCGGTGCAGGGGCTCCTGGTGCACGCGTACAGGGCTATCCTGCGGGGTGCGGACACCCAGGAGTCCTGGCACGAGGCCATTATCTGGCTGATGCCCAAGGGCACAGCCACGGGCAACCTGGACGAGTATAGGCCGATAGCGCTAGGGCAGCAAGACATGCCAATGCTCATGACTCCCCTCATGCGAGGGTTCACTGCCGTCCTGGCACGCAAGGGACTGGCTGCGGACTGGCAGTTCGGGGCCATGCCGGGCTCCACGGCGGCTGCCCCGGTGTTCCTGGCCCAGCGCAGGCTGCAGCGTGGGCTGGAGGAAAACCACGTCCTGGCCTTCGATGTGTCAAAAGCTTTTGACACAGCGCCGCACGGGGCGCTGGCGCTCCTCCTGCGCCACATGGGAGTCCCGGAAGAGCTCATCAGGCTCTTCCACACCCTCAGCTGCGGGTCTCTGGTGCGCATCGTCACGGCGCACGGCCCGACGCCGAGCATTCGGCTCCACAGGGGCCTGCGGCAGGGCACTGCGGAGAGCGCTGTGCTCTACCTCCTCCTCTTAGAACCTCTCCTGCGGAGCCTTGCCTGCAAGGCGCGGGGAGATGCTCGCCATGCAGTGCCACCCCTGGTGCAGGCGTACTGTGATGACGTCCTGTTGATAGCGCACTCCCTGCCGCAATTCCTGGAGTACGCAGCGGCGATAGCGCGGTATCTCACGGACATGGGCATGTCCCTCAACGTCGGCAAATGCGCCTATGCCAATACCGCTCGCACCCATTCGATAATGGTGTGCCTGAGCCCAGGGAACACGGCGGCCCCATGGGTATGCTTACGCACCAAGGGCACGGTACCATACTTGGGCCTGCGCCTCGATCCCAGGGGGGTGGCAACCATGAAGGAGAAGCATGTACTACGGTGTGAAGCTCTGCTGGGCTGGTGCAAGAACACGTTGGGGCCGGCGTCGGCGCCTCATGAGGTGATGGCGGCTGTGGTTGGAGGCATCGTGCGGTACGCGGCGCCCTACGTGTCCGACACGGCGGAGACAGTGATCAAGCTGAATACTGCCATCAAGGCTGCAGCCCTGCAATTCGAGAAGCTGCCCAAGGACCTGTCCAACGTAGCGGTGCGGTCGGGTCATGGGTTACGGTTGGCGGATGTCCAGGTTATCTGCCGCGACTCCGTCGTGGCGACAATGGCTCAACTCACCCACCATAGGTCGACGACAGTCCGGGATGAGCTGCGGGCCATGCTCCGGGACATGCACGTGTAGTATGGAGTGTGCGGGCAGTTCATGGCGCCCTCTGCGTCATTCGCCACGCACGTTGGCAATGCGTGGGTGGACAGGGTACTCCGGGTGATGGGGACGTTGCGCGTAGAACTTCTCATGCCATCGTCAGTGTACTCGTGTGTACACGCCCATCTGCCGCAAGTGCAGTGGTCAGGGCGGAAGTGGGTGTCCCAATCCTATTCCTTCAAGGGTAGAGACATATGCGTTCTCTCGGGGCCCCGCACAGATGCGGCGGTACAGTCCCTGACTGATCCCGCAAATGACCTCCTGCATGCGCGGCTCCCCTGTCCTGCGCCTGGGCACTGGGCTGTCCAGCTCCAGGAGTGTCATGAGCACCACCTGCACCTGCCGCACGCAGGAGTAGGGCCCCATCAGCTGGACCACGTGTGGTTCACGGGGCTCCGCGACGTCTTCCGGCCGCAGCTGTCTGGTCCGTTGACTCACCGGCTAATACACCCGGTGCGCCGAAAGAAGGCCAGCAAACGCAATAGACAGTCCACTGCGGGGGACGTGTATGTGGTGGGCGGGTACAGGGAGGAAGGATGGGACCCAGCCAACCCGGGGCTATCCATGCCGTTCGTCCCGCTAGCCGCCCTCCTGTTTCTGCTGGGGGACGTCTTTGAGGGTTACCAGCAGCAAGACGATCCGGCGTCCGTCCCCCTACTCACTCCACAGACCGGGGGCGGCATAAACCCGTCACCACTGTGGGTTGTGCACGGGCGGCCAGCGCTTTCCAGGGCATGCGCGCCGGTGCACGGGTGCAGCGAGTGGGCAATTGTCCTTCTGCTACCAGCAGGCCCTGTCCCGGATCCGGATGAGTACTCGGTCCCGGAAGTGGTTCGGATGTCCAACGTGCCACACGATCCGCACGTCGCCGTCACGTCGTTGCGTGATGGCGGCGCGGTGGAACAGGGATCTGTAGTGGTGTACCAGCCCTCCTGCTCCGCAACGGTTTGGGGGGCGGAGTATACCACCGCCCTGGACGCCATCAAGTCAGTCTGTGGATGTGACCTGGCCTGGAGACCACATGCGGTGTATCGGCCGAAGGTAGTCCTGTCCCCGGAGCTCACGGCCTCCAGTGCGGCGTCCCTTGGAAGGGTGGTGCAAAGCCCCCACTCCGACGTGGCGTGGCTGGAACCCCACCGGTACTGCTGGGTGCCGGTGGCGAGTAAAGTCACATCGTCTGACGCGTCGCCCCAGGGAGACGATGCCACAAACGTGGCGGTGGCCAGCCACGGATCCCCATGTGGACGGGTGCCATCTACGGCACGGTCCCGGAGGCAGAGATCGTCGGCGCGGCGGCGTACCTGTTGCACACGCCCCCGTCAGCGCGCACGGTGCACGTGGTGGATGCGTCCATCATAGGAGCGCATCTCCGCAGGGCGCAGGAGGCCCTGTACCGTGGCATCAAGGGGCCGACATCACATGTGGTCAATCAGCACGCACTGAGCTGGATAGTGGAGGGGCTGCGGCGGCTGCCACGCCGAGTTGGGGGGCCGCACCACTGGGTGGTGAGGCAGAGCTCGCACTTGGCGGCGGTCCCGCTTGAAGCGCCGGACTCGGCCGCGGCCCGTGCAATGGCCCCGCCTGTCCATCTCGTCCTGCCAAAGGAGCACGCCATCCTCTTGGTGCCGGGGGATAATGGAGAGCTCGAGCCGCGTGTGCCATCCATGCAAGCCCTTCAGCATGTTCGGGAGATGGAGTGGCGTTCGCTAGCGGCACCCACCAGGGCGCACACGCCACTGGCTGGCGCCTGCGAGGCGGTGCCCCTGGGAGCTGTACACCACGGCCCAACGCACAGGAATATGCTGCGGGCACGTGACGGTCGCTTGTCCATGTGCAGGTCATGCGACGGTGGAGACAGAAGCTCGCGCGTATGGCAATACCGGCCCACCCATGTATCTTCTGTGGGGGGCCGGAGGAGGACATTGGCCACATGCGCCTACTGTGTGCGCGGGACGAGGAGGTGGCTGGGCTCCTGTGCAGGCGTGTGGAGGAGTTCACGGCGGAGCTACCCTTGACAGACAGGGCGGTGGAGTTCGTGGCGCGGAGGGAGCACGGCTGCAGGTGGACTGAATCCTTGATGGCGGGTGTCGTCCCCGGGGACCTGAAGCGGGTGTTCGCTGCGGTGCGAGCGGCGTCGTCCCGGGGCCCTGCCAAGGCCAGGCTCTTTGTGGAGGACATGGTCCAGATTGGGGAAGATGTGTATGCCCGCAGGAACCATCGGCTCACCCAGATCATGCAGCTGCCGATGCAAGATCGAAGGAGGGCGGTATACGCGTTCCTGCAAGGTGACACACCCTTCTACCCGCCGGCAGGGAGGATCCAGCAGCGTCCGCCATGGAACCCGTTTGCCGGCCTCCCCGGCGACCTGCGAGCAACCTTTCAGAGGGCACCGCTGCACGCACTGCTGGTGCCACGGTCGTGCATCGCGCACGAAGAGGCCATGTCCTTGTTCCCTCACTAGATGGCGGCGGTGGCGTAGGCCTTCAGCCAGTGGATCGGTTCCTGGGTGGCACGGGACATCACGGCATTCAGGGAGTGGTCCCGCGTGGTGTCGGCGCAATCGTGGGCCCTGGTGCGTGGTACCATGGTGAGAAGCCCTGACGGCTAAAGTGATCCCTGGCTCCAGGTGTACGCCAACCATCCAGCTGTGGGGAACGTTATGGGCTGGCCTCGCGAGGTGCTGCCGGTCCTTCAGCAACCTCTGTGCAGTCTCCCAATCCTGGCGGTGGCTGTCGTACTTGACGTGGGTACGTTGTGGCTGTATGACCGGCAGCTGCGACGAGCCATACCAGCAGACACGGAGCAGCGGTCCATGGCAGTGTTAGTGGGCTCCAAGCAGCTGGCACCGGTACGGGGCGACGACGCGCAAGGCCACGTCACGGAGGCCATGTTCTCTCCGCCAGAGGGGGACGACCACGTGGCTGCCGATGCCCGTCACACCCTTGACACCCTGGGCCTCGCGGCGGTCATTGAGGCTCGGGCGGGAGGACAACGCTTATTTCTAGCATCCGCCAGGGGCCCGGGGCAGGACGGGGTTGATGTCATCCGGGAGGTCTTACGGGACTACGGTTGGGAGCTCCCGGCGCATGGCACACACAGCCCCAAAGTTGCGCGGTGGCCCCGGCTGCTTGAGAGCCTGCCGGTGATGCCCGACGGGCGACCGATACTCCGCCCGGTGTCCACGTGGGAGGAAGCGAGGCGCAGTCTCCTCAGTTGTGCCACAGCACGCACGCTGGCGGGTGCTTTGCTCAGACTCCAGGACGCGTGCTGCGATGTATGGCAGGACCTATGGTCGCAGTGTTGTGTTGGTAGCTGCCTTCCGTCGCGATCTGTGCTTCCGCAGCGATGCCACGGGTGCGGGGAAACAGCGTCAGTTTGGGTTCACCAATGTGCCTCCGTCCCACTATGCGGGACATGTGGAGAGCGTGCCGATAGGGGCTGGCCTAAGGCGAGGTAGGCACTGCGGCACTCTGGACAGATGTCCTCAAGTGCCTGGAAGACGATCCAGGGTGGCCCGAAGAGCGTCCGAGTGGAAGGGGTACGGTGCCCTGGAGCGCCGTCGGCAGCCCTGCCCCTGCTGCTGTGGTGGGCGGCTCTGGAGGGCGACTCGCGGATACTCTGGTTGTGGCATCACGGAGGAAATGGTGACGGCGTCGTGGGGGCCGGGGGTGATGCAGATTGATGGGGTTAGGAATTGTGGGTGCACCAGCTACCGTCCCTACGCTGGACGCAGCGGAGGGGGTAGCGCCTGAGAAGCAGTGCCCTCATGGCCTGATTGTGCGGTACTGGCAGGCGGCGTATGACGGCCAACGCGATGTGACAGGTGGTGCCGGCCTGATGGTGAGCCGTACTGCCCCCGTGCATGAGGGTTGGAAAAGGAAGCTTCACCCGCCTGCCCCGGGTCGCCGCATACAACAGTGAGGTGTCATGGGTCGTCCCGACCAGGGTAATAAGGCCCAAACCCCTGTAGGGTATTCCCATGGCACCGGGGTCTCTACTGGCGGCCTGGCTACGGCAGTATTGGGAGCGGTTGCTCGGGATACACCGGGGGTGCACGGAGATATATCATATATATATATATATATATATATATATATATATATATATATATATTATATTATATATATATATATATATATAATATATATATATATATATATATATATATGTATATATATATATATATATATATATATATATATATATATATATATATATATATATATATATATATATATATATATATATATATATGTATCCTCCAATCTACACCCCTCTCCCAACTCTAGGTGGCTCCACCACACGGCTCTAAGGCACGTGCGAAGGGCACAAAGTGGTGCATACATGCGGTGGAAGGGGCTAAACTCGGTCAAAACGGGCTCAAAACGGGCTAAAAACACTTGTTTGAGCATCCCAAATGGTCCGGGATCACTTTGGCTGTTTTGAGCCCTTACTAGGACCGTTTTGGGCCCAAAACTGCGCAGATTTGGGAGGGCACCTACCGACTTGGCGCCCCCGCCCCGGGCCGCCACCGGTGATTTTTTGCTTCAAAACTTGGATTTGGCAAGGCCACCACCTAGGCTCTAGGATGGCTAAAGTAGAGTCAAGTTCGAGGCGATGGTAAGGTGCAGTGGCCAAAACGGAATGGTGACGTGTTGTTGTTGTTGCTTGTTAGCTAAATTTAAGGGGAGAGGGGTGTAGTAATATATATATATATGTATATATATATATATATATATATATATATATATATATATATATATATATATATATATATATATATATATATATATATATATATATATATATATATATATATATATATATATATATATATATATATATATATATATATATATGTCACGACATGTCCGAGAAACTGCCCAAAAAGGCGCCAAAAAGCCACAAAAGCTGCGCAATGTGCACCAGCACCCCGAAACCAAGAACGGGCCGTATCTTGGGCTACGTGGCTCAAAAACGAATTCCGAGGGCACCTAGTCCACCCGCAACCCCCCACTTTTTATGGTTTCCAAGCCTTAGAATCGCCCAACGAGACACCTAGACCCCCGTACCAATGGTCACTTGGTGCAGCCGGAAGGCCGGCCAGCCCACGCACAATGGGGGCCAACGGTGGGTCCACCGGGGTCCCCGGGGCGGAAAAAATGATTTTTTTCAAAGTTGTTCCTAGGCCACTTGGGATGCTTAAACAAGTGTTTTTAGGCCGTTTTGAGCCCGTGGTGGCGCGTTTTGGGCCATGGAAAATCCCAAAAGGCCTTGAAAATGGGCCGTTTTGGGACGAACAATGCGTCAAAAATGGGTCAAAAACGCGTTTTTCCAAAAATGATCCTGGACCATTTATGATGCTCAAACAAGTAGTTTTAGCCCATTTTGAGCCCGTGGTGACGGGTTTTGGCTCATGGAAAATCCCAAAATGCCTTGAAAATGGGCCATTGGGGGACCAAAAATGGGTCAAAAATGGGTCAAAAACGCGTTTTTCCAAAAGTGATGCCTTACCATTTGGGATGCTCAAACAAGTGTTTTTAGCCCGCTTTGAGCCCGTTTTGACCGAGTTTAGCCCCTTCCACCACATGTATGCACCACTTTGTGCCCTTCGCACGTACCTTAGAGCCGTGTGGTGGAGCCACGTAGAGTTGGGAGAGGGGTGTAGATTGGAGGATACATATATATATATATATTACTACACCCCTCTCCCCTTAAATCTAGCTAACAAGCAACAAGCAAGCAAGCAACAAGCAACAAGCACTTCTCCTCACCGTTTTGGCCATTGCTCCGCCTCATCGCTCCGGACTCTACTCTACTCTAGCCATCTTGGAGCCCAGGTGGTGCCCTTGCCAAATCCAAGTTTATAGCCAAAAACTCAGCGGTGGCGGGCCGGGGCGGGGGTGCCAAGTCGGGAGGTGCCCTCCCAAATTCGCGCAGTTTTGGGCCAAAAACAGCCATTTTTCGCCCAAAACAGCCCCAAAACCCAGTTAAAACGGCCAAACGAAGCGAAACGGTGGCTACATTCCACATGCGGCTTGACTTCACCGTGTCAAAGAGCTCCCTAGTGCCCTTCAATTCCACGATATGTCCGAGAAACGGCCCAAAAAGGCGCCAAAAAGCCCCAAAATCCGCGCCATGTGCACCAACAGCCCGAAACCAAGAACAGGCCATATCTTGGGCTACGTGGCTCAAATCCGAATTCCGAGGGGACCTAGTCCACCCGCAAACCCCCACTTTTTGTGGTTTCCAAGCCGCAGAATCGCCCAACGAGCCACCTAGACCCCCGTACCAGTGGTCACTTGGTGGGGCCACAGGGCAGCTCAGCCTGCGCACGGCGGGGGCCAACGGTGGGTCCACCAGGGTCCGCTGGGCGAAAAAAATCGTTTTTCCCAAAGTTGTTCCTAGACCACTTGGGATGCTCAAACAAGTGTTTTTAGGCCGTTTTGAGCCCGTGGTGGCGCGTTTTGGGCCATGGAAAATCCCAAAATGCCTTGAAAATGGGCTGTTTTGGGACCAAAAATGCGTCAAAAATGGGTCAAAAACGCGTTTTCCCAAAAGTGATCCTGGACCATATGGGATGCTCAAACAAGTGTTTTTAGCCCATTTTGAGCCCGTGGTGACACGTTTTGGCCCACGGAAAATCCCAAAATGCCTTGAAAAGGGGCTGGTTCAACACCAAAAATGGGTCAAAACTGGGTGAAAAACGCAATTTTCTGAAAGTGATCATGGGCCATTTGGGAGGCTCAGAAAAGTGTTTTTAGCCTGTTTTGAGCCCAAGATCAGGCGTTTTGGCCCGTGGAGAATCACAAAATGCCTTGAAAATTGGCCACTATGGGACAAAAACAAGTGAAATTTTGTGTCCCTTTTGGTACCGAGGGATGAGTCATCCTTGCTGTGTTTTGCCGTTTGTGTGCTTCGTTCATTGTGCCCTTTGCTCTTAGTGATTGGACCTGGAGTACAGGTGTACTCTTAACGGAGTTACTTTCACATTCACGCCATGTCTAATCATGGAAGCAGGACTTGCAAAAATAGTGTGGAGTGTTTGGTACAAGAGGGACGAGTAGTTTTTTGTCTTTTTTTGCCGTTTGTGTGCGTTATTCTTCCGTGCCCTTTGCTCTTAGTGAGTGGACTTGAAGTACAGGTGTACTCTTAACGGAGTTACCTTCACATTCACGCCATGTATAAGAGGGACGAGTAGTTCCTTGTCGTGTTTTGCCGTTTGTGTGCTTTGTTCTTTCGTGCCTTTTGCTCTTAGTGATTGGCCTTGGAGTACAGGTGTACTCTTAACGGAGTTACCTTCACATTCACGCCATGTCTAATCATGGGAGCAAGAGTTGGTACAAGAGGGACGAGTAGTTCTTTGCCGTGTTTTGCCGTTTGTGTGCTTTGTTCTTCTCTGCCCGTTGCTCTTAGTGTTTGGACTTGGAGTACAGGTGTACTCTTAACGGAGTTACCTTCACATTCACGCCATGTCTAATCAAGAGGCAAGAGTTGCAACAACAGGCTGGAGTGTTTGGTACAAGAGGGACGAGTAGTTCCCTGCTGTGTTTTGCCGTTTGTGTGCTTTGTTGTTCCACGGGTACCAGAAGGTGAGGTTTTGTTTGGGCTCGGGTACTAGTGGGTAGGAATGGGGCTCATTCTTTGGGAGGATAAGTAAGGCCCACCAACGCAAAACAAGATACTGCCATCCGGTTGGGTTTGAGGCTGTACAAGTATAGGCGTCACCAACATTATCAATGATGCTTCTACCCCCCAAGTAGTCACTTTGTTTATTCCCAACTAATGTTTTTTATTGCTCTCGGCAGTTGGATTTGGAGTATAGGTGTACTCTTAACGGAGTTACCTTTTATTTCGCACCATGTCAAATCGCTGGGAGCACGAGTTGCAACAATGCTTGGACACGGACATTGACTTCCCGGTGGCCGGGTTCATCACGCTGCATAGCGAAGTCCCCCCGCGTACCATCCGTCGGTGACATGCGCAGTTGCGCGCCACGCTGATGAAGCGATTGCAAAAGCGCGCCGCACTTGGTATCCAAGCATCGACGGTGGCAAGTTTGAACACTCCTGAGTCCCAAGCAGCCAAGGGGTCTTGTGGAGGCAAGAGGAACACCGCGGAGTCCCAAGCCGACAAGGGCAAAAACAACACCGCGGAGTCGCAAGCGGCCAAGGGTTCGTCAGGAGGCAAGAAAAACACCTCGGAGTCCCAAGCCATCAAGGGCAAAAAGAACACCGCGGAGTCCCAAGCGGCAAAGGGTTCAGCTGGAGGCAAGAAGAACACCGCGGAGTCGCAAGCGGCCAAGGGGTCTTGTGGAGGCAAGAAGAACACCTCGGAGTCCCAAGCCGACAAAGGTTCGTCAGGAGGCAAGAAAAACACCGCGGAGTCCCAAGCCATCAAGGGCAAAAAGAACACCACGGAGTCCCAAGCGGCCAAGGGTTCCTTCGGAGGCATAAACAACACGCCAGAATCGCAACGGAATAAGGGCATCGTTGGTGGACACGGCAATACGCCAGAGAAGCAGCACATCAAGGCATCGGGGCGTCGTCATTGCGGGGTCGTTCGTACAGTGTCTCGGGAGTTGTTCCGTGTTAATGCATCATCGCCGTCCAACATTTCTTTGAAGTCAGTTCGAGAGTATTGGCTTGATGGTTTGGACACTTTGTACTCACCACTTTTTGATGCACTTTGCTATCGGTGTGGTCAACTCCTTTGGGGCCCAATAGGTGGGGGACACAAGTTTACGGTTCCACGCAATACTGACGAGATACGTACACAGACTTTATTTGGCGTGCCACCCACCGATTTGGTTACAAGTGGGATATTTGCATTCCGCAACGAGATGTTTGCCAATTACTTGAAGTACAAAAATGCACCGTTTCCAGTTCCCCCGCGATCTCCTGCACGTAGCACAAGTCGCTTTGTGGTGTATGACACTCCTGTTTGGCACTCCGCTACACGTATGTATGCTTGCCACGTTTGTAGGGAGTATTCCGCGAAGTATGACCCCATCAACTATGGCTACACTTTGGATGGGGACATCCATTACAATATCCCCTCAAAAATTGCGGACCTCACCGAGTACCAGAAGCGACAAATTGCACTTGGGGCCCTCTACTCAAATACGCTGAAGCACGTGGATCTTCGTCACAAGCAATGGCACCATGCAATTGGTACCGTTGGTGTCGGCCGCAAGCCAAGCCAACACTACAATGCACTGTATGGTTTCATGACAATGAAAGAGGATATTTTGCGCGATTACCAAAAGCCCAAGGACAGCGAGCAAAGCAACGTCAAATGAACCAAGCGTTGTTGCTGCTCAAAAAAATTCACCCTTTTTATTCTCGATTCTTGGCGCACTATGAGACGTTGTACCGATACTTGGAGAATGCGGCCACCACCATGGGCACATTGACACAGCGTTCGCATGAAGACAAGTACAGGAAACGCTTGGAATACCATTTACAAGATGAGTACGTTGCTTGGGCTGTGGAGTGTGATGCCCCACGGAACATCATTCCGGATTTTGCTCCTCACTCGGACAAAGTGGGCTTCCTCCATCAGACACCCTTCCAGAGAGCGGGTGGGAACGTTACCACGGCCGCTCAATCGTTGGCCAATGACACTTATTTGCATTTTAACGACCCCAAATTGGAACCGTGTGTATGGCCCGATTTGTATCCTGGCGGCGTTGGTGGATATACCGTAGGTTGCGGAATTGGATGTGCTGCCTACTACCGTAGTCGTTATCTTGCCTTTGATAGCCGATGGCGTCGGGACCGGTGGTGGTCCTTTTTCCAAGTGAGCAAAGAGATGAAAAACCAATTGATTTGGAATCAACAAAATTTCAAGGCTCAACGTGCGGATCGGGCAGAGGACATTACTGCAGCACATTTGAGAAGTGCGAGGAGTTCCACGGGTCCAAAACCGGCGCCAAAAAAATCTACCTCACAATCACCACAGTTATCCTCGGAGTGTCCGCAAGGAAGTCAATGCACCCAGCCGAGTCAATCTTCACAATCCGCAACCCAAAGCACGCAACACCCTCCATCTAGTTCCCAATATGCAGCAACGTCAACAACACCGCCATCAACTCCGGCTACCAGTCAAGGCAAAAAGCCGCGTGCATGCTACCAAGACGGTGTAAATTCTATGAACCACAATCTCGAGCGCCAGGGGACCCATAAAGGTACGGCCGAGCTCAACCCGTATTATCGGTATGGAACTTATGTACCTTCAAAATTGGTTGGAACCCGTTCTTATTGGGCCTCGCGACATTTAGATCTTACAGCCATGAGTCGTGAACTTGGCAAAGCGGACCTTTTCATTACGTTGACCATGAATGACAACTGGGCCGATTTGCAAGCTGCTGTGCAAAAAGGGTGCCGTGCAGGAGCCGTGTGGCCTGGAGAATACCCCAGAAACACAGGGCCAAACAAGCCAATCCAAGATGGCCACGATATGGAGGCTTGTGTGGCGTTTCACAAGCGGGTGGAGATATTCAAGCGAGAGTTCTTGGCTATTGGCAAAAATGGTCCATTTGGAAAGGTGCGGGATTATTGGTTTCGATTTGAATATCAAGAGCGAGGCCGGGTGCATTTGCATGGCGTGGTATGGTGTGAAGCCAACAGCATTCCGGACGATGTGGTTTGCGCAACAATGCCCCGTGAAAGTGACGGCTTTGATCCAAAGTTCACAGCATACCTACGGGATCTGTACAAGGAGTGCAACATGGTGCATCAATGCTACCCCGACAAGTGTTTCAATATTGGTCGTGGGCGTGTATGCACCAAGTGCAAGTCAGGTTATCCCTTTAGTGTGCCGCAGGAGAGAGAAGAATTGGATGACAGTGGAGTCCGCTTGCTTTATCGCAGATATGAAGCCGAAGATGCATGTGTTGTTCCACACAATCGCCGTTTGTTGGTTCGACTCCAGTGCCACAATAATGTGCAGCGGATAACATCTTTGGGTTGGGAATTATATCTCGTCAAATACCTCACAAAGCCAGCAAAGTCATTGACGGTGCCCATCACCATCTCGCCCGATGCAAGCGATGTGGAGCGTTTGCTCAAGTTGCGTTCATTGGGACGCATGGAGAACGGCATGATGCTCTTAGGAATCCATCAATGTCGAGGTAGGCGAGAGGTGGTATGGATTCCTACAGATCCATGGCCTAAACTAGGACGGCTCAAGCGTCGAAAGCATCTCCCAAAAGAAGATACGTCCACAGACGTTTGGTATTTGGATCGCTATGACCACTATTTGGAACGCCCCATTGCTGCCATACCCATCAAGTACCCCGACTACTATCGCTATTATCGCCGAACACAACGTGAACCCGGAGACTCCACAGCCATAGCAAGCAATCCAGCAGAGGACTTTGCATATGATTCTCCTTCTAGCGATTCCGATGATGCAGTGAGCGGAGATCGTTTTCAAGCCAATGTACGCCCCGATGAGGGCAATAAACCATATTGGTGGCCATCACCACCAGAAAAGTTGGAGAAGACATTCACGGACGAGGTGGGAAAAAAGTGGATTCTGCGAAGGCGAACTGCGATCCCAAGGTGGAACTTTTACCTCCCGTATGGAGAAGATGCAGAATTGTATTTCTTGCAAAAGATATTTTTGTCACAGCCGTTCACAAAAGCAGACCACGAGCGGAAATTCCTTTCATCCAACAATGTCACTAAAACATACATGGAGGAGTGTATTCATCGAGGATTGTTTCGTGGTTATGAGGAACAGGCACGAGAAACTTTAAACAATGCCCAAGCACGTGGCTATTCCGTTGAGCGTTTGCGACTTCTTGCACAAGTTCTTATGGCCGAAGAGATCATAGACTCCACCTTCCTCAATACCTACATGTCCGACTTCGATGAGCTTGAAAAGCACCGGTTTGGAGAAGATGAGCCAGCAATGGCCGAGGAAGCTGAACTGGATCCCCAATTGGCGGAGGAGTTAAGGGCATTAATGGATGCTGACGACACGCGTGCAGCAGAGGCACTTGTGAATGCTTTGAACCAAGGGCAACGCCGGGTATTTGACATTTTTATTGCACATTTTCAACGGCAGCCTCTTGAGAATGGTCCGGATATTTCCCTGCATTGCCGCACATCAAGTGGAAGTAGTGTTGCGCAATTGTGTGCTGTTCTCACAGGGGTTGCGGGAACCGGCAAGTCTTATGTCGTTCGCTTGCTGATTGCCAAGTTAAGAGCGCTTGGTTTCAGCATCCTAGTTTGTGGTTCTAGTGGGGTAGCCGCCCTAAATGTTGGAGGACGCACAATCCACAGCCTGTTCTCATTATCTTTGGACTTGGAGTGGCAAATAAAGGAAGGCACAACCTTGTGGTGGATGATTCGAACTGCCGATATGATTATTGTCGATGAGTTCTCCCTCTTATCCAACAAGCTCCTTCACACGCTCCATGATGTGCTACACAAGGTACGCCGCGACAAGCGCAATCCTTTTGGTGGCATTACAGTGCTCCTCGTAGGTGATCCATTGCAACTACCCGCTGTTGATTTGGATATCTTTGACAGTGCACTCTTTCGAAACCATTTTGTTCCGTTTGTGCTGACGGACGTAATGCGCCAAGACGATGCACATTTCATTAACTTGCTTAATCGTGTGCGGATTGGAGAGGAGAGTGACGAGGACCACTTAATTCTGCAGCAACGCATAGCGCTTAATTCCGATGTGTCACTACAAGACTTGGAGGATGCCCCCATGTTGGTTGGCCGTAGAAATGCTATGAACCGATGGAATGAACATTTCATGGCTCAATTGGGGTCAAGCATTGTTACGTTCGATGCTAGCTACGTTGATATGGGTGGTGCCCCTACCAATCAAGCAATGTGCGACTACATCAATTCTCGCAATCGTCGTGTGCTACCTAAGCAAGTGTCCGTCGCAACGGGCATGAGGGCACGGCTTATTCGCAATATGTCCATCGAAAATCGACTCGTTAACTGGACACTTGTTGTGATCAAAAGATGGTCGAATGATGTCATTGTGGTAAGCCCGGTGGGGCACGCAAGGGAGTACCCCATCTGCCATTTCCAGCAAATTATTCCGGTGTACGGCCCGTCCGTGCAAGTCAAAATAATCCAATTCCCTATGCTTCCCGGATACTCATGTACCGTGCACGGTACGCAGGGCTGCTCTTACGACCGCGTATGGGTGGACATGGCAGCCTTCTTTGCCGCAGCACACGCATATGTTGCTTTATCACGCGCTCGTTCACTTCAAGGCCTATTCATCCTCAATTACCGTCGTGACGCTTTCCTTGTTGATCCGTATTACGTGCAATTATGGGATTGGTTCGTGGCCACAAACTTGTTGTCTCCCAAACCACCAAGCCAAATCCCTCCTTATCCACGAAGAACATTTACAACATCACTCATAATTGGAATTATGTGTGTCCATCGTGCTTGGAGTGTCGTAAGTCAACTCCCACAGCGGTTGGATGCCTGGATATTGAAGGTCAACATGCTCCACATTATCCAATATGTGTCATTTCCATACTGGTCGTATATTGAGAGACAATTGCGTGGAGACAAGCTGTCTTTGGACATTGATGATCTAAACGAGGATGGAACGGAGCAAATCCGCAAACAAGGACGACCGGTTGGTACTACACGGCAACTTCCACAAGGCTTCGAACTATTGGACGCGTGTAATAACCCACGAGTGTTTGCGGCCCAAGATTTGGCTCAAATGTCGGTTGTGCAATTGCGGACATTGTGTGCTGCACATAAGCTATCAACTTCTGGAACCAAAGCCCAGTTTCAAGAACGCATCCTACAAAAGCAAAACCACATTCAACCTCCATCACCTACACCATCGCCTACACATTCACAAGGGCCTGTACGACTGGTACCGTCATCCATCGATGATTTCCCCCATTTGCAGCCACGACTTAATTACTTTGGAGAGGATTTTTGGCCACAAGAAAGAAGCGATACCACGGAGAACAATGTGCACTTATTGGAGAGTGCATGGTTGTCTTGCGCAGCAGTGCAATGCTTACTAGAGGTCTTGTTGCCACAGGGCAATTCCTCCGTTAAGCCGGTCATCCAAGATGTGACATTGGCAGTAATAATGCAACATCCTCCGACGTCGCGGGTTGTGTATACTCCGGGAGATGCCCTACCCGTACTACTCACCTCGCAGCACTCCACTGTTGGAGTTCACTACGTGTTGGTCACGGACATTTCCATTGTAGACAAGACCTTGGTCGTCCACGATCCTAAAGATAACGCATCTACCTGTGGCGCATGGTTCCGGGCAATTATGAGTAAAATGGGATGGTCTTTTACACGGCATCATTATGGAACTCAACCCGATTCCGATACATGTGGCTTCCGTGTCGTCATGCTCGCCATGCAATGGTGTCACACCAATCGACTCACCGGGCAACTCCCACGGTGGTTCTTGACGTATTGTGCAAGCGTTCTCCAGCTTTTTGCCGACGATACGAGCAGCTTGCGTTCTACGGTGAATACGTTTCAAGATTGGGCATATGAAGATGCTTTGAGAGAGTATGATGAACCAGTGGACTGGGCAATGACGGAGGGTGGGCCGCTTCCTAGCGTCACCAGCAGCGACATGGAAGCTGCAATTCGCAACCCCCTATCCAATTCAGCGAGTGGTCCGTCTTCGACGTCCAAAGCGCCACAGCCTCCGCATCCGTCAACCCGTAGGAAGAGTGGGACAAGTAAAGGGACTACGGGGGCAAACCCACAAACCACACCGGCACAGACCACTCCTACAAGAAAAATTCCAAAGTCAAAAAAGACAAATATGCCTCCACGTACCCGAACTTGCGAGCCACCACCCTGCCAATCGCACCGTCAACCACATCCCAAGAGTGGACACGAGGCCGACCAAAGGTCTCGCAAACATTCCTCAAAGAAGCGGTCATCCAACTCCGAGTCCGGGCCAAGGTCCAAGAAGAGTCGACCAGAGGACCACGAACAGTCAAATACTAGACACAAGAGATCCACTTCGAGCCGTCCTTCCGAATCAACAAGCCAAGAGCCGCCAACAGCAAAACAACGACAAGAAAAAGCTCCAGTAAATCATGCTACACTATCCGAGAACGAGATCAAAAAGTGGTTAATCCTTATCACGGACGAAAATTTAAGTCGACGAAAACGCCGCGAGCATGCTTTGCACTTCTTGGGAGCCGCAGATAGTACCTTGGTAACATTACAGTACCGCACTCTCAGTCTCCAACTGCATCCCGACAAAAACCCGTCGGACGCACTAGCAAAGCAACGATTCCAAGTTCTTGGGTGTGCAAGAGACATGTTCCGTTAGCTAACCAGGTGCCATACATGAGGAATCGTCTTTATATTATTTCTTCCAAACTCGCTAATGCTCCTTGTATGGCGCCCACCAACACGGAAAACTTCTTTTGCATGTATTACACATTTATTTCATTCTTGCGTGCAATTGCGTGTCCTCTAAAATTGTAATTTTAATTAGCATTCAAGGGGTACGATTAACAGACCTGCAATCAATTCCGCCACATTGCAAATTTAACAAACCTACATACAATTAGTGCACGACGTAGGTTGCACGTGTACTCTTAGCGGAGTTACCTGCACTTATTAGTACACAACGCAGGATGCAGGTGTACTCTTAACGGAGTTACCTTCTCTTAGTTACAACAGAAGTACGAGTCAAGGTGTCCATTTCACGGAGTTCCCTTCATTTACAAGCAACAAGCGTACAAAGCACTCATCCACGTTGTGCGCGGACCTTCAATTGTTGCAAACGGTTTGTTAGAATCCTCTCACACAAAGGGTGATGCATCTTCTAAAACATACGGAAAACATTTTGGTAGCAAAGCGGGTGTACTCTTAACGGAGTTACCTTCAATTATTTTCATCCATTTGCCAATCCATAAGAGCAGGGTACAATTAGTGCACGACATACAATGCAGGTGTACTCTTAACGGAGTTACCTTCACTTATCATCAAACGACGCAAGATGCAGGTGTACTCTTAACGGAGTTACCTTCTCTTATTTGCAACAAAAGTACAAGTCAAGGTGTACTCCGCACGGAGTTACCTTCATTTACTTGCAACAACCGTCAAAGCAGTCATCCACGTTGTGCGCGCGCCTTCTATTGTTGCGAACGGTTTGTTACAATACCCTCAAACAAAGGGTGATCCATTTTCTAAAAAAAACGGTGAACATTTCGGTAGCAAAGTGGGTGTACTCTAAACGGGGTTACCTCCCCTTATTTTCGTCTATTTCCAACCATCTCATTTGCCAATCCATACAAGCAGGGTACAATTAGTGCAAGACGTAGGATGCAGGTGTACTCTTAACGGAGTTACCTTCACTTATTAGTACACGACGTACAATGCACGTGTACTCTTAACGGAGCTACCTTCACTTAGCACTCGTTTCCATCACTTACGTTTATGTTTGACATTGCGTGCCTTGCATCATGAGTACTCCAGCAATACTCGGATGGAAGCCGCCCTAAAATTTTGTCCGTGGTGTTCAAATGACAAAAAGGGACAGGGTTGCCATTCATGCACCACTACTCCGAGGCTATGTTCTAGTACGACTATCTAAATCTCACACATCGCCATCCCCTCTTTCTAGGTGTATTCTTAACGGAATTACCTGCACTTCAATAATGGACAATGCGCCCACCTGCCCTGTGTGCCAAGCCGAGCTCATCCCAAAGGTTAGCGGCTCAGCGACTCCAAATTTTGACCGAGCTTTCTTGGCATGCCCAAATGACAAGCCGGACAACCGTCATCAAGGGGCTTTCAAGTGGACGGAGCCGCCAAAACATGTCCCACATGACTGGCCGTCATGTTTGTGCGGAGTACCGGCGCAAATCAAAAAATGGGGCACAACTTACTCATTCAAGTGCTGGGATGAGTCCCCTTCGGGATGTAAGTTCTCACGCGGCGCAACCAGAGTTCCGGACCTCTAGCATCGTGATTGTGTTGCATGCGGTTGGGTGTACACGCCAGAAAGCACAACTGAATGTCTGCCCGTATCATCTCCGTCAGCATCGACATCTCCCATGGATTCAACACCACCGCGCAAAATTCCACGGCCAAATCCCGCAACACCAACTCAAAGTTATATCCGCCCCCAAGACTTGAAACACAAGGCCGCCATACCAATTACAATGTACGAAACCGAGGATTCGTACATCATACTCGCTCGACACGGAGTCACAGGTACGGCGGATGCCAATGCCGTTACATTGAACTTCGAGAGTCCGAGGGGTATACCCCCCAAAGCTATTGTCCACGTGAACGAATTGCAATTGGCACATGAATTGCCAACACCGGGGACAACCAATGAGGGCACGGAGCCTCACAGTTATCACCGCACCATTCAATTTCCAAAAGCAGTTCATCCCAAGCCGACTAAGGAAAGCAAAGCAACTTATATTGTACTTACGTTCAAGAAGGAAAGCGGCAAGCTTGTGTCCTTTTAATGTTCTTCCTTGATGCAATTGAATGCCTAGTTCAATACATGTGTGCGACATGTCGTGCCACACTATATTATTCGTGCCCTGCCGCCGCAATTGTGCAGTCGAATATGCATTTCTTCCATACTTGAATGGTCCAAGAGCCTCCAGCTTCATCAGATGATGATGCGTGTAGCGCTTCTCAATAGGCGAACATCAACATTCACGTGCTTCGTCCCTTTGCACATTTCACACAACAGTTCGGCTGCATGAGAAGTTCCGTTGCAACTAGTTGTATCTTTTGCCACGCACATTGTGGTTCCATGCACTTACATGAATGATTTGCAAATGAAAGGGTGAAATTGGATTTGCTATGATTTTACCACAACTAAGAGCTAAAGGGTTCCATATTCCGATTAATTAGAATCCGCAACAACGATCCGCAACAACAGCTCGAATATTTCAATTAACACACCACATCCATCCACGACAGTGGATGTGGTGGGCGAAGCAGGGACTCGCTAGAGGGCTAGTAGCTTCCCTCCACCTTGTGCTCAACTCCCACATAATAAACCCGCGTGTCTTTTAGGAGAGGGGTGTAGATTAGAGGATATATATATATATATATATATATATATATATATATATATATGTATATGTATATATATATATATATATATATATATATATATATATATATATATATATACATATATATATATATATACATATATATATATATATATAGATATACATATATATATATATATATATATAGATATACATATATATATATATATATATAGATATACATATATATATATATATATATATATATATATATATATATATATAGATATATATATATATATATATATATATATATATCCTCCAATCTACACCCCTCTCCCAAGTCTAGGTGTCTCCACCATACGGCTTTGAGGTACCTGATGCATACGGTGCTGGACGTGGCTAAACTGCATCAAAACCGGCTCAAAGTGGGCTCAAAACACTTGTTTGAGCCTCCCAAATGGTTTAGGATCAGTTTTGGAAAAACGCGTTTTTGACCCATTTTTGACCCATTTTTGGTCCCAAAACAGCCCAATTTCAAGGCATTTTGGGATTATGCATGGGGCAAAACGCGCCACCACGGGCTCAAAACGTGCTAAAAACGCTTGTTTGAGCATCCCAAGTGGTCTAGGAACAACTTTGGAAAAAATGATTTTTTTCGCCCCGGGGACCCTAGTGGACCCACCGTTGGCCCCCACCGTGCGCAGGCCGGGCTGCCCTCTGGCTCCACAAAGTGACCACTGGTACAGGGGTCTGGGTGGCTCGTTGGGCGATTATGAGGCTTGCAAACCACAAAAAGTGGGGGGTTGCGGGTCGACTAGGTGCCCTCGGAATTCAGATTTGAGCCACGTAGCCCAAGATACGGCCCGTGCTTGGTTTCGGGGTGCTGGTGCACATTGCGCAGATTTTGGGGCTTTTTGGCGCCTTTTTGGGCCGTTTCTCGGACATATCGTGGAGTTAGAGGGCACCAAAGGTCCCTTGGTCAGGAGAAAGTCAAGCCGCACGTGGAGTGTAGCAGCCGTTTGCCTTCAATTGGCTGTTTTGAACCCTTACTAGGCTGTTTTGGGCGAAAAATGGCTGTTTTTGGCCCAAAACTGCGCAGATTTGGGAGGGCACCTCCCGACTTGGCGCCCCCGCCCCGGGCCGCCACCCGTCAGTTTTTGGCTCAAAACTTGGATTTGGCAAGGCCACCACCTAGGCTCTAGGATGGCTAGAGTAGAGTAGAGCCCGGAGCGATGAGGCCGAGCAATGGCCAAAACGGAAAGGAGAAGTGCTTGTTGTTGTTGCTTGTTGCTTGCTTGCTTGTTAGCTAGATTTAAGGGGAGAGGGGTGTAGTAATATATATATATACATATATATATATATATATATACATATATATATATACATAGTCATAGTCATAGTCATAACCACTTATCATGCCGTCTACTGGAGTTACCGGGCATCTCGCGCCGACAAGTGGTTCCTGCCTCGCTCGATCCCGTGGGTCCCAGGGCTGCCTGAGGTGGCCCACAGCATGACGGAGGACCCAGAGGACCGGGGATACCGGTCAACCAGGCTTTGGGGGCAGTGGCGACTGCAAAGCGTTAGCATTAGCAACGGCGACGGACGCTGGCCCGTTTGTTCGCCGGGGGTAAGGGGGCAAGGCATAGCAATGCAGCAGCATCGCAACAAGCAAAAAGCAAAGGCTTCTCCGTCCGGCGCAAAGCGGCAACCAAGGCACAAAGCAGCACGCATGCGGCGAAGCAAGAGCGGACTCTCCGTTGTTCGCGTACCCCCGCCACCGTGGAGACGTCCCGTACCCGTGACCCCACGTATTCCACTGTCAGTTGCGTACTCGTAAATACCCACCACCCCTGACTCCTCATATCCCACTGCGAGCACGCAACAACCCTTTTATGCACAGCCAGGATATCTGGGAGGCTCCAGCCTAGCCTGGCCTTCAGCCTTCATCGCCCCCGTGTCCCCACCATGTACGCCGCCGACCCACCGCATCAGTCCCCTAGTATAGTACAGAAACACGGTATCAACTCCACGTCCCCGTGGCCTTGAGCAGCACCCACACCCCAGATATATATACTGTGCCGGCACTCCTTGTTAGGGGCCAGAACCCAATCAGCTTCCAGGCATCCTCTTGCCCACGTATAGTATACCCTGAGGGTCTACAGGGGGGGACGCTGGCCGCTACGCGACGGGAGTGGCGCAACCCGTGAATATCGCTGGCTGGGATTCGGGCTGGTGGGTGCCGTAGCTTGGTTATCGACCCCCTATGGGGGTACCCACCAGAGGCTCGCCCCGGGCTGTGGTAACCAGGTGCACCTCATCTGGCCCACATACATTGCCCTGGCGCCTACCCTTGACCCTTACCTGCACTGATTGGCCAGCTCCCGTGGTTGCGCCACTTCCGCCACAGCAGCGGCCAGGCCGCAGGTTCGGCCCCCACCGACGACGTGCCGAGCCTACTCATAGCATTGGCCCGCGCGTCACCCCCCGGACCACTCAGCATGCCGCTCCTCCTCTCGCCCCGCCTCTAGCTGGTCTAGCCGACCGGACTGGCGCCCCCCAGGAGTAAGTCGCTACAATGGTGAGGCGACCGCATACTTATCCCTACGACGCCGCGCAGTACCGCTGTTGCCACGCCGTTGCCACCTGCGAGCCGCCACCACACGCACCACCGCAACCGCATGGCCATGGTCAGAGGTTAGACTATGTACATGCCCGCAGGCACGGTCCCTCTAGTTTGTTAACGGGGCCAGGGGATGCCCCCACGCGCCCCCTGAGTTGTTAGAGGGGTCAGGGGGACACCCCAGTACCGCCATGCGACCCCGGAGCGCCCCCACAGTACGGGTCTCCAGTACCGCCGCGTACTCCCACCATACGGTCCCCAGTACCGCCGCGTACTCCCGCCATACGGTCCCCAGTACCGCCGCGTACTCCCACCATACGGTCCCCAGTACCGCCGCGTACTCCCACCATACAGCCCCCAGTACCGCCGCGCATACCCCCACGACGCCAGTACCCCGCCATCTTGAACTGCGCGTACCCCTCGTGAGTGCTCCTCCCAGACCGCCATGCCGTCTCAAGTACGCCCGCCATACGACCCACCTGACGACCACGCCGTCACATTCCTCTACGCACACATCATCGCTTTGTCGCCGCTCCCCGGGTCTGCTGGCTGTCCCCGCAACCCCGTGTAACACTCCCTCGGGGCGCCGCAACGCACGCACCGTAGGCCGGCGACAACGTCGCCCGCCCCCACACAAATCCGTGCACCTTCGGTGTATCCCGAGCATCCACCCCCAGCACTGCCGTAGCCAGGCCGCCAGTAGAGACCCCGGTGCCATGGGAATACCCTACAGGGGTTTGGGCCTTTTTACCCTGGTCGGGACGACCCATGACACCTCACTGTTGTATGCGGCGACCCGGGGCAGGCGGGTGAAGCATCCCTGTCCAACCCTCATGCACGGGGGCAGAACGGCTCACCATCAGGCTGGCACGACCTGTCACATCGCGTGGGCCGTCATACTGCGCCTGCCAGAACCGCACAATCAGGCCATGAGGGCACTGCTTCTCAGGCGCCACCCCCTCCGCTGCGTCCAGCGTGGGGACGGTGGCAGGTGCACCCACATTTCCCATACCCTGTCAATATGCGTTACCCCCGGCCCCCACCGCGCTATCCCCATTTCCTCCGTGATGCCACAACCAGAGTACCCGCGAGTCGCCCTCCAGAGCCGCCCACCATAGCAGCAGGGGCAGGGCTGCCGACGGCGTATCGGGGCACCGTACCCCTTCCACTCGGACGCTCTTTAGGTCACCCTGGATTGTCCTCCAGGCACTCGAGGACATCTGCCCTGAGTGCCGCAGTGCCCACCTCGCCTTAGGCCACCCCCTATCGGCACGCTCTCCACATGTCCCGCATAGAGGGGCGGAGGCACACTGATGAACCCAAACCGACGTTGTCTCCCCGCACCCGTGGCATCGCTGCGGAAGCACAGATGGTGACGGAATGCAGCTACCATCACAACACTGCGACCACAGGTCCTGCCATACATCGCAGCACGCTTCCCGGAGACCGAGCAAAGCACCTGCCAGCGCGCGTGCTGTGGCACAACTGAGCAGGCTGCGCCTCGCATCCTCCCACGTAGACACCGGGCGGAGTATCGGTCGCCCGTCGGACAGCATCGGCAAGCTCTCAAGCAGCCGGGGCCACCGCGCAACTTTGGGGCTGCGTGTGCCATGCGCCAGGAGCTCCCAACCATAGTCCCGCAAGACCTCCCCGATGACATCGACCCCATCTCGCCCCGGGCCCCCGGCGGACAGGGAACTAAGCGTTGTCCTCCCGCCCGTGCCTCAACGACCACCTCGAGGCCTAGGGTGTCAAGGGTGTGTCGGGCATCGGCAGCCACGTGTTCGTCCCCTTCAGGCAGAGAGAACATGGCCTCCGTGACGTGGCCCTGCGCGTCGTCGCCCTGTACCCGTGCCAGCTGCTTGGAGCCCACCAACACTGCCATGGACCGCCGCCCCGTGACCGCCGGTATGGTTCGCCGCAGCTGCCGGTCATATAGCCACAACGTCCCCACGTCAAGCACGACTGCTACCGCCAGGATTGGGAGACCGCACAGAGGTTGCTGAAAGACTGGCAGCACCTCGTGAGGCCACCCCATGACGTTCCCTACAGGCGGATGGTTGGAGTACATCTGGAGCCAGGGATCATTCTGGCCGTCAGGGTCTCTCACCATGGTACCACGCACTGTGGCCCACGATTGCGCGGACACCACGCGGGACCACTCCCTAAATGCCGGGACGTCCCGTGCTACCCAGGAACCGATCCACTGGCTGAAGGCCTGCGCCACCGCCGCCATCCAGTGAGGGAACAAGGACATGGCTTCCTCGTGCGCGACGTACGACCGTGGCACCAGCAGCGCGTGTAGCGGTGCCCTCTAAAAGGTCGCCTGCAGGTCGCCGGGGAGGCCGGCAAACGGGTTCCACGGCGGTCGCCGTTGGATTCTCCCTGCCGGCGGGCAGAAGGGCGTGTCACCTCGCAGGAACGCGTATACCGCCCTCCTCCGATCTTGCATCGGCAGCTGCATGATTTGGGTGAGCCGATGGTTCCTGCGGGCATACACATCTTCCTCAGCCTGTACCATGTCCTCCATAAAGAGCTTGGCCTTCGGCGGGCCCCGGGACGACGCCGCCCGCAGCGAACTGCCGCTTCAGGTCCCCGGGGACGACACCCGCCATTAGGGATTCCGTCCACCTGCAGCCGTGCTCCCTACACGCCACGAACTCCACCGCCCTGTCCGTCAGAGGTAGCTCCGCTGTGAACTCCTCCACACGCCTGCACAGGAGCCCTGCCACCTCCTCGTCCCGCGCACACAGCAAGCGCATGTGGCCCATGTTCTCTTCCGGTCCCCCACAGAATATACAGGGGTGGGCCGGTATTGCCACACGCGTGAGCTTCTGCCTCCATCGTCTCATGACCTGCATGGTGGACAAGCGACCATCAGAGCCCGCAGCATATTCTTGTGCGTGGGGCCTTGGTGGACAGCTCCCAGGGGTACCGCCTCACAGGCGCCAGCCAGTGGCGTTTGGGCCCTGGTGCGCGCCGCAAGCGAGCGCCACTCCATCTCCCGGACGTGCTGAAGGGCTTGCATGGACGGCACACGCGGCTCGAGCTCTCCATCATCCCCCGGCACCAACAGGATGGCGTGCTCCTTCGGCAGAACGAGATGAACAGGCGGGGCCATTGCACGGGGTGCGGCAGAGTCCGGCGCTTCAAGCGGGACTGCCGCCAAGTGCGAGCTCTGCCTCACCACCCAGTGGTGTGGCCCCCCAACTCGGCGTGGCAGCTGCCGCAGCCCCTCCGCTATCCAGTTTAGCGCGTGCTCGTTGACCAGATGTGATGTTGGCGCCTTGATACCACGGTACAGGGCCTCCTGTGCCCTGCGGAGATGCGCTCTTATGATGGACGCGTCCACCACGTGTATGGTGCACGCTGACGGGGGCGTGTGCAACAGGTACGCCGCCGCGCCGATGATCTCCGCCTCCGGGACCGTGCCGTAGATGGCACCCGTCCACGTGGGGCTCCCATGGCTGGCCACCGCCACGTTGGTGGCGTTGTCTCCCTGGGGCGACGCGTCAGACGACGTGACTTTAGTCGCCACCGGCACCCAGCAGTACCGGTGGGGTTCCAGCCATGCCACGTCGGAGTGGGGGCTCTGCACGACTCTTCCAAGGGACGCCGCGCTAGAGGCTGTGAGCTCCGGGGACAGGACTACCTTCGGCCGATATACCGCATGTGGTCTCCAGGCCAGGTCACATCCGCAGACTGACTTGATGGCGTCCAGGGCGGTGGTATACTCCACCCCCCAAACCGTTGCGGAGCAGGAGGGCTGGTACACCACCACAGATCCCTGTTCCACCGCGCCGCCATCACGCAACGACGTGACGGCGACGTGCGGGTCGTGCGGCACGTTGGACGTCCGAACCACTTCCGGGACCGAGCACTCATCAGGATCCGGGACAGGGCCAGCTGGCAGCAGGAGGACAATTGCCCACTCGTTGCACCCGTGCACCGCCGCGCATGCCCTGGAAAACGCCGGTCGCCCGTGCACAACCCACAGTGGTGACGGGTTTATGCCGCCCCCGGTCTGTGGAGTGAGTAGGGGGACGGACGCCGGATCGTCTTGCTGCTGGTAACCCTCAAAGACGTCCCCCAGCAGAAACAGGAGGGCGGCTAGCGGGACGAACGGCATGGACAGCCCCGGGTTCCCCGGGTCCCATCCTTTCTCCCTGTATCCGCCCACCACATACACTTCCCCCGCAGTGGACTGTCTATTGCGTTTGCTGGCCTTCTTGCGGCGCACTAGGTGAATTAGACGATGAGTCAATGGACTAGGCAGCTGCAGCCGGAAGACGTCGCGGAGGCCCGTGAACCACACGTGGTCCAACTGATTGGGCCCTACTCTTGCGTGTGGAAGGTGCAGGTGGTCCTCATGACACTCCTGGAGCTCGACAGCCCACTTCCCAGGCGCAGGACAGGGGAGCCGCGCATGCAGGAGGTCATTTGCGGGATCAGTCAGGAACTGTACCGCCGCACCTGTGCGGGGCCCCGAGAGAACGCAGATGTCCCTACCCTTGAAGGTGTAGGATTGGGACACCCACTTCCGCCCTGCCCACTGCACCTGCGGCAGATGGGCGTGTACACACGAGTACACTGACCATGGCATGAGAAGTCCCACGCGCAACGTCCCCATCGCCCGGAGTACCCTGTCCACCCACGTATTGCCAGTGTGCGTGGCGAATGATGCAGAGGGCACCATGAACTGCCCGCACACCCCGTATTGCATGTGTATGTCCCGGAGCATGGCCCGCAGCTCATCCCGGACTGTCGTCGACCTGTGGTGTGTGAGTTGAGCCAGGGTCGCTATAACGGAGTCGCGGCAGATAACCTTGACATCCGCCAATCGTAACCCAAGACCCGACCGCACCGCTACGTTGGACAGGTCCCTAGGCAGCTTCTCAAATTGCAGGGCCGCAGCCTTGATGGCGGTATTCAGTTTGATCACCGCCTCCGCCGTGTCGGACACGTAGGGCGCCGCGTACCGCACGATGCCTCCAACCACAGCCGCCATCACCTCATGAGGCACCAACGCCGGCCCCAACGTGTTCTTGCACCAGCCCAGCAGAGCTTCACACCGAAGTACATGTTTCTCCTTCATGGTTGCCACCCCCCTGGATTCGAGGCGCAGTCCCAAGTATGGCACCGTGCCCTTGGCGCGTAAGCATGCCGATGGGGCCGCCGTGTTCCCTGGGCTCAGAGCAGTACTGGCATAGGCGCACTTGCCCACGTTGAGGGACATGCGCATGTCCGTGAGGTACTGCGCTATCGCCGCTGCATACTCCAGGAATTGCGGCAGGGAGTGCGCTATCAACAAGAGGTCATCACAGTACGCCTACACCAGGGGCGGCACCGCGTGGCGAGCATCTCCCCGTGCCTTGCACGCAAGGCTCCGCAAGAGAGGTTCTAAGAGGAGGAGGTAGAGCACAGCGCTCTCCGCACTGCCCTGCCGCAGGCCCCTGTGGAGTCGAATGCTCGGCGTTGGGCCGTGCGCCGTGACAATGCGCACCAGAGACCCGCAGCTGAGGGTGTGGAAGAGCCTTATGAGCTCTTCCGGGACCCCCATGTGGCGCAGGAGGAGCGCCAGCGCCCCATGCGGCGCTGTGTCAAAAGCCTTTGATACATCGAAGGCCAGGACGTGGTTTTCCTCCTGCCCATGCTGCAGCCTGCGCTGGGCCAGGAACACCGGGGCAGCTGACGTGGAGCCCGGCATGGCTCCGAACTGCCAGTCCGCAGCCAGTCCTCTGCGTGCCAGGACGGCAGTGAACCCTCGCATGAGGGGAGTCATGAGCATGCGCATGTCTTGCTGCCCCAGCGCTATCGGCCGGTACTCGTCCAGGTTGCCCGTGGCTGTGCCCTTGGGCATCAGCCAGATAATGGCCTCGTGCCAGGATTCCGGGACGTCCGTACCCCGCAAGATGGCCCTTTACGCGTGCACCAGGAGTCCCTGCACCGGTTCAGGCAGCTCTGCTATGAGGGCAGCCGTGACCCGGTTGGACCCTGGAGCTTTGTCGTCCGCCACGGCCTGCCTCACGGCGTCTTTAAGGTCCTGCAGGATGTAGTCCTGCACCGACCTCCATTTCTCAGGCACCCCTCGGGGGATGTGGGCCCGGACCAGCCGCTCGAAGGCCGGCAGGTTCACAGGCCGCTTGGCGTACAGCGCCTCCCAGTACCTCTGGACCTCGCCAATGACGTCCGAGGCCTCCAAGAGCACCTTCTCCGACTCGCGGACGCGTACGGACCACAGTCCCGACGGGGCATAGTTCACCACGTTGATGGCCCCCCGTATCGCCGTCCATCGGAGTTGCAGATCCGGCACCTTGCCCCGCCAATAGTCCTTGATGGACCGGCGCCTGTTGCTCCTGAGGACACCCCGCAGCTCCTCCACGCGCGTCTTTAGCGGGTGGAGCTGCTGTTCCAACGCGGCACGTAGGTCCTCTACCGAAGCGGGGGACAGGTCGGGGTCCACCCGCCGGAGGTGCTGTAGCAAGGCAGTCGCTTCCTGGGAGTGGAGTCCGGCCGCCGCTGCGTCCCGTTGCCACAGCTCATGGGCGCGCCAGGCCAGGGCCTGCTGATCCGAGAGGACCTCGGCCAGAGACGCCTCCGTCTTCGCCTGCCCGTACGGGTACTGCTGGTCCATGCCCGACGGCATGCGCACTCACGTGACCCTGGACACGTCATCCCGGAAGGCGTAGAGCAGGTCAAAGACCGCCTGCACCTCCGACGTGCCCATGGTGGCAGTGTCCTGGTCCGAGGATAGCCACGCCTGCAGCCGCCGATCCCCGCAGGCCTTCTGCAGTACTGCCGCCGCCGCCTCACCAACCCCCCGGGGAGTCCGGGCGTATGGCATGCAGCCTGCCTTGGGCGTGCGGGTAGGCCATCCTGGTGCCCTTTCTTTGCCGGCCACCGCTAGCGGGATGTCCAGGACCACAGGGCCATGATCCGACCCCAGCGACGCTGGAGACCGCCCCGGCGCCAAGTGTGGGCGCTCACGCGCCGCCCAAGGGACCAGAGGCGAGTTTAGCAGGAAGGAGTCCAGTCGGTGCCCTGCCCTCGTGGGCCTCGTGTCCTCCTCCCGTTCCGGGCCTGCCCTGCGGAAACCACACTGTTACCACAGGGCTTGGAACCTCCTCGTGGTGGTGTGCCACGGGGACTCCAGCGACACATTGAAGTCCCCCCCGAGGAGCACGGCCCTGGTGCCTCCCGCGCTTTTGGGCGCCGCGTACATGGCCACGTCAGCCCAGAAGGACGCCTTAGACGCCCAGGAGTCGCCGCCGCTGCCCGGGCCGTGGACGTTGATGACCGTGAGGGTGCCACCTGCGGTCACCACATCGAGGGCCATGGCCTTGCCCGGCACGAGGTCCACGACGTCTCAAACTTCCTCCGCGGCGAATATGTCCGCCCGAAGGGCAATCAAGAGCCCGCCGCGCACCGCCGCCGACGCCGCCTCCTGGGTATCCACCCTCGGGTACGCATGATGCCCCTGGTGACGCCACTGATTCTCCGAGTGTACCACACCTTGAGGGTCCTGCAGGCCGGTCTCCTGGAAGAGGCCCAGGATGGCACCCTCGGCCTTCATGATGCCCGCCGCCACCGCCTCACCGTCGAGCATACCCGGGGCCACTGGTACGCCGTCCCCCCGCATCGAGCCCTGGACGTTCCAAGACACCGCCGCTCGGGTGTCGGAGGCGGGGCCCCTTCACGGCTGCACGTGCGGACCAGGGCCCCCCGCCGGATCTGGATCACTCGACGAAGGGGGGCCACCAGCAGGTCCAGGTGGACCACCCGCGCCCGGTGCTGGTGGCTGGCGAGGTGGTCCTTGTCCCCGTGGGCCCCCGCCCGAGGCGGCCGTTGACGGCTGGGACCCGGCAGGTGCGGCGGGCACCCCCTCTGCTTGTCCGCCGGACGTACTTGCCGCTGTACCCCCGGCAGAAGTCACCGCCCCGCGCCTTGCTGCAGGCCCAATTGCTCCACGTTGCGCCGCCGACTGCGACGCTCCTCGCTCCTCCGCAGGGCGGGCACCCGTGGGCAGCATGAGCGCTCTGCACCTCGCATGGGCCGACGCGAACGGCCCCGCCTGGTCCCCCGGCATAAAGCCAGCCAGCATGGCCAGCGCCTGGTCCCGTTGCGCCGGATCAGCCGCATGGTCCCGCTGGAGGTGGTCCAGCAGGTCCCTGGGGTGGAGGTGGGTGGGCCAGCAGTGCTTGCCGGCTCTCCACGTGCAGTGATCAGCCCCTTCCAGCCGAGACCAGGGGCAGACGTTGATCGCCTTCGACCCACGCTGCTCCGTGGCCAAGTCGCCGCCGAAGTGCTGCAGCACGTACCGAATGTTGGCATAGGCGCCATACTGAGGTGGGGGGCTTCTCTTGGGTGGCGGCTTGGGCGCTGCCTGTGGGGCCGGCTTCGCCGCCGCGGCCGGGGATGCCGTAGGCCGAACCGGCGGCACGTTTGGCGGCTGCGGCAGGTGCAGCATCCCCCCCACGGGGAACTGCTCCTCCACCCAGCGGGGGCAAGCGTCAGCGAATTTCTCCCGGTCGCCCTCGATCTTCCACCTGGACGTGGAGAACGCCCGGGACCACGGCACCACGTTCTCAGCCATGACCAGGCGGAGGGCATCCCCTCCGCTCTGCCGGCGGAAGCGCGTCGCGGCCGCACCCGTCACGGTCCCTTGGAGGTACAGCGCCGCGCCCCCGTCACCACTCAGTGCACCAAGGTGCAGGGCCTCCAGGTCGGCGGGGCGGACCGTGAGCACTGTGCCCTCTCCGCGATTGTACAGGCGCAGCGCCGAGGAGTGGGGCTCCAATGCCGCCACGACTCAGTACCACGCCCGCGACACGCTATGCAGCAGCGCCAGCGAGGCTGCCGGGTCTGTTGCTGGAGGACTGCGCTGCCGGGGCCCTGGGGAGGGCCGCCACGTGACCCTGCAGCGCCCTGCACATGGCAGCTGCATGCTCAGCCTGCCACATGTTGCTCGGGGCTATGGGCCAGACGTCCTGCCCCTGGACCGCCGGCGGTCGCGTGACCTCCACGAAGACCTCCGGCGCCGGCGGGATGTCCACGGCCGTGCATCTGTGTGCCCTGCGTACCGGCCCCAGCTCCCTGAGACACTCCCGGAACACCCTGTAGCAGGCCGGGCCCCTGGACTGCTGCCTCTTGAGCCGGCACGCGGTGACGATGACCCACTCCAGTCCCCCCGTCTCCACCCGAACACAGGCCCAATATTCCTCCCCTTCCAACACCAACAGCCGCCCCATATCCGCCACGCCCACCGTATGGGTGGGAGGCACGCTCTCCACCCGCAGCCATCGCTTGGCGCTCTCTTCCCACGGCTGGGGGGCATGCATCCGCTGCTGCTGCATCGCGTCGTGCACGTGCTGCAGGGACACTGTCATCAGCATGGACATCCCCCCGTCCGCAGCCGCCGCCATACACAGCAGGGCATGTTGCATGCGCGCCCCGGGCAACCCCACGCTGTGCGGGACGTCCGCCACGTCCAAGGGTGTGCGGGGCGCCGGCAGGGCATCGAGCACCGCTGCAAGCAGCTCCCCCAGGGATGGCAGACGCGCGATGGGACCCATGTCCCTGTTGAGGACCACCGCCGCCACCCACCGCCTGTCCAACGCCGACAAGACGTTGCCCGGTCTTGGCACCCGGAGAAGGGTACGGACAGTGGACATACGGGCGCACACGCCGCAGGCCATGTTGTTGCCGGCAGGCTGCTGCACCTGTGCCGCCCGTGCCGTCGCCAGCAGATGCTCCGCACCCGGCCACCCCGCCCTCTGGCCCCTGGGTGCCATGCGCATCGTCCGGACCGCCATGTCCCAAGTGTGTGGCCACTGGGGCGGGGCCCCTGACACCGCAGGCTGGCCTAGAAGCCACTGTCAACTGCGTGGCAGGGGCCAGGAGGTGGTGAGACGTCCAGTGCCGCATGCTCGGCGTCTCCGACCTATCGAGGTACACCGCCTCTGAGCCCCCCAGCTCGACGTACCTCGCGATGAGGAGGGCAGCCGGGGTTTGGTCGTGCCGCTGGCCCTCCCACCCCTCCCTCGGGAGCAACATGGCGTGGGGGGCCAGGCGCTGCACCACGTCGGCTGCCAGTGCGACCACATCGTCGCTGACCTCCACCCCATGGTCCGCGGCCACCAGGAAGTGGTGCCTGGGCTTGGAGTACAGGTGCTCCAGGGCGCCCCGCAGCTCAGCCGGTGGGGGAGAGGCGTCTCCGCAGTCCCGCAGCCAGGGGAGTGCGCCCGGGAGATGCCGCCCTGCTCCTCCTGGCCAGATGGCCGCCCTAAGGACCGGCAGGTCGCGCCAGACAGCCCTAGCGACCGGATCGCGCCACGGCTGTGGCTTGTCGGCCCCACACTGGAGGACGGCCACCACGACATGCGTGGTCAGGGGCTCTGCCGTGAGCTGCAACCCCGTCCCCCCGTCGGTCTCTATCACCGTGCCCCGTGGGGCAGTGAAGACGTGGCCACCGGTCCCACGGACCGCCACCCATCCCCACAAGACCGCCACGGTCTCCCAGCTGGGGTGGCTGGTTTTCCTGGGCAAGACCACCACTGGCGGGCATGGACTGTTGGCGGCCCATACGCGCCATCCACCCCCACCAGACGCTCGTGACCAGGGGGCCGGAACACCTGGGGCCATGCGTCCGGGAGCCGGCGATGGACGGCGGTCCACACATCAGCCCCGTGAGCCCGCGTGAACTGGAGTCCCTCCAGGATGTCTCTATCCACAGGGCTAGGGAGGCTGGCAGTGCGAACCTCCAGCCCCCGGCCCAGGCGAAGCCCTGGCCCCTCTCGGTCCCCCAGCAGCAAGACCTCCGGGTCTGTGGCCGCAAGGCGAGCCGCCACCGTGGGGAGATGCAGGGAGACAGTCCAGGGCTGGACGGAGACGGGCTCGCGCGGGAGGTCAGGGCAGGCCGCCACAGCACTGCCATCCCTCGCCCAGCGGAGCGCTCTGTCCCACCACTGCGCCCATGCACCCGGCGCTGCCGGCAACGACCAGGACAGGTACGTCATGACCGCCTTGGCCTGCCACTCGCGAGGGTCCATGCCGGCAAGATCTGTGTGCCACGTGCACACCCACCCCAGGTTGGCCTCCTGGACGGTGACCATGTCCCTCCACGGGACCACCGGGAACTCAGTGAGCAGGGCTGCCATGCCACATGGCAACGCCACCGCCCACTCGGTAAGGCCCCCACTCTCCACCGCATATCCCACCGCTGGGAGTCCTCCTCCTTGTGCCTTTACCACCACGTCCCGCAGCAACGTTCCGTGGCCCCGGCCGTGGCTGTGGCTGCGGTCCAGGCTGAGGGCCCCCACACGGGCCATGGCTTGGAGGATCACGAGCAATTCCTGGGGTACTCCGAGCGGCAACGGCGGTTGGGGGTGGGCAAACCGGCAGGCATCTGCCCGCATGCACCACCCCTTGGCCCAGTGCCTGCAGGTTTCCACCTCCCCCGTCTTCGGCCCAGCCTTGTCCGCCACTCCCAGCCCCCGTGGGCCCACCTCACGCGGCTCTTCCTGCGTCCCCATGAACTCCGGCTCCTCGTCCCGCTCCATGGCGACTTGCGCTTCTTCACTCCTCCTGCGTTGGTCCTGCTCCTCCAGTGCCTCCGTCGTCGGCGGCGGGCTCGCTGCAGCCGTGAACCTCGCTAGGGCCGCGGCCACAATGGCTTGCACGTCCACCTCCTCCCCGGCCACCTCCGGCTGACCCTGCCGCTGCTCCTCCCCCGTGGGCTGCTCCTGCCCCACCTTGCCTCCGTTGCGGCCTACTTCCTCACCACTCCCCACCGGGACCGCGTGTTCGGACCCCTGGGGGGCGGCGCTCTCGTCGAGGCGCGTGCCCACCACCACCACCAGCAGCTTGAGATTACCTCCGCGGCTCTCAAGGCGTTAGCTGCTGGAGGTGGGGATGAGGACCACGCCATCCCTGGTCAGCAGCAGGCGGTCCGCGCCAAACACGACCTCTGCACCCTCGGGGTGCACCGCCACCAGGAGCGCATGGGGTCCCAGCGCCTGGGGCGTGAGGGGCCGCACGGCCTGCTCGCGACGCCAAGCGTCAGCCCCACCCCGCCACAAGGCCATGTACAGGCCTTCGTCCCGCCGCACGTCCTCCAGCCCTGCCTCGTTCAGCAGGCGTCCCACGGACAGGCGCACCGACAGGGGGAGGCCTTCCTGGGGCTCGGCCGCCTGGACATCACCAGGGTGGTGACCCAGGACCGCCGCGTCCCCCAGCTGGACACAGCGGACCTGGCCGTCGTCCGGGGACGCGGCCACCAGGGCCCTTTCCCGGGCGACCTGCCCTGGGCGCTGGAGCTCGTAGCGCTCCAGGGCGCTCGCCAGCATCCCTGCCTCCCGCTGCCCCGTACCCATGAGGCGGTGCCTGTGGGCACCTTCGGCCGCATGGTACCTGCAGTGCCGCTGCTCACAGCTCCCCAGGGGAGGGGGCGGCACCGCAGTGGGCATGGGCCGCAGCGGCGCGTTGGCCGGGTCCACGTCCATGCCGGCGTAGACGTCGGGCCCGGCGTCGTCCTCATACATGAGGGCCAGCGCCGACTCGCCGGGCCCGTACGCCTCTTCGTCCTCCACTTCCTCCGCCTCATGCTCTTCCCCCGCCTCTTCCCCAGCCGCAACCATCACCGGCGGCGTGTCCGGTCGCGGCGGGAAGGGCGCCAGAGGCCGCTCGTCAGCGCCTCCGCCCCTTGCCGCTTCCGCCGCGTCCACCCGTGCCCGCAGGTTGTCGGGCAGCCGGGCCCAGCTGGTGCGCGCATGGAGGTCCATGCTGTACGCCAGCCCCGCCGGACACGGCTCACCGGGCGCCACCTGGCGCCACTCCAGCCACTCCCACATCCAGTCCTCCATCCCTTCCCCCTTGGCACGCCTCCCATTGGGCTCCACGACCCCGCCGCCCTCCGCCGGCGCCTACGCCTCCGGCACACCTCGCCCCGCGTCCTGTCCCCCCGAAGCTACCACCTCCGACGGCTTCTCCTGGGCCCCTTCCGCCCTCGGGGCGACAGCCGCGAGCGCCTGCGCGATCAGCTCGCCGGCGTCAGCCCCCCTCCCCGGTGCCTCCGGCGCGGCTCCATCGCCCCCCACGGCTGTCGGCCGGTACGCGGCCAGGGCCTGCGCGAGCAGCTCGCTGATGTCTCGCGGGCCGGCCGCAGCCGCCTCCTGCGCCGCATCCCCCGCCTGTTCCCCCGCCGTAGGCCTCCCCATGGGGGCTGCGCCCTGCACCCCATGCGTCGGGGGTGGACCAGCACCCGGCACCACCGGCTCAGGCCCCGTCGGCACCACGGGCGGGGCCCCGCACGGGGCGGCTGGATCCGGCACCGGGACCGTCCGCGGTGGAGACCCCGCCGCGGTACGCCCCGGCTGGGGCACCGCCAGGGGTGGCGCAGCGGCTGGCGCCCCCGTTCTCCCCGCCTGGCTTGGGGGCACGCCACGTGCCCCCCCCTGCGACACCCCCAGCTGCTGGGCGCCCCGCCCCGGCGCAGGCACCGGTACCGGTACCGGCACCGGTACCGCATGCTGAGGCGGCCGAGGGTGCTGCTGGGGCAGGGGATGCGGGTACACCACATGCTGGTGCGGACGGTGATGGTGATGGTGATGGTGAAGGTGGACTGGGTGCTGTGGCACAGCCGCCGGGTGATGATGATGGTGAAGGTGGACGGGGAGCTGTGGCACAGCCGCCGGGTGTACGTGTTGGTGTGGGAAGTGATGCTGCATCATGGGGAACCCGACGGGGTGATGAAGTAGGTGATGGAGATGGAGTTGGTGGTGGTGGTGAGCCCCAAAAGGCGGGAGGGGCAGGGGCCCGAGGCCCGGGGGCGGCGGCATCGGGAACGCACCCGGCGCCGCAAACCCCGGCCCCCCCGCCATCGGTCCCATTGGGGGCCGCCCGCGCTGCGCGTCCTCGAGCTGCCCGAGATCTTGTACACGTCGGAGTAGTCGGTTGAGCAGGTGCACCCCGAACGGCACCGTGCCCGCTGCGAACCGCGCCTGAATGTCAGGCGCATTGTACGGGTGGGGATCGCGGGCCAACACCTGCCGCAAGCAGACGTCGACGAAGTGGTCCCATCCGTTGTCCCCGGCCGGACGGTCCGCGTCCACGCGCGCCTGGAACGCCGCATACGTGTGCGGCCCGTGTCTGACGAGATCAGACACTGTGTCTACCAGGCGCCGGGCACGTCGCCGGAAGGCCGGCAACTCCGCGGGATTGGTGGGGACAGATAGCGACATTTAGCTAACGAAGGCTGTGTGAGCTATGGACATGGGAGAACGGGTGGACTCTGTGGCCCGTCCCGCTCGCTGCTGGCCTTATCATGCACGACACATCGCACGACACAGTTGCCCACCCCTGTTGCGCGCCCCCCCCCCCCCTCCCTTTCGTGCTCCTTTGCCCCCGGTTTTGCCCCCTAGGTGTGCTCATTGGTTCTACCCTGTTGTGGGTGGGTGTGTTGCCAGGCGTGGTTTGGGGGGGGGGGGTGCCCGACGCTGGCTCGGGTCCCTCTATCCGGGAGTTTCCCCACGGGGGGGCCGATGCATGCACTCTCCGTCAGGGTGTAACTCTGTTGTACGGGCCGTCCATTTGTACCCGCTCCGTACAAATGGACCTGCGTCGTAACCAGGTACGTCGGCCGTTCCCCACACCGGGGTCGGGTACATTGTGGGTCTCAGGGGAGTCCTTGCGGGATAGACGCGTCTCTTGCCTACCCCGATGGACGGTGTGCCCTACCCGCAGCTTCTCACAGGACACGAACCGCAGTACGTGCCGTGGGGAGTGCTCCTGGTCAGGCCCATTGGCCACCCCCCCAGGCCGGTGCCACCTCGGGCCGCTGGCCAACAGTCCCGGGCGTAGCCCACCTTATTGCCTGCGCTCAGGTGCGGCCGATACGGACACCGGGGGGGCCCCCAAACCCCTGAGGTCGGGTACCTCACCGGCGTCTCTTGCGGGCTCTTGTCACCCCGCCCCCCCCCCGTGCGCTGCGGTGTTGGTCCCTGCCTCCCCGCTTTCTTCCCCGGGGGTGTCCCCCTTTCCCGCGCCCCTTGCCGCGCTCCCTGGTTCCTGCCGTGTCTCATCCGTCTCTGCTGTCTGCCCCTGCTCTGGCGCGTTGGCTTGCTTTGTTTTTCTTTTCTTTTTTTTTTTTGCTGCCTGGCGTCTCCACCGCTCGCCGCCCGTCTCTCCCCCCGGCGTTTCGGTCTGTCCTGTGCCCCTCGCCGTCTCCTCGCCGTCCTCGCCCCTCTCCTGGGTGGGTGGGGGAGAAGGGGGTGGGGGGGGGGGCGTCCTCGCTGTCTGTCCCCTGGCGTAAGCACGTCACAAGCACGGCGCAGGCACGAGGCGCGGCACTTGTCCCTCTGCAGGGGGGGGGGGGGGCTTGCCGTGTGGCTCCCATCATCGCCCTTCCTACCCTGCGTTCGCACCCCCGGTGGTTCCACCGTTGGGGCTCGCACGGCGCCTGCTCCCTACGGGCACGGTCGTGTGGTCCGTCCCGCACCCTCTCTCCGCTGCCTCCCCACCCTGCCGCTTTGTCCTCGGGGGGGGGCGCCGCTTTCCGCCTCCCCCCCCTACCTTCATCCCCCACCCTTGGGGGGGCGGAGGTGTGTGTGTGTGGGGGGGGGGGGCTTGTGGTCTTCCCTTCGTAGCACGCATGTCGCAGGCACGACGCAAGCACGGCGCAGGCACGAGGCGCGGCACTTGTCCCTCTGCAGGGGGGGGGGGGGTTGCCGTGTGGCTCCCGTCGTCGCCCTTCCTACCCTACGTTCGCACCCCCGGTGGTCCCCCCGTTGGGGCTTGCACGGCGCGTGCTCGCTACGGGCACGGTCGTGTGGTCCGTCCCACACCCTCTCTCCGCTACCTCCTCACCCTGCCGCTTTGTCCTCGGGGGGGGGGGGGGGGCGCTTTCCGCCCCCCCCCCTACCTTCATCCTCCACCCTTGGGGGGGCGGAGGTGTGTGTGTGGGGGGGGGGGCGCCCTTGTCGTCTTTCCTTCGTTGCACGCATGTCCAAGGCACGACGCAAGCACAACGCAAGCACGAGGTGAGCCACTTGGCTGCAGCAGTGGGGGGGGGGTTTCTCCTTTGGGCCTTTCCGCTCTTCTCCATGGTATAGGCTCCGCACCCCAAGATCTCCAGCCGCTGTTGCCCCTTGGCGGTAGTCGCCACGTCTCTGCAAGGTGCTCAGTGTCCCGTGCCTGCTCCCTCATGTGCCCATACTTACTGGAGCAGGTACGTACCCGGGTGGAAACGGATGATGAGGAAGTGCGAGCAGCGGGGAGGACTTACCGTACGCCTCGATGCGTCTTGCGCCATCCGCCGCCCTGGTCGAGGGGAGGGCCCCTGTTTCGGCACCCAACAGCCCGGGGGGGGCTGACTGCCCATCCTCTCCTCGCCTGTGTATCCACTTCCGAGCGGCCTGATACCGGTGCCGTGGTATCAATCCGCTGGAAGTGGCGGCTACAAAGCGGCCGGGCGCTCTCGTCCCCCGGGTCTTTGCCACCCCCGAGCGCGATGGAGGCCCCTGAGGTCCTATGGCAGAGACGCGGGGAGACGGGCGGGGGATTCATTTGTGGCATCCCCTGGCCATCTAGCTAATCTGCATAATCGCTGCCGCAGGGGGCCCACCGGATGGCCCCGCTGGTGCCCGTCCCCTGTGCGCCACAATAACTGCAACAGGCGCAGGGGGTCCAGTGGATGGCGCCACTGGCGCGTGTCCCCTCTGCGCCACAAGTTGGGTCACCGCACGGGAGGCCCTACGGATGGCGCCGCAGGTGCCCGCCCCCCCGTGCCACTTCCTGCCTCCGGCGCCAGGCTTGGTTGACGTGACATGACACATGCATGAATGAGGTCAGAGCCGGTTTCAGGACGCGCACGCCGCACGGCACGACGCATGGCAACTATCCCCTACCCTGCCCCCTCTGCTCCCTCCCTTGCCCTCTGTGCGCGCATGGTGCAGAGCAAAGCGCAGTCCCTCCCCTGTCTCTCTCGTCCCTCCCTCTCTCTGCTCCGGCTGTCCAGCCTTCACTCACCTCCTAAGTGTCCTACCTCTTTCGCCCTGCCCGTGCCCTCTTCCCTCGTCCTTGCCGGCCCTCGTCGCATGACACTACGCAGGCACGCAACACACTGCACCTTTGGGGGCGGGCTGCCTTGTGGCAGCACGCCGCGGCGCCCCGCCTTGTCCAGTGCCCCCGCGCGCCGCGGGCGGCTCGCTCGGTTGTGGGGCACCGTTTTGCTCCTGTCCCACGTTCGCTCTTTCATGCCGCCGTGGCGCGCCCCCTTCCCTGCCCTGCCATCTCTGACCCTCTGCCCTCCGGCCAGCGCGAGCACGATGCGGAGCAATTCGCGAGGCAGCGTTCCCTCTCTGCCCCCCCTCTCTGCCCCGGCCCCTTGGCCCTGTCCTGCCCCCCTGTTTGCTCGCCCTCCCTCACCTTGCCCTGCCCCTCGTCCCTGGTTGCAGGGTGTCCGGCCTCCTGTCTCTCTGTCCCCTTCCTCCCTCTATCCTCTCGGCGTGTACCGTGCAGAGCAATGCGCGAGGCAACCCTCCCACTCCCTCTCTTCCTTGCTGCCCCCTGGTGTCCCGAGCTCCTGGCAAGCCGCACGCACTATGTACCGCACACCTAGGCTGCGGCATCACGCCACGTCTAGAGCCCCCGCTCGCCGCAGGTGGCCAGCTCGGTCGCGGGGCACCCTCGTCGTTCTTCCCCCAAGTCCGCTCACCATGCCTCTGTCCTCTCGCCTCCACCTCCTTACCTCCGCCCTCCGGCCAGCGCTAGCACGGCGCGGAGCAATTTGCGAGGCAACCCTCCCCCTGCTCCCCTTCTGTGCTCCCGCTCCCTGGCCCAGCCCTGCCCCTTGTGTGCTCGTCCTCCCTTGTCCTCCCTTGCCCCCCTTCCCAGGCCCCAGGGTCCCTGGCCCTTTGTCTCCCTGTCCCCGACCTCCCTTTACCCCCCCGGCGTACACTTTGCGGAGCAATACGCGAGGCATCCCTCCCACTCCCTCTTCACCTTGCTGCCCCCTGGTGCCCTGGTCCCTGGGCATGTGGCACGCACGTCGCACTGCACCCGCCTGCGGCCTTTGTCCCTCTACGCCCGCCCTGCCTCCCCCTCCCTCCCCTGCCCGTTTCCCCCTCGGACACTACGCAGGACACTGTGTAGGCAAGTTGCACGCATGTGGCAGGCACGCACCTGGCCTCTATCGGCGGCGTCGTCGGGCTGGTTGGCTCCACGCTGCGGCCGCCCGCCGCTGCCACAGCCCCCGCAGGAGCCGCCGCCGCGGGCAGCCACTCCAAATGCCGCGGGGGGGCGCGGCCCTGGTAGGCCGCGGCTGCCCCCCGGCCAGGGTTTCACTGTACCCCCCGCGGCGCCTGGTCGCCGGGGGGGATCCATCACAAATCCTGTAAGACATCGAAAAAAAATAGACATACATACATACATACATACATACATACATACATACATACATACATACATACATACATACATACATACATACATACATACATACATACATACATACATACATACATACATACATACATACATACATACATACATACATACAAGCATGCATGCATGCATACATACATACATACATACATACATACATACATACATACATACATACATACATACATACATACATACATACATACATACATACATACATACATACATACATACATACATACATACATACATACATACATACATACATACATACATACATACATACATACATACATACATACATACATACATACATACATACATAGTCATAGTCATAACCACTTATCATGCCGTCTACCGGAGTTACCGGGCATCTCGCGCCGACAGGTGGTTCCTGCCTCGCTCGATCCCGTCGGTCCCAGGGCTGCCTGAGGTGGCCCACAGCATGACGGAGGACCCAGAGTACCGGGGAAACCGGTCAACCAGGCTTTGGGGGCAGTGGCAACTGCAAAGCGTTAGCATTAGCAACGGCGACGGACGCTGGCCCATTTGTTCGCCGGGGGTAAGGGGGCAAGGCACAGCAATGCGGCAGCATCGCAACAAGCAGGAAGCAAGGGCTTCTCCGTTCGGCGCAACGCTGCGCCCCTGCGCAACCCCTACGCAACCCCACGCTGCGCCCCTACGCAGCCCCGCGCCGCGCCCTTGCGCGGCCCCACACTACAGCGCCCTTGCGCCGCCCCACACGACTGCGCCCCCGCAGCGCACCACGCTGCGCCCCTGCGCAGCCCCTGCGGAGCCCCACGCTGCGCCCCTGCGCGGCCCCACGCTGCTGCGCCCCTGCGCGGCCCCACGCTGCGCCCTTGCCGCTGGTCCCGCAGCCCACAGAGGGGCCCTCATCGGGCGCGCCGGCGCCCTTGCACACGCGTCTCCCGCAGCCTTGCCTGCGCGGCGCGCGTGCCCCCGGCGCGCCCGCCGACCCCATGGAGTGGGGCTCTCAGGGCCGCCGCCCACCACCGGCCGGTCCGCCCGCGCCGCCCCGCGGCCGCCACGGGCCCCGCACCCGCATGGCGCCGCTTCCACCTCGGCCGCCCGCCGCTACCCACGCGCCTGGCCCCGGCCTTGGCCCCCAGACCACGCTGCGCCCTTGCCGCTGGTCCTGCGGCCCGTAGTGAGGCCCGCATCGGGCGCACCGACGCCCTTGCACACGCGCCCCCCACGGCCTGGCCTGCGCGGCGCGCGTGCCCCCGGCGCGCCCGCCGACCCCGCCGACCCCATGGAGTGGGGCTCTCAGGGCCACCGCCGGCCGCCGGCTGGTCCGCCCACACCGCCCCGCGACCGCCACGGGCCCCGCACCCGCATGGCGCCGCCTCCGCCTCGGCCGCCCGCCGCTACCCACGCGCCCGGCCCAGGCCTGGACCCCCCCGCCGGCAGTGCCGCGCGGCCTCCCGCACACGGGACACAGGGACGGGCACCAGGGGATAGACCATACATAGTCCCTGCCCCCTCCACCCCCTTCATCCACCCCCGCACAGGACGTAGCCCCCTCCCCTGTCGCGGGGGAGTGGCGGCTGGAAGCAAGGGGAACCGGGGCCCCAGAGGTCCCCGGACAGGTGGTCCCTCCATCCCGCCCCCCATCCCGCCTCCGTTTCGCACAGGTGCGCACGCCCTCGCCCCACGGCGGGGGAGGGAACCAGGGTCGCATGGGCAGGTGGTCCCTCTCACAGCGACACGCGCCCCCTCCCCCCCCCAGACAGAAGGCGGAACCCCCCCCTCGGTCGTCGTCGGCACACGCCCGGCCAGTGTGACGCCGGCCGACTGCTCCCTTGCGCCCTGCCCAGGGAGAGCGTGTCAGGCAATTTCTCCCGCCGGCACGTGCTGGGTGCCCTCACAACAACAACAACAACAACACTCCAAATGCCGAGGGGGGCGCGGCCCTGGTAGGCCCCGGCTGCCCCCCGGCCAGGGTTTCACTGTGCCCCCCGCGGCGCCTGGTCGCCGGGGGGGATCCATCACAAATCCTGTAAGACATCGAAAAAAAAAACATACATACATACATACATACATACATACATACATACATACATACATAAATACATACATACATACATACATACATACATACATACATACATACATACATACATACATACATACATGCATACATACATACATACATACGTACATACATACATACATACATACATACAGTCCCCCCCGGCGAATCCGAGGTTCTTCTCGAAGGGGCCCACGTGCCCAGGGGACGCCACCGGGTTTACACGGCCATGCCGGACGGTGCTCCCACCGGCAACCCCCCCCCCCCCGCATGGGAGGGTGCACACCATAACCGCCAGCCCCCCCCGCCCCCCCTCAGCCCCCCCGAAAAAGGGACTCCGGCGCGGAGGGTTGGGGATATAGTCCCATGCCGCGCGGCCATGAATCGACATGGCTCTACACCGGGCGATACACGCCCTCCCCCCCCCTCGCTCAAGAGGGGCCCCCGTCGTCCCCCGGGCAGGGAGCAACCCCCCCCCCCCTTTCAAGGAACGGCCGCCCTCTGGGGCCCTCGCCCAGCCCCCGGGGGCCTCTCGGGGTTCGCCCCCCGAGCCCGCCCAGCCCTTCCACGCCCCCCCCCTCACCAGCCGCAGCCCATGGGCCCGCCCGGTCTCCCCCGCGCCGGCCCACAACCACCAGGGACCCGGGCCCCCGAGCCCCGGTGCCCAGCCCCGCCCGCCCCCCCGGTATCCATCCGGCGGGGCCCGTCCCGGTCCGGTTCGGCCGCGAGGGGACGGCGTGGCGCTCCCCCCGCCTCCACCAGGATTCGCCCCCGTGGATGATGCTCGGCGGGATTCGTCCCCGCCGAGCGGGGTGCGGGCCCCATCGCTGACCGCGGCCCCCCGACTCCACGAGCGCCCTGGGCTGCCCGGCCGACTTTGGCCAGCCCCGACCGCTCCTCTGCCCCGGTCAGCCGCCCGGTGACGCTCTGCGGCTGAGCTCACCTCACCCCCTCCCCCTCACACACGCGCCCACCCACCAACCCTCAGCCCCCCCCCCCCCCACGTGCTCGACGTCCCCCCACCACCCCTGCCCACCACTCCACCTCTCAGATGGACGACGCCACCATGGTGAGCTGCCGCAGCCGCCGACGGGCGGCCGCCGGGCTGACAAGAAGACCCCCCATACGCGGTGGGGGTCCAGGCCTTGCCCCCCCTTCCCTTTGCTGCATGCATCATGGCGTGGCATGAGTCATACCTCCCTCCCTATGCACCATGTGTCATGGCCGCGAGTGGCCTTTGCCTCTCCCTCCTCACACTAACGGAAAGGGGGGGGCCAACGGCCCCTGGGTGGGGCCCCCAGAACCCCTGGCGCAGCGACGCCCGACTGGAGGGTGGTGGGGCCCGCCGGTGCGCGGTTCGAGCCCCCGCCACCCTCCTTCCACTGGCCGCGACCCCCTGACCCCCCCCGGTCCCCCCCCTGTCCCCCACCCCGGCTGGGGCGGCGCGGCCCGCGCGTGCGGTTCGAGCCCGCGCCGCCCCTTGTTGCATTATACGGACACTGCGGGCCGCCAGGAGAGCGGAGGGGCCCCGCACTGCCCCGAGCGCCCCCCCCCACAACGGCTGGCGCTAGAGGCCTAGCAGCGCCTGGCGGGCTGTTGTGCAGGGGGGGCGAGGCGACCGGGCGCTTCATACCCGCCCCCATTTGGGGTCTGTGCCCACGGCAGCTGGCACAGTCGCCGGTTGGGGGGTACCTCACCGCCACCCACCACCGCACCACGGACACAAGGGAGAGGTAATAGCCCCGGGCATCGGCCTCCCCCAGGCCGAAAGAGTGCTGACCGCCAGGCTCATCCTGGCCCCCCACTTCCTCTTCATTACCATCCTCCTTGGCCGTCCCGGCCCACAGTCCCCGCGGCGGGTAAGTTCCTGGGGTTGAATCCTAAGAACTTCGGTGACGGAAGAACAGACCGAGGTTTCGCACCCAGCCGACGTGGGGATCCTCCGCCCCCACGGGGCCCCAGGGCACCCCGGCCATCCCAGCCGGGGATAACCCGCCGCCAGCGCCCCATTCCCCCGCCCCAGGCTCTCCGGCCTCAGTCCCCGAGCAGTCTTCACCCTCATCACTTCCTCGTAGTAGGACACCGGTAGCAGGACGCACCCACCACCACCACACGCCACCGACCCCCAGAGCCCAGCTCTGGACCGCCCACCCCGACCACCCCCCCCCCACCCTCACCACGCACCACGGCTGTCGCCCACAGCCGGCAACGGACCTCCCACCCCCCGGCACGCCGTGTGTCGGAACCTCCCTTGCTCCGCTCCCCACAAGCACCATGGCACACCCATTCTCAGCTCTGTCCCCCGACCTACAGCGCGAACAGTTGACGGCGGCCGTTGCCTGGCCCCTCCTATCCAACGCCCTGGACTCCCAACAACCCCCACGCCTGCTGGCCTCTGCGCGCCACATGCCGGCGAATGTGGACGTCCTCTCCATCCCCCTCGCCGGCTCCCCCATCGAAGCCAGCCGCTCCTATGGTGGTTCGCCTTCACCGAGCAGCTCACCGAGAACGAGATCTCCCTCCTCACCACACACCACGACGCCTCGTGGCTCCCCTACGCCTCCTGCATGAGCGCCCTCATCGACTGGGGCGCTCGTGACTCCACCCTCGACCAGGCCACTCTCGCCTCGGCCGCCCTCGCCCACATTTCCCCCTTCTCCTCCGATCTCCAGCAACCACCAGGGAGCAGCCAACAGCCAGGCGGAAAGCACGAAAGAGGGGAAAGCGCACGCAGAGCCGAGAAGCGGAAGGCCAACAAAACAAACAACGCACAGCGCCGTGGCCAAGGGCACCCGGGCCCGGAAACCGGAGAAAGCCGGAGACAACGGGGGCGCACAGAGAAAGAAGAAGAAGAAAAAAAAAACACCAAGGCACCAAGCAGGAGCGACGAAAACCGCGAGACACAAAAGGGGAGGGGGGGGGGGGCAGCAACCACCAGAGAGCAGCCAACGGCCAAGCGGGAGACACAAACGAGGCGAGAGCGCGCGGAGAGCCACGCAGCGGGAGGCCCAAAAAAACAACCAAAACACAGCGCCAAGGCAACGACGAACGGCAACAGCAGCAAGAGAGAGGGGGGCAACCCCAGCCCGGAGGGGGCCAAGCAAAGCAGAAAGAAAAAGCGGCCAAAGGAAAAGGTGGGCGCACCAGAACGCGCCCGGGAGGCCGGCCCGCCCGACCCGGCCAAGCAACACCAGCCGCCGTCCGGATGGACGAGTGCGCGCCCGGCAGCGAACCCAGCCCCTGCCGGCTACGAAACAGCCGCTGTCCGGATGGACGAGTGCGCGCCCGGAGGGTACCCAGCCCCTGCCGGCTACGAACAGCCGCCGTCCGGATGGACGAGTGCGCGCCCGGAGGGTACCCAGCCCCTGCCGGCTACGAACAGCCGCCGTCCGGATGGACGAGTGAGCGCCCCGCAGCGACGCCCCGCACAGCAACACACCACGCGCAACCCAAAGCGCAGCACACAGCGCGAACACACCGGTGAACAAGAGCCAAGCGGCTCAAGACACCGTACACACAACACAACCCACCGAGCGGGAACGCGGGTGAACAGGAGCCAAGGGGCCCAGGACACCGCACGCGCGACACAACACACCGAGCGGGCACACCGGTGAACAGGAGCCAAGTGGCCTAGGACACCACACACGCCACCAACACACAGAGCGGGCACACCGGCGAACAGGAGCCAAGTGGCCCAGGACACCGCACAAGCAACACAACACACCGCGCGGGCACACCGGTGAACAGGAGCCAAGTGGCCCAGGACACCGCACACGCAACACAACACACCGAGCGGGCACACCGGTGAACAGGAGCCAAGTGGCCCAGGACACCGCACACACAAAACAACACACCGAGCGGGCAGACCGGTGAACGGGAGCCAAGTGGCCCAGGACACCGCACACGCAACACAACACACCAAGCGGGCACACCGGTGAACAGGAGCAAAGTGGCCCAGGACACCGCACACGCAACACAACACACCGAGCGGGCACACCGGTGAACAGGAGCCAGGAGGCCCAGGACACCGCACACGCAAAACAACACACCGAGCGGGCACACCGGTGAACAGGAGCCAGGTGGCCCAAGACACCGCACACACAAAACAACACACCGAGCGGGCGCACCGGTGAACAGGAGCCAGGTGGCCCAAGACACCGCACACGCAACAAAACACACCAAGCGGGCACACCGGTGAACAGGAGCCAGATGGCCCAGGACACCGCACACGCGAAACAACACACCGAGCGGGCACACCGGCGAACAGGAGCCAAGTGGCCCAGGACACCGCACACGCAACACAACACACCGAGCGGGCACACCGGTGAACAGGAGCCAAGTGGCCCAGGACACCGCACACGCAACACAACACACCGAGCGGGCACACCGGTGAACAGGAGCCAAGTGGCCCAGGACACCGCACACGCAACACAACACACCGCGCGGGCACACCGGTGAACTGGAGCCAAGTGGCCCAGGACACCGCACACACAACACAACACACCGAGCGGGCACACCGGCGAACAGGAGCCAAGTGGCCCAGGACACCGCACACGCAACACAACACACCGAGCGGGCACACCGGTGAACAGGAGCCAAGTGGCCCAGGACACCGCACACGCAACACAACACACCGAGCGGGCACACCGGTGAACAGGAGCCAAGTGGCCCAGGACACCGCACACGCAACAAAACACACCAAGCGGGCACACCGGTGAACAGGAGCCAGATGGCCCAGGACACCGCACACGCGAAACAACACACCGAGCGGGCACACCGGCGAACAGGAGCCAAGTGGCCCAGGACACCGCACACGCAACACAACACACCGAGCGGGCACACCGGTGAACAGGAGCCTGGAGGCCCAGCACACCGCACACGCAAAACAACACACCGAGCGGGCACACCGGTGAACAGGAGCCAAGTGGCCCAGGACACCGCACACGCAACACAACACACCGCGCGGGCACACCGGTGAACTGGAGCCAAGTGGCCCAGGACACCGCACACACAACACAACACACCGAGCGGGCACACCGGTGAACAGGAGCCAGGAGGCCCACGACACCGCACACGCAAAACAACACACCGAGCGGGCACACCGATGAACAGGAGCCAAGTGGCCCAGGACACCGCACACACAAAACAACACACCGAGCGGGCGCACCGGTGAACAGGAGCCAGGTGGCCCAGGACACCGCACACGCAACAGAACACACCTAGCGGGCACACCGGTGAACAGGAGCCAGGTGGCCCAGGACACCGCACACGCGAAACAACACACCGAGCGGGCACACCGGTGAACAGGAGCCAAGTGGCCCAGGACACCGCACACGCAACACAACACACCGAGCAGGCACACCGGTGAACTGGAGCCAAGTGGCCCAGGACACCGCACACGCAACACAACACACCGAGCGGGCACACAGGTGAACAGGAGCCAAGTGGCCCAGGCCACCGCACACGCAACACAACACACCGAGTGGGCACACCGGTGAACAGGAGCCAGGAGGCCCAGGACACCGCACACGCAAAACAACACACCGAGCGGGCACATCGGTGAACACGAGCCAAGTGGCCCAGGACACCGCACACGCAACACAACACACCGAGCGGGCACACCGGTGAACAGGAGCCAGGTGGCCCAGGACACCGCACACGCAAAACAACACACCGAACGGGCACACCGGTGAACAGGAGCCAAGTGGCCCAGGACACCGGACACGCAACACAACACACCGAGTGGGCACACCGGTGAACAGGAGCCAGGAGGCCCAGGACACCGCACACGCAAAACAACACACCGAGCGGGCACACCGGTGAACACGAGCCAAGTGGCCCAGGACACCGCACGCACAGCACAACACACCGAGCAGGCACACCGGTGAACTGGAGCCAAGTGGCCCAGGACACCGCACACGCAACACAACACACCGAGCGGGCACACCGGTGAACAAGAGCCAAGCGGCTCAGGACACCGCACAACCAACACAACCCACCGAGCGGGAACGCGGGTGAACAGGAGCCAAGGGGCCCAGGACACCGCACGCGCGACACAACACACCGAGCGGGCACACCGGTGAACAGGAGCCAAGTGGCCCAGGACACCACACACGCCACCAACACACAGAGCGGGCACACCGGCGAACAGGAGCCAAGTGGCCCAGGACACCGCACACGCAACACAACACACCGAGCGGGCACACCGGTGAACAAGAGCCAAGTGGCCCAGGACACCGCACAAGCAACACAACACACCGAGCGGGCACACCGGTGAACAGGAGCCAAGTGGCCCAGGACACGGCACACGCAACACAACACACCGAGCGGGCACACCGGTGAACAGGAGCCAAGTGGCCCAGGACACCGCACACGCAAAACAACACACCGAGCGGGCACACCGGTGAACGGGAGCCAAGTGGCCCAGGACACCGCACACGCAACACAACACACCGAGCGGGCACACCGGTGAACAGGAGCAAAGTGGCCCAGGACACCGCACACGCAACACAACACACCGAGCGGGCACACCGGTGAACAGGAGCCAGGAGGCCCACGACACCGCACACGCAAAACAACACACCCAGCGGGCACACCGGTGAACAGGAGCCAGGTGGCCCAAGACACCGCACACACAAAACAACACACCGAGCGGGCGCACCGGTGAACAGGAGCCAGGTGGCCCAGGACACCGCACACGCAACACAACGCACCGAGCGGGCACACCGGTGAACAGGAGCCAAGTGGCCCAGGACACCGCACACGCAACACAACACACCGCGCGGGCACACCGGTGAACAGGAGCCAAGTGGCCCAGGACACCGCACACGCAACACAACACACCGAGCGGGCACACCGGTGAACAGGAGCCTGGAGGCCCAGCACACCGCACACGCAAAACAACACACCGAGCGGGCACACCGGTGAACAGGAGCCAAGTGGCCCAGGACACCGCACACGCAACACAACACACCGCGCGGGCACACCGGTGAACTGGAGCCAAGTGGCCCAGGGCACCGCACACGCAACACAACACACCGAGCGGGCACACCGGTGAACAGGAGCCAGGAGGCCCACGACACCGCACACGCAAAACAACACACCGAGCGGGCACACCGGTGAACAGGAGCCAAGTGGCCCAGGACACCGCACACACAAAACAACACACCGAGCGGGCGCACCGGTGAACAGGAGCCAGGTGGCCCAGGACACCGCACACGCAACAGAACACACCTAGCGGGCACACCGGTGAACAGGAGCCAGGTGGCCCAGGACCCGCACACGCGAAACAACACACCGAGCGGGCACACCGGTGAATAGGAGCCAAGTGGCCCAGGACACCGCACACGCAACACAACACACCGAGCAGGCACACCGGTGAACTGGAGCCAAGTGGCCCAGGACACCGCACACGCAACACAACACACCGAGCGGGCACACAGGTGAACAGGAGCCAAGTGGCCCAGGCCACCGCACACGCAACACAACACACCGAGTGGGCACACCGGTGAACAGGAGCCAGGAGGCCCAGGACACCGCACACGCAAAACAACACACCGAGCGGGCACATCGGTGAACACGAGCCAAGTGGCCCAGGACACCGCACACGCAACACAACACACCGAGCGGGCACACCGGTGAACAGGAGCCAGATGGCCCAGGACACCGCACACGCAAAACAACACACCGAACGGGCACACCGGTGAACAGGAGCCAAGTGGCCCAGGACACCGGACACGCAACACAACACACCGAGTGGGCACACCGGTGAACAGGAGCCAGGAGGCCCAGGACACCGCACACGCAAAACAACACACCGAGCGGGCACACCGGTGAACACGAGCCAAGTGGCCCAGGACACCGCACGCACAGCACAACACACCGAGCAGGCACACCGGTGAACAGGAGCCAAGTGGCCCAGGACACCGCACACGCAACACAACACACCGAGCGGGCACACCGGTGAACAACAGCCAAGCGGCTCAGGACACCGCACAACCAACACAACCCACCGAGCGGGAACGCGGGTGAACAGGAGCCAAGGGGCCCAGGACACCGCACGCGCGACACAACACACCGAGCGGGCACACCGGTGAACAGGAGCCAAGTGGCCCAGGACACCACACACGCCACCAACACACAGAGCGGGCACACCGGCGAACAGGAGCCAAGTGGCCCAGGACACCGCACACGCAACACAACACACCGAGCGGGCACACCGGTGAACAAGAGCCAAGTGGCCCAGGACACCGCACACGCAACACAACACACCGAGCGGGCACACCGGTGAACAGGAGCCAGGAGGCCCAGGACACCGCACACGCAAAACAACACACCCAGCGGGCACACCGGTGAACAGGAGCCAGGTGGCCCAAGACACCGCACACACAAAACAACACACCGAGCGGGCGCACCGGTGAACAGGAGCCAGGTGGCCCAGGACACCGCACACGCAACAAAACACACCCAGCGGGGACACCGGTGAACAGGAGCCAGATGGCCCAGGACACCGCACACGCGAAACAACACACCGAGCGGGCACACCGGCGAACAGGAGCCAAGTGGCCCAGGACACCGCACACGCAACACAACGCACCGAGCGGGCACACCGGTGAACAGGAGCCAAGTGGCCCAGGACACCGCACACGCAACACAACACACCGCGCGGGCACACCGGTGAACAGGAGCCAAGTGGCCCAGGACACGGCACACGCAACACAACACACCGAGCGGGCACACCGGTGAACAGGAGCCTGGAGGCCCAGCACACCGCACACGCAAAACAACACACCGAGCGGGCACACCGGTGAACAGGAGCCAAGTGGCCCAGGACACCGCACACGCAACACAACACACCGCGCGGGCACACCGGTGAACTGGAGCCAAGTGGCCCAGGACACCGCACACGCAACACAACACACCGAGCGGGCACACCGGTGAACAGGAGCCAGGAGGCCCACGACACCGCACACGCAAAACAACACACCGAGCGGGCACACCGGTGAACAGGAGCCAAGTGGCCCAGGACACCGCACACACAAAACAACACACCGAGCGGGCGCACCGGTGAACAGGAGCCAGGTGGCCCAGGACACCGCACACGCAACAGAACACACCTAGCGGGCACACCGGTGAACAGGAGCCAGGTGGCCCAGGACACCGCACACGCGAAACAACACACCGAGCGGGCACACCGGTGAACAGGAGCCAAGTGGCCCAGGACACCGCACACGCAACACAACACACCGAGCAGGCACACCGGTGAACTGGAGCCAAGTGGCCCAGGACACCGCACACGCAACACAACACACCGAGCGGGCACACCGGTGAACTGGAGCCAAGTGGCCCAGGACACCGCACCTGCAACACAACACACCGAGCGGGCACACCGGTGAACAGGAGCCAGGTGGCCCAGGACACCGCACACGCAAAACAACACACCGAACGGGCACACCGGTGAACAGGAGCCAAGTGGCCCAGGACACCGGACACGCAACACAACACACCGAGTGGGCACACCGGTGAACAGGAGCCAGGAGGCCCAGGACACCGCACACGCAAAACAACACACCGAGCGGGCACACCGGTGAACACGAGCCAAGTGGCCCAGGACACCGCACGCACAACACAACACACCGAGCAGGCACACCGGTGAACTGGAGCCAAGTGGCCCAGGACACCGCACACACAACACAACACACCGAGCGGGCACACCGGTGAACAGGAGCCAAGTGGCCCAGGCCACCGCACACGCAACACAACACACCGAGTGGGCACACCGGTGAACAGGAGCCAGGAGGCCCAGGACACCGCACACGCAAAACAACACACCGAGCGGGCACACCGGTGAACACGAGCCAAGTGGCCCAGGACACCGCACACGCAACACAACACACCGAGCGGGCACACCGGTGAACAGGAGCCAGGTGGCCCAGGACACCGCACACGCAAAACAACACACCGAACGGGCACACCGGTGAGCAGGAGCCAAGTGGCCCAGGACACCGCACACGCAAAGCAACACACCGAGCGGGCACACCGGTGAACAGGAGCCAAGTGGCCCAGGACACTGCACACACGTAGGGCGGCCGAGGGACAGGAAAGAACCAACACCCCATGGGTCGGACACAGTGGGGCGACCCAGCCGGCCCACCGGGCCAGTGGCAGGAGCGGTACTCCACGGCCACTGGTCCGAGCCCGGCCAGGCTGCATCGGGGACCATGGCAAACGTCACCCGGAGCCATGGAAGCAACCGGTGACAGGTGAGCCGGTGCATAGTCCATGAGGGGGTCGCCCGCCAAGTGGAGCGGCCCCGCAACTCAAGCCACAAGGGTGAGGCGGTCCTACCGTAGACAAGCGGGAGCAATACCCCTTGTGGTGAGAGATACTCCACACGGCTGGGCAGCCCCCAGAGCCGCCGCCCAAAGGAGGGGGCATGTGGCCCTACTCATGGACACATGTGGGGACACCCTCCCACCTGGGACACATGGACCTGGTGGCCGCGACAATGCCTTCCCAAGCACATGCGGGAGCGGCTCAAGAGGCACCTGACATAGGGCAGTGGGAGGGACAGGACGTCCCCTTGGTAAGACCTTCTTCCTGCATTGTCAAAGGAGGTATCCCGAGCTCCCGAAGATACCTACCTACCTACCTTCATCCCCGCCCCCAACTGGGGTCTGTGCCCACGGCACCGGGCACAGTCGCCGGTTGGGGGGTACCTCACCGCCACCCACCACCGCACCACGGACACAAGGGAGAGGTAATAGCCCCGGGCATCGGCCTCCCCCAGGCCGAAGGAAGGTGCCGACCGCCAGGCTCATCCTAGCCCCCCACTTCCTCTTCATAATCATCCTCCTTGGCCGTCCCGGCCCCCAGTCCCCGCGGCGGGTAAGTTCCTGGGGTCGAATCCTAAGAACTTCGGTGACGGAAGAACAGGCCGAGGTTTCGCACCCAGCCGACGTGGGGATCCTCTGCCCCCACGGGGCCCCAGGGCATCCCGGCCATCCCAGCCGGGGATAACCCGCCGCTAGCGCCCCATTCCCCCGCCCCAGGCTCTCCGGCCTCAGTCCCCGAGCAGTCTTCACCCTCATCACATCCTCGTAGTAGGACACCGGTAGCAGGACGCACCCACCACCACCACGCGCCACCGACCCCCAGAGCCCAGCTCTGGACCGCCCAGCCCGACCACCCCCCCCCCCCACCCTCACCACGCACCACGGCTGTCGCCCACAGCCGGCAACGGACCTCCCACCCCCCGGCACGCCGTGTGTTGGAACCTCCCTTGCTCCGCTCCCCACAAGCACCATGGCACACCCATTCTCAGCTCTGTCCCCCGACCTCCAGTGCGAACAGTTGACGGCGGCCGACACCTGGCCCCTCCTGTCCATGGCCCTGGACTCCCAACAACCCCCACGCCTGCTGGCCTCTGCGCGCCACATGCCGGCGAATGTGGACGTCCTCTCCATCCCCCTCGCCGGCTCCCCCATCGAAGCCAGCCCCCTCCTATGGTGGTTCGCCTTCACCGAGCAGCTCACCGAGAACGAGATCTCCCTCGTCACCACACACCACGACGCCTCGTGGCTTCCCTACGCCTCCTGCATGAGCGCCCTCATCGACTGGGGCGCTCGTGCCTCCACCCTCGACCAGGCCACTCTCGCCTCGGCCGCCCTCGCCCACATTTCCCCCTTCTCCCCCGATCTCCCCCCCTCCATCCCCTTCCGCCGCCTCCTGGACCTCCTCGCCTTCCAGGAGGCCATCAAGCCCAAGGTCGCCCGGGTCGCCTTGCTCCACTGGCTAGCAACCTGGGCGGCCCAGCAGACCGGCTCCCGGCTGGCCTGCCCCCCCCTCAGCTGCGTCTTCGACCCCGCCAGCCCGCACGTCCGTGTCCCCGCTCCATGCCCCCTGTCCGCCCAACGGTGGTACACCGAGTTGAACCATCGGAAGGATGATGGTTCAATTCGCACCCCCAACATCTCCACCGCCATCACCGCAGCCGCCCGCCGCGCTCACCCACAGGCGGAAGACCCCCCTGCGGGGCCCGGAGCCCCCGCCCCCGCCGCCGCCCCCGCGCCCCCCGACGCTTCGCAGCCCTTGTCCCTGCTTTCCCCCCGTCCCCAGCCCTCGCAGCCGGCCGCACCACCCCCGTCAGACTGGGAGACACTCTTCCAGGCTGGCCCCACCCCGAGCCCCAGGACACGCTGACCTTACTCGACAGCCTCTCCTCCGTCCCCGAGGCCGACGCCCACCACACGGCCATGTGCATTGTGGCTATGGGCAAGAACTGCCACCTGCCCCCCAGGACCGTGCAGCACCTCTCGGTCTCCACGTCCACCGCCAGCCTGGTGCTCGCCGCCAAAGGTGCCTGGCACTCCCGCCCCGACCTCCACAAGCCCACCCTCCGCCTCCACCTCAACAAGCTCCTCACCCTGGTCTCCCAACGGTACGGAGCCGCCGCCTCCTCCGCGGCCTCCCTGCCTGCCCTCCAGGCCATCCAGCCCCTCATCACAGCCGCTCAGGCCCATGCCGACACTCCCTGGCTGACGGCGGCCTTCACCATCTCCAGGGCCCCCTCCTTCCCCATAGAGGCCTACCAGGACCTCCAACACGTCTCCTCCGCCGACACCCTCCGCGCAGCCATCGCACGGCTGTGTGGCCGTCTCTCCACCCCGGCCCAGTTCCAGGAGCTCATCTCCTACACCAAAACTGCCCTCCCCCCCCGCTCCACAGCGGACCTGGACCGGTTCCGCCTTGGCTCCTCCGCACCGCCGGCGCACTCCCTGCAAGCCCCTGGCGCCGCCGCCCCGCCCGCGCCACTCTTCGCCCCACCCCTCCTCGGCCAGCCCCCCCTCCCGGGCGCCCCCGCGCCCTCCGCCACCGGCGCCAGCCCCGCCTCCTCGGTCCCCACCTTCGCCCCCGTCGGCTCCTCGCCAGCCACCACCGGCGTCGTCCGCGTCTCAGGCCTGCGCCTAGGCCCACACCCCTCCATGGCAGTCACCCTCACCCACAACCTGCAGACCGTCGTGTACGTCACTGACGCCGACGCCCGCCGCGGACACGCGTTCGCCTACATCGCCCCCGCCCAGCACACCTCCCTCTTCGCCTTGCTGCCCACGCGCGTCATCCAGCACAACGAGGGCTGGTTCCTTACGGTCCAGGGCAGACAGGACGATGGGCAACCTTGGCACGCCCCCACTGCCACTCTCAACACCCCCCCCTCCCACCGCCCGCCCGCCCCGGGCGACCCTCAGCCCCGCCCCGCCAAACGCAGCCGCCAGCAGTCACCCCCCCCGTTCCTCCCCCCGACGCTCCCCGCGGCACCATTGCCGCACAGCGCCCTCGGCCCCCTCGTCAGGCAGGGCAGTCCGCGGCGCCATGTTCCCCAGTGCCCGCAGACACAACTGACTCGCCCTGCCGGACACTCTCCCCGCCTCCAGCGCTCCCGACCTCCCGACCCTAGCCTGGGCGACCTTCCTCGCCTCCCACTTCCCCCGCCCACTCGACGCCCACCGCGCCGGGGCTGACCTCCTCTCCCACCCGGAGCCCCGTCCCCAGTCCCACGCCCGTGGGACCCCCCCCCGCGCACCCGCTCCACCACCGGCCTCCGCCCCCCGTATATGCCTTCACTGCGGCACGCTGCGGCGCCCGGCCCTCACGCGCTGCCCCGTGTGCACTCACTCTGCTGACCTTCTTCCCCTTGGCCTCCCCCCGGCCGCGGACCTCCCCCCGGGCCCCCTCCGAGACCTCCTGCTCGCCGCCCAGGTCTCCACGTCGCTACCCCCCTCGCTCCTCGCCACCGCCCTCCCCACAGTGTGCGGTTGGCTCGCCTCCTTCCCCCGCCAGCGCGGTGACCCCTCCTTTTGGATCACCCCTCCCCTGCACGTGGACGCCAAATGGACCGCCTTCTCGGACACCGCCCACTTGCCTTCAACCCCCCTCCCCCCGTCCCCAGCGTACATTCGCTCGTCAGGCCCGACCTCAGCGTGGGCGCTACACCCCGCCTTCCCCGACGCCCCACTCGTCACCTCCTCCGCTTGCCCCGACTGTGGACGCCCCACGCCTCACACCGCCTTCGTCGACCTCCCCACATCGTCGACCGACCACTGGCCTCACTTCTTCTGCACCTCCCCCCACAAGGCCCCGCCTGTGTGCACTTGTGACATCGCCGCCCGCTGTGTGGTCGGCTTCCAAGGCATGCTACTGCCCGGGGCTGTCCCCGTCTCCGCCATCCCCTGGGCCGCCCCCTGCGCCCCCCCTCCCGACCGCCTCCTCCAGCCGACCCCCGCCTTCGTCCTCTCCCTCCCCGACCCCCGTGACCAGGCGTCCACCCCCCTCCGCGACACAGCCCTCACCTTTCTCACGCACAACCGGGGCGGCATCGCCGGCCAAGTCTCCCTCGCCCGCACCTGGCTCGAGGCCCTGTCCCCCGACGTGGTCGCCGAGCAGGAACTCCGGGACTTGGCCTCGGCCCGCCCCGCCCTCCCACTGAGGTACGAGGCCCACTACAGCACTGCTTCCGGCCAGGGCTCAGGCCTCCGCACGGCCTAGCTCCGGTCCCTTTGCGCCCCCTCCCAGCCCGCCGACCTCGTCTACGACGGCCAGTACTGGATTGCCTCCACGGTCCCCCTCTCGCTAGGGGGCCGGGCCCTCCTGTTCTGTTCAACGCCCACCTCCCCCCACGCCTCTCGTACTCCGAGTGGGTTTCCGAGGTCAAGCCCATGAACCACCTCCCCTCCTGCGTACGGCCCGACCTGTGCGTCCTCTCGGGCGACCTCAACAGCACGGGAGCCCCAGGCACCCCCCTGGCCTCCGCGCTCGGGGCCCTAGGCCCGCTCTCGGCCTGGCACCGCCTGGTCCCCCCAGCCACTCCCACCAACTTCACCACCCGCCACGGCTCCCCCCGTTCCACCGCCATCGACCACATCTTCGCCACCGGTCCCATCGCCTCCCACACTCACCACGTCCTCCCCTGCCACACCTCACACGCCATGGTGCTGGCGCAGGTCACCCTGCACCACCGCTCCTGCGACGCCCACTCGTGGCGTCTGTTCCGATGGCGCCTGGCGACTATCGAGGACATGGACTCCCTCTCAGCCGCCCTGGACCTGGCGTGGGGCTGGCTCTCCCTTACCCCCTCCCTCCCCGACCACTACATCGCCGCCCACCACTCCCTCGCGCACCAGCTGCCCCCGCACCCCCTTGACACCCCCACACTACTATGGTCCCTCGCCCGGTTCACCTTTCCCCTCTCCACACAAGACCTCGCCGCCCGGTCCTTTGCCCTCCGGGAGGCATCGGCCGCCCGCGGCTACGTCTCTCGCGCAGCCGTCCTCTCCTCCCCCTCCATCACTTCCGCCACTCGCACAGCCCTCCGGCTTCCCTCCCCTCCCCTGGAACCGTTCCACGGCATCCTCCCCCACCCAGGGGCCACCCTCACGACCCGCGAGGAACGGCTCGCCGAAGTCACGGCACAGTCCCGATCCCAGACGGCCAACCGGCACGTCTCCGTGGATCACGCCTTCTTCGCCGCCCGCTGCACCCCGGACCCCTGGCTCCCCCTCCTGCACCCGCCCACCGACCTCACTCTCCCCCTACTCCGCGACGCCCTCCGCGCAAACGCTCGACCAGAATCCCCGGCCTCCCTCCGGGCGTACGCCCTCACCCGCCAGTCCCCCCCCCTCATCACCACCGCCTCCCTCGCCCACCGCCGCATGGGCAAGCGCTCCCTCGCCGTGTCCACCGACAACGTGGCACGCGCAGCGCTCTTCCGCAACGGCGGAGGCGTCCACCTCGGATTGCTGCACCTCCTCCTCCAGCTCGAATCCGGCACCCCGGGCGTCTCCAACGAGACCGTCCGCTACGGCCTCTACAAGGGAAAGCCCACCAAGCCACTCCCCCGGCACCTCACACGCTCCTTCCGCCCCGTCGACGTGGAGTCGGGTGTCTCCGGCGCAGCATCCGGCATCGCCACGACCCGCCTAGCCGCCGATCTCGAGCTCACCTCCACCTACACCCCCGCCTCCTTCGCCTACCGCCCAGGCCACTCCGCCCTCGGCCTCGCCCTCGTAGCCCGCGCCGCCGCCTACACAGCCCTCCCCACCCACGGCACCTGCGCCATCTGCGACTGGGACGAGTCTGACGCGTACCTCAGGGCACTGCGCCACGACAACTCCCGCCTCTGCTCCCGCCTCCGCGCCACGTGGGACTTTGGCCCCTGGGCAGACGGCTTCTACAGCCGCCTGGTCATCCGCGTGGCCACCCGCGAAGGGTTCGCCCACCCCTTCAGTACCGAGGAGGGGGGCAACCAAGGCGACGGGTTCGCCCAACTCCACTACCAGGCCCCCAGCCTGGTCATCACCAGGGCCTTGCTTCCCAACACTTCCATCACCCTCCCCCTCACCGTCCCCGGCCACTCAGCATCCCTCCCCGCCACCCACCTCTCGTACAGCGACGACCGCCGCTTCATCACCCCCTCCCTCACCGACGTGGCAGCCATGGCCACTGACTGCCGCGAGTGCTCTCGCCGCGCCGGCCGCATCATACACCCCGACAAGCAGGAGTTCTCCCTCATCGACTCCCGCCCGGGCCGGCCCACCCTCGTCACAGCCGACGTCCCGCAGCACACCGGCACCACCACCACCGCCCCCCCGGAAGTCGTCGGCATCCCCATCCTCCCCGAGCTCCCCCTCCTCCGCGTCATCAACAAGTCCCGCGCGTCCCTCGACCGGGCGCGCAAGGCCAGCCGCAACCGCGAGGCCTGCCCCATACTCCAGCTCCGCTCCCTGCACGCTTTCGGCCTCTCCCCCCTCGACTACGTCACCTCGGGCGTCCTCATCCCCCCCCCCTCCCTCCGCCCCCATCAGGTCGCCATCAACAATGCATACCGCCACGCCTTCCGTCTGCCCCCCTGGGCTCACTCGGCCTTCCTCCACCTCCCCCTCCAGCAGGGCGGTCCCGGCGCTCCCCTCCTGGCGTACAGGGCCCCCCTCAACCTCCTCCGCACTTACCTCCGCGCCTCTTGGGGCCCCAACACCCTCGCAGTAGCCGCCGCAGCGTCCCTCGTCTCCCCACGCCGCCCCACCCCCTGGCTCACCGAAGGTCCCGCCGTGGCGCAGGCACTCGCTCCTCTCGACATCACTGTCCACCTCCTCCCCTCCCCCCACGTGCGCCCAGCCCCGCAGCACCACACCGGCTCGCCGGCCCCCCTCCGCTCCCTCCCCTATGTCGTGGTCGCATGCGACGGCAGCCAAGAGGGCACCCGCCTCGGCGCCGGCTTCCTCCTCTGGCACCCCCGCCACGGCACTCTCTACCGCGGCTGGCTCGGCCTCCACGCCCTCGCCGGCCACTCCACCGACGCAGAGTGGATCGCCAAAATAGCCGCCATGTTCGCCCTCCGCGGCTGGTCCGGCGCAGCCCTCTTCGCCTCCGACTCCAAGCCTCCCAGCTCTGCGACCTCACCCGTGGCCCGCCCCCCTCCTCCGCCCTCTCCATCCCATACCGGGCTGCCCTCCTCTCCGCCTCCTTCCGCATGCACAAGGCCTGGCTCCCCGCACGACACGACTCCGGCTCCGCCAGCCACCTCGCCACCCTCAACGCCGAAGCCGACAGCCTAGCCCGCCGCGGGCTCCGCGCCGCCTCCCCGTGGACCCTCCCCTGGTCCGCACTCTTCCACGGCCGCATCGTGGCGCTCCATGAGGGCGCAATCTTCCTTAGCCCCACGCGCGCCGCAGAGGCAGCGTATGCGGCCACCACCGCCCGCACCCACGCGCTGCACCTCAGGCCCATGCCCCCAGGCTGGTCCTCCCACCTACTCCGCCTCGCGTATGAACGCGCCGAGATCCCGACGCTGGCCCTCCACCGCATCATGCACCTCCGGCTACTGCACTCCCAGGACCACCCCCCCGGCTACGGAGGCGTGATGTGCCCCTTCTGTCACCGCCCCTACCCGGACTCCGCCGTCCACCTCCAGCACCACTGCCCCCCCCACTACGCCCTGCAGTTACTCCTCGCGTGGCACCTGTTCACGCACCCGCCCATCCTGGCAACCACTGCCGGCCACTCCCCCCGCCTCGTCACCCCTTTAGAGCTCCGCACGGCCACCACCGCAGTGTACCTCCCCGAGCACCCCCCAGCCGCCCCGCGACCCGGCCCCCCGACGCAGCTGGGGTTCAGTCTGCTTGGCATGTGGCACTCCTCCTCCCCCCACGGCGCCCCCCCTCTGCTGGACAGCGCCGGCCGGGAGGAACTCCTCCGCGAGCTCCTCTCCACCCTCAGCACGACGCACACGTCGCTGGCGTCACTCCTCCGCCGTGCCCCCTCCCACGTCACCGCCCCGCCCCCCCCCCTCCCGCCGCACGTCCCCACGCCGCCCAGCACGCAGCCCCACACACTCCGCCACAGCATCGCCCTATTCTGGCTCCTCCGCCATTGCGCCACTTGGCGCCTCACAGTGGACCGCCGTCCTGTGGTCCCGCTCCCCCCGGCGCCGCTCCCAGGGCCGCACCCGGCCCATGTCGTGTTCACCCCCGCGTCGCGGGCCGCGGACATCCTCCCGCTCCTCGCCGCCACCCCCCCCGGGCATCGCATACTGCTTGCCGCCAACCCCTCGGTCCCAGTGAGGTCCTCATCGGGCACGCCGAAGCCCTGCACGTGCGCCCCCTGCTGCCCGACCTGCACGATGCGTACGCCCCCATCACGCCCGTCGACCCCTCCGTGTGGGACTCCCAGTGAGACCACCGGCCACCGGCCGGCCCGCACGCACCACCCCGCACTCACCTCGGGCACCCGAGCCCGTGGACGCCGCTACCCACGGCGCGCTCGCCCCCGGCACGCCCTCGGACCCCACAGTGTGGGGCCCTTGGAGCCTCTGCCGACCGCCGGTTCGGCCGCCCACGCCTCCCAGCGACCGCCAAGGCCCCCGCACCCGCTCGGCCGCCCGCCGCTACCCATGCGCCTGGCCCCGGCCTCAGCCCCCAGGCAACGCAACCTGCTCACCGCAGGTCCCTCGGCCCGCAGAGGGGCCCGCACCGGGCACGCCGACGCCCTTGCGCGCGCGCCCTCCGCAGCATGGCCTGCAGGACGCGCCCTCCCCCGGCACGCCCACCGACCCTACTGTGTGGGGCGCTCAGGGCCACTGCCGCCCGCCGGCTGGACCGCCCGCAACCCCCCGCGACCGCCACGGGCCCCGCACCCGCATGGCGCCGCGTCCGACCTGGCCGCCCGCCGCTACCCATGCGCCCGGCCCGGGCCGCGACCCCCCGCCGGCTGTGCCGCGTGGCCTCCCGTACGCAGGGCACAGGGACAAGCACCAGGGAACAGCACGTGAACCGAACACAGCACGCCAGCAACACTGAACCCATGTCCTTGCTCTTGTGCTCCCGCCCTTGTGCCCTCCCTCCCCCATGACCGACGCGCGCGCGCGCCCGCACTACCGGGGACGAGGCGGCCACAACACAGCTCCAGCAGAGGTGACTAGGCGCCGGCAGAACGCAACTCCCAGGCCTCCCCTCGCCCCCGTCGAAGGCTAGAAGCACGGGCCAGCGCCCCCGGCCACGCCACGGCCTCACACGAGGAACGGCCGCCTCGGCGGGATGTTCGGGCAAGGCGCGGACTGTCCGTGGAGTCGGGCGTGCCTTCCCCATCCCAAGGTCACCACCCCACCCTCCGCCCCCACCACAACCGCTTCGCACAGGACGAGTAACTCTCCCCCCGCGAGACGGGGGAGGGCTCCAGGGTGACTTCCTCAGGTGGCCGAACCCTCCTCCACACGCGCCCCCCCCCCCCCCACACCACGCCCCCCCCCCCCCTCGGTCGTCGTCGGCACACGCCCGGCTAGCGTGACGCCGGCCGACTGCTCCCTTGCGCCTTGCCCAGGGAGAGCGTGTCTGGCAATTTCTCCCGCCGGCACGTGCTGGGTGCCTTCGACAACAACAACAACAACAATACATACATACATACATACATACATACCTACATACATACATACATACATACATACATACATACATACATACATACATACATACATACATACATACATACATACATACATACATACATACATACATACATACATACATACATACATACATACATACATACATACATACATACATACATACATACATACATACATACATACATACATACATACATACATACATACATACATACATACATACATACATACATACATACATACATACATACATACATACATACATACATACATACATACATACATACATACATACATACCTACATGCATACATACATACATACATACATACATACATAGTCATAGTCATAACCACTTATCATGCCGCCTACTGGAGTTACCGGGCCTCTCGCGCCGACAGGTGGTTCCTGCCTCGCTCGATCCCGTGGGTCCCAGGGCTGCCTGAGGTGGCCCACAGCATGACAGAGGACCCAGAGGACCGGGGATACCGGTCAACCAGGCTTTCGGGGCAGTGGCAAATGCAAAGCGTTACCATTAGCAACGGCGACGGACGCTGGCCCATTTGTTCGCCGGGGGTAAGGGGGCAAGGCACAGCAATGCGGCAGCATCGCAACAAGCAGGAAGCAAGGGCTTCTCCGTCCGGCGCAAAGCGGCAACCAAGGCACAAAGCAGCACGCATGCGGCGAAGCAAGAGCGGACTCTCCGTTGTTCGCGTACCCCCGCCACCGTGGAGACGTCCAGTACTCGTGACCCCACTTAATCCACTGCCAGTTGCGTACTCGCAAATACCCACCACTCCTGACTCCACATATCCCACTGCCAGCACGCAATAACCCTTTTATGCAAAGCCAGGATTTCTGGGAGGCTCCAGCCTAGCCTGGCCCTCAGCCTTCATCGCCCCCGTGTCCCCACAATGTACGCCGCCAACCCACCGCATCAGTCCCCTAGTATAGTACAGAAACACGGTATCAACTCCACGTCCCCGTGGCCCTGAGCAGCACCCACACCCCAGATATATACTGTGCCGGCACTCCTTGTCAGGGGCCAGAACCCAATCAGCTTCGAGGGATCCTCTTGCCCACGTATAATATAACCTGAGGGTCTATAGGGGGGGACGCTAGCCGCTACGCGACGGGAGTGTCGCAACCCGTGAATATCGCTGGCTGGGATTCGGGCTGGTGGGTGCCGTAGCATGGTTATCGACCCCCTGTAGGGGTACCCACCAGAGGCTCGCCCCGGGCCGTGGTAACGAGGTACACCTCATGTGGCCCACATACTTTGCCCTGGCGCCTACCCTTGACCCTTACCTGCACTGATTGGCCAGCTCCCGTGGTTGCACCCCTTCCGCCGCAGCAGCGGCCAGGCCGCAGGTTCGGCCCCCACCGACGACTTGGCGAGCCTACTTATAGCATTGGCCCGCGCGTCACCCCCCGGACCACTCAGCATGCTGCTCCTCCTCTCTCCCCGCCTCTAGCCGATCCGGACTGGCGCCCCCCGGGAGTAAGTCATTACAAATGGTGAGGCGACCGCATACTCATCGCTACGACGCCGCGCAGTACCGCTGTTGCCACGCCGATGCCACCTGCAAGCCGCTACCACAGGCACCACCGCAACCGCAAGGCCATGGTCAGAGGTTAGACTATGTACATGCCCGCAGGCACGGTCCCTCTAGTTTGTTAACGGGGCCAAGGGATGCCCCTACGCACCCCCTGAGTTGTTAGAGGGGTCAGGGGGACACCCCAGTACCGCCATGCATCCCCGCAGCTCCCCCACTGTACGGTTCCCCAGTACCGCCGCGTACCCTCACCATACGGACCCCAGTACCGCCGCGTATACCCCCAAGACGCCAGTACACCGTCACCTTGAACTCCGCGTGCCCCTCGTGAGTGCTCCTCCGAGGCTGCCACGCCGTTTCAAGTACGCCCACCATACAGTCCACCTGAGGACCTCGCCGTCACATCCCTCTATGCACACATCACCACTTCGTCGCCGCTCCCGGGGCCTGCAGGCTGTCCCCGCAACCCCGTTTAACACTCCCAGGGGGCGCCGCAACGCGTGCACCGTAGCGCCGGCAACGATGTCGCCCGCCCCCAGACAAATCCGTGCACCCCCGGTGTATCCCGAGCAACCACTCCCAATTAACCGTAGCCAGGCCGCCAATAGAGACCCCGGTGCCATGGGAATACCCTACAGGGGTTTGGGCCTTATTACCCTGGTCGGGACGACCCATGACACCTCACTGTTGCATGCGGCGACCCGGGGCAGGCGGGTGAAGCATCCCTGTCCGACCCTCATGCACGGGGGCAGTACGGCTCACCATCAGGCCGGCACGACCTGTCACATCGCGTTGGCCGTCATACGCCGCCTGCGAGTACCGCACAATCAGGCCATGAGGGCACTGCTTCTCAGGCGCTACCCCCTCCGCTGCGTCCAGCGTAGGGACGGTAGCAGGTGCACCCACAATTCCTAACCCCATCTGGCAGTGTTAGTGGGCTCCAAGCAGCTGGCACGGGTACAGGGCGACGACGCGCAGGGCCACGTCACGGAGGCCATGTTCTCTGTGCCAGAGGGGGACGACCACGTGGCCGCCGATGCCCGACACACCCTTGACACCCTGGGCCTCGCGGCGGTCGTTGAGGCTCGGGCGGGAGGACAACGCTTGGTTCTAGCATCCGCCAGGGGCCCGGGGCAAGACGGGGTTGATGTCATCGGGGAGGTCTTACAGGACTACCGTTGGGAGCTCCTGACGCATGGCACACGCAGCCCCACAGTTGCGCGGTGGCCCCGGCTGCTTGAGGGCCTGCCGGTGATGCCCGACGAGCGACCGATACTCCGCCCGGTGTCCACGTGGGAGGAAGCGAGGCGCAGCCTGCTCAGTTGTGCCACAGCACGCACGCTGGCGGGTGCTTTGCTCGGCCTCCAGGATGCGTGCTGCGATGTGTGGCAGGACCTGTGAACGCAGTGTTGTGATAGTAGCTGCGTTCCGTCGCGGTCTGTGCTTCCGCAGCGATGCCACGGGTGCGGAGAGACAGCGTCAGTTTGGGTTCATCAATGTGACTCCGTCCCACTATGCGGGACATGTAAGGAGCGTGCCGATAGGGGGTGGCCTAAAGCGAGGTGGGCATTGCGGCACGCTGGACAGATGTCCTCAAGTGCCTGGAAGACAATCCAGGGTGACCTGAAGAGCGTCCGAGTGGAAGGGGTACGGTGCCCTAGTGCGCCGTCGGCAGCCCTGCCCCTGCTGCTATGGTGGGCGGCTCTGGAGGGAGACTCGCGGATGCTCTGGTTGTGGCATCACGGAGGAAATGGTGACGGCGTGGTGGGGGCCGGGGGTGATGCAGATGGACCGCCGCTCCGCGACCGTTGGTATGGCTCGTCGCAGCTGCCGGTCGTACAGCCACAACGTACCCACGTCAAGCACGACAGCCACCGCCAGGATTGGGAGACTGCACAGAGGTTGCTGAAGGACCGGCAGCACCTCGCGAGGCCAGCCCATGACGTTCCCCACAGCCGGATGGTTGGCGTACACCTGGAGCCAGGAATCACTCTGGCCGTCAGGGCTTCTCACCATGGTACCACGCACCATGGCCCACGATTGCGCCGACACCACGCGGGACCACTCCCTGAATGCCGTGATGTCCCGCGCCACCGGGGAATCGATCCACTGGCTGAAGGCCTGCGCCACCGCCGCCATCCAGTGAGGGAACAAGGACATGGCCTCTTCGTGCGCGATGCACGACCGTGGCACCAGCAGTGCGTGCAGCGGTGCCCTCTGAAAGGTTGCTCGCAGGTCGCCGGGGAGGCCGGCAAACGGGTTCCATGGCGGACGCTGCTGGATCCTCCCTGCCGGCGGGTAGAAGGGTGTGTACCGCCCTCCTTCGATCTTGCATCGGCAGCTGCATGATCTGGGTGACCAGATGGTTCCTGCGGGCATACACATCTTCCCCAATCTGTACCATGTCCTCCACAAAGAGCCTGGCCTTGGCAGGGCCCCGGGACGACGCCGCTCGCACCGCAGCGAACTGCCGCTTCAGGTCCCCGGGGACGACACCCGCCATCAGGGATTCCCTCCACCTGCAGCCGTGCTCCCTCCACGCCACGAGCTCCACCGCCTTGTCCGTCAGGGGTAGCTCTGCCGTGAACTCCTCCACACGCCTGCACAGGAGCCGTGCCACCTCCTCGTCCCGCGCACACAACAGGCGCATGTGGCCAACGTCCTCCTCTGGCCCCCCACAGAAGATACAGGGGTGGGCCGGTATTGCCATACGCGTGAGCTTCTGTCTCCACCGTCGCATGACCTGCATTGTGGACAAGCGACCGTCACGTGCCCGCAGCATATTTCTGTGCGTTGGGCCGTGGTGTACAGCTCCCAGGGGCACCGCCTCGCAGGCGCCAGCCAGTGGCGTGTGCGCCCTGGTGCGTGCCGCTAGCGAACGCCACTCCATCTCCCGGACGTGCTGAAGGGCTTGCATGGATGGCGCACGCGGCTCGAGCTCTCCATTATCCCCCGGCACCAAGAGGATGGCGTGCTCCTTGGGTAGGACGAGATGGACAGGCGGGGCCATTGCACGGGCCGCGGCAGAGTCCGGTGCCTCGAGCGGGACCGCCGCCAAGTGCGAGCTCTGCCTCACCACGTAGTGGTGCGGCCCCCCAACTCGGCGTGGCAGCCGCCACAGCCCCTCCACTATCCAGCTCAGTGCGTGCTGGTTCACCAGATGTAATGTCGGCCCCTTGATGCCACGGTACAGGGCCTCCTGCGCCCTGCGGAGATGCGCTCCTATGATGGACGCATCCACCACGTGCACCGTGCACGCTGACGGGGGCGTGTGCAACAGGTATGCCGCCGCGCCGACGATCTCTGCCTCCGGGACCGTGCCGTAGATGGCACCCGTCCACGTGGGGACTCCGAGGCTGGCCACCGCCACGTTTGTGGCGTCGTCTCCCTGGGGCGACGCGTCAGACGATGTGACTTTAGTCGCCACCGGCACCCAGCAGTACCGGTGGGGTTCCAGCCACGCCACGTCGGAGTGGGGGCTCTGCACCACCCTTCCAAGGGACGCCGCACTGGAGGCCGTGAGCTCCGGGGACAGGACTACCTTCGGCCGATACACCGCATGTGGTCTCCAGGCCAGGTCACATCCACAGACTGACTTGATGGCGTCCAGGGTGGTGGTATACTCCGCCCCCCAAACCGTTGCGGAGCAGGAGGGCTGGTACACCACTACAGATCCCTGTTCCACCGCGCCGCCATCACGCAACGACGTGACGGCGACGTGCGGACCGTGCGGCACGTTGGACATCCGAACCACTTCCGGGACCGAGTACTCATCCGGATCCGGGACAGGGCCTTCTGGTAGCAGAAGGACAATTGCCCACTCGCTGCACCCGTGCACCGCTGCGCATGCCCTGGAAAGCGCTGGCCGCCCGTGCACAACCCACAGTGGTGACGGGCTTATGCCGCCCCCGGCTTGTGGAGTGAGTAGGGGGACGGACGCCGGATCGTCTCGCTGCTGGTAACCCTCAAAGACGTCCCCCAGCAGAAACAGGAGGGCGGCTAGTGGGACGAACGGCATGGATAGCCCCGGGTTGGCCGGGTCCCATCCTTCCTCCCTGTATCCGCCCACCACATACACTTCCCCCGCAGTGGACTGTCTATTGCGTTTGCTGGCCTTCTTGCGGCGCACGGGGTGATTTAGTCGGTGAGTCAACGGACTAGGCAGCTGCGGCCGGAAGACGTCGCTCAGCCCCGTGAACCACACGTGGTCCAGCTGATGGGGCCCTACTCTTGCGTGCGGAAGGTGCAGGTGGTCCTCATGACACTCCTGGAGCTGGACAGCCCAGTGCCCAGGCGCAGGACAGGGGAGCCGCGCATGCAAGAGGTCATTTGCGGGATCAGTCAGGGACTGTACCGCCGCATCTGTGCGGGGCCCCGAGAGAACGCAGATGTCCTTACCCTTGAAGGAATAGGATTGAGACACCCACTTCCGCCCCGCCCACTGCACCTGCGGCAGATGGGCGTGTACACACGAGTACACTGACGATGGCATGAGAAGTCCTACGCGCAACGTCCCCATCGCCCGGAGTACCCTGTCCACCCACGTATTGCCAACGTGCGTGGCGAATGACGCAGAGGGCACCATGAACTGCCCGCACACTCCATACTGCACGTGTATGTCCCGGAGCATGGCCCGCAGCTCATCCCGGACAGTCGTCGAACTGTGGTGTGTGAGTTGAGCCAGGGTCGCTACGACGGAGTCGCGGCAGATAACCTGGACATCCGCCAACCGTAACCCATGACCCGACCGCACCGCTACGTTGGACGGGTCCTTGGGCAGCTTCTCAAATTGCAGGGCCGCAGCCTTGATGGCAGTATTCAGCTTGATCACCGCCTCCGCCGTGTCGGACAGGTAGGGCGCCGCGTACTGCACGATGCCTCCAACCACAGCCGCCATCACCTCATGAGGCACCGACGCCGGCCCCAACGTGTTCTTGCACCACCCCAGCAGAGCTTCACACCGTAGTACATGTTTCTCCTTCATGGTTGCCACCCCCCTGGGATCGAGGCGCAGGCCCAAGTATGGCACCGTGCCCTTGGCGCGTAAGCATACCCATGGGGCCGCCGTGTTCCCTGGGCTCAGGCACACCATGATCGAATGGATGCGAGCAGTATTGGCATAGGCGCATTTGCCGACGTTGAGGGACATGCCCATGTCCGTGAGATACCGCGCTATCGCCGCTGCATACTCCAGGAATTGCGGCCGGGAGTGCGCTATCAATAGGAGGTCATCACAGTACGCTTGCACCAGGGGTGGCACTGCATGGCGAGCATCTCCCCGCGCCTTGCAGGCAAGGCTCCGCAGGAGAGGTTCTAAGAGGAGGAGGTAGAGCACAGCGCTCTCCGCGCTGCCCTGCCGCAGGCCCCTGTGGAGCCCAATGCTCGGCGTTGGGCCGTGCGCAGTGACAATGCGCACCAGAGACCCGCAGCTGAGGGTGTGGAAGAGCCTGATGAGCTCTTCCGGGACTCCCATGTGGCGCAGGAGGAGCGCCAGCGCCCCGTGCGGCGCTGTGTAAAAAGCTTTTGACACATGGAAGGCCAGGACGTGGTTTTCCTCCTGCCCACGCTGCAGCCTGCGCTGGGCCAGGAACACTGGGGCAGCCGCCGTGGAGCCCGGCATGGCTCCGAAGTGCCAGTCCGCAGCCAGTCCCTTGCGCGCCAGGACAGCTGTGAACCTCCGCATGAGGGGAGTCATGAGCATGCGCATGTCTTGCTGCCCCAGCGCTATCGGCCTGTACTCGTCCAGGTTGCCCGTGGCTGTGCCCTTGGGCATCAGCCAGATAATGGCCTCGTGCCAGGACTTTGGGACGTCCGCACCCCGCAGGATAGCCCTGTACGCATGCACCAGGAGCCCCTTCACCGGTTCAGACAACTCTGCTATGAGGGCAGCCGTGACCCGGTTGGACCCCGGAGCTTTTTCGTCCGCCACGTCCTGCCTCACGGCGTCTTTAAGGTCCTGCAGGGTGTAGTCCTGCACCGACCTCCATTCCTCAGGCACCCCCCTGGGAATGTGGGCCCGGACCAGCCGCTCGAAGGCCGGCAGGTTCACTGCCCGCTTGGCGTACAACATCTCCCAGTACCTCTGGATCTCGCCAATGACGTCCGAGGCCTCCAAGAGCACCTTCTCCGACTCGCGGACGCGTACGGACCACAGGCCCGACGGGGCATAGTTCACCACGATGATGGCCCCCCGTATCGCCGTCCATCGGAGCTGCAGATCCGGCACCCTGCCCCGCCAATAGTCCTTGATGGACCGGCGCCTGTTGCTCCTGAGGACACCCCGCAGCTCCTCCACGCGTGTCTCTAGCTGGTGGAGCTGTTGGTCCAACGCGGCACGTAGGTCCTCTATCGAAGCGGGGGATAGGTCGGGGTCCACCCGCCGGAGGTGCTGTAGCAAGGCAGTCGCTTCCTGGGAGTGGAGTCTGGCCGCCGCCGCGTCCCGTTGCCACAGCTCATGGGCGCGCCAGGCCAGGGCCTGCTGATCCGAGAGGACCTCGGCCAGAGACGCCTCCGTCTCCAACGGGTATTGCTGGTCCATGCCCGACGGCATGCGCACTCCCGTGACCCTGGACACGTCATCACGGAAGGCGTAGAGCAGGTCAAAGACCGCCTGCACCTCCGACGTGCCCATGGTGGCAGTGTCCTGGTCCGACGAGAGCCACGCCTGCAGCCGCCGATCCCCGCAGGCCTTCTGCAGTACTGCCACCGCCGCCTCACGAACCCCCGGGGAGTCCGGGCGTATGGCATGCAGCCTGCCTTGGGCGTGCGGGTAGGCCATCCTGGTGACCCTCTCTTTGCCGGCCACCGCCAGCGGGAGGTCCAGGACCACAGGGCCATGATCCGACCCCAGCGACGCTGGAGACCGCCCCGGCGCCAAGTGTGGGCGCTCACGCGCCGCCCAAGGGACTAGAGGCGAGTTCAGAAGGAAGGAGTCCAGTCGGTGCCCTGCTCTCGTGGGCCTCGTGTCCTCCTCCCGTTCCGGGCCTGCCCTGCGGAAACCACACTGTTCCCATAGGGCTTGGCACCTCCTCGTGGTGGGGTGCCACGGGGACTCCAGCCACACGTTGAAGTCCCCCCCGAGGAGCACGGCCCTGGTGCCTCCCGCGCTCTTGGCCGCCGCGTACATGGCCACATCAGCCCAGAAGGACGCCTTAGACGCCCAGGAGTCGCCGCCGCTGCCCGCGCCGTGGACGTTGATGACCGTGAGGGTGCCACCTGCGGTCACCACATTGAGGGCCATGGCCTTGCCCGGCACGATGTCCACGACGTCTCCAACTTCCTCCGCGGCGAACATGTCCGCTCGAAGGGCAATCAAGAGCCCGCCGCGCACCGCCGCCGCCGACGCCACCTGGGCATCCACCCCTGGGTACGCATGATACCCGTGGTGACGCCACTGATTCTCCGAGTGCACCACACCCTGAGGGTCCTGCAGACCCGTCTCCTGGAAGAGGCCCAGGATGGCACCCTCGGCCTTCATGTCGCCCGCCGCCACCGCCTCACCGTCGAGCATACCTGGGGCCACTGGTACGCCGTCCCCCCGCATCGAGCCCTGGACGTTCCAGGACACCGCCGCTCGGGTGTCGGAGGCGGGGCCCCTTCATGGCTGCATGTGCGGACCGGGGCCCCCCGCCGGATCCGGATCACTGGACGAAGGGGGGCCACCAGCAGGTCCAGGTGGACCACCCGCACCCGGCGCGGGTGGTTGGCGAGGTGGCCCCTGTCCCCGTGGGCCTCCGCCCGAGGCGGCCGTCGTCTGCTGAGACCCGGCAGATGCGGCGGGCTCCTCCTCTGCCTGTCCGCCGGATGTACTTGCCGCCGTACTCCCCGTAGAAGCCACCGCCCCACGCCGTGCTGCAGACCCAATCGCGCCAGATCGCGCCGCCGACTGCGACGCGGCAAGCACTGCCGGCCCGCCTACCTCCACCCCAAGGACCTGCTAGACCACCTCCAGTGGGACCATGCGGCTGATCCGGCGCAACGGGACCAGGCGCTGGCCATGCTGGCTGGCATTATGCCGGGGGGCCAGGCGGGGCCTTTCGCGTCGGCCCAGGCGAGGTTCAGAGCGCTCATGCTGCCCACGGGTGCCCGCCCTGCGGCGGAGCGAGGGGGCTCTCCATGTGCAGTGGCCAGCCCCATCCAGCCGAGACCAGGGGCAGACGTTGATCGTCTTCGACCCACGCTGCTCCGTGGCCAAGTCACCGCCGAAGTGCTGCAGCACGTACCGAATGTTGGCATAGGCGCCATGCCGAGGCGGGGGGCTCCTCTTGGGCGGCGGCTTGGGCGCTGCTTTCGGGGCCGGCCTCGCCGCCGCGGCCGGGGATGCCGCAGGCCGAACCGGTGGCACGCTCGGTGGCTGCGGCAGGTGCAGCATCCCCCCCACGGGAAACTGCTCCTCCACCCAGCGGCGCCACGCGTCGGCGAACTTCTCCCGGTCGCCCTCGACCTTCCACCTGGACGTGGAGAAAGCCCGGAGCCACGGCCCCATGTTTTCCGCCATGACCAGGCGGAGGGCATCTCCCCCGCTCTGCCGGCGGAAGCGTGTCGCGGACGCGCCTGTCACGGTCCCTTGGAGGTACAGCGCCTCGCCCCCGTCGCCACTCAGTGCACTAAGGTGCAGTGCCTCCAGGTCGGCGGGGCGGACCGTGAGCACCGTGCCCTCCCCCTGATCGTACAGGCGCACTGCCGAGGAGTGGGGCTCCAATGCCGCCACGACCCAGTACCACGCCCGCGACACGCTATGCAGCAGCGCCAGCGAGGCTGCCGGGACTCTTGCTGGAGGACTGCGCTGCCGGGGCCCTGGGGAGGGCCACCACGTGACCCTGCAGCGCCCTGCACATGGCAGCTGCATGCTCAGCCTGCCACATGTTGCTCGGGGCTATGGGCCACACGTCCTACCCCTGGATTGCCGGCGGTCGCGTGACCTCCACGAAGACCACCGGCGCCGGCGGGATCCCCTCGGCCGTGCACCTGTGTGCCCTGCGCACCGGCCCCAGCTTCCTGAGGCAGTCCCCGAACACCCTGTAGCAGGCCGGGCCCCTGGACTGCTGCCTCCTCAGCCGGCACGCGGTGACGACAACCCACTCCAGTCCCCCTGTTTCCACCCGAACACAGGCCCAATACTCCGCCCCTTCCAACACCACCAGCCGCCCCATATCCGCCACGCCCACCGTATGGCTGGGAGGCACGCTCTCCACCCGCGGCCACCGCTTGGCGCTTTCTTCCCATGGCTAGGGGGCATGCATCCGCTGCTGCTGCATCGCGTCCTGCACGTGATGCAGGGACACCGTCATCAGCATGGACATCCCCCCGTGCGCTGCCGCCGCCATACACAGCAGGGCATGTTGCATGCGCGCCCCGGGCAACCCCACGCTGTGCTGGACGTCCGCCACGTCCAAGGGTGTGGGGGGCGCCGGCAGGGCATCCAGCACCGCTGCAGGCAGCTCCCCCAGGGACGGCAAACGCGGGATGGGCCCCATGTCCCTGTCGAGGACCACCGCCGCCACCCACCGCCTGTCCAGCGCGGACAGGAGGTTGCCCGGTCTTGGCACCCGAAGAAGGGTACCGACGGTGGACATGAGGGCGCACACGCCACAGTCCTTGTTGTTGCCGGCCGGCTGCTGCACCTGTGCCGCCCGTGCCGTCGCCAGCAGATGCTCCACGCCCGGCCACCCCGCCCTCTGGCCCCTGGGCGCCATGCGCATCGTCCAGACTGCCATGTCCCATGTGTGTGGCCACTGGGGCTGGGCTCCAGACACCGCAGGCTGGCCCAGCGCGTCCACCGTCAACTGCGTGGTAGGGGCCAGGAGGTGGTGAGACGTCCAGTGCCGCATGCTCGGCGTCTCCGACCGGTCGAGGTACACCGCCTCTGAGCCCCCCAGCTCGACGTACCTGGCGATGAGGAGGGCAGCCGGGGTTTGGTCGTGCCGCTGGCCCTCCCACCCCTCCCCTGGGAGCATCATGGCGTGGGGGGCCAGGCACTGCACCACGTCGGCTGCCAGCGCGACCACGTCGTCGCTCAGCTCCACCCCATGGTCCGCGGCCACCAGGAAGTGGTGCCTGGGCTTGGAGTACAGGTGCTCCAGGGCGCCCCGCAACTCATCTGCCGGGGGAGAGGCGTTTCCGCAGTCCCGCAGCCAGGGGAGTGCGCCCGGGAGATGCCGCCCTGCTCCTCCTGGCCAGACGGCGGCCCTAAGGACCGGCAGGTCGCGCCAGATAGCCCCAGCGACCGGATCGCGCCAGGGCTGTGGCTCGTCGGCTCCCCATTGGAGGACAGCCACCACGACATGCGTGGTCAGGGGCTCTGCCGCGAGCTGCAACGCCGTCCCCCCGTCGGTCTCGATCACCGTGCCCCGTGGGGCAGTGAAGACGTGGCCACCGGCCCCACGGACCGCCACCCATCCCCACAAGACCGCCACGGTCTCCCAGCTGGGGTGGCTGGTTCTCCCGGGCAGGACCACTACCGGCGGGCACGGGCCGTTGGCGGCCCACATGCGCCATTCCACTCCCACCAGACGCTCGTGACCAGGGGGCCGGAACACATGGGGCCATGCGTCTGGGAGCCGGCGATGGACGGCGGTCCACACATCTGCCCCGTCAGCCCGCGTGAACTGGAGTCCTTCTAGGATGTCCCCGTCCACCGGGCTGGGGAGGCGGGCAGTGCGAACCTCCAGCCCTTGGCCCAGGCGAAACCCTGGCCCCTCTCGGTCTCCCAGCAGCAAGACCTCCGGGTCCGTGGCCGCAAGGCGAGCCGCCACCGTGGGGAGTTGCAGGGAGACAGTCCACGGCTGGACTGAGACGGGCTCGCGCGGGAGGTCAGGGCAGGCCGCCACAGCACTGCCATCCCTCGCCCAGCGGAGCGCTCTGTCCCACCACTGCGCCCATGCACCCGGCGTTGCCGGCAACCACCATGACAGGTACGTCATGACCGCCTTAGCCTGCCACTCGCGAGGGTCCATGCCGGCAGGATGTGTGTGCCACGTGCACACCCACCCCAGGTTGGCCTCCTGGACGGTGACCATGTCGCGCCACTCCCGCCACTCCCACATCCAGTTCTCCACTCCTTCCCCCTTGGCACGCCTCCCACTGGGCTCCACAACCCCGCTGCCCTCCGCCGCTGCCTGGGCCTCCGGCACACGTCGCCCCGCGTCCTGTCCGCCCGAAGCAACCACCTCCGACGGCCTCTCCTTGGCCCCTTCCGCCCTCGGGGCGACAGTCGCGAGCGCCTGCGCGATCAGCTCGCCGGCGTCAGCCCCCGTCCCCGGCGCCTCCGGCGCGGCTCCATCGCCCCCCGCGGTTGTCCGCCGGTACGCGTCCAGGGCCTGCGCGAGCAGCTCGCTGATGTCTCGCGGGCCGACCGCCGCCGCCTCCTGCGCCTCCCCCGCCGTAGGCCTCCCCATGGGGGCTGCGCCCTGCACCCCATGCGTCGGGGATGAACCCCCACCCGGCACCACCGGCTCACGCCCCGTCGGCACCACGGGCGGGGCCCCGCGCGGCATGGCTGGATCCGGCACCGGGACCGTCTGTGGTGGAGACCCCGCCGCGGTATGCCCCGGCTGGGGCACCGCCAGGGGTGGCGCAGCCGCTGGCGCCCCCATTCTCCCCGCCTCGCCTGGGGCACGCCACGTGCCTCCCCTTGCGACACCCCCAGCTGCTGGGCGCCCCGCCCCGGCGCAGGCACCGGTACCGGTACCGGCACCGGTACCGCTTGCTGAGGCGGCCGAGGGTGCTGCTGGGGCAGGGGATGCGGGTACACCACATGCTGGTGCGGACGGTGATGGTGATGGTGATGGTGAAGGTGGACGGGGAGCTGTGGCACAGCCGCCGGTTGTACGTGTAGGTGTTGGAAGTGATGCTGCATCATGGGGAACCCGACGGGGTGATGATGTAGGTGATGGAGATGGAGTTGGTGGTGGTGGTGAGCCCCAAAAGGCGGGAAGGGCAGGGGTCCGAGGCCCGGGGGCGGCGGCATCGGAAACAAACCTGGCGCTGCATACCCCTGCCACCCCGCCGGACCCACTAGGGGCCGCCCGCGCTGCGCGTCCTCGAGCTGCCCGAGATCTTGTAGACATCGGAGTAGTCGGTTGAGCAGGTGCACCCCGAACGGCACCGTGCCCGCTGCGAACCGCGCCTGAACATCAGGCGCATTGTACGGGTGGGGATCGCGGGCCAACATCTGCCGCAAGCAGCCGTCGACGAAGTGGTCCCATCCGTTGTCCCTAGCCGGACGGTCCGCGTCCACGCGCGCCTGGAACGCCGCATACGTGTGCGGCCCGTGTCTCACGAGATCAGACACCGTGTCTACCAGGCGCCGGGCACGTCGCCGGAAGGCCGACAACTCCGCGGGATTGGTGGGGACAGATAGCGACATTTAGCTAACGAAGGCCGTGTGAGCTATGGACATGGGAGAACGGGTGGACTCTGTGGCCCGTCCCGCTCGCTGCTGGCCTTATGATGCACGACACTTCGCACGACACAGTTGCCCACCCCTCTTGCGCGCCCCCCCCCCCCTTCCCTTTCGTGCTCCTTTGCCCGCGGTTTCGCCCCCTAGGTGTGCTCCTTGGTTCTACCCGGTAGTTGGTGGGTGTGTTGCCAAGCAGGGTTGTGGGGGGGGGTGCCCGACGCTGGCTCGGGTCCCTCTCTCCGGGAGTTTCCCCACGGGGGGGCCGATGCATGCACTCCCCGTCAAGGTGTAACTCTGTTGTACGGGCCGTCCATTTGTACTAGTTCCGTACAATTGGACCTGCGTCGTAACCAGGTACGTTGGCCCTTCCCCACACAGGGGTCGGGTGCACTGTGGGTCTCAGGGGAGTCCTTGCGGGATAGGCGCGTCTCTTGCCTACCCCGATGGACGGTGTGCCCTACCCGCAGCCCCTCACAGGACACGAACCGCAGTACGTGCCGTGGGGAGCGCTCCTGGTCACGCCCATTGGCCACCCGCCCAGCCCGGTGCCACCTCGGGCCGCTGGCCAACGGTCTCGGGCGTAACCCACCTTATTGCGTGCGCTCAGGTGGGGCCGATACGGACACCGGGGGGGCCCCCAAACCCCTGAGGTCGGGTACCTCGCCAGCGTCTCTTGCGGGCTCTTGTCACCCCGGCCCCCCCCCGTTCGCTGCGGTGTTGGTCCCTGCCTCCCAGCTTTCTTCCCCAGGGGTGTCCCCCTTTCCCGCGCCCCTTGCCTCGCTTCCTGGTTCCTGCCGTGTCCCGTCTGTCTCTGCTGTCTGTCCCTGCTCTGGCGCGTTGGTTTGCTTTGTTTTTCTTTTTTTTTTACATCTCCACCGCTCGCCACTCGTCTCTCCCCACGGCGTTTCGGTCTGTCGTCTGCCCCCCCCCCACGTCCCCCCGCTGTCTCCTCGCTGTCCTCGCCACTTTCCTGGGTTGGTGGGGGAGAAGGGGGTGGGGGGGTAGGGGGGCGTCCTCGCTGTCTGTCCTCTGGCGTAAGCCCTTCCCGAGCACGGTGCAGGCACGAGGCGCGGCACTTGTCCCTTTGCAGGGGGGGGGGGCGGGGCTTGCCGTTTGGCTCCCGTCGTCACCCTTCCTACCCTGCGGTCGCACCCCCCGGCGGTCCCCCCGTTGGGGTTTGCACGGCGCGTGCTCCCTTCGGGCACGGTCGTGTGGTCCGTCCCGCACCCTCTCTCCGCTGCCTCCCCACCCTGCCACTTTGTCCTCGGGGGGGGGGGTCCGCTTTCTGCCCCCCCCTACCTTCATCCCCCACCCTCGGGGGGGCGGTGGTGTCTGGGGGGGGGGGGCGCCCTTGTCGTCTTCCCTTTGTAGCACGCATGTCGCAGGCACTACGCAAGCAGGACGCAAGCACGGGGTGAGGCACTTGGCTGCAGTGGGGGGGGGGGTTTTCTCCTTTGGGGCCCCCTAACTCCTGAGGTCGGGTACCTCACCAGCGTCTCTTGCGGGCTCACGTCACCCCGCCCCCCCCACGTACGCTGCGGTGTTGGTCCCTGCCTCCCCGCTTTCTTCCCGCGGCGCGTTGGTTTGCTTTGTTTTTTTTTTCCACCGCCCGCCGCCCGTCTCTCCTCCCGGCGTGTCGGTCTGTCCTCTGCCCCCCCCCATGTCCCCTCGCCGTCTCCTCGCTGTCCTCGCCCCTTTCCGGGGTGGGTGGGGGAGTAGGGGGTAGGGGGGGGGGGGGGGCGTCCTCGCTGTCCGTCCTCTGGCGTAAGCACGTCGCAAGCACGGCGCAGGCACGAGGCGCGGCACTTGTCCCTCTGCAGGGGGCGTGGGCTTGCCGTGTGGCTCCCGTCGTCGCCCTTCCTACCCTGCGTTCGCACCCCCGTTGCCCCCCCCGTTGGGGATTGCACGGCGCGTGCTTCCTACGGGCACGGTCGTGTGGTCCGTCCCGCACCCTCTCTCCGCTGCCTCCCCACCCTGCCGCTTTGTCCTCGGGGGGGGGGGGGGCGCCGCCCGCCCCCCCCTACCTGCATCCCCCACCCTTGGGGGGGCGGAGGTGTGTGGGGAGGGGGGGGGGGGCTTGTCGTCTTCCCTTCGTAGCACGCATGTCGCAGGCACGACGCAAGCACGGCGCAGGCACGAGGCGCGGCACCTGTCCCTTTGCAGGGGGGGGGGGGGCTTGCCGTGTGGCTCCCGTCGTCGCCCTCCCTACCTTGCGTGCGCACCCCCGGTGGTCCCCCCTGTTGGGGCTTGCACGGCGCGTGCTCTCTACGGGCACGGTCGTGTGGTCCGTCCCGCACCCTCTCGCCGCTGCCTCCCCACCCTGCCGCTTTGTCTTTGGGGGGGGGGCCGCTTTCCGCCCCCCCTACCTTCATCCCCCACCCTTGGGGGGGCGGTGGTGTGTGTGGGGGGGGGGGCGCCCTTGTCACCTTCCCTGCGTAGCACGCACGTCGCAGGCACGACGCAAGCAAGGCGCAGGCACGAGGCGCGGCACTTGTCCCTCTGCAGGGGGGGGGGGGGCTTGCCGTGTGGCTCCCGTCGTCGCCCCTCCTACCCTGCGTTCGCACCCCCGGTACTAGGATCTTACCAGCAGTGATGTCATACCCTAATTTTAGCCATTTTAGACCTTTATAGGGGGCTAATACCCACTAATAACCATCCAATTCACTTCTAAAACATGTTTTTTTGTGTTTTCCGACCTCAAAATAGGGGGGGGGGTCCCTACACCCCACCCCAAGCCCCCCCGGTGACCCTGCACCCTGGTTGGTACATAGGTAAAGATATGCCATATAGATATATATTTCATAAAACAATTTACCATGAACATAACTACTTTTCATACAGGTACCAAGGGCTTGGGGGGGGGGGGGGGGGTTATTGGCTTTTTTGACCTCATGTACCTGTGATAGCATGAAATTCCTTGCACTGCTGGCTGATGGCATTTGAGGTGTTGTGCCCTGCCCACGGGGAGCTAATGCACAATTTTGGTGAGTATGTGTACGCTAGGGGACGCCGCAGCGACTAAAAAAGGAATTGGGTCTATCGGGGACGGGCACTCGGAGAAACCGAAGGCACAAGTTGGACCCTTTGGCGGGTTATGGGCTTTTTTGCCCATACTGTGCCTAGCTGATAGAATGAAAACCCCTGCACTGCTTACTGATGGCATTTGAGGTGTTGTGCCCTACCCAAGTAGAGACAATGCACAACTGTGGTAAGTATGCGTACGCCAAGGGACGCCGCATGGATTAGAAAAAGAATGGGGTCCGTTGGGGACGTGCACTCGGAGAACTCCAAGGCACACGTTGCACCATTTCGGGGGTTATTGGCTTTTTTTGCCCATGCTGCGCCTAGGTGATAGAATGAAAACCCCTGCAATGCTGACTGATGGCATTTGAGGTGTTGTGCCCTACCTACGGGGAGCCAATGCACAGTTGTGGTAAGTATGCGTACGCTAGGCGACGCCGCATGGACTGATTAAAGAATTGGGACCTCTGCTAGCGGTCTTGGTGCCTGCTCTTGTGCTTCCTTTGGTGGCTGAGTTTGTGCCTCCTTAGGTGCTTCTTTTGCTGCTTCCTTTCGTGCTCCCTCCGCTCGTTCCTCTGGTACCAGCTTGGGGGCCATCCCCTCGGCGCCTCAGTTGTCAGCAATACATGTATGTGTCTGCAAAGAGGAAGGCAACAAACAAAGGACAAATACCCCCGAAATGGTGCAATTGTATCTCCCGGTTCAAGTGCCTGGCCCTGATGGACCCCATTCCTTCTCCAAGGGCAGCGGCGTCCCCTAAAGTACACATAATGCCCTAGCATGTGCATTAGCTCCCCGCGGGCAGGGCACGACACCTCAAATGCCATTAGTCAGCAGTGCAGGGGTTTTCATTCTATCACCTAGGCACAATATGGGCAAAAAAAGCCAATAAATCCCCAAAGGGCCCGTCCCTGATGGACCCAGTTCTTTTTCCTGTCCCTGCGGCGTCCCCTAGCGTACGCATACTTACCACAGTTGTGCATTGGCTCCCCGTCGACAAGGCACAACACCTCAAATGCCATCAATCAGCCGTGCAGGGGTTTTCATTCTATCACCTGGGCACGGTATGGGCAAAAAAAAGCCAATAAACCCCCAAAGGGTCCAACTTGTGCCTTGGAGTTCTCTGAGTGCCCGTCCCCGATGGACCCCATTCTTTTTTCAGTCGCTGCAGTGTCCCCTAGCGTACGCATACTTACCACAATTGTGCATTGGCTAACCGTAGGCAGGGCACAACACCTCAAATGCCATCAGTCAGCAGTGTAGGGGTTTTCATTCTATCACCTAGGCACAGTATGCGCAAAAAAAAAGCCAGTAACCCCCAAAAGGGTCCAACTTGTGCCTTGGAGTTCTCCGAGTGCCCGTCCCCGATGGACACAGCAAAGCAGCCAGCAAAGACAACAAAAACGAGTGCACCAGCCGAGGCAGCACCAACGAAGGAAGCAAAGTCGCAAGTGCCAAAGGAGGCACCAAAGAGGCCACTAGAGGCACCACAAACGGAGCTGCAGGCTCCATAGCAGGCACCACAGCAGCCACTAGAGGCACCACCAACGGAGCCGCAGCCGCCACAAGAGGCATCAAAGCAGCCAGCAGAGGCAACACAAGAGGAGGCACCAAAGCAGCACCAGAGGGCACAGCAAAGCAGCCGGCAAAGACAGGAAAAAAGAAGGCACCAAAGCAGCCAGCAGAGGAGGATTGGGAGTGGTTACAACCTGGGTTCTTCATACATGGATGGGGTCCCGAGTTTGATGATTCCTCTACAGCCGAACACGGAACCAACCTGTCAGAGAATGAGATCGCCAAACTCACGGATGTTGAACGGGAGGCTTACATGGAAGCCCCCCGAAAAGGGGGTTGGCTGGGAGCTTCCCAAGACGTGTGGAATTTCCCCAATAGGAAGGTCATGGCAGAGCAGGGCGTGGAGAGCCCTGTACAGAAAGGAGTATCGTACTGCCGCAGAAGAAGCGGCAGGGAAGGTGTCCAAAGAAGGTCTGTCAGTCGACTTCGCGGTGACAAGAGCAAGGCATAGAATGACGCTTGCCGAAGAGCCCAAGGCGTATTTTTACGTTCCTGCAACCAACCATACGATGTGGAATGGCAGCGAGTTCACAACAGCAAAGGAATGGCCAGAGCAGCAGAGGCCTGCAGAAGAGGCAGAGGCAAAGGCAGAGATGCCGGAGTAGGAACATGCCGCGGGCCAGCTGCAAGCACAGGAACAACAAACAGGGAAGGGACATGCTGCGGACCAGCCGCAAGCACATGAACAGCAACCAGAGAAGGGACATGCCGCGGATGAGCCAGAAGGAGAGAGGGCAATGCAAGGATCGGGAAGATCGACACAAAAGCTTTGGAAGGTGCCCCCACCGTGCCCCGTGCCCCCACGACATCGGCCCCCGGAGAGGCCCTTGAGGCAACAACGCGAGGGCAAGGACAAGGACAAGCCCTCCCTGAAGAAGGCGCGCCGCTCATCCGTGGGTGCACCACTGGTGTCGGAGTCGGAGACGGAGGAGTCGGACACGGAGGAGTCGGAGACTGAAGTGGGGTATTGCTAGCCGAGTACGCCATAGTAGGCCATACCATCAACATGTTTCCCATCGACAAGAGGGAGCACAAAGGGAGAGAGAGAACGAACAGGCGCAGAGACACATCCAAGAAAGGCGTGAGCAAGACAGAATGTCGACCTGATGCACAGGTACAAGCGGACAGCTGGGGACGCGGATGACTAGGCTTGGATGACGAGGATCTAGGATTTGGAGCATCAGCGGACCGAGACCCTTGGGACACAGTGGGTGGACCAGGTGTCCCTCGTGTGCGCCCCCTCCGGCGCGCAACAAAAAAGGCAGCTGCAGACTGCCAACAATGCCCTGCAGGCCTACACCGAATAGAGGAAGTCGCTGCACGCGCTGCAAGGGGCGATGAAGCGCGCAGCCTGGCTGCCTGCAGGGCGCACCGGCCGCATGCCCGATTTTCTAGCGGTGTAGCATAGCGTGCGCGATGAAGGGCACCTCCACCCTTCCCAGCCCAGCCGCCACTCGTTTGTGGTCGCGGTGGACCGGGAGGGCGAGGAGACGTGAATTGTCGATCCGCTGCTGCTGCATCCGGCGCGGGACATGGCGTTTAGCTTTTGGCGCCAAGGCTTTATCGCGCATGCCGTGGAGAAGCCGCGGTCGGAGAAGGTGGCGCAGAAGCAGAACTGCTCGTACTTGGCGGTCAAAGCCGCCAGCTCCTTCATTGACAACCCCACGGACGATTGGAAGATTCCCCAAACCTCTTCGACAAGAACACGTCCATGACGGAGCAGCACAGGGAACAAGAGCATTCCACGCTAGAATGGCTGCAGGGATGGGGCCAAGTCAAGCTGAAGCTCAAGTCGAGGGCACGTGGGGAGTACGTCCCGAAGCGCCCCTAGATCGTGAGCATTGCTGAGACCACCCTGCAAGAGGGACTGCGGCCGAGCGGGTACACATCGCTGAGCAAGGAGGCGATGATGGCGGTTGTGGCGAGGCATAGTGGACAGGCCCCTGACGTGATGGGGAGCACGGCGGCTGGCCCTGAACCCGTGCTGATGCCCGGCGACGCGGACATGGAGTTGAGGTACTGCAGTACCTCGCGGCTGCAAGAGCTCCTTGGCTTGGTGCACTCAAGTCGCCAGTGGAGCAGGAGCAAGACCCGCAAGAAGCAGTTGGTGGTGAAGAGCCGGTGATTGGTGCTAATCGGCACAGAGATGGAGAGTGACGCGGCCCTGGGCACGCGGGCACCTGGGCGACCAAGGAAAAGCGCCCCCGAATAGGGCAAGCAAGAAGGAAAGCAAGAGACCAAGCAAGCAAGCAAGGCACGCAAGAGAAAGGAGGAAAAAGTGGAGGAAGAAAAAGAGGAGGAACCGGAACCAGCGCAGAAAAGAAGAAAGCGCCGAAGAGGAAGATAAGGAAAAAGATAAGAACAGAGCAGACAAATGAGAAAAGGGGACCCAGTTGGAGGACAGGGAGAGTGGGCAGCACACCATGGCATTGGTGACTGCTCTGTGGCGTGCGTCGTGGATTTGGCGTTGGTTTGTGCAGCCCGCCATTGTCTGGTTCGGGGGGGCCAGACCGCGCAGACCCCCACACATCCCCCTCCACTGCGCGCACACTCTGGTGGAGGTGGCAGGCCCACCGGTGTGTGGTGGTGGGACCACGGCCAATGTCGGGCAAGCGACGTGCGCCATGGGGTGGTTCCAGTGTTGGGGCGGCGGGACCAAGAGGGGGAGGACAGGGGTGCAGATGAGAACCGGAGGGGGCATGGGAGCCAGAGAAGCAAAAGAAGGGGAAACAGAGGAAGAAGGGAGCAGATGGAAGTGGGCAGGGGCGATGCAAGGGCGATGCATGCACATTGTTCTCCTCCTCCCTCCTCCCTTTCCACCCGAGGTCATCTCTTGATCCATGTGGCTGCCACGGTAAGGCCCATGGGGTCCTCCGTGCATCGCCGGTGCGGCGCCCTGTGTAGTCTGACCAACTACTGCACAGGACAGGGCTGGCTCACTAGGACAAGGTACAGACAGGGAGGCAAATAGGCCAAGTGACCGTGACCGTGACCTGCATCACGGAGGAAGGGAGGCAAGATGGGTGGCAGCGAAAAGGGGAGGCAACAGGCAAGACGGAGGACAGAGGGACAAGAGGGAAGGGGCAGGCCGCCGCCAACGACAGAGGGTGGAGAAGATGGTGGACGGAGGGACCAGAGGGAAGGGGGTAGGCGGAATGGCGGCGGGCTGGGGGGTTGGGACCCCGGCGCTCCATGAGTCTGCCCCGCGATCGAGGGCATGTGATTGGCCACGCGTGGCCATGGTAGCCGGGGCAGCCTTCACAGAAATTCACCGCAGTCACTGAATTTCTGCGGAGGTGGCGGAGCGGGGGGGGGGGGGAAGGAGGGGGTGGGGTGCCTGTCGTGCATGTCGTCCATGTTCGCTTGCGTAGGAGTCGACAGCACTATACCACACGCAAAGAAGCTGATCCACAAGTGTTGTACTCATAGCTTTTTGCAACGAATTTTCGGATGGCGCTGAAGACAGGCACAAAAAAGCAGGTGTGTTTTGCATGCCACATTTTTGCAGGTATCAAGATTTTGTGGAGCAACACGAAGACCCTGAACCACAAGTTGAGCATGGCCGCATTAAAGACCATTGTGGGCAATGCATCTTAGGATGGCGCCGAAGATAGGCAAAAAGCAGATGTGTTGTGCATGCAATTTTTCTGCAGGGTTCAAGATTTTGTGGAGCAACACAAATTCCCTGAACCTCAAGTAGAGCATGGCCGCATCAAAGACCACTGTGGGCTGCGCATCTCTGGATGGCGCTAAAGACAGGCAAGAAAATAGGTGTGTGTTGCATGCGATTTTCCTGCAGGCCCCTGGGTATTGTGCACTTGTGAATCACTGTGAAAAGTTCAAGTCTAGTCCAAAAGTGCTTGCAAAAGACACTCCAGCACCTGTGCCAACAACCAAGGCTGCTGCGACCACCAGACGGCATCCTCGCATGGCGCTGAAGACAAGCATTCAAAAAAACAGGTGTGTTTACGCCCCGGCACAGTGTGTGCAGGATGCAGGTCACAAGCGTTGTGCATGCGAGTACCGAGTGCGACGCAGTGCCGAAGGGTGCAATTCCTTTCTACGCTTTTGCACATTGAGCCTGGGCCGTAGTCGCTTCTCTTTCAGAGAGCGATGGTGTCAAAAGATCTATGTGCTCCTGTACATATATATGTGAACAGCCGATCCGACAGTTGGTGCTCGTGGGCTTGGAACCTGGCGCTCCGTGAGTCGGCCCCGGGATTGGGGGCATGTGATTGGCCACGCTTGGCCATGGTAGCCGGATCAGCCTCCATAGAAATTCTGTGGAGGCGGCGGAGCAAGGGGGGTGGGGTGGGGGCAAAAGGGGTGGGATGGGGACAAAAGGGGGGGGTGGCAACGGGGGGGGGGGGGGGGGGGCTTGGGGGGGGTCTATGGGCCAAGTGGGGATAATGGGGGGTTAGGGTAGAAAAAGTCCCCCGCGGCTAGAAATTTTTGTATACGGGGTGGGGGGGGGGGGCAAGTGTCGTGGTTGAAAAAAATTTTCACCTCATGGTGGAATTTTTCTTCCACCCTCCCCCTGGCAAGATTGTATTGTGTTCCACTACGAGAATAGTAAAAACTACCATGCCACTGCCCGTGCCTTCAACTTATCCTCAAACAGTGCTGTCAAGCAGGTCTGGGTATGTGAAGAAGAAGGCCACCATCACTGAACTGTTGGTGGCGCTTCGTCAGTCCAACAAGGCTTTGCGAAGCTGGACATTCTTTCTGGTGCTGGACGCCTTGTCCATCATGAAAGTCTTGAGAAAGAGGTTGTTGAATGGAGGCGCACAGAGATTTCAAATGGGAAAAAAGTTCGGCCCTTTGTGCTGTGGAAAAAGGTGCGAGAGGTGAAGGCTCGTACTGGCATCATAGCCAAGCTGGGTCGTAATTGGAGAAGGGGCTTCTGCCGGCGCCACAACCTTTGCATTGTACGACAAAAACGATCCATTAAGATTTCGAAAGAGGAATTAATTGCGCGCATGAGTTCATTTCACACATACGTGCATGCTGTACATCGGTTGAAGCCTGTTTGAGTCGTGGGCAGTTCTAAAACCCACCATTGAAACCCCTCTGAGTTTCAATGGTGATCTTTTGCAAATGTTGGTTGTTCACGAAGATGATTTGCCTGAGGGTACATTGCATTTGAAAGCAATGCTGCAGCAGATTCAAAAAGGATGTTCACGTACCTTCCCCTTGTGCTTGTGAATGCTTGGTGACCCGCATTGTTGCAAAAGCTCACAGCCCGACCATCAGTGCTGGCAATGCCACCCAGCATGAGATCTTCAAAAGGATGGATTACCTCCCTGTTGACCCATCAGAGATCAAGCTGCGGGTCTTGCCCTCTGATACCTTTGTTGCCATGTTTGATGTTGAGCAAGGTATCCGGCAAATGGTTGCTGCAAGGGCTGAGGCATTGCCTGAGCCTAAGCCTCATCCTGTCTACAATTTGCCACCTGCAAAGCGCTAGGCTTCCATCAAGGCACATTTCCGTAAGTAAAAAGACAATCTTGGCAGTTGCATTGTTCCCCAGATTTGGCCAAAATTGCTTGTGAAAGACCAATGTGGTTCTTAACTTTGGCATGCTCCGTGGAAATTCCAAGGGGGTTCTTAAAATTGGGGTGGTTCTTAATTTGGGCCCGGTTCTTAAATTGGGGGGGGGGTTAAGGAGACATGTGCTCAATTGCACTCTTGTTGCAACATACATTGTATAGTGTACAAACATTTGAAAGGAATTTGTGGATGTTTTTTTGCCTTGTGTGTGCATCCCACACCACAACACCCAATGCACTTTGAACAATTTTGTTTAGAACCATTTGTGGGTCGTTTTTTGCTTTATTGTTGCATGTTTACTCAAGAAGCACGTGTGGATCGTTTTTTTTTTGCTTGTTGCTTGCGTTGATCATTTTTTGCTTTGTGCTTGCATGTCACAACTCAACATCGGATGCATTTTGATTTTTTTTTAAGAAGCACTTGTGGATCGTTTTTTGCTTTGTTGTTGATTGTTTACTCAAGAAGCATTTGTGGATCGTTTTGTTTTCGTGTTGCTTGTGTGGATCATTTTTAAATTTGCTTTGTGTTTGCATGTCACAACTCAACACTGGGTGTTGTTTCTTTCAAGGTTGACCATGTTGGATAGATATGAGCGTCATGACCCCACCTACTGCAGGATTGATTTTGAGATTGCTCCTTTTTGGGAACAAGCAGCTGGTGGTTGTTCCTACTTGTTCACACAAGTTGGCCCTCTTTCGTCCTTGTACAGTGGGACCCTTTTTTCCCCATGCAACTAGCAGGGTTTTGTGAGGTTAGCCCAAATATGTCAATTTGTGATCTTGTATTTGCTTTCTATGCCTTCCATACCCTCATCTCTCGCGTTTCGGGGGGTTTCGGTGGTTTTCGAAGTTTTTGGTCCACACTAGGCACTTTGCGCGGGGGCGGGGGGGGGTGGTTTGCCGGACCTCTGATCCACAATCTGCGCTGATCCTGGGGGGTTCCAGGACCTCCAATGCACCATGGATCGGAATGCCTAGTCCCCGTCATGGGGAAGTCATTGCAAATGATGGATCGCGGCCGCACTTCTTGACAATCATAGATACTTGTTGACAATTGTTGAGAAGGCTACCGGCACGATATTGTGCATTTCTGTGTTTCCATGTAGCTCAAAGACCCTAAGCAAAAGGTTGTGAAAGCTGCCATTGGTTCCAAACATTGTCCTGACCAAACGATGGATCCATCCACGTAGCTTTGTTGACTAATACAACACTCTTGCCATCTGATAGGTGAATTGTTTGAGTCGCTTCAAAGCAAGTACAACGTCACGGGACTGAAATACGTGGGGGGGTTTCAAAACACCCGAGAAGTATGTGCCTAATCAATGCCTTTCTGTGGTTGTCACGGCAGCGACCTTTGGGATCACATTACACCTGTGTCATTCTCCTGGCCTCTCCACAGTTTGAGAGCCTGTTTGATGGTGAGGTCATTCCACTCTCACCTTTCAACATACATTGCTTGTCCGTGGACAAACAATGTACACATCTTCCTCCTGAAACCCAAACCAGTGCGTGCACCAGCAGTACGAACCGGCACATTTATGGCACCCCACCCGACCCCCTTGCAAATGACCTTGACCAATCAAAGTAGGTCACACAAAAGACCAAAAGACATGGTGATGGACACCGACGAAGCCCTTGTGAAACCCCTCCCTGCTCTCCTTGGGCGAGTGCTCCGCCCAATCAAGTGTCCTCGCTGAGTTCTGCTTTGATATTGCGCAACAAAAGCAGATCACACACAAGACATTCCAAGACAATCGGATTGAGGTTCAGCGAATAGAGTCATGCATTGTGAGGTTGCCACGTGATCGGCAGATAACAAGGAAGCATACCCCCCCCCCCATCCCACTCGGATTGTTGCTTCTGAGTGGTGCCACTACTGTGGGGGCCACTACTGTTTCATCCCTCCCTCCCCTTTAGGATTTCAGGGTACGAACGGGCAGTATGCAAAGGGCAAGGGAGGCTGCATTGGGGGCGGGCAGGGCGCAAAGGCAAAACAAGGAAAGGCCATATGTGCACACAGCGTAAAGCAAACTATTTGTCCAGAAAGTGCGCTCCTGCTCTTTCCCTTCTTGGGTGTGAAGAAAGAAGAGGGAGGTGAAAGGCTCATAGTCAACGTTTGGTTCTTAATCAGGAGACCAGGGGGTATTTTGGTTTGCAGAATTTGCTCAAATGTGTTCTCGGCCTTTGGCAGGGAAGAAGTTCAAGGTTTGGTCCTTGTGCATGGAGCAATCCTCCTGCTGCTTCCACAAACCCCATGACACTTATTGCTATTCCAACTGGGGAGGCTGAATTGGTTGGGAGTGGAATCCTCTGTTTTGGGGTGGCAGTGAATAGTTTGGACCCTGTTGTAGTTTGTGGGTTGGTGTGCCAGCTACAATAGGTTGTGTGGAAGCAGTTTATCGGGGCAAGTGGGTTGGGGTTGCAAGCGTGGGGCTGTAGGCTCTCACATCGCTGTGGGGTGGTCAGGGAGTATGGTTGTGGAGGTGGTAAGGCACTCTCGTGTCTGAGGCTCCGGGTGCAGATATCGTATAGATTCATGTGCCCACTTCACAAACAAGGACCGCATAGATCCCGACTTCAATCATCTGCCCACTGTGCTCATTTCGTTTATTCCGTACATTGAGGAAGCCCGGACTGTCTGCGAACAGCGGAATGTGACACTGGCACAGGAGCGTACCCACTGGGGGTAGTATGGTGCAATGGTTCGCAGTGGGACAGATATCCCACTCAAACCCACGAAACTGCAACCCCCTCCCTACCCCCTGTGTGACATTCCGTCTGGTTGTTGCTCCTTTACGGGGCCCTGGACAGTCACCCGTTCTTCCCTTCGCATGTTGCGCATGGGTTGCTGCTTTCTGTCGGCCGCTGCGGCCGGTGCTCTTGCTGGTGTCGTTTCCGTGTTCCGTTCGCGGAGCCCAGTAGTTGGTGTGTTGGGGCTGTGCTGAATGTGGCATGGTGTGCCGTTTGCGCGTCAGCGGCACCCAATAATTGGCGTATTGAGGATGTGCTGGTTGTTGCCGGGGTCGTTTGACTGTTTTTGCTGTCCACGCGCCTCTGTCCACAGAGCGTCCGTAGCCTGCCTCGCTGTGTTTCTGTGTGCGTGAGGCCCAGGTGCCCTGTTCCTCCACGCGCTGTCCCGGCCATCCACCATGTGTCCTTTTCCCCCTCACGGCTGGTCTGCCCCTATGGGCCCCCGCTCCTGTTGCGCAAACAACCCATCTGGGTTGCGGGAGACACCCCCCACATGATGCCGGTTGAGCAGGGGTTGCCCTGGCACTTGGTAGCGACGGGGCTGGCTGGCCAAGCCATCCGCTTTATATTGCTGCCTCCCATGTGCACACTCTGCCATCCGCTCCATTCTGGTTCCCTGTTCCCACTGTTCTGGTTGCCTCTCCTGCCTTGCTGTGCCCCTCCTCCTTGTTTGCTGTGCTCGCCCTTATCCCTCCTTGTGTGGCTCCCGCGTCTTGTGTGTCTATGTTGCTCCTCCCCCTGTTTGTTGGCGCTCCTGGGTGCCCTTGTCGCGCACCCCCTCCTGTCCCACCCGCCTGCCCCCCCGTACGAGGGTTTCACATCTCCGTACGACGTGGACTGTCCCGTGCGCGGTTGGCTGGCCACGGCCCTGTTGCCACCCCCGTGGCGGGCACCTCCCGGTGCGCGGGGCGCAACTCCCGCCCTTGTGGAGTACGTGGGCACCTTGTAGAGGAAGGGGGGGGGTGTTTGCTGATGGCTTGCTCGGCGTGCGCCGCATTTGGTGGTTGCTGCAGTGCTCGCACCTCATGGTTCCCTTGTGTATTGTTGTGTGTCCTGTTGGGGCTCGTCTCACTGCCGTGTGTGGGGAGGCCCTGTGCCCAGTTGCCTCCCAATTTTGGGCTCTTTCTTTTTCAGCTGGCACACTCACTGCTGCTGGTGTGCGGCGCCGGGGGGGGGGGGGGGGGGCAGCATGTCGCTCCCTGCATCCCCTTATGGCTGTCGGGTTGTCCCACTTGCAGTTGGGTGGTGCCAAGGGCACAGGGCACTTTTGCACATGTCTCCAAATCTACAAACTGACCTGTCACTGGTGTTTGTTGGGGTTGTTCTGGGGTGAATGTGGTGCATTGTTGCTCTTTTGCTTTCTGGGCTGCTGAGGGGCTCCCTGTTTGAGGACTTCACTCCGGGCCGTCCACGCCTTGGAGCTAGGGACTCGTGTGAGTCCACCCCCTGGTTGGTCGTGTGCATTTGTTTGGACGTTTGTCTCATAAGCATGCCCAAGGCCCTTGCACTAGGCCCTGGTGACAGAACTTAGCTACTTGCGGGCAGTACATGTTTTAGGTCGCTGCCCAATGGACAACTGCGTAGCCGGCTGCCAACCCGCCTCAGGGGCGACCCCCTTACTTAGTTTTGGGTTGCCTTCTCATCCCGGTGTGGTCGGGATGGTGATGGCTCCCAGGAGTGCATCAGGGAAGCATCCCTTCTATGTTGTGTGTAAGTGTGGCCTTGGTTGTTGCGTGTGTGGTGGGTGCCGTGTTGGCGCTGGGGCGTGGGGTCGTGGGCCCTTGGTGATGCTCCACGTGCGTGCCTTGTGGGCGGCGGTGGCTGTGTGTGGGTGAAGTGCCCGTGTGGTGGGTCTGGCCCCCACCCTGGGTGTTGGGTGTTGGGCTGGTGTTGGTGCTTGCGATGGGTGGTGTAGCTGTCTGCCGCTGTTGTTGCGGTACACTACTTTGCTTTGCTTTGCTGTACTGTGTGCTGCGTGCTGTCGTCCCCCCCCCCCCCCTTTGCTGCCCCAGAAGTGACTTCGACCCACAAGCAGGTCTCACAAAGGATATGCTACTGGACACTGGTTGTACTACACGGTAATCAACCAGCCTTTATGGGATACCCGCCCCACAGCCGCAATTGACACTCTGCCCACCCTTTGCCCTTTCAGGAGCTGTGAATGGTGTTGGTATTTCTCCTTTGGCAGGTGTTCGATTGGAATGAAGATTGTCCATTGTTGCATCTAGACACTACGCATTATCCATTTGGCACTAGTTATGAGGTGTGCCGGCTCTCTTTCTTTTTTGCTTGCCTTGGGTGTGCATGATGATACAATGCATGTTTGCACATCACATCACATCACTCCAACATCACATCTGCACCAACATCTCATTACTGTTGCCTCAGGTGGAAGTTGGGGACGCTGAATGCATGCCAATTACAGACGTCGTGACAAAGCTGCATGAATTATTTCATGCACTAGCTGTGCAGTACCGTCCCAGCATTGCTTCAAAGTTCGACAACTTTGCAGCAGGCAGGCTGATAAACAGCTTGTGCTGATAAAGCGATTGCGCTGATAAACCGATGGTGCCGATATACTGTCTGTGCTGGGAGAGTGCTTATCCTGATGCACATTTGTCACTGGTTCACTGCGCGTGCGAATACATTTCTGGTGTCGATACGCTTCTACACTGCTTGTTCCGTCACAGGCAAAACCTACCTCTTACCTGCCAAAGCAGGTAAAAATGTGCCCCACGAGAAGGACAGAACAGAACACACAGAACACAGAAGGGTATTGGCGCACACAAAGGCAAGCTGAGTGACTTGCACGGGGATGTGTGGTGCAATATTTCAGGGGCAGTGCAAGGCTGCAATATGTTTGGCGGTTCGACGAATGGGCATCTGAAGGCTGGTGCTGCTTGGCAGTGTTCAAATGCAAATGCCAATGCCGCCCGTTTGCGTGTTGTTTTCGGCACTTTTGCCTCCGGTATCAGTGGTTTGCCTCTGTATTGGCTGTTTGCTGTGGCCTGATTTCCTGTGTCTTGGAATGTTTATTGTGCATTTGGGCTGCCTGAAGGTCTGTGGTACGGTTCTTTCTCCCTCCCCGGCCCCAGCTGTCCCTTGTCGTGCACAATCTCCTGGGTCTTGTTGGTGCATATCTGTTGCTGGGTCTCATGTAAGCAGCGGTGTTGTCCAAGTATGATAAAATTTTTTTTCTGATTTTGTTGCTGTGTGTTTTTCTGCTTTGTGTTGTTGTGTGGTCTTAAAGGTCAGGGTCGTGGTTTTGTGTCGCTTTTTCCGCTTTGGTCGCCCATTCACATCGGGAAACACTGAGGGTGAGGAAAGCACGAGTCAATTCTAGCACTGCGACAGGGGGCTCTGGTGCCTGCCACACGGGCCATTCTACTGGGGTGTAGTGCTTGGGCACCTTTTGTTGGGTGACCTCCTTGATTGCAGAGTAGTCCACCTCTGTATTATGTATGCAAAACAGACGGGAACAGAGTGGTGTCCGGTTGGTAACAGGCATCCACAACACATTTTGCCAACAATTTAGCTGGCAGAAGACACATTGCCAACCATTGCCGCCAATCTGCTTTTGTAGTCTAGTTTGATGATATGATTCAGTCTTATCATTGAGGTCCAACTGAGCTCCTGACTGGTCGCCCTCCCTGCTTCTTTTTCCAGCCTGCTTGAGGTTTAGGGTCCCTGTGCTGCAGACGGGCAGATATGCACCGTCTTCTTTGTGGTTCCTCCAAGGGGTGGCACGTGTAACCAGAACCCATGGGAGTCCATGATACCGCAAGAGCTTTTTGAACGCACGTCTAACAGCAGACCTCACCCTGAGCCCCGACCCGAAATGAGGGACCAAGATGGCCACAAACCGCTGGTTTTGGATGACCAACCAGGAGGTAGCCCGCCCCATGTCCTTGTTCCCTCTGTACCTTCAATGCGCCCGCTGTGGAATACATAGAATGGTTCCTGGAGACCAAAACAGAGTTTGGTTGCATACCTGCTCCCATGGAAGACTTCAATTTTGGGGTTGCTGCTGGATAGCAGAGTGACTGAAGGCTTTGTATGTGCCTCCAAGGTTGCATTCCTATGTCAGGCCGCCATGGATGCAAATCTTGGCAGGTGTTGGTGGGCAATTGACTGAGAAGCGAAATGGGGGTTGGGGGACAGCCCCACTTTAAGGAAAGGGTGGGTAGAACCAGACAACATCCGACTAAAATGTGGTTTTGATTGGAGATCTCACAGAGGGGGTCAGCTCCGTTTGCCTTGTTTCCCCCACTGTGTAATTTCCTCCGTCTCTGACTTTCTGCTGTGCTTATTATTCCAACCCGCACTTCATTTTAGTCATTTTGGTCCAAAGAAGCCAATTCCATCCATATCCAGTTCTGCCCTGTTTCCCTTGGTTCCCCCCCCCTTTATTTCCCCATGGGTTCCCGCTGGCCTTTCCTGGTTTTTTCCAGAGTTGCCTCTGAGGTTTCTTGGGTTTTCTACTGCCGCTTTTGTGGCGTTTCCACATGTTGCCGAGAGACCTCTCCTGGGTGTTGGCATCCACGGGGGCCCCCTATATTCGTTTTCGACCTTCACCATGACCAAGCAAGCGTGGGCTTGGTGGTCTTCTGTTTATATTCGGTGAGGTGATGACTTTGATGGACTGTTCAATCAATGCTGAGCCAACCCCCACCCCCCCACCCCCTCAGAAAGATCATTGGCATGCAAATTTATATGCATCCAGCTTTCCCTGAACCAGATCCAATCGACGATCCTGGGTACATGGAGTGTACGTTATGTGCTATTGGCCGGAACAGGCCTTTTTTGCCCTGATGCACTTCCTGCAGCAGCAACTCATGAGTAGTTACAAATTGTGTGGATGCTAAAGAAAGATGCACAGACGGCCTATGTAGGCGTTCGTGATATGAGTGTAAACGCCACCTCACAATTTGGAGGTCTTGTGCTGGAATTGCAGAAACATGTCTACAGGCACATCCAAACCATCAATAACAGGGATGCGACGAAAATTGTAGTGTATCGTGCTGTGCATGATACATGTATTTCGCAGAGTAGATGTATTGTGTCGTACTACCCTGGATGATGTGCTCTAGAATTTAGTTTAGGATGCCACGTGTGTAATTTGTGGTCTGCATGTTAGCATGTAGGACGTGTCGTGTGTTATATCATTCTATTCTCTACCTATGCTCACGATTCAGGAATGCTGGTGCAGACGCCCTTGCCATGGCAGGTAGTGACTAGTCTTGAGGTCTGCCAATCCTGCATGCTGCATGCTGAGCAAAAGGATGCTGTGCATACAGTCTTCTTTGAACCTCATCCATCAACAAACTATCAACAGAGAGGTGGAGGGAGGGCAGGGGGCACCTTCAGGAGCTCCAAGCGGCCATGACGGGGCAGACAATGGGGCATGTGCAGCGGCGAGCCCTTACCCCCATACAAGGGCTGGCAGGAGGGGTGGCGGCGTCATCGGCGGCAGTGGGAAATCGAGCTGACTGTGGAAAGGGTACGGAGCCTGCTCGGCCGTAGCAGCAGGGAGTGGGGTGGTAGGTCATTGCCAATGCCAAGGCAGCAAGGAGCGGTAGCCTGGGCTATCCCCAATTTCGCCGAGGAAGCCCGAGGCAGCGGGCGGTGCGGCTTATCGCACGGGCCAGGCTGCCTGTACATCAACCCACGGGGCTTCGTGGATGAAGTTCGCTTCCCCCCCGCAGCCCATGGTGGCTTGCCACCCATGATGGGCCGCAAAAAAAAGTTGGCCAACGGACGGATCAATCTCCACGGCTCTGAAAGCCGGAAGTCGTTGGAGAGGCAGGCGCGAGAGAGTGGGGCAGTGCTTGCGCAGCGGCAGGGATGGATCTAATTTTGGCGCCACTCAGGGGGTCCGGGTCCGGGGGGGGGGGGCTTATTTTTTGTGACTGGTCACAAAAACATAAAGGGCCATAATGAGAAAGTGCAACCCCGAAAAATGTCGTCACCAAAAAGGTTAAATTTCACAAACCACGTTAAGATAAAGGGCGGGTGAGGAAGGACAACAACACAATGCCTCTGTCAGTTGATGAGAATGATAATCTGCCTGACAATTCAGATGGAGCAAGCTCTCCTTTGCGTACCAATTCATCTAGTGGCAGTGGCAGTGATAGTGGCAGTGGAAACAACGGTGACAATGATGGTAGCTGCGGCGAGCAAGACAATTTTGTCAGTGTGAGTGATGACAGTGAATGACATTGGGACGTTGAAAGGCATTGACTGATGTTGACAATGTTGCATCCACAGGCCCTATGGTTATCATGTGTGTGGTTGCATCACCCCCCCAACCCCCCTCCCGTTCCGGTCACCGGAATTGCCGGAACGTGCCGGAACGTTTTGCCGGAACGTTGTGATTCTGTGAGGCTCAATGTTTTTCAGTGAAAACGCTTGCTGCTACTGTCAACCGTTGTCGTCCACTTTGCCAGTAACACTTTTGTTTGTCCATCCACTGGCAGAGATGTTGAAATGTTGTTTTTGTGGCTCCGAGGGGTCATCCATGACTGATTTCCATGATCTGCAACTGAAGGAGCAGCTGTTATTGCAACAGAAATGGGAAGATGATGTTGACGTTGATGAGGGAAATGTCTGTGATTTCTGTGTCCGTTCTGTCAAACCAAACAAGTTCTTTGACCAGACCCCTGTTGGACAGTGGAGTTAATATTTCAGGCAGGAGGTGCCACCACAGGATGACCGCTTTGATGTGGTCAAGTGGTGGCTCAATGCTGCAGAATTTCGCGGTCTGAAAGAATTGGCTGCCCATGCCCTGACTGCATTAACCTTTCCCATCACCAGTTGTGTTGCAGAGTCATCGTTTCGTGCTATGAAAGGCTTGTTGACTCCTGAGCGACGATTTATGGCCGAGGACACTCAGATGGGTTATTTGTATGCAATGGTCAATGGTGATATCAATAAGCGCTTTCCTGAATGGGCACTTGTCTGAGATGTGAAGTGCAGTTTGATGCAATTCTCCACTTCTGTGCATTTGTCGGCGTGTTCCCACTTTTCTTTCAGACTTGTTTTTGCCTGGGAAAAAAAAGAACAGCTTTTTTTTTGCAAATTGAGTGACAAAAAGTGCAAAAAACTTCGGTGGGTGGCAGAGCCAAGTGACAAAAAGTGCAAAAAAACTTCGGTAGCCCGGTAGAGGGAATTGAACCTACGCTTGCAGATCTGTAGTCCAGTGCATATCCACTGCACCAGTGGCCAGTTCTGACATACTTCTGACCAGGAACCATATAAAGACCGAGAGATGAAAATTTTTTTTTGCAAATTAAGTGACAAAAAGTGCAAAAAACTTCGGTGGGTGGCTGAGCCAAGTGACAAAAAGTGCAAAAAAAATTCGGTGGCCCGGTAGAGGGGATTGAACCTACGCTTGCAGATCTGTAGACCAATGCATATCCACTGGACCAGTGGCCGATTCTGACATCCTGCGGACCAGGAACCATATACAGACCGAGAGATGAAAATTTTTTTTTGCAAATTGAGGGATGCTTTGGGTTTCCACATTACTCCAACTACCGAACAACCAAAAGGAAGGTGTGTTTGCGCCCTGGGACTGAGATCCTGGGCACCGGGAACCTCTTTTGCTGAAAACACGGCTCGCCGGAACGTTGCGCCGGAACATTGGGTTTTTCTCGCCGGAACGGGAGGGGGGTTGCCCCCCCACCCTTTTGTACATGCATGGGATGAGGGCTTTCAGGTCATGTTTTTTTGTGACCAAATATTGTGACTCTTTTTGTGACCTAGAGGGGCGTGTGGGGGGGGGGGGGGGGTCCTGGCCGGACCCACCCACCCCCAGTTAGATCCCACCCTGCGCAGCGCTGGGAGGTGGAGCATCAGCAACCATCTGTGACGGCAGCGATGTGCGACGGCCGCCCTTTGGGGTGGGGACACTCCTACGCATGTGTGGTAGCTAAGCCAATATTTGGGGCATGGCAAGTCACATCCCCGCCCTATGAGGCACCTGCTTTCACCTTCGCTGCGCTGCTCCAAGGTACAAAGGTTGTGCAAGCGGCACGGCCCTACGTAAAAGAGCAGGTGTAGGAGCTCCAGGCGTAGGAAGGAGTGAACTAGTTGATGTGGCTATTGCTGCAGCATTGTCGCCCCCGATCTAGACAGGCAACAGACCCCCGCGGTACAACCGCTGGCATGTAGCACACGGCGCAACATCTCCAAGAGTGGATGAAAAGAGAACTCTAGTCTTCGATTTGCACACTGCCCCACCGCAACGAGATGTCGGGGGACCACATTGGGTGCCATCAGCCGCTCCAACTGGGGCCACCGATGCTCTCAGGGAATGCCCATTTGGACGCTCAACAACATCACTCGATCCAAGACTGCACTGACTGTGCTGAGGTGGCCAAAGTCCGAAGCTATTGCCCTAGACTCCATCTCCTATTCGCCATCTCATGGCCTCCTCAACGCTGGCATCATTCGAAAATTGAGCCCCACAAAGGGTGCCATACCCCGCATGCACGGTGACCATAGCTCCCGTCCAGCTGTAGCATTGCGGACATGGGCACCAAAAGTGCACAAAGCGCGAAGTACCCTAGCCAATTGGGAGCCTGACGAAAACACCGGCCAAAAAAAAACTCTCCCTTTGCCCCATGGGCTACAACACTAAAACGCAGAGCACAAAAAATCATAGCAACTCATATTGACCGGTCCTAGTGCACTACTTCGAAATTGAACCCACTTTGCACAAATTTCGAAACTGTTCCGGTTGCGTATGTAGTCAACGGACCACAAGTCGGCAATTTGACCCAATTCGGTCGGAAGCATTGTTAACCACAATAGCCGCACAAACCACTACACGTTGCGTAGCCACCAGCATTCGTACTCTCAACGGCACTTGGCGAGCCTCAAAAATCCCTCTTGTGCGAAGGCCAAAGCATCGTCCGAAAAACACACCACGCAGACTTCCACTACACAACCGTCCATGCGGGGCGAATGAGTGCCTGGTAAGCCTTAGCACCTGCAAAGGCACGGGCTTTTATGGGTGGTGGCAATTTCAATTGTTGGATCAACCAACCTCCGGATAGCAAGCGAAAAAGCTTCAATACTTGGCACCCATAGAAGTTCTCCAAGAGTGTCTGTAGCCCCCCTCCGCCCTACCCTAGCACCTAGGGGCGTTGCCATGCCGTGCGGAGTACCCCAACACCTTCTTGCTCAGCCCAGTAGTGAAGGATGGGTTGTTGAGGACCGAACTGCTGCAGGTAGATGACGACGCATCCCTCTTCGACTCCGTCAAACATTTGCTACCCCGCTTCCGCCGTAGGCCGGCGTGTGCGACTACCCACGCTCGGTGGGGTTGGTTTCCAGCAATATGGCGGCGTCCACATCCCATAGCGCTACCGCCTCCAACCAAAAAATGCAGAGCACTGACATTGGCTATGGAAAAGAAAACCATGGAATGTCACCAGAAGCGACGTTTCCGTCCCTATTCTTCTCGCCGCTTGTCGTGTGTTGGGTCAGTAGCCTTACCGCTGTGTTGTCCAGCTCTCGCCCCATGGGGTGCGCAGGTTGCGAAAATGCTTGCCTCAGTGGTGGCCTTACTCGACTACCTCTAGCCGGTCGCTTTGCCGAACATAGACTTTTTGTGGATCCTGTCGAAGCGCTGTAATGTGCGGTGCTACGAGCAGGATGTCATGAGCTAGCAACTCGGTCCCCTTTAAATGGTATGAATGCAAACATAGGTCAAGATAGAGGCCGTGAAATGTCTGCAAAGCTGTACACAGGGGGAAGCCATCGCCGCATGACAATCCCGCTAGCGCCCTGAAAGCATGAAAGCAGTACAATCCTTGTCCAACCGGGCTCAAAAATGACGCAATAGTGCCCTATTGCCGAGCCGGACTAGAACTCTGGCGTAGGAGCTCCAGCGTAAATTACGGCTGACGGTTTCTTGTTGACCCACCGGTTTCTCAGAATTCGGATGTCTTCAAACAAATGGAGCTGATGGGCATGGCGCCACAAAATGCCGACTCCGGCGCCACAGGCTCATGACCACATGAAGGGCATCAAGGCGTTGGTATTAGGTAAAATAAAAACCTAATGTGCTTGCCACGTAGCACGGATGTCGAGGTCGTGGGCCGCACGCTATGGTGAATTATCTCAGGCAAATGCAAACCCTCGATGACGGCGGATGGTGGGGTTGCCGCCGCCCACCTTAGATGCTGGCCAAAGGATATAGCAATTAGGCAAGAACGATCGCGCAAGAGTTACATTGTGGCAATGGGAATTCAGCGGCAGCAACGGCTTGGGGCGAATTTGCAAGCTGCACTTTTGCGGGGTTGTTGCCGAACCTCGTTTTGGTGAATGTGTTGCAGCTTGTGTGGCGGCTTTGTGCACAACGAGCAGACAGCTTGCACCGGCAAGATTGGCCGCTGTTGGTGGCTCGGCGTGTGTCGTGGAACAACGCTTGGACGATTAGCGATGGTGCCGTCTATCGGTGGCCTGGCACTTATCGTGTTTTGGCATTGACAGGACAGCATAGTGACCGCCAACAAGCCATTAAGACTTGGATGCATGGTCTGTTCAGACAAGCGTGTGGTGTCATCAAATAGGTGTAAGCCTCCTGCTTTAAGCCCACCGTGGACAATTTTATCGCACTGCTCGCCCACTAGCTTAACCGCGTCCCAATGCTCCAACGTTAGCTCTTTCTTCAATGTGCTCTCGTGCATAGCTTGGACTATGTGCCCATCGACATTTGGTGATGAGTGGTCAATGCAAGACATCACGGCGAGGCCTGTGGCTTTTATCAATAGTGGAGCTGCCCACGTTGATCAAGTGGAAATGGTAATGGCCAAGGTTGCTTGATGGGGCGTAAGGTGTGTTACTGTGAAACCAAGATCCCCCCTAGCCGTCATCATGCGCCATTTGCCTATGCTGTTGGTCGCATAACAGCTGTAGGCAAAGGTGCGCCTACGAGTGGCGCTCCATGGGCCAGAGCGGTGGTCGCACCGTTTGACAGATAGGTTGCAGCCAACACACACCATAGGTGATGCCGCTGCTGCCACGCTGGTGTTGATCGAGCTTGGTCGCTTGTGTTGCCGATAGGTGGCCTAAGTGGGATGCGACTACCTGAAGTAAGAAATGTCACTTGCGCGTCTTTTGTGTTGGATTTGATCCAAGCCATGCCCCCCGTATTCTTTGAGAAGTAATGAAGACTAACACTTAATCATTTTTATCAATCTTTTGAAGCATAAAAGTACATTTTTCAGAGTAACTAGGGTTACTCTGAAACCACGTGAAGCTCATCCCTACCACTCAAGTAAGCGGAGGTATCTTCTTTCATGGAGGTAATACCAATATGGCTTGGCCAGCTTGGCCAAGCAAGTGAATTCAGAAGCAGTTACATAATAGGACAACAATAAGTAGATGAAAAATTTGAGCATAACCTGTAAATAAAAAATCATGAAGTGCCTAATTTATTTTGGTTCCTAACCAATTGCATTGCATTCCAAACCGTGCACATGAAATGCTTACGATTGTTGATTGGGCCATACTTATGCCAGCGTTTACCATAAAACCCGTTTGCTTTGTTTATAAAAGATTGAAGCTTTATATTCAATCATGCATTGTTCATTTGCAGCCCTTTAACGTTGGAGAGCATCGAGACTCTGGAGAACAGGGACCCATTGGTGGCAGCACTAGCTTCCGTGGCCGCCAAGTCTGAATTATCCCCCTTTCGTCCCTAAGTAACTGGTCTCGATCACATACATGCGAGATTGGTGATAATAAAAGTGAAAGAGTGGTGAGGGAAAGAGAAGGAGCCGGCTTAGACCCTCAAGACGTGGGAAGAAGGATGGGAGGTACATTACGGTGAAGAAGCTGCTTCCATCCACACGTCCGAGATGTTCGCCGAATCGGACTCTAGCGGTACCACGCTCCCAGTAAAGAAAATGCCCGAGCCGGTGTGTGTGGAGCGGGCTTTTCTTCGACACGGGGTAGCACCCTAATTGCGTCTTGATCAGACCGTTGAGTTACTGACAAGGGTCCTGGGTGCCAGTGAAGAGGACTTAGACCTGAGTCCTTTGTCAGCGGAAGTGAAGACAAAAATGGGGTTGTCTGACGTGAAGAAGCCCCCTCCTACCATGGTTTCTGAAGTTGAACTACTGATTACAGAAGGGACAACAATTTCATACACTTTAAATTTAGGCTCCTTGCCATTTTTTCCCGTTTCATCACCCAAATTGGAGACCAAGTAGCCTCCAAACTGCCATTTTTGACACCAAAACTTCATACTAGGCCTCTTTTTTGGGAAGAGATCAGAATGCTCTGGGCTCGGTTTGGACGAAAAAGACCCAAATGATTTGAAAATTAGCAAACCTTTTCAAAAATTTTGTCCTTTTTTTAGAAAATACTCTCTACTTCTCACAACTATTTGCAATGTTTCATTCTTCTTTGCCAAAATGTTTTGAACTCGTCTTCTTTGCCGAAGCGTTTTGAATGGCACTGTCTTTGGCATTACAATGCAAGACCTCCTGGTTTTTTTTTTGTGAAAAGCAAAACATTTTTTTTAATTGTTTCCTTTCATTTGCCTCTACAACAAAAAAACAATGCTACCTTTGCCTCGGAACCCTTGCAGACTTGCACAGAGACTGTCGGAGGGTTCTGGATTCGGCTGGTCACGCGCGCTGGCCCGAAGCGCCACAATGAAATTCAAAACATGAGAAATCACAACGAAATTTTTTTCTGAATAGCTGAAATTAAAGGTAATTAGCATGAAAAACGGCTAGGCAAAAAAGCGCGCCGCGAATCGCGTTACAACGCGATCGAAAATTTTTTAACCTTAAATAGGTGAATAGTTAACGCCGTAAGCACCGTAGCGAACGTAGGTGTAGAACGCCGTGCCCCTCGCCCTCTACCACGCCGTATAGGTAAAGAAAAACGCTTCGCGAGCAGCATGTAAAAAGCGAAAAACCTTTTTCTACGACGCCACGCCCTGCGTCTCGCAGCCTCTATCTTTATTTTCTTCTCAATGTACCTACCTGCGACGGGTTATGCCCAGCAAGGGGCTGCCTGCAGCCAGATCGCGAGTCCTGTAGATTGAGATGCGTCGCGCGGTGCTGAAATTCAGGATTTTGTCTCAGGAAAAACTGAGATTTTATAGTGCAATTTCAGTAACTTAAAGCGGGGTATTGTATTATGAACCGGATGAAGGATTTACAACAAATTCAAAGAATTTCAAGGATTTAGAGATATGTTTTGAACTTTGCCATGCCTTGCAATTTCGTGGACGGATCCGGTTCAGTACTCCTGGCGGTTGCAGGAGTATACAAATTTGTTGTTCCTTTTGGACTGCTAATGAGTTGCGCCACTGAATTGGAAGAGTTGGAGTCTCACGACAAATGTCCTGAAGTTGTCGCCAGCGGAGAGGTCATTGTGGACTTACGGCAGTTGCCTTGTGCTCGTTTGCGGCGGTTAGCAACAAAGGATTGCAGTTTGGTGCCTTTCGTTAACATTGATCTCAAGCGTCGTGAGATTCAAAAGTATATGGGCTATAGTGAAGGTAAGCTTCGAAACATACGAACTGCTGTGTGCAACCTAAATTTCGAGACCACTCCAGTTAAGATGGCCCGACAAGAACTCGTTCGGCGAGGGGAATGGGACAATGGAGACATGGGAGAAGAGGCCCCTGTGGCAGCTAGTGGCTTGGCGTGCGCGGTTGCTCTTTGTGTATTCCGAGATACAGAAATTGCCGAAGTTCAGAAAACCAGGGGAGTTTGCATTCGTGGGCGCCGGCAGAGGAGACATTAAAGGAGATAATACCAATTAGCCATGGTTCGCTCGTGTTGACTGTTTGCGCTGCAGTTGCTGCATGTGTTTTTGAGTGCTTGCGCTCCACCCTGTAGCTGATGAATTTTGCAGCTTCCTTGCGTCCTGTTTTGAGTGCGTGCGCTCACGGGCGTGTGTTGTCTTACTTTGTGTGTCAGGTCCCCTCAGGTCGTCTTCTGTGAAGTCATTTCAAATCAAGGCAACCCGTTTTGAGGTCCAGTCAGTTGTTCGCGAGGGGAGTCGCTCCGCACTTGCCTACTGGTATGTGCTTTGCGTGCTTCGCTTTTCGCTTCGCTGCTGTTTTGGGTTGTCGTTTGTTTTCTTGGTCTGTTTTTCAGGTTGGGTCATTTCGCGGTTGATGCCAGCAGTTTTTGTTCTTGAGAAGCTGTGGTGTCGAATGGTTCACAGGTCAGTGTGTGTTGCGTGCGTTTGTGCGCGCTTGCATAAGTGGACAGCCACGGGCGTGGCACTTTTCCACAGCCCAGCCTGGTCTCCGACTCTGCACATTCTCACTACGCGTCAGATACTGTACCACAGTCAATGTGGCATCATCGCAGCGATGAAGAGCTCTAAGAGACACGCGCCTACCCTGAGCCTTGTGCTTGGGCAGTAAGGTGCTTGGTGCGTTAAGCTTGTCTTTGGGTATTTTTTCAGTGTTTGTCAGTTTTCTTGGGTAGATCCTGGCTCAAATGAGCTAGATGAGAAAAACGAGTTTGACACCAAGCGCCTTCAGCGCTCAAAAAGCACTGTTTTTGTGCTCAGAGGCTAGCACTGATATGCAGCCTTGCTTCCTTTTTTTGAATCTGAGGCTTCAGGCCCAGTTTTACGCTGGCCTGATTTTGAGCTTTTTGCTCAGGAGATGTCAACCCAATTTAGGCTTGTTTTGCTGAAAAGAGGAATATTTTTCAAAAGACTTCTGAAATTTTTTCTGAGTCACAGTGTGGCTCTTCTGTTTTTAACTCCTTGTTCCTGTTTGGGAGCTAGGGCACGTCTGTGCATCTGCCGGTGCTCCACTCCGACATTTAATCTATGGGTAAACTTATCATATTTTTTGTACCCCCCCCGCCCACTGTCCCAGTTTGGGACACATATGCTCTGCCACTGCAGAGTTACATTGCAGAGCCACAGCTCCTGCAGTGAATCCAGCCCCTCCCCACAGAGGAGTTAGTGCCTCAGTGGTCACATACACTCTAGTCTAGTGTGTATTGGAAAATTCTGCTTTTTTTTTTTTTTCACAAGAGAATTTTGGGGTGCAGTATTTTGCCTGAGGGTAGCACCCCGCAGTGGGAGGGGGGAGTGGTGTCAGCACTATATGTGCTGCAGATCCGTGTACAGTGCTGCGTGCATTTTTTTCTGGGGACGCTCAGAAATTTTTTTACGTATGTGTGTGCACACTTTTGTGCGCATATTCATTGCATTATATATGCATTCAGTTTCGTTTACCCTGACCCGCTGATTTTCTGAACCCTTGTCCATTTTGCTGCTTGTTTTCTTTTCAGATTTTCAATTGGTGACCATTTCAGATTTCACAAATCATCGTGTTTGGTAACGCCCGGCCAGCAACAGGTCTGTCAAGACTGCACCAGCCCCCCCCTTTTCACATCAGGACGCTTCCTTTTGTGCTCTGCTGTTTCAGGGTTGCAGAGCTGGAGTTCTGAATTTTTCAACGCTCAGAAGTCGGCCAGAAGTAAAGCCCATTAAGGGTCATGAAGCAACTGCAGCAGCAATCTGTACATTAGTTGAAGGGGGTTTCGCACAGTGTGTCAGTTCAGAACAGAATCACAGATTTTGTTGTGTGCTGCTTGCCCTGTTTGTGCTGCTTGTGTGTTTGCTGATTTTTTTCGCAAACTACTGAGCAGTGTTTTTTGGTGCAGGCAAAACAGGCTGTTTGGCATGGGCAATAAGTAGAGTCAAGTAGAACTGTTTTGAATTTCAGCTTTTGGAAAACTGCCCCCCTGAGTTTTAGGCCAGGAGTTTACAGCAGGATTTTGCTTAGGTGAATTTCTGTTTGAAAACTTTTAGCGCTTTCTCAGGAATTTTTTCCCATAGTCAGCTGGGGTTTTAGGTGCCAGCGACCCCCCCCCACTCAGGATAGTGTGTAGGATGCGCAAAGCAAAGTAGAGGGACCTTAGTTCAGGACTTCAGGTCTTGGGGTTACGATAATGTATCATATCTCAGTCCATTTCAAAAAAAATGTTTTTTTTTCCGTACATATGTGGCAGTGCATACCCCTGGGTTGTGTGTCAGCCCTTGCAGGTGGCCTAGTGGCTGCGGCAAGGGCTTGGCGGGGGGTGTGATGGGTTATGCCCAGCAGGGGCCTGCCCGCAGCCAGATCGCGAGTCCTGTAGATTAGGATGCGTCGCGCGGTGCTGAAATTCAGGATTTTGTCTCAAGAAAAACTGAGATTTTATAGTGCAATTTCTGTAACTTAATGCGGGGTATTGTATTATGAACCGGATAAACGATTTACAACAAATTCAAGGAATTTCAAGGATTAAGAGATATGTTTTGAACTTTGCCGTGCCTTGCAATTTCGTCGACAGATCCGGTTCAGTACTCCTGGCGGTTGCAGGAGTATACACTACCCTTACAGCTTCCGCTGAAAGCAGACTTGTATACCCTACGGGGTACTGATCTGGACTCTTGGTGAACAATTTGCAGATCTACCGCACAACGAAGCAATGGCACAAATCCAAATCCGTCACAGGTCTCTACGTCTGAACGTCTGTACGTCTGAAATTGTCAAAATCCTTCATATCCAGACAACGGTTAAATACGTTGAATTACAAACAGAAATTTCAATATAAAACAGAACTTTTCAAGAGCATAAAATCCGTTATTACTGCACGGGCGCGACGCATCCTAAGCTACACCATCGCGATCTGGCTGGGGGCAGCCCCCTGCTTGGCAAAACCCGTCACACCCCCCGCCAAGCCCTTGCCAAAGCCACTAGGCCACCTACAAGGGCTGACACACAACCCAGGGGTATGCACAGCTGCGTATGTGCAGAAAAAGGTTGCTGAAATGGACTGAGATATGATACAATCCCTAACCCCAAGACGTGAACTCCTGAACTAAGGTCCCTCTACTTTCCTTCGGGTATCCTTCACACTATCCTGAGTTGGGGGGTCACTGCCACCTAAAAACCCAGCTGACTATGGGAAAAAATTCGTGAGAAAGCACTAAAAGTTTTCAAACAGAAAATTCACCGAAGCAAAATCCTGCTCTAAACTCCTGGCCTAAAACTCAGAGGGGCATTTTTCCAAACTGATGTTCAAAATGCTTCGCTGACTATGTTCTACTTATTGCCCATCCCAAAAAGCCTGTTTTGCCTGCACCGAAAAACACTGCTCAGAAGTTTTCGGAAAAAAAAATAGCGAACACACAAGCAGCAGAAACAGGGCAAGCAGCACACAAAAAATCTGTGAGTCTGTTCTAAAATGACCCACTGTGTTGAAAACCCTTAATGTACAGATGCTGCTGCAGTTGCTTCATTGACCCTTAACGGGCTTTACTTCTGGCTGACCTCTGAGCGATGAAAATTCAGAACTCGAGCTCTGCAATGTTGAAACAGTCCAGCACAAAAGGATGAGTCCTGGCGTGAAAAAGGGGGTGCTGGCTGGGCGTTACCAAACACGTTAATTTGTGAAATCTGAAATGGTCCCCAACTGAAAATCTGAAAAGAAAACAAGCAGAGAAATGGACATGTGTTCAGAAAATCAGCGGGTCAGGGTAAACAAAACTGAATGCATATATAATGCAATGAATATGTGCACAAGAGTGTGCACACACCTACATGAAAAGATTCTTGAGCGTCCCCAGAAAAAAATGCACGCAGCACTGTACGCGGATCTGCAGCACATATAGTGCTGAGACCACTCCCTCCTTCCACTGTGTCATGCTACCCTCAGGCAAAAAACTGCACCCCAAAATTGTCTTGTGAGAAAACAAAACAACAAAGCAGAACTTTCCAAATCACTCTGGCGGAGAGTATATGTGACCACTGGGGCTCTCTCGCCCCCAGTGGTTGGGACCGAGAGTCACTGCAGGAGCAGTGGCTCTGCAATGGGTATGACTCTGCAGTGGCAGAGTCTGTGCAGTCCGAAAATGGGACAGTGAGGGGGGAGGGTACAAAAATATGATAAATTTACCCATAGATTAGATGTGGAAGTCGAGCACCGGCAGATGCACGGACGTGCCCCAGCCCCCAAACAGGAGCAGAGAGTTAGAAAACAAGAGAAGAGCCACACTGTGACTCTAAAAAAACATCCGAAATCTTTTGAAAAATATTCCTCTTGTCAGCAAAACCAGCCTAAATTGGGTTGACATGTCCTGAGCAAAATGCTCAAAATCAGGCCAGCGTACAACTTGGCCTGAAGCCTCAGATTCAAAAACTGAAGCAAGGCTGCACTTCAGCGTGAGCCACTGAGCACAAAAACAGTGCTTTTTGAGCGCCGAAGGCGCTTGGTGTCAAACCCATTTTTCCCATCAAGCACATTTGAGCTAGATTGAGTTAAAAAACCTGAAACATTGAAAGAATACCCAAAGACAAGCCGAACCCACCAAGCGCCTTACAGTTCAACCAAAACTACTTTTGGAAATCTAGCGGCCTGGATGATAGCCAGGAATTCTGAAAAAATGTTGAACTTGATGTGATGTCAGGGTGGTGCCGAGACTGGGGTGGAGTTGTCAGGGCCGCAGCCGAGACAACGTGCTGCGATTTTGGCAGGGACTGGTTGCATGAGAACAACATCCGAATTAAGACTCACCTAATGCATATGAAGGGGGGCGTCGCTGTCAGGGAATATTCCGAGACAGTGTGCTAAAATTTCACCAAGGAGATATTCAGAATCCGAGGCGAAAATTCAAACGTTGCCTTCATATGAGCGGGGGTTGCCTTGCTATCAGGGCATAAGCCGAGACAACTTACTTGGACATTTACCAGGGATGTTCAAAAATCATCCGATGCCAAACCAAGTCAATGCCTATATGACAACGTCACCGCTCCTGAGCCCTTGTAACCATAAAAAAAGGGGGGGGGTAAGACCCGGGCCCTACTGAGCCGAAGTACTTCCTGAGAAAAGGAGTCGGGGGGGGGTACTACCAGGGCCTTCCGAAGCCGAGGTACTTGCGGTAAGGGAGAGGATGCAAGAGAAGTGACCGTCAGGCATCAGCGCCCATGTTCCAACCGTGACCCCATGGACAGGAGTGTGGGATCAGGTTTCCTTGGAAACGAGATCCACGTACCTGAATTTTCGGATGGCTCCCCTCAGTTGACATTCATATCGTGCTGTGGCACCAGGGGCTACCCCCGGTAGTCCTGCCCAGGATACAGGTTAGTAATAACCTGCACGATATAGAATGCTCCCCGCATCCATGCAGTGAGCCGCCCCAGGGACTCCCACACAGATGCAGGAACGGTGATGCAACCGGACACCGTCAGACCAGGATAGGAGAACAGGGGTCCAGCCTGCCATGCCCGGCGGCTTGATGGCGCGTCGGTGGACTCAGGCAGGGTTTGGGTTCCCAACTCGAACTCCGCGTCCAGGGTCCGCCTCAGCTGGTGCATGCGGTGCGAGACCAGCAGGACCCATCCAACGGCGCAATCAATCATTTGGATGCCATCCTTGGCGAGTTCCGTCGCCTCCACGCATACGGCCTCTCCTTCCATCACCGGCTGCACACTCATAGTAACCCTTTCAAAATTTTTTGGAACCAACCATCCCCGGATGGTGGTATTTCCCTTGTGGCCTGCTTACCTGGTATTCGCCAGATTTGATGTTGCAAAAATTGGGGGAAGATGGTGATATCACCCTTTCGTTGCGGGATCCCCAACCAAGGAGGCCCCTTGTCAACCCAAACATGGCTGTCTTCCGACAACGAGATCGACACCACCAGCGGAAACAAACCATTCCTGCGAATACGCAAGCGTTCCCGCGGGTCGTAAATGTTGAACAGCCGGATATCGTCCACACGTGATCCCATCAACTTGGAGTGAGCGTGGGCCATGAAGAAAGCAACTTGGAATGGGCTGAGGGCCATGTAGCTAGGTAGTATAGGTATAGTATAGTGTAGGTAGGTAGTTAGGTAGGTAGGTAGTATCCACACATGGCCCTTCCCTCACAAAAGTGTTTTTAGAGGGGGGGGGGGGGTTATGAACCAATCAGGAAGGGCTGGTTGGAGAAGGGGACTTGGGACATGAGCAGACTACACGCAAAAACACATCAGGACGGACACCCCGTAACGTGACGTCTATATCATGTTGTTTGTTGTACTCTGCCCATGCATCCGTGACATCATGCATGAAAGCCCACGCAGGTTGCCACTCCGGCTCATCATATCCCTTATACTTAACATACCATTCCCGGTGTCGTTTTTTCCCAGTGCCCACCATCTTATCCTTAAGTACACTTTCCACAACATACTTATCTTGCTCCACCACGTCCTTGACGGACGTGTAACAATGATAGGGGGGGGGCAACTGGTCCAAAGGATCTAGACAAGGCTTCAAGTCGGTAAGAAAAAGTGCTTTTCCAATGCTTTAGGGTATACTTTGGTTGTATTAGAGGTGCTCTAAGCACTCATGCATTTTTATCTTAGTATTGGCCAAACCAAAATGGGTGATAACACATTTTGACCTATAGAGCCAAACACTAAATCAGGATGTTGTGTGGACCCTTGGACTCCGTCCTTGCGAAACTCCGCTCACTCCTCAAAACCACAGAACACATCTTGACTTTTTTGAATCCAAATTTTCGTCATCCTCATATTTTCACTCCTCTGGACTTCTCGACGATGACCCTTCTCAAACGGAGGCACATCAGTAAACATGAGGTCCACAGATCCACAGGTCCAAATCGTCCCAGAAGAACTCGCCATCAGAGCGAGTTCAGAAGTAACCCATTGGTGCCTAAACAACACAAATGATGCTGATGATGCACAGTTTAAAATCAATGATTCAGGACTTCAGTGGTACAAATTGAGTCTCAGAAAAACGTAAAATCTGGCAAGCGATCAATCTATATGTACAACTCCTGTGCTCTGGCCAATGCGCGCGCGTGATTTGCGCGGCTTACACTCATCAGTACCCCAACCATCGATTCACACCATCAAATAAAATAATAGCATTGCATACACAGACCATCTTGGACCAAGACCTTCTGACCAGACCTGACAGAACAAACTGCTGGCTTGTGGGGAAAATTACACACCCACCCCTAGCCCAAAACACCCAGCCAAAGGCTGAAATGCTGTAGGTGGGTGTTCTGGCGGAAATAACGACAATTTGACACACTGGCCGGCAGTTTACCAACTATCCAACCAAGAGAACAGGAGCTCACACATACCAGGTCACTGCGTGACCCCCCCCCCCCCCTCTCAGTGTTAGGCCCTCCAGGGTTGCTTTCGCATCCCGAAGGTCAGGGGCATCAGAAAATACCCCGTTGTCCCCAAAAGGCCCACAGCAGAAGTGGGTCTGGGCTCTGGTGTGCCCTGAGAATAACAATAGCAATTTTCTGGGACCATTTCATTGTTATCCCATTGACACAGAAATAAGAATGAAACATCATAGCAAGAACAAATGGGTAGTCAGGCACAGATCTCAGTCTTCTAAACGCACTGGGCAAATAGCCAAACAACACATAATACACATACCTCAACCTGCATCTCAGAACATCCCTTTGGCCTTCTATATCCAGCCACTATGTAGTGCACACCATGGCTGCCATACACCCACATCCAACACTAACACAACACACCATGGTGGCCTCTTCAGATTGCAAGTCCCTACAGTACAATAGGGACCGCAAATAAATGAGTAAATAAATAACTCAGCATACCAACTACATCGGCGTCCATGTCAAGGTGTTCGCCTTGACGTGGCTTTTGGGGCCGGGGGACCAACCCACACCCTCGGGCACCCATTGGTCTATGGACCCAAACAAACTGTAGCTATGGGGCGGGTAACCATTAAATACAGTGTGGTGTGCTCCGAGGTGCCATCCAGCTATGCCCATGCACTATCCCACCAGCTGGTATCCACACGACCCCCATAACCACACAGCATACCCCAAGGTGCTGGTGGTGGTTGCTTAATTTCAGTTTGGCCTCAGGGGATACCTCACCGCTTTGCCAATGGTCGAGAGGTCGGGGGTGGGAAAGCGCCCGTCCCCAGACGCCCCACACCCAGGCAAGAGGCGACCCCCCCGGGCACCCTCATGCCGCCCCCACAGCACGCAAAGCCAGCTCGCAAGAGCGCGCGCTGTAGGGTTGGTGACGGGTCCCCGTGCCCGCACCTCCCGCAACCACAGCCAGTGGGTAGTGGGCCCCGGTCGCACGCCCAAACGGACGAGTGGTCGGGGGTGGGAGAGCGCCCGACCCCGGACGCCCCACACCCAGGCAAGAGGCGCCCCCCCCGGGCACCCTCATGCCGCCCCCACAGCGCGCAAAGCCAGCTCGCAAGAGCGCGCGCTGTGGGGTTGTTGACGGGTCCCCACGCCCGCACCCCCCGCACCCACAGCCACTGGGTAGTGGGCCCCGGTCGCACGCCCGAACGGACGAGTGGTCGGGGGTGGGAGAGTGCCCGACCCGGACGCCCCACACCCAGGCAGGAGGCGCCCCCCCTGGGCACCCTCATGCCGCCCCCACAGCGCGCAAAGCCAGCTCGTAAGAGTGCGCGCTGTGGGGTTGGTGACGGGTCCCCGAGCCCGTACCCCCCGCACCCCCAGCCAGTGGGTAGTGGGCCCCGGCTGCACGCCCGAATGGACGAGTGGTCGGGGGTGGGAGAGCGCCCGTCCCCGGACGCCCCACACCCAGGCAAGAGGCGCCCCCCCCGGGCACCCTCATGCTGCCCCCACAGCGCGCAAAGCCGGCTCGCAAGAGCGCGCGCTGTAGGGTTGGCGACGGGTCCCCGTGCCCGCACCCCCCGCACCCGGAGCCAGTGGGTAGTGGGCCCCGGTCGCACGCCCGAACGGACGAGTGGTCCGGGGTGGGAGAGCGCCCGACCCCGGACGCCCCACACCCACGCAGGAGGCGCCCCCCCCGGGCACCCTCATGCCGCCCCCACAGCGCGCAAAGCCAGCTCGCAAGAGCGCGCGCTGTGGGGTTGTTGACGGGTCCCCACGCCCGCACCCCCCGCACCCACAGCCACTGGGTAGTGGGCCCCGGTCGCACGCCCGAACGGACGAGTGGTCGGGGGTGGGAGAGTGCCCGACCCGGACGCCCCACACCCAGGCAGGAGGCGCCCCCCCTGGGCACCCTCATGCCGCCCCCACAGCGCGCAAAGCCAGCTCGTAAGAGTGCGCGCTGTGGGGTTGGTGACGGGTCCCCGAGCCCGTACCCCCCGCACCCCCAGCCAGTGGGTAGTGGGCCCCGGCTGCACGCCCGAATGGACGAGTGGTCGGGGGTGGGAGAGCGCCCGTCCCCGGACGCCCCACACCCAGGCAAGAGGCGCCCCCCCCGGGCACCCTCATGCTGCCCCCACAGCGCGCAAAGCCGGCTCGCAAGAGCGCGCGCTGTAGGGTTGGCGACGGGTCCCCGTGCCCGCACCCCCCGCACCCGGAGCCAGTGGGTAGTGGGCCCCGGTCGCACGCCCGAACGGACGAGTGGTCCGGGGTGGGAGAGCGCCCGACCCCGGACGCCCCACACCCACGCAGGAGGCGCCCCCCCCTGCACCCTCATGCCGCCCCCACAGCGCGCAAAGCCAGCTCGCAAGAGCGCGCGCTGTGGGGTTGTTGACGGGTCCCCACGCCCGCACCCCCCGCACCCACAGCCAGTGGGTAGTGGGCCCCGGCCGCACGCCTGAAAGGAGGAGTGGACGGGGGTGGGAGAGTGCCCGACCCCGGACGCCCCATACCCAGGCAGGAGGCGCCCGCCCCGGGCACCCTCATGCCGCCTTCACAGCGCGCAAAGCCAGCTCGCAGGAGCGCGCGCTGTGGGGTTGTTGACTGGTCCCTGTGCCCGCACCCCCCGCATTCACAGCTGCAGGGTAGTGGGCCCCGGCCGCACGCCCGAAAGGACGAGTGGTTCGGGGTGGGAGAGCTCCCGACCCCGGACGCCCCAGGCCCAGGCAAGAGGCGCCCCCCCCGGGCACCTTCATCCCGCCGCCACAGCGCGCAAAGCAAGCTCGCAAGAGCGCGCGCTGTGGGGTTGGTGACGGGTCCCCGCGCCCGCACCCCCCGCACCCACAGCCAGTGGGTAGTGGGCCCTAGCCGCACGCCCGAAAGGACGAGTGTTCAGGGGTGGGAGAGCGGCCAGGCCCGGGCGCCCCGCACCGAGGCAAGAGGCGCCCCCCCCGGGCGCCCTGGTCCCGCCCCTACAGCGCGCCAAGCCAGCGCGCAAGGCCAGCTCGCAGGAGCGCGCGTGGTGGGGTTGGTGACGGGTCATCACGCCCGCATCCGGCCCACGGGGAGCGCGCAGCCCCAAGCCAGGTAGGGGGAAACGGGACCGGGCCGCCCCCCCCCAAGCAAGACAAACGGAGCACGGGACCGAGGCCGGACACGCGGAGGGGCACGGACTGAGTGGAGGGCCCTACCAGCGCCCAGCACCGGGACCGCGCTAGGTGCGCGCGCCAGAACCAACCCAGGGAGGGGCAGGGGGCGCAGACGCCGCGAGAGTGCGAGCGCACACACACGCAAAGGACACGCGGGGAAAACCAGAAGGGCAACCGGACCGAGCCCGGGGAACGCACAGACGGCATGGAATGGCGTACCAGCGAGCGAGGATAACGGACACCCAGACGGGACGGCCCGCCACACAAAGCGCAGGAAACGCGGGGCGGGCAGGGGGAAATAGGGAAGACACAACACCCAGCACGGGCCCCAACCCCCCCGAACCGGCCGCGAGCGCGGCACACACACGACCAGGGCACTGCACCTGCCAAGGCAGTAGTGGCGCATAGCGCCACACACCAGCTCCAGGGCTAGGCAGCCTCCGCGCCAGCCCACGAGGGTCCCACTGGCGACAAGCCAGTAGCACGGGCCCGGCAGCGCCGGCACCCCGGGCGACCATGCATTAGGGGGGCGACGCAGTGGGTAAGCGCCCGCAGCCACGGCTGCGAATTGACGCACTGACCGGGGAGTGGCGAAAAGGGGAAGCCAGGGAGGGCCGGGGCTCCGAGCCCTGTGAACCCGGGGGACTCCGCCACCAGGCAGGAGGTGCGTCTTTGAGGGCCCCCCACTAGGACCGGCTGGGGAGGATATCACCTGGCCCGACCAGGTGGCCCCCCGGGGCCGAAAGGTGTCTAGTACCTGCAAAATCAAACCTCAAACCTCAAACCTCAATGGTGGTGTGTCGATAAACTGTGGCACACACACATCCCAAGGGCAAACAAACACCCTGGACTTCGTTTCGGGGGTGGAAGTTGATATGTGGGCAATGGAAATTCCTACGGGAAGAGATTGACGCACGGCCCAATTTGGCACTCTACTCACACACTCACAAATATACCGGCTGTCACTGTCACCATAACCCATTACCCCCAGGTGACAATGCCTTTTACACCACCTGGATACTAGAACAGGGGGACAGGGGTACACTAGGCGTTCCAAGAAAATAAGCAAATGTATGCCAAAACTGTCATCATACTAAAAGCTCAGTGCATCTTTGAGACTCCCCAGGTGGTTTCAAGTGTTATCTTTAATGTGTGTGTCACTCTTTCACTTTTGTGATAACCCACACACCCATAACTATCTTTTCCCCACAAACCTGTACACTATTGACTACCAACACAGAAAACATAAAAACAAACATGATTAAAAAAAAAACAAGACAAGCCCATATATCAGTATTAAAAAACTGACCAACTGATGTAATTTTTATCGCAAAAAGTACTGACTGTACCAAAGTCCTTTTCTCATGCAAATCAAATCTAACCTTCATTCTGATTCTGGAAACCAAAAGCCAAAGAAAGACAGTAACACACGTAAAAAAATTCGTTCGTGCAAGTAATAGAGACGTCAGGCGTAACAATGTTGCGGCTGGGCAGTGAACAATGATAACAGGACTAGCCCTTTTATTGGCGTGAAGCAAAAAAAAGCAAAGAAAAAAAAGCATGGGCAGCAGTGCATTTAAGAGCATTTCTGCAGCCGAAAGACAGATAGTGGCGCTGGTCCACAGACCTAGCGCGTTCGTGATAGTCACAAAGTTGACCAATGAACTGTCCACGAAACTAACAAATGGAGGCGTTCACGACACTGACCAATGTGTAAGTGTACGAAACTTGCGAATGCACGTGTTCACCAAACTTGCGAAAAGACGCGTCCACGAAACTGACGAATGGACGCGCGGACTCATTCACGAAGCTGATACATGGACGCGTTTTTGAAGCGTTCTCGAAACTGACAGTGGAACGTGTCCTTGCAGCTGAAGAATGGACGCGTTGCTAGAAACTGACGAAGGAAAGCGTTCTCAAAACTGAACAATGGACGCGTTCTCGAAACTCGTGTTCATGGCGAAATTCACGGCGAACTGCAGAAAATCATAAGACACACATGGGGCTCGGCCAACACCCTTGGGCTCCTGAGCTGCGCTCAAGCGAGATCCACGGCGGCGAAAGCGACGATGTGGTGGGACTTCTGAACTTGTTAAGGTTTTGGAAACTTGTAAATACTTTGACTCCTCCATCCTTGCGAAAGCCGCTCACTCCTCAAAACCACAGAACACATCTTGATTTTTTTAAATCCAAATTTTCGTCATCCTCATATTTTCACTCCTACGGACTTCTTGACGATGACCCTTCTCAAACGGAGGCACAACAGTAAAGATGAGGTCCACAGATCCACAGGTCCAAATCGTCCCAGAAGAACTCGCCATCAGAGGGAGTTCAGAAGTAACCCATTGCGGCCTAAGCAACACAAATGATGCTGATGATGCACAGTTTAAAATCAATGATTCAACACTTCAGTGGTACGAATTTAATCTCAGAAAAACGTAAATTCTGGGAAGCACTCAATCTATATGTACAACTCCTGTGCTCTGGCCGATGCGCGCGCGTGATTTGCGCGGCTTACACTCATCAGTATCACAACCATCGATTCACACCATCAACTAAAATAATAGCATTGCATACAGAGACCATCTTGGACCACGACCTTCTGACCAGACCTGACAGAACAAACTGCTGGCTTGTGGGGAAAATTACATTTATCCCCAAGCTATAGGCACTAAAACAATTTTTCCAGGGTTACTGAGGCACTGATATACTGAAGGCAGAGCCTATGAATTTATCTATGTTTTCTCATGAATTCTTAGCTATCCTAGTGGTATGCACCCTAGGGGGCTGGGGCACCTCTTTTTGAGAGGTCCTGGATTCAATACCCAGTCAGCCTATCTAAGTAGGATTATCCCATGTGACATGGCAGTGACCTCAGCGCCACAAGCCATGCCCCCTCAGCACCTATGGGACCCAAAAACAAAGAGTGCACATCTCAAGATGGCACTATGGATGAGAGTGAGCCCTTGGGGCAGTTTTTCAATCAGTTTTTCTCAAGCATGTAAAATGTTTCATCCTGAGTTGCAATGTATGCTAATTGCTGTGGTCTATTGTTGATAGTTGTCTTTAGCTAACTCCTTGTGACTGCAGCCCTTCATGCTTTGATCCTGTTTATCTTCTACTTGCTTATCTCTGGCTTGGGTTATCCTGGATCGGTTGTATTTCAACAATAAACCATTCTCCTCTTCAAAAACAAGCAGCAGGAACCCTACACCAGCAGCAAGCAGCAGGAGAGGCACAACAAAAACACAGTGTTGAAATCACTATAAAACCTTCTGGTAGCAAGAGGCAGACAGTCTCTGCGTACCGGCAGCAACCCCGTGCCGTACATCCAGTGCGCCAAGATCTGTCATATCTAAGCAAGAAGGGCGAATATGGACATGAAGAAGGAGGACATCGACGTGAGGACGGCGCCTGAGGCACCAGCAATGCCAGCAGCTGGTGAACCTGGACCTGGACCAAGCGCTGTACCTTCGGTGCCCTTACATGGGCCAGTGGACGCGGTTGATGACTCGCTGGAGGGACTTCAGTCGGCCTTCCGGGCCCTCTCAGTCGAGGAGCTGGATACCAACCCTGTGAAGAGAAAGAGGGAGAGAGAGAAGGATGCAGGAGAAAGCATGGCAGACGAAGGAGTAGACCAAGGGCACGACCCGCTGAGTGAGTCAACCTTCCAGGGCGCACCAAGCACCTCTTCCACGCATCACCCTCTCCTAAAACCACCACACTCCCAACTCCAGACCCAGCCGCTACAACATCGACACCCATAACCACCCCGCCTATGGCTGAGGGCACAGGCTTTACTGGTATGCCTACCTACCCTGCCTATGGTGTGAACCCACCTACCACTGCGTTTCCAGAGGCAACTACTACCAGTGAACCGGTGGCCTCCAGTTCTGCGCCGCGATGGTATGCGGCTGACTATCACCATCCTCTACCCGCTACGGGAGCCTATGTGGATGTTCCTGGGTATGCAACCCTGAGTGGGCTGAGGAGAGGACCTGAATCATGCGGGAGCAGGAGTAGAGGATCGGGGAGATCCTCCAACAGGTCTCTGACGCGGTCGGAGATAAAAGAGGCTCTCCGAGGAGCCACCTCTGAACTTCTGGGCGATCTCACTTAAGAGATTCGGGCTAAACTAAAGCCCCTGATTCCGCCCCAAGCGTCACCTACCATGGTGGGAATTTCACCCCATCGAGTACAGGCTAACCACCTGGTGGCAGGGTTGACAAACACCCTGGGGAGCCTGAGGAGCCAACCGATGCCGACCCCTGCAGCGATACCGAGAAGCCCTTTCGTACCGAGAACAGCCCAGCCACCCTACAGCCATGTGGGGAATTCTACGAGAGCCGAGCTGGACTGGCTGGGGCTAACAGCCCTGAGGGCAATGGTTGACGTGGAGCCCTATGGCTCCAGTGACCCAGGCGGAGACCCCTCTGACGATGAGCCGCCGTCAATGACTTCTGCTTCGCCCTCGGAGGACGACGACCCTGAGGACCCCGAGAACCCGAGTGGGCGGAAGAAGAAGAAGAAGAGGAAGACCAAGCGCCCTGAGGGACGCAGGTCTCAGGAGGCTAAAGCTATTGCTACCTCCAAGATCGTGCTGGACTTGGCTGAGTTCACAGGCAAGGATCTCAGCGAGTTCGCTGAGAATTTTGGCCGGTTCCTCCGAATGACCGGCCCAACCCATGCTAGTGGGCGGGTCAAGTGCGATCTGCTCCTGCAGTGCTGCAAGACCAAGTACCTGGAGAAGCAGGTCAAGCAGATCGTGACTAAGTCCGCCACCTTTGCCGACGTGTTGGTTGCCTTGGAGAGGCAGTACCCAACCTATGAAACCGACCTCTCCATCAGGGCCGAGATCCAGAACCTGGTCGTGCTGCCCAACAACCCCGAACCTGGCAGGGTCTCTGAGCTATTGGCTGACCTGGATCACTGGGCTGGACGATTGACGCCCGGTACCTACAGCAGCGACGACCTGCTTTTCTGGTTGGTGGCTAAGCTCCCCTGGGAGCTGTGGGACGAGTGCCGTTCAACGGCAGAGCGCAAGGCTAGAGCCCTCCACTACAAGGATTTATGTGTGCTACTCCTGGAGCTGGCGCTGGAGAAAGAAAGTGACCAGCACCTGAACAACTACCGACCTGGAGGGGGAGGCTCTGGAAGCCACGGCAAAGGGTACCAAGGACCTAGACCTGGACAGGGGGCTACCCCCAAATACGCCCGTATCATGGAAAATGTCAAGGAGCTCTTCTGGTGTGATGCCAGAGATGAGCAGGGTGCCGAAAGGCGAGGATCCTGGCAAAGGCTCTGACAAGGTCGGTGGCCAAGGCAACGGCAACGACTCCGGCAAGGGCAAGTCGAAAGGACGTGGAAAAGGACAAGACAAGAACCAAGGCGGACGAGGAGGAGGCGCTAACCGCCAGCCAGACAAGGACAACAAGAACCCGGACAAGAACGGAGGCAAACCCAACCCTAATGCAGGGGGGAACTCCGAGCCCATTTGGAGGGCAGTCTGGTCCCACCACACGCCTGCAGACTCAGGCCCAGCGAGAGCAAGGAGCCAAGCCTGAGCATGAGGGTGGTGATGACGGCAACGCTAAGAAGAGAAGCTGTTTCATGAGGATTGCCCGCAAATTGCGGAACAAGGGGTTCGAGGTGACCTATCCCGCGGAGTTCTGACGGGGACGCTCCGGCGGGGCCCTGGACCTGGTGTTCTGGGTACGTATCCGACTAGGGGGACGCGAAGACCTGGGGGTATTGGATACTGGAGCCACCATATCTATAGTGGCCAAGAAAAGTTTCCCTTGTGGGAGCCTGAAGAACACCATGACCACCGCGGCTATACGAATGGGGGATGGACATGTGGTGCACAGCTGCGGAGACTGTGAAGTGGAGGTACCTATGGGCTCCCGAACTATCGCCCATCGGTTCTATGTGATGGACACTGAGGCCTTCGACTTTGTATTGGGGACTGACTTCTTCGTGCAGCACTCCCAGATACAATCCCTGACGCTGCAAGCGCCCTACCTCCTCTACGCTGACCACGGCAATGGCAGAGAGTCCGTGCCACTGGAGCAGTTGGAGCACACCTCGAGCTACCTGAGGGTATTGAAGGAGGAGCCCCCGAACATGATGTGCTTCCAAAACTGAGGACTATCAAGTATCGGGGGAAGTCCTAGACCAAGGTCTGAAGAAGTTGGGTTACTCTAGAGAAGACCTGAGTGTGGAGTTGTTCGCCAGTGACAAGCAACATGTCCTGGACCTTTACTGCAGCAAGGGGAAGAACTGCAGCTACAAATTGTACTGGCCCTCTTTCGGGATGGCCTACGGGAACCCCAGGTTCAGTGAACTGGGGAAGGTCTTGACCAAGGTGGCCTTGGAACGTTCCCGTATGGTGCTGTGTCCCCCTGATTGGGGAGCCCATGGGGAAACCGAGTACTGGCGAACCCTCCTGGACCGAGTGACTATCAGCTCTGTGCGGTTACCTGATGAGGCCATCTACGTGCCTCTGGGGCGTAAGACGCCTATCGGGAAACCTGGATGGGGGAGTATGCTCAGCATAGTGGACGGAGGTCTTACCTCCATCCCCTGGGAGGACCTGGACTCGACTCTGGTCCAGGCTATACAACGAGAAAGCGATGGACTCGCCTTGGGTGACTTGAAAGATCGACTACGACCGCAAGATGCTATTGAGACTACACCCGGAGGAGATGAATACGCCGTGACTAACACCAACGCCCCCAACTCTCCCTGCCATGTACCCATTCCTGATGGAGTCTCTGAGTGCGGACTATCCGAGCTCCCTAGCTCTATCCACTCAGATGACGAAACTGAGCACGACGCCTTCTTCGTGCAGACCTGTGTGGAGGAACTGGAGAACGCCGAGTACGTCGCCCCACTGAGACTCTTACTCTCCATGAGGGTGGAAGACCCCGTGGACGAGGAGCTGGATCCCTGATCCAGGCTAAGAGAGTACATGGACTCCAAGGGGAGGTTGGTGGAGAAAAGGCTATGCTACGCTAAGCCTACCCGCAGCTCATGGCCACTGAAGCAAGGACGTATGGGACATCTATCCCAATTCAAGGAGGACCCCGAACAAAAGATCACCACCTGGCAAAGGGAGGCGGATCTTAAGCTCATGAAGAGCGTGTCGGGTGCCGATGTGAGGACCCCAGAGGAGGACGACCTCTCGGAGGAATGTGTATGTGCACCCCCTCGAGTGTCCCTATGTCGCCATCGTCCACGGGAGATGGTTGAACGAGACCTACTTTATCCCTACCAAGGGTTGAAGGACACTACGGAGGGCGAAGAGTCGGTGGAGGATCACCTCCTGACGTCTATTACTCAGGGGGCAAGCAACTTACACTCTGACGAGGACATGGAGGTCAAGATCAAGCTATTGGACCCGCTGGTGCAGAAACTTATAAGGACCTATCTGGATGTGTTCGGGGAACTACCACCCCCAGCCTCATGTGACAAGCTGGTACAGATGGACCTCAAGCTGAAACCCGAGTTCGTGGGTCACAACATCCGGAGGAGACCCTATCCGGCTCCTAAAGAGCAGGCTGACGAGATTGAGCGACGGATACAAGAATGTATCGACGCTGGCCTAGTCCTGGAGTACAAGGACGGGGACTACCCCGGACACTGCAGCCCCTGTTTCCTGGTGGCTTAACCTGGGTCTACAGCCGAACGGCTGGTAGTGGACTACGGAGAGCTGAACAAGAAAACGCTGAACCACTCAGGGTCCATTCCTAATATGGAGTCTACCTCTGAGAAGATAGCCTCCTGTCGCTACGAGACCAAGATGGACAAGAGGAGCGGATTCTGGCAGGTGGACCTGACGCCCAACGCTCAGGACCTACTAGCCTTCATCACCCCTCAGGGAAGGGTGTTCAAGTGGAGGGTCATGCCGTTTGGCGTGGCCAACGCACCCGCTCTATTCCAAGAGCTGATGAACAAGATCCTGTCCATCCTACGACGAAGACCTAAGGTGCAAGAGCTCATATCCCCTGGGGCTCAGATGCAAGCACACATCGATGATGTATGCCTCGGCACCAATACCCAGGAGGATCACCTAATTCTCTTGCGTGAGTTCTTTGCGGTCTGCCAGGAGAACCACACACGACTCAAGCTGGAGAAGTGTGATTTCCTGCAGGAGACCATGCAGTACCTGGGGCTTGACGTTGGCTATGGGTGGTGGACCCCAGCGGCCTCTGAGGCCAAACCCCTAATGGACGCTAAGGTACGACACGAAGATCTCAAGAAAGGACTTCATGATGTACGCAGTTTCATTGGGGCGTGCAACTTCTATCGGCGCCATATCAAAACCTTCACCTATACCAGCGCCATCCTGACGGACCTGATCAAGAAGAGTACTACTTGGCGCTGGGGCCCACAAGAGCAACAAGCGTTTGACGAGCTCAAAGACAAGGTGGCCAACGCTAAGTGCTTGGGCGTGCCTAGGGCACAAGGGGAGATTATCCTGGTGACCGACGCCAGCAATGTGGGCAGTGGTGGAACGTTGTTCCAATGGGAAGCACTAGAGAAGGAGGAGTTCGACTCGGCTATTTCCCAATGGGGTTTCCCTAATACGACTGTATTCCTGTAATACGCTTATCCTGCCGTATCCTGCCGTATCCTGCCGTATCCTGCCGTATCCTGCCGTATCCTGCCGTATCCTGCCGTATCGTGCCGTATTCTGCCGTATCCTGCCGTATCCTGCCGTATCCTGCCGTATCTGCCAGATACTGCCGTATCCTGCTTTCCCTGCGGTATCCTGCCGTATGCCAGTAACCGACACCCCAACCCTAACCCTAATCAAGACTGAATATTGGGACCGAGCTGGTGGGGGAGGGAAGATCAGCTATGATTGGTGAGGGACATCAAGAATGATTCACACATTGATGGCTCTTGATAAAGTGAAATCAGCTTGCAAGTGAACCCCATCACCAGGAGGCCCACTTTCAAGGCTTTTGGACTTCTGAGGGGCCAAAATGCCCCAAAATGGGCTCACAATGGGCTCATTTCACCCGTTTGTGCACCCCAAATGGTCTAGGATGAGGTTTGGAAAAATGCGTTTTTGACCCATTTTTGACCCATTTTTGGTCCCGAAACAGCCCATTTTCAAGGCATTTGGGGATTTTCGGAGGAACAAAATGGGCCACCACAAGCTCAAAACGGTCCAAAAACACTTGTTTTAGCGTGGCACATGGTCTAGGATCATTTTTGGGAAAAGTCATCTTTTTGCCCCTACTGGACCCTGTTGACCCATTTGGGCACCCACCTGTTTGGGCTTGAGCTTGCAGCTTGCCGCAGCCTAGTGGGCCTAGGTATGGGGGTCTAGGCGTCCGTTTGGGCAATTCTGAGGGGTGGAAACCACAAAACGTGGGGGGTTGTGGGTGCAGTAGGTGCCCTCGGAATCGCATTTTGAGCCATGTAGCCCAAGATATGGCCTATTCTTGGTTTGTGGCGGTTGGCATTTGGAGCTTCTGGGGGCCTTTTTGGGCCGCTTCCGGGACATATCATGGAGTTAGAGGGCCGCAAAGAGCTCGTTGACTTGGGGAAGTCAAGCCGCATGTGAAGTGTACCCACCGTTTCCCTTCGTTTGGCCGTTTTGAATGCGTCACGGGGCTTTTTCGGCCCAAAAGTGGCTGTTTTTGGCCCTAAACTGCATTTTTTGAAACAGAGGTCCGCCACCCGCGGATCCCGTTACTGGCCGCCACTGTTGAGTCTGTTGCTCAAACTTTGTATGATTGTGCTTCACACCCATAGGTATCATGCACCGAAATTTCAACGAAATCCGAAACACCACGACAGAGTTCTGATTTTCCCCCATTTCGCGCGTGCTGCTTGCTGCTGCTTGCTGCTTGCTGCTGCTGCTGCTAAACCTGGTAGGTCCACCCTAGACCCTAAAAAGGGTTATAAAACCAAGACTGGTTCCACCAGCTCGGTGACCCTAACCCTAACCGTAATTCTAACCTGGAGTTTCAGTTATTGGTAAAGGTCTCATAAACAGGCCGTGCCTTGCAGGTGTGCGGACGTTATGTGATCTGACCTTGTATGAACCAATGCAAATTGACCTTTCTTCATGCCATATGATGTGATGCCTTATGAGTTGATAGGATGTGGTGTTCGCAACGTGATTTGATGTGATGTGATGCAATGTGACATGACGTGATTCGATGTGATGTAGTTTGATCTCGTGTGGTGTGGTGTGGTGTGGTTACAACCAGATGATCAATGAAGGCCGTCATCTAGTGGAGAATGTTTTCAGCAATGTTAAGAAGTTGCGATTCTGGAACGGCCGTGATGAGGCTCCCGGGCGCCCATATAACTACGACTTCCTTGCTGGCCTGTTCATTTTCTGCTGTAACCTACATAACATGGAGCAGAGGTACACCGAAAGTCTATAACCATAAGAGTACAGGCTGCAATGATCTGATTGTCTTTTTTTACCCTCCTGCGTATTGTGTTTTGGGACACAGGAAGTGTTTCGTACGCAATCACGTAGCAATCATTTTCTTTTTCAAAACCGACAATTGGTGTGCAGCAAGGCGGGTTGTCAACCTAAACAGAAATGGCACAATGGGCACGCAAGAACAGGATGAAATACCACCAGGCTCGGGAAGCAGGTAGCAATCTTCTTCTTTTTTGAAACGAATAATTGGTGTACATGAAGCGGGTTGTCAGCCGGGAAAGTCACAATAGGCATGCAAGAACAGTATGAAATACCACCGAACGCTGAATGAACGCAAAATGGTTGTTTTCGTAGTGCAAACAAGCAGATATTTTCGACCCTGTCGTATCCTGCCGTATCCTGCCGTATCCTGCCGTATCTGCCGTATCCTGCCGTATCCTGCCGTATCCTGCCGTATCCTGCGTATCCTGCCGTATCCTGCCGTATCCTGCCGTATCCTGCCGTATCCTGCCGTATCCTGCCGTATCCTGCCGTATCCTGCCGTATCCTGCCGTATCCTGCCGTATCCTGCCGTATCCTGCCGTATCCCGCCGTATCGAATACGCGTAACAGGAAAACCCCGATGGGGGACTGAAGGTCTCAACCGAGATGGAACTCTCAAGCACAGCTATGTCAAGCTATCTCGACGACAAGTGGGTCCTAGTACCTCTGGGCCACTGGAACTGGAAATGGAACCAGGCCAGGGGGAACTACTCCACCTATGAGCAGGAATTGCTCGCGGATTTGCTGGTGCCATCCTCACAAGCAGGACTGTTGGGGAGTAACCCTGTGGTCTGGCTGTGCGACCAAGAGCCGGTCCACACTTTCCAGAATTTCCCCCAACCTGAGAAGGCCAAGCTACGGCGCTGGTGGACCTACCTCAGCCAACTACGGCTGACAGTACACCATATCCAGGGGGTGAAGAACGAGTGTGCAGACTACATCAGCCGCAACAACTTCACCGCGCCCTGATTGGTGCCTGGTCTGAAGCGCTGGCTAAGGAGGCGTTCAGCCGTATGGACGTGCACTTGGACCTCAACATGAATATGATACGCCCCCTGGATGGACTCCATCAATCGGAGTACCTGAAGGAGTTTGGGGATATCTACAAGCGCCTGGAGAAACGCCTTGAACCCCTCCTGGTCAACCAAGATCAGTGGAAGCGGGACAAGAGCTATCTCTGGCACGAGGACCGCATCGTGGTACCCAGTGACAGAGTTTTAGCGCTGCTGAAGTGAACCCATGAGTCCAGTGGTCATGTGGGTGCTGACCTTACCCTGAGGCTATTCAAGCAGTGGTTCCACACTACGTGGACTGATGACCAACTGCGGAAGACCCTCCAGCCTATCGTGGACAAGTGCCCGTTTAGGTTTTGCAAACCGGGTGATATTAGGGACAGAGGCTTCTATTCGACCCTGCTCATTCCTCACTGTGCTAACAGTGTTCTTTACGTGGACTAGACGGAGATGCCGAAGTTCTGGGGCTATGACTTCGCCCTCGTGGTAACCTGTGGGTTGACCAGGCTTACCAGGGTGTTCTCATGTACCAAACACATTACCGGGGAGGAGACTATCAAGATACTCCTGCAGGAGTGGTTTTGTTTCTATGGGGCGCCCAAAGAGATCAACTCCGATGAGGACGTACGAGTGCGCTCAGATACCGGCTGGTACAAGAGGGACCTGAGATCCCTCAATGCCCATGTGTCTACGGGGATCCCCTACTCTCAAACGAGCAACCCCCTATGTGAGCGACAGATCCGTGTCCTCAAGGAGAATGTAAGGATATGGTGCAAAACTGAGATTACTCCCCGTCATATCCTTGATGATGAACTCCCAAGAGAGTTCGGCGACTGGCTACTCGCCCCATGAGCTCTTCCTAGGGCGCCTGGCGTGGTTCCTACATGCCCCCCATCCAGAGGACACCCTTTCTTCCGTGGGTGAGTGGGTCCAAGAGCAACAAGCGAAGGTGGACAAGGCCAAGGCTATGCTCCAGAGAGTGAGGGAGCGTCAGTGGAACAAGAAGAACAAGCACCGAGTACCTGCCACCTACCAAGAAGGGGACTGGGTGCTGGTGCACCACAGCCGACTACCCGCCTGGCCACACTCTACCAGCGATGACCCATACTTCGGGCCCTACAAGAATCTATCTGTGGATGGACACCGTATAGCCGTGCGGTGTTCTCCCAGTCTAGGGGGGACCCTGGTGTGCGCTGCTCAACACCTGAAGCGCTACTACGATCCTGAAGACCTCTGACGGGAAGAGTTGGAGCTGAACGACGAGGAAATCGCCGCCCTAGACCTACAAGGGGCTGCAAGCCCTATGGAAGGTGAAGGGGAACTCCCCGACATGAACGCCGAGGATATGGCTAAGGAGGGCTTCTACCTTGTGAAGTCTGTCCTACGCCACCGCTATCGCCAGGGCTGGCGCTTCCTCACCCTCTGGGAAGGGTTTGGAGTCAAAGAGGTGACCTGGGAGCCCTTCTCTGCGTTCGTTCTACCTGAGGGACGCCTAAACTCAGTTCTGGTAGACTACTTGTCCCAGAACAACCTTGGTGAGTTGCTGAGGCTCGCTGAGACGGTTGCCTCCAAGACTAAAGCTAAGGACTGAACCTTACCCTTACGTGCCTAAGCGTATGTGTGAGTGTGCTATTCCTAAGGTCCTGAGAGCAAGCCGCAGAAGTGATGTCCTAATTATACCCAAGTCTGCACGCTTGCTAAACGTGGAGGGTTGTCTTACCGATGCCACGGGGTACGCCCCGGGTCTCCCCTCCGCTAAGTGCCCAATTTCTGTGCTGGCGCAAAACCTTGGGGGAATACCCAGCGTACTAATCCAGGTATTGTTTTCCCTACCTATCTGTCCACTCCAGGGAGGGGTTGCCAAAAGCCATGAAGGCTTGAAAACGCAGATTTGCTACGATGGCCAAAATCTAGCCTAACCACTGCCACTGCCCACCAACCCCGCTAAAATTGCAGGAAAGGGGTGGGACACACCTAGGATTTTATGAGGTATGAGGTTTTGGGGCATGAATGGTCAGTTGTAAGGCCCCGCAGCCTATTTTGAGGTCGTCGGACTCAGAAAAACGTTTTTTGCAAGGTTTTGGTGCAAGTTTTCGCGTTTTTCGGAGCCGCCATCACCAAAAAACTGCATTTTTTGCCCAAAAATGGCCAAAAAAAGCCCATTTTGTTTGCCTAAAACAGCATTTTTGGGGCATGAATGGTCAGTTGTAAGGCGCCGCACCCTATTTCGAGGGTGCTGGACTCAAAAAGACGTACTTTGCAAAGTTTTAGAGCAAGTTATTGATTGTTTTGGAGCCGCTGTCACAAAAAAACCGCATTTTTTGCCCAAAAATGGCCAAAAAATGCCATTTTTTTTGCCTAAAGCAGTGTTTTTGGGACTTGAGTGGTCAGTTGTAGGGCCCCAGACCCCATTTTGAGGGTGCTGGACTCCAAGGACTGTGTTTTGCAGGGTTATGGAGGAGATGATCACGGGTTTCAGGGTCGCCATCACAAAAAATACCGCATTTTTTGCCCAAAAATGGCCAACAAATGCCATTTTGTGGCCTAAAACTGTGTTTTTGGGGCCTGAATGGTCAGATCTGGGCCCCATACCCTATTTTGAGGGTGCTGGACTCACAAAAGCGTGTTTTGCAGGGTATTGGAGCAAATGATCAAGGGCTTCGGAACCACCATCACCAAAAAACCGCATTTCTTGCCCAAAAAATGCCAATTTTTTGGCGTAAAACAGCATTTTTGGGGCCTGAGTGGTCAGTTGTAGGGCCCTATACCCTATTTTGAGGGTGCTGGACTCAGAAAAACGTGTTTTGCAAGGTTTTGGAGCATCTTATCGAATCTTTTGGAGTCATCATCACCAGAAAACTGTATTTTTTGCACAAAAACAAACATCTATGCTTTGAGCTGTACAAAAGCTGCTATTCGCAACTAGGTGGTGAATGTCATATTTCTCGCATACGGCCGATTTTAGATTGAATCAAGCCTGCATTGTCGATGTAGGGGCTGGTAAATTTCCAATTCGGAGGGTGGGGGGGGGTAACTCCTGAAAATAAGCTCTTTATGGTATAATTTGACAAAAAAAGTAGTATTTTTGCCTGTAACTGGTTTTGGGATTTTTTGACCCCATAAAATCCTAGGTCAGTGACACACGCACTACAGGTCCTACACACCCTACAGTGGCACCATCCTGGTGGGCGAGCGCTACTGCAACTGGCTCAAGCCCCCACTCAGGACTACCACTCCTACACGCACGCTCTACTGGGTGGCCTTGAAGATGAAGACAAGAGCCCTAGCGGCTCACCTGTGAGATTGCAAGAAAACACAGAGCTCCTAAGCTTCTGTGGGCTTGGAGGGAAGGGGTGCTCTTGTTGCGTGCACAGCGTGGATGTTGAAGGTGACGTGCTGCGCTTGCCACTCCTGGCTGAGCCGCAGCTGGTTGTTTGTGTGTGATCAGCGCCGCATATTTTAGCACGGCTTGGGACTGCACCAGTTCACCCTGACCTTCCCACCTGAAGAACAAAGGCGGATGCAGGAGCGTTTGCAGCAGAGGAACCAAGACCATCTCCACATATTATACGCTTCTGAGATGGCCCTATAATACGCTGTCCACGAACGCCCCTATCAAGCAAGCAAGCTTAAGAAGCTCCACCCGTTCTCTTATAGAACGTGGGGTGGAGCCCCTGGGTAACCTAAACAAGGTTTACCGTGCGCATTTTTCGTGGCCTACCCTTTAATGCCTGTGTGAATGCTCGAGTATGCACTAATCCGTCAATCTGGGTCAACCACCCTTTCTCCTCCTAATCATACCAACAATCACGAACTCCACCAGGGTTCGGCGACTGGCTACTCGCCCCATGAGCTATTCCTAGGGCGCCCGGCGTGGTTCCTACATGCCCCCCATCCAGAGGACACCCTTTCTTCCGTGGGTGAGTGGGTCCAAGAGCAACAAGCGAAGGTGGACAAGGCCAAGGCTATGCTCCAGAGAGTGAGGGAGCGTCAGTGGAACAAGAAGAACAAGCACCGAGTAACTGCCACCTACCAAGAAGGGGACTGGGTGCTGGTGCACCACAGCCGACTACCTGCCTGGCCACACTCTACCAGCGATGACCCATACTTCGGGCCCTACAAGAATCTATCTGTGGATGGACACCGTATAACCGTGCGGTGTTCTCCCCGTCTAGGGGGGACCCTGGTGTGCGCTGCTCAACACCTGAAGCGCTACTACGATCCTGAAGACCTCTGTGGGGAAGAGTTGGAGCTGAACGACGAGGAAATCGCCGCCCTAGACCTACAAGGGGCTGCCAGCCCTATGGAAGTTGAAGGGGAACTCCCCGACATGAACGCCGAGGAGATGGCTAAGGAGGGCTTCTACCTTGTAAAGTCTGTCCTACGCCACCGCTATCGCCAGGGTTGGCGCTTCCTCACCCTCTGGGAAGGGTTTGGAGTCGAAGAGGCCACCTGGGAGCCCTCCTCTGCGTTTGTTCTAGCTGAGGGACGCCTAAACTCAGTTCTGGTAGACTACTTGTCCCAGAACAACCTTGGTGAGTTGCTCAGGCTCGCTGAGACGGTTGCCTCCAAGACTAAAGCTAAGGACTGAACCTTACCCTTCCTTGCCTAAGCGTATGTGTGATTGTGCTATTCCTAAGGTCCTGAGAGCAAGCCGCAGAAGTGGTGTCCTAATTATACCCAAGTCTGCACGCTTGCTAAACCTGGAGGGTTGTCTTACCGATGCCACGGGGTACGCCCCGGGTCTCCCCTCCCCTAAGTGCCCAATTTCTGCGCTGGCGCAAAATCTTGGGGGAATACCCAGCGTACTAATCCAGGTATTGTTTTCCCTACCTATCTGTCTACTACAGGGAGGGGTTGCCAAAAGCCATGAAGGCTTGAAAACGCAGATTTGCTACAATGGACAAAATCTAGCCTAACCACTGCCACTGCCCACCAACCCTGCTAAAATTGCAGGAAAGGGGTGGGACACACCTAGGATTTTATGAGGTATCAGGTTTTGGGGCATGAATGGTCAGTTGTAAGGCCGCGCACCCTATTTTGAGGGTGTCGGACTCAGAAGAACGTGTTTTGCAAGGTTTTAGAGCAAGTTATTGATTGTTTTGGAGCCGCCAACACCAAAAAACCACATTTTTTGCCCAAAAATGGCCAAAAAATGCCATTTTTTTGCCTAAAGCAGTGTTTTTGGAACTTGAGTGGTCAGTTGTAGGGCCCCATACCCCAGTCTGAGGGTGCTGGACTCCAAAAACTGTGTTTTGCAGGGTTATGGAGGAGATGATCACGGGTTTCAGGGTCGCCATCACAAAAAATACCGCATTTTTTGCCCAAAAATGGCCAACAAATGCCATTTTGTGGCCTAAAACTGTGTTTTTGGGGCCTGAATGGTCAGATCTGGGCCCCATACCCTATTTCGAGGGTGCTGGACTCACAAAAGCGTGTTTTGCAGGGTATTGGAGCAACTCATCAAGGGCTTCGGAATCACCATCACCAAAAAACCGCATTTCTTGCCCAAAAAAAGCCAATTTTTTGGCGTAAAACAGTATTTTTGGCGCCTGAGTGGTCAGTTGTAGGGCCCTATACCCTATTTTGAGGGTGCTGGACTCAGAGAAACGTGTTCTGCAAGGTTTTGGAGCATCTTATCGAATCTTTTGGAGCCGCCATCACCAGAAAACTGTATCTTTTGCACAAAAACAAACATCTATGCTTTGAGCTATACAAAAGCTGCTATTCGCAACTAGGTGGTGATTGTCATATTTCTCGCATACGGCCCATTTTAGATGGAATCAAGCCTGCATTGTCGATGTAGGGGCTGGAAAATTTCCAATTCGGAGGGTGGGGGGGGGGTAACTCCTGAAAATAAGCTCTTTATGGTATAATTTGACAAAAAAAGTAGTATTTTTGCCTGTAACTGGTTTTGAGATTTTTGGCCCCCATAAAATCCTAGGTCAGTGACACATGCACTACAGGTCCTACACACCCTACAGTGGCACCATCCTGGTGGGCGAGCGCTACTGCAACTGGCTCAAGCCCCCACTCAGGACTACCACTCCTACACGCACGCTCTACTGGGTGGCGTTGAAGATGAAGACAAGAGCCCTAGCGGCTCACCTGTGAGATTGCAAGAAAACACAGAGCTCCTAAGCTTCTGTGGGCTTGGAGGGAAGGGGTGCTCTTGTTGCGTGCACAGCGTGGATGTTGAAGGTGACGTGCTGCGCTTGCCACTCCTGGCCGAGCCGCAGCTGGTTGTTTGTATGTGATCAGCGCCGCATATTGTCAGTTGTAAGGCCCCGCACCCTATTTTGAGGGTGTCGGACTCAGAAAAACGTGTTTTGCAAGGTTCTGGTGCAAGTTGTCGCGTTTTTCGGAGCCGCCATCACCAAATAACCGCATTTTTTGCCCAAAAATGGCCAAAAAAAGCCCATTTTTTTTGCCTAAAACAGCATTTTGGGGGCATGAATGGTCAGTTGTAAGGCGCCGCACCCTATTTCGAGGGTGCTGGACTCAAGGAGACGTACTTTGCAAGGTTTTAGAGCAAGTTATTGATTGTTTTGGAGCCGCTATCACAAAAAAACCGCATTTTTTGCCGAAAAGTGGCCAAAAAATGCCATTTTTTTTGCCTAAAGCAGTGTTTTTGGGACTTGAGTGGTCAGTTGTAGGGCCCCATACCCCATTTTGAGGGTGCGGGACTCCAAAAACTGTGTTTTGCAGGGTTATGGACAAGATGATCAGCGGTTTCAGGGTCGCCATCACAAAAAATACCGCATTTTTTGCCCAAAAAATGGCCAACAAATGCCATTTTGTGGCCTAAAACTGTGTTTTTGGGGCCTGAATGGTCAGATCTGGGCCCCATACCCTATTTCGAGGGTGCTGGACTCACAAAAGCGTGTTTTGCAGGGTATTGGAGCAAATGATCAAGGGCTTCGGAACCACCATCACCAAAAAACCGCATTTCTTGCCCAAAAAATGCCAATTTTTTGGCGTAAAACAGCATTTTTGGGGCCTGAGTGGTCAGTTGTAGGGCCCTATACCCTATTTTGAGGGTGCTGGACTCAGAAGAACGTGTTCTGCAAGGTTTTGGAGCATCTTATCGAATCTTTTGGGGCAGCCATCACCAGAAAACTGTATTTTTTGCACAAAAACAAACATCTATGCTTTGAGCTATACAAAAGCTGCTATTTGCAACTAGGTGGTGATTGTCATATTTCTCGCATACGGCCCATTTTAGATGGAATCAAGCCTGCATTGTCGATGTAGGGGCTGGAAAATTTCCAATTCGGAGGGTGGGGGGGGGTAACTCCTGAAAATAAGCTCTTTATGGTATAATTTGACAAAAAAAGTAGTATTTTTGCCTGTAACTGGTTTTGGGATTTTTGGACCCCATAAAATCCTAGGTGAGTGACACACGCACTACAGGTCCTACACACCCTACAGTGGCACCATCCTGGTGGGCGAGCGCTACTGCAACTGGCTCAAGCCCCCACTCAGGACTACCACTCCTACACGCACGCTCTACTGGGTGGCGTTGAAGATGAAGACAAGAGCCCTAGCGGCTCACCTGTGAGATTGCAAGAAAACACAGAGCTCCTAAGCTTCTGTCGCCTAACAGGGACGCGAAAACGCGTTTCCCTGCTAGGGCTTGGGAGGAAGGGGTGCTCTTGTTGCGTGCACAGCGTGGATGTTGAAGGTGACGTGCTGCGCTTGCCACTCCTGGCTGAGCCGCAGCTTGTTGTTTGTGTGTGATCAGGGCCGCATATTTTAGCACGGCTTGGGACTGCACCAGTTCACCCTGACCTTCCCACCTGAAGAACAAAGGCGGATGCAGGAGCGTTTGCAGCAGAGGAACCAAGACCATCTCCACATATTATACGCTTCTGAGACGGCCCTATAATACGCTGTCCACAAACGATCCTATCAAGCAAGCAAGCTTAAGAAGCTCCACCCGTTCTCTTATAGAACGTGGGGTGGAGCCCCTTGGTAACCTAAACAAGGTTTACCGTGCGCATTTTTCGTGGCCTACCCTTTAATGCGTGTGTGAATGCACGAGTAGGCACGAGTCCGTCAATCTGGGTCAACCACCGTTTCTCCTCCTAATCTTACCAACAATCACGAACTCCACCAGGGGGTGGCCCCACCTGGGCTTACCTACTTTACTCACCGCTGGAGAGTGAAGCAAGGTGAAGGAAAAGCGAGACACAAGCGAGGAGCGACGCTATGCATATGTGTGTATGTCTAATGACCCTGGACTTACCTCTAATCTTCTGCAATCTTTCTAATCTATCCCTCTATCGTTTGTTAGCGCTGCTACAAGGCACGTTCACGGGGACAGGAGACGAGCAATGTGCATGCTGCATATGAGACGACCACACCTGTGGTTAATACCAGATTCCTTGAAGTCCTTCTGTTGATTTTTGAAATCTTGAATCTTGAATTCTTACTGTCAATGTGGGTGTAATCTTTATGTTTGTCTATTTATGTGTGTTTCGTCATTTTTGTCATTCTGCGTAACATACATTCATAATCTTATTAATCCTTTTTTTTCCAGCGCTTCGCTAGGAGCCGCTCCTGTGCGCCGCCTTTCTCTGCGTAAGAATTTCTTGATTTAAAAAATGGGGAGATGACTACAAATTTTATAAAAATGTGCATCTGATGAACAATTGGATTCTGTCCAGGTGTGTGCCTTCAGAAAAATGCTAGGCCGTCATTTGACAGATTTAGGTGTTGTCGCTTCGCGTTTGCGTGGATTCGTCCCTCACCCTCCCATTCCTCTGTTGTACAGACCTCCTCGCAAAGCCTCGCTTAGTAGGCCGCTGTTCGGGTTGAAAAGCAGCAGCAGGAGACTGAACCAGAACCAAGACCCCTCCAAGGGGCAATTCTACTTAAATAAGCACACCCACGCCCAAGTACCAGGACAGGTGTCTCAATCAGGTTTCATGAGACTTGGGTCGAGCGTCCTATGAAAGTCTGCCTTTCGGTTGTGTTACGCTGCAGCTTGGAGGGAGGGATGCAAATGCATTTGGCCTTGGCATGCCCTATTCTAACCCCACCCAGCCACAGGAACCCCGGCAGCACCAAGAGCGCTGAGCTTTCTGTTGGAAATTGTCATTCACAATGCTGCAAGAGTGGCTGGCCATGGTAAAGCGCTCTTCTCCAGTATTAGGGAAGCTATAGGTATTTTAAAGTAGGTGTGGAAACCAAGGAAAGGCCAAGAAAAAATCCCTTTTTCCTGATAATGCGACAGTGGTGGCCACCACAGCACAAGGGCGGAGTAAGAAAAAGTGCTTTTCCAATGCTTTAGGGTATACTTTAGTTGTATTAGAGGTGCTCTAAGCACTCATGCATTTTTTTCTTAGTATTGGCCCAACCAAAATGGGTGATAACACATTTTGACCTATAGAACCAAACACTAAATCAGGATGTTGTGTGGACCCCTTTATCCTCAAGCTATAGGCACTAAAACATCTTTTCCAGGGTTACTGAGGCACTGATATACTGAAGGCAGAGCCTATGAATTTATGTATGTTTTCTCATGAATTCTTAGCTATCCTAGTGGTATGCACCCTAGGGGGCTGGGGCACCTCTTTTTGAGAGGTCCTGGGTTCAAAACCCAGTCAGCCTAGCTAAGTAGGAAGATCCCATGTGACATGGCAGTGACCTCAGCGCCACAAGCCATGCCACCTCAGCACCTATGGGACCCAAAAACAAAGAGTGCATATCTCAAGATGGCACTATGCATGAGAGTGAGCATTTGGGGCAGTTTTTCAATCAGTGTTTCTCAAGCATGTAAAATATTTCATCCTGAGTTGCAATGAATGCTAATTGCTGTGGTCTATTGTTGATAGTTGTCTTTATCTAACTCTTTGTGACCGCAGCCCTTCATGCTTTGATCCTGTTTATCTTCTACTTGCTTATCTCTGGCTTTGGTTATCCTGGATTGGTTGTATTTCAACAATAAAATATTTTCCTCATCAAAATCAAGCAGCAGGAACCCTACACCAGCAGCAAGCCGCAGGAGAGGCACAACAAAAACACAGCGTTGAAATCACTATAAAACTTTCTAAGTCCACTGTATGCAAAATTTTCTCCCCTTTTTCCGTAGCTACCTTGTAGCGACCTACACCCACACGCTGTAAAATTTCCGCAGGTCCCTTCCAAACTCTGTCGAGCTTGGTATAGTCCCTGTCCATACCCTTCCTGTTGACTTTTATCCAGACTTTATCTCCTGCCCTGAAGACCTGTCGCGGGTGCTTACGCAAAAATTTCTCACTGAGCCTGGTGTGTACCTTGGTAAGTTTGTCTTTAACAAACTTCCTTGTCGCGACTAAGTCCAAGAAAAATTTTACCGCATCTTGACAACCATCCTGGGGAATGGTTGGGGGGCAATCGCCAAAGCCAACAGGATTCCTACCGAGGACTATCCTATACGGACTATACCCTGATACTGGTCCGGGTGTATCTTTAAGTGCCCATACTGCTAACGGAAGAAGTTGAACGCAGTTTTTTGTCCCGTTTTGTTCCAAAAGGTTCCGAAGGCTACTGACCACTAGTTGGACCGCGTTTTCTGCCCGGCCATTAGCCTTTGGTTTGTAAATTGGGGACTTATGCTCCTCAACCCCGGAGAGCATAAAGAACTCCTTACAAAATTGCACAATGACCAAGTGGTCATTATCTGAAAAAATGACACTGGGAAGACCCCACTGGGGGAAAATATGATGAACAAAAATCCTCGCAAGCTCTTTAGAGGTGAGGGTATTATGGCACGGTATAGCTCTGATATACCCGGACAGGCGACATACAACAACTAACACATAGTTGTACTCTACCTTTCCTTCCGTGACCGGATTCCCTGTGAGGTCCGAGAAATCCACCGCGATGCTGTCAAATATCTTCTCAGGGATGGGGTAATGATCCAGGGTATCCGGCTGGACACCCTTGCGGTGTTTGGCCGTTTGGCATACCCTGCAATGACGAACCCCCTTAGAGACCATTTCTTTTAACTTACTGTGTGTGAACTCGGGGTCGGGGACAACAAATTTACGATAAAAAAGTTGAACGGTCTTGTCAACACCTGGGTGTGCATATGTGTGTATCCCCTTGATTAGCTTTTCAAGGATACCTGGTGGTACGCATATTTCGGTGTTGTACCGCACCTTACCCTTGTAAGGGATGAAAAATGAACTACTATCCCCGTCCCTAGCAACACCATCAGACTCCAGTTCTTGCCAAAACTCCTGGTACAAGGGGTCTTGGACATAATATCCTTGCCAATCCTGGTGCAAGATGCTTACGTCTGGTCGCACCTTCACCTTTGACATCATCATTAACTGTTCTGAACCCGGCATGTGCCAATTCAGGTCACGGAAGGTATCTACCAGCTGGGTCCACGAAGCAGAGCCTGCTGGCAGGGTGCTCTGAAGCAAAGCAACAGACATGTCACGCTCATGCAGTGTGTGTTCAAAAAATTTCGAAAAGTCCTTCGTAAACTGGACTGTTTCTGTACCTGAATGTGAAAAACAATACTCAGGGGGTGAGTCAGTTCCGTATAGTGAGGTGGCGGCAATCCTGCATCTATGCAACTCATGCAATGCACGTTCCTGAGACTCCATAGTCAACACCTCACCTGTAAAAACCCTCTCTCCCTTTTTTGTATCGTCTCGCAATAGTTCCTTAATAGGACCGAAAGCGTGAGGATATTCTTGCTGTAAGACTCTTTGCCGTTCCTGGAACTCTTGTTGCTCGGCTTCATTCCACCCGTGGAGATCGGCGTCCGACCAATGGAAATTTGTATCTTGGGTTACCCCTGCGGGGTATGCCCATCTGGACATTATGTCCGCCAAAACATTTTTGTCCCCCGGATAATAATGAATTAACAAGTTGAATGAGCTTAATAATTCGTGCCACCTTCCCCGGCGTCCAAGCGGACCGGACAAGGTACACAAGTCCTTCTTGTACCACTGAACTATACTGGAATGATCAGTGTACACATCTACCTCATTATACCCGATCCAACTTTGAAATTTGAGGAGGCAACACACTAAAGCGTATGTTTCCTCCTCTCGGGGGGTCCAACCCAGCTGACCCAGTTGTTTTTTCCCTTTGAACGTTTACTCCCTTGGAGCGTCCTAGAAAAATATGCCACAATCTGCCAAGTCCCATCAGATTGTTGTTGTTTTAAAACCCCACCGATTGAAAATCACTGGCATCGGTCTCAATGGCCCATCGGCCTTCATGGGAGGGGAGGTACAATACACAACTTTCGACCATAGCCAACTTTAACTGTTCAAACCCTTTCGCACATCTCCTGTCCATTCTATTTTAAGATCCTTGGGAGTTCATTTCACCTTTTTCCGTTTGATGGGTTTCCCATTTCCATCTACCTTACCCTTACTGGAGGGGTCAGGGGCTTCGTACCGGTACTTCCCTTTTAAAGCATCCATTAAGGGGGCCGCATGGGTGGTGTAGTCCCTAATGTAAATGCTGTACCAGTTTGCAAGACCCAAAAAGCCTTTTGGAGCCTTCGGGGTCTTGATGTCATCCGGTTTCCAACTGGCCAAGGCGGCCGTTTTCTGGGGGTCGGGGTACCTGCATCGCTTGCTCAAAATATGGCCAATGTATTTGACGTGTTTCATAAAAAGATGACATTCGGCCGGTTTAACCGTAAGGCCCGCCTTGGCCAGTGCAAGGAACACCTTGCGTGCTTCCTGAAAATGATGTTCCATGCACGCCTTGCGTTCCTTCGGGTCATCCGGCATGTCCAGCAGTTCCGATGTCTGTTGGGATGCCTCTTTGTATGCCTGACTGGCACTAACCTGGCCCTTTCCGGAACTCGGGGGGGGGGGGTTTACCTGTCCCTGTCAGCACATCATCCATGTAGGGGCAGGAGGCCGGACGGCATCCTCGTAGGACATGTGCAACCATGCGCTGAAAAATGTGAGGTCCAACGTTGACTCCCATCGGGAGCACAGTCCATTGAAAAACACCGAAGGGGGTGACGAAGGCTTTGAGGGGTTGGGAGGAGGGGGCTAAACGCATCTGGTGCAACCCATCTTCCAAGTCCACCAAAGTCCATATAAAATTCCCCTGTTGTTTGGCCAATTGGTCCTCGATCACTGGTAGCGGAAAATTTTGACCCTTTAACTGGCTGTTTAGCCACCGATAATCAATAACTAATCGCCACTTTCTGTTGGGCTTGGGCACTAAAAATGCCCAACTAACCAACTCAGTCTCATTGGGGTCAATCTCAATGAGATATCCCCGATTTTCAAATTCCTGAATTTTTTCCCTTAGGGTGTTTTCTCCCGACCCGATGGCCCTCACCGCTTTCCAGGCCTTAGCTTGTGCACCTGGTTTGAGCTCCAGAAGCACCTCTCCGTGATCCCCACGTGCCGCCAGTTGCTCCGTAGTGACATCCTCGTACTGTTTTTTTGTAAAAAAAGATTGAGAAAATTCTTGAAAAATGCGTTCCCTGTAATGTTCACAATCAGGATACTTCTGTCACTTTCTGAGTGTCTATTTTGTTTCGCCAAAATATGACCCGGCCCGCCTACAACAAAAAGCTGAAGCAGTTTATCGTGACCCGCAACCCAGTCCGCAGCCGCAACTAGGACCCGTTCAAGAGAGCCAACGAGAACGTCAGCTGCTCCGCAGAGAACCCCTCCGCAGACCTCCGCTCCAGAACTCGCTGCAAGGACCTGCACTCTGGCACTCAGAAAGTGAACGAGGTCATGACTCGCCGCAGCATCCCTTCCAAAGAACATCTGGTCAACAGTACCTCCTGCCTACTCTATTGTTCTTTAGTTTTGTCGTTGTCCATCTCCATAAGCGCCTGCGTTCACTACCGAAACGTGGTGAACCTAACTGCCGAACAAAGAGACTACGAAAAAGGACGCGCAACGCCACTTCAACGAAGTGCATCCCCTTGAGAACGTTTCTCCGTCAATACCAACCGTACCGTGTTCCCCGTTACGTGGACACCGACTCCGATGCCGTGGGAGACCTCAATGACAATCTCAGGTACCCGCCGCTGCCTACTTCGAAAATGAAAAACCCGTCGAAGCAACAAAGCGTTTGTCGTCGTACCTCACGCCCTGGCAAGCTGATTTGCCACCAGAGAAGTACAATACAGCCATCCCTAGATACACAGGCCTTCTCGCTGGAAGAAGGGGGGCAATGTAGAGCTCAACCTACGCCAGAAGCAGACTTTTGTGACTCAACTCTGGCGGTCCCTGAGATGAGGCTTGAACCTGTATCCGGATCATCAGCTATTGTCCAAAACCGGACAACAACGGTCCCTCCCTTGGTGTGGTACGGCTTACGGCCAGGTGTAGAACTTGTTCGTCGCCAAGACAACTTCGGGCCTCTACGGGATGATTGGAGGCGCACTTGTGGATACCTCAATATGCAAAGTCGCGTCGAGTGCCGTACGTGCAGCGAACCTAAGCTGAGGCCCACACATCTTCCACCAACAAGCTCGCCGTCACCGTCGGAGGGAAAGTGTCTTATACAGTAATTACATTGTGAATCTGATTGATGTGAAATTTCACTTTCGTGCAGGCGCCCCAGAACTGCCCGTACCATCAATCAATGGCACATATGCGGCGTCCTGATGTGTGGACAACCTTTGGTTTTCTTATATGGGTCACCCTTGCGCCTCTTCTGATATTTTTGCCTCTGCCAAGATGCGAAATTGCCTTTGCCCCTAAGTGAAGGCGGAGAACCACAATTATCATTCCGTTTCCCTGGTACACGGGGACCTACGCCCTTGTTTTTGTTTTCTGCATATATCCTTTTGGCAGTCAACATCAAGTGCATTACTGTCTATGGCACACACGTGCTTGGCAACGTGTGACCCTGTGATCAGCAGTCACGAACTTTGTCTGAACTGCATACACCATTCCTTTACTTTGCTGTTTATCACTGCCTTGAGCCTGTTGAGAAGGTTTTATAGTGATTTCAACACTGTGTATTTGTTGTGCCTCTCCTGCTGCTTGCTGCTGGTGTAGGATTTCCTGCTGCTTGTTTTTGATGAGGAAAATGTTTTATTTGCTGAAATACAACCAATCCAAGATAACCCAAGCCAGAGATAAGCAAGTAGAAGAGAATCAGAATCAAAGCATGAAGGGCTGCAGTGTAAACAGTGAAAGATGTAAGAAGAATCACAGAAACTGCAACTCAGGGCAAATCGGATTGCATATTCCCAAAGATAGTTGAAATGTTTTGGGAAAAGAGTTGGAAAACTGCCCGGTAGTCACTCAATCTCCATAGTGCCATCTCAGGAGATGTGCACTCTTTGTTTTGGGTCCCATATGTGCTGAGGTGGCAGGGCATGTGGCGATGAGGTCACTGCCATGTCACATGGGATCTTTCTACTTACCTAGGCTGACCGGGAATTGAACCAAGGACCTCTCAAAAAGAGGTGCCCCAGCGCCGTAGGGTGCATACCACTAGGATAGTTAAGAGTTCATGAGAAAACATAGATAAACTCATAGGCTCTGCCCTGGATATGTCAGTTCTTAGTCAACTCTGGAAAATATGAATAGCCTCACATTGATAGGGGATTAAGGGGTCCACTCCATATCCTGATTTGGTGTTTGGTTCCATAGGTCAAAATGTGTTATCACCACCTTTGGTTGGGCCAATACTAAGATAGAAATGCCTGTGTGCCTAAAGCACCTCTAATACAACTAAAGTATACCCTAAAGCATTGGAAAAGCACTTTTTCTTACTCCCCCCTTGTGCTGTGGTGGGCACCACTGTCGCACTTTCTGGAAAAAGGTATTTTTCTTGGCCTTTCCTTGGTTTTCAAATCTACCTTAAAATACCTATGGCCTCACTCACACTGGAAAAATGGGCGCTCACCATGGCTGGTGCCTTTTTGCTGCTGTGTTCGTGAGATTTCCTACAGAAAGCTCAGCGCTCATTGCGCTGCCGGGGTTCCTGTGGCTTGGTTGGGTTAGGTTGGGAGCATGCCAAAAACATGTGCATGTGCATCCCTCCCTCCAAGACACAGCGCGACATAAACCCAACGCAAGACGCAATATACACACTCTCATGGGTTCTCGTAAGCCTGCAGGCGACCTGTGACCTGTCTTAGGGCGAAGGGAGTCGTTAAAAAAATTCAATTGCCCCTTGGTGGGGTCTTGGGTTCTGCTCAGTCTCTCCAGGCTGCTGCGTTTCGGCCTGAACACGGCCTACTCAGCGAGGCTGCGCGTGGGTATCTGTACAGACAGGAATGGGAGATCTATGGACAAATCCACGCAAGCGCGAAACGACAACACCTAAATCCGTCAAATGACGGCCTAGAATGTTTCTAAGACAACACACCTGAGCAGAATCCAATTGTGCATCAGATGCACATTTTTCTAAAAATTGTAGTCATCTCTCGATTTTTTAAATCAAGAAATTCCTACGCAGAAAAAGGCGGCGCGCAGGAGCGGCTCCTAGCGAAGCGCCGGAGAATACATAAATAATGAGATTATAAACGTATGTCTCACGTAGACAGGAAAATGACGAGACACACATAAATAAATATACATACAGATTCCACCCACACTGACAGAAAGAATCAAAAATCAAGAATTCGCAAAATAGGAATATGACTTCAATGAATCAGGTATAAACCTCAGGTGTGCTCGTCTCGTATGCAGCATGCAGATTGCTCGTCTCGTGTCTCCGTGAACGAGTCTTGTAGTAGCGCTAACAAACGATAGAGGACTAGATTAGAAAGATTGCAGATGATTAGAGGTAAGATCAGGGCCAAAAGAGATGGCATTCGGCCAGGGAGTGGTTGTCACGGGGGGCTACCGGTCCTGTCCTGCGGTGCAATGCGGGGCAACTGTGACAACTGCTCTTACAGCACCAACCTCCCTTTTTGTAGCACTGATTAGAACATACACACGCGTGCATAAACGCTTGCTTTGCTTGTGTCTTGTTTCTGCTCTCACTTGCTTTGCTCTCCAGCGGTAGGTAAGGTGAGTAAGCCCAGGAGGGGCCACCCCCTGTTGGAGTTCGTGATCGTGGTATGGATTGTGGGTTAAGATTAGGAGAAAAAGACAGGTTGCTAGCAAACTCGTGCATGCTCGTGCATTCACACACGCATTAAAGGGTAGGCCACGCAAAATGCGCACGGTGGACCTCGTTTAGGTTACCCAGGGGCACCTCGGTACGTTCTTTAAGAGAACCTGAGGAGTCTCTTAACGCTTGCTTGCTTGACAGGGGCGTTTGAGGACAGCGTATTATAGGTCACACTGAGAAGCGTATAATACGTGGAGTGTGGCTTGGTTCCTCAGCCGCAAACACTCCTTCATTGCCCTTTGCTTTACAGGTGGGCAGGTAGGGTGATTGGTGCAGCAGCGTCCCATTTTCTTCTTGCCCTGGTAAACAAGGGCGCTGATCCCACAATCAATTTACTGCGCATCAGCCAGGAGTGGCGAGGGCAGTTCGACTCCATCGACATCCACGCTGTGCACGCAACAAGAGCACCCCTTCCCTCCAAGCCTCAGTAGGGAAACGCGTTGTGGCGTCCCTGTTAGGCCACAGTTGCTTAGCAGCGCTGTGTTCTCTTGTCTTCTTCACGTGAGGGTCATTGGGAACCACGACTTTGTTCTTCAACAACACCCCGTAGGGCGTGAGTGTAGGAGTGGTAATCCTGAGTGGGTGCTTAAGCCAGTTGCAGTAGCGCTCGCCCACCAGGATGGTGCCACTGTAGGTAGGGTGTGTAGAGTAGTGGTGTCTCCTGTCCCGCGTGCTTTTCCACGTGGGCAGGGGAGTGCGTTAGCTTTTGGCCTTTAGCAAAAATGGGCGTTTTGTATGCCCTTCGCACACTTGGCCACCCCTCCCCACTAGTAGGTAGGGCTTTTGCCGTCTGCCCCCAAGGATAGGCGCCAACACAAAAATTGGGCGCCATAGGAGTGGTACCAGTAACTGACTAGGACCTTCGGTCCGACATCAGCGAAGCCCGTTGATTCGGGGGCCACCCCCGGGAGAGAAGTGAGACACACACAGACAAACGTAGCACACTTAGGGGTAAGGTTCAGTCCCTAGCTTTAGTCTTGGAGGCAAGCGTCTCAGCGAGCCTCAGCAACTCACCAAGGTTGTTCTGGGACTAGTAGTCAACCAGAACTGAGTTTAGGCGTCCCTGAGCTAGAACAAACGCAGAGAAGGGCTCCCAGGTGGCCTCTTCGACTCCAAACCCTTCCCAGAGGGTGAGGAGGCACCAACCCTGGCAATAGCGGTGGCGTAGGACAGACTTCACCAGGTAGAAGCCCTCCTTAGCCATCTCCTCGGCGTTCATGTCGGGGAGTTCCCCTTCAACTTCCATAGGGCTGGCAGACCTCCGCCAGGAGTGGCGAGGAACCCCAACAACACACCACACACCACACCACACACCACACACCAGCGCCGCCAGCGGACCCCAGCCAGGAGTGGCGGGGACCGCCCACCACCACCGGCAGCGAAACCCAGCCAGGAGTGGCGGGGAGTAGCACACAGGGACCTCCGCCAGGAGTGGCGAGGGACCAACCACACCACACACCAACCACAACCCCAACAACACACCACCGCCACACACCACACACCGACGCCGCCAGCGGACCCCAGCCAGGAGTGGCGGGGACCGCCCACCACCAGCGGCAGCGAAACCCAGCCAGGAGTGGCGGGGAGTAGCACACAGGAACCTCCGCCAGGAGTGGCGAGGAACCCCAACAACACACCAGAAAACCACACCACACACCACACACCAGCGCCGCCAGCGGACCCCAGCCAGGAGTGGCGGGGACCGCCCACCACCAGCGGCAGCGAAACCCAGCCAGGAGTGGCGGGGAGTAGCACACAGGAACCTCCGCCAGGAGTGGCGAGGGACCAACCACACCACACACCAGCCACAACCCCACCAACACACCACCGCCACACACCACACACCACACACCACCGCCGCAAGCGGACCCCAGCCAGGAGTGGCGGGGACCGCCCACCACCAGCGGCAGCGTAACCCAGCCAGGAGTGGCGGGGAGTAGCACACAGGAACCTCCGCCAGGAGTGGCGAGGGACCAACCACACCACACACCAGAACAACCCCACCAACACACCACCGCCACACACAACACACCACACACCACACACCACACACCACACACCACCGCCGCAAGCGGACCCCAGCCAGGAGTGGCGGGGACCGCCCACCACCACCGGCAGCGAAACCCAGCCAGGAGTGGCGGGGAGTAGCACACAGGAACCACCGCCAGGAGTGGCGAGGGACCAACCACACCACACACCCGCCACAACCCCACCAACACACCACCGCCACACACCACACACCACACACCACCGCCGCAAGCAGACCCCAGCCAGGAGTGGCGGGGACCGCCCACCACCAGCGGCAGCGAAACCCAGCCAGGAGTGGCGGGGAGTAGCACACAGGAACCTCCGCCAGGAGTGGCGAGGGACCAACCACACCACACACCAGCCACAACCCCACCAACACACCACACACCACACACCACCGCCGCCAACGGACCCCAGCCAGGAGTGGCGGGGACCGCCCACCACCACCGGCAGCGAAACCCAGCCAGGAGTGGCGGGGAGTAGCACACAGGAACCTCCGCCAGGAGTGGCGAGGGACCAACCACACCACACACCAGCCACAGAGCAAGCACCAGCCGAGGAAAGGCAAAGGGAGGAACAGCCAGGCGCCCCCCCCCCCCCCCCAAAAAAAAGGGGGGGGGTCGGGCGCGCGAAAACAGCCCACAGCCACCAAACCGCCGCCAACAACACAGAAGGGGGCCAAACCCCCCCCACCCAGAGGGCACCGAAGACAGGACCCCCAAACAGGTACAGGGGGACCACCCAGCCAAAACCGGCAACACCAAGCCAGGAAAAGCGGCCCAGCGGGAAAAGGAGCACCGAAACAAGCAGACAAAAAAAAAAAAAAACAAAAGCCAGCAGCCCGGCCCGAAAGAAAGGAGACGGGGGGAGAGACCACAAGGCCCGGGACGGGGACACCCAGCAACCGGGGAAAAAAAAAAAAAAAAAAAAAGCGCAAAAAACACAACCCGACAACCCAGCCAAGAAGGGCGGGGCACAGCCGAGACCCGGGCCCAGCACGCACGCCCACACCGCACACCGAAACCGGAAACGGCGGGGGGCAAGGGAAACGCGCACGAAACCACACAGGTCCCGAAAGCAGGCCGACACCAAAGCCAAACCACGAACACCACAAACAGCCGGCAAAAGAGGGACAACACCACAAACCGAGCCCAAACACACCCACCCAAGACCCCAGCCACAACGGGCAGGGGTAAACAAAACCCACCACCAAACGCAACCCGGACCCAACCACAAACGCAAGCCAACAGTAGGAAACCCAGTGCCCACAGCCCGGGCACTGAGGCAGCCCGTGCCATGCAGGTGACCCGGCCAAACGAGATCCGGAGCCCGGGGGTAAGGCTGCATCCTAAGGCCAGCGCTGCTTTGGGACTCGAGGCGGAGCGTGCGACACCCAAGCGCCTCGGAACCCTAGTACCAAGAACATGCATGCATGCCTTGGGAACGGGATACGCCAGGAGGTCCGGTGAACCCCTAGGGTTCCGCCCAAAGGAGGGGACGTGCGCAAGCACGGGGGCCCACCCTCCCGGCGAGACAAGCACGTCACGCTGGCGGCGAACAGCCCTCCCGGTGTAGCCCGGGGCCGCTTTGTTGGGGGCCAAAAGTCAGGTCTAGCGGGATGTAAGCCGCCTCCCCTCTTCACGCGCGGAGCCTCTTCCTGTTCGTCACAGGGGCGACGCCAGGGGGAACCAAGGGGCGCCTCTCCACGACCGAGTGCACCTACCCTACCTACCACCTCCCTGTTAGGCCACAGTTGCTTAGCAGCGCTGTGTTCTCTTGTCTTCTTCACGTGAGGGTCATTGGGAACCACGACTTTGTTCTTCAACAACACCCCGTAGGGCGTGAGTGTAGGAGTGGTAATCCTGAGTGGGTGCTTGAGCCAGTTGCAGTAGCGCTCGCCCACCAGGATGGTGCCACTGTAGGTAGGGTGTGTAGAGTAGTGGTGTCTCCTGTCCCGCGTGCTTTTCCACGTGGGCAGGGGAGTGCGTTAGCTTTTGGCCTTTAGCAAAAATGGGCGTTTTGTATGCCCTTCGCACACTTGGCCACCCCTCCCCTCTAGTAGGTAGGGCTTTTGCCGTCTGCCCCCAAGGATAGGCGCCAACACAAAAATTGGGCGCCATAGGAGTGGTACCAGTAACTGACTAGGACCTTCGGTCCGACATCAGCGAAGCCCGTTGATTCTGGGGCCACCCCCGGGAGAGAAGTGAGACACACACAGACAAACGTAGCACACTTAGGGGTAAGGTTCAGTCCCTAGCTTTAGTCTTGGAGGCAAGCGTCTCAGCGAGCCTCAGCAACTCACCAAGGTTGTTCTGGGACTAGTAGTCAACCAGAACTGAGTTTAGGCGTCCCTGAGCTAGAACAAACGCAGAGAAGGGCTCCCAGGTGGCCTCTTCGACTCCAAACCCTTCCCAGAGGGTGAGGAGGCACCAACCCTGGCAATAGCGGTGGCGTAGGACAGACTTCACCAGGTAGAAGCCCTCCTTAGCCATCTCCTCGGCGTTCATGTCGGGGAGTTCCCCTTCAACTTCCATAGGGCTGGCAGCCCCTTGTAGGTCTAGGGCGGCGATTTCCTCGTCGTTCAGCTCCCACTCTTCCCCACAGAGGTCTTCAGGATCATAGTAGCGCTTCCGATGTTGAGCAGCACACACCAGGGTCCCCCCTAGACGGGGAGAACACCGCACGGTGATACGGTGTCCATCCACTGATAGAATCTTGTACGGCCCGAAGTATGGGTCATCGCTGGTGGAGCGTGGCCAGGCGGGTAGTCGACTGTGGTGCACCAGCACCCAGTCCCCCTCTTGGTAGGTGGCCGGTACTCGGTGCTTGTTCTTCTTGTTCCACTGACGCTCCCTCACTCTCTGGAGCATAGCCTTGGCCTTGTCCACCTTCGCTTGTTACTCTTTGACCCATCCACCCACAGAGGAATGGGTGTCCTTTGGATAGGGGGCATGTAGGAACCACGCCGGGCGCCCTAGGAATAGCTCATGGGGCGAGTAGCCAGTCGCTGAACTCTCTTTGGAGTTCATCATCAATGATATGACGGGGAGTAGTCTCACCCAGTCTCGGGTGCGTTCAGTTTTGCACCATATCCTTACATTCTCCTTGAGGACACGGATCTGTCGCTCACATAGGGGGTTGCTCGCGTGCGAGTAGGGGATCCCCGTAGACAGCTGGACATTGAGGGATATCAGGACCCTCTTGTACCAACCGGTATCTGAGCGTACTTGTACGTCCTCATCGGAGCTGATCTGCTTGGGCGCCCCATAGACACAAAACCACTCCTCCAGGAGTATCTTGATAGTCTCCTCCCCGGTAATGTGCTTGGTACATGGAAACACCCTGGTAAACCTGGTCAACCCACAGGTTACAACGAGGGCGAAGTCATAGCCCCCGAACTTCAGCATCTCCGTGTAGTCCACGTATAGAACACTGTTAGCACAGTGAGGGATGGGCAGGGTCGAGTAGAGACCTCTGTCCCTGATATCCCTGGTTTCCAGGACCTGCACGGGCACTTGTCCACGATTGGCTGGAGGGCTGTCCGCAGTTGGTCGTCAGTCCACGTAGTGTGGAACCACTGCTTGAATAGCCTCAGGGTACGGTCAGCACCCACATGACCGCTGGACTCATGGGTCCACTTCAGCAGCACTGGGACTCTGTCACTAGGTACCACGATGCGGTCCTCGTGCCAGAGGTAGCTCTTGTTCCTCTTCCGCTGCTCTTGGTTGACCAGGAGGGGTTCAAGGCGTTTCTCCAGCCGCTGGTAGATATCCTCAAAATCCTTCAGGTACTCCGATTGTTGAAGTCCATCCAGGGGGCGTATCATAGTCATGTTGAGGTCCAAGTGGACGTCCATACGGCTGAACGCCTCCTTAGCCAGCGCTTCAGACCGGGCACCAATCAGGGCGTCGAAGTTGTTGCGGCTGATGTAGTCTGCACACTCGTTCTTCACCCCCTGGATATGGTGTACCGTCCGCCGTAGTTGACTGAGGTAGGTCCACCAGTGCCGTAGCTTGGCCTTCTCAGGTGGGGGACCCTTCTGGAAATTGCAGACAGGCTCTTGGTCGCACAGCCAGACCACAGGGTTACTCCCCAACAGTCGTGATTGTGAGCATAGCACTAGCATACCCGCGAGCAATTCCTGCTCAAAGGTGGAGTAGTTCCCCCTGGCCTGGTTCAACTTCCAGTTCCAGTGGCCCAGAGGTACTAGGACCCACTTGTTGTGAGCGTAGCTGTGCTTGAGGGTTCGATCTCGGTTGAGACCTTCCGTCCCCCATTTGGAAATGGCCGAGTCGAACTCCTCCTTCTCTAGTGTTTGCCATTGGAACAACGTTCCACCACCGCCCACATTGCTGGCGTCGGTCACCAGTATAATCTCTCCTTGTGCCCTAGGCACGCCCAAGCACTTAGCGTTGGCCACCTTGTCTTTGAGCTCGTCAAGTGCTTGTTGCTCTTGTATGCCCCAGCGCCAAGTAGTACTCTTCTTGATCAAGTCCGTCAGAATGGCGCTGGTGTAGGTGAAGTTTTTGATATGGCGGCGATAGAAGTTGCAAGCCCCAATGAAACTGCGTACATCATGAAGTCCTTTCTTGGGGTCTTCGTGTCATACCTTAGCATCCATCAGGGGTTTGGCCTTAGAGGCCGCTGGGGTCCACCACCCATAGCCAACGTCAAACCTCAGGTACTGCATGGTCTCCTGCATGAACTCACACTTCTCCAGCTTGAGTCCTGTGTGGTTCTCCTGGCAGACCGCAAAGAACTCACCAAAGAGGATTAGGTGATCCTCCTGGGTATTGGTCCCGAGGCATACATCGTCGATGTGAGCTTCCATCTGGGCCCCACGGGATATAAGCTCCTGCACCTTAGGTCTCCGTCGTAGGATGGACAAGATTTTTTTCATCAGCTCTTGGAATAGAGCGGGTGCGTTGGCCACGCCAAATGGCATGACCTTCCACTTGAACACCCTCCCCTGAGGGGTGATTAAGGCTAGTAGCTCCTGAGCGTTGGGCGTCAGGTCCACTTGCCAGAATCTGCTCCTCTTGTCCATCTTGGTGTTGTAGCGACATGAGGCTATCTTCTCAAGGGTAGACTCCATATTAGAAATGGACCCTGAGTGGTTCAACGCTTTCTTGTTCAGCTCTCCGTAGTCCACTACCAGCCGTTTGGCTGTAGACCCAGGTTTAGCCACCAGGAGACAGGGGCTGCAGTGTTGGGGATAGTCCCCGCCCTTGTACTCCAGGACTAGGCCAGCGTCGATACATTCTTGTATCTGTCGCTCAATCTCGTCGGCCTGCTCTTTAGGAGCTGGATAGGGTCTTCTCCGGATCTTGTGACCCACGAACTCGGGTTTCAGCTTGAGGTCCATCTGTACCAGCTTGTCAGATGAAGCTGGAGGGGGTAGTTATCCGAACACCTCCAGATGAGTTCTGATAGGCTTCTGCACCCGCGGGTCCAATAGCTTGATTTTGTCCTCCATGTCCTCGTCAGACTGTAAGTTGCTTGCCCCCTGAGTAATAGACGTCGGGAGGTGATCCTCCACCGACTCTTCGCCCTTGGTAGTGTCCTTCAACCCTTGGTAGGGATAAAGTAGGTCTTGTTCAACCATCTCCGATGGACGATGGCAACATAGGCACGCTCGAGGGGGTTCACATACACGTTCCTCCGAGAGGTCGTCCTCCTCTGGGGTCCTCACGTGGGCGCCCCACACGCTCTTCCTGAGCTTAAGATCTACCTTCCTTTGCCAGGTGGTGATCTTCTGTTCGAGGTCCTCCTTGAATTGGGATAGATCTCCCATACGTCCTTGCTTCAGTGGCCATGAGCTGCGGGTAGGCTTAGCGTAGCATAGCTTTTTCGCCACCAACTTCCTCTTGGAGTGCACATACTCCCTTAGCCTGGATCGAGGGTCCAGCTCTTCGTCCACGGGGTCTTCCACCCTCATGGAGAGGAGGGGTTTCAGTAGGGCGACGTACTTGGCGTTCTCCACTTCCTCCACACAGGTCTGCACGAAGAAGGCGTTGTGCTCAGTTTCGTCATCTGAGTGGACAGAGCTAGGTAGCTCGGATATTCCACACTCAGAGACTCCATCAGGAACAGGTACATGGCAGGGAGAGTTGGGGGCCTTGGTGTTAGTCACAACGTATTCGTCTCCTCCGGGTGAAGTGTCAATAGCATCTTGAGGTCGTAGTTGATGCTTCACGTTACCTAAGGCGAGTCCATCGCTTTCTCGTTGCATAGCCTGGACCAGCGTCGGGTCCAGATCCTCCCAGGCAATGGAGGTAAGACCTCCGTCCACCACGGTGAGCATACTCCCCCATCCGGGTTTCCCAATAGGCGTCTTACGCCGCAGAGGCACGTAGATGGCCTCATCAGGTAAACGAACAGAGCTGATAGTCAGCCTGTCAAGGAGGTTTCGCCAGTATTTGTTGCCCCCATGGGCTCCCCAATCGGGGGAACACAGGACCATACAAGAATGTTCCAGGGCCACCTTGGTCAAGACCTTCCCCAGTTCACTGAACCTGGGGTTCCCGTAGGCCATCCCAAAAGAGGGCCAGTAAAATTTGTAGCTGCAGTTCTTCCCTTTGCTGCAGTAAAGGTCCAGTACATGCTGCTTGTCGCTGGCGAACAACTGCACCCTCAGGTCTTCTCTAGAGTAACCCAACTCCTTCAGACCTTGGTCTAGGACTTCCCCCAATAGTTGATAGTCCTCAGTTTCGGAGGCCGCCATCATGTTCGAGGGCTCCTCCTTCGATATCCTCAGGTAGCTCGAGGTATGTTCTGACTGCTCCAGTGGCACAGACTCTCTGCCACTGCCGTGGTCCACGTAGAGGAGGTAGGGCGCTTGCAGCGTCAGGGATTGTATCTGGGAGTGCTGCACGAAGAAGTCAGTCCCCAATACAAAGTCGAAGGCCTCAGTGTCCATCAAATAGAACGGATGGGCGATAGTCCGGGGACCCATAGGTACCTCCACTTCACAGTCCCCGCAGCTGTGCACCACATGTCCATCCCCCATTCGTATAGCCGCGGTGGTCATGGTGTTCTTCAGGCTCCCACAAGGGAAAGTTTCCTTGGCCACTATAGATATGGTGGCGCCAGTATCCAATACCCCCAGGTACTCACGTCCCCCTAGTCGAATACTTACCCAAAATACCAGGTCCTGGGCGCCACCGGAGCGTCCCCGTCAGAACTCCGTGGGACAGGTCACCTCGAACCCCTTGTTCCGCAGCTTGTGGGCCATGCTCATGAAACGGCTTCTCTTCTTAGCGTTGCCGTCATCACCGCCTTCATGCTCACGCTTAGCCCCTTGTCCTTGCTGGGCTTGCGTTTGTGAGCGTGTGGTCGGACCAGACTGCCCCCCAGAGGGCTCAGAGTTCCCCCCTGGATTAGGGTTGGGGTTGCCTCCGTTCTTGTCCGCGTTCTTGTTGTCCTTGTCTGGCTGGCGGTTAGCGCCTCCTCCTCGTCCACCTTGACTCTTGTCTTGCCCTTGGCCACGTCCTGTCGACTTGCCCTTGCCGGAGTCGTTGCCTTTGCCTTTGCCTCCACCTTTGCCACAGCCTTTGCCAGGATCCTCACCCTTCAGCTTCGCCGACAGGCGCTGCTTGTGGTAGCACTCATCCTCGTAGTGCTTCCTCTTCCCACAGAAGGCACAGGTGATGGTGCACCTGTAGTGATCCGGCAGCTGCTTCTTGGCGCCGGTGTTGGTCTCCTGCTGGTTCCCTTTGACTACGAAGCAGTCTCGCTGCTCGCAGTCATGGACGTGCTGCAGGTGGCCCTGCTCATGTCTGGCATCACACCAGAAGAGCTCCTTCACCTTTCCATGGTAAGGTCGTGTTTGGGGGTAGTCCCCTGCCGAGGTCTGGATCCTTGGTACCCTTTGCCATGGCCTCCAGAGCCTCCACCTCCAGGACGGTAGTTGTTCAGGTGCGGGTCGCTTTCTTTCTCCAGCGCCAGCTCCAGGAGTAGTACACATAGATCCTCGTAGTGGAGGGCTCTAGCCTTGCGCTCTGCCGTTGAACGGCACTCGTCTCACAGCTCCCGAGGGAGCTTAGCCACCAACCAGAAAACAAAGGTCGTTGCTGCTGTAGGAACCGGGCGTCAATCGTCCAGCCCAGTGATCCAGGTCAGCCAATAGCTCAGAGACCCTGCCAGGTTTTGGGGTTGTTGGGCAGCACGGCCAGGTTCTGGATCTCGGCCCTGATGGAGAGGTCGGTTTCATAGGTCGGGTACTGCCTCTCCAAGGCAGCCAACACATCGGCAAAGGTGGCGGACTTAGTCACGATCTGTCTGACCTGCTTCTCCAGGTACTTGGTCTTGCAACACTGCAGGAGCAGATTGCACTTGACCCGTCCACTAGCGTGGGTTTGGCCGGTCAATCGCAGAAACCGGCCAAAATTCTCAGCGAACTCGCTGAGGACCTTGCCTGTGAACTCAGGCAGGTTCACCACGATCTTGGAGGTAGCAATAGCTTTAGCCTCCTGAGACCTGCGTGCCTCAGGGCGTCGGGTCTTCCTCTTCTTCCTCTTCTTCTTCCCACTTGGGTTCTCTGGGTCCTCTGGGTCGTCGTCCTCCGAGGGCGAAGCAGAAGTCAGCGACGCCGGCTCATCATCGGAGGGGTCTCCGCCTAGATCACTAGAGCCATAGGGACCCCAGTCAACCATTGCCCTCAGGGCTGTCAGCCCCAGCCGGTCCAGCTCGGCTCTCGTAGAATTCGCCACGTTACTTTAGGGTGGCTGGGCCGTCCTCGGCACGAAAGGGCTTCTAGGTATCGCTGCAGGCGTCGGCATCGGTCGGCTCCTCAGGCTCCCCAGGGTGTTTGTCAGCCCTGCCACCAGGTGGTTGGCCTGTACTCGATGGGGTGACATTCCCACCGTGGTAGGTGACGCTTGGGGCGGTATCAGGGGCTCCAGTTTCTCTCGAATCTCTTGAGTGAGGTCGCAAACAATTTTAGAGGTGGCTCCTTGGAGCACCTCGTTGATCTCCGACCGCGTCAGGGACCTGTTGGAGGATCTCCCTGATCCTCTCTTCTTGCCCCCGCATGACTCAGGTCCTCTCCTCAGCCCACTCAGGGTTGCATACCCAGGAACATCCACATAGGCTCCCGTAGCGGGTAGAGGATGGTGATAGTCAGCCGCATACCATCGCGGCGCAAAACTGGAGGTCACCGGCTCACTGGTAGTCGTTGCCTCTGGAAACGCAGTGGTAGGTGGGTTCACATCATAGGCAGGGTAGGTAGGCATACCAGTAAAGCCTGTGCCCTCAGCCATAGGTGGGTTGGTTATGGGTGCGCATGTTGCAGCGGCTGGGTCTGGAGTTCGGAGTGTGGTGGTTATAGGAGAGGGTGATGCGTGGAGGCCAGAAGCGCTTCGTGCGCCTTTGAAGGTAGGATCATTCGTCGGGTTGTGCCCTTGGTGTGCTCCTTCGTCTGCTATGCTTTCTCCAGCATCCTTCTTCCTCTCTCTCCTTCTCTTCACAGGATTGGTGTCCACGTCTTCGACTGAGAGGGCCCGGAAGGCCGACTGAAGTCCTTCCATCGAATCCTCCGCCACGTCCACTGGCCCATGTAAGGGCTCCGAAGGTACAGGGCTAGGTCCAGCTCCAGGTCCCGCAGGTGCTGGCATTGCTGGTGCCTCAGGCGCCGTCTTCACGTCGGTGTCCTCTCTCTTGGTGTCCATATTCGTTCACCCTTCTTGCTTATATATGACTGATCTTGGCGCACTGGATGTACGGCACTGGGTTGCTGCCGGTACGCAGAGACAGTCTGCCTCTTGCTACCAGAAGGTTTTATAGTGATTTCAACACTGTGTGTTTCTTGTGCCTCTCCTGCTGCTTTCTGCTGGTGTAGGGTTTCCTGGTGCTTGTTTTTGATGAGGAAAATGGTTTATTTGCTGAAATACAATCAATGCAAGATAACCCAAGCCAGAGATAAGCAAGTAGAAGAGAATCAGGATCAAAGCATGAAGGGCTGCAGTGTAAACAGTGAAAGATGTAAGAATAATCACAGAAGCTGCAACTCAGGGCAAATTGGATTGCATATTCACAAACATAGTTGAAATGTTTTGGGAAAAGAGTTGGAAAACTGCCCCATAGTCACTCAATCTCCATAGTGGCATCTCAGGAGATGTGCACTCTTTGTTTTGGGTCCCATATGTGCTGAGGTGGCAGGGCATGTGGCGAGGGGGTCACTGCCATGTCACATGGGATCTTCCTACCTAGCTAGGCTGACCGGGAATTCAACCCAGGACTTTTAAAAAAGAGGTGCCCCAGCCCCCTAGGGTGCATACCACTGGGATAGCTAAGAATTCATGAGAAAACATAGATAAACTCATAGGGTCTGCCCTGGATATATCAGTTATCAGTCAACTCTGGAAGAGATGAATAGCCTCACATTGATAGGGGATCAAGGGGTCCACTCCATATCCTGATTTAGTGTTTGGTTCCATAGGTCAAAATGTGTTATCACCAACTTTGGTTGGGCCAATACTAAGATAGAAATGCCTGTGTGCTTAGAGCACCTCTAATACAACTAACGTATGCCCTAAAGCATTGGAAAAGCACTTTTTTTTACTTGTTGTGTTGTTCCCTAGGGGTGAACAGCATGGCTTTCAAAACAGTGTGAGCAGTCAGGAAAATGGGAACAACAACATGCCGTCTACACCTATACCTCACTGGCACCACTTCGGTCAGCTCACACGCACACACATGCTCACACACACTCACACAAACACAAGGCGGCTATTCCTGGCACATAAAACATGTTAAGTGCACCCTCCTGACGCATACTTACAGCATTTTCTCTCACCATGACCCACCCAGGCCTGTGGCAGAGGCATGGGTCCCGCCGCTCGGCCAGTTTCAGTCTCAGCTGAATTTTTGTTTTGGCTTTGTTACTTTGTTCTTCCTGATTAAACTCTCTTTTTCTTACGTACACTCGACCATTTGACCGTCAGTTCAATTTGTCTCCACCAGCCAGCTGCTCAGCCTCAGTTTTACTTTTCGACTGTTCTGATATTCTATTTGACTTTCAACCTAATGTAGAATCACATATTTTACACCGGTCTCCTCCGTTATCCAGGTCCCTGCCCACACCCTGCGATAATGTACACAGCCCTCACTCACTGCAGAGATCGCCACTCTTTAAAACGCAAGGAATTTCCAAAACAGTGCCACACAGGGCACCTCAAAATGCCCACCATCACCCAAGAGCATCACCAGCCCAAACCCAGCAAGCACGTGCCCCCCCTATGCTGACTCAGTGATTCTCACTCATGGGCCCACCTGCTTCACAAGACCACGGCGTTCGCCCCACCAGCCACCACCAAAAGCACCACCCACCACCAGCCGCCTAACCCACACAAGACCACCCGCAACCCTACCACCTTCTGGTGCGCAGCAGAGTCCCCGGCTCTGTGGCTGTCTATTACGGGGTTGCCACGTCTCTTAGAGATAGGGCAAGAGAGTCACAGCACTTTGCGGAGCGGTACTCAATCCGCGATTGGACTATGATCGGGCTCCCGCCCATCCCCCGAAAAAGTTGGCGCACAAGAGCCTTTCCCCCCGGCCTGGCCAGCCATCAGCAGGCGCCGTTCAATGCAAAAAAAATCAGGATACTTCTGATCGCTTTCGAGGACACTACGGATACTACGACCAGCACGTTCATTACGGACCTGACATCCCCATTCAGTGTGCCCTTTCCGACCACTACACCTCCCGAAGGTCGTGTTTTGCAAGGCTTCTGCCATTCTTGTCTTCAATGAAGGGAGGGGGGCTTCCCAATCATCCGGCTTGTCTCCGCCCAGAATTTGATCTGGGTTACCATAGGGGTTTGGGGGGCCTGTGGTCATTTTCGTCGTCATCGTCATCATGGAGGGAGGATTGAGATGCGTCGAAGTAGACCAATCGGAAAGACTGACCCTCTGGTACTGTGAGGGGTACTCCTTCTGGGCTCTGAAAAACTCCTTTTGAGCCTGCGGGAATTTTAACCCAGTCCACCGCAAACTCGCCCCAGTTCCACCACCACTTGTGTTGTTTCAGGGTGGGGAGTACCATAAACCCCTTACAGCCTTCCCATAAAACTTTCGTGACGCTCCTGCGGTACAAATGAGGGGGGGGGGTGTACCCACAACCACTCGTCACTCCAATTCCTACTAAGCGCGGCACCCTTGCGCTTGCCGAAATTGCGTGACGCCACCGATTGAGAAGTATTTCTGGCAAAGGCATCAACTGTAACAGAAATATCATTGCTAGATGACCATTCACAAATTTTGCGAATAAAACGTGATGTAACGGTAAGATTGCCGCTTTGGTAGACATGATGCCATGAAAAAGCTGCTTTGTGTGCTCGTCTGCCTTGCTGCTGTATAGATCTGATTGGATTCACAATACGTGTTGATGTGTCCCTGGATTGATAACTAAGGGGGGTGTCGGAAACCTTGGGCAAGATGGATGTCCGGAACATTGGCGCCATACTAAATGTCACAACCTGAGGGGGTGGGAAATTCGGAGACATATCCTGATGCTCCTCACGGTTGTATCCCCATCCTCCCATAAAATACTCCGGCGCAAAATGGGGGGGATGCTGACTTAGGACTGTCCGTGACAGCTACTCATCCTCGATATCAGCTTCAGAGGAAATTTCCTCTGCCCCGGCCTCTGAATCAGAATCCCATGACAGGGATCTCACCAAACCTCCGTCACCTATACTTTTCCCTGTAATTGGGCTAGGCTCCGCAGGGGATGATAGTGCTGAATGATGTGTAAATGTGGACAAAATATTGAGGAAGTGTTCAATAAATGGATGATTGTCGACTGGGGATTGAGGGGCCACCTCGGGATATAGCGTGTTGTTCAGCAAACGGTCTGCCATGAGCCTGGCATGCACAGACAACTGATAAACAGTTCGTGACGCCTCTACGGGGATTAAGTAGGGCAATTTCTGCTGCGGGACGTGACGATAACTAGCGCTACCAGGTCCCACAGCGGGATTAAATGGGAGGGATATGCGGAATAACGCCACACAACCTGCTCCAACCAGCAACTGCTCAAAAACCTTGGCTAATGAGTAGTAGAAAAGCAGAAAAACGCATGCAACGTTCCATGAAAAAATTGGGATGAATGTTTGTATGGGGTGTAGAATTTGGAAAATACTGTTTTCATAAGAGCGAAATAAAGTTGCACAATGTTGGTGCAGTGTGCGAAGAATATGTGTGGATAGGAGATGGCGCGTGATTGAATTGATAGAGATGGGATGAATATGATAGACTCTTTTCAACAAAAACGGGGGAAGGGAAAAAAGAATGGAGTGAAGTTCCCTGTGGTAGGAATCTTTGATTTTCTGCCTCATCCTGGACTCCAAGAAACACAGCCTATCATGTCTTCTACTCTTGATGTGTAGAGGGGGGCGCGTTGTGAGGCCTAGGCTGCCGAAACCACTGGCGCCGCGCGCTGTTGTAGGTAGGGAGTCGGGCTTCACTATGTCTGGTATACAACAGGCCTCCGCTATGAGTTGAGCAACTCGGTCACCCCTCCTGGCGATGAAGTCTTGGTTTCTAGAATTTATCAGAATGATACCCACATTTCCTCGGTAATCCAAGTCTACTACCCCTCCGCCCAGGTCAATGCTCCGTTTTGGTAGTCCTGACCTGGGGGCTAATCTGGGATAGTATCCTTCGGGAGCAAAGACGGCTAAATTGGTAGGGACTGTTGCTCTACTCTTGGCATGGATTACCGTGTCGTGTGCAGCCACAAGGTCCGCTCCCGCCGAACCATTCCTTTCCTCGGAAGGGAGGTGGGCGTATTCAGAAAGACGTTTGACCTTGAGCTGAGGGCGAGAAAATGAACCTTGGTCCCTTCCTGTCGGGTATTTGAAAACAGGGGGCAAAGATTCGGTCAACTCCGCTTTTGGATGAGCTGGCCTGCATCGAATGCGCACACCATTGTTGACTCGCGTATCCATCCTGAAATCCAACCCTTGTTCTGGCATAGGCACTAACATATCAAACATGACTCCATCCCCAAAGGAGTAAGGGTCATGTGTACCCAATCTACTCGGGGGCGTTGGCGAGTTAGGCACCGTCGTATCGCAAGGAAGGAGGGAGGGTGTGGATTGTGGTTTACTCAAAACCGCATTTACGTTGCAGGCATGTTCTTTAGGCACTTTAAATCGAACCTTACATCCCTTAGGATTCAGATGTTGTGGATCGTTACACATGTCGCACTTGTGTTCCTCCCCTTTGTTTTTCAGGATCGACGACAAGGGCTTTTTGGTTGATCCATGCAAACAACAAAATTACATCAAGCGACATTCCAACCATCGTTGAGGCGTGCAAATCGAACAGTTAGAGTGATACCGTGGAGTAATAGACTTAAGATGTGCCGGCGAGAGGCGTAGCACTTCTCGTGGCTCCAAGTAAGGCACCCCAGGAACCAAAACAAGCTGAAAAAGCTCCAACATTAGGTATCCAAAAACAGTCCGGGGTCCTATGGTGTTCATTTTGTACAAGAAGATTTGCTGGAATCCGAAAATCTCAGGACCGTGGCGTCCCCACACTGGCATCAACACATCTACCCACGCCCCTTCTCTACCTCCAGGTAGAGTCTGACTTTTATCGACCCCTGTAACCTGTAATGGCTGGGGGGCCACAATCAAACAATGCGAGCTTGACAAACAAACATTCAGGTCCCGCAACAGCTGGGATTTGGCTGCCACTATCAATCAAGGTTTCATCTGTAACAGGGGGTGTATTTGAACTCTCAAAATGCAGTTGGGCTGGAGTGAGGAGCTCTTTTTGAGGGGGGGCGGATTTTACGAAACTTATGGGGCTCCCTCACCCGTTCCTTCAGTCCTGCCGAGAAAACAAGAGGGGTACGAGGAATGCTTTCCCATGTCAAACCAGGATTGCTGGCCTATTTCCCCGTCATTGCAGAAAATACTCCAGGGACGACAGAGGTTGCCTTTGGGGTATCCGGGGGGGTGGTGTGTCAGCATTTGCAACATGCTGCTATCCCCTGGCAACTCCCTAGAACCTTCTGGAAGGATGCGGAGAACCAGACCTTGGTACCGAACCGCTCCGCCTGGAGGAAGCAGTATGATTTCTGCCTTCCTCCCTCTTGTCCTCATTTCGCCGGCGAGGCTTCCAGTTTTTAGGGGCTTTATCAGGATGCTCAAACCAACATTCAGACGTACGGTGGTTGGTACCACAACAACGAGAACACAGATCACGTGTTTGGCTACCTGAGCGGGGGGACTTGCGCCCGTCACTGCTGCGGGGCCGCCCTACACTATTTGCACGGTCACCACTCCGCCGCCTCTGCTCACCTCGCGAGCTCCTGTGGCGATTGTGGTCATCGTCGCGACTTCGGCCTCAGCTCCTGTCACGCTCACCTTTTCCCCGAGTCGGAACTCGGTCCCGGCTCCGCTCACGGTCCCGACTGTAACCGCGCTCTTTTTCCTTACGGTCACACCCTTGATCATTACTCTTATCCCTATCTCGGGAGTAGGACCCTTCACGTGAGCGCCGGTCATCACGTGGACGTGGTGACCGGGAGCGACGCTCCTTGTCCTTATTATCGTTGCGCCCGTTACTGTAGCCTCTTTGATCATCCCGTCCTCTACCAAATCCTCTACTACGGTAGTTTCATTCCGTTGTCTGACCTGCGTGGGCTGGGACTGCGTCCTGGCCCCGCACCTCGACCATAATGGTCACACTTATACTTATCCGAGTCCCCACGACCTTGGCTCTGCGAACGGGATCGCTCGTGTGAGCAGTCAGGCCTTCCACCACGGTAAGCCGCAACAGCGCGCACGTTGGCTGAGGCATATCCTTGCTCTGCAAACTCTTGGTCCTCTTCACCCAGAAGAAAAGGCATAACGACGAAAAAAAATTCCATATCAGAATACCGACAACCTGCCCTAGCCTGACAGCGGTAAATCTACTTAATAGCGTCTTCCCGGTGTTGCGGTGTTCCCTCGAAACATCCATGAGGTACTCATGTGCCGAAGAGCAAAGCAGCCCGCCAACCACTTTCCTCCCCGCCTTTTGCCATTCAGTACAAAAGTCAATAAACTTTTGGGGGGAAATACGCTGGGGGGGCAAAGACATATTCCGCCATTTCTGAAAATATTCACTCAAATTGGCACCTCTTCGGCCATCCACTGATATATGGCGAAACAATCCAAAAAAATCAAGGCAAAAATCACGCTTCGCGTTGCGCCACTTTTCCTCATCCTCGGCAGGTTAACTACAAATGAGCGCTTCCACTTGTTCGATATTACTTATGTGCTTACCCACATCATCAAACCAGTCTACAAATGTGACGTCCCAAGCATCCCAAGAGTCACCCTTCCTGTATTTAGGCACCTCACGCATCTTGCGGACGCGTTCCAAAGTTTATTCTTTGTACTGTTCTCCCCTGCGGCGGGCGGGCGGCGCACAGTACAAACGTACCCTGCCGGCCCCACACACCTGGCACCGACCAACATCGCAACAAGCGGAACACCTGCACACAACAAATCCGACTGCACGAGCGCCCGCTGCGACGACAAGGAACGAACGCCGAACAAACCAACCAAGAGGCGACTAACACGACCACACAGCGCCAGAAGCACTGAGGCGGACGCAACGTGACCGTGAACAGACCGCGCGCACACCGACCAGCGCCAAGCTGGCCGGGCGTGCATGGGCCGGTGCGAGAGCGACGTCCAACGAGCTAGCGACACCATGGCGAGCCGCGCCCCCCGACCACCATAGCCACAAACACAGAGGAACACTGTGACTCTACCGCTGCGGACGCGGCCCACGAACGTTCCCAAACTACACTACACGACACTTGTACAAACCAAGATGCAACAAACCGACGCAGACACAAACGTGCTGGCTAAACGGGCAGGATTCGACGATAAGACCACCGGCAGCAGCGCAACAGAACCCACACGAACCCAACCGACCATGAGGCGGCCACGACAACCGCGCACCAACCACACCACAGCTGCAGCCACCACTTGACCGTAAACAGACCACACGCAAGCCGGCCAACGCCGAACCAGCCAGGCGTGCACGGGTCGAAACGGAAACGGCGCCAAACGGGTTGGCAACACCGTGGTGCGCCACGCCCACCGACGACCGTACCCACAAACACAGCAGAACACCGCAACGCTGCCAATACAAACGCGACCAACCAACGGTAACAAACTACACAACACTACACTTGGACAAACCAGAACGCCACTGACCAGCACCGACACGGACATGTAGGCTGCATAAACAACATTCGGCGGAACGACCACCAGCAGCAGCGCAATGGAACCCACGCAAACCAAGCCTACCATGAGGCGGCTAAGACGACCGCGAACCAAGAACACCGCAGCTGCAGCCGCCACTTGACCGTAAACAGACCACACGCAATCCGGCCAACACCAAACCAGCCAGGCGTGCACGGGTCGAAACGGGAACGGCGTCCAAAGGGTTGGTGACACCGTGGTGCGCCACGCCCGCCGACGACCATGCCCACGAACAAAACTTGGCTCTACCATCACGCAACCGACCAACCTACATTAACGAACTACACCGCAACCGTTCCATACGACCGACAAACCGGCCACAACGAACTACTTCGAGCCCCCGGCCCCCCGGGAGAGCGCAAGCTCGACCGAGTCAGGAGGTGTGAGTGTGCGCCACGGCATGCGAGTCCCGTAGCACGTGCTTCTTCAAGTCGCCTCACACCTACTGAAAACCAACCCAGGTGGGGGTGCCTGCAGGACAGGGCCTTTGGCCTGGCTCCCGGCCCCTGGGCCCCAGAATCCGGAGGTTGATGAGGATGTGCAGTGGGACCCTCCCCCACGTATCATCCGCCCGAAGGAGAGGAATGTGAGACTTCGGTCGAACATGGGTTGCCTCTCTGGGCAGAACCCGCTGTAGGGTACTGCTCGCGGCGACCGCGCCCTTCCCCCATGTGGGGGAGCGGCTTTGTGGGGGAACGTGCAGTAGGGCCGTGGGTGGGTGAGCAAAAGCCCCTTGGTAAGTCCCCCCTGCGGGGCAACCCCAGTCCCCAGACGACCTACCTACCTACCAAAGTTTGTTCATCCAAAAACGGGTGACCTTTCGTGCTGTATATCGCGCCCCGAGAAGGTGGATACTTGCCCTGATATGACGTGTGATTGCGCTCCCGCTGGAGACACTCCATGACATCCTCTGGAGGGCGTACCTCCGTGAACGCCCATGACCGAGTCAACCCTGTGGGTACCAACTTTACCAAATCTTCCGGTGGGTGGAGTGCCTTCCTTGGCGGAAATTATCCATCTTCATCAAAACACCATGCTATTTGTAACCATGATTTTTCATCCAAGATGGTTTGATCCCACTGTTGAGGAAACGTGGGTTGTCCGGTCTCAGGAGGGGGCATATACTCATTAAAATCGGGAGTGTCATGGCGTCCTACATCATACAGCATTGTTGGGCATGGCGGCTGACCCGAGTCCCCTCGGTATGGCCATGGTTGTTGGCTGCCGTCCCCACGGTAGGAATGGACATCACGCTCCTGCACAGCTGGAGGTGGGGCCATGGGTGGGTCCCACGACAACTCTCTGTGTCCCTTTAAATACCGTTCTGACTCGGGGGGGGGGGGGGGGGGGGGCTGAGCTTCAAGCATATGCGCCGGAGGAGGAGGAACTTGTCGCGTTTTAACTCCCATGTATCCTCCGAACGGAAAAGGAGAATAAGGGTGTTGTTGAAACTGCCCCTGTCGGGGGTTGGTCTGGTGGGTGGTACTGGGCACCTCCACCATGCTCATGTCCACGCATATCGCCACATAGGGGCGTGGCAGTTCGACTGGCTGCACTGTTTGAGGTACCTGACTTTCAACTTTGGAAACCCTTGTGTCCACCTGGTCCCTATGTCTATGTGTATCGCTCACACAATGCTGCGCCTCGGGCTCCGAATCGGCTGCTTGGCGTGCTGTTTCAAGTGCCGCACTGGCATATGCATCAACCTGTTTCACATGCTCGGCTGCACTTTGGGCACTGTTGCTTGCCTGCTCTGCGGCATTCTGAGCCAATTGCATGGCCTCTGAAATGTTTGTGACAGCATTGGCACAAGTGGCAAGGCATTGTTTAGCGTCCACGGCATTTTGCCATGATTGCTTGGCCTGCTCCGTGGCCTGCTTGGATGCCTTGACCCCGTCCAAGGTGGCTGCTTCAGTTTGTTCCTGGGTCGATTGCACCGTGCTTGTTAACACTTCATGCCTATTGTGCAAATCCTCATCAACACATGTGATTTTTTTCATCACTTCCATTTTGACCTCTTCAATGACGCCACTCATGACTTTACCCATGTCTGTCAACTCTTTTTTTAATGCAAACTCAGCCATGCGGGCGTCACATGTCTCAAAACGAGACTCAAGGCCGCGCAAACGTTGCACATTGACCTCTGACAGAAAATATTCGCTAGGGTAGCGGAGGGGGCAGAAGGGGGGGGCATAGGGTCCACTTGATGAGCAACTTTCTGGAATGCAAGTGTTTCTTGTAACTCCACTACATGCTTGGCCATTTGTTCAAGTTGTAGTTTCAATGACTGGGCATCCAAAGAACGGCTCTCTAGTGCACTTATCCGTTCAAAAAACTTTTGGAAGTTGTCACTAAAGTGACGGGCGTCAAAACCATCTACACTTTGTGTCAGCCGCTCATCAAACGAACAAAGCTTATGCCCATGCAAAACATGATTGGTCTCCAGTTCCCTCAACCTCGCTTCCAACGCCTGCAATTGGAGGGGGCAATCCTGAAACCTTTGTTCCTTTACCCGCAAGCGTTCATCAAGGGAGGTAAACCTTTTCGAATGTACATCAACCGCCAACTTGACGTCCATGCATTCCTTCACCTGCGCAGTCAAGGAATTTTGGATCATTCCAATCTGTTTTGACATGTCATCCTGTCGTTGGTGAGCAAGCGGAGAAACTACATCAGCCTCACTACGTGAAAACCCACTTCGGACAATCTCAATTTCTTCTCGCATCTCGGTTACCTGTCGTTGGAGTTCCTTTTCCGCACCCTCTAGACCCGCTACTCGTGTGCGGATGCCTCCTAACGATTGGTTCAAAGACGTAATTTTACTTCTTACACTCGCAACTTCCGTGAGAGACCTACTGATGGCCTGCTCTATATGACTTTGCACAAGCCGTGTGATTCTATTCTCGAAATCCTGAATTTCTGATCGAACCGAATCAATGCGTACATTCAATGTTTCGTGGTGTTTGTGGAGCTGTTTACACTCACCCTTGAGTTGTGAATATTCACATCTGTGTGTGCTTTGATCCGTTTCTCGCTCCCGGGCCATTCGGCCTGAGTGCTCTGTAATTCGTTGGCCCATGGCTGTTTCCATGGCCCTCATGCGCTCTTTGAAATGAGCCTTGGACACCTGCTTTGTCTTGGACTCCTCTTCGAGCCGCGTCATCCGTTGTTCGAACTCCTTTGCTTGTTGTCATTGGTTTGCTTGTTGGCGGCGTACCATTTTCGACATAGCCCTTTTCAAGGTTGAGTCTACTTGTGAACCGATGTCGGAGCTCCCAATGGCTATTGGCAATGATATCACTCGTGATTCTCGTCGGCGGCGCTTGCACCTTTTGGGAGTGTTTCCATCCTTGTCCCCCGCGGGTTGCTCACTTTCTGATTGCCAGGTTTCATGGTCTTCGTGTAGATCCGATCCGCTTTCCATTTGCCTTTCACTAGCATCAACTTGAGCGACCCGAGCTTTGACCACGCCCTTTGGATTCTCAATTCTATACAAGGATGGCTCCAACGCAATTAAATCATCACCCGCCGACAGCTCATGAAGTTGCATATTGTGATTGATCTCAATATTTCCCGTCACCGATGTCCCCTCGTGTTCGAAACAATGGTTCTTAAACCAGAACGACTTTCGGAAATCCTTGAAGTCCTTTCTTCAATGTCCCGTGATTGTTTGCGAACACAGCGGCAACGATAGTGAGAGCAAGAGCACAGATTCCAAAGACTCAATCCATCAATGGTAAAGTATGAACCATTGTTTCTGCAAACAAATCAATAACATGCATCAAAGCGAAAAAATCAAATAAATAGACACTCAGTAAATTACACGGCAAACAAAAACAGAGTTCTCAAATGCATGATCGCGATGTCGCAATGTCGCGATAGACTGGACAGATGTCGACGCAAATTCTGTGATTCCGAAATCCGATGTCGCTAATTCTGTCTCATTTTAATGCAATTTCCACATCCTTGTCCTGTTCTATTTCGTACAGCCCAAGCACCAGGCTCAGAATAGACACGCGCGGTTCACTGCTGTTCGGCGCTACGAGACTTCGGCAACTAATTGAGGCGGGGGATCTGACACGCAAGAGAGAATGAGCTGAGTCGGAAACCAGGTTGAACCTTGAAAGCAGTGCCTCTGGAGCACTGCAGCGAAGCATGCGCGCACAAACACACACACAAACGCACGAACGAGCGCTAAAATGGTCCCGTAAGTGACTGTGGTAGAGAATCTGACAGGGAGTGAGAAGCTGACTCTGAAAAAAGGTTATACAGCGGGAAACTGCCACAACTGTGGCTCTCTACTGCGTAAGCGCGCACGACCACACACAAACCCCAACTGAAAACCTTTAAAACAAAGCCCCAGCGCCCTGGTAAGCGCTCATCTCAGCTTTGATTTTGTTGAATCGCTGTCGTTGACGGTGCTGACTTTGAAGTTGGCCTCCATTGACGTGCAGCACTCGGCCGCAACTGTTACCTCCTGCGTGCAACATAACGCCACCACCGTCAAGAGGAGGAGACGCGTCCACGTCGACGCTTCATAGCCGCTATTGATCTCCGTCCGCGGCGTGTTCTGCTGAGCATGTCTCGACGGCAAAACAAACGAATCACAGCACAAACGAGCGCACTGACAGCCACAACGCACTCTTCTTCAAAATTCTGAAGTGGATCGTCAAACCACTGACCACGAGATCGTAATTCTGCGCTGGCCAAACGTGCCCTGTTGGTCTCCCAGTTGCTAAAAGCCTCAACACGGCGAAAGTTCCTTAGTTGATTTTCAGTGTGGCGACTCATTTTCATTTGTTTCCGGCGCAGCAACTCTTCGTTAACTTGAGACAACGCATCTGTATTCTCAGAACCCAGCTTCCGTAAGCATCCGACATTCATTTTTTGAATAACCTCTCGTGAACTCTGTTCAACCGAAATATCCATCCTCTCAGCTGCCATCTCCGCCACTGCCCTTCAGAAGGTTGACAATTTTGTATACCCTACGAACTACTGATCTGGACTCTTGGTGAACAATTTGCAGATCTACGGCACGACGAAGCAATGGCACAAATCCAAATCCGTCACAGGTCTTTACGTCTGAACGTCTGTACTTCTGAAATTGTAAAAATACTTCATGTCCATACCATGGTTAAATACCCTCGATTACAAACGGAAATTCCAAAAAAAAACAGAACTTTTCAAGAGCGTAAAATCCCTTATTTCTGCACACGCGCGACGCATTCTAAGCTACAGGATCACGATCTGGCTGGGGGCAGCCCCCTGCTGGGCATAACCCGTCAAAAGACCATAGGGTCAGGAGCAGGGGTCGCAATAGCATGGGCAGCAACATTGCTTGGCAAAGAAGACATACCGATAGTGTTGACTGAATAGTATCCTGCAAACAGATATGGTACACATAGCCAATTAAATACCTGATATACACATATGAGAAATCCACCCTATCATCCACTAGTTCATATAACTACAAAACATCCAAGATTGCCTTATCTATCCCACATCCTATGTTCCTAACAAGGGAATGGAATATAATATACAATAGTCCCATATATAGGGCCATATAATGATCCCTTAAGGGTACTATGCTAGGGTAGGGTTGTGATCTGCTTCACCCCCCCCGCTTAAAACGACTGCAACGGGCAGGAAGTACACGCCCAAGAGGAACACAGCAGTCACAAAGGTACAAAGAACAGCAAATATTAGGTTAGCACATAGTCCCTCCCATAGGGACTCGAACCTCGGCTGGCAATCCCGGAGCCCGCCGCACGGCCGCTGAATTGGCCCCAATCGATGGGAATCGAACCACCGCCAAAATCCGCAAATGCATCAACAGGATCCAGCAGGTCCCGCAATAAGTAGTAGGCAAAATTGCGAGCTGTTGCGCGCAGAGTGTGGTCTCCACGTGTCGCAAAAGGCATTGTCGGGTCCAGCAGGTAAAAGTGGTATTTTTCTTCAGAATCAAAACTAAAGGCAAAGTGAAATCACACTTTTAAACAATTCTGAAGGTAACGGTATCTGCAAAACTGTGCAACGCGACATTGCCAAAATTTACTTTTGGGAAAACCTGTGAGCAACAGCGACGGGAGAGTGTGACCGTAGCTTAGAACTGTGCCTGCAACAGGGAGCAATTGGGAAAACAGAATTAGAGGTCAGGGAAACCAAGATGAACCAAACCTCAAAACTGATGGCCTTCGGTCAGGGGACTGTTACCACGGCGGGCTAGCGGTCCTGTCCTGCAATGCAACGCGTGGCAACCGTGGTAACTGTCCTTACAACCACCACAGTCAATGTTTCACAGCCTTGAACAATGAACACTGTGATTGACAACTTATGCTATGCTCTTGCTGTGCGATGCATTACTGTCTTGTGCATTCCTCTGTCTTGTGCCACGCTTAGCCACTAACAAACAGGGCCCCGATGGCCCCACCGTGCGCGCTGTAGCTCACTGAATAGAGGGAAGAGGTCACAATGGCCTCAGGGTAAGTGATCGAAACAAACACTTAGGCACAATGCAGAACACGGGCACAATGCCCACACCTGTCACCCTCGTGCAAGAGACAATTTATGAACGCTTGATGTGCTTGATGCCCTTGATGACTTGCCGCTAAAGCTTGAAGTAACGAGTGAGCTCTTGCTTGTAAGATGTAAGTTTGCTTGATTACTTGCTTGAAAATAGAGAAACAAGGCCTAGCCAAAGGCCCAATTGAAAACAGACAAGCCACAAACAAAAATGATGTGTACAGCGGCCTGAGCGCCGTCATTCGTTTGGGATGGAAAGCCACGGCTCAGCGAAGGGACGTGGCCACGTGAAACATGCTCCGTGGGCACGGCTCAGCCAAGGGCCGTGTCCTTGTCTTCGCGTAAAGTTAGCATGTGTGTCACACATGATGCACCACTTAGAGGGTAAACGAGGAGGTACGGAGATGGGATGAGGGTGTGAGTAGACACAGTTGAATAGACACACTTTTAACCATATAATAATACCCTGACCTCAACTGGTAACCCACCACCTAGGAGCCATATTACGTATACATATCATATATGCACATAATAGAGTGATGCAAGCCAACAAACACAAGACATACTTGCGCGCGCACATCCAATGGCAGGGCCCGGAGGTACACACTCGTCCGGAGGGCGTCACAGGGTCTGGGACTCGCGTTGGCGGCCTTGGAGCACGTGGTGCCACACGTTCAAACAAACTAAAGCTCCAACAAACATATTCACAATAGAACAGGTGTATAGATATGCCACCTTGTTGCTTGGTGTTCATGTGTGTCTTGGGGTCTTGCGTATAGACACTTAGGTTAGCTTGCGTTATACCTTTGGCGGTGGGTGTGTCACTGGCGGGCAGTAAGGCAGGGGGTCACCTCTATGAGCCAAATTGGGGTGGTCGTCCATACTGTCCCGCTGGTGTATCAGCCCGCCCAGCTCCCTGGGGGCACGATGACACGCCCAGAAGGAGCATTACTCTGCCTGACCCCCTACACCGTGTATGACGGTGCATGTTTACACCTCCGTGTGTAAACTTGCTACGGTGTACATGGTTACAAAACCCAAACGTAGGGCAACCCAGGTCTTGCTTGATTGGGGTCGGGCTATAACCCACGTAATAGGTAACCATATACCGCCGTAATTACAATAAGGGAATGCTCATACATGCACGCAATAAATGGACACGGGGCACACCCGGTTTTGGTGTGTCACCGAGAGAGAGGTCTGTGCCTGTTGTGGAAATCGAAGTCCACGCACGGGCCTCTAGAAAATTTGCCACGCCCATATCCCGACCCGTTTGGATGGGTGTTGGGATAGAGGACCCCTCGGGTGTTGTGGAAACCCAAGTCCACTGGCCGGGAACTCTAGAGAAAATATCAACATATATATCTCCTCTCATACATATGTGCACGTGCACAGTCGCCCTTTTCTACACATTGTTTGTCCCCTTCTCTCTGCAGGCGGAAACGTCCCCCGTGACATTCACCAAGAACATGAAAAAAACACACCCAGCCAGCATGTGGCCCCATGCAATGGCAATGAAGGGTACTCACTCCCAACCCGGGCACGCGAAGCGACCAGGAGTACATACCCAGGCGGCGGAGATGGCGGAATCCGCAACGCCATTGCCTTTGAAGACCCCATCCACTGAAGGAGTGACGGGGCAAAGGCACCCATTGCCATTCACATTAGAATATTTCAATGTATAGGACGACTCCTCCCTCTAGGCTTAAGTCCGCCCGAATGTAGTCGCAATTTTGCATGCCACGAAATTTTTTCTTTATGTAATGTGAGCCACAGGAGTACTTCGTACCTTGTATACTCTACCCTCGTGTGGACAAGGACAAATCGGTGGAAATCCATCAGCCCAATGCAAAAACGAAAAATGGGTTGTACCCGCCAACCCATTCACGTTTTCACGCCTTCGCCACTTTTGAGCAAATGTTTTAGCTCGCTGGCTTGGGTCACGGGTCAGGGACGGTCGTGGGGTCGTGGTTTTGGTACGGGGCGGCACTCCGAAACCTTGCAAAAACCATCATGCGCACAACCGGGCAGAGTCCTCGGGAAGTGCTTGCCACGTTGTTAGCACCCTTGACGGGGGCCGTCATCGTGGGCAGGACTTACTCCAGGCGGTGGTAGGAGTGCTCCAGTAAACGCCACGGATAGGGGTTTGAATGGCATTAAGACCCCCGAAAGAACGCGTCCCACCTCCGCCCCAGGCTATATTCCACGCGGCCCCACCACTCTCAAGCCTTTAGCGGTGAGGAAGGTAGATGGTGCGGTAAACATGCTGTACCCACAGCCCTGCCCTGGTGGCAATTTTTGTAACCAAGGGGCACGCCGTGCATGCAGGTTTTCTTCTTCACGCTTTCTTGCTGTCTTCCAGCGCTTCTTGCTCTCTCCCCCCTCTCCCCGAAAAGTAATATATCCCCATATTGGTTAGGGTTTTTTCCGTGGCACGCTCATGAGAGCGGTCGACCAAGGTGGGCGAAGAGGTCCATGGTTTGGCTGAGATTTTGTTTCTGCAAGTAATCTTGCCAAACCCTATTGTAGGACGGTAAGAAGGTTTCAACAGGCTCCTCGGTATTCCATTCCTTAGTCAAACCCTCCCAACGTACCTCAGAGAGAAGTCTCTTGCGGTGAGTACGGTGCCCGAGTTTTATCTTTACATTATAGGTTTCCTCCTCAAATGGGGAGGGCACTATAGCAACCTCCTCCGTATAATTCAGAGGCACGGAGGAGCAAAGCGAGTTGGCTGTCTTCATTAGACAATCAACGTGGACATCAACTAGTCTCTGTTGGTCCACTTGAATAACATAGACGTCTTGAGCCTTCTTGGCCACAACCTCATAGGGTCCATCCCAAGAGGGGCAAGTCTTATCGCCAAGATTTTTGCGTTGGCGACGGACCCATACGCGGTCCCCTTTTGAGGGATTGCGGGACATCCTCCTCCACTTATTTTTTTTATGAGCCATTGTCTCTTGCACGTGAATGATAGCTCTACGTGCAAGAGCAATAACCTCCTCACGCCGCCGGAAGTACTGAGCAGCGTCTTGGGCAACCCCCTTAGGACGGTTGTGTTTGCCAAACACAATCTCGTTAGGCGTATAACCCGAAGGACGTGTAGTCGCATGCCACGCCCGTACAACGGCGGCCAAAAGCTCTACCCAATTAATGCCCTTTTTCAAGGTGAGGGCTTTAGCAACGGCACGCCTTAGCTGCTTGCCGGTATTTTCGGCTTTGCCATTACCTTGGTGTCTACCCCCGAGACACGTAGTTGAGCGGGCACCAATCCTAGAACAAAGGGTTTGGAAATATTGGCTCACAAATTGTGGCCCCCGGTCGGAGCATATCTCACCAGGGGCTCCGAGCCTATCAACGCAGCGTTCCATTATCAAATGGGCCGCTCCTTTCCCCTTCAGCCCTTCATCCTTGTCTTCATGACGAGGTTTAGGAGTAGGGATCGCGATGAGGTAGCCGGAAAGACGGCAAACACATAGGAGCATTTGATCATACACCTCTCCATCATGAGAGGTGGAAGGGTAGTGAAACACATCAAGCGCTATGGAGTCCACAGGCTCCATAGGTATAGGCATAGGGGTCATGTACCCTTGCTTGCGCTTGGTGTCATGCGTGTGAATGGCACATGAGGTTCCACTGCTTTGTACAATTCCTCATCTTTCACGCCATGGACAATTTCCTTCCAGTTTTTTTCCACACCGGAGGTAGTTGAGGGAAGTGCATCGTGGTATTCCGCCACCAAAAGATGCACTAGCGACGTAGGAACACACCACCGTCCATTATCGACGACCTTGTTATCCACCAACCTCACTCCGTCTTGGAAACACCCAGTCAAGGCATCTTGCCACATCTTTTTGTAGCGTTCACAATTTAGGTACTGTTTAGCCCAATCTATCTCAAAAGCATTGGGAGCATCCTCCCCATATATAGGTGTTGCCTTCTTGCCGGACTTCCAAGATTTTTCGTCTTGGCAATTTGCCAGTCTTCGAAGCTTTTTTGTTTTCTTCGTCCCCCCCCCCCAACTGGAGCCGAAGCCCGAGGGGGTGGATCACACGCAGGCGCCTCAGTAGCCCGGGGCGCCGCATGAGAGCGATACCTAGTGACAACGTGCGCCACAACCGCCCGAAATACCAGGGGGCGGGCGAGGAGTGTCTCCTGCTCGGCCGCCATCATGTCTCGCACATCCCCGGCGGCTTGGGCTGTCCCATGTATGGACACGTCACCCAACGCCGGGTTAGCAGGGTAAGCCCAACGGGACAAAAAATCACCCACGGGGTTCACGGGCCCCGGGGTGTAAACCACATGGAGGTCAAATTTAGAGAACAATTCATGCCAACGCGCTTGGCGTGGAGAGGGACCCCCCACGTTTTTGAGGTCCTCCATAGCCCAAAGCTTCAAGGCTACGGTGGTCCGTTCGGACCTCCAATCGCTTGTTCCCCACGCAACCATGCCACTTGAGATGTGCCGCCACTATGGCGGAGCACTTTTTTACCTGCGGGCTCCAATTCAATGGGCTGCATGACAATTCACCAGAAAAAAAGGCAAGGGGGCGAAGAGCACCATCGGGACCTTCCTGTTGTAGGGCCGCCCCCACCGCCGAATTACTAGCGTCCGGGTCGAGGAGAAAATCCTTATCCCAATTGGCTAGTTGGAGGGGAACAATATCCCTGATAGCACGCTTGAGCTTCAGGTAGGTAGGTAGGTGCACTCGGTTGTGGAGAGGCGCCTCATGGTTCACCCTGGCGTCGCCCCTGTGAGGAACAGGAAGAGGCTCCGCGCGTGAAGAGGGGAGGCGGCTTACTTCCTGCTAGACCTGACTGTTGGCCCCCAACAAAGCGGCCCCGGGCAACGCCGGGAGGGCTGATCGCCGCCCAGCGTGACATGCCTGTCTCGCCGGGAGGGTGTGCCCCCGTGCTTGCGCACGTCCCCTCCTTTGGGCGGAACCCTAGGGGTTCACCAGACTTCCTGGCGTATCCCGTTCCCAAGGCATGCATGCACGTTCTTGGTACTAGGGTTCCGAGGTGCTTGGGTGTCGCACGCTCCGCCTCGAGTCCCAAAGCAGCGCAGGCCTTAGGATGCAGCCTTACCCCCGGTCTCCGGATCCCGTTTGGCCGGGTCACCTGCATGGCACGGGCTGCCTCAGTGGCCGGGCTGTGGGCACTGGGTTTCCTACTGTTGTGCGGCGTTTGTGTTTGGGTCCGGTTGGCGGTTGGGTGTGGGTTTTGTTAACCCCGCCAGTCCTGGCTGGGGTCTTGGGTGGGTGTGTTTGGGCACGGTTTGTGGCGTTGTCCCTCTAGTGTCGGCTGTTTGTGGTGTTCGTGGTTGGACTTCGGTGTCGGCCTGCTTTTGGGACGTGTGTGGTTTCGTGGGCGCCCCGCTTGCCCCCCGCCGTTTTTGGTTCCGGCGTGCGGTGTGGGCATGTGTGTTGGGCCCGGGTCTCGGCTGTGCCCAGCCCTTCTTGGCTCGGTTGTCGGGGTGTGTTTTTTGCGCTTTTGTTTTTTGTTTTTTTTTTTTTTTTTCCGCGCTTTGTGGTCCCTGTCCCTGCATCCCCTTTCCTTCGGGCTGGGCTGGTGGCTCTCCTTTTTTTTATTTTTTTTTCGTTTCGCTGTCCCTTTTCCCCCCGGGCCGCTGTTACTGGCTTGGTGTTGCCGGTTTTGGGTGGGTGGTCCCCCTGTGCCTCTGTGGGGGTCCTGTCTTCGGTGCCTTCTGGGGGGGGGTTTGGCCGCCTGTGGTGGTGTTGGCGGGCGGTTTGGCGGCTGTGGGCTGTTCTCGTGCCTTTTCCCCCTCCCCCCTTCTTTTTTTTTGGGGGGGGGGGCTTGCCTGTTCCTCCCTCTGCCTTCCCTGGGCTGGCGCACGCACTGGCCTGCATTCAGTGTTGTCTTCCGGGCTGCTGTCTTCAGTTGCGTTCTGTGTGGCCGCGTTCCGGCCCCATGGGTCGGGTGGGCTATGTACACGGTGGGCTCGGCGCCCCTTCTTGCCGGGTTTGGTCCTGGGTCTGCTGGCTTGGCGGCTGCGCCAGGCGAGTGCTTGTGGTTTTGTGTTAGGGGGCTGGGGTTGTTCGTGTCCTTTCCCCTCTGCGGTGCCGGCTGTAATCTTCTGGGTGGTCCGCCACCGTTGTCGCCTGGCGCGCTGTGGCCCCGTGTGTGGCCTGCGGTGCTGGTGTGTGGCGTGCTGGCGCGGCGCCTTCCAGGGTGTGCGGTGGCTGGCTTCGGTTAGTCCCTCAGGCTAGGGTCAGTTGTGTCGTGCTGTGCCGCTCTGTGCCGCGTCGCGTCGCGTCGTGCTGTGGTGCGTTGCACTGTGGCGCGCTGTGGTGCGGTGTGCCGTGGTCTCGCGTGGTGCCGCGGTGGGTCAGTGGAGGTCAGCCTGGCCTGTGTCGTGGTGCGGAGTGCGGGCCGGAGTGTGGCCGGCTGGTGGTTGGGGGGTGCGGTTAGGTGTGGGTGGCTCGCTGGGTCCGTGCTGTGGGGGCTTGGGCGTGCCGCTCGGGCTGGTGGGTCGGGTAGGTCTTCGGGAAATTCCGCTGAATGATCACGGTGTCCTTGGGGCGTGCACACTGACTCTCACCCATGGACTCAATCTTCACCGGGCCTCGCAGACAGGCAGGCGTACTCGGGGTGTAGGAAAGGCGTTCCTTCTCCAAGGCAGACAAACAGAAATCAGGAGTCGGACGGTGGAGGTGGCTTCCGAACGCCGTTTGAGTGGCGAAAGGCTTGCACTGCAGCTCGGCTGCGCTGGCAGGGACATGAGGGCCCGGGTCGGTGCCGCCGGCAGGCATGAGCTCATACTTCAGGGTCAGGGGGATGTCCATATCTCCGGTGCTGAACTGCAGGGGTCCGGGGCACCGGTAGTAATCTTGGCACTTCCAGTCTTCACGGCGCTCGGAGAAGGCCTTGAAGGGGGCACCGTCCAGCAGCACCAAGGCCTTCGCGATCACAGCCTTTCACTTCCCCTTGCGGCGCTCGAAATTCATCATGGACGGGATCGGCGTGCCGCCGCAGTGCCATTCCTCCACTGGACGCAACAGGTTGGTGACGGACGGCATCACGGACGTGAGACCAGCTGAGATCAAGCCCCCGGCCGTCAATCCAAGTGCATAGCAATACTCTGCGTCGAACCGCGACAGTAACGCAGCCCGGCCCTCATAGCCAAAAGCGTGGTCGCGTGACGGTCCGTGGGGTTGCCCTCCCTGGGGGCCTGTGCCTTGGTCCCGTGTCCTCTGGGGGTTTCGGTCCCTAGTCGTGGGTGCCGCGGCCGTGCCTTCGTCCTCTTCCGGTGCCTGTGAGGTGGTTTTTGTGGTGGCCGGGGTCGTCGCCTGGCGGTGAGGGCCTGGTGGTGCGCCGTGCGGCGGCGTTCCCTGCGGCTTCCTCTGTGGGTGTGGCCCGTTTACCCCGTGTAGGTGTGCCCTCCGATCTCCGTGTGGTTTCCGGTGGCCGGTGGGCGTGCGCTGGTGTGATCCGCATGGCGTCCGATGTTTGCTTTGGTGGTGTGTGTTGGGGTGTTTGGTGGGGCTGGGGCGGTGCTGGTCCCCCCGTCGTGGTGTGCCCTTCCTGGGTGTGGGTCGTGGAGCCTGCCGTGGGGCCCTTTTCCTCCGTGTCTTGGTCCCCGCTCCCGCCCCTTCCTGGTTCTTGGGTGGTTTCCTGCCCCCATGTGGTGTCGCTTCCGGCGTCCCGTCCCTGCGAGTGCCTGCCCTCACTTGGGGCCCTTCCGTGCCCTCTTGCCTGAGTGCTCCTTGGTGCCCCTTGCCTTTCCCTTGCCCTTGTCCTGCCCCTTCCTGGTGTGGTGGTGGCGGGAGGGGCGGGGTGGGGAGGGGGCGCCGGCGGCCCAGGCCTGGGGGTGGGTGGCCTGGAGCCACTGGCGGAGGGCTTGGGGGGTGTAGGGGGGGCGGAGGCCCTGGACCGCATCGCGGAGGAGGGCCTCCCATGCCGCTTGCGGCATGATGGCCTCCGGGGCGGCCTCGTTGGGGTTTGCGGGGGTGCGGGTGCCCACCTCCTCGAAGGTATGCACCATGTGCACCCCTTCGTGCCTTCCCGCTCCTCTGGCCCACTTCACCCAGCGGCGGAGCTCCTGCAGAGCGGGGGGAGACCACCAGGCGAGGTGGGCGGGGGCCCGGGGGGGGGGAGGGGTCCGTGCCCGTGGTCGTGGTGCGGCGGGGGGAGGACGTGGACCTGCGGTGGTGGCGGGGGTGGCGGTGCCTGGGGGAGCGGGAGCGGCGGCGGCGGGGGCTGGGGGTGGAGGACGGGTACGGGCGGAGGGGGGAGCGGGAGGGGGAGGTGGACATGGGGCGGCGGTGGCGCGCTCGATGGCGTCCGGGGGAGCGGGAGTGGTGGTGGCGGGGGCTGGGGGTGGTGGATGGGTACAGGTGGCGGGGGGAACTGGGAGCCCGGCGGGGCGTGTGGGGGGAGGGGGAGGTGGACGTGGGGCGGCAGTGGCGTGCCTGGCTGCGTCGGGGGGAGCAAGAGTGGTGGTGGCGGGGGCTGGGGGTGGGGGTCTTGTTTGGCTGGTGGGGGGAGGGGGAGGGGGACATGGGGCGGCGGTGGCGCTCGTGGTGGTGCCCGGGGGAGCGGGAGCGACGGGAGCGGGGTCCCGGGGGGTCGTGGTGGCACCTGGGCAAGCGGGAGCGGCGCGAGTGGGTGGTTGAGGCGCGGTGGGAGTGTGGGCGCCGTGGGCGAGTGTGCCGTGCGGGGGGGGAGCGGGAGCGCCGCCGTTTGCGGGACCGGGCCTCATCGCTCGAGTCGGGCCAGTCCGGAGGCGTCGGGGGCCCCTGGGGGGCCTCGCGCGGTGCCGCCTGGTACTGGGGGGGCGGGGGGTCACCTGTCGCCCATGGATCCGCCACGTAGGGGTGTGGTGGCGGCAGTGGCTGGTGGTATGGGTCGAGGGGCTGTCCTCAGCTGGTCCCAGCACTCGCCTACCGCTTAATCACCCACTCTCTTCCCCCCAACCAGCTCGAAAAGCTTCAGGCACTCATCTGGGCGGGAGTTGCGTCTCGCAGCATCACACGTCTAGTCTCCCCCAAAGACCGTTTCGCGGCTCGCCCAAAGGGAGGGTTGGGAATGAAGTTTCTACCGCACAGCGTCCACGTTGCCACCGTAAACTACGGGCTACGGGCCCTTTGCGGCCATGCCCCAAAGTCAGTTGGCCCCCTGTACGTCCAGTCTTTACTTAGCTCGAACCAGAGGGCCTCGGACCCGGTGCAAAACTCTTTTATGGACTCCATCCATGCCCTTCGCATATCTTTCCACAGTATAGGCCCGTGGAGCCCCACTGCTATTCGGGATCTAACGCCTGGTACCCAACTAACCGTTAGGTTCAAATCAGGACAGGCCACAGGAAGAGTGACGGAGGCCACCTCCAAATGGGCCAACGTCTCGTTCCACGACGGGGTCTACTCGGTGGATACCCACACGTCCTACACCATGCACATGCCATGCCACGCCGTCATGGATTACTCCCGCCCCTCTCACTTCCAGCTAGTCCCTGAATTTTTGCGCCCTCAAGAGACCATCCCCGAACCCCCAGCGCCTCCGCACAACGCACACGCACTGGAAATCAGCCAACACGGCCATCTCTTCGCTCTGCAGGCACAACACTACCTAGAGAAGAAGTCTCTCGACGAGTGGGGATGCCACGATGCCGCGGAGGCACTAACCAGGCCGCCGACCCCCGGCCTACAGCGGGTGTGGCTATATTCCGATGGCTCCTCTGGTGAGTCCCGCCATGCGGCCGCCATCACGGCCCTTCTACCCGACGGTACAACCACAGTCCTGTGCCTATCTTCACCGCATCCCTCTTCTCTGGGTTCGGAGTTCTGGGGGGCGGTAGCAGCCATTCGCTGGATCCACAGGGAACTTTCCCGGTACGAAGTATGTTTGTTGATTGACAACGAACAGGTGGTGTCCACCCTCCAGAAATGCCAAGTCTGTAGGCCCAGCCCGTTCCAGGACGACACATGGACCGTCGCCATACACAGCGCCCTACTTCTCATTACCAACCCCCTCCACATCATGTGGATTAAAGGTCACGCCAATTTTATTGGCAACGAAATCTGCGACCATTTCTCTAAATGGGCAGCTCACAGCCTGATTTTTACCCCGGACCTCCTCCCCCCCCCCCCACTGGGCTCAGTGGAGGTACACCACCTGCCTGTCCTCCACAAGTTTAAGGTACAGCAATTCCGCCACCTATTGCCACGGCATTCCCATAGCAACATAGCGGTCGGCCCCAGCTTCAGCCTGTACAACAAAACTTCCTGGTTTTCGTCCCTGTTTTTCAAACTGGCGTCCGGGTGGTACAATGTGCACGGGTACCAGTGGAGCAATATGCTCCACGACTACCACTGTTCCAGGTGCGGACAGCACCATCGTTTCGACCCTTTATCATGCCTGGCCTTCTGCAAAGCGTTGGACCAGCACGTCCAGGCATACGTCTCCTCCTGGGGAACCCTTTTCAGCCCCATTGTCCTGCACTGGTGGCTCTCTGGACCCTCAAAGGCTGACCGCAGGAACTTCATGAGAACTCTGGTACCTAAATCCCTATGGTCCTGCCTCTCCAAGCCGATCCCGGGCTCCACTCGCGCCGAGCACAGAGCCATGCTTGGCCTAGCCCTGGAGGAACGCGTAAAGCACCTGGACAAGGCTGTCCACCAAGCGCATGATTGACTGTGTTCGAATCCTCTCCCTTGGGACCCCATACTTTGGGCACACCCCTCCGACCCTCTCAACCCTTTCTCGGTTTCGCACGGTGCGCTCAGTACCTCCGTCCACATGCCCCCTCGGACCCGCCCCGTATACCAGCACCCCCCACCTCTCCCTAAACACGCCTTAAAAAAACCGTCCAAGCCAGCGTCAGCCAAAGCACAACCAACCACGCGCCGCGCGCCAAAACATTCCACACGCCCGTCCAGCCGCGCATCCGCACCACGCCCTCCCCCTCCCCTCGGCCATTCCCCGCCCTCCTCAGCACTCACGCCCACGGCCACCACAAAAACGCGGTCGATCACCACAAACCCATCAAGCCACAATCGTTTGGGCGCCCCCAAAGCGCGCCAAGACCGCTCCCCCCCTCCCACCTCCAAGCTCCAAAGCACGCTACCGTCAAACACGCCTACCTCTCCCCTCTAGGCCCACCCTTACTAGGTGCCCAGGCCCGTCTGCCCCTGCCCCCCCCAACTCCAACGCCTCCCGGGACATCCGGAATTTTTTCCGCCCATCCAGCGATCTTCTGTCTCCTCCTCTCGACCCCTTCAGCCCTCCACCCCTTCTGGAACCCCCCCCCTTCCCCACAGGGTAAATCAGCATTCATCTAACCTAACCATCAGAGTAGCCATGTACATATCTTTATATGTTGTTGTAAATACTTTCAATGGGGGACGTCAGCCCCAGAACAAGTTGATGCGGTTAAGAACATTCAAAAAGGGGCTGTCCCTGGCGGGGTTGGGCCCGGGGGGCCCCTTCGGCCATCGGATGGTGGCCGGGGGGGTACGGATACGGTTCCTGGTACGGGGGTGGTGGCTGGTACGGGCGGGGTGGCTCCTGGCGGTAGGTGGGGTATGCGGGTGGAGCGCTCGGTGGCTGCCATCCCGTCCGCTGGTGCTGTTCGTGCACGGGGGGTTGTGGCCCGGTGGGGTAGGGCGGTGGGCAGTGGTAGTGGTGGGGCCGGTGTTGGTAGTGGTGGTGGTGGGGCTGCTGGTGGTGGTGGTGTGGGTAGTGGTGGGGTTGGTGTTGCGGGTATGGCCCATGGGCCCCTTGTGGGTTTTCCGGTCCCCCTTGTGGGGGTGGGGGGTTGGGCATCGTGGGCAGTCCCCGGGGCTGCACTATGTGGTGGGCATGGGGGAAGGGTTGGGGGCCGGGCTTGACGGTGACGGTGGTCGAGGGGTCCCACGTCCCTGGGTCGGTTTGGCCGGCGGTGGTGGTGGTTTGTGGGGGATGGATGACGGGGCGCTTGGTGACGGGGATGCGGACGAGGGCTTGGACGGGGTCGTGCTGGGTGGCCGTCTCTGCGGTGGTGGTGGGTGCCGGCGGGAGGGGGGCGCGGGTTGCCGTGGGTGGGGGGTCCTGGCTTGGGCGAGGGCCCGGGCGGGGGTGGTGTCGGGTGGGTTTGTGCCGTTGCGTCTGCAGTGTTGTGTGTGCTCGCGTGGGCGCCGGCTTGGGTTTGGGGTCGGGTTTGGGGTTGGGGTCCGGTTTGGGTTTGGGGTCGGGTTTGGGGTTGGGGTCCGGTTCCAGGTTGAGGAGTACCTCTGTCCGGAGGTGTGAGGGCGCCGATGCCGGGTCGGGGGTCGTCCCGGTGGGTTGCCGGGGTGCCTGAGTCGCCTGTGTGGGGGTTGGGGGGTCGGTGTGTGCGGCCGCGGCTTTGGCTTTCGCCGTGGCCTTGAGGATGAGTTTGGCGGGGAGGGGGGGGTCGGAGGATGAGGTGGAGGAGGTGGACGAGGCTGAGGATGAGGAGGAGGTGGTGGACGCGGGTTGGGCCACGGCCACGGCGGGGAGGATGGAGGGCATGTCCTCGGGCTGTAGGTTGGGGGCGGGCGGCTTGGGGGGGCCCGGTCGTGACCTGGCGGCCCGGCGGGCCGATCTGGTCGGCAGCGGCAGGGGAGGGAGGCGCGGGGCTGTGGCCTTCTCCTTCTGGGCTCGGCTGGGCCCGGGTCCTGCAATGTGCGAGGTCGTGTGGGTTGGTGTCCGCGGGGGGGAACAGTTCGCGTCGGCTGCATTCAGGGGCCAGGGGGGGTGGGCCTGGGTCCTCTGGGGTGTGTGTGGGGGGCGTGGGCGGGCCACTGGGTGGGCTGGGCGTGCCGCGGGGCGCGGGGCTCCCCTCGGCGGGTGTGTGTGGGTTGTCGAGTGTGGGGGGCGGTGAAGGGTGTCCGGCGGCTGGGTGTGTGGCGGGCGTGTGCTGGTGTTCGGGCGGGTGGGGGAGGCCCGTGTCGCGGGGCCCGGGGGTGCGCGTGATCGTGGGCGTGTGTGGGTCTCCGGTTGAGCAGCGAGAGGGGGGGGGCATGGGCGGGGATCGTGCGGCGGGGTGTGCTGTGTCGGTGTATGTGTCCGCTTGCCGCGCGCTTGCGTGGGCAGTTGTAGGCCGGGCGTTTTGCAGGAGAAGCTTACCGTCTTCTGCTGCCGCGGCAAGGATTTCGCAGACGAGCTTTCGTATCTGGTGGACCTCTTGGTCAGTGGTGGGAAGGGGGTATGCTAGCTTTGGGCTAAGACCCGCGCGGTTGAGGACCCTGTGGATGGCGTGGTACCCGCAGGTGAGGGACTGCTGCGGTCTGGGGGGGGGGTTCGGTCGTGTGTCCGGGCCTGCCTCGACTTGTGTGTGGGCGGTGGGGATGGCCCAAACCCAGGGCACGGTCCCCGTGGGTGGCCAGCGGCGCTGGATCCAGTGGGTTAGGCAGAGCATGGCCAATCCCAGGTGGTAGCCCGCCTTCCCTGAGGTGATTTGGGCCAGGGCGCGGGCTGGGGGCTTGTCTCCTGGCTGGAGGACACCCCTGAGGACCCTGTGCTGGGTGGTGGGGTCCCCCACTGCCCCTGGTGGCGCGGTCCCCGGGGCGAACATGGTGTCTGTCCCCTGGATGAGCCAGTGCGGGCCGGGGGACGTAGCCGTAGCGGCTATCACGTAGTAGTGGCCGCGCTCGAGGACTGTAACCCAGACCTCCGGCGGTGGGTGGTCACTGTCTGTAGGTGGGGGGGGGGGGTCGTCGTCCGGGGTGCGGAGGCCGGCGGCGCGGAGGGCGGTGTCGCGGTTGGGCGCGGTGGCCTGTTCCCACTGCTCCTGGCGGTTCGGGTCCGCTGGGTGGTTCGTCTCCGTTGGGGCCCGTCGTAGGCGTACGGTCCCTTGACGCGTGATGTTGATGGCGGTGTCGTGCGTCAGGGCCTGGCCCCACTCGATGGGGGGGATCCAGATGTGCTGGCCCCGGGTGTGTTTGCGGGCCCGCCAGAGCAAGAGGTCTACAATGGTCTCGTGGAGGCCGCTGCCTGGGGTGGTCAGGTCCCGGAGGGCTTTGACGGTGAGCTTGGTCCAGTCGTCTTGTAGGCGGTACCAGCCCAGGGGGGTGGTCGGGGCCCTGTCTTGGAGGGTTGCTCGGAGGAGGTCGGGGTCGCGGATGGTGGCCGGTGTGAGGGGGGGGTGTCCCGGGCCCGGGGGGGGTGGGCTGGATGGGCTGCCGGGGTCTTGCGCGTCTACGTCGATGGATGGTTGGCCCTGGTTGGGCTCGGCCGGACTGGGCGGTGCTGGGTGGCTTCCTGGGTGTGAGACGGGTCTCGGGGCGCTGTGGTGGTGCCTTGGAGACCTGTGGATGGAGACGGGGGGCGCGTGCGGGGCGCGGAGCGGGTTAGTGGACGTCTGGGTCATGCACGGCATGGTAATGGATGAGACACTGCATGTGTTCCCTGGGGGTGGGGTCGGTGAGTTGCTCCGCGTGTGCTAGCAGGAGGTGTTTGCGGTGTACCATTTGGGCCGCTGCTCTGCGGACTGCTTCTAGCTGGAGGTGTGCTGCTGCCTCCAAGGGGGTTTCCGTGTGTTTGGTGAGGTGTCGATGCAGGGCCTGTGTCACTGCCCCTCGCATGGTGGCTTCTTTGATCAGGGGGTCCCGGAAGAGGTGTTCGGTGGCCTGGTGTGCGTGGCTGTGGGTTGGCCATCCTTCGTGTTGTCGCAGGGTTTCCGCCGGGGATCAGCCCACTAGGGTGTCCCTGTCTGTATGGAGGGGGCATTTCTTGATGTGTTCCCAGTCCTCCGGGGTGGTGTGGTCGCATGGGCAACAGGTGTGTTCGTCAGGGACGTGGATGTGCTTGCGGGCGAGCCATCTGGCGACCCTGGTGAGGGATGGCAGTTGCTCCCTGAGGAGCTGGATGCGTCGTTTTTGGAGGTGGGCTGGGACGTTTGCTGGGCGGAGCGCTGAGTGGTAGAGGGGGACTTGCAGTCTGTCCTGGAGCTCCTGGATGTGCGCCCGGCTGTCTGCGTCGCCGAGCACGCGGGCGAGATGTTGGATGGGGTTGGGGTAGTGGTATGCTCTGTCGTGGGAGGAATAGGGGGCGTCCTCTGGTACCCAGTCCGGGGTCTGATGGGGCTCGGGTACAGGGGGCACGTGTTGGAGGTGTGTGTGGTTGCGGCCGAGGTCAGGGATCTGGAGGGCTGGTAGGTGTGTTGTGCGCTGGTGTACTGCCTGGTTGTCGACCTTACCCCACATCGTGAAACAAGAGTCCCACAGACACCAATACGCTTGAGCTTCAAAAAGGCCTCGCTAGCCAAAGCATTCCACCTTAGGCCTATCCTCTTTCCATTCTCATGCTTAGGCACTTTGTTCAACATTTCAATCAAAGGGGTAGCTATGGAGGCGTAGTTTTGGACATAACCCGAATAATAGTTGGCGAGCCCCAAGAACCCTCGGAGCTCCGGAACATTATCCGGTTTTTCCCAACGCTCAAGCGCCAACAATTTCCCTGTTGCCGGCCGGCGTGTAGTATTATCCAACACATGGCCACAAAGATGAATAGAACGCCCAAAGAAATCGGTTTTGCTAACCGAAGCAACCAAGTCTTCCTTCCGTAGCCTATCCAGCAAGGCGCGCACGTTGCGGTGTGGTTAGCCAATAGCTCCTCCTCCGTATCACCGGAGGAACCAATAATAATATCATCAATATATATGTCCGCACAGTCCAAACCTTGCAAGACGTGGTCCATGACCCGTCAAAAAAAAACGGGCACATTCTTGATACCCATGGGCATAACACGCCATTGGTATAGTTTACCCGCCACATTCATGGCAGTCTTAGCCTGGGACTTGGGGCAAAGGAGAATTCGATGGAACCCTTTACTCAAGTCCAGAATAGTGAAATTCCTGTGTTTGGATTGAATTTCCAAAATATTTTCACAGAGGGGGAGGGGGTGTGCTTCAGGCAAGGTAGCCTCATTAAGTTGGCGGTAGTCCACAACGAGGAGCCATTTTCCTTTCTCTTTCTTTGGCACAACAAAACCGTTGGACGCCCACTCGGAGGCAGGAAACGGCTCAATCCACCAGAGCCAGAGAATCCTCCACTATCTCTTGCTCCGCCGTGGCACGCTCCCGCAGCAACCTTATAGGCTTCACAGACTTGGGTTTAGCGTTCGAGTATAGGTCAAGCTTAGCAAACCCCACGCGCTCCGTACCACGGACTTTGGATTTTCCTGGCCCGGATGGAGACGAACCTGCCCACTAAAAACATCGCGCTCCTAGTCCGCGAGGATTCGCTTCCATCTCCGGAGACACAATAGGTTCTTGGGTGGTGACTAAGCCACCAACACGAGAAGCCGCCAACAATCGCTTGGCGCCATTAGTTTTTCGGTAGCAATTAACGGTAGTGGCCCCCCCGTCAAATGACTCTTTCTCAATTTTTGCAATGCGTGAGCGCACGCATTCTTGCGCCTCTAAATTGTCCGGAGTGGCGTCAAGAGTAACGGGAGCGAGGAGTTTTTTCTGAGTCGCTTGGTATGTTCGGGTGCGCACTGAAGCCAAATGGTTTGGCACCCTTTCATCCTCCGACTCCTCCTCCGAGGTCATGCCGGGCTCGTCCTCCAAGTCGATGAGGGTCACTTGCCCTTTAACCACCCTGGGGGTGAGGGCTCGCCATCTGTCATCGGCCCTTGAGGGGTCATACTCGTGGAAGCGTTGTTCCAAAAAATCCCACAATTCTTTGAGGATGGGGGCTGTTCGTGTGTGTTGAGTGGCCTCGGCGGCTCATGTGTTGATGCTTCCTTTTAGCCACGGGGGCAAGGTACTCAAAATCATGTGCGCCTTGTTGGCTGTTCGGTATCAGGTTTCACATCACCCCAACCATTGTTGGAGCTTCTCCAGCCACTCGTCGTAGTTCTGTAATTGCTCATTAAAATGCGGCTTAGGCATATCACTATCCTCCACCGCTTTAGTGTAACCTTTTTGCACCATAGGCATTTGGTACGGGTGGTAAGTGGGTAAGTTGGGGGTGCACCTCCACCTGCACTTGGTGCAACTTTCACTGGAGACACTGTACACGTGTCCGTAGGATGAGAGAACGTGTACGAGGGTCTCCCGGGGGGAGTGAAAACATTTTTGGTGAGGGGATTGATATTCCCCAACGAGGAGGAATTCTCCTTCGCGGCGGTCCGACAGGCCGTAGGCTCCAAGGGGTATTCCCCGCTCTCAGGCACCGCCTTGCACTCGGTGATAGCAGGTTCCTTCTGTTTTTCGGAGGCCCCCCTCCACGAAGTGGGTTCCTGGTGACAGAGGAGTTCGTGATGTTCCTCCCGACCCTCCCGGGCACCCCGAGTCCAGACAAGCCTTCGGATGGTAGGAGCAATCGTGGGCTGGGTGCACGGAGAAAGTAAGAACACAACCACCACCGGATGAACTGGATGGCGCGCCCATTGGCGCGTTAGGCGCTGCAGCCTCAGGATCAGGAACGGGGGCGGGGGCGGGACCACCGTAACGGGCCGTGCAGGCGGGGCGTACCTGTGGTCCTACGCATGGATCCTAGATGCAACGGCGGCATAACGCGTAGCGAGCGTTTCCACCGCGCTAAAGCTTTTGGCCGTGTTGCTGTTGGTCATTTTAAGATGATCCGACACACTGGCCACCACCGCCTTAGAATCCCGCTGGTAGCCCTGCACCACTGCGTCAAACTTAGCCAACGTAGACAAGATTTGGGTCATCCGGTCCCCGTAGGACTGACTGACAACAGGAAGCGATCGATGAGGAGGGCAAGAAGACAATGGAGGACTCCCCCTCTTACAGTCCAGTCGAGGAGAAGGAGGTCACTCCCGCGCCGGAAGCTGAAGCGGAAAAGGACAGTGACAATGGGGTTCCTGTGCCGACGCCGCCCGTGATTCCAGAGCGAAAGGACACTGAGAAGCGCATTCCTGTGCCTAGTCCGCCGGAGGTGCCAGAGCCAAAGGAGAGTGAAGAACAGGTGGTCAAAGAGGAAAAGGTGGAGTCTGCTGGTCCAGGGGTGCAGAAGCACCAGGACAGTGGGGAGGACTCGCCTGCAGCCCCGGTTGGTCAAGAGGAGATTGAGGAGGTTGGCCGAGCGCCGAAGGACGAGGAAATGCCTGCATGTAAGCAGGAAGATAATGAAGAGGGAGCCCCAGAGGTTTGTGCACCAGTGCCTCACGTGGAGGAAGAGCCACTCCCAAACGACTGACTTTTCACGTGCTTCGAGGAAATGACGGGGTGGCTGTGGCGGGAGCGACATGGAGCACGGTACCGTAGGCAGTTGTGGGGGGCCGTAATGGTGCAGGGGCATCACCGTGTGCAAGTTGCAGTGCAAACGAGGAGAGATCCGGACCTGGTCCGGCGCGTGAACGCACACATCCGAAGTGTACTCCCCCAACTAACCTACACTGCGCTCGCAGTCGTCCATGGGGTGGGCGATCATCCCATGCTTGTACATACGCATCCAAAGAATGACAGTCCCCTTACAGGGGAAAAAGCCCTGGGTGATTTTGTGGGGGGGGGAACTGTTTACCAGTGCCCTACCTTGTGCAAATGGGCCTTCTCGTCCTGCATGGATACGTTGGGGGCGTGATTTATTATGGGGACACATTGTGGATCCTCGATATGGGGTCATGTTTAACGCTCTTAGGCCCCACATGCCTCTGGCGTGGTCTTCACAGCGCATTGTGCTCGTACCGTACACAGGCATTGCATGGGGACGTCTGCCTGTGGCGATGCAGAATGAACTGGTCACGTTTGACTTCCCAAGGTGAAGATGTGTTTTTTGTGTAGCGCTTCGTGCAACAGCGGTTGAACCGGTGAAGCCGGTGCAACCGCGCGCCTGTCCAGCGGTTGAACCACCTCGAAAGCCGGTTACATTTTAGTGCAATCCATGAGGAAGCAAGCTTCTGACAATCAAGTGTAGGCTTGCATGTAATTTGGGTTTCCCTGTTACGCGTATTCGATACGGCAGGATACGGCAGGATACGGCAGGATACGGCAGGATACGGCAGGATACGGCAGGATACGGCAGGATACGGCAGGATACGGCAGGATACGGCAGGATACGGCAGGATACGGCAGGATACGGCAGGATACGGCAGGATACGGCAGGATACGCAGGATACGGCAGGATACAGCAGGATACGGCAGGATACGGCAGATACGGCAGGATACGGCAGGATACGGCAGGATACGGCAGGATACGACAGCGTCCAAAATATCTGCTTGTTTGCACTACGAAAACAACCATTTCGCGTTCATTCAGCGTTTGGTGGTATTTCATACTGTTCTTGCATGCCTATTGTGACTTTCCCGGCTGACAACCCGCTTCATGTACACCAATTATTCGTTTCAAAAAAGAAGAAGATTGCTACCTGCTTCCTGAGCTTGGTGGTTTTTCATCCTGTTCCTGCGTGCCCATTGTGCTGTTTCTGTTTAGGTTGACAACCCGCCTTGCTGCACACCAATTCTCGGTTTTGAAAAAGAAAATGATTGCTACGTGATTGCGTACGAAACACTTCCTGTGCCCCAAAAACACAAGATGCACGAGCATAAAAAAAGACAATCACATCATTGCAGCCTGTACTATTATGGTTATAGACTTTCGGTGTACCTCTGCTCCATGTTATGTAGGTTACAGCAGAAAATGAACAGACCGGCAAGGAAGTCGTAGTTATACGGGCGCCCGGGAGCCTCATCACGGCCGTTCCAGAATCGCCACTTCTTAACATTGCTGAAAACATTCTCCACTAGATGACGGCCTTCATTGATCATCTGGTTGTAATGCACCATGAACCAGGTCAATCGGCCATCCCCCCCGGCCACACGGCAGAACATGTTGTCCGCAGTGCTGTAGTGACAGTCACCGAGGCGGAAGTCAGGCCGAGGACCATTAAAGTTCCAGGGAATGGATGCATCCATGTCCGCCGTCATCTCAGCATCGGTGGCACGGGGCGGATACCACCACGAGCAGGCAATGATCTCGCGCCCCCAGTTGATCATGGCATTAAACACGAGCGCATGCCCGCGGTAAGTGGGTTTGTCGAACCAGAACAGCTCCCGGTCTACCGGGTGCGAAGGTGACTGGATGGCCACATGCGTGCTATCGACAATAGCAGACACATGGCGGTGAATTGGATGACTGTGTTGGTGGAATTCCCACCGGCGTTCAAAAGCATCCGTGAACGTATCCCACAGGTGAGCCCGTTGTGACACGTCACGTAGTACTTGGATACAGTAGTCCCGACCAATTCCCAATGTCCTCGCACATGCAATCTGGCTGTACCCCAATCGCAGGAAAGAGATTGTAATTACAAACTCCTCTAATGTGAAAATGGAATTTGCCACCAGGAACAGCAGAAATCCCATTCTGTACCCGGTGGCATTCATGAGCGGCATTGCTGCAAGTGGAGCGCAGAGCGGGGAGTCGCCGCTATCAGAACGATCCACAGAGATCCACGTAAACTTCAAGACTTAAGGACTGGAGAACTTAAATGATTGAGCAGTGCAGAAACGATATAACAACAGCGGAAAAAACATTCTAATAGTGCTAATGTAACTAATGAGTAACATTCTTCTTTCATTGTCTCAGATATGTGCTGTCTATGAAATCAACAGTGAGGGCAACGAAGCAATCCATGGCTCTTGAGGGAAAAGTGTTTGATGGTCCTCCACTCTTAAGGAGTGTCAGTGAAGCGCTGCCATCCACGATTCTTGCGAGCCGGGCCAAGTGACGTGAAAGGTGCCTGATGGTCCTCCACTCTTAATGAGTCTCAGTGCGGCGGATGACAGCACCGCCAACAATGCGACAAGGTTCACGATGTGGTACACGCTTCCACCCCTTTGTGCAGGGCGTCCATCATATGAGGCGACGCCGCGACAAGGGTTCACGCTGTGGTTCACGCTTCCACCCCCGTGTGCAGGGCGTCCAACGTGAGGCGACGCCGCTACAAGAGTTCACGCTGTGGTACACGCTTCCACCCCTCTGTGCAGGGCGTCCAACATGAGGCGTGTGCGTGGGCAGAGAACTACGGATTCATTCAAAAGATTGTTGCTTTGCATCTTCAGCCGCACTGGCAGAAACTTCACGCGCATTTGCGAGGTGCTGCCAAACGAGTACACGCCTCAATGGATAGCGGCGCGGATTGGGCCGCATGGACATGGCAGTTTGCTTGTTGATGATGTTTGGTACGCCGTGTATTGGGACTACAGTGATCTGCCGTCGGACACCTGGAAACAAACTGCCAGATCACTGTGGCTGGCCATGCTGTCTGAGAGAGGGGTGACGCCCACCACTGCAGATCATATATAGTTTGATGTCTTTGTCACCAGTTTGCAGGATGCGCCTGCGTGGCGAGAACAAAAGAAATTGGAAAAGGCTGAGCGTGCAAGCCAGAAGGAGGCGTCTGCCGATGCGCACGCTCTTGGTCTTGGCCCCAGCTCATTGGAGGGCCGGAAGCACACACTGACCAGCTACCTCATGGGTCCGAATGCAGTGGGCCGGCAGCCAAGCACAGGGACATGGCGCCCCACCAGTGGTCCTGCACCTCAGCGGCGCTGCAAGGCACCGGGTGGCACATGCTACGCGCCAGTGCCAAAGAACTGCAGCAAGGGAATGTGCACACCGCACTGCCTGAGCTTCCAAATTGCCTATGCACAGCGGTTTGCAACTTGTACGCCATGCAAATACAAAAAGTCTGGAGTTCGACACAGGCACACACCACGTGCCACTGATGCAACGGAGCTTGCACCTTGGATTGGGGACTGGCAGGGTCATTTGGATGAACCTCGCTGGAGGCACGTCGCGCAGAATGAGGAGGATGAAAATCAGGACAGTGACACCAGTTCTGTGATTGATGAGAACCCACTTGCTCAGCCGGAGACGTTGACTCAGCCGCAGTCATTGACTCAGCCGCAGACGTTCTCAGCACGAGCACCGCGGACACAGGACCTGCCACCAGATCATGCGGAAGAGGAGACCGTTGAGGCCTACCTAGAGAGGCTGTTGGGTTCAGCTCCGCGGCGCAATTCCTTGCCCAGACGCCCGGGTGACACACCATCTGAAGATGCTGGTTTTGCAGAAGCGCAGACCGCAAATTTGCTTGATGACTTACAGCAACTGCCGCCAGCAGAGCGCAGGCCCTTGGCGGATAGCGGCCGGTACATTGTGGAAGCCCCGAAGAAGAACTATCACTGCATTGTGTGCTATTGCTTTCTGTTGAACACTGCAGTTCTGCCTTGTGGACACACGATCTGCACAGACTGTGCAGGGAGGATCAGCCGGTGTCCACTGGATCGTGCTGTTTTTGTTGCTGCCAACACCCCCAGGAACCGCGCTGTTCAGGATGCTGTGGAAGAATTTCTCCTGTCGGAAGGGGCTCGTACTGCAGGCGCGAGAACTGGCAGCAGCAGGAGCTGCAATATTCTCTCTGGGATCCACAACAAGACCACCGACGAATCCGGATGCCATGCGACAGGCCAGATTGCGAGCCTTCATGCACCTGTTGCCACGGGATCCTCCTGGTGAACTAGCAGCAGATCCTCCTGATGCAGCAGCAGCGTGTCCTGATTCAACATGCTCACAAGTACCAGCACCAGCAGTGATTTCCAGAACGGTGGCTTCGTTGGACTCTGAGCGGTTGCGACAGCAGGAATGGAAGTGCACAACAGTGCAGCGTCGTGTGGAGCGGTCTGAGCAGCCACGTGCAGCAGCTGGAACATTGGTGCACGTCATGTTCAACGACGGCTGGTACGAGGGCCTGGCCGGTGGCGGTACTGTTGAATTCGGCGATGGAACAAGATTTCCCTGGAGCCGCATCCGCACCTGGCATGCAGCCAGCGACCACTAAGGTCAGCGAAGTACACCATTTTGGTAATATATTTAATTATTTTTTTTGTTTATCTGTTTTTTTGTTTGCACAGTGGCATGCACCATAGTGCAGCAGTATAACTATATATTTTTGTATGTCTATAACTTCTTTTATTGTTGATTATTTATATTATCGCACAGTGGAATACACCACAGTGCAGCTTCTTCAGACACACGCATCGAATGGCCATTCGTCTCTCTGCTCAGTGTAATGTCGCTGTGCCTTCGCAGTTTTCTGAGTGCGCCAGTCAATGACGGAGGAAAATAGTTGGCAGTTGGGGTTATGTGTCAAGTCATTTTTTTACCTTTCAGCATAGCAGGGAACAACAAAAAAGCATGCAGAGGTTCAAAAACCAGACGGTTGAACAGTTTCCAAAAAAAGAACACCATATTTTGAAAAAGCATTTATGTTTGTTAGGATACAAGCTGCAGTGGGTTTGAAAGCGTTTCTGGATAGAAAAAAATTGGAAATGGATTTTTGTTTGTTACGATAAAAGCTGCAGTGGGTTTGAAAACGGTTTCGGAAAAAAAATAATTGGAAATGCATTTCTGTTTGTTAGGATAAAAGCTGCAGTGGTTTTGAAAACGTTTCCGGATAGAAAACAATTGGAAATAGATTTTTGTTTGTTAGGATACACACACTTCACATCACATTGAAACACATGACATCACATCACACCACATCACACCACATCACATCAAGTCAAATCAAATATCACTGCACCAAATCACATCACATGAAATCGCATGGCAATACATGACATCCCATCACATCACACCACATTACATCACATCACGTCACGTCACGTCACGTCACGTCACGGCACGTCACGTCATGTCACATCACATCGCCTCTCATCACGTCACATCACATCACATCGCATCACGCGACACAAAACCACACCACACGAGATCACACTACATCACATGGAATCACGTCATGTCAAATTGCATCACATCACATCACATCACGTTGCGAACACCACATCCTATCAACTTATAAGGCATCACATCATATGGCATGAAGAAAGGTCAATTTGCATTGGTTCATACAAGGTCGGATCACATTACGTCCCCACACCTGCAAGGCACCGCCTGTTTATGAGACCTTTACCAATAACTGAAACTCCAGGTTAGGATTCCAGTTAGGGTTAAGGTTAGGGTTAGGGTTAGGGTTTCGGTTACTGGCATACGGCAAGATACGGCAGGGAAAGCAGGATACGGCAGTATCCGGCAGATACGGCAGGATACGGCAGGATACGGCAGGATACGGCAGGATACGGCAGGATACGGCAGGATACGGCAGGATACGGCAGGATACGACAGGATACGGCAGGATACGGCAGGATACGGCAGGATACGCGTATTACAGGAATACGGTCGTATTAGGGAAACCCCATTGTTGTTCACTAAAAAGGGTCCAAAGTCCTAAAGGGAATCCAAACAAAGCGCAGGGGTGTACGTCACCACGCCTGACGAAAAGTTGATGGTGAAGCCGTGCGGTTTCACCAATGCAGCCTCTGCCACTGGCACCTACACCACCACCGCTGTGAAATATGATCCAAGAGAAAGAGGTCTCCAGTGTTTTGAACCAATGAGGTAAGAAGGTTTTCAAAAACATTCTTTTTAGGGGGTTTGGCATCTCTTGCAGGGCTGAAAAATAGCGGTTTTCAGGTTGCTACTTAGCAATTTGTTGCTGTACCACGATAGGGGTTCAGTTGTGGGGAAGCCGTAATGAAAGTGCGCGGTTGAACTCGGTTGAACCACGGTTTCACTTGGGTAATTCAAGGGTACCTGATCCAAATGAGCACGTAAGGTAGAGGCTACTGCCTGAGAAAGCTCCTGCTGGGATTGCTGCAGCCCTGGACTTTGAGCTCGCAAGTCCTGCACTTGAGCCACCAGAGATTGGATGCAGGTTTCATAGTGCACCATACACCTGGGACCGTCACAGGTGTGCTTCCATTCAGCCTCCCCCCGTGTTTGAGCGGGGCCCCTAGAATGTCGAAACGAGGGACTCCCACCCCCGCGAGGAGGAGATGAACCTCCAACGCCTCTGCCAGCAGCCCCCCCGGCCACGGAGGGACCAGAGGGCCCCCCCGCAGGGCAAAACGAGGGTGTGCGCCGCGCAGCGACAGGTGCAGGCGCCCCCCCACTAGAGGAATGTTCCCCCCCCGAGCCCCCACCATGGGATGGTCGAATCAGGTACGGGATTCCGTTCAGGTACTCGTTGTATGCCCCCGGACTGGGTGACGGAGGAGAGGAAATACGACGGACAGGCTTCAGCTGCAGGGGTGGCAGTGGGGATTCCTCCACCACAATATACTGTGGCGACTTATGAACCACCGTAGATGATGGGGCTTGCGGATGGGAAGCAAAAACAGGCTCCGGGCCGGTCGCAACCTCTGGACCCCCCCCGCCCAATTGGGCAGCACCCGCGGTTGGGGGTCCTCCATAAGAAACGTAGTTGAGGGAGGAGAGACCAAATTTATTGGGAGTTGCTGAAACTTCCCCCACTGGATTCTCTCCCCCGCAGCACAGATTTTTAACCTTCGGCACAGCCGGGAAATCATCTACCAGGGATGGACGATCTTTCGTGCCACTCATGGGCACCGGGGACGTAGCACCAGCCCGTTCCTCCGTAAGCTCCGGAGATTCCATGACAAGACACGGGCGGTATTTGACGCCGCTCATAGGCACAGGGGATTCCTCCACCACAATGCACTGAGGGGCCGGAGAGTCCTCCACCATGTGGTAGTGGGGCGCCGGGGATTCCTTCACAAGCATGGGGCGATTCCTGGTCCCTGACATAGGTTCGGGCGGTGCAGCCAACGAGGCAACGGAAAAAGGGGAATGACGCAGTTCGTGATGTTCCAGCACCCCAATCTCCTTCTCCTCATCGCCGTTCCCCTGTTCCAACGCCAGGGGGAACCACAGGTCACACTCATCCTCCTCGATATGTGTGGGGGATTCCTCGATGACTGAAGGATTCAGCGTGGATCCGCTTGGGGGATAGGGATCAGACCGCAAAGAAAGGAGATTCCTCCACCAGGGAGGGACACCGGCGCGATCCGCTCATTGGAGTGGGTGACGATTGCACCATAGTGGGTTTCCGCCTGGTCCCCGACAGGGCCTGCTGGATTACGGCCACGGCTTCACGAGCCGGACCTGGATGACCATGGGGATCAGGTGTGAGCGGGCCCACCCCACGGTTTTTGGCGTCGAGTTGGTCAACAATAGGGCTGATGGGCCCTGTCGCAAACAGGTTCTTCCTGACCTGGGGCTCTGGCAACCCCCCTAGCGACAGAGGAGCGTCAGAGTGGACCACGATGGGGCCCATTGAGGAAGCCATCGTACCCCAGTCGGCAGTGCGCGAGGGTGCAGCTTTCGTACGCTCGATCACCCTAGCAGATGATTCGATCAATGCCCGATTCTCGGCGCTAATAAACGTTCCCGTGCCTGGGAAAGGCAACTGTGGTCCTCTTAGCTCTCTCTGAGGGTGACTGTCCAATCCCCCCCAAACCATCCCAGGTACACCAGGTGGATCTCGAGGATGGAGGGCCCCGATGGGAACATTCGGGGATTTCGGAGACTTGGAATCCATAGCCACTTGGGGCTTGGCCCGTTTTCGCGGCCCCTGCCCGGTCGATGGGGTCAGGGCCCAGGAGGTCCTGAGAGTGGGGACCTCCAAACCCTCAGCTATCCCTCCCGGGGAAGAGATTTTGACTTGAAGTTGGTCCACAATTTCGCGGACTGATCGCTTTCTGCGATGCCAAGCGCCCAACAGAGAGGAAAAACTTTCGCCTCTGCTGCCCTGAAACTAGACCGTATGGTCAGGAGCAGAGGTCGCAGTTGCATGGGCAGCAATATTGCATGGCAAAGGATACATAACGATGGTGTTGACAGAATAGTATCCTGCAAAGAGATATGGTTCACATAGCCAATTAAATACCTGATATGCACATATGAGAAATCCACCCTATTATCCACTAATTCATATACCTACAAAAGATCCAAGATCGTATGTTCCTAACAAGGGAATGGAATATAATATACATTAGTCCCATATATAGGGCCATACGATGATCCCTTAAGGGTAATATGCTACGGTAGGGTTGTGACCTGCTTCACCGCTCCACTCTCGCTTTTTTCGCCCTCCATCTCCCTGCAGGCTGGAGCAGGCTTCAAGTCAAGAAGCAAGTCAAGTCAAAGTCAAAAAACCAGAAAAAGACGACAAAGACGACACCAGCAACGACGGCGAGGTTGCGGGGTAGGAAGTAATCAGTAATGCCGAAATGGTCTTGCTGCGTGCCTGCGTGCCTGCATTGGGTAGTGTATAATTTCATTCACTTTCAAAACCCAAGGAGGTGAAAGCAAACAAACACAGGCAACAAACCAAACAAGGCAGCAGGACAGGACACCACAGCACCACACGGAAGCACAGCACCACGGGGCGAAGCACAGGGAGCAGGGCACCAAGAGATAAAACGATGTAAAATGAGATAAAATGGGGTGGTTGTCAGCTCCTGTCGCGCGCGCTGGACCGAAGCGCCAGAGTGAAAATATGGAATTTTCTGAATAGCTGAGATAAAGGGTAATTAGCACAAAAAAGGGCTAGGCAAGAAAGTGCGCGGCGAAACGCGGAAAAACGCGAAGGAAAATGTTTTGAGCTAAGTTAGTTGAATAGTTAACGCTGTAAAAACTGTAGCAAACGTAGGAGTATCACACCGTGCCCCTCGCCCACTAACACGCCGTATACGTAGAGAAAAACGCTCCGCGAGCAGCGCGTAAAAACCGAAAAAAATTTGTCTAAGACGCTACGCCCCTGAACTCGCGCCTCTCACTTTGTCTTCTTCTCCATGTACCTCCCCTTCTCGTTTCCACCCCACTCTCGCCGTTTTGCCCTCTGTCTCGCTGCAGGCAAGTCAAGTTGAGTTAATCTCAATAAAAGACGACACCACCAACGACAACGCCGCCGTCGAGGTCGCGGGGCAGCACGTAAGACTGCGACGCGGCAATGGTCTTGCTGCCTGCCTGCGTGCGTGTGTTGGGTAGTGTACAGCTTTCTAGTGCGAAACATTTCAATTTTTCTTTTTAAAATTTTTCAAAATCGATTTCAAAGTTGGAGAGACACATGCAGCAAAAGACAACACACAGCACAGCCCAGCAGCACAGCACCACAGGGCAGCACAGCACCATGGGACACAGCAAAGGAAAGGACAAGCACAAACACCACCGCAAACAGACGGCAGAGCACGACAGCACAGCACCACACGACAGCACAGCACCACAGAACACAACACAGGGGAGCAGGGCACCACAGCAAACCACACCAACCACAGGGAAGCAGGTCACACGGCCAGACAGGGGCACTGACACCGAAACACGCCACCAGAGGACAACTGCGGGCAACCGGACCCTGCCCGGACCACAGGACAACACAGGAAACAGGACAACACACCAGGGCACCAGGCACCACAAACAGCGCAGACCACAGGAACAGCACAACGCAAGCGCGCCAGAACAGCGCAGCACAGCACTGCACAGAGCGGAGAGGTCAGGGAACACGCAGCACAACACCTCAGGACACACACAGCACACACACACAGCACAAAGCACAGCGGCAAACAACAGCAGGCACCAACACACCACGGCAAAACAGACACAGCACAGAGCACACAGCGTGGGGGAACACCACAAAACACAGCGCCAGAAAGCACAGGGGCCCAGCACGACAGACAGCGCCCAAGGGCACAACACAGCAAGCAACGGCACCAAACGAGCGAAACAACACAACACGGCACAAAACAGCACAACGCCGGGCGGAGCAACGCGCGGCGACGCGGCGCAGCACCGCACCAAGGAACACAGCACAGCACGGCACACCACGCGGCATTGCAGATCAAAACCAACAGCAAACCACAACGCGAACAACGCAGTAAGACGACACACCCAGAGACACGGCAGAACACGCAGCGGACAGCACAGCACAAAAAAAAAGAAAAAGAAAACGGCCCCAAAGAGCACTGCACGGCAACCCACAACACAGCAAGGCGAGGCACCACAGCACAGCACGCAGCACAGAACAGGGCCACACGGCACCGCAAAACACCAGAAGGGAGGGCGGCACAGGGCGGCGATACTGGACAAGGCACAACGCGCGCACCAGAGGGGGGGGGAGGGGCAGCAGGCGGCGAGAACCGCCCACAAACGCCAAGCAAGGAGGCAGGAGCAAAGCAGCGGAGGAGAAACACGGAACACCTAGCGGAAGCGAAGACAACCGCGACACACACACCAGGGGCGGGGGAAAGGGCAGCAACCGCAAGGGAGCAGCCACAGGAGCACACGGAGAGCCGAGCAGCAGGAGACCAACAAAACAGACAGGGCGGGGGGAAAGGCAGAAAAAGCGGCAAAAAAACGAAAAAGCGAGAGGGGGGGAAAACAGGAGAAGGAGGGCGTGAGGAAAGAAAGACCAAATAAAGCAGGCCACAAGGAAAAAAAACCAAGGAAAAGAACAAAAAGGGGGGGGGACAGCGCCAGGGCCACGGGCTCCCGGGGCCGGAAACGAAAGAAAGCAAGAGACAAGGGAGCGCAGAGAGAGGGAGGAAAAAAAAGGAAGGCAAAGAAAAGGCCAAGCGGAGGGCAACCCCGGCCCAGAGGGCGCCGAGCAAAGCAGAAGGACAAAGGGGCCACAGGAAAGGTTGAGGCGCACCAAAACGCACCCAGGAGGCCGGCCCGCCTGACCCGGCCAAGAAAAGCACGCACACGCACACACGCCCGGGACCCGGGCGTGGCGTCCTCCGGCCCGCAAGGGGAGGTGTCCGCATCCACAGGAAACAGCCCCGGTGCGGCGGACGAGTCGCCTGTGGAACGACGGACGGTATGGGAAACCGGACGAGTCAGTGACCGGGTCCGCACACGCAAACCACCGCAGCGCACGCAGCCCGAGACAGACGCCGGATGGGCCCGCCAGGGACAACCCCGTGGCGGGGCCCCGAACGGGTACGACGCAGAGCGAGCCCAGCGCTCCTGCCTCGTCGGGGGCCAGCGCCAGGCACATTGTGCCCAGTTCTCGGCTGGCCTCCGCGTGCCCCGCGCAGCCGCCCAGTAAATCCGGGGGCGAAAGCCCCCCGGGATGGGGGAAGGCACCACGGTGTCGGGAAAGCCAATTTGCGCACCGAGAGCGACCGGACCAGACGAGGCGCGCCGCACCTCGTGGGGCCACGAGGCACGACAGAGGGGCACGCCGTCGGCCACAACAAAGGCACACGGACGGGTGCCAAGCAACACCGGCCGACCGGGACCGCAAACCCGGACAGCGTGCACAACACGCAGCAAACCTTGCACGCGAACAGGGGTCACGCCACACTCGCTGCCGTCCAGATGGACGTGTGCGCACCCGGTAGCGAACCCAGACCCTACCGGCTAGAGAACAGCCGCCGTCGGGATGGATGTGTTTGACCCCGGAGGGTACACAGCCCCTGCCAGCTATGAAACGGCCGCCGTCCGGATGGGCGTGTGCGCGCCCGGAGGGTACAAAGCCCCTGCCGGCTACGAAAAGTCGCCGTCCGGATGGACAAGTGCACGCCCCGCAGCGACGCCTGGCACACGCAACACAGCACACCCAGCGCGCACACCTCTGAACAGGAGCCAAGTGGCCCAGGAGACCGCACACACAACACAGAGCAAAACACACCGAGCGAGCGCACCGGTGAGCAGGAGCCAAGTGGCCCATGACACTGCGCACCCGACACAACACGCCGAGCAAGCACACCAGTGAACAGGAGCCAAGTGGCCCAGGACACCGCGCACGCAACACAACACACAGGACGTGCGCACCGGTGGACAGGACCCAAGTGGCCCAGAACATCGCACACACAGCACAACACACGGTGCGTGCGCACCGGTGAACAAGAGCCAAGTGGCCCAAGACACCGCACGCGCAGCACAACACACCAAGCGTGCACACTGGTGAACAGGAGCCAAGTGGCCCAAGACACCGCACACCAACACAACACACGGAGCGTACACGCCGCTGAACAGGAGCGAAGTGGCCCAGGACACCGCACACACAGCACAACACACCGAGCGTGCGCACCGGTGAACGGAGGACAACTGGTCCAGGACACCACACACGCAACACAACACGCCAGGCGAGCACACCGGTGAACAGGAGCCACGTGACCCAGGACACCGCACCCGCAATACAACGCACCGAGCGAGCACACCGGTGAACAGGAGCCAAGTGGCCCAGGACACCGCATACGGAACAGAACGCACTGAGCGTGCACACCGGTAAACAGGAGCCAAGTGGCCCAGGATGCCGCACACGAAACACAACAGGCCGAGTGTGCAAACCGATGAACAGGAGGTAGGTAGGTAGATAGGTGCGGTCGGTCGTGGAGAGGCGCCCCACGGTTCCCACTGGTGGCGTCCATGTGACGAACAGGAAGAGGGTCCGTGCATGAAGAGGGGAGGCGGCTTACATCCCGCTAGAACTGACTGTTGGCCCCCAACAAAGCGGCCCTGATCGCCGCCGGCGTGACTTGCTTGTCTCGCCAGGAGGGTGTTCCCCCGTGCTTGCGCACGTCCCCTCCTTTGGGCGGAGAGAAGGTCTCGTAGTTCAGCGGTCATGCACGTGACGCCTGAACTAAAGGTGCTCGGTTCGAATCCCGGTGGAGGCCGATCGCAGTATCCTAGGCGCTAGGGTGTCGGTGACCCCGCGAGCCGGAAGGGAAGCTGCGTCGGTTCGAACCCCGTTGGGGGCGGAACGCAGTGTCCTAGGCGCTAGGGTGTCGGTGACCCCGCGAGCCGGAAGGGATGCTGCGAGGGACAGGTAGGGATCACTGATACGCTGGAGTTCGGAGATCGCCCGAGCAACTTACCTTTACCTTTACCCTCCTTTGGGCGGAACCCTAGAGGTTCACCGGACTTCCTGACGTATCCCGTTTCCAAGGCATGCATGCACGTTCTCGGTACTAGGGTTCCGAGGCGCTTGGGTGTCGCACGCTCCGCCTCGAGTCCGAAAGCAGCGCAGGCCTTAGGAACCAGCCTTACCCCGGGGCTCCGGATCTCGTTTGGCCGGGTCAGCTGCATGGCACGGGCTGCCTCAGTGCCTGGGCTGTGGACACTGGGTGTCCTACTGTTGTGTGGCGTTTGTGTTTGGGTCCGGGTTGTGCTTGGGTGTGGGTTTAGGTAACCCCGCCAGTCCTGGCTGGGGTCTGCGGCGGGTGTGTTTGGGTAGGGTTTGTGGTGCCGCTCCTCTTTTGCCGGCTGGGGTTTGTGGTGTTTGTGGTTGGGCTTAGGTTTCGGCCTGCTTTTGACACGTGCATGGTTGCATGCGTGCTCCGTCTGCACCCCGCCGTTTCCGGTTCCGGTGTGTGGTGCGGGCGTGCGTGTTGGGGTTTGGGTTTCTGCTGCGCCCCGCCACTCCTTGGGGGGTGTTGGGGTGCGTGTGTGCTCGTGCGCCCGTCCCGCGCGGTCTTCGCACCTCCTGGTTAGGGGTGCTGTGCGGGGGTGCGTGTTTGTGGGCACGCCCCGCTTGTTCCCCGCCTTTCCTGGACGGTGTGTGCTGTGTGGGCGTGCGTGCTGGGCCCGGGTCTCAGCTGTGCCCCGCTCTTCTTGGTTGGGCTGTCGGGGTGTGTTTTTTTTTTCCGGCGTGTCTTGCTTTGGCTTTGTGGTGTTCGTCGCTGGCCGTCCCTGTCCCGGGCCTTGTGGTCCCTGTCCCCCCATCCCCCCTCTTTCGGGCTGGGTTGCTGGCTCCTTTTTTTTTTTCCAGCGCGGCGTGTGTCTGCGCGTTTTGGTTGTCCCCTTTTCTGTTGGGCCGCTGTTCCTGGCTTGGTGTTGCCGGTTTTGGCTGGGTGGTCCCCCTGTGCCCCTTTGGAAGTCCTGTCTTCGGTGCCTTCTGGGTGGGGAGTTTGGCCGCCTCTTGTGGTGTTGGCGCGCGGTTTGGTGGCTGTCGGCCGTTCCCTCGTCCCCCCCCCTCCCCCCCTGTTGTTGTTTTTTTTTTGGGGGGGTCTGCCTGTTCCTCCCTCTGCCTTCCCTGGGCTGGCGCACGCACTGGCCCGCATTCAGTGAGGTCTTCCGGGTTGCTGTTGGCGGTTGCGTTCTGCTTGGCCGTGTCCCGGCCCCATGGGTCGGTTGGGTTATGTACACGTTGGGCTCGGCGCCCCTTCCTGCCGGGTTAGGTCCTGGCTCTACCGGCTGGGCGGCTATGCCAGGCGGCTTCGTGTGGCTCTGGGTTAGGGGGCTGGGGTTGTCCGTGTCCTTTCTCCTCCGCGGTGCCGGTCTTAACCTTCTGGTTGGTCCGCCACCGCTGTTGCCGGGCGCGCGGTGGCCCCGTGTGTGGCCCGCGGTACCGGTGTGTGGCGTGCTGGTGCGGCGCCTTCCGGGGTGGGCGGTGGCTTGTTTCGGTTAGTCCTTCAGGTTAGGGTCAGCCGTGCTGTGTTGTGCCGCTCTGTGCCGCGTCGCGTCGCGTCGCGTCATGCTGTGGCCCGTTGCGCTTTGGGGTGCGTTGTTGTGGCGCCTTGCACTGTGGCGCGCTGCGGTGCGGTGTGCCGTGCTGTCTCGTGTTGTGCCGTGGTGGGTCGGTGGAGGTCAGCCACGCCTGTGTTGTGGTGCGGAGTGCGGGTCGGAGTGTGGCTGGCTGGTGGCTGGGGGTTGTTGTTAGGTGTGGCTGGCTCGCTGGGTCCGTGTTGTGGGGGCCTAGGCCTGCCGCCCGGGCTGGTGGGTCGGGTAGGTGTTCGTGGGGTTGCCCTTCCTGGGGGCCTGTGCCTTCAATCCCGTGTCCTCTGGGGGTCCTGGTCCCTAGCCCTGGTTGCTGTGGCCGTGCCTTCGTCCTCTTCCGGCGCCTGTGAGGTGCCCTTGTGGCAGCCGGGGTCGTTGCCTGGCGGTGAGGGCGTGGTGGTGCACCGCGTGGCAGTGTTCCCTACGGCTTCCTCTGTGGGTGTTGCCCGCTCTCCCCGTGTAGGTGTGCCTTCCATCCTCCGTGTGGTTTCCGGTGGCTGGTGGGTGTGCGCTGGTGTGATCTGTACGGTGTCGGATTCTTGCTTCGACGGTGCGTGTTGGGGGTGTGCGTCCCCGGGAGTTGTGCGGCATTCGCTAGGGGTCGGGCGGCGCTGGTCCCTCCGTCGTGGTATGCCCTTCGTGGTTTTGGGTCGTGGCGCCTGCCGTGGTGCCCTCTTCCTCTGTGCCTCGGTCCCCGCTCCTGCCCCTTTGTGGTCCTTGGGTGGTTTCCTGCCCCCACTTTGTGTTCCTTCCGGTGCCTCGTCCCTATGAGCGCCTGCCCCTCACCTGAGGCCCCTCCGTGCCCCTTTGCCTGAGTGTCCCTTGCTGCCCCTTGCCCTCCCCTTGCCTGTGCCCTTCCCCTTCCCGGTGTGGTGGTGGTGGGCTGGGGGGGGGGCGCCGATGGCCCAGGCCTGTGGGTGGGTGGCCTGGAGCCATTGGCGGAGGGTTCGGAGGGTGTAGGGAGGGCGGAGGCCCTGGACTGTGTCGCGGAGGAGGGCCTCCCATGCCGCTTGCGGCATGATTGCCTCCGGGGCGGACTCTTTCGGGTCGGCGGGCGTGCGGGTGCGCACCTCCTCGAATGTGTGCACCATGTGCACCCCTTCTCGCCTTCCCGCACCCCCGGCCAACTTCACCCAGCGGCAGAGCTCCTGCAAAGCGGGGGCAGACCACCAGGCGAGGTGGGCGGGGGCACGGGGGGGGGAGGGGTCTGAGCTCGAGGTCCTGGAGCAGCGGGGGGAGGACGTGGACCTGCGGTGGTGGCGGGGGTTGCGGTGCCTCGGAGAGCGGGAGCGGCGGTGGCGGGGGCTGGGGGTGGAGGACGAGTACGGGCGGAGAGGGGAACGGGACGGGGAGGTCGACATAAGGCGGCGGTGGTGTGCTTGGCGGCGCCTGGGGGAGCGGGAATGGTGGTGGCGGGGGCTGGGGGTGGTGGATGGGTATGGGCGGCGGGGAGAACGGGGAGCCCTGTCGGGGCCTGTGGGGGGAAGGGGAGGTGGACGTGGGGCGGCGGTGGCGTGCCTGGCGGCGCCGGGGGGAGCGGGAGCGGTGGTGGCGGGGGCTGGGGGTGCGGGTCGCGTACGGCCGGAGAGGGGAGCGAGAAGTCCGGTGGGGCCCGTGGGGGGAGGGGGAGGTGGACATGGGGCAGCGGTGGCGCGCGTGGTGGCGCCTGGGGGAGCGGGAGCGGCGGGGGCAGGGTCCCGGGGGGTCTTGGTGGCGCCTTGGGGAGCGGAGGCGGCGCGAGTGGGTGGTTGAGGCGCGGTGGCGGTGTGGGGAGTGTGGGCGCCGGGCGCGAGTGTGCCGTGCTGAGGGGGAGCGGAAGCGCCGCCATTTGCGGGACCGGGCCTCATCGCTCGAGTCGGGCCAGTCAGGAGGTGTTGGCGCTTCCTGAGGGGCCTCGCGTGATGCCGCCTGGTACTGGGAGGGGGGGGGGAGGTCCCCCGTCCTCCATGGATTCGCCACATAGGGGTGTGGTGGCGGCAGCGGCCGGTGGTATGGGTCGAGTGACTGTCCCTGGCGGGATTGGGCCCCGGGGACCCCCTCGGCGTGGATGTGGTGGCCGGGGGGATAGGGTGGCTTTTACGGAGGGGGTGGCCCCTGCTGGTAGATGGGGTATGCGGGTGGAGCGCTCGGTGGCTGCCATCCCATACGCTGGTGCCTTTCATGCACGGGGGGTTGTTGCCCGGTGGGGTAGGGTGGTGGGCAGTGGTAGTGGTCGGGGTGGTGTTGGTTGTGGTGGTGGTGGGGCCGCTGGTGGTGGTGATGTTGGTAGTGGTGGCGCTGGTGTTGCGGGTATGGCCCTAGGACCCCTTGTGGGTATTCCGGTCCCCCTTGTGGGGATGGGGGTCGGGCATCGTGCGCAGCCCCTGGGGCTGTACCGTTTGAAGCGCCGGCGAGGCGGGTCCGGGGCCGCGCTTAACGGTGATTGTGGTCGAGGGGTCCCACGTCCGAGGGTCGGTCTGGCTGGCGGCGGTGGTGGTTTGTGGGGGGTGGATGACGGGGCGCTTGGGGATGGGGATGTTGACGAGGGTTTGGAGGGGGTCGTGTTGGGTGGCCGCCTCTGCGGTGGCGGCGGCCTCTGGTGGGAGGGGGGCGTGGGTTTTGGTGGGTGGGGGGTCCTGGCTTGGGTTAGGGTTTGGGTTAGGGCGGTGTCCCTTGGGTATGTGTCGTTGCGTTTGTGGTGTTGTCTGTGCTCGTTTGGGCGCCGGCTTGGGTTTGGGGTCGGGTTCGGGGTTGGGGTCCGGTTCCAGGTTGAGAAGGACCTCTGTCTGGAGGTGTGAGGGCGCTGGTGCCGGGTCGGGGGTCCTCCCGGTGCATTACCGGGGTGCCTGAGTCGCCTGTGTGGGAGTCGGGGGGTCGGTGCGTGCGGCCGCGGCTTTGGCTTTTGCCGTGGCCTTGTGGATGAGGGCGGCGGGGAGGGGGGGGTCGGAGGATGAGGTGGAGGAGGTGCATGAGGCTGAGAATGAGGAGGAGATGGTGGACGCGGGTTGGGCTGTGATACGCGCAGTCGCGGGCTTGTGGGCGGCGGCTTCTGCTGCGGCCACGGCAGGGAGGATGGAGGGCATGTCCTCGGGTTGTAGGTTTGGGGCGGGCGGCTGGGGGGGCCCGGTGGTGACCTGGTGGCCCGGCGGGCCGATCTGGTCGGCAGCGGCGGGGGAGGGAGGCGCGGGGCTGTGGGCTTCTCCTTCCGGGCTTGGCTGGGCCGGGGTCCTGCAATGTGTGAGGTTGCGTGGGTTGGCATCCGCGGGGGGGAACAGTTCGCGTTCGCTGCATTCGGGGGCCGGGGGGGGGTGGGCCTGGGTCTTCTGGGGTGTGCGCAGGGGGGGGTGTGCGGGCCACTGGGTGGGGTGGGCGTGCCGCGGGGCGCGGGGCTCCCTCGGTGGGTGTGTGCGGGTTGTCGAGTGTGGGGGGTGGTGACGGGTGTCCGGCGGGTGGGTCTGTGGCGGCCGTGTGCTGGTGTTCGGGCGGCCGGGGGAGGCCCGTGTCGCGGGGACCGGGGGTGCGCGCGATGGTGGGCGTGTGTGGGTCTCTGGGCGAGCAGCGAGAGGCGGAGGGCATGGGCCGGGAATGCGCGGTGGGGTGTGCTGTGTCGTTGTATGTGTCCGCTCGCAGGGGCGCGCTTGCGTGGTCAGTTGTAGGCCGGGCGGTTTGGAGGAGAAGCTTGCCGTCTTCTGCTGCCGCGGCAAGGATTTCGCAGAGGATCTTGCGTATCTGGTGGACCTCTTGGTCAGTGGTGGGAAGGGGGTATGCTAGCTCTGGGCTAAGACCCACGCGGCTGAGGACACTGTGGATGGCGTGGTACCCGCAGGTGAGGGAGTGCTGTGGTCTGGGGGGGGGATAGGGTTGCGTGTCCGGGCCCGCCTCGATTTCCGTGTGGGCGGTGGAGATGGCCCAAATCCAGGGCACGGTCCCCGTGGGTGGCCAGGGGCGCTGGATCAAGTGGCTCAGGCAGAGCATGGCCAGTCCCAGGTGGTAGCGCGCCTTTCCTGAGGTGATTTGGGCCAGGGCACGGGCTGGGGGCTTGTCCCCCGGCTGGAGGACGCCCCTGAGGCTTCTGTGCGGGCTGGTGGGGTCCCCTACTGCCCCTGGTGGGGCGGCCCCCTGGGGCGAGCATCGTGTTTGTCCCTTTGACGAGCCATCGAGGGCCGGGGGACGTAGCTGTGGCGGCTACCACGTAGTAGTGCCCGCGCTCCAGGACTGTACACCAGACCTCCGGCGGGGGATGGTCACTGTCTGTAGGTGGGGGAGGGAGGCCGTCGTCCGGGGTGCGGTAGCCGGCGGGACGGAGGGCGGTGTCCCGGGTTGGTGCGGTGGCCTGTTCCCACTGCTCCGGGTTGTTCGGGTCCGCTGGGTGGTCCTTCTCCGCTGGGGCCCGTCGTAGGCGTTAGCCCCTAGACGTGTGACGTTGATGTCGGCGTCGTGTGTCAGGGCCTGGCTCCACTCGATGGGGGGGATCCAGACGTGCTGGCCCTGGGTGTGTTTGCGGGCTCACCAGAGTACGAGGTCTACAATGGCCTCGTCGAGGCCGTTGCCTGGAGTGGCGATGTCCCGGAGGGCTTTGACGCTGAGCTTGGTCCAGTCCTCTTGTAGGCGGTACCAGCCAAGGGGAGTGGTCAGGGCCCTGTCTTGGAGGGCTGCTCAGAGGAGGTCGGGGTCGCGGATGGTGGCAGGTGTGAGGGGGGGGGTGCCCCGGGTCCGGGGGGGGTGGGCTGGGTGGGTTGCCGGGGTCTTGCGCGTCTACGTCGACGTATGGTTGGCTCTGGTTGGGCTCGGCCGGGCTGGGCGGTGCCGGGTGGCTTCTTGGGTGAGAGATGGGCTTTGGGGCGCTGTGGTGGTGTTTAGGAGGCCTGCGGATGGAGATGGGGGGCGCGTGCGGGGCGCGGAGTTGGTTAGCGGACGTCTGGGTCATGCACGGCATGGTAATGGATGAGACGCTGCATGTGTTCCCTGGCGGTGGGGTCGGTGAGTTGCTCCGTGTGTGTTAACAGGAGGTGTTTGCGGTGTACCATTTGGGCCGCTGCTCTGCGGACTGCTTCTAGCTGGAGGTGCGCTGCCGCCTCCATGGGGCTTTCCTCGTGTTTGGTGAGGTGTCGGTGTAGGGCCTGTGATACCGCCCCTCTCATGGTGGCTTCCTTGACCAGGGGATCCCGGAAGAGGTGTTCGGTGGCCTGGTGTGCGTGGCTGTGGGTTGGCCAGCCTTCGTGTTGTCGTAGGGTTTCTGCCGGGGACCAGCCCACTAGCGTGTCCCTGCCAGTATGGAGGGGGCATCGCTTGAAGTGTTTCCAGTCCTCCGGGGTGGTGTGGTCGCACAGGGAAAGGGGTGTGTTCTTCGGGGACGTGGATGTGTTTGCAGGCGAGCCATCTGGCGACCCTGGTGAGCTGGATGCATCGCTTTAGGAGGTGCGCTGGGACGTTTGCTGGGCGCAGTGCTGAGTGGTAGAGGGGGATTTGCAGTCTCTCCTGGAGCTCCTGGATGTGTGCCCGGCTGTCTGCGTTGCCGAGCACGCGGGCAAGATGTTGGATGGGGTTGGGGTAGTGGTATGCTCTGTCATGGGAGGAATAGGGGGCACTCTCTGGTACCCAGTCCGGGGTCTGATGGGGCTCGGGTACGGGGGGTATGTGTTGGAGGTGTGTGTGGTTTCGGCCGAGGTCAGAGATCTGGAGAGTTGGCAGGTGCGGTGTGCGCTGGTGTACTGCCTGGTTGTCGACCTTACCATTTCCGTATCCGTGCCTGTGGGACTCTTGTTTCACGATGTGGAGTTGGACGTAGGGGGGAAGGCTGCGGAGGGCTTTCCAGAGCAGCAGTGCCTGAGTGCTGAGGCTCGTTGTGGTGGCTTTGTGGAGTGGTTGCCTTGCTTTGCGGAGGAGCAGGTGTGTGTCGACAGTGGCGTCTACCACGAACCAGACCCGGACGATGTGCGGGAGCCGCGCGGGTAGGTGGGCCGCGATCTCGGCGATGGCGTCGGCCATGGCCCCGAGATCCGCGTGGGAGGAGGCCCCGTAGGTGGTGTGGCCCGTGTGGTGGTCCATGTGGTAGTGTCCCCGAGTGTGGGTTAGCTGCAGGGTGGCCCCCCTGGTGATGGGCGTGAGGGCGGATTCGCCTGAGGCGTCGGTGAACAAGAGCCGGTCCGCCAGTGATGGTTGTGGGAGGCGGCATGGGTTCATGGGTAGGTAGGCGTATATGGCGAGGCCCGTGGTGAGGTGGGCCACTGGGGTTGTGGGCTGCAGGACGGGGGTGGCGTACACCCCTATTCCTTTGGAGATGATGTGTTTTGCTTGGGGGGACATGCCTTTGAGTCCCTGTTCCAGCTGTCCTTGTGTGAGGTAGGATTAGATGTAGTGGAGGATGTAGGCTGTGTCTGGGTTTGGTTCGTGGCATGTGAGGGTTTGTGTTCTGTGCTCCGGTGTGTGGCAGGAGTGGTGGAGCGGATAGTAGGGGTGCTCGTGCTTGCCTGTTCTGCCTGGTTCGTACATGCTGTAACGGATGGCGACCCCTGCCGGGTCGGGGCGGGGCCAGGTGAGTGTAGTGGTGAAGAGCCATTTGGGCGTGTGGTCGGGGTTCCACGCTACCGTGAAGTTGGTGTCAGGGTGGTGGAACCATGGGGCTACCCATGCGTAGGCCTGTGGTGGTAGGTGGGTTGTGGGGTGGGTGTGGTGGCGTGCTATGAGGTGTAGTACGGGCCATGGCGTGGTTGGTGCCTCGGGGTTACAGGCCCAACATGTGCGTGGCATGCTCTGGGAGTCATGGGGGACCTTTGGTAGGTCTTGGGCGGTCATGTGGTGCTTCGGTATGCGCCATTTTGCCCCGTGGTGGATGATGGTGGTCTGTGTGGGTTTGGCTTCATTCGGGACCAGTAGTAGGGTTAGTGGTGGGACTGGGCCCGTCACCGGGGGGACGGGTTCGTGTTTCGAGCCGGTGGGGCGGGGTTGCTGCTTTTTGAAACCTCGGTAGGCTGCCCGCATGTCTGTGCTTCCTGGCAGAGTGTCGCCCACTGCTCGTGCTGTCTGCGTGAAGTACCGGTGGAAGAGGCGGTTTTTTGGCCATCTGGGAAGTTGTAGGAAGGGGGTGTTGTGTGCTCCGCTGTGGTGAAGGACCCGCATTTGTGAGAGGGTGATGTATACTACGGTGATGGAGGCCCCGACAAGGTCTATGGTGTGGATGGTGCCCTTGGGGTGATGGTGGAGGTCCCCGCAGAGGACCGCTAGAGGCCCTTCCTCTGGGCACGTCCGGTTGGTGGGTATGGCGTGGTGTGGGGATGGGAGGAGAAGCTGCAGGTGATTCCACAGGCACCTGTTCATGTCGGTGGACATGCCCTTCTGGTGGAGTACCCAGCGTGGGCATGTGTTGCGGGCCCGCCGTGCGGCTTGGAGGCGGATTGTGGTGACCTCGCGGACCTCTGGCGAGTGGTTGTGGGTCATGCGGTGAAGGAGGAGGGGGGTGTGTCTGGTGTAGGCCGCTTTCACCTCATCCCCTATGGCGTCCCCATAGTGGGGCCATGCCGCTCGGATGGCGCGGGTGGGTATGGAGGTGGGCCAGCCCCCGTGTGCTGCCCATGCCTTGGTCACGGCGCGTATGGCAGGTTGGAGGGCGGTGGTCGGGTGTGTCAGGTGGAGTGCTTGGAATCCTATGGAGGCGTTCAAGACCCAGGTAGAGTGAGGTAGTACGCCAGGCTTTGGTGGGACAGGGAGAGGGCCTTGGTGGTCGGGGATGCATATCTGGCGAGATGGGCGAGGTGTGATGGCAACTTGGGAGGGAGGGTGGCGTCCTGAGGGTTGGCGGCCTTGATTACCCCCAGGTGGGTGGTGGTTGTCACGACTTGCATGGGGGCCCTTGTGGCCCTAGGGTGGGGGGTGTGGCAGACCCCTTGATTATGGCCACTGACATTGTGGGGTGGACGATGAGGTTGTTGTGGGAGAGGTAGGAGATGGTCACGTCCAGCAAGTCGTTGAGCTGTTGGGTGACCGTTGGCCCGGGGTCCGGGGCATGGGGTTCGTGTGGGGTGTGTACGACTGTGAGGTTGATGTCGTCCGCGAAGCCCACCAGGGGGGAGAGGAGGGGGTGAGGTGCGTAGGCCGGGTAATCCTGTTCGATTGCGAGGGCCAGGGGGAGTGTCACGAGGAGGTACAGGAAGGGGCCTTCTGCTCCTCTTTGGGGGACCCCGCTGCCTGGCTCCAGGAAGGGGGTGAGGCCTGCTCCAGTGCGGACCGTGTGTTTGCGGGTGCGGATGTAGCCGGAGGCGAAGTTGTAGATGGGGAGGCCTAGGTGTTTCCACACCGCCTCCAGGAGGAGCCAGGGGGTGTTCGGGTAGGCTCCTTTGACGTTGAGGGAGGCGATGATGAGGTCTACCGGGTCCATGTCGGCGATGGTGTCCTGGAGGAAGATGGCCTCGTGTGGGGACCGGCCTGGGATGGCCCCCCAGAGGCTGGCGGGTATGTGGAGGTCCAGGTCGGGGCGGATGCGGCGTAGGAGGATGGTCCAGACGATTTCGACCTCCGTGACTGCACAGACTATGGGGCGCCAGCTTTCTGGGTTGGCCCGGTCTCCTCTTTTTGTAGAGGGTGCGGACAACGTTTGCCCAGTCTGGTGGCAGGGGGGTTTGCCCCGTGACAATGTCCCAGAGGCGGTGGGCGAGGATGCGGAGGAGGTGGGCGGGGAGGTGGTTGTATGCCTCCGCAGGGAGGCCGTCGTAGCCTGGGGTTTTGTGGTGCCGGAGACTGTGGATGGCCTTCCGGACTTCGTGGATGGTGAAGGGGCGCTTTTCCAATTGCTTCCTCTGGGCCTGGTTGAAGACCTGAGGGAGGCGGTCGATTTTGGCCTGGGTGTCCGCGTCCAGTGTGTCTTGGGTGGGCGTGTGTTGTCGGAGGAAGCTGTCTTGGGTGGCTTGGAGCACTGTGGCTGGGTCCTTGGCGAGGGAGCGGTCTTCCTGTCTGACCGTGGTGATGGTGCGGTGGCCGGTGTTGGTCATGGCGTCGTTTAGGTGGCGGATGGCCTTGTAGGGGAGTTCATGTTGCGCATACCGCTCGTGTTCTTGGGCGATGCGCTGCTGCCTTTGGATGTGCCACCGCTGCAGGTCTGCCCTGCTGTGGGCTATTTGTGCCCTGCAGTGGTGTATCTGGCGGCGGGTTTTGGGGGTGTTGGTGTGGAGGAGAGCCGCCAGTGGTAACTTCGCATGCCAGAGGTCATGGAGCATATCCCCTAGGGCCATGGGTGGTCGGTCGTCGTCAGTGTTGGGGTGTTGCTGGAAGCCGCAGGCGACAGCGGCCGTGCGCATGGCTGTGAGTAGGTCGGTGGGGTCCGGTTGGATACGCCGGGCGCGGTCTATGGCCCTGTGATATTGGGACCAGGCCTGTTTGTCGTGCAGTCGGGGCATCCTCAGGGGGGGTGGTAGGCCTTGGTCTGCATCCTCTGGGGGGCTGGGGGGAAGGTAGGGGATGGTGAGGCGGATGTGCAGGGGGCTATGGCCTGTGGGTTCCAGCGGGAGGGGTCCATATCGGGCCTCCGCCCGGATGATGGTGGTGGGGTCGCCATAGCATACGTCCATGCGGGAGGGGGCGGCTTCTGTTTGGTGGGGGAAGTGGGATGGTTGCCCTTCGAGGTTGGCCGTCAGGTCCACGAGCCCCAGCATTTCGATGGTGTCGCGGACTGCATGGTCCTGGGGTGTGGCCTGTCCCTCTCGGTCCGCCCGGGTGGGGGCGGCGTTCATGTCGCCGATGATGATTGTGGGGGCGAGCATGGCCATCTGGCGTTATGCCTCGGCCAGGGCTTGGAGGAAGGGTTCCGTGGCGTCGCCGAAGGGGACGTGGGCGTTGATGACGTTGAGTTGCCATCCGTCCCTGACGACCTCATAGACGCCTAGCCTCCCTGGGATGCTGAGGTGGTGGACAAGGTGGACGTGGATGCCGGTTCGGGCGTACAGGGGGGTCCCCTTGTGCCAGTAGCATTTGTACGCTTTCTGGTCCGGGGTATATATGGGGGTGGTTTCTGGGGGGTCGTCGCATTGTAGTCCTTGTTCCTGGTAGGCGAGGAGGTGAGGAACCCACCCCGGCCCCTGTGCCATCAGGAGCTCCTGGAGGGCGGTTGTGGCATCCTTGGAGTATGTGACGGTCGGGTGGTTGAGGTCGAGGAGGTTGACGGTGGCCTCGGTGGGGGCGGGCCGGGGCTGTGGAGGCTTGTGCCCTCGGCTTTTGCCCCGTCAGGGAGGGGGACTGGGGCCCCAGATTTTTTGCCGGGTGGTGGGCGCTTTGGTAAGCGCGGCGGGGGGAGGCCTTGGCTCCACTCCGGGCGGAGCTCCCCAGTGTATTTGGTGCCTCTGTGGGCCTTGTTCTCGTCGGTGCGGAGCCGGATGGGGTGAGCGTTGGTGAGCTCCAGGGTGTGGCCCTCTGGCTTGTCCGGGGCACTGCTGCCTCCGTCTAGCTCCTTTTGGCAGTGCCAGACCACCCGGATCTGTGGCCCTCCGTTGTCTGCCAGGTCGCGGAGGCGGTACTGGATTGTGCCCTCACACCAGATCCAGTCCCCCGTGTGGTGCTTGCGGAAGGGCTCCTGGACCTTCGCGCCCTTTTCGAATCCTGGGTACGCCTCAAGTGGGGGCGGTGCCCGTGGCGGGAGGGAGGATGATGAGGATGCCTGGTCCGGGTGGGGTGGTGGTAATGATGGGAGGGAGGATGACGAGGATGCTTGGTCCAGGTTTGCCGGGTGGGTCGGGGGGGGTGCGGGGGATCGGGAGGTCGCTGCTTTTCCGGCTTGGTTGGGGGCGGGTGCGCCCCTTTTCCGTCTCGCTCGCTTGGGTGGGACCGCAGGTAGTGGGGCTGGGGGGGCGTGGGGTTTGAAGAAGGGGTGCGTTGCTTGCTGGCCCGGATCCCTTAGCGGGGGTTCTGCCGGCGTTTGCATGGTCGCTGTCGCGTGGCTGCGCGTGAGGTGGGCGAGCCTGCGCAGTGCCCAGTGGAGGACCCACCATTGGGCGTCCGCTTTGAGGATGTGCATGGCGGGTTGTTGGGGGGGCGTGTCCAGGGTATCCCACGATGCGACGGCTAGTTCTATCCTGGAGGGGTGGAGGTGTCGGGTGGCCCTGCGGCTTAGGGGTTGATCGATGTGGAAGGGGCTGACGGGATCTTTGGGGACTTGCGGTGGTGGGGGCATCGCTGGAATGGCTGTGGGGTCCCAGTGGCGTTCGTGGGCGGCGAGGGAGTATAGGGCGGCGCTGATGATGTGGTGGGCTTGCCCCTCCAGGACGATGTGGCGCTCCGTGCCGAAGTCCTTTGGTAGGTGGGCTGTGCAGTGGACGGTGATGTGGGCTAGGGCGCGTTAGTGGGCCTTTTTTCCCCGGTCTGTTGCCTGCGTCCGTTTGTCCCCCGGGATGTGCTGCTGTTGGTGTTTTGGTGGGGGCGGTACCAGGGCGAGGGATTCTACTCCGTGGAGGGGGATGGCGTGTTCCCTGGACCTGTTGGGCAGGATGTATATGCCCGGGTCTCCTGGTACGGTGCCAAGTTACATGTTGCCCGTGATGGTGGGGGCCGGGAGCGGTTGGCGCAGGGGCGAGGTGCATGGGGTGGAGCAGGGCGGATCATGGTGCTCACACCGGGGGTGGTCGACGCCGTACGGGGTGACGTGTACGGCAAAGGGTCCGACGGCGCGCTGGAGTTTGTGGGGTTGGATGTTGTTGAGGCGCGCCACCGCCCGTGTGTGGGAGCACCCTTCGCTGACCCGGACGGCATCTGCCCGCGATGCCGCTGGGTTCATGCAGTCCGTGATGATGCCTGTGATCGCGTGGTGGTGGGTGGCATCTGACACTCTGGCGGGGGGGGCGCTGATGCGGGGGATGGTGTGGTCGTCGTGGAGGGTGCGGGCCTTGCGCCTTGCATCGTGCCGGTGCTGGGCCTCCTGGGCGGGGGTGTGCATGCCTGTGTGTTCGGGCTTCTTGTTGGGGCGGTCTGCTGTGTGGAAGGGGGTGGGCCAGGAGGGGGCGTGGTGGAGGGTGGCGTGTGGGAGGTCCCCCCGTGTTGCCCATGTGTACAGGGTGGTCGCGGCGGCCCCTTCCGCCTGTATGGTGTATCGCTCGTCGTGTCAGCGACAGGTGACGAGGACGTCCGGGGCCGTCAGCTCATACACCTGTGTGGTGTGGGGGAGGTGGCGGGTGACAGTGATCTTGGCGGCGTCGTTCCTGCTGGTGGTGGTGTGGGGGATGATGTAGTGGGTCCTCCATTTGTCGTGGGGGGTGTGCTCCTTCGCGTCTAGCTTGAGTGGGGGGTGGAGTGGCTTCGGCGAGGGGGGTTTTTTTCCGGCCTTCGCGTGGGGCGCCACTTTGGTTTCGACCAGGTATTGCGGGCCCCAGGTTTCCGGGGCCCCTACTTGTCTGGCTGCCGCTGCTGCGGCTTGGAGGAGGGCGGTTGTGTTAGTGTCTAGAGGGGGGGGCCCTGGTTGGGGGGTGAGGGTGTCGTGGTCTTGGTATGCCCACCAAATGGTGTAGCCTTGTTGGGTGTTGCGGTGCGGGGTCTGGGTCTGGGCTTGCTGGATGGATAGGGCGGTCTTGATGTCCTCCGCTGCTTGTGGGCTTTTGGTTGTGGCGTACGCCCATAATCCCGGGGTGTGTATGCTGTGTGGTGCTTGGCCTACTCCTCGTACCGGGTGCAGGGTGTGGTGGGTGTGCGTGAGCCCTAGGTGTTCTTGAAGGAGGTCCCCCCGGATGTCGTCCCACAGTTGATGCCAGGTTCGTGTGTGGTCGTTGGGGGTGGGGTAGGTGATGACGATGGCTTGCCATGGGGTGGGGCCCAGATGTACCGCCATAGGTGCAGACGATGCTTGCGAGGGCATTGTGGACGGCGTGGGTGGGGGCTGCTGTTATGGGGTCTCCCTCCGTTGGTGTGATTGTGGCATCCCCTTGGACGGTGAAGAGGAGGTGGTGGCGGCCCGGTGTGATTTCGTCCCATCGGAGTCTGCCGTTGTGGACCGCCCACTCCCGTGGCAGGTCCCGAAACCCGTTGCGGTCCGGAGTGGTGCGGTGCTGTGGGGGGAGCTCCATTGTGGTGATGGGGTCGGTGAGTGGCTCTGTGCGGGGGCTTTCTTGTGTGGTTGGTCAGGATGGTGCCTGGGGCATCTCTTCGTCTGGTTGTTGTGGGGCTTTCGCCTTCTGCAGTTCTGCGCTGATGGTGGCGAAGACATCTGGGAGGGTGGGGGAGGCGGGGGGGTGGGGTGTCGGATTGTTCCAGGTGATGTGGTACTCCTCCGGGTTCTCGGGGCTTTGCTGTACGGTGATGGTGGCGGTGGCGTCGTCTTCAGGTGTCCATCGGTGTGGATTGTGGTCGAGGGGGTTGGGGGTGATGGTGTGGCGGTGTTTCCAGCCGTGGAACGCTAGGAGGGTGTCAAGGCCGTGCCAGCTGTCACCGGGCGGGCGGGGGTAGGTTTTGGCTGCTGCTTCCAGGAAGGCGTCCTTGGTGCCTTTCCAGGTGTCTTCCCAGAGAAGGTCTTCCTCCGTGCCCCACTCGTTGTCGTTCTTTTTCTCCTGCTTCCACCCCTGGAGGGTCGCGTGGTCCTCTGGGAGGTCTCGTTGGATGGACTGGTAGTACTGCTCGGCGTCCATGGGGGCTGGGGTGCTTGCCAGTGTTGCGTAGATGTCCTTTGGGGGGGCGGACGGTGCAGGTGTGGCGGCGCCGTCGGGCTGGGGCTCCTCTTGCTGGTGTTCGGCGTTCTGGTCCTCGGTGGACGTGGGGGATATGGAGCGTGGTGGCATGGGGTGGTCCGGCTCCTGCGGTTCCCTGGGTTGCTGGTGGGCTTGTGAGCGCGGGGTCGCGTCTGCCAGTAGGTGTCGGATGGCTGGGAGGACGTCGTAGTTGTCGTCCCAGCAGTGGGCTGCAGCGCACGTGCTGTCGGGGGAAGCGGGGGGGCGTGTTGCGGAGCGGTGTAGGATAGGGTGGGCAACGCGTGCTGGTGGTGGCGTGCTCGCTCTGCTGTTTCGTTCCCCGCGAGCCCTGACCCTTGGGGGGGGGTGGTAATGTTGGTGGTGAGGATGGTGTGGGTGCTGGAGGGGATGATTGTGCCGCTGGTGGTGCCGTTGGCGAGGGTGGTAGGGGCGTTAGTGTAGATGAGGTTGGTGCAGGGCTAGTTGATGGTGGTTAGTTGGTGGGTCAGCCGGTCACTGTTGTCGCTGTCGTCGTCGCTGGTCGTGTTGGTGCCTCTGACGTCGTGGACACTGATGGTGAGGGTGATGGTTGGTGAGCATGGCGAGGGTGACGTATGAGGCGTATGTGGTGTTGCCAGTGGTGTCGACGGTGAGGGTGTTGTCTCTGGCCATTGGGGGCGTAACATATGTGGGCCAGAGGTGGCGGTGGTGGCGAGGGTGCTGTAGATGACGGGTGGTGTAGCCCACGTCGCCGCCGGCGGTGGAGGTGTGGTAGGTGCTGTGGTGGTGAGGGTGGTGTTGGCGACGGTTGAATGCCGCGGCTGGTGTACTGGTTGATGGTGGTGGAGCTGTTCTTGGTCTGTGGGTAGTCCCTGTCCGGTGGTGGTGGTGTTGGTGGTGTCGACGTTCGTTGATGCCGTTGGCGATGCCAGGTTCCTGGCCTTACGTGGGGTGTCGGTGGCGCTGGTGAGTGCAGGTGGTGCCATGGGCGGCGGTGCCATTGACGGCCTGGCCGGGTGTTCTGGCAGTGTTGCCGACGGCGTTGGTGCGGTGGCGGCAGTGTTGTGGTCTTTGGTTCATCGAGGTTGGTGTTTTCTCGGGTGTTGGTGACACTGATGGTGGGTCGGCGTAGGCGCTGCTTCTGGGTGTGGGTCCGGGTGCAGGAGGTCTTTGGGCTGTTGTGGGCGCTAAGGGCTGGCTTTCCTGCTGGTGCTGATCATCGTCTTCCACCTAGGATTTTATGGGGTTCAATTATCCCGAAGCTCATTGAGACACAAGTTGAGTGTCTCAACGTGTGTCTCAACCTAACCACAACTTGAGTTTTGACAATTTGTGGTGCACCTTGACTATAAGTATTGAAAAAGAAATGGTGTGATGTGCAGTAACCCTGCCATAGACTGTCAAAATCCATTTCGAGCTCAAATTCCAATGTTTTGCAGTGAATCTTGCCCAAACATTGAGACACAAGTTGAGTGTCTCAACGTGTCTCTCAACTAATCTCGGAAAGAGATGCGTTTCAAAAATGTATCCTCAAAGCAAATGCACTTGGGCACCACTCTGCTCACTGTTCACTTCACTGTTCAATACCCAGGTGCTCCATTATAGCGTCCAGCTTGCGCTCAACTCGCCTGAGCGCATCCAAAGTTGGACCGCAGTCACTTGGGTTCAAAGAGTCCCTGAAAGTGTTTGTGTGGCATACAAGCCTCATATTCTCTTCAGAGTCAAAGAAAAACAGGTATATGTGCCCTCTGGCATTCGGGATGCACTGGAATGTATCAAACGGCCGCATGGTTTGGAAGAGGTAGTGGCTTTCAGGAACCTTTGTACCCTTGGTACCAGTGGCATAACAGTGAAAGGTCAGTGGTTTTTTCGGGCCTACTGCAATCATTGCAACCAGGTGGGAGGTGTCTGCCTCAATCTGAAAGCCAAAGCGGGCACCCCCCTCTTCAATGCGATAGATGTACTTTCCGTTCGTTGGGAGTTGCGAGTGTACTTTTATCACGGCCGCCAGCGCCTCCATTGCCTCACGGAATTTTTTGCCATCTGTTTTTGTCAATGCAGCAACACCAGTGCACACTTCTGACCAGGAGTGACTTTTTTTTTCCAAATTACCACGCAGAGGGAGGAGACTAGTTCTTCTGCCCGTTCTCATGTTACAGTGAACTGCACTCGCTTCTTCTGCGTTGAGTCTTCATCCTCTGATGACACCTCCCCATCACTGTTCGCAAACGTTGGACCTGCAGGAGTAAGTGACAGAGATTCACAGTAATAATCACAGTGGAGATTGAGACGCAAATTGAGAGGCACAAATTGCATGTCAACTTACAACACACTTTCAAATCACTTTCGGTACGCTGGCTGGTCTTGTCGAACGCTGTTGCCCCTCCCTTTGATACACTGTTCATTCACTGTTCCCTGTTAACTGCGCACTGTTCGCTGATCGCTGTCTGTCACAGTAAAAATCACTGTCGGCATTGAGACGCAAATTGAGAGGCACCTTCGGACATGACCCGGCGTAGACTCTGACTCTGTTCACGCTCGGAATCGTCCAGCACACTGTCATTGTCACTGTCAGGTCGCTGAGATGAGTGGAACGCAGCGAAAATGTCGGTACGGAAAATGCCAGTTGCGAAGGAAAAATTATTCCAAACATACTTTTCTTTTTGACATGTTTCAAAAGGCGTAAAAAGACTCCATTGGAGTCTCAATCTTCATTTCTCCAGGTGCTCGCGGCGAGATCTGGCGACGCTACCAGTGCTGGCGGTTGGTTGCTGTCCCGAATGAACGTGAAATGAAACACAAACCATGCTGATTGGGCCAAGATGACACGCGAAAAATTGGAATTTGAGTTTTGAATTGATTCTGACAGTCTATGGCAGCGCTACTGCGCATGAACCTAGTTTCTTGTAGTCAAGGTGCTCCTCAAATTGTCAAACTGAGGTTGTGGTTAAGTTGAGACACACATTGAGACCCTTAACTTGTGTCTCAATGAGTTAGGGGATAATTGGACCTCATAAAATCCTAGGTGCTGGCGGAGGGTGATGTCGCTGGTGTGGTGTCCGCTGGTGTTGCTGCAGGTTTTGGGTGTAGGTGTGGTTTAGGGTGCAGCGTTGGTGGGCGGCGCCGACTGTGGGTGGTGTGACTGGTGGTGGTGGCGCTAGTGGCAGCGGTAGCTGGGGTGTCGGTTGTTGCTGAGGCTGCCGTCGTCGGTGTTTTGGTTGGTGCTGCTGATGGTGTCGCTGGTTGTGCAGTGGATGGGGGGTGTGGGCGATGCCATTGTCGCTCGTGGGGCGGGGGGGGTGGGAAGGGGGACCCGTATCCAGGTGGTTTTTGAGGGTGATGTGGCTATCGGTCGACGGTGCTGCTCTCGGTGGTGTTGTTGAGGGCGATGCGGGTGTTGGCCGGGAGTGTTGTCGGCGATGCTCTGGTTGTTAGTGCCTGCGGTTCGCAGTCGCAGGTGGTTAACCGGGCTATGCCGCCGCTCAGGATGGTGCAGGTGGTGTCGGTGACTGTTCGGCTGATGCCGTTGGTGCGGGCTGTGTGGTTGTTGTGTCAGGCGTCGGTGGCGTTGGTGACGGTGATGGTGGTGCGTTGGGGGTTGGTGCCGGTGGTGGCGCGCCAATGCTGAGGGTGCCGGGGACGCAGGGTGGCTCCGCGTTGTTGGGCCTTCTCCTCGCCACTCCTGGCGGACGGTGCCGCTGGTGCCGTTGCTTGTGAGGGTGGTGGATGTGATGGTGTTGTTGTGGTCGTTTGTGCTGCCTGGGGTGGTTGTTGTTGATGCTCCGGGTGATGTCGATGCGGTGGGCGGTGATGCCAATGGTGAGGGTATTGTAGGTAGGCGGTTTGTTGCCCTGCGGTGCTGCTGGTGTTGGTGTTGGTGGGTTTAGTGTGTGCTGTTGCTGTTGCTACCCCTGGCTGGGGGCCCGGCGGGTGGCGTTGGTGGCGTTTGTTCGCCAGCCCTGCTGGCGTCTTTGGTGACGCCGACTGTGGGGGCGCCCTAGGTGTTACTCTGTGCTGAGGTCGTGGTGGTGGTGGTAGGAGTGTTGTAGGTGACGGCACCTTGGCACGTCGTTGGTGGGGTTGGTGGTGGTTTGGATAGTGCTGTCGGTGTTGGCGACGCTGGTGTTGCCGATTATGAGGGCGTCATAGGTGATACTTGGTTGTTGGCATGCCTCGTGGTGGTCTGATGGCGTGGGTGTTGTCGGTGTTGGTGCTGGGCGCGGCTTGCGTTTGGGTGGTCGGCGGCTCAGGGCGTGCCACTCGTGGCTGGTGGTTGGTTGGCTTGTGGTCCTGGTGGTGCCGGTTGTCTCTGGTGTTGGGGTATTTTCTTCGGCTGTCCTTGGGTCTGTAGTGGTAGGTGTTGCACCGGTTGTGGTCGAGGGTGTCGATGCTGTGGGTGGGTGGCGGTGTCGCTGTGTTGCCGCTGTCGGTGGTGCTGGTGACGGTGTTGGTGAGGGCACCGCCGTCGGAGCTCTGGGTGTTGGCGCCGCCGGTGATGCCAAAGGCAAGGGCGTTGTAGGTGATGCCCTGGTGGATGGTGGTGTTCTGACGGCGGGGGTGGGAACTCGCCACTCCTGGCAGCGGTTCCCATGGGCGTTGCTGGTCTGTGTGTTGGCCCTGGCCCCCCTTGGTGTCGTTGATGCCGATGGTGCTGCACCGGGTGGTGTCGCTGTGGTGGCTGTCGTTGACGCTCGGGGTTGCTGTTGCAGAGGTCGCACTGTCGCTGGTGCTGTCGGTCATGCCGGTGGTGAGGTTGTTGCGGTCGTTGCTATGGTTTACGGCGTCTCTGATGTTGCTGATGCTGCTGGTGGTTGGTGTGGGTCTGTGTGTGGGTGGTCAGTGGCCTGTGTTCGGGGGTGGGCGCTGGCTGGTTCCTGTGGCTCTGTCTGGGAGGGTGTGGAGTAGGTGGTGTGGGCTGCTGGTGATGCCGTTGGTGAGGGTTGTAGCCTTTTGGGTGCTTGCGCTTTACAAGGGTGGTGGAAGCGATGCCCCGGGTGATGTCGTGCGTGATGGTGGTGTTGGTGGCGCCGGTGGTGTGGGTGCCGCTGGTGACTGCGTGGTGGGTGGCGCCCTGCGGTTGCTTTGGTGGTGAGGGTTTTGTTGTTGATGGTTCTGGGCGTGTGCCCTCGCCTCCTCTGGCCGGGGCTCGGTGGTTTGTTGGTTCACTGGTTGTGGTGGCGTTGGTTGCCTCTGTTGGCGGAGGTTGCCGGTGGTGACGCTGATGGTGGGGTGATGCTGGCATTGGTGTTGTTGATGCCGTTGGCTTGGGTGATGTAGGTGTTGTATCCGGTGTTGGTGTGCGTAGGTATGGTAGGCGATGGTGAGGACGGCGGTGCCGTCCGTGATGGTCATGGTGAGGGTGTTGTGCTGGCTTGATTGTTGCTGGTGTTGGTGTCTCCGATGGTCTGGATGCTGGCGGCGGTGGTTCTGGGTGCGCGTCGGTAGGTGGCGCGGGTGTGGTCGTTGGTCAGTGTAGGGTGGCTTCTTGTGTTGGTTTGATGTTGGCGAGGGTGTCTTAGATGTTTTGCTGGGTGCTGGGGTTGCTGGTGTTGCCTACGGTGCCTCCGTTAGTTCTGGGTGTTTTCGCTGGTGACGGTGTTGTGGTGTTCGGTTTGGGCGTTGGTGGCGGTGCTGGTGTGGGTGTCGCAGTTACTGGTCCTTGTTTTGGGCGGGGTTGGTTCGGGGTTGCTCGCTGTGGGCGCTTGCCACTCCTGGCTGAGGGCTTGGTGGGTCTACCCTTGTGTCCTAGCGGTTTTTGTGGCAGCCCTGCAGCTCCCCTGGCGGGGGGTTGCTGGGTTCTTGTTCTTAGGTTGTTCATGTGTTGTGTGCGTTTGCGGTGCGGGCGGTGGTCGCGCTTTGGTGTGTGGTGTGCGTTTTCGGGCTCGTGTCAGTGGCGGCTGTGGCGCTGTGTGTTGTGTGCACGCGTGGGCGTGTGTGCGGTGGGTTGGTGGTGCGTTCAGGTGCCTGTCCTCGCCTTTCTGGGCCTGGTTTGGCGGCTCGGTGTGGGTGCGGGGGCTGTGTGTTGTGGCCCCTCTCCCGCCCCGGCTGTGGGGTCCGGGTGTGGTTTCCGCCACCCCTGGCTGGGGTCTGTTGGTGTTGGTGTGTCCCCCCGTCGCCCCCTTTGCTTGCCCTCCTCCCTCTGTCTCTTTGCCGCGTCGCTTGGGGCGGTGTTCCCCTGGTGCCTTGCCCGGGCCTTCCCGGCTGTGGTGGGTGGGTAGGGGGGATTCCTTGTCGCTGGCTCGGGTCCCTTCCCCTGGTGTTTCCCCTTGGGGGGGCCGATGCTTGCACTCCCCGTCAGGGTGTAACTCTGTTGTACGGGCCGTCCATTTGTACCCGCTCGGTACAAATGGATCTGCTCCGTAGCCAGGTACTCCAGCCGTTCCCCACACCGGGGTCGGGTACACTGTGGGTCGCAGGGGAGTCCTGGCGGGATAGGCGTGTCTCTTGCCTGCCCCGATTGACGGTTTGCCCTACCCGCAGCCACTCGCTGGGCCCGAACCGCAGTACGTGCCGTGGGGAGTGCTCTTGGTCAGGCCCATCGGTCACCCCCCCAGGCCGGTGCCACCGCGGGCCGCTGACCAACGGTCCCGGGCGTATCCCACCTTATTGCGTGTGCTCATGTGGGGCCGATATGGTCACCGGGGGGCCCCCAAAACCCCTGAGGTTGGGTCCCTTGCCTGCGTTTCCCGTGGGCCCCTTTCGTCCCGCCCCCCCTTTCGCTGTGTGGTTTGTGGTGGTGGGTTTCCCGTCTCTCCCGGGTGGGCTGGTGGTGGTGGGGGGGCGGCTCCTCGCCTTTCCTGGCCGTGTTGCTTGCGTGTGTGTCCCCGCCTCCCCTGGTTGTGGTTCGCCGCCGGTGGCGGCGGGTGGTCCCCCGCCTCTCCTGGCTGAGGGTCCCGGTCTTGGGTGTGGCTCCCCGCCACTCCTGGCTCGGGTCCTCTGGTGTTGGTGGGGGGTGGGCCTTCGCCACTCCTGGCTGAGGTCTGCCGGTTTGCGGGGTGTGGTCCCTCGCTTCCGGCTGTGGGTTCTGGGTGGGCGTTCCCTCGCCACTCCTGGCTGAGGGCCCCAGGTGCGGTCTCCCGCCACTGCTGGCTGGGGGCCCGCTGGAGCTGGTGGTGGGTGGCCCCTCGCCACTCCCGGCTGAGGGTCCTGGGCGCGGTTCCCAGCCACTCCTGGCTGGGGTCCGCTGGCTGCGGTGGTGGCTGTCTCCGCGGGGTTTGGTTGGGGGTTTCCCGTGTTGCGTGTGTTTGTGGCGCGGCGCGCTGGTGTGTGCGTTGTGTGTTTGTGGCGGGTGTGTGGGTGTGGGTGTGTTTTTCGTGTGTGTTGGCGGGTGTGTGGCGGCGTGTGGCAGTTTGTCTCCCTGGCTGGGGCTTGCTGCTGGAGTAAGTGTGGGTGGGCATGTGGCTGGTGTGTTGGCGGTCCCTCGCCACTCCTGGCGGAGGTTCCTGCGTGCGTTTCCCCGCCACTCCTGGCTGGGTTGCGCTGCCGATGGTTGTGGGTGTTCCTCGCCGCTCCTGGCTGAGGGCCCCGGGTGCGGTTCCTTGCGACTCCTGGCTGGGGTCCGCCGGCGGTGGTGGTGCCTGGTTGCTTGCCCCTCTTGAATGTGGTCCTGGTTGCGGTTCCCCGCCACTCCTGGCTCGGGTCCGCTGGCCGCGGCGGTGGCCGTTTGCGTGTGGTTGGGTGGGGGCTTCTCGTGGTGTGTGTGTTTGTGGCGCGGTGCGTGCGCGCGCGGTGTCTGTGCTGGTGTGTGTGTCGTGTGTTCGTGGTGGCGTGGGTGTGGGTGTGTCTTCCGTGTGTGGTTGTGTCTGTGTGTGTGTGTGTGTGGGTGTGTGGCTGGGGCCGGCTGGGGCTTGCCGCTGGTATGGCTGTGGGTGTGGTTGGTGTATGCCGTGGTTGGTCCCTCGCCACTCCTGGCGGAGGTTCCTGAGTGCGATTTCCCGCCACTCCTGGCTGGGTTTCGCTGTCGGTGGTGGGGGTTGCTCCTCGCCACTCCTGGCTGAGGGCCCCACGTGCGGTTCCCCGCCACTCTTGGCTGGGGTCCGCTGGCGGCGGTGGTGTGTGGTGGCTTGCCACTCCTGGCTGCGGGTCCCGGTCGCGGTTCCCCGCCACTCCTGGCTGGGGGGTCCGCTGGTGGCGGTTTTTGGGTGGGCCCCTGCCACTCCTGGCTGAGGGTCTCAGGGGCGGCTCCCCGCCACTCCTGGCTGGGGTCCGCCGGCCGCGGCGGTGGGTGTTTCCGCGGGTGGGGGTTTCCCGTGTTGTGTGTGCTTGTGGCGCGGCGTGTGCGTGTGGTGCCTGTGCTGGTGTGTGTGGTGTGTGTTCGTGGTATCTGTGTTGGTCGTGGTGCGGGTGTGGGCGTGCCTTCTGCGTGCGTTTGTGTGTGTGTGTGTGTGTGTGTGTGCGGGTGTGGTGTGTTGGTGGCGTGCGGTGTGGTGCGGTGTGGTGTGTTGGTGGGGGTGTGGCTGGTCTGTGGTGTGGTTGGTCCCTTGCCACTCCTGGCGGAGGTTCCTGTGTGCAACTCCTCGCCAGTCCTGGCTGGGCTTCGCTGCTAGTGGTGGTGGGCGTTCCTCGCAACTCCTGGCTGAGGGCCCCGGGTGCGGTTCGCCGCCACTCCTGGCTGGGGTCCGCCGGCGGTGGTGGTGTGCGGCTCCCCGCCTCTCCTGACAGGGGCCTGCTGGTTGCGGTGGGGTGTTTCGCGAGTTGGGGTGTCCCTTGTTGTGTGTGTTTGTGTTGTGTGTGGCCGTGCGCGGTGGCCGTGCTGTGTTGTGTGTTGCGTGGGTTGTGGTGTCCTCGTTGTTGGTGGTGTGGTGTGGTGGTGCGGTGGGTGTGTCTTTCGCGTGCGCTGGTGTGCGTGGTTGCGTGTGTGTGGTGTGTCGGTTGTCTGTGGTTTGGTGTCCCCGCCTCTTTTGGTTGGGGCTTGCAGCTGGTGGTTGTGTGGTTGTGGTTGGTGTGTGGTGTGGGTCCCCCGCCACTCCTGGCTGAGGGACGTGGGTGCTGCGCCCCGCCACTCCTGGCTGGGGTCCGCCGCTGTGCGGTGGTGGTTGGCCCCTTGCCACTCCTGGCTGTGGGGCTTGGTTGTGGGGCCCCGCCACCCCTGGCTGGGGTCCGCCGCGGGGTGCCGTGGTTGGTCTGTCGCCACTCCTGGCCGAGGGCCGTGGGCGTGGTTCCCCGCCACTCCTGGCTGGGGTCCACTGGTTGTGGTGGTGGGGGCCCTGGGTGCCCTTCTCCTTGGTCTTGGTGTGTGTGTGTGTGCTGTGTGGCGCTTCGTGTTGGTGTGGGCGGCTTGGGGGGGTTGTGCGCGGTGTGGCCTGTGTCTGTGTGCGTGTGTGTGCGTGCCGTGTGTGGTTGGTGGGGTGTGTCCTACCTTGGTTGGTTCTCGTATTCGGGCGGCATGGTCATGGTCAAAAAGCAGAAGAAAAGCAATAGAAGAGGTCCTGTAGACGTGTAGCAGAAATGTGTGGTATGCGTAATGCGTAATACATACCTCTCTTTTTGTCGCACCGCGCTTTTTTCCCCTGTAGAGAGAGAGCGTGTGCAGGCCTTTGGGGGGTTGGTTGGTTTTTTTTGCGTGTTGTGCCTTGTGTCCCTTTTTTTTCTTTTTCTGTAGCGTCGTCGATAACATACCTCTTTGCCTTGCATTTTCCCTATAGAGAGGGCATGGAAGGCGCCTTTGTTTTTTCTTCGTAACATACTTGCCATACCTTGTGTAGCTTCTCGTTGTCATTCCCTATAGAGAGAGCGTGTGCATGTTTGTGGGTGGGGCGGGGGTGGGGTTTCATACCATGCTTCGCCTTGATCTTGTCTCCGTCTTCTTGTACCTTGCGGCCTTGTGTACGTTTGTGTATGCGTGTGCGGTCCGTCCCTTTGGCGCCCTCCCTCACATTCTTAACATACTTGTTCGCCATACCATTGTTTCCCCGTGGTTCGTGGCCATCCCCTATAGCGAGAGCGTGTGCGTGTTTGCGGGTGGGGCGGGGTGGGGTTTCATACCATTTTTCTCCTTGCTCTTGTCTCCGTCCTCTTGTACCTTGCGGCCTTGTGTATGTTTGTGTATGTGTGCGTGGTCCGTCCTCTTGACGCCCTCCTTCATATTTATTATAACATACTTGCTCTCCATACCATTGTTTCCCCGTGGTTCGTGGTCACCTCTTTTAGCGAGAGTGTGTGCACGTTGTGTGGCCGGGGCGGGGGTGGGGTTTCATACCATGTTTCTCCTTGACCTTGTCTCCATTTTCTTTCATTTTGGGGTCCTGTGTACGTTTGGGTATGTATGCGTGATGCGACCCCTTGGCGCCCTCCTTCGTATTTTTAACATACTTATTCGCCTTTCCATTGTTTCCCCATGGTCCGTGGCCGCCCCATATCATTTGCGCGCTTTTTTTTCTTTTCGTCGTGTACCTCGCGGTGCTTGGAGCCTATGGAGGAAGAATGAGGATATATGGTTGTGGTTCCTGTTTGCGCGCATGCTTTATGACGTGCGTGGTGGTTGGTTCGTCGTTTTTTTTGCGTGCGGCGTTGTCCCTTTGGTGCCCTCCTTCACAACATACTTGGTTTCCTCACCTACGCATGTGTAGCGGGGGAAATGTAGGATGCATGGGGTCGTAACATACTTGTTTGTCATATCTTTGTTTTCCCGTGCTCCGTGGTCGTGGGCGGGTGGTGGTGTTTTGTGCTTTCTTTGTTTTTGGTTTGGTGTCTCTCCTTTTGTTTTGTTTCCCTCTTTTTTTTTTTTTGACGCGCACAAGTCGCCTAGCTCCTATGGCACGCACTTTGGGAGGTGGTTTGGAGCACGCATTGTTCAAATTCTTCGTGGCCGCGGCTCGCTTGTTCTTGGTGTTCTGTGTGTGTCCTAATTTTGACGACCTCGCCAAACAGCGGCAGAAAGCTTTTCCGGGGGTTTCAGAGGTCAGAAAAAACGATTTCTCTGTTTATTTTTTTCGGCTGTGCGACTTTTTGTTGGTTTTTTTTTTCTCTGATGAACAGGAGCCAAGTGGCTCAGGACACTGCACACGCAACACAACGCACTTAGCATGCACACTGGTGAAGAGGAACTAAGTTGCCCAGGACGCCGCACACGAAACACAACACGCCGAGTGTGCAAACTGTTGAACAGGAGCTGAGTGGCCCGGGACACCGCACACGCAACACAACACGCCGAGCGAGAACACCGGTGAACAGGAGCCAAGTGGCCCAGGACACTGAACGCGCAACACAGCGCACCGAGCGAGCACACCGGTGAACAGGAGCCAAGTGGCTCAGGACACCACACACACAACACAACGCACCGAGCGGGCACACCGGTGAACAGGAGCCAAATGGCCCACGACACAGCACACGCAACGCTACGCACTGAGCGGGAACACCGGTGAACAGCAGTTAAGTGGCCCAGGACACCGCACACACAACACAACACGTGGAGCGAGCACACCGGTGAACAGGAGCCAAGTGCCCCAGGCCATCGCGCACGCAACACAACACCACGGGCGGGCACACCGGTGAACAGGAGCCAGGTGGCCCAGTGCACTGCGCACGCAACACAACGCACAGAGCGGGCACACTGATGAACGGGAGACAGGTGGCTCAGCACATCGCACGCGCAACACAACGCACCGAGCGAGCACACCGGTGAACAGGAGCCAAGCGGCCCAGGACATTGCACACGAAAGACAACATACCGAGCGGGCACATCGCTGAACAGGAGCCAAGTGGCCCAGGACACCGCACATGTAGCACAACACACTGAGCGTGCACACCGGTGAACAGGAGCCAAGTGGCCCAGGACACCGCACACGTAACACAACGCACCGAGCTGGCACACCGGTGAACAGGAGCCAAGCGGCCCAGGACACCGTGCACGTAGGGCGGCTGAGGGACGGAAAACAACAAACCACACCCCATAGCTTGGGCGCACTGGGGCGACCCAGCCGACCCACCGGGCCAGCAGCAGGGGCGGTACCCCAAGGCCACTGGTCCGAGCCTGGCCAGGCTGCATCGAAGACCATGGCAAACGTCATCCGGAGCGATGGAAGCAACCGGTGACAGGCGAGGCGGTACACAGTCCAGGAGGGGGTCGCCTGCCAAGCAGGGGGGCCCCGCAACTCAAGCCACAGGGGTGAGACGGTGGTACCGTAGACTCGCGGGAGCAATACCCCCTGTGGTGAGAGATACTCCATACGGCTGGGCAGCCCCCAGAGCTGCCGCACAAAGAAGGGGGCATGTGACCCTACCCACGGGCACATGTGGGGACACCCTCCCACCCGGGACATCTGGACTGGCTGGGCGCGACACTGCCTTCCCAAGCACCTGCGGGAGCGGCTTGGAGGGCACCTGAACTAGGGCAGTGAGAGGGACAGGACGTCCCCAGGGTAAGACATTCTTCTTGCATTGTCAAGAGAGGCATCCTGAGCTCCCGAAGATACCTACCTACCTACCTTTAATTTATTTTCAAAACCCAAGGAGGTGAGAGCAAACAAACACAGGCAACAAAGGAATCAAGGCAGCAGGACAGGACATGACAGCACCACACGAAAGCACAGCACCGGGCGGCGAGGGAGCAGGGCTGCACAGCAACCCACACCGGACAACAGGGCAGCCAGCCGCGCGCCACGCAGCAACACCCAGGCCGAAGGCCGCAGCACAACAGGACAGACGGCAGGATGACAGGGCACAACTCGCAGCAGCACAGCACAACACGCACCCAACAGCGCAGCGGGACACTGCACCACAGAACACCAAAGGAAACAGCAAAACACACAGCAACGCACCACAACACCAGGCGCCAGAAACAGCACAGATCAAACGACCAGCACGGCGCAAGCGCACCAGCACAGCGCAGCACAGCACCGCAGAGGGCGGGAGGGACAGGGAACGCACAGCACAACACCCCAGGACACACACAGCACAAAGCACAGCGGCGAACGACAGCACACACCAACAGACCACGGCAAAACAGACACAGCACAGACCACACAGCGCGGAGAAACACGACAAAACCCGGCGCACGAAGGCACAGGACCCCAGGGCGACAGACAGCGCCCGAAGGTGCGACGCAGCAAGCAGAGCGAGACAAAACAATGCAGCGCACAACAGCAGAATGCCGGGGGGAACGACACAGATCAAACGACCAGCACGGCGCAAGCGCACCAGCACAGCGCAGCACAGCACCGCAGAGGGCGGGAGGGACAGGGAACGCACAGCACAACACCCCAGGACACACACAGCACAAAGCACAGCGGCGAACGACAGCACACACCAACAGACCACGGCAAAACAGACACAGCACAGACCACACAGCGCGGAGAAACACGACAAAACCCGGCGCACGAAGGCACAGGACCCCAGGGCGACAGACAGCGCCCGAAGGTGCGACGCAGCAAGCAGAGCGAGACAAAACAACGCAGCGCAGAACAGCAGAATGCCGGGGGGAACAACACGCAGCAATGGGACACAGCAGCAGCACAGCACCAAGAGACACAACACAGCACACGGGCACACCCACAGCGGAGGGCAACACAGACCACAACGAGACAGCAAGCCGCAAAGCGAACAACCTGGCGGGACAACACAACCAAAGACGCGGCGCAACACGCAGCAGCACAAAAGCCGCCCAAAAGAATACCGCACAGCGCGCAGCAGCGCACAACAAAGCAAGGCGGGACATCACAGCACAACATGCAGCACTGGACGGGGGAACGGAGGAGCACAAGGAGAGCTGAGCGAAGGGTCGATGAGACCCACAACACAAACACCGGGTACAGTCGGAGCGCGCACACAAACACACACACTCCAACACCCCAGCCAGGATTGGTGGGGTGAAAGCCAAAACCCGAACCGACACACCCACACCTTACACCCCAGCCAGGATTGGCGTGGTGCGGACGAACCGCGCACACAAAAACACACACCCCCACTCCCCAGCCTTGATAGGCGGCGTGAGAGCTTAAACCCGAACTCGAACGCACAAACCACAGGTTCCAACGAGAAATGGCGAGGCAGAGGCGGAGCGCGCCCACAAACACACACACCCCAACACCACAGCCAGGATTGGCGGAGTGAAAGCTCAAAAACCGAGCCGACACACCCACACCGCACACCCCAGCCAGGATGGGCGGGCTACGGGCGAAGCGCACACACAAACACACACACCCAGACACCCCAGCCAGGAATGGCAGGTGCAACTGAGACCCCAATCCAAGCACACCAACCCACACCGCACACTCCAGCCCAGCCTGGCGGTGTACAGGCGCAGCGTGGACACATACACACAGCCCAAGACGCCAGCCAGGATTTGCGGGGTGAAAGCCGAAACCCAAACCGGGACACAAGCACCACGAGACCCAGCCAGAATGGGCGGGGTGCAGGCGGAGCGCGCACATGAACACACGCACCCCGGCACCCCAGCCAGTATTGGCGGGGGAAAAGCCAAAAACGGAACCCAGACACACCCACCACGAACCCCAGCCAGGGTTGGCGGGGTGCAGGCGGAGCGCGCACACAAATACACACACCACGACACCCCAGCCAGGAATTTTTGGGCGCAGCCAAAACCCGATCCCAAGCGCAGACACCCACACCGCAACCCGCAGCCAGGAATGGCGAGGTACAAGCAGAGCGCGCACACAAAAACACACACCCCAACACCCCAGCCAGGATTGGCGGGATGAAGCCGAAACCCAAAACCCAGATACGCACACCCACAGCACACACCCCAGCCACAAATGACGCGGTAAAGCCAAAACCCGTGCCCGAAAACAGGCACGGCAGACCCCGGCCAGGAGTGGCGGGGTACTGGCGGAGCACGCGCACAAACACACACAGCCCAACACCCCAGCCAGGATTGGCGGTGCGAAGGCAAAACCCAAGCCCGAACGCACACAGCACAAACCCCAGCCAGGATTGGTGGGACGCAGCCAAAACACGTACCCAAAAAACACACCCCAGACCCCAGCCAGGATTGGCGGGGTTACCATGAAACCCACACCCAGACACAAGCACCACACAACAGTAGGAAACCCAGTGTCCATAGCCCAGGCACTGAGGCAGCCTGTGCCATGCAGTTGACCCGGCCAAACGAGATCCGGATCCAGGGGGTAAGGCTGCATCCTAAGGCCTGCGCTGCTTTGGGACTCGAGGCGGACGGTGCGACACCCAAGCACCTCGGAAGCCCAGTACCAAGACCACGCCGCTGGCATGCCTTGCGAACGGGATACGCCAGGAGGTCCAGTGAACCCCTAGGGTTCTGCCAAAAGAAGGGGACATGCGCAAGCACGGGGGCACAACCTCCCGGCGTGACACGTTTGTCACGCTGGCGGCGATCAGCCCTCCTGTTGTTGGCCGCGGCCGCTTTGTTGGGGGCCACCAGTCAAGTCTAGGGGGATGTAAGCCGCCTCACCTCCTGATGCGCAGAGCCTTTTCCTTTACGTCAGAGCGGCAACCCCGACGGGAACCATGGGGCGCCTCTCCACGACCGAGTGCACCTACCTACCTACCTACCTTGCACAGAGACTAACTGTAGTAGTCTTTTCTTTTTTTGAAACAGAGAATCGTAATCGGTATGAATAAAAAAACAGAAGTCCTGCCCGTGTTCAGACCATGCAATGCAGCCTGAGTCATCCCCCTGTCCCCAGCCTTCACTTTGGCTGGAGACAATCACAGCAGTACACTGACTGCACTGAGTGTGGCAATGCCATGCCAGTTGGCATTATCTTTGGGATAGTTGGGCTGATTGCTGCAGTGCCACACTCAGTTGATTGCTGAAGCTTCAGAATCTCACAAACACAGCTTATAAGGTGAAGACCACATGGCGGAGAAGAATGCGCAATATTATTTATAAAAGCAGCTGTCTTATGCCTCGGAGTAGCTGACGTCCACGTATGCAGAAGGGCTTGGAAGCGATCACTGTTGTCAGAGTCATCGGAGTCATACAGGAGGGCATTGCGCTCGGCAACCGTGACCTCACGATCAGCTGCTTGTCTTGCACGCTTCTCGTTGCTTGACGGCAAACTGGCCAGAAGTGCCCCCTGCGGTGCTGCAGGTGCTGCGGGCGCTGCAGGGGCTTCAGGTGCAGCAAGTGCCTCTAGTTCCGATTCCTGATCTCTTTGTTCATCGGCTGGTTCAATGACATGCTAATTGAAGACAATGGCAGGACCATCCTGTTCAGTGGGTCCGAGCAGAATCAGGGGGGGGTGTGCAAGCATGGCATACATTGAGTCGGCGATGGGGATCTGTCGGTATGCCTGAGGGCCGACACACACACGGGGAACCCGGAGCGCAACAGCCACGCTTCTCCCACGACACCCACACCCTAACCAACACCGGCACCGGCACGCAGCCACGCCCACGCCCAGCACCAAAAACGCCCAACCACACGCACCCTCCCCCCCCCAAAAAAAAAGCGAACATGCACAAAGAGAGAGGCAAGAGAAGGCAGAGGAGGAGACCGCAGAGGGAGCAGAGGGCGAACACATTAACCCACACACACGCCCCCCCCCCCCACCATCCTGACCCCGCATGTCCCCCACCCTCTGAGGAACCGCCAAGCCCAAGACCACCACCCACGCACCGCCACAACGGACCACCATGAGGAGCCGTTAAGGACGACACACGACACAGCGCCGCCGACCACACGGACGACACCGACACACGCCCCACCCTCACAACCCACTATGGCACGCCAACACACAGTGGTGCCCCCATGGATGCGGTACACCCCAAGAACCCCCCTCAGCCAGCCAACCAGGGGCCACCACGGGACACATCAAGAAGACACCGCGGAAGACCCACCCAAAGTGAGGCCCCGGCACCCGCTACCAGCCGGTAGCCTACCGCGGACCCACCCCACACCCAAGCCCATAGCCCCCCCCCCCCAGCATTGAGACAATACACCCCAGCCACGCACCACCACTCCCCAACCACGGACGCCGCACGGGTGCCACAACACGCCCAAGACGCCGCGACCCACCGACCTGCAGACCCCACGAACGAGGCAGCCCGTGCGTGGCCCATAAACAGCGCTCCCTGCACCACTGGGCAAACTCACTGGTCAGCCGACACCCCCAAGCACCACGCGACCACACCCCCCTGGTTGCGACACTCCAATCCCACACACACCGCCCGAGGACCAGCCACGAGCGACCATCCACGGATCCACCCCACAAGACCTGGACACGGTGCCCGCCTCCCCCACCCGGAGAGAGGACACACCACAGCGCACGAACACAGGAACGACGCCACGCCACGCCGGCTCCGCACCCCGACTCCCCCCCAACCGGCACCACCCCTCGAAACCCCGCACATCACACGCCAGCTCAACGCCCACCACCGGCCACAACCTGAACCGCGCCCAGGGGCGACACAGCCGGCCGGGACAGCCACCAACGAGCAGACGCACAACACAACCACGCCAAACCGCCCGCTTCCCCGGGCCCCCGCGCACGGCCCCGCACCGGCCGCCGCACATACCCCGAGCACCAACATAACACACCCACCGCACCACGAAGCAGCACCCCAGCACGCCCACGATAACTCCATGGCCCTGGACATCGACAGCCTGCTGAAGCTGGAGCTCCAACACACAGAGGACACAGAACAGCATTTGGACCTAACCCCGGCGGAACCCGAGCACGCAACAAGCGATCCCGCGGACCCCGGCCACCCCGGCCCGCAAAATGCCCCCCCGCAGCCCCCACCCCACGCGCGGGCGCCCTGGACACACCTGTCGAACACCTGCGATGCTACCACCCCACCCACGAAGCCAATCCCACGAGCAGACGGCGAAGTGGGACATCGTCCTCCAGCTCAGCCCCGAGGGCTTCTACATCCTCACACGCAGCGGATTACCCGACACCACACCCACTGCACAGGCGCTGCTGCTAGCCCAACCCCAGGAGGACGACGCGGACGCACCCCCCCCGGAGGAATGTAAATGGGACTCCCCCACAGCCACCACCGAACACATGCCGCACAGGCTCACCAAGCGTCACCTCCCCCACAACTACCATGCCACCAGCGACTCTCAGGGACGCCGCACACTGCCCCTGCAGTGGGCATCACCCGAGCAGTGGGCATCACCATGGCGCTCACCTACCTGTGGCTCTGGGACGCGGAGGCGCACACGCAGGCCCCTGGCACACACCTCCTCCTCACCCTGGAAGGAGAGGCTGCCATCTAAAACTCCCACACAGCAGAGGGGGAGGACTACGTACGGGCGAACGCAGACATGGCGGTATGGTTACACGCTCACGAACACAACACACCCCCCACCATGGTACCAGGGTCACACCCCTGGCACTTGATCATCGTGCAACTCCCCACAGGGGCAGACACGGGCGACGCCCAACAGGGACGGGCGGACAAGTGGGCACACGTGTGCGCCTCCCTGCACAATGGGCTGCACAGGCCCTCCCTCAGCAGTCACACCCTCGAGCCGGTCCCCACCACGGCCGAATGCCACACCGGGGCGCCCCCCCCCACAGGGGTCTGGGCCTACACAAGCACCCTGCAGCGCAGAGCAGCGGAAGCCCTCAAGACCGCCATCTCTAACCACCAGGGCCTCGTACACACCCCCCACGATAACACGCAAAAGGGCTGCACCCTATGGTGGCACCACCCCGCACCGGAAGGGGGCCTACAACCACCAGCAGACCAGCCTGGCATCAGCCTGGAGCTCACAGCGGTCGCCGACGCTGTCGCCGCCATGGCCCAGCAGCTTGGTGCGCCACCCCAATGGGCACTGTCCGTCATCAAAGAAGCGGCGGTACGCCACGACCCAGCTTTTGCACACTTCCGGGGACGCCCCCTTCATACACCCCTACCGGACCCCGACCTCCCTGCCCACGATGCGTGGGCCGTCCACATCCTTGTGCCCCACGACACCGCGCCCAAAACGGGGAACTCGACGGCACGCGTCACCAAACAGCTCCCGAATACCGCACTCCACTACGACATACCGACGCCCAACGTCATCGTCACCCACAACACGGGCCGCGACCAGTACTACCTCCACGCCACGCATGAGCGCTCCCCCATCACCATATACACCTTCACCACCTACCCTGGCCTCCAGCCGCCACGACACCACCCAGGTGCAGCTTGGAAGCATCCACTACACGTCGCCCCGACCCCAGGCAAAAGGCCCGCCCACCACGCACCCCCTCCAGCCGGCAGCACCGCCCTCCACGCAGCCCGCAGACGGGCCGCGGCACACCACCAAAACCACCTGCTCCAACGCATCAGCGCTGGACCCGGCACCGTCACGGAAGCCACCCACAAAAGCACCTTGAACCTACTGGCCTGCAAGCTACGCCCCAAAAAATTTGGCTGGAGGACACACTCTGGGTATTCTATGGCGAAAGCGGCATGGCACGGCTTGCGGACCTCCGCACCATCATTCCCCGGCCACATCCAGCGCGCGGTAGGGCCCTTCACCAAGTACGCGGTACCACACTCCTAACCCTAAAGGCGGAAGCCACCATCCCCCGAGACCTGGAGGGGGAAAAACACCTCATGGTGGAAGGGCTGACGGAGCACGTCCTGATCGTAGCCATGTACGCCACGGCGTCAGCCTCCCGTCTCTGGGAGGACCGCCCCTCTCCACCTCTAGCCCAGGCAGCGCAGGACGCCCCCCACGCGGGCCCTACCGCAGAGGACATCCACCGCATCCGCAGCACGCGAGCACCCCCGTAGATCCACCCCCAGGTCCGCGCCATCCAGCTTGTCAGCTGGGACGCCATGGGGGCCTCCCGGCCACCACAGAGGTCCACATCCTCAAACACCGGGACATCTGGTGGACAGTGGAATGGGACGACCACGGCAAGGTCAGACGGGCAACGGCACACGCCCCCGAGGACGAGGTCCCGCCCCCACCACACGGAGGGGACCGCTTGCAACTTGCCGCCCCCGTTCCCCACACCCCAGGAACAGCCTGAGAAGCGCTGCACTACGCTCTCTACTGGGTGCAGGGGGCGCCAGAAGGCCCCCTCCCCCCGGAACGCACCCCAGCGTGGACACGGCACGCCACCCCCTACACGGTTCACATGCCACGGGACAGGCACCAGGTACCGGCTCCTCACCTGGCCCACGCACCCGCCCGACGCCCTACGGGAGGCCGGGTAAGTGCTTGGCCTCATGACCAAGCAAGTGTTCCAGCTGAAGGACACCATCCCCACGTCCAAGCCCGAGGTCCCAGCCACCCGCGAGCACCCCGTATTTGCACCGGGCCACGCGCCTGTACAGCAGCCCAAGGGCGCACCCCCCCTACGGGGACAGCCCCATGCCCGGCGCCGCCCAGGTGGGAAGAAGCGCAAGGCGCCCGCACAGGCCAAACCCGCACCCAAGCCAAAAGCCAAGCTGAAGAGCTGGACCGAAGAGGAAGCCGCCGCCCTCTATCCGGAGTACGCCATCGGCACCCGGGTGCAGCTGCCCTTCGAGTACGCCACGGTCGCGGGCCCCTCCAAGTGGATATGGGCCGCAGGTCAGGGTGAGTACCGGTACCGCGTCACCGGGGACCACCAGGGGCTCAAGATCCACGTCTATTGGGACCCAGCCACCCCCAACGACAAGCAGGTGGGGCGCACCACCGAACTCTGGCGAGACCGAAACAGTCGTGAGCTGGTCCCCATGCAGCTATGCACCCCCGACACGGAACACCTCACAGGCACCGAGTACACGGGCGAAGTCCACAATGCATGGCCCCTACCCGAGCCCCAGAAGCGGAATCGCAAGGCACCCGCAGCTCAGGGCGTCATCGACCTCCTCGACGCCTGACGGGGCCCGGGCCGGTCACGGCCCGCCTCCACGACTACCGGTCCCTAGAAACCGGCGCCTACGGAAGCCCACGCCCGCATCAACGTCCTCAACGAGCCCGCGGTCACCTACGACCCCACCAAGGCCGCCATACTACAAGCCATGCCTGGGCCACACCCCCAAGGCGCAGACCTCCTGGGGTTCCTGGAGCAAGCCCTCCGCAGAACGGACCAGCCCGAACCAGCACCGATCCTGGACCCGGAGGGGAACCAATATCAGGCACACTGGCAACAGGGGGGTACCCCTATACCACAAGACGTCGGTCACAGTGCATGCCCACCCCGACCTCGGAGTGGACGGTCGCCTCGGGGCGTACGAGTGCGTGGGGCCCGGCTGGCAGCTAAACGTGCTACTCACGCTCGTCCCATTCGGGGAGGAGACCAAGGACTTCCTGGACGCCCTGAGCCTGGCGTACCGCCGCCTCTCCCTCCTGGCACCCACCATCATCATAGGCAACCTAAACGCCGCCCCCACCGACGACGACCGCATCGGCCCACCCACAGCCACCAACATAGCCGTTTGGGACGCCATGCACCAACTGGGCCTCACGGACCTCACAGCAGGGCTCGCCGGCACACCCCCCCCATTACCCCCACCCAGCCGGCACCCACCCCTCCCGCATCGACACGTGCTACAGGGACCCAACCACAGTACGCGTCCACGAGGCAACCTACGGGGACCTCCCGCCCGTGCGCACGGGCCACCGACCCCTCTACATAGACCTCATCATCCCCGACCTACCCCGAAGCGCAGCCACCCTGCCAGACGACACCCTCCGGCCTACACTACGGTTCCCAGCCGAGAACGACCACGGCGCCTGGCACAGGTATAACAGGGCCCTACACGGCATCCTGCGCCGCCCCGATGCGCCGTCACTCACCACTGCCATGCGCTGGGCGGCACAAACATGCGGCATGAAGCGCGACACCAGCCACACGGGAGCACCACCGGACCTCACCCTCCAACAGCTCGTCCATGACATCTGGACCACAAAAGAGGAACTCGCAACCCTGCTGCGCCCCAGCACACCGGAAGCACGAGACGGGGACACCCACCTCCGCGCGCTACTCACCACCCGCCGCCACCAGCCCCAGGAATGGCACGCCCACCGCATAGCGGCCGCAGCCCAGGAACGCGAAAGATACGGCAGAAACGACAAGCCGTACAAGTCCCTGCGGTACGTCAGCCGCATCCTGGAAGACACGGGGCGTTGTACCATCCACGCGATGCGCACCCCCGAGGTAGGCTTCACCAACGACCCCGACGCCGGCCTCCAGGCAGTCCAGGACAGCTTTCAGGCACAACACGGGGACGCCCTCCCCGACCTCGACCCCAATACCCGAAGCACCATCCGCAAGCCCAGGGTCTTCAACCGGGAACAGCCGCGCGCCATCAAACACGACCCCTCCAGCATCTCAGAACTGCAACGCGCCCTGGACCGCCTGAAAAAGGGGGTTGTGCCCGGCGTCGACGGTTTACCGGCCGAAGCGTACCAACGCCTCACCCTGCCCGTCAAGCGCCGCCTGGCAGCCCGCCTGTGGGACATCGTCACGGGCACCACGCCCATCCCTCCTGAGCGGGCCAACCTGGTCCACCCCCTCTACAAGAAGGGGGACTGGGCACATCCGACGTGCGCGCGTGCGACTGCAGACGCTTTACGGCGATTTCTTTGACAGCGTATCTGCTGCAGTTTTTTTCCTGAGAGATTACTGTTCTTTCTCTGATTTCGGAACGTTCTCCTTCTCGTGGTCATTTCTAACCGTCCACTGCTGCAATGCCGTCACGTTCAGATTCTCTGCCAGCTGACCCGTCAGTGTCCTCAGCCTCGCAATCAAAAAAACAATCCTCGTCCTCCAAGGCAACTTCAAAGAAACCGGGCAGTGTAAAACTCGTTCCCAAGAGCATTAAAGCTATGCTTGCCAATGCGCAACGCGAAGGCAATGTCTCCATGACACACCCCGCCAATTCCTTCGACGTGCCCATTGATCTTGACCGATCGGAAGATGCCCGTTCCGAAGGCTCTTCCATTCTTGATGACGAAGAAAATAAAGACTTGCCAAAAAAAAGTGATCAAAAAAATGTCACTCTTGTATGACGCGAGGACCTTCGGCCTCATCCGTATCACGCTCCTCCTCCTCTTCCAAGGAAGACGAGAATGTTGATGAAAGGAAAAAAAACCAGATGCACAAAAAAAAGACAAGGATGCCTCCCGAGACGCTACGTCCCCAGAAGATGCACCCCAAGCTCCCCCAATCACACTTCTTGCCCCTATTCTCACTTCTCGTAGAGACACCGGCAATGCTTCAATGGACGGGGATTGGACCGATGGGGCCACCCCAAGTGGCGATCCGTCCAAGGTACTTATCCATGACTTTGCATGCCCATCTCCTAACGCCACCCCGCTCAAACAACCATCCAAACCGAATGCTCCGGCTGCGGAACTTTTTGACACGGGCGCCGTCCGCGATTCAAAGACACTTTCACCGGTCACCCTTGACTCTATCCCCATAGAATTGGTAGGAAACCCCATCAAGGCCTTGGGCAACCGCTTGTTCAAATCAAACGGAAATCTACCAACCGGATTTCCCGAGGCCCGGGATCTAACAACCGACGTCGAAGGTGGCAAAATACCCGTGAAAGGCCAAAGCCGTTTCTCCCGTGTCGACATCTTGAATACAGATCCTTTGATCTATCATGACACCCACCCTCTTCCCCCAAAGGACCTCCTAGCGGCCCTCGTTCCCGCCCCACAAATACTTTTGTACGGCGATGGACTCCCCTACCCCGGCTTCCTACGAAGCTTTTCCTTGGCTGATCTACCCAATTTTGAATGGGGAAACTTAGTTGGGCTTGTTACCTTCATTATGCTCCCCAAGTTCGCTCCTTTCCAAGACGAGGCTCCGTTTTTCTCGCATCGCTCCATCATCAAAAACATAGTCAATATGCTTCGGAGCGCAAAAAAAATTAAACAAACCCACAACAGTGTGGGTGGCCTACAAGTCTAGGTCCAATGTCGCCGACGTGGAATTGGCCACGATTCTTGATCGCCGAATCGACTTAGTGCCGGCACTCAACTTCCTATGGCTATCGGTAGTGTGCCCCATCATTCATTTGGCGCACCGGGTTAATTCTTCGGAGCACCTTCAAGACTCCCCATGTCCCCTTGACCACCCCTTGATCCTTTTTCAATTGACTTCCTTTCCCCTTCCCAAAAACCATGTACCGCGTACAATAGGGTATTTCCTGAAAGATGTTTCGGCATCCGAGCACGTGCCTCACATCCATAAGCCCGCCTCCACGCTTTTTCACGTAAGAGTGGACGTGCCCACGACCATCCAAAAAGATGTCGATGGAGTGGAGGTGCAATGGAACATCACAGGCTCCCTCCCGTTGATGCTCCTAATCAACGGACTCTCGCCGGATGACACCTCCAAGGTGTTAAACGAATTGCAAATCCGTAGGATTACGAAAAAATGCTGGCCAATTTTGGTCAAATCCGCCCCCGATGACTACAAGCTGTTTGACTTTTTCGTCCCTTTTGACGTTTTGAGAAAATTCTATGACGAGCAGCCCGCTCTCATGGACATGGGCATCTCCATCGGACTCCTTGACAGCTCGGTTAAGGAGTCAGCCCTCATCATCACCCACCAACCCCGCTTCGTGAAGGGCCAAAAAGGCAAACGCAAAATGCCGTCGAATGAAATTCGTACGGCGGTGGAAATGAACCCGCCCCTCTACCGGAAATTTCCTTTTCTTGTTCTGCTAAACAAGTACGACCTCTTCGGGATGGTGCACGACCCCATTCTGCTCCAGCCTACAGTTCAAGAGCTGGAGAACGTCGGGGACTTGATATGCGTGTCGGCACACACGCAGCAACGCATCTTCGCTAAAGAGGTTGATAAAGTGGTGGAACCACCTTATTCCCTCGTGCGGTTTTCGCCCACTCTTAGCACCAACGATGTTCTAAAGTCCGCAGCCAGTTTCGGACCTGTTGAAACACACCAGCTGTTCCAGAAGTCTGGTATTTTGCTTGTGAAATACCAATCTATTGAATCGGCCACACTCTCATACGGAGCGATTCTGCCCGGCCCGGTGTACTTTACCTCAGGGTCGGCAGAAAAAGACACGTCCCTCTCACTCACCGAAAGGATGAAGAGAGTTGACTTGGCCGCCATGCCCCCATCCAAACTAAACGAAAAAAATCTCGCCGCAGCAGTGCTCCCAGATTTTGCCCTCCCTGACATACAATCCGCCACGAGGTCCCCGGTACCATCGATTCACGCGATAACCGAACATGGGTCCGCCACGCATTTTCGATGACCATGCGTCCTTTTCCTCTCTTGCAGAGTTCAGCGCATGCCATGTTACGAATGGCCCTCCTGTGCCATGGAGTCAAGTGATCAAATCGCGAGAGCGAGTCACTTACTCGTGTGGATCTCTATCCTCCCTGCTCTATACCATGCAACCGCGCTTCCGCGACTACGCGTGCGTCACATCTGTATTGCTTGGGATTTATAAGACTCACAGAAAGCTCATAGCTACCAATGTATACCTATGTCATTTGACACTCACTACCACCCTTGTCTGCGTGTTCTGGAATGGCACACGGCGAGTCGCCCCGCTCACCCAGCCAAAGGTGTCGTATAAACCAGCAGGGTCGCCGCCCGTACTTCCTGTGCGCCTGCACTCATCGCACCAGGTATCCGTTATGTTCGCTCTGTGCGCCGCGTACTTGCGCCTCGTCGGTATCTCGGCATTCTATGTAGCATTCGTTACTAAACTCACACACCTACTGTCGCTCCACAGAGCACATACACCAGAACCACCTATTGGCGCAAAGCGAACTGACAACCAAGCAGCTGATGCTGAACAACCAGGTCCTGCCGATACCCCAGACCCCTCCGCGCGGCGCGTCACCACACACGACACCCTCACATTCCGTGCGCTCAATGTGGGAGCCGTTGAGATCACCCCCAACAGACTTGGCCACCGGTTAGCAGGCTTTGGCAAAATGCCGCACACCACATCGCTCAGTGAGTTCAGACCTAGTACAGGTTCCCATCTACAGGACAACGCGAGAGTCGCCAGGTATTGGGGTTACCACTTATTCCCTAGCTCACCAGACACCAAAGCTGGTGTGGCCTTGTTGGTCCACACCTCAATTTCTCCTAACAAGCCGTCTCTCCGCATACACATCCCAGGCAAACTGATTTCCTGCCAGCTGTCCCTGCACACGGACCTCTTCCCTCTTTCTACGGCCCGCATACCTCCAGGGAGCGCGTCCCTTGTGAGAAGCACCTCGATCCGCTAACCAGAGAGTGTGCGATACTGTTAGGTGATTACAACGGCATTACCAGAGCCTCACACACCACCACCCTGCGAGCCAACATATGGACTTGGCATGTGGCCAAGGAGCGTTCAGGTGCTCTAGCAGACCTACTGACCCCACACTTCCAGGACGCACCCTACACTGGAGTAAGGCGGTACCACGGCACCAAGAGTTATATCGACAGGGCCTACGGTACACGCACATTTGCTGCCCTTTTCAAGTCGACGGACGCAGCGGTCCCTGACTTCACCAAGGTGACTGGAATCCAGGACGACGATCCCATCCTAGTGCACACTGTGCCATGGACGACCCCGCACATGCCAGAACCCAGGGGGCAATGTGGAATAGGCGAGACGTACTGAGGTATCAACAACGGATAAGCCATCTGATGCGTGACTTGCCCATCCGACATGCCATAGAAGAGGTGGAGGCCACTTACTCGACTGTCACCGCGCACATGCTTACTGCCATGCACGAGACGAACGAAAAAGAGCAGCCCATCGAAAGGAGACCCACAGACGTCACTGACTGGGCACAGGTGGTCAGGCAACTGGCCAGGCAAGCCAAGCGCCGCTCCAAAGTCTTTTTCCGTCGCGTCAAACACACACTACTCACACCCCCCGCGCAGTCAACCCTCCCGGCCCCCACACGCAAAATACAACGCATCCTCCAAAGAAACACGCCCTGGTCCTCCCGTGCCCTCCATCTGGTACCACCACAACCAGTTACCCCTGACCCTCCCCCCCCCACGGTGCAAGAACTCAGGTCTCTGGCACGCGCCCCCAGAAAAAAATTGCCAGGCCCTGACGGTGTTCCACCCTACCTCATCGCCACACTGCCCGATCCAGTTTTCGCTATTATACATAAATGTATTGTACTGTGTTATGAATCCAGCCACATACCACGCCAGTGGCTTATATCCGAAACGTTTTGTCTCTTCAAAGGAAAAGGGCAGTGGCAGGATCCTGATAGGTGGAGACCCATCGAGATGAGTAACTCCGTCTACCGCCTACTCATGCGTTGGGTGTATAAAACCCTGTACCCAATACTAGCCCCCCACCTCCGCTCTCGACAATTTGGGGGCCGCCAAGGCTCCTCTACGGCACATGCCACCCAGGTGTTTTTAGACGACCTAGACAAACTGACTGATACGGAGGCCGTGCTAGCCTTTGACGTGTATCATGCTTTCGACAGCCCCCCGAAATACCTCATCCACCACACACTGCAACGGATGGGCACACCGGTCAAGCTACTGCTCTTAATTACACTGGTGCTTGAACAGGGTGCGACATTCATTCGCGGTGCAGAGGATGTGGTCTTCACCACCACCCACGGGGCTAAGCAGGGCTGCCCCCTATCCTGTTTTCTCTTTGTAGTAGTTTTCGACATTCCTTTGCGGTATCTCGAACAGAAGGGGGTCGCTTTCTCTGCGTACGTCGACGACATAGCTTCCCCTGTGCCTCGACGGTGTAGTCAGTCGAGAGCATCTTTAGTTCAGCACGCCCTGAGCCTGATTGCTTGCCAGGTCAACGCCCTCAAGAGCGAATCCCTCCAAGTAGGCAACAAACTGCCCGACCTGCCCACCCTCCCCAAATACTACCACCCGCCTTGCCCCGTGCAGGCTGAAGGTGTCTCAATCTTGCGGTGTGTGCCCGCCGAGGAACCGCCTCTGTGGAGTAGCCAGGTTGCGTGCTCCTTCTCCCGCACTGCATGCCTCATGCACTTAGGACAGCCCCTGCCAGCGAAATTTGAGATACACACTGCAGTTACTGTCCTGCTCAATGAATTACGGTCACAACTAAATGAGCTCCACGCTCAGCCAATTCAAGTTCTGGATAGGGTTTTGCTTGTGAACTCCATGGTCCTGCCCCGCCTCCTGTACCGAACTGAATGCATCCCACTGACGGAGGATCAGACCATGTCCTTCACACGGACCCTGGAGCGCTTTATCTTTGGGGTAATGGGGCTGCCACTGACGATTGCCCAGAAGACCCTCTACTCACATCGCTCCCACGGCCTGGGATTGAGATACGTTCCTGTCCTACACCCCACCACAGCTCTAGATGTCCTACATCGCAACAACCACCTTTCCACACTCTCCACTACCCCCCGTCTGTCGATGTCTCCATACAACTTATTCATGTCCTCTGTGGCCAAGTTCAAAACATCATCCTCGACGGTGGTCCCCCTGGATGTCTCGTGGAAAGGCGCCAAAATAGCCAAGAACGCTACGTCGGTCGTCAGCTTTGCGGGCCTCACAGTATACTTACTGCCCTCGTCACATAAGCCAAATGACACATACTCCGATGGCAGCAAAATTGGGTCCCCACCCGCTGCAGGGGCCGCAGCACTCCTTTCTACAGGAGAAATCGCTGTATGCAGGGTACCTGGCATCCCGAACTCGTACAAGGCAGAGCTAGTTGGCATCCTGCTGGGCTCCCACCTCTCTGCAGCAGGAAAAAAAATAAAACTGGATTGCCAAGGGGCCATCGCCTCAGCGACGGGGACCAAACGGCCTGTCAGACAAGCGACGTGGGTGCTACGAGTTCGGCAGTCCATCCGGGAAAAAGGACAGACCTTAGAGTGGGTGGAAGGACACGTAGGACACGAATACAATGAAGTCTCCGATGACTTCGCTAAGCAGGGCACTACTCTACCGCGTCCCCCCCCAGTCAAAGCATCGTCCGTATGGGACATTATCCGTCATGGTGAACTTGTCCTCCCCCCCCACAAGACGTGGACGCACGACTACACCCCCTCACACACCCATGACCGTTTCCACCCCATCTCTTGGAAACCCCTGAAGTTTCCAAGAGTCGCCTGGCACAAGTGGCTTTTCGGCCTGCAGTCGCGGCTTGGCTACACCCAGTACGCCAGGTTCTGGGCCGATCGCCCATCTGCTACCCCCTGCCCCACATGCTCTGCCTACCACAACCTCAGCGTGCACGGCGTATTTACTCACTGCACTCCAGCACACCCCCTCGTCTCTGCATGGTTGCAGCCCGGGCCATGTCCTGCCTTTGTGAGTAACTGGCGTGCCTTGGCGCACAGACAGGACCTCAGAGTTGCAGGCTCGCTTGCCATTTCACGCTCCCTCTACCAGTACTTGCGCTCCCACCACGGGGGCGCCAGAGAGACACGGCGGACCATAGGGCAGTTGCAGAGCGCGGTATTGGACAACGTGACGGCAGCCCTCGCCGACTCGGTACCACATGCCTCTCGACGACCATCGGTTTTTTGCCCACACTATTGGCGTGCACCCTCGTCCCTCTTTTGATGAATGTTTCCTGCTTTCGTCCCTCTCTCTCAGTTTCAACTCAATTACGGCCCCTCGCTGACACGAACATGTCCTGTATGTTTGTTCCCCTTTTCATGTGACCCCCCTACCCCTGGATGTCACGGCACGTGCATACCAGTTACACGACCGGTTTCATTCCACCCCCCTGCCTTGCTTTCTCTTCCCAGGCAAGTCAGCCTGGCAGTCACCTCGAATGAACCAGTGGACGACCCTAAACTAATTGGATACTGCCCCAGGGCAATGTACACTATTGACAGGCGGCCACCCACTTGGATTTATTCACTGCGAAGAATTTCTTTTCGCGTCAGTGCACCACTCTGTCCTGCTTTCACCCCTCCTGCCCCCCAGGAAACCCCCTGAACACTGCCCCAGTGCATATTCATTTTTCACGGGTCACGTGCGACCTGCTGGGCTGACTGCCCACGCGAGCCAGCAGACATGGACGGGGAGCCCCCCTTTTTCTACTTTTTTCCAGAGCACTAGCTCTGTGTGGCCAACTCGGCAGTAGGCCAGCGTCTACGTGACACCAGGAAGGGCAGGGCCACCTCTGAACCTGTCCAGTCCCTGCCTGGGCTCGCCCCCCCCCCTGATCCTCAACTTTGCCAGGTGGCCACTGACGTCCTTCAGCCCCCCCCCCCCCCCTGCGGTGCTGACCCACGCCGCTTTGCCCGTATTGTTCTGCATCACTGGATTACTGTCCTGGCAGCTGCCGGCCCAGTGCGTGCCCCACATGTAGGTAGTACCCCCAGGATTACCACACGGGCGACCATGAGTGGAGATGCCACCTCTGTTTACTTTTATTTTACACACGCATAGCTCAGCGGCAGAATGTCAGCTCACCGGCCCACCTCCTGACCTGTGACCTGGGGATGCGGGTCACTTGTATATTGGGCTGGCCTCCTGAGAACTTTCTGCGAGCTGTCTCGAAATCTGTTTTCAAAAAAACAAAAAAAATAGAAGGGGGACTGGGCGCAGCCAGGGAACTGGCGGCCCATAGTCTGCGCGGACACCGCGGTCAAGCTGGTGTGGACGCTCATCCTGAGCCGCATCGTACCGGCAGTCTTCGCCGGCGTGCCCGCCATCATGTGGGGAGCCATGGCCGGCAGGTCCCCCCTCGAGGCCATCTTCCTCTGGGACACCGCGCTGCACATGAACCCCTACGAGATGATTGTTGCCTCCCTCAACATCCAAGGCGCGTTCCCCCACGCCCCACACTGGCTCCTCACGGAGGTATGGGATGCCATGGGCCTCCGATTCCTATCCTTCATGAACGGGTACATTCAGACCCGGCTCTACGCCGTCATCACAGCCGCAGGCCTCATCCCCTGGACCGGCACAGACAGCGGGGTTCCCCAAGGTGGCGCCGAGGGCCCCTTCCTCTACCTCCTCGTCACCCTACCGCTGGGTTCCGAGCTAGCACGGGTATATCGGGGGTACGCCCCATACCCACTACGGTCCCCACTCATCAACTTCGCGGACGACAAGCTCCTAACTACGGCCACTCGCCACCGAGACCCTGAGAACGCAGGGCTACCAACGACCACCGAGCAAGCGTCCGCCATTCTCCAATTCACCACAACCTACCTTGACGCCCACCAGCTCCTGGTGCACCCCCGCAAATCGGTCGGGCTAGCCGACGGCGGGACCCCCACCCCCCACATCCTGAAAGGTGAACCCCTACACCTGGAGGACACCACAGTCGAGCTGGGTTTCATACAGGCCACGCGGCACCACCACATCACACTCCCAAGCAAGCTGGAAGGGCGCCTCGCCCGGCTACCCCAACTTGCCAGGGGGGACCTCCTGTCTACGCAGGGCCTGGTATACTTCATGGAAGCGGTGCTCAATGCAGCCATCGGGTACCAAGCCCTGCACCTCCCACACCCCCAAGACGCCCTACACCACGCTCGACAGCAAGTGACGAAGGCATGGGCGCAACACGGAAGCTCGCCCACTTCTTTCCCGGAGGAGGCCATGATGGCCCACTGGCGCTACTACGGGGACAATACAGGCGCCCTAGTTGACATGGCCTATGCCAAACACGCAGCGCACCTCCTACACAGGGTGACACACAACCATCAACCCGAGGTTCGCGAAGCGGCAGCCATATGCATAAGAGAAGCGCAAACGGCCCGCAACACCTGCCCCCGGTGGATACTGGCACAACACGGTGTCCCCACCTCCGTGGGCACCGGCATCTGGGCCCAGCTGCAGCTCCTCCTATCACACCACACGCACGCCATCCTGACGAACCACGACTGCGATCAACAGGGGCCACTCGTGGCCACGCACACCGACATCCACCGACACCCGGCAGGCGAGGTGGACACCCTGCGCCTCGTCAGAGCCACAATCACCATAGTATACATCACCCCAACGCAGATGAAAATCATGGCCAAGTGCAACGCCCACCACGCCCCGTTCCTTTCCCACCCGCATTGGCCAGCACGCCGCGTCTTCCAAGCGTACCTCCGCGCATGCGCTACGAAGGCGGGGCGCGAAATGCCCGGGCCCAAGGACATCGACACGGCGTACAAGGCTTTCTGGCGCCAGCACCCTGGAGCCCGCCCGAGCGAGCACGAGGCCCCAAACGAGGGCAACACCACGCAGGAGGAGCTTACCCTGTGAGCCGAAGGCTGGAGACCACTGACCATCCTGCTACTAGCACCAAACAGCCACAAACACGCTACCCGCACTGTCCAGCAACACCATACCCCCTGGTCCATCCCCAAACACAAGGCCCCGGAGACCGATGTACCACCGGTCAGACACAGTGACCAGGGCATACCGCGCACGTCCTGGCACTGCGGCCCGGCAGCCCTTGACACTCCGTGGCCCCTGCTACACCTCATCTCCACCCAATACCACACCCTCACCGCCGCCCCCACCGCTGACCAGCAGGCATGGCTCTCCCCCTGGTTTCACACGGTATTCCCAGAGCACCCAGCACACGTAGCCTGGACTCGAACGCCCACGGCGACATGGACATTCACCAACGAGCGGGCAGACACGGACAGCGTGGCCATGGAGTACGACCGCTGCGACCCACACCGCACAGGACCTCAGGATCCACCCATGCGCACCCTACAGCACAAATGGGCCACCCTCCGCGGCAACAAAGACGACAAGGAACGGCGACAGACCATCACGTGCCAGAAATTCCGCCCCAATACGGGATACCTCTTCCACCTGATGTACGCGTATATCACCCAGGGGGGCCCGGACAGAGGCCTCCTCCGCCTCACCCCACGAGCCCAGGCCATCATCACCCAGGGGATAGGCGTCTATGCGGCGCCGCTACTGCAACCCACGCAAATCACCACCAGAACAGCCCCAGGGAACCCCGTCTACGTCTATCACCCCATAGCAATTGCCCGCATACCCATACCCAGCGACACCGACATCATCTACTTCAATGCAGCATCCGGCACCCAGCAACGCACCCCCACGGTCGGTTGCGCCTCCGTTCGCATCGGCCGGCGCGCGGACGGCCTCCACGTGGAACACCACACCGGGGCCACCATCTTTGGGGCGTCCTCCCACGGCGAACTACGCACCCTGGCAGACGCCGTCACCGCCACACCACCACCCGCAACGATCCAGCCCCGCAACATCTGGGTAGTCGTGGACGCCACGGTCGACATCCACCTCACCAGGCGCCTCGAGGACCTGCCCCTCCGCAGGGCGCTCGAGTCCGTCCTCACCAAACAAGCGTTGGGGCTATGGATGGCCTTCAGGGGCATGCACCCCCAGGACGCCCTACACATCGTCAAACAGGAGTCACACCGCTACACATACGGCAACAGACGCGCAGACACGCATGCCAAACACCAGAGCACCAACCACACCCCAGGGCTCGAACATGTACGACTGGACACCCCACACCACAACCACCTGCAATACCTACCCCCGATACCCTCGGCCACACAACCTTCCCAATGATTGCCCGAGGACACGCCGTACAAAGATCGAGACAAGCAGTACCACTACCCCACACCCATCCAGCAGCTGGCCCCCACACTGGGCCACCCAGCGAACACCGAACTCCTCCGACGCCTCGAAGACTCCGTCCACACCCCCCTCTACTACTCCGCCCTACGCTCAGATAGCCTCCCAGCGCACCTACAAAAACCCCGACTCCCACTTGCCCTCGAACAGCTTCGCCTCCTCACCCGATACCACCGATTGTACGCACGCCGCTCGATCCACGTCCCCGCAAAATACACCAAATGCATCTGTGGCCACGCGGAAGAAGAAACCTGGGACCACTTCAAGGCAGGCCCCCTGGACACCCTTACAGACTGGAACCCGGCCCACACCATCGCACAGCACGCCAGATGGCTGACGCGGTCCCCGGCAACCCAGCAACTCGCCACCATCCTCAAGCAGACGGAGGTACTCGAGGCGGTCCGCAGGGGACTCGTCCCCACAGCCGTCTACACCTTGCCACACACCCACGCGGAGGACCCCCAGGCCACGGCGGCGCACATGCAACGGACAGCCATTGCCAAGACAGCGGAGCAGCTCACATACGGCACCCACAATCACCTGCAGCATGCAGCAACCCTGCCCCCAACAGACCAAGCCCACCTCCTCAAACTCCTGTTGTATCAACCATGAGAATCTACCCCATGACATACCAACACGGGACCCCCACCACGCCCACACACCATCCACCGAGCACAGCACTGACACGGCACACACGGGCACCAAAGGCACACGCCCACGAGCATGCGCGCGCCGCCAGCCCCCATTCCCCCACGCCACTGTCTGTCCACAGGTACGACCAACCACCAGCCACCACATGCCCCCTCTGCGTACGCCAGCGGCTACCACAGACGGCCCTGCCCTGCAACCCAGACCACTGGGTCTGCCTGGGAGCCGCGCACCGCCTCACCCACTGCCCCCACTGCGGGGACCTTAACCCCCACCACCGCGAGCGGCCCGCGGCCCCAGCCGCACCCCCCCCCGCCAGCCACCCCAGCTTCTTGGGGCCACTCACCAACACCCTCCGGGACCACCTCGGAGGGTACTACCTGGCGCACGCGGCGGACCACCCATGGACCATAGCCGTGGCGACAGGCAGCACATCCCTGCCCCCCCACAGCCCCCTCTTACGCCACAGCGGGGGCGGCTTGAACGTGGCGGCCTGCCACGTCCTCCTCGCCCTATACCTCCACCACCGTGACCTACACTCCGCAGACACACAGCTCCCGGCTCCCCAAGCAGCAGCCCTGACGCCAGAAGCGTGGGCGGACACGGCACCAGAGGAGATAGCAGCCTACCTCCGAATCACTTGCCGCCGGTTCAACACCGCCCTTGGCCGACATAAAGGAACACCTTACCCACTCAGCGCACTCCTCTACCCGGCACACCACCCCCATCCGACGCAGCTGAGGCCCCCGGAGGGCTGGCCTTCCATTCGGGAGGCCCACCTGGCCGCCCCCGACGAGGCCACCGCCAAGCGGATGGGCCTCAGGGATCAGCGCGCCCACGTCCGAGGCCTCGAGGCGCGCCTCGAGAGGCGCACCGCTGGCACGCCCGCTCCCCGTCGGCCCCACGGGGACATGGGGGTTCACCCGCCCCCGACACCCACCAGGCCAATAATACCAAGACAGTTCAGGGGGCCCGCCAGCGCGCCCGCCAGCAGGGCGCGACACCCCGACCAGGGACCGGGTCCAGCCACACCGCACCACCCCACGCCCAGACCCCCGGGGCACACCAACAGCACCGCCCCCACAAGCCCCACCACCACCACCGTACCGCAGCACCCTAACCCTGCAGCCCAGCCAGCCACCACCGCCCGCACACGTCCACACCATGGCAGGACCACCATAAGCGCAGAGCCAGGGGACATGGTACCACCAACACCACCACCACGCCCCCGTCCCTCCCAACCACTACCCCCTGATGCCCAAATACTACAGCGACCTCCAGCAGCTACATCCCCACCACGCCCTAGCCTAACCGGGCCCCACGAAACCACCCACCCCACGCGGCACACATCACCGCACCACACCATCACGTATACTACCACCACCAGCCCCTACCACCACACCCACCAACGCTGGGGTACCACACACAACCAGCACACCCTCGAAACCACCACCACGCGGTCCAGCACCACCCACCGCCTCCACTACACGGGCCCACGACACACGGGCCACAGTACACCCCCATGGACCAGCGGGGAGCCGCGCACGCACACCAGCAACACCAGGGCCTAGTAGGAGCGCCCCACCACCACCAGCAGCCCCCCGAACCCACACCCCATACCAGCAAGCACCATCCACCAGCAGCCACCAATTACATACGGACCACAGCCCCATCCAGACCCCCATGTGGCCGCCTCCCACCCACACCTTGGCACTGCAACCAGCCAGGGACCGCAAGGACCGCACGGGGCACACACGCAACATCCACATGACACACAGGGACTCCCAGACCCCCAGCCAGCACAACACTGACCCCCGCCCCCCCCCAGCATCAACAGTGCCACCCCCACACCACCCCTTCCCGCCCCCCCCCGAGACCAGGCCACAGACGCAACACGCGGCAGCCCCAACCAGCCGATTGATGTCGATGCCCCTGCCGACACACACCACCGCGAGTCCCCCCTCCCACGGCCGCAACAAGAAACGCCATCACCAAACTACACATGCGACAACGACGACCACCCCCCCCCAACCCAGACCACCCCCCCCAATCACATCCCGCACCACCAGCCGCCGGCCGGCTGAACCATACGCCCTGCATAACCCCGCATCGGTACGGCAGCACCTCCGGGGACTCGGAGACCAGGAGGTGCTGCGCCTCCACACGTCCAGCACCACCCAGCGCATCCCGGGGTCCACCCTGGTCCAGGCGGCTAACCTGGGGGAAGGTGTCCGAGACTTCCTCTTCGACGCCTCCCTCCACGTCGCCCGACAAGACCGCCCCCCACTCGCCACCCCAGACGGCGAGAGCCCGCCCCCCACGGGGGACCGAATCCAGGTGCCCCCCGTCAGCTGGGGGCGACACCTAGTCGGACACCCCGTGCCGGAGCCGGAGGACACCCAGGGCCGCATCCGCTATCGCGAGCCCAACATGGCCCACTCCCCACCCAGCGCCACCCCCAACAACACCAAAGAGTGGGAGCGGGAAACATGGGTAGCCCGGATGGCCTCCCTGAGCAACTTCAGGCACCACGTCCCGGGGGACATCCCCACCCGCGACGACCGGCAGTCAGCCCCGTACACGTACATGACACTCATGTACAATCTGCATTACACCCTCTCCGCCACCCACTACCACGCACCAACTGGCCACTGGGTGGTGCACGGCACCGACTCCCTCCTCCCTGCCGACTAAGCCCCCACCCCCACACAACCCAGGCCTCGACACGTACGCCAGGGAGGACGAGCAGGACGACCCCCACATCTGGGGCACGTGGGAACGCAAGTCCCTGGACACGCTGCTCTCCATCCACAGCGGCAACCAGGGCCTTGGTAGGGCGATGTATTGCCTTGCCAAGTGGACCCAACAGACCTGGGGGATCCCCACGGACCGGTGGCTGTCGAAGGTCACGCTGCGCCCCCAGCAGAGGGAGGCCCCCCCGAACCGCAGGGCACCCACCCCCCCACGCCTCTCCAGCCTACAGCTCTGCCCGTACATGGTGGCAGCCCGCCTCATGGCGCTGCTGTGGCCAGGCGCCCACACCCCCACCCAAAACTACCCCCACCTCACGGAGGAGGACATGCCCGGCATCCAGCGATGCTTCTTCCGCACCCCCGACTACCTCCAGCAAACGCACCCACACGTCCTGGAGCAGATATGGACAACCCCCGGGTAATGCACGTGCCCGCACAGCCGAGACAACGCCACCACACCAGCACGGGCATGCACAGGTCACCAGAGAAAGCGCGCGCACACGCCCGGTGCCCGGATCCGCACCCTCGTTCTCCCTACTCGCAGGGCCCAGCATCCTACGCCCGCCACCAAAGCCCAGGGCCCTCCGCCATCCCCCACAGCCCTCTATTCCGCCTCTGACTCCACAACCTCCACCACCACAACCACCTCATCCACCACCACCACCACGTCCTCATCCAGCACTCCACCCCCCAGGCCGCGAGGGGAACCTCCTCAACGGGGCCCCAAACCCGTCCCCACCGCGAGCAATCCCGCCGCCACCATGGCCCGCGCCCCGACGAGGCCCGCACCTGCAACCCGGCCGAAACCAAAGACAGCCGCCAAACAGCCACCCAAACCCGTCGGCGCGCCACGACCGCAACCTGCAGCCAAACCAAAGCCGAAGCCCAAGCCCGGCGCCACGACGGCAGCGCGAGCCCGACCCCCCGAGGACGTCCTCTATGACATTCAGCCCCAGCCGTCCCAGGCCCGGAGGCAGCAGCGCCCAGCACGGCGCCCCCGGACCGTCACCGACGCCGCCGCCACCACCTTCATGGCGGAGCGCGCCGCGGCCGAAGCAGGACGCACCTCGTCCCGCCACCTCTCAAAGCCCGCACTCCAGGCCCACAGACTGCCCCTGACCGGACCAGATCGACGCAAGAGGTCCACAGGCAGCGTCCCCGCCCCCCTACCAACCCTCAATGTCAGCCCACATACAGCACATGCCCCGCTACCGCCGCCACCGCGAGTCCAAACCGAACCCTGAGGCAGAGACGGTGCGCGCATACCCACGAGTCCACATCCGCCCGCGCCCCCACTCCCCGCGCACCCCGAGGGCACAGGACTACGAGGAAGCCCCCAGGCCCGCCACCGCCGCCAGTCTGCACGACCCGATCACACCCACCCACGCCCACTCCTCCGCCCGACACCGCGGCCCCGCCCAGGGACAGTGGTGGCGGTGCTCGACCCACACGCAGGTCTGGGAGCTGTGAAAGTGGGCCCGGGCAGAGCCCTCCCTCAAGGGCCTGGTCCACCGGCCCCGCAAGGGGTCGGTGGACAACTGCCGCTTCCCGCCGGCGGGGGGGTGGATGCCGCAGGCTGCATGGGAAGCCATGCTGGCCGATGCGCCCCACCACCTGGGAGTCTGGCCCCGCAACCTCCCCGCGCCCCAGGACCACCTGTATGTCCTCAAGCGCCTGCGGGAGACACTCCAGGAGAAGCAGCGAGACGGCATCCGCCTGTGGGACATCACCCAAAGCCCAACCCCGCAAACACACACCCCCTTGCCACCCCACAAGCGTCGACGCACCGACGCTGGCGGCACCCACAGCACCCCTGGGGCCCTGCACGCCACACAGCACGACGCGTGTGACCCCCCAGCCAGCGGCGCCGCCACCTAACCCCGCTACCCAGCCAGCCGCCGCCGCGGGGCGCCACACCAGGCCCCGCCCAGAACAGACAAAACAAACCGGAAGCCAAAGGACGCCAACGCACACGCCAACGGGCACCGCTATGCCCAACTACACCGAGCCCAAGCCCGCAACCGTCACAACCGCCTAACCCAGCGAAAGCCCCAACACGAATCCAACCCGAGCCACAGCCCACAACCGCTAACCCTTGACTCCTCACCAGGCCAGCCGAGGGAGCAACGTGGCCACAGCCCACACCCACAGCCCACAGGGCCACCTAACCAGCCACCACCTAAAGCACAGAGGCACCTAACCAAACCCAGCCTGACCCATACCCGTGTACATCAGGACGCGCGAGCCGCATCCCTGGGGCGCGACAGCCACCAAAGCACCGACAACACACGCCAGAGAACACGACACTATTGCACCACTGCACCAGTTGCCCATGCCTGTGCCTGCAGTGTACGCGCGCCCCCTTCTTTTTTTAATTTCTTAATTTTTTTTTGCCTTTTTTTTCCCAAAAAAAAAAAAAACCAGAAGGCCCAAAAAAAAAAATTTCGGGGGGGGGGGAGAGACACAACCACCAACGGCACACGCGCACCGCACACGGCGCGCCCGCCGGTGAACAGGCGCCACCTGGGCCAGAACACCGCACACGCACAAGCACCGAGTACAACAAAGGGACGGGACACCACGGCCAGGCACACCGGTGAACGCGAGCCAAATGGCCCAGGACACCGCACAAACAAAGCAGCACACCGAGCGGATACACCGGCGAACAGGAGCCAAGTGGCGCAGGACAGCCCACACACAACACAACACACAGAGCGGGCGCACCGGTGAACAGGAGCCAAGTGGCCCAGGACACCGCACACCCAACGCGACAAACCACGCGGGCACACCTTTGAACAGGAGCTAAGTGGCCCAGGACACCGCAAACACGTAGGGCGGCCGAGGGACAGGAGAGAACCAACACGCCATGGGTCGGACACGCTGGGGCGACCCAGCCGACCCACCGGGCCAGTGGCAGGAGCGGTACTCCAAGGCCATTGGTCCGAGCCCAGCCAGGCTGCATCGGGGACCATGACAAACATCACCCGGAGCCATGGAAGCAACCGGTGACAGGCGAGCCGGTACACAGTCCAGGAGGGGGTCGCCTCCCAAGCGGAGCGGCCCCGCAACTCAAGCCACAAGGGTGAGGCGGTCGTACCGTAGACAAGCGGAAGCAATACCCCATGTGGCGAGAGATACTCCACACGGCTTGGCAGCCCCCAGAGCTGCCGCCCAAAGGAGGGGGCATGTGGCCCTACCCATGCACACATGTGGTGACACCCTCCCACCGGGGACACCTGGACCAGGTGGCCGCGACACTGCCTTCTCAAGCACCTGCGGGAGCGGCTTAAGAGGCACCTGACCTAGGGCAGTGGGAGGGACAGGATGTCCACTTGGTAAGACCTTCTTCCTGCACTGTCAAGGGAGGCATCCCGAGCTCCCGAAGATACCTACCTACCTACCAGCCCACGAAACCCAGCGCTGGGGGTATTCTTTTTTTTCAACGAAACCTTCGAACGAAGATTATTTCTTCGAACGAAGAAAATGTTTGAACTGTTCGAACGCCTTTGGGGTGGCTGTTTTGCTGCAAACATTGTGATAAAATGCTCAACACTGGTATTTTCGAGGGTTTGGTTCTTTGGATTCAGCCTGCAACCACCTAAATGCCCTGAGAATGTGTTTTCGAAATGTGGTGGACTTTTCTTCGAACGAACCTTCGAATGTTCGAACGAAGATATTTTGCGAAGAAAACGACGCGGCGTTTACAAATGCACATACAGGCAACAACAGAACCGCACAACCACCAGTGTTCCTGTTCAATGTAGCTTTCTCAGTCCTGGCTCACGACTCACTGCCTGACACTTGTACTGCAACCTCGTCTTTCTTTTCCGTATCCTGTTTGTCTCCCTCTCCGGCATCTTCTTCTTCTTGCTTGCCACCACTCTTCGTTGGCGTCCTCCTCTTCTTCTTTGGCCTCTTTGCCTTCACGTTCTTCTTCCTGGCACTTGGAGCTTGCACGCCACCGGTTGCCCACGCCACTGCCGCCGCCTCTTTGCACTCCTCCTCCATTGCGTAGCTTCAGGCCGCAACACAATACCCCCCCACAGAATGCCACACGGCAGACTTGTAGTCTGCAGGGACCCAAAAGATTGTACCGGCACGGCCCAGTTTGGTCTTCTGCTGCAGGATGTCTCTGGGTATCTCCGTTCGCCAGGGGCCCCACTTCGAAATCGGCACTCCTCTCCACGCTCCCCACTGGTCCTCTTGTTGGAGGGGAAGCCATGCCCACGGCAGTGCCCCTCGGTCTGGAATCTGTGTCTCCTGAGCTTCGTCTTCATCGTCATCATCTCCGGAAGGCGGCTCCTCCTCCTCATCTCCGGAAGGCGGCTCCTCCTCCTCATCTTCTTCAGTCTCTTCGAAATCCTCACTCCCCAAACTCTCACCCGGCAGCAGCTTTGACTTTTCCTTCGGAGGTTGCTTAGCCGCTGGCTTTGCTCCTGGTCTCTTCTTTGGCTTCTTTGTCTTCTTGTAAGACGAGAGAATCTCGGCAAGGTTCTTTGCCCGTCGTCCGGACACAACGGGTTGTGGATCTTTGCCCCGCACACCAGCACTGGTCGTTGACGCTTTTTTTTTGGTTGCCTCAGGGAAATGCAACGTGGAACCACCCTGGCTGAGGTTGACCCATGTTGGCATCGACTTCACCTTTCTTCGACCTTCTTGATGGTTTTGGAGTGCTGCGAGGAACGTCAGTGCTCACGCAGGCTTCGTTAGCGGGTCGTTGAGCAGGCTTTTGGCAGTCACAGTCGTCTCAATGCCAGGACTTGGTAGCTGAAGCTTCCATCTGACACCAACGGCGCTGGTTTGCGTTGCTGCAACTTGTGGGCAGTGGAGCGGTAAAAGACTTCGAATACAATCTTTGTTCGAAGATTCGAATGTTCGAACGAACGTTTTTTTCTTCGAACGAAGAATGGTTTTCGAGGAATAACTCACGAGACGCATGCATGGTCAAAAGCGCTCAGCTACAGGGTAAATGCGGTACCCCCCGTTCAGGAATGTCCCCTCCCATGTAGCCATGCTGCACTCCTGCTGCAACTGCTGCCTGCAGCACCGTCTGCCACTTCGACGGAGTTGTGCTTTGCACTTGTTGTACTCCCTCGGCTTGCTGCGCTCCTTCGTCTGACTGGGCTGCCTCACCACCACCCCGCGCCTGAGTGGTGACCTTGACGCCCCTCAAGCGGCCTGTTGATGTACATTTGCCCCAACCTGGGGGCTCTGAGGAGGGGAATCTGAGCATCACGGTACGGTCTTCACGCCAGCTCTCCACCGCGCCGTAGGCATGCCAAACAAGCGCAAGCAGACGTATAATCGGGGTTGGGGTGCCTTTTTTGTTCGAGACTCCGAACGGGAAGGCGCGGGCAACCAGTGCACAAGGCAAGTCCCTCTCCACAGCCACATCTTTGCATACGGCTGATAAACACTTTCCAAAACAGCGCCCATCGGTTGACAATGGCGTAAGCCAAGCATACTTCGGGTCCCCAAAAATGGGCGTATGCGGATTGGGTACGGATCTCCCTAGAATGAGGTCAAGGCAGGGGCGGCTGACTCCGGATTCTACGATGACCTGGCGGCAAGTGTCGAACTCGGCGCTGACATCGAACACTTCGTTCACCACCACGTAATCCGGATCATATTCTTCTGAATCCTGGAATCCAAAATCTAGCGGGTCATCCAAACGGCGAGAAGGGGATGCTGACGGCTCCAAATCCGATGAACGCTGCGGCGCTGGGTGCTGAGCCAGATGTGTACTACTCTGCGAATGTGTTCCTGGCGATGATCGTGACGACAGATTCCGGGCACATCGAAATCCAAGATTATCAGATAATGAGAACGGGTATCGGGCAAACAGTGTGCGCAAAATTCCCAGGCCGCCTGCCGACAGTCCGCTGGGAGGTCAATGTCGATGCGCTGATAGGTGCGATAGAGCCGTTGCATCACGTCCCGCAACCTCATGACAGCCTGGTTACCCAAGTGCCTGTCGGCCCACCCCAAAACATGAGCAATACCATCCCATATAAAAAAAACGCTTCGTTTCTTGTCCATCAGGTCTACAAGTTCCACCTAGCTGCCAACCACACAGCGCAATCTTCAGCATGTTATTGATAGCGTTGCGTGCTTCCCTGCTGGCGGACAAGCATAGCCTTTCCAAGTATTCCCCAAGCAAAGCACGAATTCGCATAAGCATATGAAGAACACAAATAATGGCATGGTGTCGTGGTACTTGGAGCAAAGGTTTCGGAGCGCAGCCACGAGCTCCCTTGCAGACAGGGGTCTTGGCAAGTCGGGACGCATCACCGGTGCGCGTTCTGCGCCTGTGACAGCCCAGGTACTGCCTCTGTTGTGAACTGACGGTATATACCAATGCTCAGTAAGTCCCAAAAACTTCTTCAAAAACGTTAAATCTCCGCGCTGCATAACACTTGCCGCACAGCGTGCGCCCTTCACGACGACAGATCGCGTAGTTATGATCCGCTGCAGGACCTAGTAGCGTGCAAAGCGCAATCAAAATTTTGTTCGAAAAACACCTTCGTTCGAAGGAAAAGCTTCGTTCAAACGGTCCAAGGTTTGAACGAAGGCAATATTGGAAAAAATTACACACCCTCAGATTCTTGTTCCAGACCCGGCGCAAGTCCTTCAGATTGGAGTCACCACAGTTTGCCAGCTCTAAAACCCAAATGTGTGCTGCATTGCGGGCTGGATGCTCATGATTTCGGATGCGAATGGTAAGCTGAGTCCAGCTTACACCCGCTACAGGATAACCATCGCCATCCACAATGAAAACCAACGGGTCTTTGCTGGGCTGTAGAGTTTCACAGAGGCCAGGCGGTGTGAAGACGTAGTTGATCCAGTGCTCAAACGGCCAGGAGACATTTCGGATGCCAGTTTTCTTGTCGATGTGGCCAACAAGGTGCAGGGGCTCCTTCATCCTTTTCCAAGCCATATTGACTCTCCGGCGGCCTGGCATTGGTTTCCAAAACCTTAGGCCAGTCTGTTTGTACCATACGTCCGCACGCTTGGAAATAACGCGCGATGGAACCCGAAGGCGGCTTCTAGGGATTCCCAAATCGAGAAGCAAAGCGACTGCTTCTGCAGGCGAGCATTGAGCATCGCTCTGCCACCGTAGAATTTGATTCAATCTCTGCTTGTCAGCGCCTGGGTTGACTTTTGTGTAGATTGAATGTAAAAGCTGGCCTCCCAGGCCGAAGGAGGAAAAAAAGTGCACAAGCGCGTCCTCAACGTCCTTGCTATAAGCATTCGTCGTGCCCACCGCGTTTTTGAGCGTAATTCCAAGTTGCACCATTGGTCAAACAGCGACACCCTTAAAGAATACAACAAATCAGTTGAAAAAACCAAAAACCATTCTTTCTGGCACAAATCTGCGTCGTTCGGGCACAAATCTGCGCCTTTCTGGCACAAATCTGCGTCAATCGCCTGTCAATCTGGTGCGCGCGCTGCTGTTGCTGCGCTTTTGCGGCAATTCCCCCTAGCAGCTTGGATTCGATTGGATTTAATTGAATTCCGATTAAAGCAGATAAAATCTTCGAATTCGAATCCTCGTTCGAAGATTCGAATCTTCGTTCGAAGACTGAAGTACGTTCGAAGAAAATACCCCCCCCAGTGGGTCTCATGGGTGGGCTGATTGCTGCAGTGCCACACTCAGTTGATTGCTGGGGTGCTCTCACAAACACAGCTCATATGGTGAAGACCACATGGCGGAGAAGAATGCGCAATATTATTTAGGAAAACAGCTGTCTTATGACTCGAAGTAGCTGACGTCCACGTATGCAGAAGGGCTTGGAAGGGATCACTGTTGTCAGAGTTATCGGAGTCATACAGCAGGGCATTGAGCTTTGCAACCGTGACATCACAATCAGCTGCTTTTCTTGCACGCTTCTCGTTGTTTGACGGCAAACTGGCCAGAAGTGCGCTCTGCGGTGCTGCAGGGGCTGCGGGTGGTGCAGGGGCTTCAGGTGCAGCAAGGGCCTCTGGTTCTGATTCATGATCTCTTGGTTCATCGGCTGGTTCAATGACATGCTAATTGAAGAGAATGGCAGGACCATCTTGTTCAGGGGGTCCAAGCAGAATCAGGGGGGGGGTGCAAGCATGGCATACATTGAGTCAGCGATGGGGACCTGTCGGAGTACCATTTTGCAGCATGTCGCTATCTGCTACGCTGTTCTTGTTTTGTTGAACCATGCCCTGACCCACGGGGCAGGCACGCTTTTCATTGTTTTCTCGGAAATCTCGAGAAGTGTTCTGCTGGGAACCTCTTTGTGGTGTATTGTCATGCTGCCATTGACAATCTTGTCGCACAGCGACAATCTGACGAACCTTCTCATTGAAGGATTGATCAGTTGCTCTCGCGGATTTGAGATGTGCGAATGTCTCTTTTTTTTGCAAAATAAATGTACTGTGAAGGGTGGTCCTTGCATTGATGCAGATGCCCTTTGATGAGAGTGAGGGCTTCTTGGCTGTGGGAGGCAACCCACTCCATGATGATGATCCCTGGCGCATCTTCTGTTACGGAGTGCTGTTCAGGGATCTGGCTTAACCGCCTTCGCAGCCAACTCTCTCAAGAGACGCTCAAAGTTGCTTCAGTCCCGACCTTTTTTTCGTTGTTGTCTTGGTACACTGCATCATGCATTAGGCAACCTGGTGGAATGTCAGCGTCCGACGGTGCTATTTCCTCTCTGGTAATGATTTAAATGCAGACAGCCTCACCACTTCCGCTGGCAGAGGGTGTTGCTGTCAGTTGCCTCTTGCAAATGCGCCTCCTCGGGCAAACTTGCTTGGACTGGTCCGCCACGTGCATCGTCTTTTTTTGGACGGGGTACTGCAGGACAATCTCATCCAAAGCCCATTTCAGACAGAGAGGTATACCATCATTTACATTGCTGCCACTGACTCCATGTTCGTGTGGTATTTGCATGAGCTCTCTGAATAGCAGTTTCCATCTGTTGTCATTGATAAGCTCCAGCTCACTTGATGGTACAGTGGTAGTCGTTCTGTTGTGACGCCTCTGTAGGACACAATGCAGTCACCAGAGGAGGCGAGCGCTACATGCAGGCAGGGAGGGGCCAATGCAGGCAGTGGGCGCGAGACACAATGACCAGGATAAGGTCTGCAACCTGGTGGTTTTGAGGACAACGGATTGTTGGAGGTCGTTTTTTAGATTTTGACCGGTAGGTGGAGGTGGTAAATTTTTGAACAACCGGTAGGTTTTGGTATTCCATGGACCTAATATTACTTTGATGCCCTTTTTTCTTCTGGTGGATAATGTGCTATGAACCATGACCGTTACTACACCCAATAGACAAATGTACCCATTGTTATCTGAGAAAGATTTTCCTTGATGATGTCATCATCCTGCCTCATGCGTAGTCCTCGTGATGTCACCTGCCACATGATCAAAATCACTCGAGCTTTCAAAGAGTTCAGACAGATTTTGAAAATTTCCACCACGCAGAAATGTTTCAAAACCTTAGCAATGCTTTGTTGTGCCGTTGTTATTCAATTCTACTACTATGCCCATGTGTTTTTTCTTAGAATTTCCAATGGGAAAGCGTGGTCCACAGCCACAGGCACCTACACGTCTACCCCGTCATGGAGGCAAAGATGGCAACCTTAGGACACTCAAGCACATTGCAGATCCTGCTGAGGGCAAAGACATGTACAATGTCCAGGACATCAATGTAGAGCGTTGGCATCATGGGCAAATTCAATATATGGTGCATTGCCAAAGGTGCAGCTAGGCTGATGACACCTGGGAACCTCTACCGCAACTTGCTGATGCTCTGGTGTATGTGACACGTTGGAATGAACAGAAAAAGAAAAGTGATGCTGAGGCTGAACTAGAGTGATAACCGAAGAAACAAAACGCGCCAGAGGGGTCACCTTCATCCAATCGCCATACCTCACAAACCCCTCAGCTTGGTCCCCAGCAGAAGCAAACATCCCCTCTGTGGAAAGCATTTCGGGAAGCATTTTCTCAAGAAGGTGGCAAAGACGTTGCTATTTGTCAAGTAAAGGAGTTGGATGGTACCTTGTGTGGGCAAGCCAAATGCAGGACTGGTGGCACAAGCAACCTATGGTCCCACTTGACTGCATCTGATAAAGATTGGGTAGTGCAACCACAGCCAAATGAATTACCAACGCAACACACATTGGAAGCAACATGTGACGGAGTTCTTGAAGTGCAACACACAGCAAACAAATAGAGGAAGCACAAGTGGCACAAGGCTTGTAGACGTCTGGCATGGTGCATCATTCAAACAACGCGGCCTCAAGCTCTTGTGAATCACCAGTCTTTCAACGATTTCTGCTCTGAGATTGTCTCTGGGAAGTTCGAGTCTTGCTGCCTGCAGACGATCACCAAGAATATTCTATAAATGTCTGCCATCCGTTTGCATGAGGTTAGAGGACGAGTTGCTCTATTGGTGAAAGCAAAGATCAAACCATAAATGGCTGCTGATGCTTGGTCTGATTCCACAATTAGTCTAGTGGCCTCAATGCTCTACTTTATTGATGAAGTCCTACTGAACTGCACAGGCTTCACAGGGGGGAGGCACACTGGTGAGGCAATACGGAAGAAAACTACTGAAGACTTGGACCTTGCGTGACGTACGATCAACGATATCCATGCAAAGGTAGGTGATCAAGGGTCTAACATGAAAAAGGCATGGGGAGGTCTTCGAGGAGGCTACTGTGCTTGTCACACGTTGCAACTCTCTGTGAATGTCGGTTTGGAGTCACGAGGTGTGTGCGATGTTGTTCAAAAGCTCAAGGGAATCACCACCTGCTTGTCCCGTTCTGGTTACAGGCTTACAAGTCTGAAAGGCATTCGAAAGCAACTTAATCTAGAAGAAACACGTCCACCAGAAACTGGCAACTCCGTTCGTTGCAGCTATACGCACCAAAGTCAAGTGTTTTTCCGCAAATCACAACGGGCCATTTTAATGTCTGATGTCACGTATGGGCATGAGCAAGGACACAACGATAGGGCCTACTCTGACAACAAGCTGCACTGCAACGCTTGGCAATCGACCAGGCCTTCAATGTGTGTCACTTACCTGGCTGCATAAGCTCTTCGGCGCTTCGAAAGAACTAAGTATGTGACCAAGGCAAGACAAGGCAACCTACGAAAGGGGGAACGTGAGTTCCTTGATGACTCTCATGATAACGTCCGTGCGTGCGGATGTTGCGCGCGCTGGCGTCCTGTGCCAGATTGAAATAAGAAGATAAGAAAAGCACGACCAAAAAAATTTTACATTGGCTGAAAATTAAGCTAATTGGCATAAAAAACGCTTAGGCCAAAGTGCGCGCTGCAAAACGCGTAAAAACGCGACAGAAATTTTTTCGACCTTAAATACAGAGTAGATAACGCCGTAAGCGCCGTAACGGTCGTAGGAGCATAACGCCGGATCCCTCGACGTCCAACTAGCCATAGGCGCCAAGAGAAGCCGACGTGCGCAGTGTGTAAACCTCGAAAGGTTTTTACTCCCAACTCGCCGCGTCCCTGCACCTCGTTCTTCCTTCTTCTTCCTTCTCCATGTACCCCCCTTCCCTCCCCCGTTCTGCCCCTCTCCTCGTTGCGTCAGCTTAGGCGAGCGGCCCTGGGGGAAAAGCGGTTAACCCCTTGCAATGACAAGTACTTCAACCTACGCGACGCCTTTACGATCTACGGCCGGCAACACGTAAGTTGGCAGCCGTGGTCTTGCTGCACGCGACGGTGGTGCGTGAGGGGTCGTGTCTAATTTTCCTGTTTTCAACAAACATCTTAAAGTTTTTTTTCTCTTTTTAATTTTATTTTCAAACCACAAAGCACTGGACGAGACAAACAGCATCGTTTTTTAAAGGAAACATGGGAGAAAAAAAACCACAAACAGTAAAGAAAAAGCAAAGCAGACCCAGGCAGGACAGCGGCGCAAAGCAACACAGCACCACAGGGCACAGTACCGGGCATCAGGGCACCAAGACACACCACACCACACAGCAGGGCAACAGAACCGCACCACAGAACACCCGAAGCAACAGCACAGCGCACAACAACGCACCACAGCACCAGGCAAAGGCAACAGCACAGATCATAAAGAACAGCAAGAAGGAGAGCACCAGCGCAGCGCAGCACAGCATTACTCGCACAGCAGGACCCGGCGAAACACGACAGAACGCAGGGCACAGCCAGACAACAAAGGCAGCAGCAGGGGGGAGGGGGGGCAGGGCTGGACAGCACTGCAAAACCAGCACAACACAGCACGGCACAGCGACACACCAGACGGCACGGCGCACCAGGACACCACACAGCCACAAAGAAAGTGCCACAGCGCGCAACAACACACGACGGCGCCACAAGCACGCAAACACGCACCACGCAGCACGGCGCAGCAGGACACCGCAAGACACCAGCAGAAACGCAAGACACCAGCAGAAGCGGAGCAGCCAAAGACAGCACAGCACAGCAGCACACCAAACAGCAAGGCACCGCAACACCAGCACAGCACAGAAAAACACCGCGAACCACACCAGGGCACCAAGACACACCGCACCACACAGCAGGGCAACAACACCTGCAAACGCCAAAAGAAACAGCACAGGACAGAAAAACACACCAGGGCAGCAGGCAAAGGCAACGGCACAGAGCAAAACGGGCAGCAAGAAGTGAGAGCACCGGCGCAGCGCAGCACAGCACAACAAACGCAGCAGGACACGGCAAAACACGACAGGACGCAGAGCACAGCCAACCAACAAGGGCAGCAGCAGGGGGGGCGGGGGGCAGGGCCGAACAGCACCGCAAAACAAGCACGGCGCGACACCGCACAGCGGCACACCAGACGACACAACGCACCACCGCACCATACAGCCCAAAAGAACACATCACAGCGCGCAACAACAAACGACGGCACAACACACAACGCAGCACCGCACCAAACAGCACGGCGCACCAGGGCCCCGCACGACACCAGCAGAAGCGGTGCGACCCACGGCAGCACAGCAAGGCAGCACCCCGAACAGCACGGCACCACAAAACCAGCACAGCACAGCGCAGCACAGAAAAGCGCCCTGGACCACACAAAACAGCCCACACGAGACCGCGGCACTCACCTATGATTTTAGCAGCTGTTTTCCCCCAGAATTCAAAACTTCAGCAAAAAGGGTTTTTTCGTGAGAATTGACCAATTGTTTTTGGTTTCTCCGGCCCCAAAATAGGGGGGGGGTCCTCCTACCTGAATTGTGTCCAAAAATATCAAAAACCCTGAATCTTGGCCTATTTTGGGGTATTTTTGCCTACTCTGGGCTGGTCCTGCAGAACAGTGCTGCACACCAGTGTACCTGCCAATAGACGATTTTCGACAGAAATTCCAATTTTCTTTGGATTCTCTTGCCCCAAAATAGGGATGGGGGGGTTTCTCCCAACCAAGGTTGCTCCAAACTTATCAGAAACCCTGGAATACGGCCTATTTTGGAGTATTTTGTCTGCTCTGGGGTGGTGCAGGAGAACAGTGCTGCGCACCAGTGTACCTGTATAGTATAGTATAGGCACGAAAAAACCATGAAAATAGGTTTTGTACCCAAAAAGACCAAAAGTAACCTTTTGATTTAATTATACACCCCCCAAATAGCAGGGGGGGGGGTTCCTCCTACCCCATTGTTCCCCAAAAATAACAACCTAAGCCCCAAACATCTCTGTGTACGGTGATAGGCACGCAAAAGCCTACCTATGAACCATATGGAAATGGACCACAAACGGTGCAAAATAGGGCCAAAAACACCTCAAATGTTCATCGCTCATCCCATTCTTATGCACATACTATCATATTTCATGTAGCTCTTTGGCGTATTTCGCTTTTGTGCAACGAGCACCCTCCAATCCGGAGGGGGCATGGTTCAACTGCTTGTTTCAGGCTAAAAAAAAAACGATTTTTGATAAAAAAACTGCCTATTCTTCGCCGATTTTGTTGAAAAAAATATATATATAAAATAAATATATATTATAAGGAATAAAACACAAGACACCGCACAACAACAACAGCACCAAGGGGCGCAGTAGCACCACACGACACAAGCACCACAAAACACAACGGCGTGCACACCAAGACAATGGCAGCACGGCACAGCACAAACAAAACACCAAAAGCGAGGGCCCGGGGGGCACACCACACGCCCCGGCACGCCAGAACACCGCAAGACACCACGCAGCACGGCCAGCAGACGGAACACACCACAAACAGGGAGCAGAAAAAAGCAGAGCCAAGGAGGACAAAGGCAAGAGGGCACACACACACGGCACAACAACACGGGAGCACAAAGGCGACCACACAACACTAAGAACAACGGCAGGGATGGGGGAGGGGGGGGGGCACAAGCAAAGAACGCACCAAGGGAGGCAGCGACGCACGGTCGAACGACGAAGCAAACACCGGGGACAGCGCAGCCGCACGGCACCAAGCGGGACCAAGGCAACACACCCCAGCGCGCCAACAACTGCACACGCCTGGCACAACAACAATACCAGCGGACACATAGCAGCGGGGGCCGCAAGCCCCAACGGGGCACAAAGGAGCAAGGAAAGCCCCCCAAGCCCCCGGCCCCCCCCCCAAAAGGAAAACAAACCCCTGAAAAAAAAAACAACATAAAAAACACAACAAAGGAAGGGGCCCACGCGGGGGGGAACAATAAAAAGGAAAAGAAGCGGAGGAACAAAGACAAAAAAACCAAAAACGGCGGGGCATGGGCGAGGGGAGGGGGGGGGGGGGGCAGAAGAAAGCGAGAGTGCCAAGGCAAAGGGCACCCCGGGCCAGAGAGCACAAAAGGCCGGAGACAGCGGGGGCGCAGGCAACGAGGGAAAAAAAACAACAAAAAGGAAGGCAAAAAAAAGAAAACACAAAAAGGGCAACCCCAGCCCGGAGGGAACCGAGCAAAGCAGCAGGAGAAAACGGCCAAAGGAAAGGCGAGGCGCACCTAAACAAGCCCGGGATGCCGGCCCGCCCGACGCGGCCAAGAAGAGCGGGCACACGCACGCACGCACGGGACCGGGGCGTGGCAACCTCTGACCCAAAAGGAGAGCTTTGGGCGTCCACACAAAACAGCCCCGGTGCGGCGGACTAGTCCCCCGTCGAACGACGGACGGTACGGGAAACCGGACGCGTCAGTGACCGGGTCCACACACGCCAAACCACCGCAGCGCACGCAGCCCAAGACAGAAGCCGGAGGGACCCACCAGGGACAACTCATCGCGGGGCCCCGAACGGGTACGAGGGGGAGCGAGCCCAGCACCCCCGCCTAGGCAGGGGCCAGCGGCAGACACAATGAGCCCGGTTCTCGGCCGGCCTCCGCGTGCCCCGCGCAGCCGCCCAGTAAAGTCAGGAGCCAGAGCCCCGGGGCTGGAGGAAGGCACCAGGGCGACAGGAAAACCGCCCGGACCACCGAGAGCGACTGGACCGGAGGAGGCGCGGCGCACTAACGCGGGACCAAGAGGCACGCCAGAGAGGCAGGGCGCCGGCCAAAACCACGGCACGGGACCAGGTGCCAAGCAACGACGGCCGCCTGGTGCCGCAAACACGGACAGCGCGCGCCACTCCCGCACAACCAGGGCACGCGAGGCGGTGCCAAGCAACACCCAACCATGAGACGGGCGCCCGCGACGAAAAGCCACCGCCGCCCAAGGAGCCAGAGGAAGGGAGGAGAAGCAGAGACTCGGGGACCCGCATGAGGCTCAAAAGCAGCAGCAAAGCGTTGACGGGGCCAAGGGGCGCCAAGGAGACAAGATGCCCTGGACCGGAACATCCGGGGCGGACCAAGCAGCGGGCGCCGCCGCCCCCCGGATTGGAACAAGCAGGGACAAGTGGCGGGCAGGCATGCACGAAAGGAGCAACCGTGGCGGAACAAGCAGGAGGAGCCGCCGCCACCCCGGACTGGATCACCCAGGGACAAGTGGCGGTGGACGCCCCGGACTGGAACATCCGGGGCGGAACAAGCAGCCGAGCCGCCGCCCTCCGGACAGGAGCATCCAGGGACAAGTGGCGGAAAAGGCCCCGGATCGCATCATCCCGGGCAAAACAGGAAGGAGACGAACAGCCGGGGAAAAGGGGCCAGATGCCCAGGGCAAGATAGTCCCGGGACGAACAAGCAGGAGGAGCCCCCACCCCCTGGACAGGGCCGGAAGCAACACAAAGGGCCACGCCACGGAGGAGCACTGAAGCTGCGCAGAGGATGAGGCCGAGGAGATGCAGAGCGCCATAGATGTGGCGGGGACGAGTAGAAGCGGAGAAGCAGGCCAGAGAGAAAGGCCGCGGGGATGCAGAGAATCGGAGATGAGGACGAGGCCCAGGAGATGCCGAAAAGCCATGAAGAGGAAAAGGACCAAGGTGAAACAGATGAGCACACCAGAGGAAGAGGCCGAGGGGATGCGGCGCAGCGGTGAAGAGGAAGAGGCTGAGGAGAAGCCAAGAGGCAGCCAAGATGAAGAGCCCGAGGAGAAGCAGTAAAGATGAGGCCAGGAAGAGGCCGAGGAGAAGCAGCGATGTGGTGACGAGACCATGAAGTGCCCGGGACTGGATCATCCGGGCCAGAACAAAACGACGGCGAAAAGCGTAGGAAGGAGTCTGGATGCCCCGGACTGGAACATCCGGAGCAGAACAAGCAACAGGAGGCGCCGCCCCCGGACTGAAACATCCGGGGCGGAACAAGCAGCAGGAGCCGCCGCCCCCAGCACTGGGTCAACCGAGGACAAGAGGCGGCAAGACGCACGAGACTGGATCATCCGGGACGGAGCAAGCAGGAGGAGCCACCGCCCCCCGGACAGGATCATCCAGGGGCAAGCGGCGGCCGGAAGCCCCGGACTGGACTGTCTGGGTTGGAACAAGCTGCAGCGCCCGGCGCATTCCGGACTGGATCGTCCGGGGCAGAAGCACAAGGAGCGGCCACAACCAACAGGGCAGGATCATCCTCACAAATGAGGCCTGCCAAATCGGGCAGGAATGCCGGGGGCGGAACCAGCGGAAGGAGTCCCCACCGCCCGGGCTGGAGCGACCAAGGGAAAGTGGCGGCCAGAGGCGAAAGAAACAAGAGGCCGAGGCCAGGGTGGGGCAGCGATGGGGACATGTCCGGAGGCAACGCAAAGGACAACGGCATGGAGATGCAGTGAGGCAAAGATGAGGACGAGGCCGAAGAGACGCAGTACAGCAATAATAAGGACGGCGCCGAGGTGTAGCAGAGAAACAGACCAATGGATATGGCCGCGGTGATGCAGAGAAGCAGCAAAGAGGACAAGGCAGGGGTGAAGCAGAGAAGCGGGGATGACGACCAGGCCGAAGAGAGGCAGGGCAACCATGCTGAGGACAAGGCTGTGGTGATGCAGTGGGGAAAACAAGTGACTAGGCCGCGGTGAACCGGAACAGCTGCAAAGAAGACGAGGCGGTGGAAAAGCAGTGAAACAGCCAAGACGAGGAGTCCGTGGTGATGCAGCGAAGCGGTGATGAGACCATGAAGTGCCCAGGACTGGATCATCCTGGGCAAAACAAGGAGGAGCGGCCAAAGCACGACGAGAGGATCATCCGGTGAAAAAAGACGTGACGCCCCAGGCTGGATCATCCGGGGCGGATCAAGCAGCAGGAGCCGCCGCCCCCCGGACTGGATCATCCAGGGACAAGATGTAGCCTGGTGCCCCGGACTGGATCATTCGGGGCTGGCGACCTGTCCAAGCAAGTGCCGGGCCCAACAGACCGCGCAGAGGCGGGCCCGGTAGTCCGGGTATAGCAGCCCAGACGTGAGTGCTGGTAGCTACGCCTCTCGGCACGCCCACCATGCATGAGACACTCCTACCGCAGGTGGGACACCTAGGGTGAAGTGGTGCACCCAGGGCCGCCCAACCAGCAAAATCAGGGGTGGAGTCACGCGAGCAGCAAGATGCCCGAGCCAGGAATGGTGAGGGAACAACAACTGAAGTGCCATCCCCCCCGAAACGGAGGGGGGACATCATCATGGACACCAAGTACGCAACCGGGGCACGACAGCAAAGCACTCCATCCCCCCAAGCCCTAGCAGGGGTACGTGTAGTGGCGTCCCTGCTAGGCCAGAGCCGCGAAAAAGAAATCCGCTGTGTTCTCGTGCACAAACGCAGGTGACCACTTGGGCAGCCCACCATGCAAAACCGACGGCGCAGATCACAAACAGGGCAACACAACTGAGCCAGGTAAGGGGGGGACAGAAGAAAGAAGGACTCTCAGCCAGAAATTGCGAGGAACAAACATCAGAAGGGCCAACTGCGGGGGATGGTCAGGACTGAACAACGACGACAAGGACGGCACGACCACCAGCGGTGCACGCATACAGAACATACCACCCCTCCAAGCCCTAGTGGGGGTCTGTGTAGTGGCGCCCCTGCTGGGCCACAGCCGCATAGAGGCGCTGCCTTCTCGTGCCAATACACAGGTAGGCCAATAGGGCCTCGACATGGGAAACGTGGCCAGACACCCCGGCCAAGATCATCCGGAACTGGTCAAGAGGACGCACCAGGAGCGCGGGACAAGGGTATGGGATAGGAGCGACCAATGCAAGGAGCACGAAACGGTCCCCGGATGGATGAGGATCCTGTGGGGCCGCACCACTGGGTTGCTGGCGGCCCGCTGGGGTATAAACACGGGATGAGGGATGGGATGAGGGGACGGGAGGAGGAAAAGAGTGTGACAAGGGCTGCAACACAAGCCCTAGAGAACGGGAAACGACGGGACGCGGGGATGGGGCCGGTGACGGGATGAGGCAAAGGGGAACGGGACATTGCGGGGTTGTGAAGGATCAGAACAGGGAAAGATCACAGAAACCGCCAAGAACTAGCCCCGTGGGATCGGGAAACCAGTTGCCATGGAGTGGTGAGCCATGGGCCAACCATGGGGAGCCTGACCAAGGGAAGTGGAGAAAACGCCCTGAACTCCGGGACGGCCCTGAGGTGTCCGCAGGGTTGAGGGTTGACCCCCAGGTCCCCGGGTCAATGGCCTGAGTACACGTAGGTTCACACGTGAGCGGGCCCCGGGGGAACGTGGAAAGGGTCGCCCCCTGGCCACCAGCCGCGGATGGAAGACGCCCAAATGCATTTGGGCGCCGACTGGGTACTCCAAGCCATGAGGGATGGGGAGAGGTGGAATGTGGTTGAGAGCAATGCTGCGCTGTCGGCGACGGCTATCCACAGGAAACCTGCCTGCAGGCACCCAAAAGGCTGTGCTAAGGGGGGAAGGCCGGAGGATCCTTCGATGGGTGACGGGAAGGAGCTGAGACCGTGAGGGCAGCGACTGAAGGTAACTTACCGCCGGTCATGCCCCAAGGGAACCTGGTTGAACTTCTCCGCCGTGAGGTGAGACAGGAGTCGCCAGGGGAACTGATGGTGGAGAGCTCTGCTTCCCGCCAGAGGCGGCCACCATGTAAAACAAACAAGGAGATGTCAGATGAGGCCGCGGACGCGGCCACCCTTACTTACTTACTTACTTACTCACGAAGGTGGCAAAGATTTTGCTATTTGTCAAGTAAAGGAGTTGGATGGTACCTTGTGTGGGCAAGGCATATGCAGGACTGGTGGCACAAGCAACCTATGGTCACACTCGTCTGCATCTGATAAAGATTGGGTAGTGCAACCAGAACCAAATGAGGTACCAACGCAACACACATTCGGAGCAACATGTGACGGAGTTCTTGAAGTGCAACACACAGCAAACAAATAGAGGAAGCACAAGTGGCACAGGGCTTGTAGACGTCTGGCATGGTGGATTATTCAAACAACGCGGCCTCAAGCTCTTATGAATCACCAGTCTTTCAAAGAGGTCTGCTCTGAAATCTACTCTGGGAAGTTCGAGTCTTGCTGCCTGCAAACGATCACCAAGCATATTCTAGAAACGTCTGCCATCTGTTTTCATGAGGTTAGAGGACGAGTTGCTCTAGTGGTGAAAGCAAAGTTCAAACCATCAATGGCTGCTGATACTTGGTCTGATTCCACCATTAGTCTAATGGCCTCAATGCTGTACTGTATTGATGATGTCCTACTGAACTGCACAGGCTTCACAGGGGAGAGGCACACTGGTGAGGCAATACGGAACAAAACTTTTGAAGACTCGGAACGTGCGTGACTTACGATCAACGATATCCATGCAAAGGTAAGTGATCAAGGGTCTAACATGAAAAAGGCATGGGGAGGTCTTCGAGGAGGCTACTGTGCTTGTCACACGTTGCAACTCTCTGTGAATGTACGTTTGAAGTCACGAGGTGTGTGCGATGTTGTTCAAAAGCTCAAAGGGAATCACCACCTGCTTGCCCCGTTCTGGCTACAGGCTTACAAGTATGAAAGGCATTCAAAAGCAGCTTAATCTAGGAGAAACACGTCCACCAGAAACTGGCAACTCCGTTCGTTGCAGCCATACGCACCAAAGTCAGGAGTGGTTTCGCAAATCACAACCCGCCATTTTAATGTGCCATTTTAATGTCTGATGTCACGCATGGGCATGAGCTAGGACACAACGATAGGGCCTACTCTGACAACAAGCTGCTCTACAACACTTGGGAATTGAGCAGGCATTCTATGTGTGTCACTTACCCGGCTGCAGAAGCACTCCGGCGCTTGGAAAGAACTAAGTATGTGACCAGGGCAAGACAAGGCAACCTACCAAGGAGGGCACGTGACTTCCTTGATGACTCTCATGATAACGTGGAGCAGGCACCAGCAACAACGGACAACTTGGACCTCTACTTAACTTTGGCTGAAGACCGTAAGGACATTTGTGTCTTGCCTTGTTGGCGTAACCTTCAGCTATCGGCTCCTAGAGTAGCTGAAATGGCATGTCAGTGTTTAGCAACGCCTGGCAGTTCAGCAGGTGTAGAACGATTGTTCAGTGCAGCAGGTCTTACTTACGATGACCTTTCGGGTGCAATGACTGAGGACACATCGGGTCAAAGGCTTTTGGCGATGTGTAACTATTCACCAGCATTGTACATAGAAAAAGTTTAGGAAAGGCACTACCTTTCCGCTGAGATGTCCACTTTCTTTACACTTAGATGACCACTTTTGGTACACTGGGATGGCCACTGTTGGTACACTGAGATGGCCACTGTTGCCATCTTATGTCGCCCACTGTAAGAAAAAGTCACTACCATGTCTTTCTTGGGCTAGTTCATCCAGGCCAAGCCCCCCCTAATCCTTGGAAAGTAATGACGAGTAACACTTAATCATCTTCTTCACTCTTTTTGAAGCTTCAAGTAGATTTTGAAAAGTAACTAGGGTTATGGCCCTAGCCCCCCATGAAGTTCACCCCTACCACTGAAGTGAGCGAATGAAGCCGGTTCGGACCCCCGTGGCCATCTTGGGATCACTTTGGGTGTGTATCTATGTGCCGGCAAGCCGCCATCGGCTGATATCATATTCTCCCATCCACCCGACCTAACCCGATGTGATAGTGTGATAGGTTTGGCCATTCCGGCTATGAGCGGCCATGTTCAGTACCGAGGCGCCGCCAGCTGAGCTTTATATATCAGAATATCGGGAATCAACAGGGTTTTTTTTATCATAAATTTTCCGTAATTTTTCCGCCTTCCGTTCTGATTGTCAATGTATCGGCGACTGTCAGTTGGCTCGCGATTTTGCGGTAACGGATTGGTTAACTGTTATTTACAGATATTTTGGCGGAAACCCCGATGAAGGGTCAGATTTCATCAGTAAAGGCTTCGTTGCTTCCGCATTTTTCATATTATATACTCGCAAAATTAATCCGATTTTTTCAGACCTTCAGAATCGGATTTTCGACTTCGACATCGCCGCACTTGATATGATGAATCCCGAGTGGTCATACATTTTTCCCCGATCACGAATCAACCTTTCTTTTGTTATCCCCTTCATTTTTCTTGGAGATATAGTCGAAACAAAAGTGATTCGTTAGGCCACTTTGAAGAATCATATCTCCGGCTCACGGCGGGGAATATCAATTTCGAGAATTCAGTTGGAACCGCCTTGGTCTCAACTTAATTTAGGGAGCATCAAACGCCTTTGGTGTGCACACATGCATGGTGTAGCAAGGGATAATGGCCAAGGAGGTAGAAAGTGGTTTACAACTCTTGGGCCATGCAACCGAATATTTAATTGCGACTTTCGAGTGTACCGCATAAGTGTTGGTGTTGCATAGAAACTTTCCTGTGGTTCCTACGTATTTTCAACGTGAAGATATGTCCATGGAGGGGCATGGCATATCATGGTGGGAGCCACTTTTTGAGGGTATGTGTTATATGCATGGTATGTGCTTCGATATGCTCACGCCCATTTATATATCTTCGTGTGGCCGAAGAGATGGGGAGCCACACGTGACAAGGGCTTTGCCCATGTCCCAATTGTGGAATTCAAAGCGCTAGACTAAGTCTACCGCGTATGTACTGCTCATGGTATGTTTGGCAAAGGGATCCATGAGTGCACTCCCATTTTCATGGGGCATGTAGATATGAGTGGCGAAGGTATCTCCATGCGCCCGATTGGGGATCCAAGTGGGGGAATTGTTTGCAAATGGTTTCAATCATTTGTATATTGAACCATGGGCGGATATCAGGGGTGAGCATAGAGATATACTATCATGGCAACTTTGTATTTGGACATATTTTCATGTTTTTGACCTCAATGTTTGCTCATTTTTGCGTTTTGTGTACTTACCTTGTCGGCAAACAGCAAGAAGCCTATGGAGAGTCGAACCATGGTATGTTGTTCATATGTTGGCATATGCTTTGGAGTTGAACGCCACCATATGCCTGATGGTATACTCCATTTGGCTTGGCGCGAGAAGGATTACAAGAATTGGTCTCAAGATCATGGGCTGACTTGGGCAGTGCGTGGCGCCCACATCTGAAGCGGTTTCGACGGTAAAGTGGGGATGTACATGGGCATTGATCTTTGGTCTCCATCTTCGATGAATACTAGACTTCGATTCCATGCATGCTTTGAGCCTTCGGATAAGTGGTAACTTCAATTTTGAGCATATATTTGATATATGGCCAATATGGTGTGAAGCCCATTCGACTCCAAGTCCAACCAAGTATATGTCAGGGTAGGGCATGGTCCTGAGTGCCACTCTAGGCCATGACACGCCACCTCCCCGATTGGACTAGGATTTAGAGGCTTGGGAGGGAACACATTTTTGGGGTTTATGTAGTGACTTTTGACACATGGCATTTAGCCATCTTATTTGACCCGCTTCAGGGCATCCTGTTGGTGAGTCAAGGGAAGGTCTTGAGTCCAGGGAATGAGGGGTCTATGGCTGTGATTGTGTACGTATCCATCTTTCCCCAACTTTGCTTGATATGTGTTCATATGCCAATTTCAGGGCTTTCCTCTTTGGTGCAATTCTTGTACATGCCCGCCACCGGGAGACAACCGGTGTGCTGAACGGAAGCCCGCAGTGTGGATTCGGTTATTGCTGTATTTGTGGGATCTGGTTGCTGTTCAGGGTTGAAGGAGGATTACATTTTCTATATTTTTCGACTTTGGACCCTGGATTTTGAGAAATGCAAGCGCTGATCCGGAGCAAGTCAGCAGGGGTGACAGGCGGAAGGGGCACAGCAGGGGCCGGTCCTGGTAGGGCCTTTCTTTATGGTAGCAGAGGCGTACCTGCTGCCCCTACCTACCGCCGACCCGGGGACTTGGGCCCCTATGAGCCCTGCACAAGTACGCCCCGGGTGCATATTGTGGACTCGGTGGAGACCACGCCGGAGATTGGAGCCAGAGAAGAGCCGAGACGCTCAGGAGCATGGCTAACTCCGGAAGTTGAAGCCCGAAGAGGAGTACGACGTTCGGGGAGAGGAGGACTTGACATGGAGGACCTGGTCTCCATGTGTGAGCCTCGCTGCCGAAAGGCATGCAACCTCCGCTCTGCCGCGGAGGACTCTGAGGAGACCTGCCATTCAGGCAGCACTGGAGGACGGGCCCGGCGCCACCGGAAGCGAGGGTCACCCAAGCCCGCGGCAGGGGACGCAGGGGCTATGGATACGGACCCCAGCCTGGTCAGGCTGTGGGACTCCGAGGGGCACTCCGAGGGGTATCGGACAGCCTATGAGCAACCTTCGGAGTCGGAGGAGACGGCCAGGCCGCCCACAAGGGCGAACACGGCTCCAGAACCCAGCCTGGAGCATGACGCCGAGGCGTTGGAGAGGCCCGCCAGAGCCAGAACGGCGCCTGTGGCCCGGCACACGGAGCCAACGCGGGGTAGCATGGGCGACACACCCATGGCGGAGGAGTCCGAGGCGCCGGGAACCGCGGGATGTGCCGGATCAGGTGGAAAGCACGCTGAGTGCCACTGCGAGCATGTGTCCTTCCTCATGGGCAAGTACCTAAAGATGGGGATGGACGCCATCGTGCATCGCCTCGACAGCCTGGACAACGCCAAGGACGGCCTAGAGGAGGACGTCGCCGGGATCCTGGATGACCAGTGGGCCGCGGAGAGAGACATGGCGGAGCTGCGAGCGGAACGGGACCGGTACCGGGAGAATCTGGAGCTGGCCCTGCAGAAGCAGCAGCGAGTGGTGGACAGCCTCCTCCACCTAGTGGAGGACATGTCAGGACGCCTGAAAAGGCTAGAGGAGCGACAGCCCCTCACCTCGGGTCCGGAGCTACCGGCAAAGCCAGCAGCGGCAGAGCTGGTGGAGCGGGTTAAGACCCTCCGGAGCGCCATTGATAAACCCATCGGCGGCCCGGCAGAGGCACCCTACGCGCCTTCGCGTGTTGACCCGGGTGCGCTGCCGTTTGTTCCCATGTTCAGCGAATCCACAATGCTCGGGGAACACACGGCACCGGCCGGGTCCATGCAGGAAGGGCACGCAACCACGGACCCCAGGAGCCTGACGGTACTGATGTCCCATGCAGCCGACCAGGATCCACCAACCACTACGTCTGCCCATGCAGTTTATGCGGAAGAGGAGATCCAGAGCCAGACCATGCAGGGACGAACCATGGGAAGCGCCGACGGACATGGTCGAGGCCACCCAGGCGGAAACCTGTGGGTGAAGGACCCTCATTCGAGGATATGGACAGCCGGTGGAGCAAGTCCTTCCCGCATTCCAAACCCCATGGGTTCAGGCCCAACTGGACCGCAGTCCATGGAGGAGAGGGATGTACGGGGAGTGTACTCACACCCCCCGGCCACAGGTGGTATCCGTCTCGGTGGAGTAGTGGCTGCGGACGTCGGAGATGCCATCAGAATTGACGACCTCAGGGGAATCAAAATCCCCTACTACGATGGCAACCCCTCCAACCTGGATAACTTCATCCTGGATTGGGAGGACTTTGCCGAGGAGGTCGTCGGTCAGATGCGGGAACCGCCGCGGGACAAGTGGGTATGCCGGACATTCCCACACCGGCTGGCGCAGGACCTGAAGGAGGAGCTGCGGGATCAGATCCGGGAAGGACTGATCCATACAGAGCAGGCCTGCCTCCAGTGGTTGGAGGATGAGGAGCGGGTGGACGCTCCGAACCAGAAGCTGGAGGACTTGTGGTCCATCCCGCTGCAGCTGGACCGCGGTGAGTTGCGGGTCCGGGAGTGGAACCGGTATCTGCGGAAGTACCGACGGAGCCTCAAGCTGGTTGAGGACTGGAACGAGTCCAGCGAGATCCGTCACCTGCTGAAGGACGTTCTGCCCGGCCAATGGAAGAGGCCAGTGGAGGACGAGGAAAAGAAGCGAGCCAAGAAGCGGGTGGCGGTGAGGATCATGGCGGCGGAGGATACCCATGCGGGTATCACCGAGTTCTTCAGGAGGAACCTGGGCGAGCCCAACCGGATGTTGGGACTGAAGAACACCGTGTACGTGGAGGTATTTGGAGACACCATGGGGCAAAGGTTGCTGCGCCTCAACAACGTGGAGTGGAGGCACGGAGAGCAGCTGAGGATGCAAGTCATCTTCGCCCGCATGAGCCTCGACGAGATCGTGAAGTACATCACGGTGGAGCTGAAGCTCAACGCCAAGAACGAGGCCCACGTGCAGGATCGACAAGGCCATGGACAACGAGGCCACCGAGAAGACCGCCATCATCGGGAGATCCAGGAGGACACGGCCAACTCCGCGGAGGATGGTAGTGGAAGTGGCCAAGACCACTGGACCGGGTCCCGGGAGGATCACGAGGAGTCCCATTTCTTCGCGTTTGTGGCGCACACCGTGAGGGACCATGGGCAGGATCGGTCAAGATGGAGCCGGCGGGGACCCAAGAAGGGCAAAGAGCCAACGAGGATCGGGAACCCACCGCTCTCGTTCCGGGAGTACAGGTCTCAGCACGACGGGTGCTGGGTCTGTTATGGCAAGGGAAACAACCATGCACACGACCACCGTCAGTGCAAGGTGTATGAGGCGGACAAGAAGGCCTACTTCGCCGCCCACCCCGAGAAGAAGCACAAGGAGCAGCGGATTGCCGATTGGAAGGCGAAGGGCGGAGACGGGGGAAAAGGCCAAGGCAAAGGCCAAGGGAAAGGCGGAGGAAGAGGCTATGGTGGTGGACCTGGCCAAGACCGACGAGTGAGGTCGATCGAGGAGGTTGCTGAGGACATGTTGAGGACGTTGGAGGAACTCAAAGCTCAGCAACATGGTGGACAAAGTCCTGGCGGATCGCAGCCGGAAGGCGCTGCGGGAAGTCAAGTCTAGAGGAGCCCCCACGGGAGTGGGACCTCGGAGGTCTCTCCTCCGAAAATCAGTGGAATCCCTGAGGAATCCGAGGCACATCGGGTGCCGGAGAAGGCTCCGAAAGAGCCAAGACCGCTGAGTTTTGCCACTCCCAACCCCTGGAGCGCCCTGCCAAGGGAAGTACATGTGGGTACGGGACATGGCAAGAAGGAAGGAGCGACAACGGACAGCCCCGTGGATGGGCAGGACCAGCCCAAGATCTACACCATCCGTGACCATACCCTTGAAGTCCTGATGCACCCAGACGTGCTAGAGTTGCATGCCGTGAGAGTCCTCCATACGCCTCATGGTGACGAGCGGCAGTTGCACTTGAAAGTGCGAGTACGGTGCGGACGAGAGGAGAAGGTGGTGGATGTGTTGGTGGATACGGGTGCCCAGGTGAGCCTGGTCCGGAGAGGGTTGTTCAAGGAGGAACTCCTGCAGCCCAGCCGGAGACCGGTCCGCCTGAAGGTGGCCAATGGTGAGATCATGGGTGGTGGCACCCATGAGGCCACTATCAGTATGGAATTCTGGGAACATGAGCGCTTGAACCGCCCTGATTTGGCGAAGAGAAGCACTCTATCCGGGAACTTCTATGTGGCCGACATTACAGATTGGGATATGATCATGGGGTATGACTTCATGGTGGCAAAGGCCATTGGAGCCCTTCCCCATCGTGCAACGCTGGTCCGGGAGGATGATGAAAGCCTCACATAGCTGTCCACGGACTATGCATGCGGATCATCCCAATTGAATGCTCAGGAGGAGGATCGGATCGTCCAAGCGGTGCAAGCTGTGGGTGCCAAGTCCAGAGGAGACCCTGGAGTTCAGCTCACGGAGTATGGGATGGCGCCGCAGTTGTATGCCAGGATGATCAAAACGCTGGGAGCCGAAGCGCTCGAGACGGACGTCTTCGCTTCCCGGGATGCCCCACTTTTGCGGAAGTGTAGGAGGCATTGGCATCGAGGAGACTCAGCCTGGCACAGGCATTGGGGTTTGAAGGAATTGGGGCCCATGTACTGGCATGGCGCCCTGGATAATACCAGACGTACGGTGGAGAAGATCGTCGCGGATAGGGCGAAGGGGATCCTGGTCATAACCGGCATTGGATCCACCCCATGTCCCCTGGAAGGTCTCAAGTCGACGCTGGACTCCATCACCCTGAACGAGATGTCATTCGGGCCAGAGGAGGAGTTGTTCATCGACGCCAAGGGTGTATCAATGCCCTCCCCGGGTCAAGCGTGGGGTACTAAGGCTTTCCTGGTGGATGGGGCGCAGGCCCGGCGCACGTGTGATGAAGCATTCATCCGTAGGGTGGAGGCGGTGCCCATGAAGGTCAAGTGTGAGCCCAAGGAGGGGACGGATCAGCCTATTGATGGCATTGACGTCCTGTCCCACTCCAAGATCGACGACGTCGTCAACTACATGCGTATGGGGATGCACAACCGTGTGGCAGCCAAGAAGAGGCAGGCCATTGTCACATCTCCGCATTGGTGGGATGACAAGATGTTGGTCACCGGCAAGTACGAGAAGGATGAGTTCGTGGCGAGGGTCATGGATCACATTGCGGACCAATACGATGGTCCGGTTGGATCGGACCCGCCGACGTGGGATTTTTTCCCAGAATGGGGACCGAGAGCGACAGGAACCAGCCCGATGCCGCAAATTTTCGAAGATTATGGGTGGAAAGCGCGCCCCACGACGATGAAGACGGCATATCGGACGAGGAGAAGTCGGACTCGGACCCAGAAGAGGCCTATACTGCAGTGCGGTCGGTTGTATCAATGCCGAAGCAAGCGGCTGAAGAGGCCCCGGAGAACCCGAAGGTTGCCGAGCTGAAGGAGAGGCTGATCACTGCCTATCCAGGGCTATGAAGTGGCGTCGCCAACAAGAACCCTCCAGATCGTGGGACCCGACGCCACCGCCACCACCTTCATGGCGGAGCGCGCCGCGGCCGAAGCGCGACGCGCCTCGTCCCACCACCTCCCAAAGCCCGCACCCCAGGCCCACGGACCGCTCCAGGGTCCACCAGCAGCCCCCCCGCCCCCCTACCGGCCCCCAATGACAGCCCACATGCAACGCATGCCCCACTACCGCCGCCGCCGCGAATCCCCGCCCAACCCAGAGGCGGAGACCGTACGCGCACACCCGCGGGTCCACATCCGCGTGCACCCCCACTCCCCACGCACCCCCACGGAACAGGACTACGAGGAATCCCCCGGACCCGCCACCGCCGCCGGCCCCCACGACCCTGTCACACCCACCCACGCCAACTCCTCCGCCCAAGACCGCAGGCCCGCCCAGGAACAGTGGTGGCAGCGCTGGACCCACACGCAGCTCTGGGAGCTGCGGAAGTGGGCCCGGGGAGAGCCCTCCCTCGAGGGCCTGGTCCATCGGCCCCGCAAGAGGTCGGTGGAGAACTGCCGCCGCCGGCCGGAGGGGGGGTGGATGCCGCAGGCCGCATGGGAAGCCATGCTGGCCGATGCGCTCCACCCCCTGGGAGTCCACCCCCGCAACCTCCCCGCGCCCCAGGACCACCTGTACGTCCTCAGGCGCCTGCGGGAGACCCTCCAGGAAGCGCGGCGAGACGGCATCCGCCTGTGGGACATCACCCAAAGCCCAGCCCCGCACGCACACACCCCCTCACCACCCCACAAGCGTCGGCGCACCGACACCGGCGACACCCACAACACCCCAGGAGCCCTGCGCGCCACACAACACGACGCGCCTGACCCCCCGGCCAGCGGCGCCGCCATCTAACCCCGTTATCCAGCACACCACCACCACGGGGCGCCACGCCAGGCCCCGCCCAGAAGTCACCAAACAAACCGGACGCCGAAGGAGGCCAACGCACACGACAACGAGCACCACTACGCCCAAAGGCACCGAACCCGGGCCCGATACCGTGGGCTCCTCTCCACCCTCAGCACGACACACACGTCACTGACGTCACTCCTCCGCCGTGCCCCCTCCCACGCCACCGCCCCGCCCCCCCCCCCTCCCGCCGCACGCCCCCACGCCGCCCAGCACCCAGCCCCACACGCTGCGCCACAGCATCGCCCTAGTCCGGCTCCTCCACCATCGCGCCACTTGGCACCTCACAGGGGACCGCCGTCCTGTGGTCCCGCTCCCCCCAGCACCGCTCCCGGGGCCGCACCCGACCCACGCCGTATTCGCCCCCACGTCGCGGGCCGCGGACATCCTCCCGCTCCTCGCCACCACCCCTCCCGGGCATCGCATACTGCTTGCCCCTCGGTCCTCAGTGAGGTCCCCATCGGGCACGCCGACGCCCTGCACGTACGCCCGCTGCTGCCCAACCTGCACGCTGCGTAGGCCCCCGGCACGCCCGTCGACCCCTCCGTGTGGGACTCCCAGTGAGGCCACCGGCCAACGGCCGGCCCGCACGCACCACCCCGCACCCGCCTCGGGCGCACGACTCCGTGGACGCCGCTACCCACACGCCCGGCCCCGCGCAACCGCCTAACCGAGCCAGAACTCAAGCACAAATCAAACCCGAGCCACACCCCGAAACCGCTAACCCTTGACTCCTAACCAAACCTGCCGAGGGAACAACACAACCACAGCCCACACCCACAGCCCACACAGCTGCCTAACCAGCCAGCTCCAGAAGCAAAGAGACACCTCACCAAACCCACCCTGACCCAAGCCAAACCAGGCCGAAGCCCCAACACAAATCAAACCCGAGCCACATCCCGAAACCGTCAACCCTTGACTCCAAACCAGGCCCGCTGAGGGAAATGCGTAGACACAGCCCACAGCCACAGCCCACACAGCCGCCTAACCAGCCAGCACCAGAAGCAAAGAGACACCTAACCAAACCCACCCTGACCCATACCCATGTACATCAGGACACGCGAGCCGCACCCCTGGGGCGCGACCGCCGCCACAGCACCGACGACACACGCCAGAGGACACAACGCTATAGCACCGCCACACCAGCTGCCCATGCCTGTGCCTGCAGTGTACGCGCGCCTCTGTTTTCCTCTTTTTTGTTTTTCCTTTTTCTTTTTACAAAAAAAAAAAAAAACAGGTAAAAAAAAAAAAAAAAAAAAAAAAAAACAAGAAAAAAAAACGAAAATTAGGGGGGGAGGAAGAGGGACACAACCACCCATGGCACACGCGCACCGCGCACAGCACGCACACCGGTGAACAGGAGCCCAGGGGCCCAGGACACCGCACATGCGACACAACACACCGAGCGAGCACTCCGGTGAACAGGAGCCAGCTGGCCCAGGACACCGCAGACGCACCACAGCAAACCGCGCGGGCACACCGGTGAACAGGAGCCCAACGGCCCAGGACACTGCACACACGTAGGGCAGCCGAGGGACAGGAAAGAACCAATACCCCATGGGTCGGACGCACTGGGGCGACCCAGCCGACCCACCGGGCCAGTGGCAGGAGCGGTACTCCAAAGCCACTGGTCCGAGCCCGGCCAGGCTGCATCGAGGACCATGGCAAACGTCACCCGGAGCCATGGAAGCAACTGGTGACAGGCGAGCCGGTACACAGTCCAGGAGGGGGTCACCTGCCAAGCAGAGTGGCCCCGCAACTCAAGCCACAAGTGTGAGGCGGTCGTACCGTAGACAAGCGGGAGCAATACCCCTTGTGGTGAGAGATACTCCACACGGCTTGGCAGCCCCCCAGAGCTGCCGCTCAAAGGAGGGGGCATGTGGCCCTACCCATGGACACATGTGGGCACACCCTCCGGCCTGGGACACATGGACCGGGTGGCCGCGACAATGCCTTCCCAAGCACATGCGGGAGCGGCTCAAGAGGCACCTGACATAGGGCAGTGGGAGGGACAGGACGTCCCCTTGGTAAGACCCTCTTCCTGCAATGTCAAAGGAGGCATCCCGAGCTCCCGAAGATACCTACCTACCTACCTGGCGTCGCCAACAAGAACCCTCCAGATCGTGGGATGTTTGGTACAGCGAAGATCAAGCTGAAGCCGAACCCCATGATCTATCGTCATCGGGAGTACCAACTTCAGGGCAATCGGGCCGAGGCCATGAAGAAGCTGTTGGCCGAGTTCATTGAGCGGGGATGGATCGAACCCTCCGACAGTGAGTGGGCCAGCCCAGCCTTCATCGTGCCCAAGAAGGAGAAGGGCGAGTGGAGGTTGGTGGTTGATTACAGGGGTTTGAACGAGCGAACCGAGCACGACTTGTACTCGCTTCCCCTGATCGACACCATCCTCCAAAAGCAACAGAAAAAGCGGATCTTTATGGTGTTAGACCTGAAACACCGTTATCACCAGATGCCGCTCCACCCGGACTCCAGGCCCTGCATAGCGATGTCGACGCCGCTGGGGCCCATGCAGTTGAAAGTGGTGCCTATGGGCGCCAAGAATGGCAACGCCGCTTTCCAGCGCATGATGGAGGACCTACTCGGTCCTGTCCGGGATTGTGCCGATCCCTTCGTGGATGACATCATCATCGGGTCCGGCACGGATAACACGACTGGGGATAAGCTCATCGAAGCGCATGAGAAGGATCTGCGCCGAGTGCTCAGCGAGCTGGACAAGCACAACATGGTGTGCAAGCCCACCAAAGCCTCACTCTTTGTGAAGGAAGTGGAGTTCGCGGGTCACGTGGTTGGTCACGGGCAACGCCGTCCCATGCCTGGGAAGCTGGCGTCTCTGCACCACTGGGAGAAGCCCCAGACCATCAGCGAACTCCGGTCCTTCATGGGGTTCTGCAATTACTATTCGGGCTATGTCCGGATGTATGCAGAACTCTTTGGGCCGCTGCACAAGATGCTGCAGGTGGGGAAGTTCGATGGCCGGAAGGGGAGCAAGAAGAAGCTTGCCTGGACCTCTGAGGCCGAAGATGCGTTCAGCCGCCTGAGGGAGCGACTCCTGGGGCAGCTGGGGCTGTTGCTGGTTGACCCGGACAAGGGATTCGTGCCACAGACGGACGCCTCGGACTATGCTGTAGGGGCAGTCCTCGAGCAGATCCGGAACGACGGGTCACATGTACCCGTGGCGTTTTGGAGTCGGATCCTGGCCGAGGGCCAACGCCGCACCTGGACCGCGAGGGAGAAGGAGACGTACGCCATTGTTTGTGCGCTCAGGAAGTGGTCTGGCCACATCGGATTGCAACCGGTGGTGGTTTGTACGGACCATCAGTCCTTGCAGAGCTGGCACAAGGAGCAAGTCGACACCCCCTCGGGACCGGCGGCGAGGAGGGCCCGATGGCATGAGACGTTCGCCAAGTTCGACCTCAGCGTCGTGTATGTCCCGGTGAAGGACAACACTGTGGCAGATTGCCTCAGTCGATGAGCCTACCCCGCGGGCAAGGCTTGGATGGACATATCCAGCCATGGGGACGCCAAGGAGACCGAGGAGGCCAAGCGCATCATCGAGATGGAGAGGCCATTGAGCAAGAGGGGGTCAAGTGCTTTGTGGTGATGGCAAACCGTACGGACCTGGCCAAGTTCCGGGGCGCCCGAGTCCAAGCTATTCGAGAGGAAACCTTCGAGCAGTGGATGGTGGCCCCTGTAGAGCTAGTCAGGTCGGTGCTCACAGAGGACTGGTCTGATGACTATGCGGCATCCAACCACTGGAGCAAGTACTGGTATGCCGTGAGAGCCCCGTCGGACGACGAACGGCCTGAAGGCTTGACCGAGGATGGGGACAAACTGTTCCTCAAGGACAAGCTATTGGTCCCAGAGAACCGAATGGAGGAGCTCATTGACCACTGGCATAACGCCCAGCTCATGCATCCTGGTCGGGACAAGATGCAGCAGGACCTGGAGTGGCGCTTCAAGTTCCCACCGGGGTACTACGCCCTGCTGGACAAGTACTGCAGCAACTGCGCCGTGTGTCGGGCCACGAAGAGCCCCAACCACTCCACAGCGGGCAACCCGGTGTATACGGCTATACTGGAGGCCCCTATGCGGTCCGTGGCCATGGAGGTGTTCGCCATGCTGGAGGTCACCGTGGAAGGAGAGACCTATGACTGTGTCATCCTGGCGGTTGACAGGAACAGCGGGTATGTCGTGGCAGTCCCGGGCAAGAAGTCCAAGAAGAAGGACAAGAAGGACAAGCATGGAGTGGGGCTGCAGGCCAAGACCGTCGCCAACGCCATGATCAGGCATTGGCTGACGATTTTTGATGTCCCAGCTGTCATCTGCAGCGATCAGGGCAGTCAATTCTTGGAGACGTGGTTCAAGACGATGTGCAAGCACATGGGGATTCGGCACGCCAAGACCGTGGCGTACCACAGCTGGTCGAATGGCCGGGCTGAGGTGGCCGGGCGGCAGATGTTCGAGAAGTTCCGCCAGCTGCACATTGATGAACCGGGCCGGAATTGGTATAATTCGCTGTGGAGAGTGCTCCAGGCGTACCATGACCTTCCTGGACCCACCGGACTGTCGCCCCATCGCATCCTGTTCCTACGGGATCGAGTGTCACGCACTCTCCCGTGGTTGAACCATGGCAAAGTGGCCCGGGATGGGAACGCTATGATGGCTGAGGCGGACGACACGGCAGCCAAGGTGTGCAAGGCACTTCAGAACGAGCATGGGAAGAGGGCCAAGTACTTCAAGCAGGGAAAAGTCCAGAAGTATGCTCTCCAGGACACTGTGTGGGTGGAGCGGCACCACAAGGATGTCCTGTCCAGGCATCGGCAAACATCTTGGTATGTGCCAGGGGTAATCGTGCGGAAGGTTGGGCAGGATGTGTATGCGGTTCGTGTGGGGGATAACAAGATCCTGGACCGCGACCATACCCAGTTTCGTCCCCGAGCACCAGACCCCAGCGGACGTCCACACGTGACAAGGGCCTTGCCCATGTCCCAACTGTGGAATTCAAGGCGCTAGACTAAGTCTACCGCGTATGTATTGCTCATGGTATGTTTGGCAAAGAGATCCATGAGTGCACTCCCATTTTGATGGGGCATGTAGATATGAGTGGCGAAGGTATCTCCATGCGCCCGAATAGGGATCCAAGTGGGGAAATTGTTCGCAAATGGTTCCAATCATTTGTATATTGAACCATGGGCGGATATCATGGGTGAGCATAGAGATATACTATCATGGCAACTTTGTATTTGGACATATTTTCATGTTTTTGACCTCAATGTTTGCTCATTTTTGCGTTTTGTGTACTTACCTGGTCGGCAAACAGCAAGAACCTATGGAGAGTCGAACCATGGTATGTTGTTCATATGTTGGCATATGCTTTGGAGTTGAACACCACCATATGCCGGATCGTGTACTCCATTTGGCTTGGCGCGAGAAGGATTACAAGAATTGGTCTCAAGATCATAGGCTGATTTGGGCAGTGCGTGGCGCCCATATCCGAAGCGGTTTTGAGGGTACAGTGGTGATGTACATGGGCATTGACCTTTGGTCTCCATCCTCCATGAATACTAGACTTCGATTCCATGCATGCTTTGAGCCTTCAGATAAGTGGTAACTTCAAATTTGAGCATATATTTTATATATGGCCAATATGGTGTGAATTGGCAGTTTTTGGCATGTTATGAGTTCAAACTCATGGGGCATATCTCTAAGCCCATTCGACTCCAAGTCCAACCAAGTATATGTCAGGGTAGGGCATGGTCCTGAGTGCCACTCTAGGCCATGACACGCCACCTCCCCGTTTCGGCTAGGATTTAGAGGCTTGAGAGGGAACACATTTTTGGGGTTTCTGTAGTGACTTTTGACACATGGCATCTAGCCATCTTATTTGACTGGGTTCAGGGCATCCTGTTGGTGAGTCAAGGGAAGGTCTTGAGTCCAGGAAATGAGGGGTCTATGGCTGTGATTGTGTACGTATCCATCTTTCCCCAACTTTGCTTGATATGTGTTCATATGCCAATTTCAGGGCTTTCCTCTTTGGTGCAATTCTTGTACATGCCCGCCACCGGGAGACAACCGGTGTGCTGAACGGAAGCCCGCAGTGTGGGTTGGGTTATTGTTGTATTTGTGGGATCTGGTTGCTGTTCAGGGTTGAAGGGGGATTACATTTTCTATATCTTTGGACTTTGGACTCTGGATTTTGAGAAATGCAAGCGCTGATCCGGAGCAAGTCAGCAGGGGTGACAGGCGGAAGGGGCACAGCAGGGGCCGGTCCTGGTAGGGACCTTCTTTACAGAGGTGTCTTCCTTCATGGAGGTTATACCGAAATATAATAGGCATTTCACCCCTTGTGCCTTGCAGGTTAAGCCTAGTGGTCTCCCACCTCAGGACCCCCATACTCAATTGTTTTTCCTACTTGTTGTGGGTCTACTATTTAGCTGATTCTGAAATCAGTTGCTTCGCCATGCTGGCCAAGCCATACCCTGTGTCTGGCCCAACTTACTTGCCCCAGATTCCCAAAAGACTCCTTGGCATGTCAAAGGGTGCACATCAAGTGCTTGGGACTATCTTTGTGGCCAGCCTTACGTCACGTTTCTTTATATAATCATATGTTTTGTACATATTTGACTGAAGCATTCTATTTAAGCCTGCCCTGTCTTTGTGCAGCCCCTCTTTGTTACACATGTTTTTATTGGGAAGGATTTATCCTGACTTCATTCTGATCCGGTGCCTGGGCTTGCTCTACTTCTTCTCTGTGTGCACTTTATTTTGCATTGGGGAAAATCAGCAACATTTTCTTTGACAAATACAAGGAAAAAGCACAAGCGTGGGCAAGCCAAAAACGTTTTCTGATAGCAGAGGCAGGCCCAAGAAAACTGAAGCGAAACACGAAGAACGACATCAACAATGCTTGTATCCTAGAGGTAAGAGAAACTGTATTCCCCTGCCAAGAAGTAAGCTTTAGGTTTTGTAGAGATGCCTAAAGGCATACTACATTTTTATCTTAGTATTTGCCTATCCAAAAAGGGGTTACTAAACATTTGGACCTATAAAACCAAGCATTGAACGTTGGATGTTGTGTGGACGCCTGACCTCCCAACTGATTGGACTTAAACACCATTTTCTGGACTGACTGAGGCGCTGACATAGATCCAGAGCCTATACACTTTTCTATATTTTCTCATGAATGCTTAGCTATCCTAGTGGTCTGCACCCTAGGGGGCTGGGGCACCTCTTTTTGAGAGGTCCTGGGTTCAACTCCCAGTCACCCTCGCTAAGTAGGAGGATCCCATGTGACATGGCAGTGACCTCAGCGCCACAAGCCATGCCACTTCAGCACCTATGGGACCCAAAACAAAGAGTGCACAGCTCTAGATGGCAGTATAAAAGAAAGAGTGCCCATGTGGGCAGTTTTCACATTATTGTAGGATATGTTCTAACTATCGTTTCATAAATCTGTAGTTTTTGTGAGTTTCTTTGTTGACACACTATCTGCTCCGACTGCAGCCCTTCATGTTGTGAATTTGATCCTGTGGTTTCCTGCTTGCACTTGGGTACTTGGATCTCTGGTTGATTTCATCTAAACATTTCTATTTGAAAAACCTGAGCTACCCCAAGAAGCAGCAGGAGCAAGCAGAGGCACAAACGAAACAATATCATCAAAGCAATCAACAGCGAAAGCCTGTTTGAACCTTCTGGTAGCAGAGGACTTTCAGTCCTTGCGTACCTGCAACCCCGTGCAGTACAACCAGTACGTCGAGACTGACTCCACTGAAGGGCGAAAAAATACAACATGGACACCAAGGACACTGCCGAGTAGACAGCGCCCTCGGGTACCAGCCAAGCCGGCGCCAGCGTCCAAACCTGCTGGTGAACCTGAACCTGAGGAGCTTGTACCTTCAGTGCCCTTAAGTGGGCTCCGGGACGATTCCCTGGAGGGCTTGGGAGCTGCCTTCCGTGGACTCTCCGTTAAAGGACCTGCAGGCAAAGAGAAGGAGAAGGAGAAGGAAGCAGTGGATATGGGAATAGAAGATGAAGGCCCGGAAGATGGACTCGAACCATCCGATGAGGTTCCCTTCGATGACAAACCTGTTGACAGTGCGCCGAGTGCCTCTGATCACCCTGCAGTACCCTCTCCAACAACCACTACACTCCCTGTCACACATCCAGCGACATCTGCACCCACAACCACTCCACCTATGACTGAGGGTCTAGGCTTTACTGGTATGCCTTAGTCCACCTACGGCGTGACTCCAGCCGCGACTGCGCCACCTATGGTGACTACAGTCAGCGAACCAGTGGCATCCAGCTCCACCTACACCGGTATTCCTGAGTCTATGCCGCGCCGCTATGATGAAGACTATCACAGACCCGCAACGGCTGTGTAAATTACTGGTATATCTGGCTATGCGGCGCCCGAGCCTGGCCATCCCTTGCCAGCACCTGGCTTCACCTCGCTGAGTGGCCTGCGTGGCCCTGAGTCTTGTGGTGGAAGGAGCAGAGTATCAGGAAGATCCTCAAACAAGTCCCTGACGCGGTCGGAGATACGAGAGGCTCTTCACCTACGGCCACGGCAGTTTCACCTCATCGTCTACAAGCCAATCATCTGGTGGCGGGACTGATGAACACCCTGGGAGGCTTGAGGAGCCGACCTATGCCGGCCCCTGCTGTGACACCAAGGAGCTCTTTCGTACGCAGAACCGCCCAGCCGCGGTACAGCCAAGTGGAGAACTCCACGCAAGCCGAACCTGACCAGGTGGGGTTGCCAGCCCTAAGGGCAATGGCCGATGTTGAGCCCTAGTGCTCTAGTGACCTGGGCGGTGATACTTCCGATGATGAGCCGCCATCTATGATGTCTGCTTCACCGTCTGAGGATCATGACCCTGAGGACCCCGAGATTCCGAGCGGCAAGAAGAAGAAGAGAAGGAGGAAGACCAAGCGCCACGAGAGATGCAGGTCTCAGGAGGCTAAGGCTATTGCCACCTCCAAGATTCTGGTGCACTTGCTGGAGTTCACGGGGAAGGACCTCAGCGAGTTCGCTGAGAACTTCGGCCGGTTCCTGAGGATGACCGGCCAAACCCGTTCCAGTGGGCGAGTGAAGTGCGATCTGCTCCTGCACGGCTGCAAGACCAAGTACCTGGAGAAGCAGGTCAGGCAGATCGTGACGAAGTCCGCCACCTTCGCCGACATGTTGGTTGCCTTAGAGAGGCAGTATCCTTCCTACGAGACGGACCTCTTCATCCGGGCAGAGATCCAAAACCTGGCTGCGCCGCCCAACAACCCCAAGCCTGCCAGGATTTCTGAGCTGCTGGCCGACTTGGACCACTCTGTAGCGCGACTGATGCCCGGTTCCTATGGCAGCGGTGAGCTGCTATTCTGGTTGGTGGCCAAGCTCCCACGAGAAGTGTGCGATGAATGCCGGGCAACAGCAGAGCGCAAGGCAAGGGCCCTCACCTACAAGGACCTGTCTGTGCTGCTTTTGGAGCTAGCGCTGGAGAAAGAAAGGGATCAGCACCTGAACGCCCACCGTCCTGGAGGAGGCGGCTCTGGGAGCCATGGCCGGGGGTACCAAGGACCCCGACTTGGACAGGGGACTACCCCGAAAACTGCGCGCTGCATGAGCAATGTCCAGCATCTCTTCTTGTGTGATGGTAGACATGAGCAGGGTTGCCTGCTTCATGTACCTGACTGTGACCAGCAGAACTGTTTCGTGGTCCAGGAGAAGAAGGAGGAGACCAACACCGGCGGCAAAGCCAAGATGCCGGACGGCTACAGATCCAGAATCACCTGTGCGTTCTGTGGTAAGAGGAAGCACTACGAGGACGAGTGCTACCACAAGCAACGCCCTTCCGCGAAGCTCAAGAGCGAGAACGGCACTAGCAAGGATAGTGGCAAGGGCAAGTCCAAAAGCCATGGCAAAGGCCAAGGTGGCAAAGGCAAAGGTAGCCGAGGAGGCTCTGACCGAAAGCCGGACTAGGACAAGAACGCGGACCAGTCCAGAGAGAACTGCAATCCTACGCCAGGGGGCAACTCTGAGCCCTCTGGTGGGCAACCAAACACGGGACCTACGACCCGTTCCCAGAAGCAAGCCCAACAAGAACAAGGGACTAAGGGTCCAAACGAAGATGGGGACCAGTCAAATTCCCGCAAAGTTCCCGTTTCATGCGCATGGCGCGGAAACTGCAGAAGAAGGGAGTTGAAGTGACCTGCCAGGCGGAGTTCTGACAGGGCCACTCCGGGGGGCCTACGGATCTGGTTTTCTCGGTACGTATCCGTCTTCGGGGACGAGAATATCTGGGGGTACTGGATACTGGGGCCACTACATCTATTGTGGCCAAGAAAATTTTACCTCATGGGGACCTGAAGAACATCATGCCTACCGCAGCCATCCGCATGGGAGATGCAGATGTGGTGCACAGTTGTGGGGACTGTGAGGTTGGCGTGCCTATGGGATCAAGGAGCATTGCCCATCGGTTCTACGTGATGGACACCGAAGCCTTCGACTTTGTACTGGGGACCGACTTCTTCGTCGAGCACACCCAGATTCTATCCCTCACTCTGCAAGCACCCTACGTCCTCCAAGCGGACCATGGTGACGGAGGGGAATCTGTACCACTGGAACAGTCTGAACACAGGGCTAGCTACCTGAGGGTATGCAAGAAGGATCCCTCTACCATGATGGTCGCCTCCAAAGCTGAGGACTATCAGCTCCTTGGGGCTGTCTTACACCAGGGTCTGAAGGACTTGGGATACTTCCGGGAAGACCTGAACGTTGAGCTATTCGCCAGCGACAAGCGACATGTCTTGTACTTCTACTGCAGCAAGGGGAAAAATTGCTGCTACAAATTTTACTGGCCCTCTTTCGGGATGGCCTAAGGGAACCCCAGGTTCAGTGCACTGGGGAAGGTCCTGACCAAGGTGGCCCTGGAACGTTCCCGTATGGTCCTCTGTTCCCCCGATTGGGGAGCCCATCGGGGAAATGAGTACTGGCGTACTCTATTGGATAAGCTGACGCTCACCTCCATCCAGCTGCCGGACAAAGCCATCTACATGCCTGTGGATCGCAAGACGTCCATTGGGAAACCAGGATGGGCAAGCATGCTAAGTCTGGTGAGCGGGGCCCTAGCTCGAGTGCCCTGAGAAGATCTGGACCCTGCTATGGCCCAAGAAATTCAACGTGAGAGGAGCCCTGGATGTCCTGAAAGATCAACTACGACCTCAAAACGCCGTAGAAACTACTCCTGGAGGAGACGAGTACGTCGTGTCTGACACTGTTGCCCCCAACTCCCCCTGCCATGTACCTAATCCTGATGTAGTCTCGGATTGTGGTCTATCCTAGCTACCCAGCTCAATACACTCTGATGACCAAACTGAGCATGACGCCCTCTTCGTGCGAACGTGCGTGGAGGAAATGGAGAACGCCGAGTACGCTGCCCTGCAGAAACCCCTATTCTTCATGAGGGGAGAGGAGCCCTTGGATGAGGAGTTGGACCCCTGCTCCAGGCTGAGAGAGTATGTGGACTCCAAGAGGAGATTGGTGGCGGAAAAGCTAAGCTACGCTAGACCTACCCGCCGCTCATAGCCGTTGAAGCAAGGGTCTATGGCTGATATCTCGCAATTGAAGGAAGTAAGAAAAAGTGCTTTTCCAATGCTTTGAGGCATACTCTAGTTGTATTAGAGATGCACTGAGCATCCATGCATTTTTATCTTAGTATTGGTCCCAGCAAAACTGGTGATAACACATTTTGACCTATGGAACCAAACATCCAATCAGGATATGGAGTGGACCCCTTAATCCCCTTTCAATGTGAAGTAAAACATCTTTTCCTGAGTTGACTGAGAACTGACATATCCAAAGTAGAGCCTATGAATTTATCTATGTTTTTCCATGAATACTTATCTGCCCTAGTGGTATGCACCCTAGGGGGCTAGGCACCTCTTTTTGAGAGGTCCTGGGTTCAATTCCTGGTCAGCCTAGCTAAGTAGGAAGATCCCATGTGACATGGCAGTGACCTCATCGCCACATGCCCTGCCACCTCAGCACATATGGGACCCATAGCAAAGAGTGCACATCTCCTGAGATGGCACTATGGAGAGAGAGAGTGACCATCGGGCAGTTTTCTAACTCTTTTCCAAAAACATTTCAGCTATCTTTGTGAATATGCATTCATTTGTGACCTGAGTTGCAGTTTCTGTGAATATTCATCTATCTTTCACTGTGTACACTGCAGCCCTTCATGCTTTGATCCTGAATTCTCTTCTCCTTGCATACCTCTGGCTTGGATTATCCTGGATTGACTATATTGACTCTATTTCTGCAAACAAAAGGTTTTCATCATCCAAAACAAGCAGCAGGAAATCCTACAGCAACAGCAAGCAGCAGGAGAAGCAAAAACACAGTGCTGAAACCACTATAAACTTTTCTGGTAGCAAGAGGCAGCCTGTCTCTGCGCACCGGCAGCAACCCCGTGCCGTACATCCAGTGCGCCGAGTACGGGCAAATATAAGCAGAAGGGTGAAAGAAGATGGATCCAAGAAAGGAGGACGCCGACGCGAAGACAGCGCCAGCGCCTGAGGCGCCGGCAAGGCCGGCGCCTGGCGCTGTACCTTCGGCGGAGCCCTTAGATGGGCCAGTGGATGCGGCTGAGGACTCCCTGGATGGACTCCAGACGGCCTTCGGGGCCCGGTCTGTCGAGGAGGTGGTCACCACTCAGCCTGTGAAGAGGAAGAGAGAGAGCGAGAAGGATGCTGGAGAAGGAGCAGACGAAGGAGAGGAGCAAGGGCAAGACCTGACGAATGTTCCTACCTTCGAAGGCGCACCAAGCGCTTCTGGCCTCCACGCATCACCCTCTCCTTTAACCACCACACTCCGAGCCGCTGCAACATCCACTTCCACAACCAACCCGCCTATGGCAGAGGGCACAGGCTTTACTGGCATGCTTCCCTACCCCGCCTATGGTATGGGCCCACCTACCACTGCGCTCCTTGAGGCAACTACTGCCAGTGAGCCGGTGGCTTCCAGCTCTGCGCCGCGATGGTATGCGGCCGAATATCCCCATCCACTACCCGCTACTGGAACCTATATGGATGTTCCTGGGTATGCACCTGGGTATGCACCCTTGAGTGGGTTGAGGAGAGGACCTGAGTCCCTTGGAGGCAGGAGTAGAGGATCGGGGAGATCCTCCAACAGGTCCCTGACGCGGTCTGAGATCAACGAGGTGCTCCAAGGAGCCACTTCAAAAATCGTGGGCCTCCTCACACAAGAGATCCGTGAGAAGCTGGAGCCCCTGATGATCCCGCCCCAAGTGTCACCAATCTCGGTGGGAATGTCACCCCACCGAGTACAGGCTAACCACCTGGCGGCAGGGTTGACAAATACCCTGGGGAGCCTGAGGAGCAGACCGAAGTGAGAAAAAGTGCTTTTCCATTGCTTTGAGGCATACTCTAGTTGTATTAGAGATGCACTGAGCATCCATGCATTTTTACTTTAGTATTGGTCCCACCAAAAGTGGTGATAGCACATTTTGACCTATGGAACCAAACACCCAATCAGGATATGGAGTGGACCCCTTAATCCCCTTTCAATGTGAAGTAAAACATCTCTTCCAGAGTTGACTGAGCACTGACATAGCCAAGGCAGAGCCTATGAATTTATCTATGTTTTTCCATGAATACTTATCTGCCCTAGTGGTATGCACCCTAGGGGGCTAGGCACCTCTTTTTGAGAGGTCCTGGGTTCAATTCCTGGTCAGCCTAGCTAAGTAGGAAGATCCCATGTGACATGGCAGTGACCTCATCGCCACATGCCCTGCCACCTCAGCACATATGGGACCCAAAACAAGGATTGCACATCTCCTGAGATGGCACTATGGAGAGAGAGTGACCATGGGGCAGTTTTCTAACTCTTTTCCCAAAACATTTCAGCTATCTTTGTGAATATGCATTCATTTGTGACCTGAGTTGCAGTTTCTGTGAATATCCAATCATCTTTCACTGTTTACACTGCAGCCCTTCATGCTTTGATCCTGATCTTCTCCTCTTTGCACACTTCTGGCTTGGGTTATCCTGGATTGACTCTATTTCTGCAAAACAAAGGTTTTCATCATCCAAAACAAGCAGCAGGAAACCCTACACCTACAGCAAGCAGCAGGAGAAGCAAAAACACAGTGCTCAAAACACTATAAACTTTTCTGGTAGCAAGAGGCAGCCTGTCTCTGCGCACCGGCAGCAAACCCGTGCCGTACATCCAGTGCGCCGAGTACGGGCAAATATAAGCAGAAGGGTGAAAGAAGATGGATCCAAGAAAGGAGGACGCTGACGTGACGACAGCGCCAGCGCCTGAGGCACCGGCAAGGCCGGCACCTGGCGCTGTACCTTCGGCGGAGCCCTTTCCTGGGCCAGTGGATGCGGCTGAGGACTCCCTGGATGGACTCCAGACGGCCTTCGGGGCCCTGTCTGTCGAGGAGGTGGTCGTGGTCTCTCAGCCTGTGAAGAGGAAGAGAGGAGAGAGCGAGAAGGATGCTGGAGAAGAAGCAGACGAAGGAGAGGAACAAGGGCAAGACCTGACGCATGACCCTACCTTCGAAGGCGCACCAAGCGCTTCTGGCCTCCACGCATCACCCTCTCCTATAACCACCACACTCCCAGCCGCTGCAACATCCACTTCCACAACCAACCCGCCTATGGCAGAGGGCACAGGCTTTACTGGCATGCCTTCCTACCCCGCCTATGGTATGGGCCAACCTACCACTGCGCTCCAAGGGGCAACTACTGCCAGTGAGCCTGTGGCTTCCAGCGCTGCGCCGCGATGGTATGCAGCTGATTATCCTCATCCACTACACGCTACTGGAACCTATGTGGATGTTCCTGGGTATGCTCCTGGGTATGTACCTGGGTATGCACCCTTGAGTGGGTTGAGGAGAGGACCCGAATCTCTTGGAAGCAGGAGTAGAGGATCAGGGAGATCCTCCAACAGGTCCCTGACGCGGTCGGAGATCAACGAGGTGCTCGTGGGCGACCTCACACAAGAGATCCGTGAGAAGCTGGAGCCCCTGATGATCCCGCCCCAACCGTCACCTATCTCGGTGGGAATGTCACCCCACCGAGTACAGGCTAACCACCTGACGGCAGGGTTGACAAATACCCTGGGGAGCCTGAGGAGCAGACCGATGCCGACGCCTGCAGCTATTTCGAGAAGTCCCTTCGTGCCGAGAACGGCCCAGCCGCCCTACAGCCACGTGACGAACTCGACGAGGGCCGAGCTGGACCGGCTGGGGCTGACAGCCTTAAGGGCTATGCTGGACGTGGAGCCTTATGGCTCCAGTGATCTAGGCGGAGACCCCTCCGATGACGAGCCGCCGTCGATGGCTTCGTCTTCGCCCTCGGAGGACGATGACCCGGAGGACCCTGAGGATCCAAAGGGTAAGAAGAAGAAGAAGGGGAAGAAGAAGACCCGACGCCCTGAAGGACGCCGAGCTCAGGAGGCGAAGGCTATTGCGACCTCCAAGATCGTAGTGAACCTGCCAGAGTTCACAGGCAAGGACCTCAGCGAGTTCGCTGAGAACTTTGGCCGGTTTCTACGACTGACCGGCCAAACCCACGCTAGTGGGCGCGTGAAGTGCGATCTGCTCCTGCAGTGCTGCAAGACCAAGTACCTGGAGAAGCAGGTCAGGCAGATCGTGACAAACTCCGCCACCTTTGCCGATGTGTTGGTTGCCCTGGAGAGGCAGTACCCGACCTACGAGACCGACCTCTCCATCAGGGTCGAGATCCAGAACCTACCCGTGCTGCCCAACAACCCCAAGCCTGGCAGGGTATCTGAGCTGTTGGCTGATCTGGATCACTGGGCTGGACGACTGACGCCCGGCTCCTACAGCAGCGACGACCTGCTATTCTGGTTGGTGGCCAAGCTCCCCCGAGAGCTATGGGACGAGTGCCGTTTGACGGCTGAGCGCAAGGCTAGATCCCTCCACTACGAGCATCTATGCGTGCTGCTCCTGGAGATGGCGCTGGAGAAGGAGAGCGACCAGCACTTGAACAACTACCGTCCTGGTGGTGGAGGTTCTGGAGGCCATGGCAAAGGGTACCAAGGGTCCCGACCTGGGCAGGGGACTACCCCCAAACACGCCCACGCCCGTACCATGGAGAACGTGAAGGAGCTATTCTGGTGTGATGCCAGAGATGAGCAGGGTCACCTGCAGCACGCCTCTGACTGCGAGCAGCGAGACTGCTTCGTCGTCCAGGGGAAGCAGCAGGAGAAGAACACCGGCGCTAAAGCGAAGCTGCCGGATCATTACCGGTGCACCATCACGTGTGCATTCTGCGGTAAGCGGAAGCACTACGAGGATGAGCGCTACCATAAGCAACGCCTATCGGCGAAGCTTAAAGGGGAAGATCCTGGTAAAGGCTCAAGCAAAGGTGGAGGCAAGGCCAAAGGCAACGACTCCGGCAAGGGCAAGTTGAAAGGACGTGGTCAAGGGCAAGACAAGGGTCAAGGTGGATGAGGAGGAGGCGCTAACCGCCAGCCCAACAACAAGAACAAGGACAAGAACGGAGGCAACCCCAACCCTAATCCAGGGGGGAACTCCGAGCCCTCTGGAGGGCAGTCTAGACCTACCACACGCTCACAAACGCAGGCCCAGCAAGAACAAGGAGCCAAGCGTGAGCATGAAGGTGGTGATGACGGCAACGCTAAGAAGAGGAGCCGTTTCATGAGGATGGCCCGCAAATTGCGGAACAAGGGGTTCGAGGTGACCTGTCCCGCGGAGTTCTGACGGGGACGCTCTGGTGGCACCCAAGACCTGGTGTTTTGGGTACGTATCCGACTAGGGGGACGTGAATACCTGGGGGTATTGGATACTGGCGCCACAATATCTATATTGGCCAAGAAAACGTTACCTTGTGGGAGCCTGAAGAACACCGTGACCACCGCTGCTATACGCATGGGGGATGGATATGTGGTGCACAGCTGCGGGGACTGTGAGGTGGAGGTACCTATGGGCTCCCGGACTATCGCCCATCGGTTCTATGTGATGGACACTGAGGCCTTCGACTTTGTACTGGGTACTGACTTCTTCGTACAGCACTCCCAGATACAATCCCTGACGCTGCAAGCGCCCTACGTCCTCTACGTGGACCACGGCAGTGGCAGAGAGTCTGTGCCACTGGAGCAGTCGGAACATACCTCGAGTTACCTGAGACTATCGAAGGAGGAGTCCTCGAACATGATGGCAGCCTCCAAAACTGAGGACTATCAACTATTGGGGGAAGTCCTAGACCAAGGTGTGAAGGAGTTGGGTTACTCTTGAAAAGACCTAAGTGTGGAGCTGTTCGCCAGCGACAAGCAGCATGTACTGGACATATACTGCAGCAAGGGGAAGAACTGCAGCTACAAATTTTACTGGCCCTCTTTCGTGATGGCCTACGGGAACCCCAGATTCAGTGAAGTGGGGAAGGTGCTGACCAAGGTGGCCTTGGAACGTTCCCGTATGGTCCTGTGTTCCCCCGATTGGGGAGCCCATGGGGGCAACGAGTACTGGCGAAACCTCCTGGACAGGCTGACTATCACCTCTGTTCGTTTGCCTGATGAGGCCATCTACGTGCCTCTGGGACGCAAGACGCCTATTGGGAAGCCCGGATGGGGGAGTATGCTCAGCGTGGTGGACGGAAGTCTTACCACCATTCCCTGGGAGGACCTGGACCCGACTCTGGTCCAGACTATACAACGAGAAAACGATGGACTCGCCTTGGGTGACTTGAAGGATCGCCTACGACCTCAAGATGCTGTTGAAACTACACCCGGAGGAGATGAGTACGTCGTGACTGACACCAACGCCCCCAACTCTCCCTGCCATGTACCTATTCCTGATGGAGTCTCTGAGTGTGGACTATGTGAGCTACCTAGCTCTATCCACTCAGATGACGAGACTGAGCACGACGCCTTCTTCGTGCAGACCTGTGTGGAGGAAGTGGAGAACGCCGAGTACGTCGCCCCACTAAAACCCCTACTCTCCATCAGGGTGGAAGACCCCGTGGATGAAGAGCTGGACCCTCGATCCAGGCTCAGGGAGTATGTGGATTCCAAGAGGAAGTTGGTGGCAAAAAAGCTATACTACCCGAAGCCTACTCGCAGCTCATGGCCACTGAACCAAGGACGTATGGGAGACCTATCCCAATTGAAGGAGGACCTCGAACAGAAGATCACCACCTGGCAAAGGGAGGTGGATCTTAAGCTCATGAAGAGCGTGTGGGGCGCCCATGTGAGGACCCCAGAGGAGGACAACCTCTCGGAGGAATGTGTATGTGAACCCCCTCGAGCTTGCCTATGTTGCCATCGTCCGGACTGGTCCGGACGGGCTACCGGACCACCGGGCCCGCGCCACCCGGAGGGGTGAGTGCCCAGTTAACGCAACACCACACGCAGGGCGTGCGCACCGGTGAACAGGAGCCGGGAGGCCCAGGACACCGTACACGCAGAGCGTGCACACCGGTGAACAGGAGCCGGGAGGCCCAGGACGCCGTACACGCAACACCACGCCGCCGTCCGGACGGGCTACCGGACCACCGGGCCCGCGCCACCCGGAGGGGTGAGTGCCCAGTTAACGCAAACCACACGCCCAATGGTACCACACCCAACACCACCCGCAAGGACACACCGACACCACCACCAAGCACGCCCACCCGCCACCACACACCCACACAGAGCGTACACACCGGTGAACAGGAGCCGGGAGGCCCAGGACGCCGTACGCACCACACCACACGCAGGGCGTGCGCACCGGTGAACAGGAGCCAGGGAGCCCAGGGCACCGTACACGCAACACCACACACAGGGCGTGCACACCGGTGAACAGGAGCCGTGAGGCCCAGGACGCCGTACACGCGACACCACACACAGAGCGTGCACACCGGTAAACAGGAGCCAGGAGGCCCAGGACGCCGTACACGCAACACCACACGCAGAGCGTGCGCACCGGCGAACAGGAGCCGGGAGGCCCAGGACGCCGTACACGCAACACCACACACACAGCGTGCACACCGGTGAACAGGAGCCGGGAGGCCCAGGACGCCGTACACGCAACGCCACACGCAGAGCGTGCGCACCGGTGAACAGGAGCCGGGAGGCCCAGGACGCCGTACACGCGACACCACACGCAGGGCGTGCACACCGGTGAACAGGAGCCGGGAGGCCCAGGACGCCGTACACGCAACACCACACGCAGAGCGTGCACGCCGGTGAACAGGAGCCGGGAGGCCCAGGACGCCGTACACGCAACGCCACACGCAGAGCGTGCGCACCGGTGAACAGGGGCCGGGAGGCCCAGGACGCCGTACACACGACACCACACACAGGGCGTGCACACCGGTGAACAGGAGCCGGGAGGCCCAGGACGCCGTACACGCGACACCACACGCAGGGCGTGCACACCGGTGAACAGGAGCCGGGAGGCCCAGGACACCGTACACACGACACCACACGCAGGGCGTGCACACCGGTGAACAGGAGCCGGGAGGCCCAGGACGCCGTACACGCAACGCCACACGCAGAGCGTGCGCACCGGTGAACAGGAGCCGGGAGGCCCAGGACGCCGTACACGCGACGCCACACGCAGGGCGTGCACACCGGTGAACAGGAGCCGGGAGGCCCAGGACGCCGTACACGCAACACCACACGCAGAGCGTGCACGCCGGTGAACAGGAGCCGGGAGGCCCAGGACGCCGTACACGCAACGCCACACGCAGAGCGTGCGCACCGGTGAACAGGGGCCGGGAGGCCCAGGACGCCGTACACGCGACACCACACGCAGGGCGTGCACACCGGTGAACAGGAGCCGGGAGGCCCAGGACGCCGTACACGCGACACCACACGCAGGGCGTGCACACCGGTGAACAGGAGCCGGGAGGCCCAGGACACCGTACACACGACACCACACACGGAGCGTGCACACCGGTGAACAGGAGCCAAGCGGCGCGGCACACCACACGAGCAACCCGCCCCCAAAACGAACCCAGCCCACGCCGCCCTGCAGGAAAGAAACACAATGTCAGACCGCCAAGACCAACCGACCGGCCAAGGCCAACCCAGCGGGTACGAAGAGGGTGGGCAGGCAGGGCAGGCCTGCGAAGAGGGACAGAGGGACAAGGCGGGGAAAACGAGAAGAGGGGTCCGAACCCCCCCCCCCCCCCAACGTGCACACACCCCACTGCCGCGCGCCGGGCCACAGCCGGGCACCAACAGGGCCCGCCATGGAGCCAAACGGGCCCGCCAGAGAGAGGGTGTGTCCCCGCGCCTGCGCAGCAGCACGCCCGGGCAAGGAGCGCGCGCCACACACAGGCCAAGCAGGGCACACACGCAGCACCGCACGCCAGCACGCACCACGGCACAAAAACACGACACCACCACGGCAAACACCCACACCCGACGACGAACGAGCCGCCAAGAACAAGTCCAAGCCCCGCAGTCCCCACAGCGCGACAGCCGCCGTCCGGATGGACGTGTGTGCGCCCGGCAGTGAACCCAGCCCCTGCCGGCTACGAACCAGCCGCCGTCCGGATGGACGTGTGTGCGCCCGGCAGTGAACCCACCCCCTGCCGGCTACGAAACAGCCGCCGTCCGGACGGACGTGTGTGCGCCCGGCAGTGAACCCAGCCCCTGCCGGCTACGCAACAGCCGCCGTCCGGAGGGACGTGTGTGCGCCCGGCAGTGAACCCAGCCCCTGCCGGCTACGGAGCAGCCGCCGTCCGGAGGGACGCGTGAGCACCCGGCGCCACCTGCCGGACGGACTACCGGACCACCGGGCCCGCGCCACCCGGAGGGGTGAGTGCTCAGTTATCGCAAACCACACGCCCAATGGTACCACACCCAACACCACCCGCAAGGACACACCATCACCACCACCAAGCACGCCCACCCGCCACCACACACAGAGCCACCCGCCGACACCACAACCACCGAGCAGTCCAGCCACAACCACCACCACCACCCGCCACCGGCCGCCCACAACATCACCAACAACACCCTCCCCCCCGGCAGCACTCGCGACGCCGGCGCCAAGCACACCACCATCCGCCCCGCACCACACCTGCCACACCCCCACACTTCACACCACCCACACCGGAAACCGCCAACACCACCGTCCCACCCTTACCACCTGCAGCACCGTCACCATCGACGCCGCTAGCGGCACCACCATCACGCCCGACTGCACCACGCGAACGACACGCCCAAAACCAGCACCCGACCCCAAACACCCACACCGACACCACCCACGCCGACCAGACCCCACAACACCCACGCAACGCACACACCGGCCACGCTCCACCAGAAAACACAAACCACCACACGCACGGCAACAGCGCACCCGACGCCCGCAGACCCCCCGCAGCCCGCGCCACGTACACACCAACACGCGCACCCGCACCCGGCCACGCCCACCAAGCGCCCGGCGCACCGACCACCACACGCACAGGCAACCGCCCAACGCCGGCGCCGACTCCGCGGGCAGACAGGCAGACAAACCACCCCGTCGGCATCACCAACAGCACCAACGCCCAAGCCACCACCTGCAGCACCAACGCCACCATCGCCCGTTGCACCAACGGCAAACCCCCCTCCGGCCCCCCACCACCCGTGCCCAACGCGTCACCTACGGCACACACCGGCCTCACCGTCACCCAGTGCATCGCCTACGTCACCCTCACCATCGGCACCACCGACGACACCACCGCCCACAGCACCCCCGGCAACACCCTACGTAGGGACAGTACCAGCGGCGCCACCAGCCGGCACACCACCTACAGCACCCACATCGCCACCACCCATGACATCACCCACAGCGCCCCCACCATCGACGTCGCCGGCAGCATCCTCACCGCCGGCACCACCAGTCGCGCCACCACCCACTGCACCACATACAGCGACCACCGGAGCCGCAGGCCCCCCCAGCGCCCGCCCCGTCACCTATGACGCCAACAACGTCACCAACCCCGTCGCCGCCCGGCGCGTCACCCGAAGCACCCACGTCAACAACACAGACCCGTTCCGACGCCTACAGCACCCCCCCGTAGGCGTCACCAGCATCACCTCCACCCATTGCATCGCCCACGGTGCCCCAGCCCAACCCACTGCGCCTTCGGCGCACACATACCCGACACCCACACAAACCAACCACGCCCACACTGCCCACCACCCCATCAGCCCACGCCAAGAACACACCCACACGCACGCCCACGCCCGGCCGAACCACCCGGACACTAACCAGGAGCCACAGCCACCCACCCTGGCGGTCTGGGAACCGGGAGCCGACACCGGCACACACCCACACCCACGCACAGCACCCCAGCCACCCCCCCCCCAAAAAAAAAAAAACAAAGCCAAACAAGCCAGCGAAAAGAGAGGAGTAAGGGACATGCAGAGAAAGGGGCCACGGGGGGAACAGAGGGCAAACACGCAAGCCCACACACGCGCGCCCCCCCCCCCCAGCCAGCCCAACCCCGCATGTCCCGCACCCTCCCAAGACCACCCCCCAGGCACCACCACAACAGACCACCAAGAGGAGCCGCCGAGGACGACACACGACACACCGCCGCCAAACACACGGTCGACACCGACACAAGCCCCACCCCCACAACCCGCCGCACCCACCGCTGCGGCGCCCCAACACACAATGCTGCCCCCATGGATGCGGTACACCCCAAAAACCCCCTTCAGCCGGCCGGCCAGAGGCCACCACGGGACGCACCAAGGGGACGCCGCGGAATACCCACCCACAGTGCGGCCCCGACACCCGCTACCCGCCGGCATCCTACCACGGGCCCACCCCACACCCGAGCACATAGCCCCCCTCCCACCATGGAAACGATACACCCCAACCACACACCGCCACTCACCAACCGCGGGCACCGCACCGGGGCCACAACACGCCCAAGCAGCCGCGACCCACCGACCCGCGGACCCCGCAAACGCAATACCCCACACCAACGGGGCCACCCAACGGCGGGCCGGCACCCCCAAGCACCACACGACCACACCCCCCTGGTTGCGACACTCCAGTTCCGCACACCCCGCCCCAGGGGACCCCAGGCCCTACGCCACACCGACCCCGCACAGGCCACGTACTGAAACACACCAGGAGAACGATCAAGAGACCACGCAGGGCTGCCCCACAACGCCAGAGGACAGACCACAGGCGACAGCCCACCCCACCAGACCTGGACACGGTGCCCCCCCCCCCCAACGGGAAGACCACCACACAGCACAACACCACCATACCGCACCGCACCCCCCTCCCCCACCCGGGGGCACGGGACACCACAGCCCACCAACACAGGAACGAAGCCACGCCCCGCCGACTCCGCACCCACCCCACCGGCACCACCCCTGGAAACCCCGCACACCTCGCGCCAGCTCAACACCCACCACCGGCCACAACCCGAACCGCACACAGGGGCAACACCACCGGCCAGGACAGCCACCAGCGTGCAGCCACACACCACAGCCACGCCAAACGGCGCGCCTCCCCCGGCGCACGACCCCGCACCGGCCGCCGCACGTGCCCCGAACACCAGCATCACACGCCCACCGTGCCATGAAGCAACACCCCAGCACGTGAACACGCAAGATGACCCCATGGCCCTGGATATCGACAGCCTGCTAGAACTGGAACTCCAACACACGGAGGACACAGAGCATCATATGGACCTCACCCCGCCGGAGCTCGAGCCCACAGCAAGCAGCCCCGCAGACCCCAACCCGCAAAATGCCCCCCCGCGCCCCCCCCCCCGCGAGAGGGCGCCCTGGACGCACCTGTCCAACGCCCTGCGGCGCCACCACCCCACCCACGAAGCCAGCAACGGGCCCGCCGAGTACCGGGCGTCACTCGAGCGCGACCTGCCCGACGTCACGGGGCCGGGACTCCACGGGTACACCACCGCCCCCCCCCCCCCAGGCACCCCCACACAAGAATGGGAGGACGAGTACGCCGTCGACGTCACCGACATGACGGCATACATGGAAAGCGTGGAGGACCCGGAGCAAGACACCGTCCTCAGCCTCCTCGCCTACCACAGCTAGAGATGGGGCCACCAGGTCACCCTCCACCGACCGCAGGACGGGCCCCACCAGTGGTCCCCAGAGCAAACGGCGAAGTGGGACATCGTCCTCCAACTCACCCCCGAGGGCTTCTACACCCTCACGCACAGCGGATTACCCGACGCCGCACCCAATGCACAGGCGCTGCCGCTGGCCCAGCCCCAGGAGGACGACGCAGACGCACCCCCACCGGAGGAATGTAATTGGGACCCCCCCACGGCCACCACCGAACGCATGCCGCACCGGCTCACCAAACGTCACCTCCCCCACGACTACCATGCCACCAACGACTCGCGGGGACGCCGCACACTGCCCCTGCAGTGGGCATCACCCGAAGGCACCTTCACGTGGGGGGAAATCCTCCCCGGCGCCGTGGCACTCACGTACCTGTGGCTCCGGGACGCGGAGACGCACGCGCAGCCCCCCGGCACACACCTCCTCCTCACCCTGGAGGGAGAGGCCGCCGTCGAAAACGTCCACACAGCGGAAGGAGAGGACTACGTGACGGCGAACGCGGACACCGCAGTATGGCTACACGCTCACGAGCACACCACACACCCCACCGTAGTACTGGGGTCACACCCCTGGCACGTGGTCATCGTGCGACTACCCACAGGAGCAGACACAGGAAGCGCCCAACAGGGATGGGCGGACAGGTGGGCACACGTGTGCGCCTCCCTGCACGAAGGGCTGCACAGACCCTCCCTCACCAGTCACACCCTCGAACCGGCCCCCACCACGGCCGAATCCCACACCGGGGCGGCCCCCCCCACCGGAGTCTGGGCCTACACGCGCACCCTCCACCGCGAGGCAGCGGAAGCCCTCAAGACCGCCATCTCCAACCACCAAGGCCTCGTGCACACCCCCCACGATAACACACAAAAGGGCTACACCCTATGGTGGCACCACCCCGCACCAGAAGGGGGCCTGCAGCCACCGGCAGACCAGCCTGGCATCGGCCCAGACCTCACGGCGATCGCCCGCGCCGTCGCCGCCATGGCCCAGCAAGTTGGGGCACCACCCCAATGGGCACCGTCCATCATCAAGGAAACGGCGGCACGCCACAACCCTGCTTTCGCACACTTCCGGGGACGCCCCATTCATCCCACCCTACCGGACCTCGACCTCCCCGCCCACGATGCGTGGGCAGTCCACATCCTCGTGCCCCACGACACCGCCCCCAAAACAGGGGACGCGACGGCACGCATCACCAAACAACTCCCCAATACCGCACTCCACTACGACATACCAACGCCCAACGTCATCGTCACCCACAACACGGGTCGCGACCACTACTACCTCCAGGCCACGCATGAGCGCTCCCCCATCACCGTATACACCTTCACCACCTACCCTGGCCTCCAGCCACCGCAACACCACCCACGCCCGGCATGGAAGCACCCCCTACACGTCGCCCCGACCCCACGCAAAAGGCCCACCCACCACGCGCCCCCTCCCGCCGACAGCACCGCCCTCCACACCGCCCGCAGACGGGCCGCAGCACAACACCAAAGCCACCTGCTCCCACGCATTAACGCTGGGCCCGGCACCATCACCGAGGCCACCCACAAAAGCACCTTGAACCTACTGGCTCGCAAACTACGCCCCAAAATGGCACTGGAGGACACGCTCTGGATATACTATGGCGAAGGTCGCACGGCACGGGTGGCGGACCTCCGCAACATCATCCCCCGCCACATCCAGCGAGCGGTAGGGCCCTTCACCGTGTACGCGGTACCGCACCCCATAACAGCCCCATGCACCCACTGCAACCCTCGGTGCGCGCTACCATGCGCAGGCGCTCTGCAGCAACCCCTGCCCACCCCTACCTACAGGGGGGGCATATTCCTCGGCACGGTGCCCGGAGACCCACACCCCTACCTCCTGCCCGCAGCGGACCGCCACCACGCCATACCACTACACCTTGTTGAGCACCTGGCGGTGGGACCATCCCCCTTCCAGAAGCGCCCCCCCCACACCCCATCCGACGGACGCCCGCCAGATGAGCCGACACACGCCACACCTGGACCCAAACGTGCCATCGCACTCCTCACCCTAAAGGCGGAAGCCGCCATCCCCCGAGACCTGGAGGGGGAAAACCACCTCATGGTGGAAGGGCTGACGGAACACGTCCTGATCGCAGCCATGTACGCCACGGCGTCCGCATCCCGCCTCTGGGAGGACCGCCCCTCCCCACCTCTAGCCCAAGCAGCGCAGGACGCCCCCGACACGGGCCCCACCGCCGAGGACATCCACCAAATCCTCAACATGCGAGCACCCCTGAAGACCCACCCTGCGGTCCGCCCCATCCAGCTCGTCAGCTGGGACGCCATGGACGTCCCCCCGGCCACCACGGAGGTCCACATCCTCAAACACCGGGACACCTGGTGGACGGTGGAATGGGACGACCACGGCAAGGTCAGACGGGCAACGGCACACGCCCCCGACGGCGAAGTCCCGCCCCCACCACGCGGAGGAGACCGCTTGCGACTCGCCGCACGCATCCCCCACGCCCCAGAGGCAGCCTGGGAAGCGCTGCACTACGCCCTCTACTGGGCGCAGGGGGCGCCAGAAGGCCCCCTCCCCCTGGAACGCACCCCAGCGTGCACACGCCACGCCACCCGCTACACGGCCCACATGCGCCGCCACGGGGCAGGCACCGGGCACCGGCTCCTCACCTGGCCCACGGACCCGCCCGACGCCCTGCAGGAGGCCGGGGAAGTGCTTGGCCTCATGACCAAGCAAGTGTTCCAGCTGGCGGACCCCGTCCCCACGTCCAAGCCCGACGTCCCAGCCGCCCGCGAACACCCCGTGTTTGCACCGGGCCACGCACCCGTACAGCGGCCCCAGGGCGCACCTCCCCAACAGGGACAACCCGCTGCCCGGCGCCGCCAAGGTGCGCAGAAGCGCAAGGCCTCCACACAGGCCAAACCCGCGCCAAAGCCAAGGGCCAAGCCGAAGAGCTGGACCAAAGAGGAAGCCGCTGCCCTGTATCCCGAATACGCCATCAACACCCGGGTGCAGCTGCCCTTCGAGTACCCCACGGCCGCGGGCCCCTCCAAGTGGATATGGGCCGCAGGGGAGGTCAAGCACCGGTACCGCGTCACCGGGGACCACCAAGGGTTCAAGATCCACGTCAAGTGGGACCCGGCCACCCCCAACGACAAGAAGCTGGGGCGCACCATCGAACTCTGGCGAGACCAAGCCGGTCGTGAGATGGTCCCCATGCAGCTGTGCACCCCCGACACGGAGCACCTCACCGGCACCGAGTACACGGGCGAAGTCCACAATGCATGGGCCCTACCCCAACCCCAGAAGCGGAACCGCAGGGCACCCGCAGCTCAGGGCGTCATCGACCTCCTCAACGCCTGACGGGGCCAGGGCCGGACACGGCCCGCCCCCCCAACTACCGGTCCCCAGAAACCGGCGCCTGCGGAAGCCCACGCCCGCATCAACATCCTCAACGAGCCCGCGGTCACCTACGACCCCACCAAGGCCGCCACGCTGCAAGCCATGCCCGGGCCGCACCCCCAAGGCGCAGACCTCCTGGGGTTCCTGGAGCAAGCCCTCCGCAAAGCGGACCAACCCGAACCAGCACCAATCCTGGACCCAGAGGGGAACAAATATCACGCCCACTGGGAACGGGGGGTACCCCTCTACCACAAGACATCGGTCACGGTACATGCCCACCCCGACCTCGGAGTGGATGGTCGCCTCGGGGCGTACGAGTGCGTGGGGCCCGGATGGCAGCTAAACGTGCTGCTCACGCACGTCCCGTTCGGGGAGGAGACCAAGGACTTCCTGGACACCCTGAGCCTGGCGTACCGCCGACTCTCCCTCCTGGCACCCACCATCATCATAGGCGACCTAAACGCCGCTCCCACCGACGACGACCGCACCGGCCCACCCACAGCCACCGACATAGCTGTCCGGGACGCCATGCACCAACTGGGCCTCACCGACCTCACGGCAGGGCTCACCGGCACACCCTCCCATTACCCCCACCAAGCCGGCACCCACGCATCCCGCATCGACACGTGCTACGGGGACCCAACCACGGTGCGCGTCCACGAAGCAGCCTACGGGGACCTCCCGCCCACAGGCACGGGCCACCGGCCCCTCTACATCGACCTCATCATCCCCGACCTACCCCCACCCGCGGCCACCCTGCCAGACGACACCCTCCCACCCACACTGCAGTTCCCGGCCGAGGACGACCACGGCGCCTGGCACAGGTATAACAGGGCCCTACACGCCATCCTACACCGCCCGGGTGCACCGACACTCACCACCGCCATGCGCCGGGGGGCACAAGCATGCGGCATGGAGCGTGACACCAACCACACGGGAGCACCACCAGACCTCACCCTCCAGCAACTCGTCCATGACATCTGGACCACGAAAGGGGAACTCGCCACCCTGCTACGCCCCAGCACACCGGAGGCACGAGACCGGGACGCCCACCTCCGTGCGCTCCTCACCACCCGCCGCCACCAACTCCAGGAATGGCACGCCCACCGCATAGCGGCAGCAGCCCAGGAACGCGAAAGATACGGCAGAAACGACACGCCGTACAAGTCCCTACGGTACGTCAGCCGCATCCTGGAGGACACGGGGCGCCGTACCATCCACGCGGTCCGCACCCCCGAAGGAGGCCTCACCAATGACCCCGACGCCGTCCTCCAGGCAGTCCTGGACAGCTTCCAGGCACAACACGGGGACGCCCTCCCCGAGCTCGACCCCCACACCAGAAACACCATCCGCGAGCATGTGCCCAGGGTCTTCAACCGGGAACAGCGGCGCGCCATCGAACACGACCCCTTCAGCATCTCAGAACTGCAGCGCGCCCTAGACCGCCTGAAGAAGGGGGTCGTGCCCGGCGTCGACGGTTTGCCGGCCGAAGCGTACCAACGTCTCACCCTGCCCATCAAACGCCGCCTGGCAGCCCGCCTGTGGGACATCGTCACGGGCGCCACGCCCATCCCCCCTGAGTGGGCCAACCTGGTCCACCCCCTCTACAAAAAGGGGGACTGGGCGCAGCCGGGGAACTGGCGGCCCATAGTATGCGCCACCACCGAGGTCAAGCTGGTGTGGACGCTCATCCTAGGCCGCATCGCGCCAGCGGTCTTCGCCCACGTGCCCGCCAGCATGTGGGGGGCCATGGCCGGCAGGTCCCCCCACGAGGCCATCTTCCTCCAGGACACCGCACTGGACATGAACCCCTACGAGATGATCATCGCCTCCCTCGATGTCCAAGGCGCGTTCCCCCACGCCCCACACCGGCTCCTCACGGAGGTATGGGATGCCATGGGCCTCCCATTCCTATCCTTCATGACCGGGTACATCCAAACCCGACTCTACACCGTCATCACGGCCGCGGGCCTCACCCCCTGGACCGGCACAGACAGCGTGGTCCCCCAGGGAGGCGCCGAAGGCCCCTTCCTCTACCTCCTCGTCACCCTGCCACTGGCATTCGAGCTAGCACGGGTATACCCGGGGTACCCCCCATACCCGCTACGGTCCCCCCTCATCAACTTCGCAGATGACAACCTCCTCACTACGGCCACCCGCCACCGCGACCCTGAGAACGCAGGGCTACCAACGACCACCGAACAAGCGTCCGCCATTCTCCAACTCACCACAACCTACCTGGACGCCCACCAGCTCCTAGTACACCCCCGCAAATCGGTCGGGCTGGCCGACGCCAAGACCCCCACCCCCCACATCCGGAAAGGCGAACCCCTACACCTGGAAGACAACACAGTCCACCTGGGAGTCACACAGGCCACGCAGCACCACCACATCACACTCCCAAGCAAGCTAGAAGAGCGCCTCGCCCGGCTAACCCAAATTGCCAGGGGGGACCTCCTGTCCACGCAGGGCCTGGCGTACTTCATGGAAGCAGTGCTCAACGCGGCCATCGGGTACCAAGCCCTGCACCTCCCGCGCCCCCAAGACGCACTACGCCACGCTCGACAACAAGTGACGAAGGCATGGGCGCAACACGGAGGCTGGCCCACGTCTTTCCCCAAGGAGGCCATGATGGCCCACTGGCGCTACTACGGAGACAATACGGGCGCCCTGGTCGACATGGCCTATGCCAAACACGCAGCACACCTCCTACACAGGGTAACACACAACCACCAACCAGAAGTTCGCGAGGCGGCGGCCATACGCATAAAAGAAGCGCAAATGGCCCGCAACACCTGCCCCCGGTGGATACTGGCACAACACGGCGTCTCCACCCCCGTGGGCACTGGCATCTGGGCCCAGCTACAACTCCTCCTACCGCACCACACACACGCCATCCTGACAAACCACCACTGCGATCAACAGGGGCCACTCGTGGCCACACACACCGACATCCACCGACGCCCGGCAGGCGAGGTGGACACCCTGCGCCTCGTAGGGGCCACCATCACCATAGTGTATATCACCCCAACACAGATGCAGATCATGGCCCAATGCGACGCCCACCACGCCCCGTTCCTTTCCTACCCACAATGGCCGGCACGCCACGTCTTCCAAGCGTACCTCCGCGCATGTGCTACGAAGGCAGGGCGCGACATGCCGGGGCCCAAGGACATCGACACGGCGTACACAGCCTTCCAGCGCCAGCACCCCCGGCCCCGCCTGAGCGAACACGAGACCCCCAACGACGGCGGCACGACGCAGGGGGAGCCCACCCCGTCAGCCGAAGGCTGGACACCACCCACCATCCTGCTACTAGCACCAAACGGCCACAAACATGTTACCCGCACCGTCCAGCGACACCATGCCCCCTGGTCCATCCCCAAACACAATGCACCGGAGACCGATGTACCACCAGTCAGACACAGTGACCAGGGCATACCACGCACGTGCTGGCACTGCGGCCCGGCAGCCCTCGACACTCCGTGGCCCCTGCTGCACCTCATCTCCACCCACTACCACACCCCCACCGCCGCCGCCACCGCCGACCAGCAGGCATGGCTCTCCCCCTGGTTTCACACGGTACCCCCAGACCACCCGGCGCGCGTAGCCTGGACCCGAACACCCACGGGCACATGGACGTTCACCAACGAGCGGGCAGACCCGGACAGTGTAGCCATGGAGTACGACCGCTGCGACCCACACCGCGCAGGACCTCAGGAGGCACCCATGCGCCCCCTACAGCACAAATGCCCCACCCTCCGCGGCGACAAAGACGACACGGAGCGGCGACAGACCATCACGTGCCAGAAGTTCCACCCCAATACGGGATTCCTCTTCCACCTGATGTACGCGTATATCACCCAGGGACGCCCAGACAGGGGCCTCCTCCGCCTCACCCCACGAGCCCAGGCCATCATCACCCAGGGAATAGGCGTCTATGCAGCGCCACTACTGCAACCCACGCAAATCACCGCCAGAACCACCCAGGGGAACCCCATCTACGTCTATCACCCCACAGCAATCGCCCGCCTACCCATACCCAGCGACACCGACATCATCTACTTCACTGACGCATCCGGCACCCAGCAACGCACCCCCACGGTCGGTTGCGCCTCCGTGCGCATCAGCCGGCACGCGGACGGCCTCCACGTGGAACACCACACCGGGACCACCATCTTTGGGGCGTCCTCCCACGGCGAACTGCGCACCATGGCAGACGCCGTCACCGCCACACCGCCACCCACGACGGTCCGGCCCCGCAACATCTGGGTAGTCGTGGACGCCACGGTCGACATCCACCTCACCAGGCGCCTTGCGGACCCGCCCCTCCACAAAGCACTCGATTCTGGCCTCACCACACAAGCGTTGGGACTCTGGATGGCCTTCAAGGGCATGCACCCCCAGGACGCCCTACACATCGTCAAGCAGGAGTCGCACCGCTACGCATACGGCAATGGACGCGCAGACACGCAGGCCAAACACCAGAACACCAACCACACCCCAGGGCTCGAACGCGTGCGACTGGACACCCCACACCACAGCCACCTGCAGCACCTGCCCCCGATACCCATGGCCGCACAGCCCCCCCAATGGATGCCCGAGGACACGCCGTACACGGATCGAGACAAGCAGTACCACTACCCCACACCCATCCAGCAACTCGCCGCCACACTGGGCCACCCAGCAAACACCGCACTCCTCCGACGCCTCGAAAACTCCGTCCACACCCCCCTCTACTACTCCGCCCTGCGCCCGGATAGCCTCCCAGCACACCTACAAAAGCCCCGACTCCAACTCGCCCTCGAACAACTTCCCCTCCTCACCCGATACCACCGATGGTATACGCGCCGCTCGATCCACGTCCCCGCAGGACACACCAAATGCATCTGCAGCCACGCGGAAGAAGAAACATGGGACCACTTCAAGGCGTGCCCCCTGTACAGGGGACTGGACACCCTCACAGACTGGAACCCAACCCACACCATCGCACAGCACGCCGGATGGCTGGCGCAGTCCCCGGCGACCCAGCAACTCACCACCGTCCTCAAGCAGACGGAGGTGCTCGAGGCAGTCCGCAGCAAACTCGTCCCCACTGCCGTCTACACCTTACTACGCACCCACGCGGAGGACCCCCAGGCCACGGCGGCACACATGCAGCAGACGGCCGTTGCCAAGACGGCGGAGCAGCTCACATACCGCACCCACAAATACCTGCAGCATGCGGCAACCCTGCCCCCAAAAGACCAAGCCCACCTCCTCAAACTCCTGTTCTACCAACCATGAGAACCTACCCCGTGACATACCAACACCGAACCCCCACCACGTCTACACACCGTCCACCGAGCACAGCACTGGCAGAGCACACACGGGCGCCACAGGCACCGCACACGCTCCCACCAGCATGCGCGCGCCACCAGCCCCCATCCCCCCACGCCGCCGTCCGTCCACAGGTACCACCAAGCACCCGCCACCGCATGTCCCGTCTGCGTTCGCCAGCGGCTACCACAGACAGCCCTGCCCTGCAACCCAGACCACTGGGTCTGCCTGGGAGCCGCGCACCGCCTCACCCACTGCCCCCACTGCGGGGACCTCAACCCCCGCCACCGCGAACGGCCCGCGGCCCCAGCCGCACCCCCCCGCGCCAGCCACCCCAGCTTCTTCGGGTACCTCACCGACACTCTCCGGGACCAACTGGGAGGGTACTACGTGGCGGACGCGGCGGACCACGCATGGGCCATAGCCGTGGCCGCGGGCAACACACCCCTGCCCCCCCACAGCCCACCCCTACGCCACAGCGGAGGCGGCTTGAACGTGGCGGCCCGCCACATCCTCCTCGCCCTATACCTCCACCACCGAGACCTACACCTCCCAGACCCACAACTCCCGGCCCCCCAAGCAGCAGCCCTGACGCCGGAAGCGTGGGCCGACACGGCACCAGAGGAGATAGCAGCCTACCTCCGAGCCACGTGCCGCCGGTTCGCAAACGCCCTCGGCCGACGGAAGGGAACACCTTACCCCCTCAGCGCACTCCTCTACCCGGCACACCACCCCCACCCCGCACAACAGACGCCCCCGGAGGGCTGGGCGTCTTTCCGGGAGGCCCACCTGGCCGCCCCCGACGAGGCCACCGCCACGCGGATGAGCCTCACGGACCAGGAGGCCTACGTCAGAGGCCTCAAGACAAGCCTCCAAGAGGCACACCGCTGGCGCGCCCGCTCCCCGTCACCCCCACGGGGACAGGGGGGTTCACCCGCCCCCGACACCCACCAGGCCAAGAAGACCAAGGGGCACCGGCACCAGGGGGCCCGCCAACGCGCCCGCCAGCAGGGCGCGACGCCCCGACCAAGGCGCGGGTCCAGCCACACCGCACCGCCCCACGCCCAGACCCCCGGGGCACACCAACAACACCACCACCACCAACGCCCACCACCACCACCGTACCGCAGCACCCAGACCCTGCAGCCCAGTCAGCCACCACCGCCCACACACGTCCACACCATGCCAGGACCACCGTACGCGCAGAGCCAGGGGACATGGCACCACCAACACCACCACCGCGCCCCCGTCCCTCCCAACCCCTACGCCCTAATGCCCCCAAGCTACAGCGGCCCCCACCAGCTACATCCCCAGCACGCCCCAGCACAACCAGGCCCCGCGAACCACCCACCCCACATAGCGCACATCACCGCACCACACCATCACGTGTACCACCACCACCAGCCCCTGCCACCACACCCACCAACGCCGGGGTACCACACACAACCGACACACCCTCCACACCACCACCACGCGGTCCAGCACCACCCGCCGCCCCCGCTACACGGGCCCACGACATACGAGCCACGGTACACCCCCATGGACCCGCGAGGAGCCGCGCACGCACACCGGCAACACCAGGACCGAGTAGGGGCGCCCCACCACCACCAACAGCCCCCCCACCCACACCCCATACCAGCGAGCACCATCCACCAGCAGCCACCCATCACATACGGACCACAGCCCCACCCGAGGACTCATGCGGTCGCCTCCCACCCGCACCCCGGCACCGCGACCAGTCAAGAACCGCAAGGGCCACACGGCGCACACACGCAACACCCACACGACCCACAGGGACGCCCGGACCCCCAGCCGGCACAACACCCACCCCCGCCCCCCCCACCCCACCACCACCAGCAGCCCCCCCACCCACACCCCATACCAGCGAGCACCATCCACCGGCAGCCACCCATTACATACGGACCACAGCCCCACCCAGACGCTCATGCGGCCGCCTCCCACCCACACCCCGGCACCACAACCAGTCAGGGACCGCAAGGGCCACACGGCGCACACACGCAACACCCACACGACCCACAGGGACGCCCAGACCCCCAGCCAGCACAACACCCACCCCCGCCCCCCCCACCACCAACAGCGCCACCCCCACACCACCCCCCCCCGCCCCCCCCCGAGACCAGGCCACGGACACAACACGCGGCAGCCAGCACCAGCCAATCGATGTCGATGCCCCCGCCGACACATGCCACCGCGAGTCCCCCCTCCCGCGACCGCCACAAGAGACCCCATCACCGGACCCCACGCGCGACAACGATGACCACCCCCCCCAACCCACACCACCCCCCCCATCACACTCCGCACCACCAGTCGCCGCACCGGCCGAACCCTACGCCCTACACAACCCCGCAGCGGTACGGCAGCACCTCCGGGGGGTCGGGGAACAGGACGTTGTGCTGTACCTCCGCACTTCCGGCACCAGCACCCCCATCCGGGCGGCCACCCTGGTCCAGGCGGCCACCCTGGGGGAAGGCGTCAGAGACTTCCTCTTCGACGCCTTCCTCCACGTCGCCCGACACGAGCGCCCCCCACGCGCCACCCAAGACGGCGAGAGCCCGCCCCCCACGGGGAGCCGGATCTGGGTACCCCCCATCGACTGGGGGCGACACCTGGTCGGACACCCCGTGCCAGAGCGGGACAGCACCCAGGGCCGCACCCGCTACCGCGAGCCCAACATGGCCCAACCCCCACCCGACGCCACCCCCAACAGCACCAAAGAGTGGGAGCGGGAAACATGGGTGGCCCGGATGGCCTCCCTAAGCAACTTCCGGCACCACGTCCCGGGGGACATCCCCACCCCCGACGAGCAGCAGCCAGCCCCCTCCACGTACATGACCCTCATGTACAATCTGCACTACACCCTCTCCACCACCACCTACCACGCACCCACTGACCACTGGGTGGTACACGGCACCGACTCCCTCCTCCCCGCCGACTACACCCCCCCCACACACAACCCAGGCCCCGACAAGTACGCCAGGGGGGATGACCCGGACGACCCCCACATCTGGGGCACGTGGGAACCCGAATCCCTGGACGCGCTGCTCTCCATCCGCAGCGGCTACCAGGGCCTTGGTAGGGCGATGTATTGCCTCGCCAAGTGGACCCAACGGACCTGGGGGATCCCCGCGGACCGATGGGTGTGGGTGGTCACGCTGCGCCCCCAGCAGATGGAAGCCCCCCCAAACCGCGGGGGACCCACCCCCCCACGCCCCACCACCCCACAACTATGCCCGTACATGGTGGCAGCCCGCCTCATGGCGCTGCTATGGCCGGGCCCCCACACCCCCACCCAAAACTACCCCCAGCTCACAGAGGAGGACATGCCCGGCATCCAGCGATGCTTCTTCGAGACCCTCGACTACCTCCAGCAGACACACCCCCGCATCCTGGAGCAGATATGGCCACCCCCCGGGTAACCCACGTGCCCGCACAGCCGAGACAACACCGCCACGCCAGCACCAGCACGCACGGATCACCAGGGAAAACGCGCGCACACGCCCGATGCCCGAACCTGCACCCGCGTTCTCGCTACTTACAGGACCCAGCATCATACGCCCGCCCCCGAGGCCCGGGACCCTCCGCCGTCTCCCGCGGCCCTCTCCTCCGCCTCCGACTCCACAACCTCCACCACCACGACCACCTCATCCACCACCACCACCACCACGTCCTCATCCAGCACTCCACCCCCCAGGCCGCGGGGGACACCTCCCAAACGGGCCTCCAAACCCGCCCCCACCGCGAGCAGCCCCACCGCCGCCAAAGCCCACGCCCCGGCAAAGCCCATGCCCACGACCCAGCCGAAGCCCAAGGCCGCCGCCAAAGGGCGACCCGCAGCCAAGCCCAAGCCCAGGCCCAAACCCGGCACCACGACGGCAGCTCGGGCCCGGCCCCCCCAGGATGTCCTCTACGACATCCGGCCCCAGCCGTCCCAGGCCCGAAGGCAGCAGCGCCCGGCGCGGCGCCCCCCCACCGTCACCGACGCCACCGCCACCACCTTCATGGCGGAGCGCGCCGCGGCCGAAGCGCGACGCGCCTCGTCCCACCACCTCCCAAAGCCCGCACCCCAGGCCCACGGACCGCTCCAGGGTCCACCAGCAGCGCCCCCGCCCCCCTACCGGCCCCCGATGACAGCCCACATGCAACGCATGCCCCACTACCGCCGCCGCCGCGAATCCCCGCCCAACCCCGAGGCGGAGACCGTACGCGCACACCCCCGGGTCCACATCCGCGTGCACCCCCACTCCCCACGCACCCCCACGGAACAGGACTACGAGGAATCCCCCAGGCCCGCCACCGCCGCCGGCCCCCACGACCCCATCACACCCACCCACGCCCACTCCTCCGCCCAAGACCGCAGGCCCGCCCAGGAACAGTGGTGGCAGCGCTGGACCCACACGCAGCTCTGGGAGCTGCGGAAGTGGGCCCGGGGAGAGCCCTCCCTCGAGGGCCTGGTCCATCGGCCCCGCAAGGGGTCGGTGGAGAACTGCCGCCTCCGGCCGGCGGGGGGGTGGATGCCGCAGGCCGCATGGGAAGCCATGCTGGCCGATGCGCTCCACCCCCTGGGAGTCCACCCCCGCAACCTCCCCGCGCCCCAGGACCACCCGTACGTCCTCAGGCGCCTGCGGGAGACCCTCCAGGAAGCGCGGCGAGACGGCATCCGCCTGTGGGACATCACCCAAAGCCCAGCCCCGCACGCACACACCCCCTCACCACCCCACAAGCGTCGGCGCACCGACACCGGCGACACCCACAACACCCCAGGAGCCCTGCGCGCCACACAACACGACGCGCCTGACTCCCCGGCCAGCGGCGCCGCCATCTAACCCCGTTATCCAGCACAGCACCACCACGGGGCGCCACGCCAGGCCCCGCCCAGAAGTCACCAAACAAACCGGACGCCGAAGGAAGCAAACGCACACGACAACGAGCACCACTACGCCCAAAGGCGCCGAACCCGGGCCCGATACCGTGGGCTCCTCACCACCCTCAGCACGACACACACGTCACTGACGTCACTCCTCCGCCGTGCCCCCTCCCACGCCACCGCCCCGCCCCCCCCCCCTCCCGCCGCACGTCCCCACGCCGCCCAGCACCCAGCCCCACACACTGCGCCACAGCATCGCCCTAGTCCGGCTCCTCCACCATCGCGGCACTTGGCACCTCACAGTAGACCGCCGTCCTGTGGTCCCGCTCCCCCCAGCACCACTCCCGGGGCCGCACCCGACCCACGCCGTGTTCGCCCCCACGTCGCGGGCCGCGGACATCCTCCCGCTCCCCGCCACCACCCCTCCCGGGCATCGCATACTACTTACCGCCAACCCCTCGGTCCTCAGTGAGGTCCCCATCGGGCACGCCGACGCCCTGCACGTGCGCCCGCTGCTGCCCAACCTGCAAGCTGCGTACGCCCCCGGCACGCCCGTCGACCCCTCCGTGTGGGACTCCCAGTCAGGCCACCGGCCAACAGCCGGCCCGCACGCATCACCCTGCACCTGCCTCGGGCGCACGACTCCGTGGACGCCGCTACCCACACGCCCGGCCCCGCGCAACCGCCTAACCGAGCCAGAACACAAGCACAAATCAAACCCGAGCCACACCCCGAAACCGCTAACCCTTGACTCCTAACCAAACCCGCCGAGGGAACAACGCAACCACAGCCCACACCCACAGCCCACACAGCCGCCTAACCAGCCAGCACCAGAAGCAAAGAAACACCTCACCAAACCCACCCTGACCCAAGCCAAACCGGGCTGAAGCCCCAACACAAATCAAACCCGAGCCACATCCCGAAACCGTCAACCCTTGACTCCAAACCAGGCCCGCTGAGGGAAATGCGTAGACACAGCCCACAGCCACAGCCCACACAGCCGCCTAACCAGCCAGCACCAGAAGCAAAGAGACACCTAACCAAACCCACCCTGACCCATACCCATGTACATCAGGACACGCGAGCCGCACCCCTGGGGCGCAACCGCCGCCACAGCACCGGCGACACACGCCAGAGGACACAACGCTATAGCACCGCCGCACCAGCTGCCCATGCCTGTGCCTGCAGTGTACGCGCGCCTCTGTTTTCCTCCTTTTTGTTTTTGCTTTTTCTTTTTAAAAAAAAAAAAAAAAAACGAACATTAGGGGGGGAGGAAGAGGGACACATCCACCCATGGCACACGAGCACCGCACACAGCACGCACACCGGTAAACAGGAGCCCAGGGGCCCAGGACACCGCACATGCAACACAACACACCGAGCGGGCACACCGGTGAACAGGAGCCAGCTGGCCCAGGACACCGCAGACGCACCACAGCGAACCGCGCGGGCACACCGGTGAACAGGAGCCCAACGGCCCAGGACGCTGCACACACGTAGGGCAGCCGAAGGACAGGAAAGAACCAATACCCCATGGGTCGGACGCACTGGGGCGACCCAGCCGACCCACCGGGCCAGTGGCAGGAGCGGTACTCCAAAGCCACTGGTCCGAGCCCGGCCAGGCTGCATCGAGGACCATGGCAAACGTCACCCGGAGCCATGGAAGCAACCGGTGACAGGCGAGCCGGTACACAGTCCAGGAGGGGGTCACCTGCCAAGCAGAGTGGCCCCGCAACTCAAGCCACAAGGGTGAGGCGGTCGTACCGTAGACAAGCGGGAGCAATACCCCTCGTGGTGAGAGATACTCCACACGGCTGGGCAGCCCCCCAGAGCTGCCGCCCAAAGGAGGGGGCATGTGGCCCTACCCATGGACACATGTGGGGACACCCTCCCACCCGGGACACATGGACCGGGTGGCCGCGACAATGCCTTCCCAAGCACATGCGGGAGCGGCTCAAGAGGCACCTGACATAGGGCAGTGGGAGGGACAGGACGTCCCCTTGGTAAGACCTTCTTCCTGCAATGTCAAAGGAGGCATCCCGAGCTCCCGAAGATACCTACCTACCTACCTTGCCATCGTCCATCGGACATGGTTGAACGTGACCTTCTATATGCCTACCAAGGGCTGAAGGATACTACCACGGGCGAAGAGTCGGTGGAGGACCACCTCCCGACATCTATTACTCAGGGGGCAAGCAACTTACACTCTGACGAGGACATGGAGGACAAGATCAAGGTCTTGGACCCGCGGGTACAGAAGCTTATAAGGACCTATCTGGAGGTGTTCGGAGAACTACCCCCTCCAGCCTCATGTGACAAGCTGGTACAGATGGACCTCAAGCTGAAACCCGAGTTCGTGGGTCACAAGATCCGGAGGAGACCCTATCCAGCTCCTAAAGAGCAGGGCGACGAGATCGAGCGACAGATACAAGAATGTATCGACGCTGGCCTAGTCCTGGAGTACAAGGACGGGGACTACCCCCTACACTGCAGCCCCTGTTTCCTGGTGGCTAAACCTGGGTCTACAGCCAAACGGCTGGTAGTGGACTATGGAGAGCTGAACAAGAAGACGCTGAACCACTCAGGGTCCATTCCCAATATGGAGTCTACACTGGAGAAGATAGCCTCCTGTCGCTACAAGACCAAGATGGACAAGCGAAGCGGATTCTGGCAAGTGGACCTGACGCCCAACGCACAGGAACTACTGGCCTTCATCACCCCTCAGGGGAGGGTGTTCAAGTTGAAGGTCATGCCGTTCGGCGTGGCCAACGCACCCGCTCTTTTCCAAGAGCTGATGAACAAGATCTTGTCCATCCTACGAAGGAGACCTAAGGTGCAGGAGCTCATATCCCGTGGTGCCCAGATGGAGGCTCACATCGACGATGTATGCCTCAGGACCAATACCCAGGAGGATCACCTAATCCTCTTGGGTGAGTTCTTTGCGGTCTGCCAGGAGAACCACACACGACTCAAGCTGGAGAAGTGTGAGTTCATGCAGGAGACCATGCAGTACCTGGGGCTTGACGTTGGCTATGGGTGGTGGACCCCAGCGGCCTCTAAGGCCAAACCCCTGATGGATGCCAAGGTACGACACGAAGACCCCAAGAAAGGACTTCATGATGTACGAAGTGTCATTGGGGCGTGCAACTTCTATCGCCGCCACATCAAGAACTTCACCTACACCAGCGCCGTCCTGACGGACTTGATCAAGAAGAGTACTACTTGGCGCTGGGGCCCACAAGAGCAACAAGCGTTTGACGAGCTCAAAGACAAGGTAGCCAACGCTAAGTGCTTGGGCGTGCCTAGAGCACAAGGGGAGATTATCCTGGTGACCGACGCCAGCAATGTGGGCGGTGGTGGAACGTTGTTCCAATGGCAAGCACTAGAGAAGGAGGAGTTCGACTCGGCCATTTCCCATTGGGGGACGGAAGGTCTCAACCGAGATGGAACCCTCAAGCACAGCTACCCTGACGACAAGCGGGTCCTAGTACCTCTGGGCCACTGGAACTGGAAGTGGAACCAGGCCAGGGGGAACTACTCCACCTATGAGCAGGAATTGCTCGCGGGTATGCTGGGGCTATCCTCACAAGCACGACTGTTGGGGAGTAACCCTGTGGTCTGGCTATGCGACCAAGAACCGGTCCGCAGTTCCCAGAAGGGTCCCCCACCTGAGAAGGCCAAGCTACGGCGCTAGTGGACCTACCTCAGTCAACTACGGCTGACGGTACACCATATCCAGGGAGTGAAGAACGAGTGTGCCGACTACATCAGCCGCAACAACTTCGACGCCCTGATTGGTGCCCGGTCTGAAGCGCTGGCTAAGGAGGCGTTCAGCCGTATGGACGTACACCTGGACCTGAACATGACCATGATACGCCCCCTGGATGGACTCCAACAATCGGAGTACCTGAAGGAGTTCGAATACATCTACAAGCGCCTGGAGAAACGCCTTGAACCCCTCCTGGTCAACCAAGACCAGTGGAAGAAGGACAAGCGCTACCTCTGGCACGAGGACTGCATCGTGGTGCCTAGTGACCGAGTCCCAGCGCTGCTGAAGTGGACCGATGAGTCCAGTGGTCATGTGGGTGCTGACCGTACCCTGAGGCTGTTCAAGCAGTGGTTCCACACTACGTGGACTGACGACCAACTGCGGAAAACACTGCAGCCTATCGTGGACAAGTGCCCGTGCAGGTCCTGTAAACCAGGGGATATCAGGGACAGAGGTCTCTACTCGACCCTGCCCATCTCTCACTGTGCCAACAGTGTTCTATACGTGGACTACACGGAGATGCCGAAGTTCGGGGGCTATGACTTCGCCCTCGTGGTAACCTGTGGGTTGACCAGGTTTACCAGGGTGTTCCCATGTACCAAGCACATTACCGGGGAGGAGACTATCAAGATACTCCTGGAGGAGTGGTTTTGTGTCTATGGGGCGCCCAAAGAGATCAACTCCGATGAGGACGTACGAGTACGCTCAGATACTGGCTGGTACAAGAGGGTCCTGAGATCCCTCAATGTTGAGGTGTCTACGGGGATTCCCTACTCTCACACGAGCAACCCCCTATGTGAGCGACAGATCCGTGTCCTGAAGGAGAACGTACGGATATGGTGCAAGACTGAACGCACCAGGGACTGGGTGAGACTACTCCCCGTCATATCCTTGATGGTGAACTCCCAAGAGAGTTCTGCTACTGGCTACTCGCCCCATGAGCTATTTCTCGGGCGCCCGGCATGGTTCCTACATGCTCCCTATCCAGAGGACACCCATTCTTCTGTGGGTGAATGGGTCCAAGAGCAACAAGCGAAGGTGGACAAGGCCAAGGCTATGCTCCAGAGAGTGAGGGAGCGTCAGTGGAACAAGAAGAACAAGCACCGAGTACCGGCCACCTACCAAGAGGGGGACTGGGTGCTGGTGCACCACAGTCAACTACCCGCCTGGCCACGCTCTACCAGCGATGACCCATACTTCGGGCCGTACAAGATTCTATATGTGGATGGTCACCGTATCACTGTGCGGTGTTCTCCCCGACTAGGGGGGACCCTGGTGTGCGCTGCTCAACACCTGAAGCGCTACCATGATCCTGAAGACCTCTGTGGGGAGGAATGGGAGCTGAACGACGAGGAAATCGCCGCTCTGGACCTACAAGGGGCTGCCAGCCCTATGGAAGTTGAAGGTGAACTCCCCGACATGAACGCCGAGGAGATGGCTAAGGAGGGCTTCTACCTGGTGAAGTCTGTCCTACGCCACCGCTATCGCCAGGGTTGGCGCTTCCTCACCCTCTGGGAAGGGTTTGGAGTCGAAGAGGCCACCTGGGAGCCCTTCTCTGCATTTGTTCTACCGGAGGGACGCCTAAACTCAGTTCTGGTTGACTACTTGTCCCAGAACAACCTTGGTGAGTTGCTGAGGCTCGCTGAGACGCTTGCCTCCAAGACTAAAGCTAGGGACTGAACCTTACTCTTACCTGCCAAAGCGTATGTGTGAGTGTGCTAGTCCTAAGGTCCTGAGAGCAAGCCGCAGAAGTGGTGTCCTAATTATACCCAAGTCTGCGCCCTTGCTAAACCTGGAGGGTTGGCTTATTGATGCCACGTGGTGCGTCCCGGGTCTCCCCTCCCCTAAGCGCCCAATTTCTGTGCTGGCGCAAAACCTTTGGCGAATACCCAGCGTACTAATCCAGGTATTGTTTTCCCTACCTATCTGTCTACTACAGGGAGGGGGGCCAAAAGCTATGAAGGCTTGAAAACGCCGTTTTGCTATGTGGCCAAAACACTGACCTAACCACTGTCACAGCCCACCAACCCTGCTAAAATTGCAGGAAACGGGTGGGACAGTGACACACGCACTACAGGTCCTACACACCCTACAGTGGCACCATCCTGGTGGGCGAGCACTGGGGCAATTGGCTCAAGCCCCGACTCAGGACTACCACTCCTACACGCACACTCTACTGGGCGTTGCGAAGGCAAAGGTGTCGTGGGTCCTAGCGACCCTCCTGTGAAATGACAAGAGAACACAGCGCTGCTAAGCAACTGTGGCCTAACAGGGGACGCCACAACGCGTTTCCCCTGCTAGGGCTTGGAGGGAAGGAGTGCTCTTGCGTGCACGGCGCAGATGTCGATGAAGTCGGACTCCCTGCTCTGCCACAGGCAGAGGCGGAGTTACTTGTTTGTGTGATCTGCGCCCTTGTTTAGCAGGGCATAAAAAAAAGCTGCTGCACTAATCACCCTACCTGCCCACCTGTAAAACAAAGGCAAATGAAAGGGCGTTTGCGGCGGAGGAACCAAGCCACACTCCAGGTATTATACCCTTCTCAGTGTGACCTATAATACACTGTCCGCAAACACGCTGGAGGACCAGCTACCCTTGTCAAGCAAGCAAGCTTTAAGGGACTCTTCAGGTTCTCTTAAAGAACGTACCGAGGAGCCCCTGGGTAGCCTAAACAAGGTTTACCGTGCGCACTTCGCGTGGCCTACCCTTTAATGCGTGTGTGCATGCGCGAGTATGCCCGAGATCGCCACCTGTTTTGGGCACACCTGCCCATCCGTACCACAATCACGAACTCCACCAGGGGGTGGCCCCGCCTGGGCTTACTCACCTTACCTACCGCTGGAGAGAGAGAGCAAGTGAGGGGCGCACGCGAAGAACGTTGCAATGCACTTGTGTGTATGTCCAATCACCCTGATCTGACCGCTAATCATCTGCAATCTTTCTAATCAATCCCTCTATCGCGTCCTATCGTTGTTGGCGCTGCTACAAGGCTCGTTCACGGAGACACGAGACGAGCAATGTGTATGCGGCATACGAGACGAGCATACCTGTAGTTTATACCTGATTCGTTGAAGTCTTTTCGATTGATTCTCGAATTCTCGAATTTTTGATTCTTCTAATGGTGTGGGTGGAATCTGTATGTTTTTTTATTAATGTGTGTCTCGTCATTTTCAAGACTACGTGAGACATACGTTTATAATTCCATTATTTCTCCATTTTCCGGCGCTTCGCTAGGAGCCGCTCCTGCGCGCCGCCATTTTATGCGTATGAATTTCTGGATTTAAAAAATCCAGAGATGACTATAATTTCTATAAAAATGTGCTTCTGATGCACAATTGGATTCTGCTCAGGTGTGTTGTTTCAGAAAAATTCTAGGCCGTCATTTGACGGATTTTGGTGTCGTCGCTTCGTTTTTGCGTGGATTCGTCCATAATTCTCCCATTCCTGCCTCTGCAGATACCCACGCGCAGCCTCACTGAGTAGGCCGTGTTCGGGCCGGAACGCAGGTGCCTGGAGAGACTGAGCAGAACCAAGACGCCACCAAGGGGCAAATTAATTTCTTTCACGCCTCCCTTCGCCATAAGACAGGTCACAGGTCGCCAGCAGGTTTACGAGAACCCATGCGAGTGTGTATAATGTTGGGTTTGTGTCGACGCTGCGTCCTGGAGGGAGGAATGCATATGCACATGTTTGGCATGCTCCCATACTAACCCAACCAAGCCACAGGAGCCCCGGCAGCGCCATGAGCGCTGAGTCTTCTGTAGGAAATGATACAATCAGAGCAGCAAAAGAGCGCCAGCCATGGTGAGCGCCCATTTTTCAGTGTGAGGGAAACTGTAGGCATTTTAAAGTAGAGGTGGAAACCAAGGAAAGGCCAGGAAAAATTCCCTTTTTCCTAAAATGCGACAGTGGTGGCCACCACAGCACAAGGGAGGAGTAAGAAAAAGTGCTTTTCCATTGCTTTGAGGCATACTCTAGTTGTATTAGAGATGCACTGAGCATCCATGCATTTTTATCTTAGTATTGGTCCCACCAAAAGTGGTGATAACACCTTTTGACCTATGGAACCAAACACCCAATCAGGATATGGAGTGGACCCCTTAATCCCCTTTCAATGTGAAGTAAAACATCTTTTCCAGAGTTGACTGAGCACTGACATAACCAAGGCAGAGCCTATGAATTTATCTATGTTTTTCCATGAATACTTATCTGCCCTAGTGGTATGCACCCTAGGGGGCTAGGCACCTCTTTTTGAGAGGTCCTGGGTTCGATTCCTGGTCAGCCTAGCTAAGTAGGAAGATCCCATGTGATATGGCAGTGACCTCATCGCCACATGCCCTGCCACCTCAGCACATATGGGACCCAAAACAAAGAGTGCACATCTCCTGAGATGGCACTATGGAGAGAGAGTGACCATGGGGCAGTTTTCTAACTCTTTTCCCAAAGCATTTCAGCTATCTTTGTGAATATGCATTCATTTGTGACCTGAGTTGCAGTTTCTGTGAATATCCAATCATCTTTCACTGTTTACACTGCAGCCCTTCATGCTTTGATCCTGATCTTCTCCTCTTTGCACACTTCTGGCTTGGGTTATCCTGGATTGACTCTATTTCTGCAAAACAAAGGTTTTCATCTTCCAAAACAAGCAGCAGGAAACCCTACACCTACAGCAAGCAGCAGGAGAAGCAAAAACACAGTGCTGAAAACACTATAAACTTTTCCACCGATGCCGACGCCTGCAGCAATACCGAGAAGTCCCTTCGTGCCGAGAACGGCCCAGCCGCCCTACAGCCACGTGACGAAATCGACGAGGGCCGAGCTGGACCGGCTGGGGCTGAGAGCCTTAAGGGCTATGGTGGACGTAGAGCCTTCTGGCTCTAGTGATCTTGGCGGAGACCCCTCCGATGATGAGCCGCCGTCGATGGATTCTTCTTCGCCCTCAGATGACGATGACCCTGAGGACCCCGAGGACCCCAAGGGTAAGAAGAAGAAGAAGAAGAAGAAGAAGACCCGACGCCCTGAAGGACGCAGGACTCAGGAGGCGAAGGCTATTGCCACCTCCAAGATCGTGGTCAACCTGCCTGAGTTCACAGGCAAGGACCTCAGCGAGTTCAGGGAGAACTTTGGCCGGTTCCTACGACTGACCGGCCAAACCCACGCTACTGGGCGCGTGAAGTGCGATCTGCTCCTGCAGTGCTGCAAGACCAAGTACCTGGAGAAGCAGGTCAGGCAGATCGTGACTAACTCCGCCACCTTTGCCGATGTGTTGGTTGCCCTGGAGAGGCAGTACCCGACCTACGAAACCGACCTCTCCATCAGGGCCGAGATCCAGAACCTGCCTGTGCTGCCCAACAACCCCAAACCTGGCAGGGTCTCCGAGCTGTTGGCTGACCTGGATCACTGGGCTGGACGACTGACGCCCAGTTCCTACAGCAGCGACGACCTGCTGTTCTGGTTGGTGGCCAAGCTCCCCCGAGAGCTATGGGACGAGTGCCGTTTGACGGCTGAGCGCAAGGCTAGATCCCTCCGCTACGAGGATCTATGCGTGCTGCTCCTGGAGATGGCGCTGGAGAAGGAGAGCGACCAGCACTTGAACAACTACCGTCCTGGTGGTGGAGGTTCTGGAGGCCATGGCAAAGGGTACCAAGGGTCCCGACCTGGGCAGGGGACTACCTCCAAACACGCCCACGCCCGTCTCATGGAGAACGTGAAGGAGCTATTCTGGTGTGATGCCAGAGACGAGCAGGGCCACCTGCAGCACGCCTCTGACTGCGAGCAGCGAGACTGCTTCGTAGTCCAGGGGAAGCAGCAGGAGAAGAACACCGGCGCTAAAGCGAAGCTGCCGGATCATTACCGGTGCACCATCACGTGTGCATTCTGCGGTAAGCGGAAGCACTACGAGGATGAGTGCTACCATAAGCAACGCCTATCGGCGAAGCTTAAAGGGGAAGATCCTGGCAAAGGCTCAAGCAAAGGTGGAGGCAAAGGCAAAGGCAACGACTCCGGCAAGGGCAAGTCGAAAGGACGTGGTCAAGGTGGTCAAGACAAGGGTCAAGGTGGACGAGGAGAAGGCGCTAACCGCCAGCCCAACAACAAGAACAAGGACAAGAACGGAGGCAACCCCAACCCTAATCCAGGGGGGAACTCCGAGCCCTCTGGAGGGCAGTCTGGTCCTACCACACGCTCACAAACGCAGGCCCAGCAAGAACAAGGAGCCAAGCGTGAGCATGAAGGTGGTGATGACGGCAACGCCAAGAAGTGGAGCCGTTTCATGAGGATGGCCCGCAAATTGCGGAACAAGGGGTTCGAGGTGACCTGTCCCGCTGAGTTTTGACAGGGACGCTCTGGTGGCACCCAAGACCTGGTGTTTTGGGTACGTATCCGACTAGGGGGACGCGAATACCTGGGGGTATTGGACACCAGCGCCACCATCTTTTACCTTGTGGGAGCCTGAAGAACACCATGACTACCGCCGCTATACGCATGGGGGATGGACATGTGGTGCACAGCTGCGGGGACTGTGAAGTGGAGGTACCTATGGGCTCCCGGACTATCGCCCATCGGTTCTATGTGATGGACACTGATGCCTTCGACTTTGTACTGGGTACTGACTTCTTCGTACAGCACTCCCAGATACAATCCCTGACTCTGCAAGCGCCCTACCTCCTCTACGTGGACCACGGCAGTGGCAGAGAGTCTGTGCCACTGGAGCAGTCGGAACATACCTCGAGTTACCTGAGACTATCGAAGGAGGAGCCCTCGAACATGACGGCAGCCTCCAAAACTGAGGACTATCAACTATTGGGGGAAGTCCTAAACCAAGGTCTGAAGGAGTTGGGTTACTCTCGAGAAGACCTGAGTGTGGAGTTGTTCGCCAGCGACAAGCAGCATGTACTGCACCTTTACTGCAGCAAGGGGAAGAACTGCAGCTACAAATTTTACTGGCCCTCTTTCGGGATGGCCTACGGGAACCCCAGGTTCAGTGAACTGGGGAAGGTGCTGACCAAGGTGGCCTTGGAACGTTCCCGTATGGTCTTGTGTTCCCCCGATTGGGGAGCCCATGGGGGCAACGAATACTGGCGAAACCTCCTGGACAGGCTGACTATCAGCTCTGTTCGGTTACCTGATGAGGCCATCTACGTGCCTCTGGGGCGTAAGACGCCTATTGGGAAACCCGGATGGGGGAGTATGCTGAGCGTGGTGGACGGAGGTCTTACCTCCATCCCCTGGGAGGATCTGGACCCGACTCTGGTCCAGGCTATACAACGAGAAAGCGATGGACTCGCCTTGGGTGACTTGAAGGATCGTCTACGACCTCAAGATGCTGTTGAGACTACACCCGGAGGAGATGAGTACGTCGTGACTGACACCAACGCCCCCAACTCTCCCTGTCATGTACCTGTTCCTGATGGAGTCTCTGAGTGTGGACTATCTGAGCTACCTAGCTCTATCCACTCAGAAGACGAAACTGAGCACGACGCCTTCTTCGTGCAGACTTGTGTGGAGGAAGTGGAGAACGCCGAGTACGTCGCCCCACTGAAACCCCTACTCTCCATGAGGGTGGAAGACCCCGTGGACGAGGAGCTGGACCCTCGATCCAGGCTCAGGAAGTATGTGGATTCCAAGAGGAAGTTGGTGGCGAAAAAGCTATGCTACGCGAAGCCTACCCGCAGCTCATGGCCACTGAAGCAAGGACGTATGGGAGACCTATCCCAATTAAAGGAGGACCTCGAACAGAAGATCACCACCTGGCAAAGGGAGGTAGATCTTAAGCTCATGAAGAGCGTGTGGGGCGCCCATGTGAGGACCCCAGAGGAGGACGACCTCTCGGAGGAATGTGTATGTGAACCCCCTCCAGCATGCCTATGTTGCCATCGTCCACCTGAGATGGTTGAACAAGACCTTCTATATGCCTACCAAGGGCTGAAGGATACTACCACGGGCGAAGAGTCGGTGGAGGACCACCTCCCGACATCTATTACTCAGGGGGCAAGCAACTTACACTCTGACGAGGACATGGAGGACAAGATCAAGGTATTGGACCCGCGGGTACAGAAGCTTATAAGGACCTATCTGGAGGTGTTCGGAGAACTACCCCCTCCAGCCTCATGCGACAAGCTGGTACAGATGGACCTCAAGCTGAAACCCGAGTTCGTGGGTCACAAGATCCGGAGGAGACCCTATCCAGCTCCTAAAGAGCAGGCCGACGAGATTGAGCGACAGATACAAGAATGTATCGACGCTGGCCTAGTCCTGGAGTACAAGGACGGGGACTACCCCCTACACTGCAGCCCCTGTTTCCTGGTGGCTAAACCTGGGTCTACAGCCAAACGGCTGGTAGTGGACTACGGGGAGCTGAACAAGAAGACGTTGAACCACTCAGGGTCCATTCCCAATATGGAGTCTACCCTGGAGAAGATAGCCTCCTGCCGCTACAAGACCAAGATGGACAAGCGAAGCGGATTCTGGCAAGTGGACCTGACGCCCAACGCACAGGAACTACTGGCCTTCATCACCCCTCAGGGGAGGGTGTTCAAGTGGAAGGTCATGCCGTTCGGCGTGGCCAACGCACCCGCTCTATTCCAAGAGCTGATGAACAAGATCTTGTCCATCCTACGAAGGAGACCTAAGGTGCAGGAGCTCATATCCCGTGGTGCCCAGATGGAGGCTCACATCGACGACGTATGCCTCGGGACCAATACCAAGGAGGATCACCTAATCCTCTTGGGCGAGTTCTTTGCGGTCTGCCAGGAGAACCACACCCGACTCAAGCTGGAGAAGTGTGAGTTCATGCAGGAGACCATGCAGTACCTCGGGTTTGACGTTGGCTATGGGTGGTGGACCCCAGAGGCCTCTAAGGCCAAACCCCTGATGGATGCCAAGGTACGACACGAAGACCCCAAGAAAGGACTTCATGATGTACGCAGTTTCATTGGGGCGTGCCATTTCTATCGCCGCCACATCAAGAACTTCACCTACACCAGCGCCGTTCTGACGGACGTGATCAAGAAGAGTACTACTTGGCGCTGGGGCCCACAAGAGCAACAAGCGTTTGACGAGCTCAAAGACAAGGTAGCCAACGCCAAGTGCTTGGGCGTGCCTAGAGCACAAGGGGAGATTATCCTGGTGACCGACGCCAGCAATGTGCGCGGTGGTGGAACGTTGTTCCAATGGCAAGCACTAGAGAAGGAGGAGTTCGACTCGGCCATTTCCCAATGGGGGACGGAAGGTCTCAACCGAGATGGAACCCTCAAGCACAGCTACCCTGACGACAAGCGGGTCCTAGTACCTCTGGGCCACTGGAACTGGAAGTGGAACCAGGCCAGGGGGAACTACTCCACCTATGAGCAGGAATTGCTCGCGGGTATGCTAGTGCTATCCTCACAAGCACGACTGTTGGGGAGTAACCCTGTGGTCTTGCTGTGCGACCAAGAACCGGTCCGCAGTTTCCAGAAGGGTCCCCCACCTGAGAAGGCCAAGCTACGGCGCTGGTGGACCTACCTCGGTCAACTACGGCTGACGGTACACCATATCCAGGGAGTGAAGAACGAGTGTGCCGACTACATCAGCCGAAACAAATTCGACGCCCTGATTGGTGCCTGGTCTGAAGCGCTGGCTAAGGAGGCGTTCAGCCGTATGGACGTCCACTTGGACCTCAACATGACGATGATACGCCCCCTGGATGGACTCCAACAATCGGAGTACCTGAAGGAGTTCGGGCATATCTACAAGCGCCTGGAGAAACGCCTTGCACCCCTCCTGGTCACCCGGGGACCAGTGGAAGAGGGACAAGAGCTACCTATGGCACGAGGACCGTATTGTGGTGCCTAGTGGCCGAGTCCCAGCGCTGCTGAAGTGGATCCATGAGTCCAGTGGTCATGTGGGTGCTGACCGCACCCTGAGGTTGTTCAAGCAGTGGTTCCACACTACGTGGACTGACGACCAACTGCGGAAAACCCTGCAGCCTACCGTGGACAAGTGCCCGTGCAGGTCCTGTAAACCAGGGGATATCAGGGACAGAGGTCTCTACTCGACCCTGCCCATCCCTCACTGAGCCAACAGTGTTCTATACGTGGACTACACGGAGATGCCGAAGTTCGGGGGCTATGACTTCGCCCTCGTGGTAACCTGTGGGTTGACCAGGTTTACCAGGGTGTTCCCATGTACCAAGCACATTACCGGGGAGGAGACTGTCAAGATACTCCTGGAGGAGTGGTTTTGTGTCTATGGGGCGCCCAAGGAGATCAGCTCCGATGAGGACGTACGAGTACGCTCAGATACAGGCTGGTACAAGAGGGTCCTGAGATCCCTCAATGTCCAGGTGTCTACGGGGATTCCCTACTCTCACACGAGTAACCCCCTATGTGAGCGACAGATCCGTGTCCTCAAGGAGAATGTCAGGATATGGTGCAAAACTGAACGCACCAGAGACTGGGTGAGACTACTCCCCGTCATATCCTTGATGATGAACTCCCAAGAGCCCAAGAGAGTTCAGCTACACGCTACTCGCCCCATGAGCTATTCCTAGGGCGCCCGGCGTGGTTCCTACATGCCCCCTATCCGGAGGACACCCATTCTTCTGTGGGTGAATGGGTCCAAGAGCAACAAGCAAAGGTGGACAAGGCCGAGGCTATGCTCCAGAGAGTGAGGGAGCGTCAGTGGAACAAGAAGAACAAGCACCGAGTACCGGCCACCTACCAAGAGGGGGACTGGGTGCTGGTGCACCACAGTCGACTACCCGCCTGGCCTCGCTCTACCAGCGATGACCCATAGTTCGGGCCGTACAAGATTCTATCAGTGGATGGACACCGTATCACCGTGCGGTGTTCTCCCCGTCTAGGGGGGACCCTGGTGTGCGCTGCTCAACACCTGAAGCGCTACTATGATCCTGAAGACCTCTGTGGGGAGGAGTGGGAGTTGAACGACGAGGAAATCGCCGCTCTGGACCTACAAGGGGCTGCCAGCCCTATGGAAGTTGAAGGTGAACTCCCCGACATGAACGCCGAGGAGATGGCTAAGGAGGGCTTCTACCTGGTGAAGTATGTCCTACGCCACCGCTATCGCCAGGGTTGGCGCTTCCTCACCCTCTGGGAAGGGTTTGGAGTCGAAGAGGCCACCTGGGAGCCCTTCTCTGCATTTGTTCTACCTGAGGGACGCCTAAACTCAGTTCTGGTTGACTACTTGTCCCAGAACAACCTTGGTGAGTTGCTGAGGCTCGCTGAGACGCTTGCCTCCAAGACTAAAGCTAGGGACTGAACCTTACCCTTACCTGCCAAAGCGTGTGTGTGAGTGTGCTAGTCCTAAGGTCCTGAGAGCAAGCCGCAGAAGTGATGTCATAATTATACCCAAATCTGCGCCCTTGCTAAACCTGGAGGGTTGGCTTATTGATGCCACGGGGTACGCCCCGGGTCTCCCCTCCCCTGAGCGCCCAGTTTCTGTGCTGGCGCCAAACCTTGCGGGAATACCCAGCGTACTAATCCAGGCATTGTTTTCCCTACCTATCTGTCTACTACAGGGAGGGGTGGCCAAAAGCTATGAAGGCATGGAAACGCCGTTTTGCTAAGTGGCCAAAACACTGACCTAACCACAGCCACAGCCCACCAACCCTGCTAAAATTGCAGGAAACGGGTGGGACAGTGACACACGCACTACAGGTCCTACACACCCTACAGTGGCACCGTCTTGGTGGGCGAGCACTTGGGCAACTGGCTCAAGCCCCCACTCAGGACTACCACTCCTACACGCACACTCTACTGGGCGTTGCGATGACAAAGGTGTCGTGGGTCCTAGCGACCCTCCTGTGAAATGACAAGAGAACACAGCGCTGCTAAGCAACTGTGGCCTAACAGGGGACGCCACAACGCGTTTCCCCTGCTAGGGCTTGGAGGGAAGAGGTGCTCTTGCGTGCACGGCGCAGATGTCGATGAAGTCGGACTCCCTGCTCTGCCACAGGCAGAGGCGGGGTTACTTGTTTGTGTGATCTGCGCCCTTGTTTAGCAGGGCATAAAATTAAAAAAAAAGCTGCTGCACCAATCACCCTACCTGCCCACCTGTAAAACAAAGGCAAATGAAAGGGCGTTTGCGGCGGAGGAACCAAGCCACACTCCAGGTATTATACCCTCAGTGTGACCTATAATACGCTGTCCGCAAACACGCTGGAGGACCAGCTACCCTTGTCAAGCAAGCAAGCTTTGAGGGACTCTTCAGGTTCTCTTAAAGGTAGGTAGGTAGGTATCTTCGGGAGCTCGGGATGCCTCCTTTGACATTGCAGGAAGAAGGTCTTACCAAGGGGACGTCCTGTCCCTCCCACTGCCCTATGTCAGGTGCCTCTTGAGCCGCTCCCGCATGTGCTTGGGAAGGCATTGTCGCGGCCACCCGGTCCATGTGTCCCAGGTGGGAGGGTGTCCCCACATGTGTCCATGGGTAGGGCCACATGCCCCCTCCTTTGGGGGGCAGCTCTGGGGGGCTGCCCAGCCGTGTGGAGTATCTCTCACCACGAGGGGTATTGCTCCCGCTTGTCTACGGTACGACCGCCTCACCCTTGTGGCTTGAGTTGCGGGGCCACTCTGCTTGGCAGGTGACCCCCTCCTGGACTGTGTACCGGCTCGCCTGTCACCGGTTGCTTCCATGGCTCCGGGTGACGTTTGCCATGGTCCTCGATGCAGCCTGGCCGGGCTCGGACCAGTGGCTTTGGAGTACCGCTCCTGCCACTGGCCCGGTGGGTCGGCTGGGTCGCCCCAGTGCGTCCGACCCATGGGGTATTGGTTCTTTCCTGTCCCTCGGCTGCCCTACGTGTGTGCAGCGTCCTGGGCCGTTGGGCTCCTGTTCACCGGTGTGCCCGCGCGGTTTGCTGTGGTGCGTCTGCGGTGTCCTGGGCAAGCTGGCTCCTGTTCACCGGTGTGCCCGCTTGGTGTGTTGTGTTGCATGTGCGGTGTCCTGGGCCCCTGGGCTCCTGTTTACCGGTGTGCGTGCTGTGTGCGGTGCGCGTGTGCCATGGGTGGATGTGTCCCTCTTCCTCCCCCCCTAATGTTCGTGTTTTTTTTTTTTTTCTGTTTTTTTTTTCTTTTGAAAAAAGAAAAAGAAAAAACAAAAAAGAGGAAAATAGAGGCGCGCGTACACTGCAGGCACAGGCATGGGCAGCTGGTGCGGCGGTGCTATAGCGTTGTGTCCTCTGGCGTGTGTCGCCGGTGCTGTGGCGGCGGTCGCGCCCCGGGGGTGCGGCTCGCGTGTCCTGATGTACATGGGTATGGGTCAGGGTGGGTTTGGTGAGGTGTCTCTTTGCTTCTGGTGCTGGCTGGTTAGGCGGCTGTGTGGGCTGTGGCTGTGGGCTGTGTCTACGCATTTCCCTCAGCGGGCCTGGTTTGGAGTCAAGGGTTGACGGTTTCGGGATGTGGCTCGGGTTTGATTTGTGTTGGGGCTTCGGCCCGGTTAGGCTTGGGTCAGGGTGGGTTTGGTGAGGTGTTTCTTTGCTTCTGGTGCTGGCTGGTTAGGCGGCTGTGTGGGCTGTGGATGTGGGCTGTGGTTGCGTTGTTCCCTCGGCGGGTTTGGTTAGGAGTCAAGGGTTAGCGGTTTCGGGGTGTGGCTCGGGTTTGATTTGTGCTTGTGTTCTGGCTCGGTTAGGCGGTTGCGCGGGGCCGGGCGTGTGGGTAGCGGCGTCCACGGAGTCGTGCGCCCGAGGCGGGTGCGGGGTGGTGCGTGCGGGCCGGCCGTTGGCCGGTGGCCTCACTGGGAGTCCCACACGGAGGGGTCGACGGGCGTGCCGGGGGCGTACGCAGCGTGCAGGTTGGGCAGCAGCGGGCGCACGTGCAGGGCGTCAGCGTGCCCGATGGGGACCTCACTGAGGACCGAGGGGTTGGCGGTAAGTAGTATGCGATGCCCGGGAGGGGTGGTGGCGGGGAGCGGGAGGATGTCCGCGGCCCGCGACGTGGGGGCGAACACGGCGTGGGTCGGGTGCGGCCCCGGGAGTGGTGCTGGGGGGAGCGGGACTACAGGACGGCGGTCTACTGTGGGGTGCCAAGTGCCGCGATGGTGGAGGAGCCGGACTAGGGCGATGCTGTGGCGCAGTGTGTGGGGCTGGGTGCTGGGCGGCGTGGGGACGTGCGGCGGGAGGGGGGGGGGCGGGGCGGTGGCGTGGGAGGGGGCACGGCGGAGGAGTGACGTCAGTGACGTGTGTGTCGTGCTGAGGGTGGAGAGGAGCCCACGGTATCGGGGCCGGGTTCGGCGCCTTTGGGCGTAGTGGTGCTCGTTGTCGTGTGCGTTGGCTTCCTTCGGCGTCCGGTTTGTTTGGTGACTTCTGGGCGGGGCCTGGCGTGGCGCCCCGTGGTGGTGCTGTGCTGGATAACGGGGTTGGATGGCGGCGCCGCTGGCCGGGGGGTCAGGCGTGTCGTGTTGTGTGGCGCGCAGGGCTCCTGGGGTGTTGTGGGTGTCGCCGGTGTCGGTGCGCCGACGCTTGTGGGGTGGTGAGGGGGTGTGTGCGTGCGGGGCTGGGCTTTTGGTGATGTCCCACAGGCGAATGCCGTCTCGCCGCGCTTCCTGGAGGGTCTCCCGCAGGCGCCTGAGGACGTACGGGTGGTCCTGGGGCGCGGGGAGGTTGTGGGGGTGGACTCCCAGGGGTTGGAGCGCATCGGCCAGCATGGCTTCCCATGCGGCCCGCGGCATCCACCCCCCCCGCCGGCCGGAGGCGGCAGTTCTCCACCGACCCCTTGCGGGGCCGATGGACCAGGCCCTCGAGGGAGGGCTCTCCCCGGGCCCACTTCCGCAGCTCCCAGAGCTGCGTGTGGGTCCAGCGCTGCCACCACTGTTCCTGGGCGGGCCTGCGGTCTTGGGCGGAGGAGTGGGCGTTGGTGGGTGTGATGGGGTCGTGGGGGCCGGCGGCGGTGGCGGGCCTGGGGAATTCCTCGTAGTCCTGTTCCGTGGGGGTGCGTGGGGAGTGGGGGTGCACGCGGATGTGGACCCGCGGGTGTGCGCGTACGGTCTCCGCCTCGGGGTTGGGCGGGGATTCGCGGCGGCGGCGGTAGTGGGGCATGCGTTGCATGTGGGCTGTCATCGGGGGCCGGTAGGGGGGCGGGGGCGCTGCTGGTGGACCCTGGAGCGGTCTGTGGGCCTGGGGTGCGGGCTTTGGGAGGTGGTGGGACGAGGCGCGTCGCGCTTCAGCCGCGGCGCGCTCCGCCATGAAGGTGGTGGCGGTGGCGTCGGTGACGGTGGGGGGGCGCCGCGCCGGGCGCTGCTGCCTTCGGGCCTGGGACGGCTGGGGCCGGATGTCGTAGAGGACATCCTGGGGGGGCCGGGCCCGAGCTGCCGTCGTGGCGCCGGGTTTGGGCCTGGGCTTGGGCTTGGCTGCGGGCCGCCCTTTGGCGGCGGCCTTGGGCTTCGGCTGGGTCGTGGGCATGGGCTTCGCCGGGGCGTGGGCTTTGGCGGCGGTGGGGCTGCCCGCGGTGGGGGCGGGTTTGGAGGCCCGTTTGGGAGGTGTCCCCCGCGGCCTGGGGGGTGGAGTGCTGGATGAGGACGTGGTGGTGGTGGTGGTGGATGAGGTGGTCGTGGTGGTGGAGGTTGTGGAGTCGGAGGCGGAGGAGAGGGCCGCGGGAGACGGCGGAGGGTCCCGGGCCTCGGGGGCGGGCGTGTGATGCTGGGTCCTGTAAGTAGCGAGAACGCGGGTGCAGGTTCGGGCATCGGGCGTGTGCGCGCGTTTTCCCTGGTGATCCGTGCGTGCTGGTGCTGGCGTGGCGGTGTTGTCTCGGCTGTGCGGGCACGTGGGTTACCCGGGGGGTGGCCATATCTGCTCCAGGACGCGGGGGTGTGTCTGCTGGAGGTAGTCGAGGGTCTCGAAGAAGCATCGCTGGATGCCGGGCATGTCCTCCTCTGTGAGGTGGGGGTAGTTTTGGGTGGGGGTGTGGGGGCCCGGCCATAGCAGCGCCATGAGGCGGGCTGCCACCATGTACGGGCATCGTTGTGGGGTGGTGGGGCGTGGGGGGGTGGGTCCCCCGCGGTTTGGGGGGGCTTCCATCTGCTGGGGGCGCAGCGTGACCACCCACACCCATCGGTCCGCGGGGATCCCCCAGGTCCGTTGGGTCCACTTGGCGAGGCAATACATCGCCCTACCAAGGCCCTGGTAGCCGCTGCGGATGGAGAGCAGCGCGTCCAGGGATTCGGGTTCCCACGTGCCCCAGATGTGGGGGTCGTCCGGGTCGTCCCCCCTGGCGTACGTGTCGGGGCCTGGGTTGTGTGTGGGGGGGGTGTAGTCGGCGGGGAGGAGGGGGTCGGTGCCGTGTACCACCCAGTGGTCTGTGGGTGCGTCGTAGGTGGTGGTGGAGAGGGTGTAGTGCAGATTGTACATGAGGGTCATGTACGTGGAGGGGGCTGGCTGCTGCTCGTCGGGGGTGGGGATGTCCCCCGGGACGTGGTGCCGGAAGTTGCTTAGGGAGGCCATCCGGGCCACCCATGTTTCCCGCTCCCACTCTTTGGTGCTGTTGGGGGTGGCGTCGGGTGGGGGGTGGGCCATGTTGGGCTCGCGGTAGCGGGTGCGGCCCTGGGTGCTGTCCCGCTCTGGCACGGGGTGTCCGACCAGGTGTCGCCCCCAGTCGATGGGGGGTACCCAGATCCGGCTCCCCGTGGGGGGCGGGCTCTCGCCGTCTGGGGTGGCGCGTGGGGGGCGCTCGTGTCGGGCGACGTGGAGGAAGGCGTCGAAGAGGAAGTCTCTGACGCCTTCCCCCAGGGTGGCCGCCTGGACCAGGGTGGCCGCCCGGATGGGGGTGCTGGTGCCGGAGGTGCGGAGGTACAGCACGGCGTCCTGTTCCCCGACCCCCCGGAGGTGCTGCCGTACCGCTGCGGGGTTGTGCAGGGCGTAGGGTTCGGCCGGTGCGGCGACTGGTGGTGCGGGGTGTGATGGGGGGGGTGGTGTGGGTTGGGGGGGGTGGTCATCGTTGTCGCGCGTGGGGTCCGGTGATGGGGTCGCGGGAGGGGGGATTCGCGGTGGCATGTGTCGGCGGGGGCATCGACATCGATTGGCTGGTGCTGGCTGCCGCGTGTTGTGTCCGTGGCCTGGTCTCGGGGGGGGGGCGGGGGGGGGTGGTGTGGGGGTGGCGCTGTTGGTGGTGGGGGGGGCGGGGGTGGGTGTTGTGCTGGCTGGGGGTCTGGGCGTCCCTGTGGGTCGTGTGGGTGTTGCGTGTGTGCGCCGTGTGGCCCTTGCGGTTCCTGACTGGTTGTGGTGCCGGGGTGTGGGTGGGAGGCGGCCGCATGAGCGTCCGGGTGGGGCTGTGGTCCGTATGTAATGGGTGGCTGCCGGTGGATGGTGCTCGCTGGTATGGGGTGTGGGTGGGGGGGCTGCTGGTGGTGGTGGGGTGGGGGGGGCGGGGGTGGGTGTTGTGCCGGCTGGGGGTCCGGGCGTCCCTGTGGGTCGTGTGGGTGTTGTGTGTGTGCGCCGTGTGGCCCTTGCGGTTCTTGACTGGTCGCGGTGCCGGGGTGCGGGTGGGAGGCGACCGCATGAGCCCCCGGGTGGGGCTGTGGTCCGTATGTGATGGGTGGCTGCTGGTGGATGGTGCTCGCTGGTATGGGGTGTCGGTGGGGGGGCTGTTGGTGGTGGTGGGGCGCCCCTACTCGGTCCTGGTGTTGCCGGTGTGCGTGCGCGGCTCCTCGCGGGTCCATGGGGGTGTACCGTGGCTCGTATGTTGTGGGCCCGTGTAGCGGGGGCGGCGGGTGGTGCTGGACCGCGTGGTGGTGGTGTGGAGGGTGTGTCGGTTGTGTGTGGTACCCCGGCGTTGGTGGGTGTGGTGGCAGGGGCTGGTGGTGGTGGTACACGTGATGGTGTGGTGCGGTGATGTGCGCTATGTGGGGTGGGTGGTTCGCGGGGCCTGGTTGTGCTGAGGCGTGGTGGGGATGTAGCTGGTGGGGGCCGCTGTAGCTTGGGGGCATTAGGGGGTAGGGGTTGGGAGGGACGGGGGCGCGGTGGTGGTGTTGGTGGTGCCATGTCCCCTGGCTCTGCGCGTACGGTGGTCCTGGCATGGTGTGGACGTGTGTGGGCGGTGGTGGCTGACTGGGCTGCAGGGTTTGGGTGCTGCGGTACGGTGGTGGTGGTGGGCGTTGGTGGTGGTGGTGTTGTTGGTGTGCCCCGGGGGTCTGGGCCTGGGGCGGTGCGGTGTGGCTGGACCCGGGCCTTGGTCGGGGCGTCGCACCCTGCTGGCGGGCGCCTTGGCGGGCCCCCTGGTGCCGGTGCCCCTTGGTCTTCTTGGCCTGGTGGGTGTCGGGGGCGGGTGAACCCCCCTGTCCCCGTGGGGGCGACGGGGAGCGGGCGCGCCAGCGGTGTGCCTCTTGGAGGCTCGTCTTGAGGCCTCTGACGTAGGCCTCCTGGTCCGTGAGGCTCATCCGCGTGGCGGTGGCCTCGTCGGGGGCGGCCAGGTGGGCGTCCCGGAAAGACGCCCAGCCCTCCGGGGGCGTCTGTTGTGCGGGGTGGGGGTGGTGTGCCGGGTAGAGGAGTGCGCTGAGGGGGTAAGGTGTTCCCTTCCGTCGGCCGAGGGCGTTTGCGAACCGGCGGCACGTGGCTTGGAGGTAGGCTGCTATCTCCTCTGGTGCCGTGTCGGCCCACGCTTCCGGCGTCAGGGCTGCTGCTTGGGGGGCCGGGAGTTGTGGGTCTGGGAGGTGTAGGTCTCGGTGGTGGAGGTATAGGGCGAGGAGGATGTGGCGGGCCGCCACGTTCAAGCCGCCTCCGCTGTGGCGTAGGGGTGGGCTGTGGGGGGGCAGGGGTGTGTTGCCCGCGGCCACGGCTATGGCCCATGCGTGGTCCGCCGCGTCCGCCACGTAGTACCCTCCCAGTTGGTCCCGGAGAGTGTCGGTGAGGTACCCGAAGAAGCTGGGGTGGTTGGCGGGGGGGGGTGCGGCTGGGGCCGCGGGCCGTTCGCGGTGGCGGGGGTTGAGGTCCCCGCAGTGGGGGCAGTGGGTGAGGCGGTGCGCGGCTCCCAGGCAGACCCAGTGGTCTGGGTTGCAGGGCAGGGCTGTCTGTGGTAGCCGCTGGCGAACGCAGAGGGGACATGCGGTGGCTGGTGGTTGGTGGTACCTGTGGACGGACGGCGGCGTGGGGGGATGGGGGCTGGTGGCGCGCGCATGCTGGTGGGAGCGTGTGCGGTGCCTGTGGCGCCCGTGTGTGCTGTGCCAGTGCTGTGCTCGGTGGACGGTGTGTAGACGTGGTGGGGGTTCGGTGTTGGTATGTCACGGGGTAGGTTCTCATGGTTGGTAGAACAGGAGTTTGAGGAGGTGGGCTTGGTCTGTTGGGGGCAGGGTTGCCGCATGCTGCAGGTATTTGTGGGTGCGGTATGTGAGCTGCTCCGCCGTCTTGGCAACGGCCGTCCGCTGCATGTGTGCCGCCGTGGCCTGGGGGTCCTCCGCGTGGGTGCGTAGTAAGGTGTAGACGGCAGTGGGGACGAGTCCCCTGCGGACTGCCTCGAGCACCTCCGTCTGCTTGAGGACGGTGGTGAGTTGCTGGGTCGCCGGGGACTGCGCCAGCCATCCGGCGTGCTGTGCGATGGTGTGGGTTGGGTTCCAGTCTGTGAGGGTGTCCAGTCCCCTGTACAGGGGGCACGCCTTGAAGTGGTCCCATGTTTCTTCTTCCGCGTGGCTGCAGATGCATTTGGTGTGTCCTGCGGGGACGTGGATCGAGCGGCGCGTATACCATCGGTGGTATCGGGTGAGGAGGGGAAGTTGTTCGAGGGCGAGTTGGAGTCGGGGCTTTTGTAGGTGTGCTGGGAGGCTATCCGGGCGCAGGGCGGAGTAGTAGAGGGGGGTGTGGACGGAGTTTTCGAGGCGTCGGAGGAGTTCGGTGTTTGCTGGGTGGCCCAGTGTGGCGGCGAGTTGCTGGATGGGTGTGGGGTAGTGGTACTGCTTGTCTCGATCCGTGTACGGCGTGTCCTCGGGCATCCATTGAAGGGGCTGTGCGGCCAGGGGTATCGGGGGCAGGTGCTGCAGGTGGCTGTGGTGTGGGGTGTCCAGTCGCACGCGTTCGAGCCCTGGGGTGTGGTTGGTGTTCTGGTGTTTGGCCTGCGTGTCTGCGCGTCCATTGCCGTATGCGTAGCGGTGCGACTCCTGCTTGACGATGTGTAGGGCGTCCTGGGGGTGCATGCCCTTGAAGGCCATCCATAGTCCCAACGTCTGTGTGGTGAGGCCGGAATCGAGTGCTTTGTGGAGGGGCAGGTCCGCAAGGCGCCTGGTGAGGTGGATGTCGACCGTGGCGTCCACGACTACCCAGATGTTGCGGGGCCGGACCGTCGTGGGTGGCGGTGTGGCGGTGACGGCGTCTGCCATGGTGCGCAGTTCGCCGTGGGAGGACGCCCCAAAGATGGTGGTCCCGGTGTGGTGTTCCACGTGGAGGCCGTCCGCGTGCCGGCTGATGCGCACGGAGGCGCAACCGACCGTGGGGGTGCGTTGCTGGGTGCCGGATGCGTCAGTGAAGTAGATGATGTCGGTGTCGCTGGGTATGGGTAGGCGGGCGATTGCTGTGGGGTGATAGACGTAGATGGGGTTCCCCTGGGTGGTTCTGGCGGTGATTTGCGTGGGTTGCAGTAGTGGCGCTGCATAGACGCCTATTCCCTGGGTGATGATGGCCTGGGCTCGTGGGGTGAGGCGGAGGAGGCCCCTGTCTGGGCGTCCCTGGGTGATATACGCGTACATCAGGTGGAAGAGGAATCCCGTATTGGGGTGGAACTTCTGGCACGTGATGGTCTGTCGCCGCTCCGTGTCGTCTTTGTCGCCGCGGAGGGTGGGGCATTTGTGCTGTAGGGGGCGCATGGGTGCCTCCTGAGGTCCTGCGCGGTGTGGGTCGCAGCGGTCGTACTCCATGGCTACGCTGTCCGGGTCTGCCCGCTCGTTGGTGAACGTCCATGTCGCCGTGGGTGTTCGGGTCCAGGCTACGTGCGCCGGGTGGTCTGGGGGTACCGTGTGAAACCAGGGGGAGAGCCATGCCTGCTGGTCGGCGGTGGCGGCGGCGGTGGGGGTGTGGTAGTGGGTGGAGATGAGGTGCAGCAGGGGCCACGGAGTGTCGAGGGCTGCCGGGCCGCAGTGCCAGCACGTGCGTGGTATGCCCTGGTCACTGTGTCTGACTGGTGGTACATCGGTCTCCGGTGCATTGTGTTTGGGGATGGACCAGGGGGCATGGTGTCGCTGGACGGTGCGGGTAACATGTTTGTGGCCGTTTGGTGCTAGTAGCAGGATGGTGGGTGGTGTCCAGCCTTCGGCTGACGGGGTGGGCTCCCCCTGCGTCGTGCCGCCGTCGTTGGGGGTCTCGTGTTCGCTCAGGCGGGGCCGGGGGTGCTGGCGCTGGAAGGCTGTGTACGCCGTGTCGATGTCCTTGGGCCCCGGCATGTCGCGCCCTGCCTTCGTAGCACATGCGCGGAGGTACGCTTGGAAGACGTGGCGTGCCGGCCATTGTGGGTCGGAAAGGAACGGGGCGTGGTGGGCGTCGCATTGGGCCATGATCTGCATCTGTGTTGGGGTGATATACACTATGGTGATGGTGGCCCCTACGAGGCGCAGGGTGTCCACCTCGCCTGCCGGGCGTCGGTGGATGTCGGTGTGTGTGGCCACGAGTGGCCCCTGTTGATCGCAGTAGTGGTTTGTCAGGATGGCGTGTGTGTGGTGCGGTAGGAGGAGTTGTAGCTGGGCCCAGATGCCAGTGCCCACGGGGGTGGAGACGCCGTGTTGTGCCAGTATCCACCGGGGGCAGGTGTTGCGGGCCATTTGCGCTTCTTTTATGCGTATGGCCGCCGCCTCGCGAACTTCTGGTTGGTGGTTGTGTGTTACCCTGTGTAGGAGGTGTGCTGCGTGTTTGGCATAGGCCATGTCGACCAGGGCGCCCGTATTGTCTCCGTAGTAGCGCCAGTGGGCCATCATGGCCTCCTTGGGGAAAGACGTGGGCCAGCCTCCGTGTTGCGCCCATGCCTTCGTCACTTGTTGTCGAGCGTGGCGTAGTGCGTCTTGGGGGCGCGGGAGGTGCAGGGCTTGGTACCCGATGGCCGCGTTGAGCACTGCTTCCATGAAGTACGCCAGGCCCTGCGTAGACAGGAGGTCCCCCCTGGCAATTTGGGTTAGCCGGGCGAGGCGCTCTTCTAGCTTGCTTGGGAGTGTGATGTGGTGGTGCTGCGTGGCCTGTGTGACTCCCAGGTGGACTGTGGTGTCTTCCAGGTGTAGGGGTTCGCCTTTCCGGATGTGGGGGGTGGGGGTCTTGGCGTCGGCCAGCCCGACCGATTTGCGGGGGTGCACTAGGAGCTGGTGGGCGTCCAGGTAGGTTGTGGTGAGTTGGAGAATGGCTGACGCTTGTTCGGTGGTCGTTGGTAGCCCTGCGTTCTCAGGGTCGCGGTGGCGGGTGGCCGTAGTGAGGAGGTTGTCATCTGCGAAGTTGATGAGGGGGGACCGTAGCGGGTATGGGGCGTACCCCGGGTATACCCGTGCTAGCTCGACTGCCAGTGGCAGGGTGACGAGGAGGTAGAGGAAGGGGCCTTCGGCGCCTCCCTGGGGGACCCCGCTGTCTGTGCCGGTCCAGGGGGTGAGGCCCGCGGCCGTGATGACGGCGTAGAGTCGGGTTTGGATGTACCCGGTCATGAAGGATAGGAATGGGAGGCCCATGGCATCCCATACCTCCGTGAGGAGCCGGTGTGGGGCGTGGGGGAATGCGCCTTGGACATCGAGGGAGGCGATAATCATCTCGTAGGGGTTCATGTCCAGTGCGGTGTCCTGGAGGAAGATGGCCTCGTGGGGGGACCTGCCGGCCATGGCCCCCCACATGCTGGCGGGCACGTGGGCGAAGACCGCTGGCGCGATGCGGCCTAGGATGAGCGTCCGCACCAGCTTGACCTCGGTGGTGGCGCATACTATGGGCCGCCAGTTCCCCGGCTGCGCCCAGTCCCCCTTTTTTTAGAGGGGGTGGACCAGGTTGGCCCACTCAGGGGGGATGGGCGTGGCGCCCGTGACGATGTCCCACAGGCGGGCTGCCAGGCGGCGTTTGATGGGCAGGGTGAGACGTTGGTACGCTTCGGCCGGCAAACCGTCGACGCCGGGCACGACCCCCTTCTTCAGGCGGTCTAGGGCGCGCTGCAGTTCTGAGATGCTGAAGGGGTCGTGTTCGATGGCGCGCCGCTGTTCCCGGTTGAAGACCCTGGGCACATGCTCGCGGATGGTGTTTCTGGTGTGGGGGTCGAGCTCGAGGAGGGCGTCCCCGTGTTGTGCCTGGAAGCTGTCCCGGACTGCCTGGAGGACGGCGTCGGGGTCATTGGTGAGGCCTCCTTCGGGGGTGCGGACCGCGTGGATGGTACGGCGCCCCGTGTCCTCCAGGATGCGGCTGACGTACCGTAGGGACTTGTACGGCGTGTCGTTTCTGCCGTATCTTTCGCGTTCCTGGGCTGCTGCCGCTATGCGGTGGGCGTGCCATTCCTGGAGTTGGTGGCGGCGGGTGGTGAGGAGCGCACGGAGGTGGGCGTCCCGGTCTCGTGCCTCCGGTGTGCTGGGGCGTAGCAGGGTGGCGAGTTCCCCTTTCGTGGTCCAGATGTCATGGACGAGTTGCTGGAGGGTGAGGTCTGGTGGTGCTCCCGTGTGGTTGGTGTCACGCTCCATGCCGCATGCTTGTGCCGCCCGGCGCATGGCGGTGGTGAGTGTCGGTGCACCCGGGCGGCGTAGGATGGCGTGTAGGGCCCTGTTATACCTGTGCCAGGCGCCGTGGTCGTCCTCGGCCGGGAACTGCAGTGTGGGTGGGAGGGTGTCGTCTGGCAGGGTGGCCGCGGGTGGGGGTAGGTCGGGGATGATGAGGTCGATGTAGAGGGGCCGGTGGCCCGTGCCTGTGGGCGGGAGGTCCCCGTAGGCTGCTTCGTGGACGCGCACTGTGGTTGGGTCCCCGTAGCACGTGTCGATGCGGGATGGGTGGGTGCCGGCTTGGTGGGGGTAATAAAAGGGTGTGCCGGTGAGCCCTGCCGTGAGGTCGGTGAGGCTCAGTTGGTGCATGGCGTCCCGGACAGCTATGTCGGTGGCTGTGGGTGGGCCGGTGCGGTCGTCGTCGGTGGGAGCGGCGTTTAGGTCGCCTATGATGATGGTGGGTGCCAGGAGGGAGAGTCGGCGGTACGCCAGGCTCAGGGTGTCCAGGAAGTCCTTGGTCTCCTCCCCGAACCGGACGTGCGTGAGCAGCACGTTTAGCTGCCATCCGGGCCCCACGCACTCGTACGCCCCGAGGCGACCATCCACTCCGAGGTCGGGGTGGGCATGTACCGTGACCGATGTCTTGTGGTAGAGGGGTACCCCCCGTTCCCAGTGGGCGTGATATTTGTTCCCCTCTGGGTCCAGGATTGGTGCTGGTTCGGGTTGGTCCGCTTTGCGGAGGGCTTGCTCCAGGAACCCCAGGAGGTCTGCGCCTTGGGGGTGCGGCCCGGGCATGGCTTGCAGTGTGGCGGCCTTGGTGGGGTCGTAGGTGACCGCGGGCTCGTTGAGGATGTTGATGCGGGCGTGGGCTTCCGCAGGCGCCGGTTTCTGGGGACCGGTAGTTGGGGGGGCGGGCCGTGTCCGGCCCTGGCCCCGTCAGGTGTTGAGGAGGTCGATGACGCCCTGAGCTGCGGGTGCCCTGCGGTTCCGCTTCTGGGGTTGGGGTAGGGCCCATGCATTGTGGACTTCGCCCGTGTACTCGGTGCCGGTGAGGTGCTCCGTGTCGGGGGTGCACAGCTGCATGGGGACCATCTCACGACCGGCTTGGTCTCGCCAGAGTTCGATGGTGCGCCCCAGCTTCTTGTCGTTGGGGGTGGCCGGGTCCCACTTGAGGTGGATTTTGAACCCTTGGTGGTCCCCGGTGACGCGGTACCGGTGCTTGACCTCCCCTGCGGCCCATATCCACTTGGAGGGGCCCGTGGCCGTGGGGTACTCGAAGGGCAGCTGCACCCGGGTGTTGATGGCGTATTCGGGATACAGGGCAGCGGCTTCCTCTTTGGTCCAGCTCTTCGGCTTGGCCCTTGGCTTTGGCGCGGAATTGGCCTGTGTGGAGGCCTTGCGCTTCTGCGCACCTTGGCGGCGCCGGGCAGCGGTTTGTCCCCGTTGGGGAGGTGCGCCCTGGGGCCGCTGTACGGGTGCGTGGCCCGGTGCAAACACGGGGTGTTCGCGGGCGGCTGGGACGTCGGGCTTGGACGTGGGGACGGGGTCCGCCAGCTGGAACACTTGCTTGGTCATGAGGCCAAGCACTTCCTCGGCCTCCTGCAGGGCGTCGGGCGGGTCCGTGGGCCAGGTGAGGAGCCGTCGCCTGGTGCCTGCCCCGTGGCGGCGCATGTGGGCCGTGTAGCGGGTGGCGTGGCGTGTGGCCAAAACACTGACCTAACCACTGCCACAGCCCACCAACCCTGCTAAAATTGCAGGAAACGGGTGGGACAGTGACACACGCACTACAGGTCCTACACACCCTACAGTGGCACCGTCCTGGTGGGCGAGCACTGGGGCAACTGGCTCAAGCCCCCACTCAGGACTACCACTCCTACACGCACACTCTACTGGGCGTTGCGATGATAAAGGTGTTGTGGGTCCTAGCGACCCTCCTGTGAAATGACAAGAGAACACAGCGCTGCTAAGCAACTGTGGCCTAACAGGGGACGCCACAACGCGTTTCCCCTGCTAGGGCTTGGAGGGAAGAGGTGCTCTTGCGTGCACGGCGCAGATGTCGATGAGGTCGGACTCCCTGCTCTGCCACAGGCAGAGGCGGAGTTACTTGTTTGTGTGATCTGCGCCCTTGTTTAGCAGGGCATAAAATTAAAAAAAAAGCTGCTGCACCAATCACCCTACCTGCCCACCTGTAAAACAAAGGCAAATGAAAGGGCGTTTGCGGCGGAGGAACCAAGCCACACTCCAGGTATTATACCCTCAGTGTGACCTATAATACGCTGTCCGCAAACACGCTGGAGGACCAGCTACCCTTGTCAAGCAAGCAAGCTTTGAGGGACTCTTCAGGTTCTCTTAAAGAACGTACCGAGGAGCCTCTGGGTAGCCTAAACAAGCTTCACCGTGCGCACTTCGCGTGGCCTACCCTTTAATGCGTGTGTGCATGCGCGAGTATGCACGATCGTCGTGGGCAAACCTGCCCATCTCAACCACAATCCGAACTCCACCAGGGGGTGGCCCCGCCTGGGCTTACTCACCTTACCTACCGCTGGAGAGAGAGAACAAGTGAGGGGCGCACGCGAAGAACGTTGCTATGCACTTCTGTGTATGTCCAATCACCCTGATCTGACCGCTAATCATCTGCAATCTTTCTAATCAATCCCTCTATCGTGTCCTATCGTTGTTAGCGCTGCTACAAGACTCGTTCACGGAGACACGAGACGAGCAATGTGTATGCGGCATACGAGACGAGCATACCTGTAGTTTATACCTGATTCGTTGAAGTCTTTTCGATTGATTCTCGAATTCTTGAATTTTTGATTCTTCTAATAGTGTGGGTGGAATCTGTATGTTTATTTATTAATGTGTGTCTCGTCATTTTCAAGACTACGTGAGACATACGTTTATAATTCCATTATTTCTCCATTTTCTGGCGCTTCGCTAGGAGCCGCTCCTGCGCGCCGCCTTTTTATGCGTATGAATTTCTTGATTTAAAAAATCTAGAGATGACTATAATTTCTATAAAACTGTGCTTCTGATGCACAATTGGATTCTGCTCAGGTGTGTCCTTTCAGAAAAATTATGGGCCGTCATTTGACGGATTTTGGTGTCGTCGCTTCGTTTTTGCGTGGATTCGTCCACAATTCTCCCATTCCTGCCTCTGCAGATACCCACGCGCAGCCTCGCTGAGTAGGCCGTGTTTGGGCCGAAACGCAGGTGCCTGGAGAGACTGAGCAGAACCCAAGACCCCACCAAGGGGCAATTTAATTTTTGAACGACTCCCTTCGCCCTAGGACAGGTCAAAGGTCGCCAGCAGGTTTACGAGAACCCATGCGAGTGTGTATATTGTGTCTTGCGTTGGGTTTGTGTCGACGCTGCGTTTTGGAGGGAGGGATGCATATGCAGATGTTTGGCATGCTCCCATACTAACCCAACCAAGCCACAGGAGCCCCGGCAGCGCCATGAGCGCTGAGTCTTCTGTAGGAAATGTTACATACAGAGCAGCAAAAGAGCGCCAGCCATGGTGAGCGCCCATTTTTCAGTGTGAGGGAAACTGTAGGTATTTTAAAGTAGATGTGGAAACCAAGGAAAGGCCAAGAAAAATTCCCTTTTTCCTAAAATGCGACAGTGGTGGCCACCACAGCACAAGGGGGGAGTAAGAAAAAGTGCTTTTCCAATGCTTTGAGGCATACTCTAGTTGTATTAGAGATGCACTGAGCATCCATGCCTTTTTATGTTAGTATTGGTCCCAGCAAAACTGGTGATAACACATTTCGACCTATGGAACCAAACACCCAATCAGGATATGGAGTGGACCCCTTAATCCCCTTTCAATGTGAAGTAAAACATCTCTTCCTGAGTTGACTGAGCACTGACATATCCAAAGTAGAGCCTATGAATTTATCTATGTTTTTCCATGAATACTTATCTGCCCTAGTGGTATGCACCCTAGGGGGCTAGGCACCTCTTTTTGAGAGGTCCTGGGTTCAATTCCTGGTCAGCCTAGCTAAGTAGGAAGATCCCATGTGACATGGCAGTGACCTCATCGCCACATGCCCTGCCACCTCAGCACATATGGGACCCAAAACAAAGAGTGCACTTCTCCTGAGATGGCACTATGGAGAGAGAGTGACCATGGGGCAGTTTTCTAACTCTTTTCCAAAAACATTTCAGCTATCTTTGTGAATATGCATTCATTTGTGACCTGAGTTGCAGTTTCTGTGAATATCCATCTATCTTTCACTGTGTACACTGCAGCCCTTCATGCTTTGATCCTGAATTCTCTTCTCCTTGCATACCTCTGGCTTGGGTTATCCTGGATTGACTCTATTGACTCTATTTCTGCAAACAAAAGGTTTTCATCATCCAAAACAAGCAGCAGGAAACCCTACAGCAACAGCAGGCAGCAGGAGAAGCAAAAACACAGTGCTGAAACCACTATAAACATTTCTAGGAGGACCTTGAACAGAAGATTGCCACCTGGCAAAGAGAGGGGGATCTGAAGCTCATGAGGAGCGTGTGGGGTTCCCATGTGAGGACCCCATAGGATGACGAACTCTTAGAGGAATGTGTATGCAAACCCCCTCAAACGTGCCTATGCTGTCACCGACCACCTGAGACAGTGGAACGGGACCTTCCATACGCCTACCAAGGACTGAAGGATACTACCAAGAACGCGGAGCCGGTCGAGGACCACCTCCCCGCTTCTATACACCAAGGGGCAAGCAATCTACACTCTGAAGAGGACATGGAGGACAAAAAAAAGCTCTTGGACAGAAGCTGATCAGGACCTACCTGGAGGTATTTGGAGAACTACCCCCTCCAGCTTCCTGTGACAAGCTAGTACAGATGGACGTCAAGCTGAATCCCGACTTCGTGGGTCACAAGATACGTAGGAGACTCTACGCGGCTCTTAAAGAGCAGGCCTATGAGATTGAGCGACAGATACAAGAATGCATCGAAGCTGGCCTGGTCCTGGAGTACAATGCTGGGGACTACTGGCAACATTGCAGTCCCTGTTTCCTGGTGGCTAAGCCTAGGTCTACAGCCAAACGGCTGCCAGTGGACTATGGAGTGCTGAACAAGAAAATGCTGAACCACTCAGGGTCCATTCCTAACATGGAGGCAACCCTCGAGAAGATAGCCTCCTGCCGCTACAGGACGAAGATGGACAAGCGGAGTGGATGCTGGCAAGTGGACCTGACGCCCAATGCTCAGGAGCTCCTAGCCTTGATCACCCCTCAGGGGAGTTTGTTCAAGTGGAAAGTCATGCCCTTTGGCGTGGCCAACGCACCCGCTCCTTTTCAAGAGCTGATGAACAAGATCCTGTCCATCCTACGTCGGAGACCTGCTGTGCAAGATCTCATATCCCAAGGCGCCCAGATGGAAGCACACATCGACGACGTATGCCTGGGAACGAATACTCCGGAGGACCACTTAATCCTCCTGGGTGAGTTCTTTGCGGTCTGCCAGCAGAACCACACCAGACTCAAGCTGGAGAAGTGTCAGTTCATGCAGGAGACTATGCAGTACCTGGGGTTCGGCATTGGTTATGGATGGTGGACCCCTGCGGCCTCTAAGGCCAAACCCCTGATGGATGCAAAGGTACGACATGACGACCCCAAGAAAGGAGTCCATGATGTACGCAGTTTTATTGGGGCCTGCAACCTCTACCGCCGCCACATCAAGAATTCCACCTGCACCAGCCCCATCCTGACAGACCTCATCAAGAAGAGTACTACCTGGCGCCGGGGCCCTCAAGAGCAACAAGTGTTTGACGAGCTCAAGGACAAGGTGGCCAACGCTAAACGCTTGGGCGTGCCTAGAGCACAAGGAGAAGCTATACTGGTGACTGAAGCCAGCAATGTGGGCGGGGGTGGAACCTTGTTCCAGTGGCAAGCACTAGAGAAAGAGGAGTTCGACTCCGCCATTTTCCAATGGGGGACTGATGGACTGAGCCGAGATGGTACCCTCAAGCACAGCTACCCTGACGACATAGGGGTGCTGGTTTCCCTGGGTCATTGGAACTGGAAATGGAACCAGGCCCGAGGTAACTACTCTACCTATGAGCAGGAACTGCTCGCGGGTATGCTTGTGCTATCCTCTCAGTCCCGATTGTTGGGGAGCAAGCCAGTGGTTTCGCTGTGTGACCGAGAATTGGTCCGCACCTTCCAGAAGGGACCCCCACCTGAGACGACTAAGCTCAGACGCTGGTGGACCAACCTGAGCCAGCTACAGCTCTCAGTACATCATATCCAGGGCTTCAAGAACGAGTGTGCGGACTACATCAGCCGCAACAACTTCGAGGACATGATTGGTGCCAGGTCTGAGGAGCTAGCCAAGGAGGCGTTCAGCCGTATGGATGTACACCTGGACCTCAACATGACAAATATCAGACACCTAGATGGACTCAAACAAGTCGAGTACCTGAAGGAGCTTGGGGACATCTACAAACGCCTGGAGAAGCGTCTGAAACCCGTCCAGGTCAACCAGGAACAATGGAAGAGGGACAAGACCTACCTCTGGCATGAGGACCGGATAGTCGTGCCTAGCGACGGTATCCCGGCACTCCTCAAGTGGACCCATGAGTCTAGTGGTCATGTTGGAGCGGACCGTACCCTGAGGCTGTTCAACAAGTGGTTCCACTCTACCTGGAGTCACGATCAGCTGCGGAAAACCCTCCAGCCCATCATGGACAAGTGCCGGTGTCGGTCCTGCAAACCAGGGGATATCAGGGATAGAGGTCTCTATTCTACTCTCCCCATGCCCCGCTGTGCAAACAGTGTCCTCTACGTGGACTACACGGAGTTGCCTAAGTTTGGGGGCTATGATTTTGCCGTAGTGGTAACCTGTTGGCTGACCAGGTTTACCAGGGTGTTCCCATGCACTAAACATATCACCGGCGAGGAGACCATCAAGATACTCCCAGAAGAGTGGTTCTGTGTCTATGGGGCACCCAAAGAGAATAACTTCGACAAGAACGTCCGAGTACGCTCCGACACTGGCTGGTACAAGAGAGTCCTGAGATCCCTCAATGTCCAGGTGTCACGGGGGGTCCCCTACAATCATAAGAGTAACCCCCTATGTGAGCGACAGATTCGAGTTCACAAAGAGAACGTGAGGATATGGTGCAAGAGCGAGCGCCCCAAACACTGGGTCAGACTACTCCCCGTCATATCCCTGATGATGAACTCCAAAGAGATTTCAGCTACTGGCTATTCGCCCCATGAGCTGTTCATGGGACGCCCGGCGTGGTTCCTAAACGCTCTCTATCGTGACGATTCCTACTCCACCGTGGGTAAGTGGGTGAAGGAGCAGCAAGACAAGGTGGACAAGGCCAAGGCTATGCTCCAGAGAGTGGGGGAGCGCCAGTGGAACAAGAAGAACAAGCACCGGGTGCCTGCCTCCTATCAAGAAGGGGACTGGGTGCTGGTGCACCACAGTCGGCTACCCCCCTGGCCTCGCTCCACCAGCAATGACCCCTACTTTAGGCCCTACAAGGTTCTGTCTGTGGATGGTCACCTCATCACAGTGCGGTCTTCTTCCCGACTAGGGGGGACCCTGGTGTGCGCTGCTCAACAGCTCAAGCGCTACTATGACCCAGAGGACCTCTGTGGAGAAGAATGGGAACTGAACGACGAGGAGATCGCCGCTCTGGACCTACAGGGCGCTGCCAGCCCAATTGAAGGGGAAGTAGAACTCGCCGACATGAAGGCCGAGGAGATGGCTAAGGAAGGCTTCTACCTGGTGAAGTCGGTTGATCCCATGTGACATGGCGGTGACCTCAGCGCCACAAGCCATGCCACCCCAGCACCTATGGCACCCAAAACAAAGAGTGCATATCTCTAGATGGCACTATAAAAGAGAGAGTGCCCATTTGGGCAGTTTTCACATTATTGTAGGATGTGAAGCCGGTTCAGACCCCCGTGGCCATCTTGGCGTCACTTGCGGTGTGTATCTATGTGCCGGCAAGCCGCATTTGGCTGATATCATACTCTCCCATCCACCTGACCTAACCTGATGTGATAGTGTGATAGGTTTGGCCATTCCGGCTATGAGCGGCCATATTCAGTACCGAGGCGCCGCCAGCGGAGATTTATATATCAGAATATCAGGAATCAACAGGGTTTTTTTATCATAATGTTTCTGTAATTTTTCCGCCTTCCGTTTTGATGGTCAATGTATCGGCGACTGTCAGTTGGCTCGCGATTTTGCGGTAACCGATTGGTTAACTGTTATTTCCAGATATTTTGGCGGAAACCCTGATGAAGGGTCAGATTTCATCAGTAAACGGTTCGTTGCTTCCGCAATTTTCTAAATATGCACTCGAAATTTTAATCTGAATTTTTCGCGATGTCGAAATCTGATTTTCGACTTCGACATCGCCGCACTTGATTTGGTCTTCTTCGAGTGGTCATACTCTTTTCCCTATGCCCGAATCAGGTTTCCCTTACATTTGCCACCCATTTCACGTGAAGGTATAAGGGAAACAAAAGTGAATCGTGGGACCACTTTGAAGGGCCATATCTACGCGCGAGTGTGAGGAAAGAGAATAAGGAAGGTTGCGTTGCAAGCGCCGCAGTCTCAACTTATCTTTAGTAGGGTCCAACACCTGAAGTCGTCACACACACTCGTTGTATGATAGGATCATGGTCAACATGGTATAAACTTGTTTATAACTTGTTGACCATGTGTCCGGACTTGATATTATGACTTTCGAGTGTGGCGCATGAGTCTTGCGGTTGCATAGCATCTTTCCTTATGTTCCCACGTCCATTTAACCCAAAGTTATGACCATGGAGGGGCATGGCATACCATGGTGGGAGCCAATTTTAAGGGCTATGTGTGATATTGGTAGTATATGTCTTGATATGCTCACGCCCATGTTATATATCTTCGTGTGGCCGAAGAGATGGTGAGCCACACGTGACAAGGGCCTTGCCCATGTCCGAATTGTGGAATTCAAAGCGCTAGACTAAGTCTACCGCGTATGTATTGCTCATGGTATGTTTGGCAAAGAGATCCATGAGTGCACTCCCATTTTCATGGGGCATGTAGATATGAGTGGCAAAGGTATCTCCATGCGCCCGATTGGGGATCCAAGTGGGGGAATTGTTCGCAAATGGTTCCAATCATTTGTATATTGAACCATGCGCGGATACCATGGGTGAGCATAGAGATATACTATCATGACAACTGTGTATGTGGACATATTTTCATGTTTTTGACCTCAATTTTTGCTCATTTTTGCGTTTTGTGTACTTACCTGGTCGGCGAACAGCAAGAAGCCTATCGCGAGTCGAACCATGGTATGTTGTTCATACGTTGGCATATGCTTTGGAGTTGAACACCACCATATGCCGGATTGCGTACTCCATTTGGCTTGGCGCACGAAGGATTACAAGAATTGGTCTCAAAACCATGGGCTGACTTGGGCAGTGCGTGGCGCCCATATGCGAAGGAAATTCGAGGGTACAGTGGGGATGTACATGGGCATTGACCTTTGGTTTCTATCCTCCATGAATAACAGACTTCGATTCCATGCATACTTTGAGCCTTTGGATAAGTGGTAACTTCAATTTTGAGCATATATTTGATATTTGGCCAATATGGTGTGAATTGGCAGTTTTTGGCATGTTATGAGTTCAAACTCATGGGGCATATCTCTAAGCCCATTCGTTCCCAAGTCCAACCAAGTATATGTCAGGGTAGGGCATGGTCCTGAGTGCCACTCTAGGCCATAACATGTCACCTCCCCTATTGGGCTAGGATTTAGAGGCTTGGGAGTGAACACATTTTTGGGGTTTGTGTAGTGACTTTTGACACATGGCATTTAGCCATCTCATTTGACCTGGTTCAGGGCAATATGTTGGTGAGTCAAGGGAAGGTCTTGAGTCCAGGGAATGAGGGGTTTATGGTTGTGAATGCGTAGGTTTACCTCTTTCCCCAACTTTGCCTTATTTGTGTTCATATGCCAATTTCAGGGCTTTCCTCTTGGTGCAATTTTTGTACATGCCCGCCACCGTGAGACAACCGGTGTGCTGAACGGAAGCCCGCAGAGTGGATTGGATTATTGCTGTATTTGTGGGATCTGGTTGCTATTCAGGGTTGAAGGAGGATTGCATTTTCTGTATTTTTGGATTTTGGACCCTGGAATTTGAGGAATACAATCGTTGATCCGGAGTAAATCAGCAGGAGTAACAGGCGGAAGGGGCACAGCGGGGGCCGGTCCTGGTAGGGACCTTCTTTATGGTAGCAGAGGCGTACCTGCTGCCCCTACCTACCGCCGACCCGGGGGCTTGGGCCCCTATGAGCCCTGCCCAAGTACGCCCCGGGTGCGTATTGTGGACTCGGTGGAGACCACGCCGGAAGTTGAAGCCCGAAGAGAGGTACGACGTTCGGGAAGAGGAGGACTTGACATGGAAGACCTGGTCTCCATGTGTGAGCGTCGCTGCCGAAAGGCATGCAACCTCCGCTCCGCCGCGGAGGACTCTGAGGAGGCCTGCCATTCAGGCAGCAGTGGAGGACGGGCCCGGCGCTACCGGAAGCGCGGGTCACCCAAGCCCGCGGCAGGGGACGCCGGGGCTATGGATACGGACCCCAGCCCGGTCAGGCTGTGGGAATCCGAGGGGCACTCCGATGGCTATCGGACTTGCTTCCCCTCGGAGTCGGAGGAGACGCCCGCGCCGATCACCAGGGCGCATACGGCCCCCGAGCCCGCCCTGAAGCACGACGCCGAGGGCTTGGAGAGGCCAGCCAGGGCCCGGACGGCACCTGTGCCCCGGCACACGGGACCAGAGACGGACGCCATAGGCGATACGCCCATGGGCGATGAGTCTGAGGCGCCGGGAACCGCGGGATGCGCTGGATCAGGCGGAAAGCACGCTGAGTGCGACTGTGAGCACGTGTTCTTCATCATGGGCAAGTACCCAAAGATGGGGATGGACGCCATCGTGCACCCCCTCGACAGCCTGGACAACGCCAAGGACGGCCTAGAGGAGGACGTCGCCAGGATCCTGGATGACCAGTCCACCGCGGAGAGAGACATGGCGGAGCTGCGAGCGGAACGGGAACGGTACCGGGAGAATCTGGAGCTGGCCCTGGAGAAGCAGCAGCGAGTGGTGGACAGCCTCCTCCACCTGGTGGAGGACATGTCGGGACGCCTGAAAAGGCTAGAGGAGCTACAGCCCCTCGCCTCGGGTCCGGAGCTCCCGGCAAAGCCAGCAGCGGCAGAGCTGGTGGAGCGGGTTAAGACCCTCCGGAGCGCCATGCATAAACCCATGGGCGGCCCGGCAGAGGCACCCTACGCGCCTCCGGGTGTTGACCCGGGTGCGCTGCTGTTTGTTCCCATGTTCAGCGAATCCACAATGCTCGGGGAACACACGGCACCGGCTGGGTCCATGCGGGAAGGGCACGTAACCACGGACCCGAGGAGCCTGACGGTACAGATGTCCCATGCGGCCCAGGATCTACCGATCACTACGACTGCCCGTGCAGTTTATGCGGAAGAGGAGATCCAGAGCCAGACCATGCAGGGACGAACCATGGGAAGCGCCGACGGACATGGTCGAGGTCACCCAAGCGGAAACCTGTTGGCCAAGGACCCCAATACGGGGATATGGACGGCCGATGGAGCAAGTCCTTCCCGCATTCCAAACCCCATGGGTTCAGGGCCAACTGGACCGCACTCCATGGAGGAGAGGGATGTACCGGGAGTGTACTCGCACCCCCCGGCCATAAGTGGTATCCGTCTCGGTGGAGTGGTGGCTGGGGACGTCGGAGACGCCATCAGGATTGACGACCTCAGAGGAATCAAAATCCCCTACTATGATGGCAACCCCTCCAACCTGGACGACTTCATCCTGGATTGGGGGGATTTTGCCGAGGAGGTCGCCGGCGAGATGCGAGGAGCGCCGCGGGACAAGTGGGTATGTCGGACATTCCCACACCGGCTGGCGCAGGACCTGAAGGAGGAGCTGCGGGATCAGATCCGGGAAGGATTGATCCGTACGGAGCAGGCCTGCCTCCAGTGGTTGGAGGATGAGGAGCGGATGGACGCTCCGAACCAGAAGCTGGAGGACTTGTGGTCCATCCCGCTGCAGCTGGACCGCGGTGAGTTGCGGGTCCGGGAGTGGAACCGGTACCTGCAGAAGTACCGACGGAGCCTCAAACTGGTTGAGGACTGGAACGAGTGCAGCGAGATCCGCCACTTGCTGAAGGACGTCCTCCCCGGCCACTGGAAGAGGAGAGTGGAGGACGAGGAAAAGAAGAGAGCGAAGAAGCGCGTGGCGGTGAGGATCATGGCGGCAGAGGATACCCATGCAGGTATCATGGAGTTCTTCAGGAGGAACCTGGGCGAGCCAAAACGGATGTTGGGACTGAAGAACGCCGTGTACGTGGAGGTATTTGGAGACTCCATGGGGCAAAGGTTGCTGCGCCTCAACAACGTTGAGTGGAGGCGCGGGGAGCCGCTGAGGATGCAGGTCATCTTCGCCCGCATGAGCCTGGACGAGATCGTGAAGTACATCACGGTGGAGTTGAAGCTCAATGCGAAGAACGAGGCCCACGTGCAGGATCGACATGGTCATGGACAACGAGGCCACCGAGAAGACTGCCATCATCGGGAGATCCAGGAGGACACAGCCAACTCTGCAGAGGATGGTAGTGGAAGTGGCCAAGACCACTGGTCCCAGGAGGATCACGAGGAGGCCCATTTCTTCGCGTTTGTGGCGCACAACGTGAGGAACCATGGGCAGGATCGGTCCAGATGGAGCCAGGTGGGACCCAAGAAGAGCAGAGAGCCAAGGAGGATCGGGAACCCACGGCTCTCGTTCCGGGAGTACAGGTCTCAGCACGACGGGTGCTGGGTCTGTTATAGCAAGGGAAACAACCATGCACACGACCACCGTCGGTGCAAGGTGTATGAGGCGGACAAGAAGGCCTACTTGGCCGCCCACCCCGAGAAGAAGCCAAAGGAGCAGCGGATTTCTGATTGGAAGGCGAAGGGCGGAGACGGGTGAAAAGGCCAAGGCAAAGGCCAAGGAAAAGGCGGAGGAGGAGGCTATGGTGGTGGACCTGGCCAAGACCGACGAGTGAGGTCGATCGAGGAGGTTGCTGAGGACATGTTGAGGACGTTGGAGGAACTCAAAGACCAGCAACGTGGTGGACAAAGTCCTGGCGGATCGCAGCCGGAAGGGGCTGCGGGAAGTCAAGTCTAGAGGAGCCCCCACGGGAGTGGGACCTCGGAGGTCTCTCCTCCGAAAATCAGTGGAATCCCAGAGAAAGCGAAAGCACATCGGGTGCCGAAGAAGGCTCCAGAAGAGCCAAAACCACTGAGTTTCGCCACTCCCAACCCCTGGAACGCCCTGCCAAGGGAAGTACATGTGGGTACGGGACATGGCAAGAAGGAAGGAGCGACCACGGAGAGCCCCGTGGACGGACAGGACCAACGCAAGATCTACACCATCCGTGACCATACCCTTGAAGTCCTGATGCACTCAGACGTGCTAGAGTTGCATGCCGTGAGAGTCGTCCATACACCTCATGGCGACGAGCGGCAGTTGCACTTGAAAGTGCGAGTACGGTGCGGACGAGAGGAGAAGGTGGTGGATGTGTTGGTGGATACGGGTGCCCAGGTGAGCCTGGTCCGGAGAGGGTTGTTCAAGGAGGAACTCCTGCAGCCCAGCCGGAGACCGGTCTTCCTGAAGGTCGCCAACGGAGAGATCATGGGTGTTGGTACCCATGAGGCCACTATCAGTATGGAATTCTGGGAGCATGAGCGCTTGAACCGCCCTGATTTGGCGAAGAGAAGCACTCTGTCTGGGAACTTCTATGTGGCCGACATTACAGATTGGGATATGATCATGGGGTATGACTTCATGGTGGCAAACGCCATTGGAGCCCTTCCCCATCGTGCAACGCTGGTCCGGGAGGATGATGAATTCCTCACATGGCTGTCCACGGACTATGCATGCGGATCATCCCAATGGAATGCTGAGGAAGAGGATCGGATCGTCCGAGCGGTGCAAGCTGTGGGTGCCAAGTCCAGAGGAGACCGCGGAGTTCAGCTCACGGAGTATGGAATGGCGCCGCAGGTGTATGACAGGATGATCCAGACGCTGGGAGCCGAAGCGCCCGAGACGGACGTCTTCGCTTCCCGGGGTGCCCCACTTCTGCGGAAGGGTAGGAGGCATTGGCATCGAGGAGACTCAGCCTGGCACAGGCATTGGGGTTTGAAGGGGTGGGGGCCCATGTATTGGCATGGCTCCCTGGACAACACCAGACGTACGGTAGAGAAGATCGTCGCGGATAGGGCGAAGGGGATCCTGGTCATAACCGGCATAGGATCCACCGCCTGTCCGCTGGAGGCTCTCAAGTCGACGCTGGACTCCATCACCCTGAACGAGATGTCACTGTGGCCAGAGGAGGAGTTGTTCATCGATGCCAAGGGTATATCAATGCCCTCCCCGGGTCAAGCGTGGGGTACCAAGGCTTTCCTGGTGGATGGGGCGCAAGCCCAGGCAACGGGTGATGAAGCATTCATCCGTAGGGTGGAGGCGGTGCCCATGAAGGTCATGTTCGAGCCCAAGGAGGGGACGGATCAGCCAGTTGATGGCATTGACATCCTGTCCCACTCCGAGATCGACGACGTCGTCAACTACATGCAATTGGGGATGCACAACCGTGTGGCAGCCAAGAAGAGGCGGGCCATGGTCACATCTCCGCATTGGTGGGATGACAAGATGTTGGTCACCGGCAAGTACGAGAAGGATGAGTTCGTGGCGAGGGTCATGGATCACATCGCGGACCAATATGATGGTCCGGTTGGGTCGGACCCGCCGACATGGGATTTTCCAAGAATGGGTGCCGATGACGACAAGAACCAGCCCGACGCCGCAAATTTTCGAAGATTATCGGTGGGAAGTGCACCCCACGACGATGAAGACGGCATATCGGACGAGGAGAAGTCGGATTCGGACCCTGAAGAGGCCTATACCGCAGTGCGGTCGGTTGTCTTGATACGGAAGCAAGTGGCTGAAGAGGCCCAGGAGAACCCGAAGGTCGCCGAGCTGAAGGAGAGGCTGATCAATGCCTATCCGCGGCTATTCAGTGGCGTCGCCAACAAGAACCCTCCAGATCGTGGGAGGTTTGGTACAGCGAAGATCAAGCTGAAGCCGAACCCCAAGATCTATCGTCATCGGGAGTACCAACTTCAGGGCGATCAGGCCGAGGCCATGAAGCAGTTGTTGGCCGAGTTCATTGAGCGGGGATGGATCGAACCCTCCGACAGTGAGTGGGCCAGCCCAGCCTTTATCGTGCCGAAGAAGGAGAAGGGCGAGTGGAGGTTGGTGGTGGATTAGAGGGGTTTGAACGAGCAAACCGAGCACGACTCGTACTCGCTTCCCCTGATCGACTCCCTCCTCCAAAAACAACAGAAAAAGCGGATTTTCACGGTGTTAGACCTGAAACACAGCTATCACCAGATGCCGCTACACCCGGACTCCAGGCCCTGCACAGCGATGTCCACGCCGCTGGGGCCCATGCAGTGGAAAGTGGTGCCTATGGGCGCCAAGAATGGCAACGCCGCTTTCCAGCGCATGATGGAGGACCTACTCGGTCCTGTCCGGGACTGTGCCGACCCCTTTGTGGATGACATCATCATCGGATCCGGTACAGAGAACATGACTGAGGACGAGCTCATCGAAGGGCATGAGAAGGATCTGCGCCGAGTGCTCAGTGAGCTGGACAAGCACAACATGGTGTGCAAACCCACCAAAGCCTCACTCTTCGTGAAGGAAGTGGAGTTCGCTGGTCACGTGGTTGGTCACGGGCAACGCCGTCCCATGCCTGGGAAGCTGGCGTCCCTGCACCACTGGGGAAAGCCCCAGACCATCAGCAAACTCCGGTCCTTCATGGGGTTCTGCAATTACTATTCGGGCTATGTCCGGATGTATGCAGAACTCTCGGGGCCGCTGCACAAGATGCTGCAGGTGGGCAAGTTCGATGGCCGGAAGGGGAGCAAGAAGAAGCTTGCCTGGACCCCTGAGGCTGAGGATGCGTTCAACCGCCTGAAGGAGCGACTCCTGGGGCAGTTGGGGCTGTTCCTGGTGGACCCGGACAAGGGATTCGTGCTACGGACAGACGCCTCGGACTATGCCGTGGGGGCAGTCCTCGCGCAAGTCCGGGACGATGGGACTCATGTTCCCGTGGCGTTTTGGAGCAGGATCCTGGCCGAGGGCCAACGCCGAACATGGACCGCGAGGGAGAAGGAGACATACGCCATTGTATGTGCGCTCAGGAAGTGGTCTGGCCACATCGGACGGCAGCCGGTGGTGGTTTGCACTGACCACCAGTCCCTACAGAGCTGGCACAAGGAGCATGTCGACACCCCCTCAGGACCAGCGGCTAGGAGGGCCCGATGGCACGAGACGTTCGCCAAGTTCGACCTCAGCGTCGTATACGTCCCGGTGAAGGACAACACTGTGGCAGATTGCCTCACCAGATGGGCCTACTCCGCGAGCAAGGCTTGGACGGACATATCCACCAATGGGGACGCCGAGGAAACCGAGGAGGCCAAGCGCATCATCGAGATGGAGAAGGCCATGGAGCAAGAGGGGGTCAAGTGCTTTGTGGTGATGGCAAACCGTAAGGACCTGGCCAAGTTCCGGGGTGCCCGCGTCCAAGCTATTCGAGAGGAAACCCTCGAGCAATGGATGGTGGCCCCTGTAGAGCTAGTCAGGTCGGTGCTCACAGAGGACTGGTCGGATGACTACGCGGCATCCCAGCACTGGAGCAAGTACTGGAATGCCGTGAGCGCCCCGTCGGACGACGAGTGGCCTGAGGGCTTCACCGAGGATGGGGACAAACTGTTCTTCAAGGACAAGCTACTGGCCCCTGAGAACCGAGTGGGGACGCTCATTGACCACTGGCACAACGCCCAGCTCATGCATCCTGGTCGGGACAAGATGCAGCAGGACCTGGAGTGGCGCTTCAAGTTCCCACCGGGGTACTACACCATCCTGGACAAGTACTGCAGCGACTGCGCCGTGTGTCGGGCCACGAAGAGTCCCAACCACTCCACAGCGGGCAACCCGGTGTACACGGCTATACCGGAGGCCCCTATGCGGTCCGTGGCCATGGATGTATTCGCCATGCCTGAGGTCACCGTGGAAGGAGAGACCTACGACTGTGTCATCCTGGCGATGGATAGGCACAGTGGATATATCGTGGCGGTCCCTGGCAAGAAGTCCAAGAAGAAGGACAAGAAGGACAAGCATGGAGTGGGGCTGCAGGCCAAGACCATCGCTAATGCCATGATCAGGCATTGGCTGACTATTTTTGATGTCCCGGCTGTCACCTGCAGCGATCGGGGCAGTCAGTTTGTGGGAACGTGGTTCAAGACGATGTGCAAGCATATGGGTATTCGGCACGCCAAGACCGTGGCGTACCACAGCCGGTCGAATGGCCGAGCTGAGGTGGCTGGGCGGCAGATGTTCGAGAAGTTTCGCCAGCTGCACATCGACGAACCGGGCCGGAATTGGTATAATTCGCTGTGGAGAGTACTCCAGGCATATCACGACCTTCCGGGACCCACTGGACTGTCGCCCCATCGTATCGTGTTCTTACGGGATCGAGTGTCACGCACTCTCCCGTGGTTGAACCATGGCAAAGTGGCCCGGGATGCGAACGCTATGATGGCTGAGGCGGACGACACGACGGCCAAGGTGTGGAAGGCACTTCAGGACGAGCATGACAAGAGGGCCAAGTACTTCAAGCAGGGAAAGGTCCAGAAGTATGCTCTCCAAGACACCGTGTGGGTGGAGCGGCACTACAAGGATGTCCTGTCCAGGCATCGGCAGGCATCTTGGTATGTGCCGGCGGTAATCGTGCGGAAGGTCGGGCAGGATGTGTATGCGGTTCGTGTGGGGGATAACAAGATCCTGGACCGCAACCCTACCCAGCTTCGTCCCCGAGCACCAGACCCGAGCGGACCTCCCGTCACCTTCGAGTTCACGGCCGGCGATGTGGACTCGGATGACGAGGGTGAGGACGACAACTTCACCGCTGAGAAGATCCTGGCGGACAAGCCGGACCCGGGGACGCCTGGGGGAAGGCTTTATAAAGTCCGTTGGAAGGGATTCGCCGCTTCCAGGGATTTGTGGGAGCCTCGGAGCAGTTTCGTGCCGAGGTATACCACGGTCTGGATGGACTATCTGAAGAAAAAGAATATTTCTTTGGATGTCAAGGAGGTGTTGGTCCATTTGGTTGCTGCTGTAGCACCGTAATGGACCCCCCTTGGCATTTTTGTTTGTTTTTGTGCTTGGGAGACGGGTGAGGGCGTTCATCCGGGGATTCTTCGGCCTTGATTGGCCATATGCCTCCTTCACTCGATCTCCACATATATATTTCATTGTGGTATATTTATTTAGGTCGGCCGACGACGTTTCTCTATCTTTGATCCCCTTGGTCCATGTTGTAGATCAAGAGGAGACCGGATATGGCGTAGGGCACTGATTATCAGTGTCCTCACCCCTCCCTTGGGGCATGGGGGACGCCTACGACGTGTGTGGGGCCTCCATGTGTCCTTGGGACAAGGGGGGGGGTTTGAAGCCCATTGGGGTCCTCCCGTTCTCTCTTCAATGACTTCTGAGCGGTAACAACGCTCTGAGAAGGGGGGTGAAGCCGTTTCGGACCCCCGTGGCCATCTTCAGGTCACTTGGGGTGTGTATCTATGTGCCGGCAAGCCGCCATTGGCTGAAAGCATACTCTCCCATCCACCTGACCTAACCTGATGTGATAGTGTGATAGGTTTGGCCATTCCGGCTATGAGCGGCCATATTCAGTACCGAGGCGCCGCCAGCGGAGATTTATATATCAGAATATCAGGAATCAACAGGGTTTTTTTATCATAATGTTCCTGTAACTTTTCCGCCTTCCGTTCTGATGGTCAATGTATCGGCGACTGTCAGTTGGCTCGCGATTTTGCGGTAACCGATTGGTTAACTGTTATTTCCAGATATTTTGACGGAAACTCCGATGAAGGGTCAGATTTCATCAGTAAAGGGTTCGTTGCTTCCGCAATTTTCTAAATATGCACTCGAAATTTTAATCTGAATTTTTAGCGATGTCGAAATCTGATTTTCGACTTCGACATCGCCGCACTTGATTTGGTCTTCTTCGAGTGGTCATACTCTTTTCCCTATGCCCGAATCAGGTTTCCCTTACATTTGCCACCCATTTGACTTGAAGATATAAGGGAAACAAAAGTGAATCGTGGGACCACTTTGAAGGGCCATATCTACGCGCGAGTGTGAGGAAAGAGAATAAGGAAGGTTGCGTTGCAAGCGCCGCAGTCTCAACTTATCTTTAGTAGGGTCCAACACCTTAAGTCGTCACACACACTCGTTGTATCATAGGATCATGGTCAACATGGTAGAAACTTGTTTATAACTTGTTGACCATGTGTCCGGACTTGATATTATGACTTTCCAGTGTGGCGCATGAGTCTTGCGGTTGCATAGCATCTTTCCTTAGGTTCCCACGTCCATTTAACCCAAGGTTATGACCATGGAGGGGCATGGCATACCATGGTGGGAGCCAATTTTAAGGGCTTTGTGTGATATTGGTAGTATATGTCTTGATATGCTCACGCCCATGTTATATATCTTCGTGTGGCCGAAGAGATGTGGAGCCACACGTGACAAGGGCTTTGCTCATGTCCCAATTGTGGAATTCAAAGCGCTAGACTAAGTCTACCGCGTATGTAGTGCTCATGGTATGTTTGGCAAAGAGATCCATGAGTGCACTCCCATTTTCATGGGGCATGTAGATATGAGTGGCAAAGGTATCTCCATGCGCCCGATTGGGGATCCAAGTGGGGGAATTGTTCGCAAATGGTTCCAATCATTTGTATATTGAACCATGCGCGGATACCATGGGTGAGCATAGAGATATACTATCATGACAACTTCGTATGTGGACATATTTTCATGTTTTTGACCTGAATTTTTGCTCATTTTTGCGTTTTGTGTACTTACCTGGTCGGCAAACAGCAAGAAGCCTATTGAGAGTCCAACCATGGTATGTTGTTCATACGTTGGCATATGCTTTGGAGTTGAACACCACCATATGCCGGATTGCATACTCCATTTGGCCTGGCGCACGAAGGATTACAAGAATTGGTCTCAAAACCATGGGCTGACTTGGGCAGTGTGTGGCGGCCATATATGAAGGGGTTTCGAGGGTAACGTGGCCATCTACATGGGCATTGACCTTTGGTCTCTATCCTCCATGAATACTAGACTTCGATTCCATGCATACTTTGAGCCTTCGGATAAGTGGTAACTTCAATTTTGAGCATATATTTGATATATGGCCAATATGGTGTGAATTGGCAGTTCCTTTGCATGTTATGAGTTCAAACTCATGGGGCATATCTCTAAGCCCATTCGTTTCCAAGTCCAACCAAGTATATGTCAGGGTAGGGCATGGTCCTGAGTGCCATCCTATGCCATGACACGCCACCTCCCCTATTGGGCTAGGATTTGGAGGCTTGGGAGTGAACACATTTTTGGGGTTTGTGTAGTGACTTTTGACACATGGCATTTAGCCATCTCATTTGACTGGGTTCAGGGCATCCTGTTGGTGAGTCAAGGGAAGGTCTTGAGTCCAGGGAATGAGGGGTTTATGGTTGTGAATGTGTAGGTTTACCTCTTTCCCCAGCTTTGCCTTATTTGTGTTCATATGCCAATTTCAGGGCTTTCCTCTTGGTGCAATTCTTGTACATGCCCGCCACCGTGAGACAACCGGTGTGCTGAACGGAAGCCCGCAGAGTGGATTGGATTATTGCTGTATTTGTGTGTAAGTGCGGCTAGCCCCATCTGCTCAGATTTTCTGACATTCTGCCCAGATTGGCTACATTTTGGTCATTTTCTTTGCTTCGGCGGAATTGCCGCCTCGCAGCTCAGTCACAGGATATTTCCTATATATTTCTGATATGCCGGATTTGATTCCGCGGTCCATTTCCCGTAAATCCGCCGCATTCCGCTATTTTAGCTGGAATTGCCATTTGCCGCTGACGCGCGCTCGCGGGCCAGATCGGCCGACAATTTTACATAAATGGATTATTTAAATTCATTCGGACAGTTTTGGACACTCAGATGTATTTAGAATAATTCCCCTCAATTTTCTTCATAGACTGGGATTTTCTGCCGGACCACAATCAGCATGGACCTTGCTTCTGTTGTCGCTGCTCTCGCCTCCGTTGGTGTCCGAGTGTCCGGTTCTACACCCAATAACAACATCCAGGGAGACTCCTCGCGTGCCTGCCCCACTGGTCTTGCCGGCCCCGAGCCCTCCGGCACCCACAACGACCCAGGGCAGCACTTTCATGGTAGCAGAGGCTACCTGAATGTTGTTCCTTTGGTGTCCCAACCACAGCTAGCCCCTCAGTATGTCCCCGTAGACTCCGCCACCTCCGGAGACGTAACGATCACGCTCCCGTGGTGCTGTGCGAACGAGGCCTTGAGAGGAATGCCTTGCGCTAGCCCAAATTGCCCAAGAAGGACACAAATCAGCAGCTGTGGAGGCCCAGATTACAATCAAGATCCCAGTCGAAATTGGCCATCAAGCAGCTGGAATCTCCCAGCTTACGCTAATGGCAACGCTCCGGTGGAGCTTACGGACCTGGCAGGTACTAATACTCCCTACCAATGTCCACATTTCGAGACCATCGATGCCGACATTGACGACATTGAGATGGGTGGTCCAGGTGAGGTACCTACCTATAATCGACCAGCCTCATGGGCACAATGGGACAACCATTTGTCTTCGGAAGTGGCCCGTAACCTTGAGGCGCTTGAGGCCCTGTGTCTATTAGCCACGTCTAAGCTGATAGGACAAGAAAGAATCGCCTCTGATTTTTTATTCGAATATTTTTTCCTCCTTCAAGAAGAAATTAATTCCAGGATGTGGTGGTGTTCTCAAGAAGATGAATCTTTTGCCATTTTCTTGCAGATCTGGGAGGCAAGCCCCTTCCCGAAGGAGAAGACCAAGGCACCGGTTGCCGGGCCCTCTGCCCCTCATCCCTCTGTTTCCATCCGCGACGATCTAGCCGCCGCGGTTGAGGAAGGAATTTTAGAGGCAGCTAGGCAGGCAAGCCTGGAAATTAGGACTGAAGGAGCTCCCCAAGTGGACTCCTGGCTGCGAACCACTGAGATTAGCGGTCCGACAGCCTGCTCAGGCCCTTCAGGACACGGTATGTACTGTCCTGCCGACTGCTCTTGCAGATCACAGCGAGACTCTGAGCTCCAATTGCTCAAAGATCAAATGCAACTCATCATTCAGACGTTGGGAATTAAAGATCTTTTCAAGACCCACATGCGATCTGAGGGCGCATCATCGGTGGATCAGACAACAGAACCGTCGGAGGAGGCGACAGAAATTTTTTCGATTGCTCCTTCGGTGGACTCTAAGACCACCGATGCACGAATCAGCAGGACTAAGTTAAAGGAAAGGGTTACAATCTCTCGATCACAGAGTAGATCGGCGAAGGCTAGGACTGAGGTTCAGAATGCCAAAAGAACTGCCTCCCGTACTACCCTTCCTGCTGTTGATTCCAGTGCAATTGCCCAGATGTTGCTCGCCCAGACCCTCGCCGGAGCTGGTGTGGCTAATGATGCCGCCAAGGTGTCTGCCATTACGGCCGGTGTTGGGCTGGATTCACTCCTAAATCCCACTTCATTGCGACTTCGTCAGGTTGCCAAGCAACCGAAGTATAATGGAAACCCCAGACGTTGGCCTCAGTTCCAACGGGAATTTAAACTGTGGGTTAAGACTCAAAAACTCCAGGATGATCAGTTCCTGATGGCGCTCTTGGACTGCCTTGAGGGAGCGCCGGCCAACACTTGGCTCAGAACCTGGAGTGATCGTGAAGATTCAAGTTCCCCCCTTACCTTTGATGAGGTGTGGGAACAGTTGGAGGTACGTGGATCCCGGCTGCCAGAGGACCATTACCACCAGATGTTGAAGAATTTTCCCTCATTCTCGCGCTTAATCTTGCACGAAGTGCAAGACAAGAGACAGCGCTTCTGGAATCTCGTAGAAGAATCTGAACATTCAGGCGAAAGATTTTCCAGTGCCGAGCTGAAAAATCTGATTTTTGACAAGATCCCCTCAGAAACCGCCGCCACCCTTCGGAATCGACAGTCCGAAGAAAAGGTCAAGACCTGGTGGGCGGAGATCGATGGCTTTGACGCCTCGGCCAACCGGTTTACAGTCAGGGAGGCACTTCAAAAGTGCTCCCCCACGTCGTTTACCAAGGTGAAATTCACTGAAAACACGTGGAAAATCAAGTTTAATGAACACGAGGATCGGGACTTGTTTGTCCAAGTCCTCAATAAGGGAGTAAGTTTCCATGGCAATCGCCTGAAGGCCAGGAACTGGGTGTTTTCGTTTACCCCGCAGGAACTGTGGGAAGAGGTTGAGCGGCTCGCTGACGCCGCCAATCAAAATTTTCATGAGGGTCTTGGGGGAAACAGGAATACCCAGCAAAACACCCAAGATGGGGCCCAAAAGGGCAACAAAAAGGTGAATGACACCCGGAATGTTCAGGATCATTGTGGCATCTGTCTTCTTCTAGGTTCTACGAACCGAGCTAAGACGCATTCCACTGCTAATCACCGATGGTCTGCTTACGATCACAAGGTGATTGGTGAAAATGTCAGTAATCCTCAGAACTCAGACAGGAATGACAGACAGGTGCATGGTGCCAAGGGGGGAAAGGGTAATTCGACTCCCTCCGGTGGAAACAAAAATACCGGAGGCCCTGGCGGGTCCCAAGGCAAAGGGAATCGGACTCCATCCGGCTCCGGTGGACAGCCAAACGGCCAGACAGGTCCCAATGTCAACGCCGGAGGCGGAAATCGAAATCCAGGCCAAACCCCTCAATCCGGTACAAACAAAGGAAATGCTCCAGGATCACAGGGTAAAGGTAAGGGAAATCCTTCGGGAACCCCCTTCTCTGGTAAGGGCAGAGGGCGTGGCGACGGTGGTGGCCCATCATCCGGCGGCCGTGGCCGTGGACGTGGAAAGGGAAACCATCGTGTGGATCAGGTCTCAGGTGCAGACCAGGTGTCTGATGCGGATCGAGATTACGTCGAAAATGCTCTGAATCCAGCGGATGATCCGTTCCAAGATGAATGGATCGACGAAACAGGCTGTGTTCACAATGTTAACGCAGCCGCTGGAGGTCAGAACGCCTAGGGGAGCCACGAAAATCGCCCCTCCCCAGGCGATTTCAGGCATGATCCCCAAATTCCTGATCGACCATTACTTGATGTAGGGTCGCTTGTCTCCTCTCCCCTGGATCCGGCAGCGGATCCTTCTGTTGTAGTGGACGAGGTTGGTGTACAGTCCAAGCACAGGGCTTGTCAGTTTGTCACAAAGCTGTGGGTCTCTGATTGCAAGGGAAATTTCCACCTCGCCACTTGTTTGTGTGACAATGGATCAGAGGTAAATCTCCAATCCAATGCATTCTTACCCGACGACTGCGTGTTTGAATCGCCTCATCCTGTTACCCTCGAGGGAGTTTCTGGACATTCTCTCGCAGGTGGGCAACACGGTTGTTATATATCCACCCATTTGGTCGCTCAAGACCTTTGGGAAGAGCAAAATGTGGAAGAAGTTGTCCTTAAGGATGACTACTTCTACCGTGCTGACATAAAGTATGACCTTTATTTGGGCCATCCTTGGCTTCGTAAGAACAGGGTAGCGCCCGTAGGTCATCGTCGTTGTTTTTTGCTGGAGTCAGGTCCCTTGGAGCGTCCTGAATTTCGTTTTTTGCACGCAGGGTTTAAAAGTGCAGAAGAATTTTTGAAGCAAAAAGTGACACCAAAATTTGGTGAAGATGTCACCATTGCAGAGGTGAATGGGAGTGCCGATTACTCCCAGGAGTTAGAATGTCTTCGTAGGGACTCCCAGCCACGACGCCCTTCGCGCTGGCACTCTTCATCCTACAGAGTTGTCGACAAATGGCGCGATGCAATTTGTGAATATTTTCATGAACAGCATTCCTTTTGGCCACAGTATGATGCCTTTGCTAACCGTAAGAACAAGCGCTTTGACAAGCACTTTAGCGACGCTTGGACCCACAAATGGGACAAGAAGTTGTGGATTAATCCTCCGTTTCACTTAATCCAGCAGGTCATCCACAAAATCAAGCAAGATAAAACCCAGGCAATTTTGGTTGTGCCCTTGTGGGACGACAAGCCTTGGTTTCAGGAATTACAGGACATTTGTGTTGATTACATCGAACTTCCCAGGAAGATTAAGCTGTATGCCAGGGACGACACAGGTCCCCTGCCACAGCGGTCCTGGAGTTCGCTTGCATTCCTGGTGGATGGAAAGCTTTCTGACTCTAATTCTGCTGATTCTAGTACAGATTCCTGTGTTGGATCTGAATCTGAGGTTGAGCGTGGTACTGATGATGAATCTATTTTTTCTGATTTTTGTTCGTCAGATACCCAAGGTGATTCAACGACCAATGGATCCGCCTTGGCTCCCTCTTCACCAATACGGTCGACATCGAAAAGAATCTTCAGTGCACGGGCGAGGAAAAATCTCCAATCGCGCCGCAAATTCAGAGTTTTTTATGAAAAACCCCCTGTGGAAGCTTTCATAGATCCTTTCGAGGAGCTGGATCGCGAGGAAAATCTCTGGGATTTCGACACAAGACCCACCCATCTTCAAGAGGCAGTTGATACGGACCTGTTTAGGGACATCCGTAAGAAGATTCTTCCTGCCAAAGCCGAAGAAGTCGCCAAAGTTTTTTCGACAGTAATTCCTGGCGATCAGGTGGACACTGAATTGTGTTCCAAGTCAAGAGAAAAGATTTTTGAGGAACGGAAGGATACAACCCTTTCAGGAAAGTTGATCAAGGACCCCCCTGTCCGTGGGCAGTTCGGTGAAGCCTTCATCGAGCTTCGTGAAGGGTACAAGGCAAAAAAACAGCGCCCTTATGAAAATCATGGACACAAACATGAGATTCTCAGAAAAATCATTGAGAGAAATCTCAGGGAATTTGGTTGGCTTGAGGGTTGTATGACCAGCGAATGGTGCTGTTCACCCTTCACAGTCCCGAAGCCACCGCCTGCAGACCAGAACACCATTGATGGTTGGCGAATGGTTGTTGATTTTCGCAATCTCAACGCCGAAACCAAGGCGGATTCACACCCCCTGCCCCTCATTGAGGAGGAAATCGCCAAGAGGGCAAGAGGTCGTTTGTTCTCTGTGCTGGATCTCCGTCACGGCTTTCACCAAATGCCGTTGAGGAAGGACAGCAGACCTCTTACCTGTATGTGCACGCCATGTGGCCCAGTCCAGTGGACCGTCATGCCCATGGGATTGAAGAACGCCCCCTCATTTTTTCAAAGAATGATGGAGGATGTGCTGTTCACAACCCATCCTGAGCTTCGTGCCTTCGTGAGTGTGTACATAGATGACATAATCATCGCGACGGAGGGGGAGGGACTGACCGAAGCCGAGCTGGTGGCCCTACATGAGAAGCAGCTGAACCAAGTTTTGGATATTCTTGACGCCAATCAGCTGATTTGTGGGCCAAAGAAGGGAAAATTATTTTTAAAATCAGTCGAATTTTGTGGTTCTCTCCTAGAGAATGGCACTCGATGACCCAGTCCAGGGAAGCTCGTCGCTATTCAGAAGTGGAAGCGCCCTGAGACGATCACGGAGTTGAGAGGATTCCTGGGTTGTTGCAATTTTTACCACACTTTTGTGCCGAATTATGCCAAATTTGCTGCCCCCCTCACTGAATTATTGAAGGTAGGGAGAGATGCGGGCAAGGCAGGTTCAAAGGTTCGTGTCAAGTGGACTGACGAGTGCGAGGAGGCCTTCCATCACTTGAAGGCAGCCCTCTGCGAAGTCGCCACGTTGCATGTGCCCCAATTTGACAGACCCTTCTACATTAGAACCGACGCATCTAGGTACGCGATCGGAGCTGTCCTTGAACAGGTTGATGAAGCCACCGGCGATCATTACCCTCTTGCATTTTGGTCTCGGAAGCTAGCCCCACGCCAAATGCAATGGTCGCCGCGTGAGCAAGAGACTTACGCCATAATTTGCGCTCTAAAAAAGTACCAATCGTGGGTTGGCACCAATCGAGTCGAGGTCCTGACGGATCATCGATCTCTGGAGTATTGGGCCACCGAACACATTGATACTGTCGCGAGCCCAGCTGGTCGACGGGCCAGATGGCACGAATTTCTCTCTCTGTTTGACCTCCATGTGTCGTATTTGCCTGGTAAACATAACACGGTAGCGGATGCTCTGAGTCGATGGGCTTACCCCGCCTCAGAGGGGCTGCAAAGTACCAACATCCATGGTACGGAGCAGGACCGCCATGTAATTATCGAATGGGATCAGGAAGAAAAGAAACTCATTCGACGTGCATGCATGCAGTGCGCTGTTAAACAGCACGCATTGCCGTGTCACGACATCACGGCCATCACAGATCCGGCGCATGCTCACGAGATCTGCACCAAAACGCTGAAAGTCGTGGAAAAAGTCACCGATCCCTCCTCAGGGAGTGTGAAACGGTTTGACTACACCCGACAAGTAAGTCGATTTCGGTTGATCGAGCGCATTAAGCGTCGAGATCCGGCCAAAACTCCACCCCTGCCTAAGGATTCCCTTATCATCCGAGACTGGACGTCCGATTACCTGCAGGATCCCATGTTTAAAGAGGTCTTTGGAAATCTCAAATCCAAAGATGCTCACAGGGATGGGATTTTTCCTGAGTACTCGTTGGATGGGGGGAAGCTGTGGATGGAGGGTAAATTGTGTGTGCCAGACGCCCTAGCCCCCCGAGTGTTAAACTGGTGGCACAAATGGGAGTCCCCCCACGCACATGGCCGTCGACTGTGGTCGATGATTAAGCATAGGTTGTTTGGATCGAGGCTCTACACTCATTGCATGAAAGTAGCAGCCGGATGTGCCCAATGTGCTGTCTCGACGCCTCCCAGCGCGAAGAAGCACGGCCATCTGAGGCCTCATCCTATTCCGGAGCGTCTCTTCAACAGAGTCACCAGTGATTTTTTCTATCTCGGTGAGCTCGATGACGAAGAGTGCCATTGGACTAATAAAAAAGTCAATGGTGTGCTCTTATTCAGTGCCGTCATTCCGGCTACATTCAAGTGTTGCCTTGCAACATTGAGTCGATGACTGGCAAGGCTGCCGCCAAATGGTGCCCGCAGACCTGGATGGGAGGCTGGGACGTCCAATCCGAGGTGGTTACGGACTCAGGCAAAGAGTACACCTCCGAATGGTGGAGAGAATTGTATGCTCGCCTTGGAATCCACCACCTCAGGTGTGAAATCCACTCGCATCGAGCGCTGCCTGGCGAAAGAGCCGGCCGCTCTGTTATAAATATGCTTCGTAAGGAGCTCGCGAGTGAGAAGGATTTCCACTGGCTTGAAGTTCTCTTCGCATTGCTTCGCCGTTACCACAACACGCCTTTGTACCATGGCCTTTCTCCAAATGAAATTGTCTTTGGACGAAAGAAGTGTTGGTGGAACATGCCGTTGAATAATCCTCGCCCCTGTAAGGATGCTTCGCTGTTTTTGGACGAAGTCCAACGAGCAGATAAATCTGTGTCGAAATTAATCGAGAAGCATCAAGCTGACTGGCTTTGGGTTCAAAATCAAGGTCGAAAAAACCCCCACAATTTTGAGGTCGATGATCGAGTTTGGCTTCGAAAATCCGAAACCACCCTGGACGGAGATGACAAGCTTCTTCCCTTGTGGGAGGGGCCATTTGCTGTTACAGCACGTCTTGGTGAGAACAGGTGGAGGATTCGTGTGGATGTCAGCAGGGAAATTGACGTTTCGGGCGATCGCCTTAAGAGAGAGATCCCCTCCCCCAAGGATCGGGTTAAACCCCTTTTTTGGACTGCAAAACACTTGTCCGATCGGGTAATCGAAGGGGGAAAGTACGAACTCAGGAGGATTGTTGAAGCAAGACGTGACGCCAAGGGCGAATGGGAATTTCTGTGTGAGTGGGGGGGCTTTGATTCCAGTCACAACAACTGGGAACCAGCCCAATCTTTTGTCCATGGATACACCAAGGGGTTCATCGACTTCCTCAAGAAGCACCCCGAAATTGGTGTACTCCTGACAGATTGTTTGTCGAAACCAGACAGACAAGTGGAGAGCGACGGAAAACGACCTGTGGTGAATCGAGATCCAGCCTTTTACGGCCCTCAGCAGCCACATTCCAGGGCTGATCCGTCGATCCCCCCTCCTGCGGTCAGGCCAGCCCAGGAGCCAAATGAGGACCAAACTTCAAGTTCGGCCGCTGATCTGCAGCGCCCAAGCCGTACGAGGGCCAGGCCAGACAGGTTGGTGGTCACATGCATTCGTGCTTGGCCGAATTGAGGAAGCCATCCTACCACATTCTGCTCAATCCACTGTTCATTCTTTCTGTTTAAGTCATGATGTGGAGAACTGCGAATGTTTGATAATTTGACGTCAATCAACTTTTCTTTGGTCTCCGTTCGGCAGACAAGGCGTAGATACGCTGACGGAGTGTGCTGCCGTGTTCAGAAAAAACCAAACTCAGGCTTAATTCAGGCAGATTCGGGGTAATCTTGTCTCTGTTGGTCTGTGCATCTTTGGAATTTGGCTACTCGTGCAGATGGAAGCAACTGTACATAATCAAAACGCTGCGCAGCGACATTCACCCCTACAGGCAACCCCTGTAGTACTGGCTGCCCTAGAGGCGACGCCAGGAACTCAGATCGTACCTTCATTTGCTGTGATGCTAACGCCAAAGTCCAGATTCAGATCCAGGATTCTCAAATTTACCTTGAATTTCTCAGGTTTGTCCATCATTCTGCCACTGTTGTACGAAACCCAGACGTCAATTGTTCAGACAATCTTCATCTAGGAGCTCTAGGGACTTCTAACAGCAACCTCTGAAGTCCGTAAGCTTCGTTGTATTTTTGGCACACGCCAATGTGAGCTCAATTCGACCAGAAACCGTCGAGAATGGTGAATCCAAGTGTCTTGTGGGACTCCATTGAAAGATTGGCCTTGTCCAAGTCGATTGACACCACCGCCACTGTAAATTCGGTGTCTCTCAGTTATATACTGTCAGTAAAGCGCCTTCAGCGAACCTTCGGCGCGTTACATGCCAAGGATCCAGGGCCAGCATGTCCCATCATGATGCATCATCACATGATCCACATTTTGATAGAATCTGTTAGATGCTCGCGAACCAACGTGCCGGAAAGCACAATTGAGCTGAATAAACGACAATATATATTAACTTTAGCCTAAACGAAAGTGTTGGTAGTTTCAGTTGTACACATTCCGTTTCATTTCACCTTCATCTCAGGGAATTTACTCATGTTAGGACAATTTAGATTGATTTCCTTGTCATCTCCCATCATTCCTCGAAGATCTGTTTAGATCTAAGTGAACAGAAGAACATCTCTACCTTCGGTGGTTCACTTAGGGTCTGTAAACTACATGTGTATTTGTTTAACCTCTCTGTGATTGCTTAATCCCCTCAATCTCTGCTCAAATTCATTCTCGTTTTTGCTGAATCTTGTGATCATCCACCAGATGCGCCAAATCTGAGCCACATGCTGTACTTTTCAGAACGAGAAAAGCGGGATAACACGATGTAGAGTTCGGCGAGGACACCGTAGCGTGCCCGCGACAGCGAAACTGTGCCAGAGCGCTGAGATGTCACTCCAATTCTTGATCCCCCCACTCAATCCACCAATAATATACCTCATTCTCAACCAATGCATGGTTTGGTATCGATTCTCGATACGTTTACATGCTTTTTAGCCCGTGACCTAATGTTTTACTGCACGGAGGACTGTTCGTCACTTCTCATTCTGTCTTATTTCAGGTTCATCCACCCTGATTCAGTGCCAATTCAGCCCAATTCAGGTCAGATCAAGCAGATTTCGCCCCATCGAGGCTGCATTTCTATGTTTTTCTGGGACTTACCCGCACTACGTTCTTCGTTGACGTAGCGACACACCCCAGTGTGTTTTTGGAGGGGGAGTGTAAGTGCGGCTAGCCCCATCTGCTCAGATTTTCTGACATTCTGCCCATATTGGCTACATTTTGGTCATTTTCTTTGCTTCGGCGGAATTGCCGCCTCGCAGCTCAGTCACAGGATATTTCCTATATATTTCTGATATGCCGGATTTGATTCCGCGGTCCATTTCCCGTAAATCCGCCGCGTTCCGCTATTTTAGCTGGAATCGCCATTTGCCGCTGACGCGCGCTCGCGGGCCAGATCGGCCGACAATTTTACATAAATGGATTATTTAAATTCATTCGGACAGTTTTGGACACTCAGATGTATTTAGAATAATTCCCCTCAATTTTCTTCATAGACTGGGATTTTCTGCCGGACCACAATCAGCATGGACCTTGCTTCTGTTGTCGCTGCTCTCGCCTCCGTTGGTGTCCGAGTGTCCGGTTCTACACCCAATAACAACATCCAGGGAGACTCCTCGCGTGCCTGCCCCACTGGTCTTGCCGGCCCCGAGCCCTCCGGCACCCACAACGACCCAGGGCAGCACTATCATTGTGGGATCTGGTTGCTATTCAGGGTCGAAGGAGGATTGTATTTTCTATATTTTTGGATTTTGGACCCTGGAATTTGAGGAATGCAATCGTTGATCCGGAGTAAATCAGCAGGGGTAACAGGCGGAAGGGGCACAGCGGGGGCCGGTCCTGGTAGGGACCTTCTTTAGATGTTTTCCAACTATCTTTTCATAAATCTGTAGTTTTTGTGAGTTTCTTTGTTGATACACTATCTCCTTCAACTGCAGCCCTTCATGTTGTGGATTTGATCCTGTGGTCCCTTGCTTGCACTGTGGGTACTTGGAGTTCTGGTTGATTTCATCAAAATATTTCTATTTGGAAAGCCTGAGCTACACCAAGATGCAGCAGGAGCAAGCAGAGGCACAAGCAAAACAGTATCATCAAAGCAATCAACAGTGAAAGCCTGTTTTAACCTTCTCTGAACTGTGGAGATGTTTGTCCCATTCAGTGCAAAAACTATGCCGATCACAAGCACCAGATCAAAGACTGGTGATGTGAGGGCTGGACCGTCATCCACAAGTGGTGTACCTCGTGATACTGGTCCTCTAGGAGAACATGCAAAGCGAAGAGGGGCAGAAGAAAATACAGAAATGAATATAAAATGAGTCCGTCCCAGCGAAGAGGTGCCTGGCTGAACGCAGGCAAACATCAACTGCCTTGAGGACAAAGACGCCGTGGCAGCCGCCTTAGCTGCCGTGGTGTCCTCACTGCACCGGTAGGAAACCACGCCCATTCCAGGGTTCAGATAACTGACCGAAGTGGCCAATGCGAAGGTCAAAGCCTGGAGAAGAGCCGCAATGAAAAGAAAAGGGAAAGATACAGTTTTGGGGCCGATGTTCAGAGCTACTTGGAGCGATAAGACGTTCGAGATACCTTACCGTGAATTGAATGCGTTGGCGTCGGCCCATTCTTCAGAGTGGGAACCTGACGGGGTGTCGAAACAACGTGCGCCGTCGAAGGAACCGAAGGAGCCTGAGTGCCTAGAGCAAGAGCTCTCTCCAAGAGGGGTGCCTCCGGAACCCTCGTGCGTGGAAAGGAATTTGCCCCCATGCATGGCAGCCCCTAAGTTGGGTGTTGATGAGACCATGGAGCAGCCTTCCCGGGTCCTGGGCGCACTTGATGAAGATGCTGACCTTACTGCCCTGTCAGCAGCACTCAAGGCAAAACTGGGGCTCTCCGATTTAAGGAAGCCCCGGCCTACCATGTCCCCTGGTGTGCAACTTTTGCACAGGGATGTGTAAAGCGGCAGAGGTATCCGCAGCTCTCCTATGGACACCTGTCTCAGCCCATTCCACCCCCGTGTCAGGAGTGTGCCTGTCTGTAGTGTACGTGACACCACAGAGGCCGAGATGAAGAGCTATGGCCTGGCTGCACTAGCGCCATGGGCCACGGCACACCCCTCATGCCCTTCAGGTAGAACAGTTGACCCAGGTGTACCACGTAGGGGAGCGAAGGCCATCACAGCAGCGAACCTTTAGATCGAACTCCCAGAGTATGATTCCAAAAACCTGCCCGAATGGGCTGAAGAGTTCTCTGAATTTTTACTCCTCACAGGTCAGCAACATGCTGTCGTCAGGACTAAATGCACACTTATCAAGAAGTCGTGCAAAAGGAAATTTCTCCTACGGCAAGTGGGGGACCGCCATCAGGAAGAGCTTTCACTGTGCGACTTCCTGAAGAGACGGGAACAGATGTACCCATTCTATGAGACGGACCTGAGTGTCCGCACTGATATTGAAGAGTTGCCTTCAGTCCCCGAATTCCCTAGAGCTGCCCGTATCTCAGAATCTGTTGCGCAGCTGGAAGAGCTCATGGAACGCATGAACCCCACGTCCTAAGGGCCTACAGAGCCTCACGTATGGCTCGTAGGGGGGATTAATCCGTAGACTTGGGAGTTCTGCTCGGAGACGTCCGAGAGGAAAGCTCGCACGCACTCCTATGATGATCTGGTCGATCTGTTGATGGAGTTGGCCATAGGGAGGGAGAATGACTCCCACATGGACAAGTACCCGCGCAAACATCTGTGAAGGGAGACCCCTGCCGAGGGGAGTCCTTGAGGGAGGTCGCCTCGAAAGCACTCTAACCCTGGGAAGGGCCGTGGAGGGCAGTTGAAACATATGAAGGAGAGCACCCCCTCTAATGGTAAAGGGGCCGCTAATCTTTTCTAGTGTTGTCCTACGAACGATAAGGGTGGACCCTGCCACGTGCCCGACTGTGATGGGCCGGGTGCTTGCATGCTCCAACTCTAGCGCAAGCAGAAAACTAAAGATGGTCAGGGGGTGAAGCGGCAAGACCATTTCCGCTGCACGATAACGTGCGGATATTGCGGCCAACATCGGCATTATGAAGATGAATGCCACTTAAAACGCCGCGACTCCGAGAAACTCAAGAAAGCAGAAGAGGAGCAGCGTAAGAACGCCGGTAAGGGTAAACCCGAGGGGGGAGGCCACAATCCCGGGAGATCCCCCGGTGAAAGTAACCCTGGTGAAGGATGAAGTTCCTCAGCCCCCCCCCACACCTAAGGGTGAGCAGCCGGGTAAAAAGCAGACTGTCCCCTCCGGCCCGAGCGCCGGCGGCGCTGACAAGAACGAGAACGGCAAAAAGCGCAAGCTCAACTGACACTTCAAGTGCCTGCAGGCTGCTCGGGTGGATGTGACGTTCCTTCAAGAGGGACAAGGGTTTGGCTCTGAGGATGAGAACTTTGGTTTTCTGGATCACCGTTAAAATAGGTGATCAGGTTTACAAGGCGGTCTTGGACACAGGCGCCACGGTTTCCATCGTGGTGAGCAGATTGCTACAAGAAATCAAAACCGTGCCCATAAGGGTAGGGGATGAGAGAGCCCTCGATTCGCTGGGGGGCATATATGTGACCATATGTCTGGGCTATGAGTAGGTGACCCAGCACTGCAAGGTGCTTGACACCGACGCCTTTGGCATTCTCATTGGCACAGATTTCCTGCGCCGTAACCCCCAGGTGAAACTGTTGTCTTTGCAACGTCCCTATGCCCTACACTTCGACTTCGGCAGTGGCCTTTTCTCTGTCCCTCTCGAGCAGTTAGGATGAAAAGGATCCGGTCTGCGCTACGTGAACGGGTCTTATCGAACCGAAAACTATCACTTGATGCCCGCCGTCTTGGAACACGGACTGGCCGCCCTACAGGTAGACCTGAATGAACTTCAGGTGGAAGTGTTCGCGAGTAAGGAGCAGCATATGATGCAGCTCTATTGTTCGCGATATCTCAATAACACCTATCACTTGTACTGGAGATCGATGGAGTGGTGCTATGCTAGGTCTGCCCATTATGGAGAGCGCCAGCCGGAGGGCTTTGCCCTTTTCCTGGAGCGATACCCATTGCCCGGTGCAATTAGCCTGTGTGACCTGCGGCAGCAGCTGCCCAGCAAGCTGTATCTGTGTTTGTGGGGAGAGGGAGACCAGGAGCCATGGGTCTCTTACCCAACCGGGTTTGATGCACAGGTTAAGTCTTGGTCTTGAGCCACTTCCTCTCATCTCCATCTCTGGGAGAGCAGCCGTCCGGGGCCAAGGGGACCTCCACTTCGCGGCGTCAGACACTCCCCTCAGGTCCCAACGAGCCGAGCAGCGCTCGTATCACAGAAGCGAGCGCACGATTTCCCAGCACTGTGGTGTGTGTAAAATATAACACATCCTATTGCTGTTCCCTAACCCCCCATTCTCCCAACTCTCTAGGGTGGTGAAGAGAATTGCCCTTGAATGAGCGAGAGTGGTGCTGTGCACCCCCGATTCGGGTACCACAGTGGAACACCCCTATTGGAGGCGCTTGGTGGACCGTATGACAGTGGGAAGAACTGAGCTCCCCGACGGCCCGATCTATGTTCCTGAGGACTCTCCGGAGACCATGCCCGCCCCTGAATGGGGCATTCTACGGTCCATCGTAGATGGCTCTCTGAACCCCGTACCGGGGAGGAACCTTGACCAGGTAGTACTCAAGGTGGTGATGGCCGAAAACCGAGGCCTTACCCTCCTAGATCTTAAGAAAAGATCCCAGTAGTCTTTGGTCACCACTACGAGTGGTGAGTGCTTCGATGAGCAGGGAACTTCAGCAGTCTCTACTCCTTTGGCAGATGCTGACGACCACCTAAGTGAGATCGCCAGTGCTATACCACTGATGGACCCGGAGGTGCTTCCACTGAATCACAGCGCCTTCCTAGCGCAGCTGCTAAGGTACAGGGCCCAGTTGGACACCCACTGTCGCGTCGCAAAATCACGAGGCAACGAATACTATTATCAAATGACGATTTGTAATCAAAGAAACATTGTTTGGAACATTACAAAAATAATCCAGATCCATCTGGGGATCCCGTAAATCGCCAGAAAAGATCGCGCCCAACTGCGTAAAACAGCCCCCCAAATTTGCGTAAGTCCTAATGTCACCACGTAAAAGGCAAATGAATACTGCGTGGAATTTCTGATTTCAAGAACAATTTCACTTTCGTTTTTTGTTTTTAGAGTATGTGACTCAGATCTCGTATCGGCAGAACTGCAGCTCGCTGCCAAATCAAGAACGCCTGTGAAACGCTCTCAAAAGGGCATTCTGAGGCCAGTTAGAGAGGCGCACGCAAGTGAAAAAGCGCCAACAGAATGAAACATGAGCCTTATGCATCCTATCCTCTGCGACAGCACACCTCAAACCTCGAAGAGGCTGTCGCTTGGGTTGCCGCTGGGCAGGCATCATTGAGGCAAGCCAGGAAGCTGTTCACGGTGGTGAAGAAGACTATCAAGAAGAACCTGCTCCGCTTCATGAACACTGAGCCTGTGCTGATGACACGACCTGGGCCGCCGCCCAGAGTTCAAGACAAGCACATGAGAAAGTGGTTGGAGCAGCAGCTGCTGATTTCACTCACTCCGTACAAGGTGTACACTGTGGACGAGGCACGCAGACATGCAGCAGAGCACAGGTTCGAGCTGGGGTCCGGCAACAAGTGGTGGCGCCTGTTGAAAGCACGCAACACGGACGTGGTCAGCATGACACCAAGGTTGGTGGAGAATCAGCGTGGTGACAGTCGCTTGGACAAAGAACAGTGGCGAGACTTCTTTGCTCAAGCCTCCAAGGCCCTTGCACACGTAGACTACGACGGCCGGTACATCGTGAACAAGGACGAGACTGCCTTCGATCAGAAGTCCATCGCCAGAGCAGCGGCACGCAAGGTGTACAGCATCAGGGATCGAAGGTCCGTGTCGCGGCAGCGGGGCCATCAGCAGTAGGGTGTGACTGTGATGGCGGCGATGGTTGCCAGTGGAGAACCTCTACCGCCGACTCTGTTGTTTGACACCAAGACTGTCAAGGGGAGCCATCTAAGGTACTGCGACAGAAAGATTATCCTCAAAGGTACAGGAACCGGGTGGTCCAGCAGTGAGACTTTTGTTGAATGGGTGGAGCAGGTCCTGGTTCCGAGAACAAATCCGCTCTGTTACATAGTTTAAAAAAAGAATCTGCTCTCTAATCTCCATCACAAGATCGTGCTGTTCTTGGATGGCTCAAGGACACATCTTGGAGTGAGAGGCTTGACAGTGTGCAAGGAGGCCGGTGTATCCGTTGTCCTCTTCCCGAGTCGAGCTACAGACATAGTCCAACCTCTTGACCGTGCACTACTTCGTGGTGTCAAATGCCGGTACGGGCAGCTGAAGGAGAACTTCATCAAGAGCAACCTTCGGAGGAGCCTAGGTATGGCCTGATTTGTTTCCTTTGTTGAGCAGGCGTGGTATCAAAGATGCACCGGTGAGGACGTCCGTACAGCGCTTCACCTTACGGGCCTTGTACCACACAGTGCTGAGACCTTCGGACGCCACGCCTCTGTGGAACCTCTCTGCCCGAAGCAGGACGAGGAAGATGCCAAGTCCTTGGAGGTTCTTGCGCAGATTGCTTTACCTATTGTACCTGCAGGTGACAACTGTGCCGCATCTCAACACTCTTCCGCATCTCGAGACTCCCCAGTTAGCACCAGAGAAATGGGATCCCAAGCAACCGCACGGTCCATCACCATGGAGACAAAGGATGATGCGACCACATTACGCTATGCCGTTTGGGTCACCAACACCAGTTTCCTATGGCCGCGCAGGCTGCGCAGCATGAAGGTGATCAGCAGGAGGAAGCCAAGGCGCACCGCAAAGCGCTTAAGCAGGCAAGGCACAGAGGCAGACAGGCTCAGGCACAGGAAACAGAGGCTGTTGCACAACGGGCACGCACATCCGCCGAAGCATCTGCTGCACCGCACACCAATAACAGGTTGAGACGTGCCCGCAAGAACGCCCTCACCAGTGGGGCACTAAATGAAAAGGGTACCCGCCAGTGTGAAGAACACTCTGAGCGTGCTGCAAATTGTCAAATGATGAACAGCGACAAATCCAGCGACTACGAAGCCAATGCCTCCGCATATGCGTGCTACGTGTCGCATGACGATGGTTCGTCCATGGACATGAACTGAGACTAAAACCGTGCATCTAATGTCCTCTCCATTCTCTCATGCCACTGTGCCATCTATGGCATGGCTATTAGAATGTATTTCTTTTTTACATGGCATATATAGTACATATGTCATGGGGTATACTGGCAGACATAGAATGATTTTGCTTTTAGGCGCGGTCATCAACAATGAAGAGCCATACAATTTCACCCAGGTACACGTTTATGTTCATAAGTTCTCTCATTGCTTTGAGTACCTTTACAACAGGTGTATCGGAGCATTCAGAAACTGTCAACATGTTGCTCTGTGCAAGTGTGCTAGGCGGACATTGCACTGATTGCAGAACAGATGATTGCCACCTTTTGCAAAAGAAACAAAAACACTCCACCCTTTGAATACTAAAACATTGCATGGTTTTGCAAAACAGAAGACTGCAACCTTTTGCAAGAAAAAGAATTGCACGGTTTTAAAAAAATAAAACATTGCATGGTTTTAAAAAACAGAAGACTGGAACCATTTGCAAGAAGAGAAACATTGCACCGTTTTGAAAAAAACAAACATTGCATGGTTTGACAAAACATAACACTGCATCCGTTTGCAAGAAGAAAATTACACGGTTTTCAAAACAAACGGGTCACACATGCTTTTTGAAAGGTTTTTTAGGGTATGCCCTATTTTTCCCCAGGGGGTGTCCTATTCATCCCCACCTTGCCCCAATGGTCCCCAGGGTGGGGCTGCACTGGCCACTGGGGATGAACTCGCCCCTTTACCTTCATGAAGGAGGTGATTCTCGATGAGTCCACCCCTGGTCGGTCTCATGACCGCGCTGCCTTCTCAATGCAGGCCACAGATGGCCCGACAGGTCAGGTATTGACTTCAATACCTGGCGCTAAACCCTAACCCAGTAACATGCCCGTCTCTTGGTACGATGTACAGAATCTCGAGCGGGTTCTGTGGGCTAGGGCTAAGGGTAGCGAGCGACAGACCCGCCTGGACCTCCTGAAGAGGACCTGGAAAAGGTCTATATGGTCCGAGGAGGATGATAAAGAAATTACTCTCCCCGATCCTGAGGTACCCATGGTATACACCCAGCACAATGTAGCGCAGGGTTGCCAGGACTGGGAGGATGAGCTGCCCCCTGGAACTATTGGGCGCATGAAGAAACAGGAAAAAGGAAAGAGCAACCGCCATGCTGAGGAGGATTGTTTTGAGAAGCTGGAGACCATGAACCTTCACCCTTGTCTCAGTAAGCTCATCCAGAAATACCATGAGGTTTTTGAAGCGTTGCCTCCACCCCTATCTTGCAGAAAGCTGCATCAAGCTGCATCAAACTGAAACCGGAGTCTGAAGAGTGTGTGGTGAGACGGCGCCCATACCCCGCTTCAGAAGACCAAATGGACGAGATCAAACGCCAGATCCAAGAATGTATAGATGCGGGCCTCGTGGAGGGGTATAAACACGGGGCCTATCCCTGGCATTGTAGCCCTTGTTTGGTAGTGGCTAAACCTGGTTCCACCGCTATGCGCTTGGTCGCCGACTGTGGTGAGGTCAACAAAAAGACCCAAAACAACTCAAGGAGTATCCCCAACATGAAAAAGACCCTAGAGGGAATCGCCAAGTGTCGATTCAAGACCAAGATGGACAAGCGCAGTGGATTCTGGAACGTAGACCTAACCCGAGCAGCCCAGGAACTGCTTGCCTTTGTAACCCCTAAGGGATGTGTCTTCCGCTGGAAGGTCATGCCCTTGGGTGTCGCGATTTCCCGAGCACCTCTTTCGGGAGCTGATGAAGAAAATCCTATATATCCTGAGACGCAGACCCCTTGTTCAAGAACTGATTTTTTGCGCGGCTGAGATGGAGGCACACATCCATGACGTGAGCCTGAGTATTCATACCCAGGAGCATCAGATCCTCCTCCTACAAGATGTTTTCACTGTATGTCAAGAACACCATCTCCGCATCAAACTCAAGAAATGTGAATTGATGCGTGAGGAGATGGAGTATCTAAGTTTCGACCTTGGGCATGGCCCGTGGAAACCAGGCGCATCTAAGATGCAACCCGTGCAGGACATGCAGATTGGTGATGACCCTAGGAAGGGTCTTCACGACGTTCGGATTTTTATTGGCGCCTGCAACTTTTACCCGCACCATATACAAAATTTTACATATTCATCAGCCCTCCTGACTGACCTTATAAAAAAGACCAACCCTTGGCTGTGGACTGACAAGGACGAGGCCTCTTTCGAGGAGTTGAAGAAGGAAATTTCCTCTACCAGCTGCCTGGGGGTACCCTGCCCTAAGGGTGAGATAATACTCGTCACAGAAGCCTGTGAAGTACGGAAGAGTGGTCTGCTATACCAGTTTCAGGAGCTTAACCCCGCTGAGTTGTCTCGCGGCCAGTTTCACACCTCAGGTTTGAACTGCGATGGTACCCTGAAGCATGACCACCCTGCCAATGAATGGCGTCTGGTGCCCCTTGGGCAGTGGAATCGGAAATGGAATCAAGCACGATCCAACAACAGTACCTACGACCAAGAACTCCTGGGTGGGATGCTCGTGCTCTCTTCCCTGTCCCGCCTACTTGCCAGTAACCCTATTGTGTAGCTCTGTGACCAAGAACCTGTGAGAACGTTTCAGAAGGGTCCCCGTCCGGAAAAAGTGAAACTACAACGGTGGTGGACCTACCTCAGTCACCTCAGGTTGACGGTCCACCATATACAGGGTATTACAAGCAAAATGGCTGAGTATATACCTCGTAAGAACTATGATGCCCTCTCAGGTGAGAGCTCGGAGGCGCTGGCCAAAGATGCGTTGCAACGCATGGATGTCCAGCTCGACCTGTCTATGCGTACTGCAGGTGTACTGGAGGGTTGAAGTTTGAAAGACTACCAGTCGGAGTATCAATGTGTACTCGACTCAGTGATGGCCTAGAGGCACGCCTGATAGACAGTGACCGTTGGTATAAGGATAACGAGTATCTATAATATGAAGACCGTATAGTTTTGCCTGAGGCCTGACTCAATGGTTGCCTACAGTGGGCCCATCTCAGTTCAGGGCGCACAGGGTGCAACCGCGGTGCAGAATGTTTCATGGGGTGTTTATACTTCCTACTAAGCTGCGTCGGACTGCGCGCCCGTATGCAGTCTAGAGTGGACTTCTGCGGCTGTCACGCCAGCAAGCAGAGCAACTCACGTGACCGGGGACTGGTCTCCAGTCTGCCTATTCCCTACTGTGCTAACTTTCTGTTGTATGTGGATTTCATCCAGGGTCTGCCTAACTTTGCGGCTTATGACAGTTGTCTGGTTGTCACCTGTGGTCTGACCCTGTTTCACCCTGCTTTCCTGTGCAACAGAAAGATCACAGGGGAACAGACTGTAAAAACTTTGGTTGAACAATGGTTTAAGCACTATGGGGCACCTAAGGAGGTGCACTCCGACGAAGATGTACGCGTCCGGAGTGACAACGGTTGGTATAAGCGACTATTTCACGCCTTGAACGTCCATGTAACCACTACACTCACACTTCTAACCCTCTGTGCAAGAGACAGAACCGTGTGGTGGAGCAGAGCCTGAAGTTTCTGATGAAACAAGAAGTACTAAGGATTGGGTACGCTTGTTACCCTGGGGTGTCCTACTCATGACCGCTCAGGAGAGTTGCTCAACTGGCTATACCCCCCGGGAACCTTTAAACCCCCTTCCTTGAGGACAACAAGAGCCTCGTAGGGGATTGGCTGGAACACAGGCAGGTTCTGGCTAACCTAGCTAGAGGCAACCTGAAATACGGGCGAGAACGTGAGCTAACGACGTGTAACCGCACGAGACGTCCTGCCAGATTCAAGATGGGATACCTGGTGCTGGTATACCACTCGCGATAGCCCAGTTGGTCCCGCAACTATTTGCAGGACCCTTTCTTTGGGCCTTACCGCATCGTAAAGATAAATGGATCGAGCATCAATGTGAGGTGCAGTCCCCGCCTAGGTGGAGAGCTGCTGCGTGCACCTAAACAGCTGGGACATTACCATTCTCTTGACGAACTGTCCTGGGATAAGTGGTGTCTGTGTGACAGAGAGGTCGAGCGTATCGACCTGGAGAATGCTGCCAACCCTGTGGGGGCAGACGAACTCGAAGAAGTTACGGCCGATGAGATGGGAGTCGATGGCTACTACGTAGTTGGAGGTATTGCACGCCAGGAGTACAAACGGGGTTGGAAATTCTTTACCTTGTGGGATGGCAATGGGCTATCTGAGGCAACCTGGGAGCCTATGTCAGCCTTTATAAAGCCAGATAGGAGTATCACCTGCATGTTTCATTCCTACGTCGTTGAGAACAACCGGGGACAGCCACTAACTTCTGAGACCCTGTCCCAGAAAACCTAATCTCCTTGTGCCTATCTATTTATTGTTTCCAACCCAACTGAGGAGGTTGCAAGGTTCAGGAGGCGGTGGTACTTCCAAGACATCCCCTCCTTCCGTTGGGAGTCTCTTGTGAGCCACTCCTGCACAAGTATAGGCTCCCCCCAGAGGTACACTTCTCTCTCACTCAGGAGAGCAACACTGGGGATCATCAGAATACCACCAGGCCGCTTATCTTGTTTGCAGCTCAAAGGTCGGTGAGTCCTACTGCCCCAGCCTCCCAACATACATTAATCCGCAAAGTGTAAACCCAAGAACACGCCCACGCGCTGGACGAGGTACCCATGGGGTCCAATCAGTCCCTCCATATGACAAGGTTCCCCCCTCCATATGTCAAGACCAACTGAGGGTCACCTGAACACACAGGCCTACATGAACAAATTCCGTCCCCTTGGAACTCAGAGGTGAGGCCCTTTACTCACAACCCCCTCTGTTTCCGAACCTCCCAGAGGCGGTGGGCACTCATGTGCTGACAGCTAGGGCTACTCAGTGTGTGCCAGGACAGGTTCAGGACTCCGGCAGAGCTCCAGTTTTGGTGAGTGTACTAGCGCCCGCCCTCATTCGGGTTCGGTTCTCCAAACACCTGCACATCCGCTGCTTTTGGAGCCCCGCCCTTTGCTAGGGTCTGCCCTGCAGTCCCATAGCTGTGGCTACCAGCATGAGTGGGTGCTTTGTTGACCAGGTGTTGCATGGGATATGCCCTAATGTGATGACCTTTGGGGAGCCAGCGAGAAGCGGTGGCTTCCTAGACCAGAGGGGAATGGCAACCAAGGTGATGAAACACAAGGTGTGTCCACCCCCCTTGGGGACAAGCGTGTTCACAGTTAGGACCCCTAATTTGGTCAGACCCATGGGATTCTACCCGTCTTGGTGGTTTTACCATACCCCTAAATGTGCTAGGTATGTCTGTGTGTGTCTCACTTCTGTCCCCAGCGTGCCTGCCATCATCGGCCTTCATTGATGTCGGACAGAAACTCCTAGTGAGCTACAGGTACCATTCCCATGGCGCCCAATTTCTGTGCTGGCGCGTATCCTTTAGATGAACGGCAAAGGCCCTACCTACTAGAGAGGGAGGGGTGGCCAAGTGTGCTAAGGGCATACAAAACACACATTTTTCTAATGGCCAAAACTAACACACTCGCCTGTTCGCGAGGAAAAGCACGCGGAGCAGGAAACACCACTAGGCTACACTCACTACTGCCAGCACCAGCCTTGGAAGGTAGGTTGAGCACAACTGCACTCAGTCCCTACCAGGCCTGCTGAACCTACCTCCTACACGCACTACCGGCTGGCGGTGGCAAACAAGACTCGGGCCCTATTGGCCCTCCTGTGAAAGAGCAAGCAAACACAGCGCCACTAGGCTGCTCTGGCCTGACGGGGATGCCCTCGCACGTTTCCCTGACAGGGCTTGGCTGAAGGAGTGCACCTGTGTCTTGGGCGCACAGCGTGTAGTTAGCGTTGTGCATGGCCAAGTTGTTTGGAAGCCCCATGTGTGTGTGATTTGCGCCCTGTTTAGCTGGGTAAAAACAATTGCCGCAGTGCACCAATCACCATTCCCTGCTCCCACCTTAGAGATACACATGCAAGACAGTTTCGCACTGGAACCTAACAAGCCTCGCCGTATGGTACGGGTCTTCAACCTGAAAATAATTCACTATTGCCAAACTGCGCTATCAAGCAAGCAAGCTTTGAGGACTCCGCCCGTCCTCTTATATGAGATAGGGCGGAGCCCTGGGTAACCTAACAAGGGTTATACCGCGAGAGAAGCGCGTGGCCCACTCCCTTTAAAGCATTGTGAGCATGCATCATGCAGGTAAGGGAGGCTGACTCCAAAAGCCCACTCAAACCCATTCATCACAGACTAACTCAACAAGGAGGTGAGGTCCTCCTGGGCTTACTCACATTACTCACCATGCACTGTGTGAATGCCGAAGGACAACAAGCGCAAGAACGGATTCAAAAGCCCAAACAACCCTACAGCAATTTATAACAGCCCTAAGCGGTTACTGCATCGTGTGTATCATGCATTTCCTCCTTTGCGACGTGCAGGAGAGAGGGAGGAACGAATGGCAGCTGTACAGCGCAAAATGAAGCCTGGCGTTTGTAGTAACCCTACTTTAATGCTAGGCGAGAGCAGGCACGCACAAGCCCTTTCTTTTTCACCTGTGACGAGAAGGAGAGAGTGATGGGATGCACAGGGAAAGCGCCTTACCGTGTGAATGCTCAGACTGGGCACATGCATCGCGAGCACAGCGCTTACTCTAACTCTACGTGCGCGCTGTGTGCTCCATTTGTATGGCATACCTTTGATTCATTGTTTTACCTGTGCAGAGCAAGGATGGAGAGGACCCACACCCCCAGCGAACGCAGCAGTGACAACCCTAGCGTTTTGACGAAACGAACAACACGAAAACAATGCATACGTGTGTCATGAAAGTAACATACCTGAGAGGCGGGTTGTCCGCCTGCTCTGTTGTGTGGCAAGTGTTTGATTCGTTTTCCCTAAAGTTTATAACGTATTTGATGCAACTGTGCAAAAATTTGTTTTAACAGCTTTTATAAACACGGGTCACACCTTCTTATGCTGGAGCTGTTTGAGCTTCCTAGCCGCTTTTTGTGAATGCGGGTCAGTAGCGCTTGTCTATGACTGTAGGATTGAGACCAGAAGTGACGATTTCTGACGTCTTTTCGTCACGCTTTCAGCGATTTGACTTTTTGAACCGCTAACCTTTTCGCTAACCCACAGGATTCACACCCTCCTGGATAACATTTTTCTATTTTTTCCAGCTCCTGGAGTTTTGTGCACTCCATCAGGAGTATCGCTCCGCCCTTGCGCTTGGTGAGGACGTACAAAGCGCTGTTTGTACAGTGATGGCCATCCGCATTAGAGCGTTCGACCATACCCTAGTAGGTAACGATGTACAATCTAGGCAGGAGGTTCGGGGTTCAATCCCCTCTACCCCCAAAGGTTTTGGCCAATACGTTTTGCCGCACGCTGGCGACATTTGAGGAATGCCCCTTGGTAGGGACATCATTCACGACACATTACACTGTTTTTCAAGCATACCTACAGTGTGGTAAGCTTCTATGAACTGATGAGAGTGTCATTTGGTGGTTTGAGGCATTTTCTGAGGTAATTTCAGGGGAATTTGCACCTTTTTCCTGCGTCCTACTAGCTTGATCAACTAGTACTCCAGAGGGGAGTAAGAAACAGTCACTACCATTGATGCATCTGGGACCTTGCCCTCATATGCAGGTTCATTTTAATAGGTAAAAGTATCTCTCTGGAGGCCAACAAAGCTCCAGGAGATCGCTGACACTCCGGTGCAGGTGCCAGCTAGTGTATAGTAACAGGAAGTAGCTGCAGCTTGGGCTGGACATAGCTATTTGAGTGAGGTTTTCAAGGCTTTTGTAGTTTCCAATGTATTTGAAGGTTCATGGAACCTTTGAAGTGATTAGAATCTACGATGTGGCAGCGGGCGCCAGTCGCCGCCGTCATTTTAGGACATTTTGTTCTTGATGAAAAACGTTGTGAATGTCTAGAAAAGCTACTGAAAAGCTGTTTTTATATCAATTTTCAACGAATTATGGTGTATTTTTACTGTATTTACTGGCCTTTTTTTTATACAAATGCACTATGTTGACAATTTTATCCTGACGGCTTGCACCGACGGCCGCTCCCTCCCCTATGGGGGACATTAAGTATATGTCTCTACGCTTTCAAGAAAAATATCATATGGCGCCAGATTGCCCTAAGGCCCCTAGGCTGGCGCATCGGAGGAAACCAATGTTTCAAGTTTCAACCTTGTTTGTAACAGGTTTTTGAATTTGATTGACTTGTTCCACCTTGTTGTGACCAAGAACTGACTTAGACTTGTTGACCATAGGACACTTCTTGTCGACGACACTTGTCGACGACCTGAATCTCAGGTCACAAGGCCTGTGGTGCCCTGTTTTGGTGTGATTTCTCCTAAAATTCTAAGCTTAGGACATGCTTTGGTACCTAGGTATGTGTACATGTCTGTTGGCCTAAGTTATTGTCTTGTTGCCCCTCTCCTCCTTCTTTAGGACCCCAGATTGTGTCATGGGGCGAGCAAAGCTCCTAGAACAATTTGTCAAAGCTCGGTATTACGGGTTCTCTTGTGGATGCTTGCCATCTCAATGACTCCAAAAAAGAGTATGAAAATGGGTTTGAAAGACAATTTTTGATGACCAAAATGGAGTCCAAAAACAAGCTCTTCACCCACATAGAGGGGCAAAGTGGACAGCCAAGAGTCAAGGGCGTACCAATACGCGTCGAAATTGTTCTAGAGTCAATGCAGCTCTGAAGGAGCACTTGGAGTTCTTTTCCGTTCTTCAAGGTATGTGGACCTTTGGCACAAGCCATTAGAAGGAGCCAATCCAAAGAGCTCAAGTCCTTCACCAAGCCCAAGATTGGACTGCAGATCAACCAGTCGCGGGCTGGCGTGGCCGGGAAAGGCCTGGAGCGACATTACAACCAGGTATGTCCTCCACAAACTCCACCTCCTCCTCAAGTATTTGGACTGAGGAGCATCATCAAGAACATTGAGAAAATTATCCTGACCAAGAAAACGAGGCGTGGTGGGGCTCGTACTCTGGATCAGAAGCGGCGGAGATCGCCGAATATTTTGCGACAAGTTCGTCAGCGACGACAAAACTCGGCAGCAGCGGCTAGCCTGGGCCAGAAACCAGGCCAATGAAATGGTGGGATCCTGCCCCCAATGAGTTTCAACAAGCAATTGGGTTTTATGAAGCTCAACAACAAGGGCACCAAGAATGTGACATCTGGGACAGCTCGAGCGAAGGTAGCTGTCAAAAACAGACGACGTCGTGTCCAGAAGACTGTCGTAGACTCACAGCCAAGGAGAATGGATAAGTTTGACAAGGAGATGAAGGAGTTCTTCAAGAATTATAAGAGCCCCATTGGCTCTGAGAGTGGCTAACCCTCTCTAATCTTATTTGTCTAATTTTTCCAAGCCCTTTGCCAATCCTGCCAGTCCTGCCATGGTCCCAGTGATATCTATTCAGGAGTATATGTTGTAAATACTTCTGTTTGCTGCGATTCTTGCCATTGTTTGTTTGTACTTTACTTATTTTCAAGGTTGTTTGAACCACACATTTTACTTACACCAAAGTGTGTTATACTTGCTGCTTTTGCTTATGTCTTCTTGCCAAGGAATTCTCTTTTTCAGGATGGGTGTTTTTTGAAACACTGCAGCAGGAAAAGCAAATACAGCAAAGCATGAGTTACTTTTACCACTTGGAGGTTTCTCTAAATAAAGCTCATAGAAACCTTTTAAGGCGGGGGGTGATGCATATGGGACCTTGCCCTCATATGCAGGTTCATTTTAATAGGTAAAAACTATCTGTCTGGAAGCCAGGAAACCTCCAAGAGATTGTTGGCACCCCAGTGCAGATGCCAGCTAGTGTATAGCTTGGGCTGGACATAGCTATTTTAGTGGGTTTTTTAAGGTTTTTGTAGTTTCCAGTGTATTTGAAGGTTCATTGAGCCTTGAAGGTAATTAGAATCTACGGCGCGGCAGCGGGCGCCACTCTTCGCCGTCCGTTTTACGACATTATTTTCTTGATGATAAATGTCGTGATTGTCCAGAGAAGCTACAAAACAGCTGTTTTTATATCAATTTTGATGAATTATGGTGGATTTTTAGTGTATATCATGGCCTTTTCCATAAGAATGCACTATGTTGACAATTTTATCCTGACGGCTTGCACCGACGGCCGCTCCCTCCCCTATGGGGGATATTAAGTATTTATATGTAGGTTTTCAAGAGAAATATCATATGGCGCCAGATTGCTCTAAGGCCCCTAGGTTGGCGCATCGGAGGAGACCCATGTTTCAACTTTCAACCTTGATTTTAACATGCTTTTCAATTTGTTTGGTTTGTTTGACCTTGTTATGACCCAGAACTCACTTAGACTTGTTGACCATAGGACAGTTCCTGTCGACGACACTCGTCCACGACCTGAATCTCAGGTCACAAGGCCTGTGGTGCCCTGATTTAGTGTGATTTCCCCTAAAAGTCTAACGTTAGGACATGGTTTGGTATTTAGGTATGTCCACATGTCTATTAACGTAAGTCATTGTCTCTCCCCCTCTCCTCCTTCTTTGGGACACGAGATTGTGTCATGGGCCGAGCAAAGCTCCTAGAACAATTTGTCAAAGCCTGGTATTACGGGTTCTCTTGTGGATGCTTGCCATCTCAATGACTCCAAAACAGAGCATAAAAATGGGTTTGAAAAACAATTTTTGATGAGCAAAATGGAGTCCAAAAACAAGCTCTTCACCCACATAGAGAGGCAAAGTGGACAGCCAAGATCCAGGGGCGTAAAGATATGCGTCACCATGTCTTTCTTGGGGTACTTGATCCAGGCCAAGCCCCCCCTAATCCTTAAGAAGTAATGAAGACTAACATTTAATCTTTTTTATCACTCTTTTTGAGGCTTCAAGTACATTTTTCAAAGTAACCGGGGTTATAACCCTAGCCCTCCATGAAGTTCACCCCTAGCACTCAAGTGAGCGGGGGTGTCTTCCTTCATGGACGTTATACGTAAATAAAATAGGCATTTCATGCCTTGGGCCTTGCAGATTAAGCCTAGTGGTCTCCCATATTCAATTGTTTTGCCTACTTATTGTGGGTCTAGTTTTTAACTGATTGTGAATGCAGTTGCTTAGCCATGCTGGCCAAGCCATATCCTGTGTCTGGCCTAACCTGCTTGCCCCAGATTCCTAACCAACTCCATTGCATGTCAAAAGGTGCACATGAAGTGCTTGGGACTATCTTGGTGCCCGACTTGTGTCAGTTTTCTTTATAAAATCATTTGTTTTGTGCATATTTGACTGCATTGTCTTTGCGCAGCCCCTCTTTGTTACGCATGTTTTGATTTGGAAGGATTTATCCTGATTTCATTTTGATCCGGTGCTCGGGCTTGCTCTACTTTATCTCCTTGTGGACTTTATTTTGCATTGGGGAAAATCAGCAAGGTTTTCTTTGACAAATACAAGGAACAAGCACAAGTGTCGGCAAACCAGAAACCTTTTCTCACACTCTTGAAAGAACAATCAGAAGGAAGAGAACTGCTGTACCACTCGAACTCCGGCTTTGTGTCTAGCATCTTCCCCTCTAAAAGGTGTCATTCTGTGCAACTTTTTGAGAACGGTTACCGAAGACTGCAATCTCACAAAAACCTGACAAGAACCCAACACAACAACTACAAAGCCCGACCCCACACCACTGGTGATCCCTTGTTTAGGGAGAAAGACAGGGTTGCAAGGTAGGAACGGCAGGCATTTGCTGTTCAGCTGCCAGTTTACGAAAGTGATCATTGATTCCCGCAGAGGATTTCACAGGCCCCAAAAAGCGTGAGCAAGGCATCGCAAAGGCCAGAACACCAGGAAATTGGGACTTTATTACAATAACCGGTAATTGGAGGTTAGTTCAGTTTTCAAAGACGTGATCGGCGGTGTAACGTTACTACCGGTCACCTGCACAACTGGTTGCAAACCTTAGACTAGGAGCGCGCGAGGCGAAGTGGAGCGACAGCGAACGAGCGGGCGCATTAGTCAGGAAGGGGGCGCCACATGGAGAACAGGCAGGCAGCGCAACAGTATAGCAGGGAAGGTTTCAAAGTTCATCCCAGGTTCGTGATGCCATGTCGCGCGCGGAAGCTTAGCAGCCAAGTAGGTAAGAAACAAGGGATCTTGTTTCACTCGCTTGCCGGAACTCTTGAAGAACAGTTTCAGCTAGTCGCTGCACATTAAGACCAACAAGAGCGGCTGTTGTCCGTCAAAATTCGATGCTGGTGTGTTGCACTGCACCAAACCGCGTCGCACGCCTCTGGACATACCCTCAGGGTTCTGCTTTCCACTCCAAGGCCTTGCTCTATCAAAGTGTTCATGTACTTCACCATACCGGCCTCCTCAATTGCCGTCAGTGTTTATGGTCGGCCTTGTCCGCGCAGAGGCTGATGCTCTTTTGCTTTCTGCAGCTGGCCTCCCCACACTCTTTGCTTCGGTGGTGTGTCTTTGCTGTGCTTCAAGCGCAAATGATTTTACCCGGCCGTTTTCACAAGCTGAACGGCCGCTGTTTTCTCCTCAGAGGACCAGTTCCTCCAGTTCCACTCACCTTGTTGTCTCAACTTCCTTGGAACAGGTGGTGCTACCTCCTCTATGAGACGCTTTGCTGCTTTCTACAGCCGTTCCTCTAGTATGCAGCACCCATTGGGAGCATCTGCATAAAACAAGGGAAACTTTTCTCAAAGTAACAAAAGGTCAGAGAAAACAACAAGAATAACACGATTCAAAGCCACGCAAGCACCAGAAGGCAATTCGAAAGCAATTCAGCCAAAGTTGACATCCGCTTGACTCTTGGCCCCCGGTAATGTCGGCATAGGGGTATTTTGGCTGGAAAAAGGGTCTGAAACTTTGGTGGTTGGGATTAAAGTGTTTTGAAATTGTTGCCTCCCTTGCACAGAACTCCTAGATTCCCATCAAGCAACTCGATGTGATTGCACATCATTGTAATAGTACTTTGTTCCAGGGTCGCGAATTCCAATGCAAAGCAACACCCCATACTTTGACCCTATGCGGTGCACTACCAGGTGCCAAAAAGACGCCGAAAAGAATGACCGGAGGGTTTGAGAGTGTTTGGGTGACAATCTACAAAATGTTGCAATGCTTGTTGTCGCTCCCTCACCCCAACACGACGCTGGAGAAGTTATTTGTTTTTCTATGTGAACACTTTTTTTTACCTCTACTTGATAAAAGAAAGTATCCAAAAAATGCAAAACAAGTAAAACTTAATATCTACCATTCAAAAAGAGCATTAAAAATGACTACAGTTTTCGATGGCTGTCCAAAAAAACATCCGCCGCAAAAAATTTGTAGCAACAAAATACTTGTTCACTCTTCCCCGCAAGGGCCGACCAGATTGGCTGAGGCGGGGAGGGTGCCCGCCGAGGCGCAATGTCTGGACCACTAGGTTACCAATTGTCAAGCAACGACATTTTTTTTCGCACCCCCGCAAAACGTATCACATATGCCCCTCAAAATGATCGCAGCGAAAATACAATTACGCCACTCTTCGATTTTTGGGCTATTGGTAGTCGTTTTGGTGAAATAGCACCGTTTTAAGCGGTTTTTCAACCACTCTCCGGCAGATAGGGGCTGAATTTTGTACTAGCTGCCATGCGCGGATTTGACCCATGTTGCTACCACTTAAAATGATCGGCTCATCACAAAACGTCGGGAAATCAACTTTGTTTGCCAAATTTGGTGTGCTTTTGTGGTTTCCCGGCAGTTTTGAGCGTTTTTGGGGCAGTTTTGAAGCAAAATTGGGAAAATTGTTACTAAAAGCGCAGGTTCAACCTGTTTGAGGGCATCGTTGCCCCTCGATGCAAAGTTTGCAAGAAGGAGCAGTGGCTAGGCTCGGTTTCTGTGGGGCTTGCCCCAAAGAAACCGAGACTAGCAGGCAGCAAGCTAGTTTTCATATGGTTTTTTGGCTTAAAAACCCTCGTGTGAAAGCTGACGTAACACCTTGCTCACCCTGACCTACTACACACATTGAAACCTGTCCTCAGCGCTAATTCTCCGTGATCAGCTCTTGTTCACTCTCCCCCGCCGGGCCCGAAGAGATTGGCTGAGGCGGGGAGGGTGCCCGCCGAGGCGCAATGTCCGGACCACTAGGTTACCAATTGGCAACCAGCGACATTTTTTTTCGCATCCCCGCGAAACGTGTCACATATGCCCCTCAAAATGATCGCAACTGTTCGATTTTTCCGCCGCTGATAGTCGTTTTGGTGAAATAGCATCGTTTTAAGCGGTTTTTCAACCGGTCTCCGCCGAATAGGGGCTGAATTTTGTATTGGCTGCCCTGTGCGGATTTGACTCACATTGCTACCCCTTAAAATGATCAACTCGTGCCAAAACGTCGGGAAATCAACTTTGTTTGCCAAATTTGGTGCCGTTTTGCGGTTTTGCAGCAGTTTTGAGCGTTTTTGGGGCAGTTTTGTAGTGAAATACGGTCAAATAGTCACTAAAAGCACAGGTTCAACCCGTTTGAGGGTATGGGTGCCTCTCGATGCATAGTTTGCAAGAAGGAACAGTGGCTAGGCTCGGTTTCTGTGGGGCTTGCCCCACAGAAACCGAGACTAGCAGGCGTGAAGCTGGTTTTCATATGGTTTTTTTTGGCTTCAAAACCCTGACGTGAAAGCTGAGGTAACACTTTGCTTACCCTGACCTACTGCACACCTTGAAACCTGTCCTCATCGCTATTTCTCCGTGATCAGCTCTTGTTCAATCTCCCCTGCAGGGGCCGTAGTGATTCGGCTTCGGCGGGAAGGGTACCCGCCGAAGCGCAATTCACGACTGACAAGTGTGTTGATGGCAGATCGCGTATATTTTTTTTCGCCGTTCTCAAAATGTGGTACATATGCCCCTCAAAATGATCGCAGCCAAAATACAACTACGCAACTTTTCGTTTTTGGGGCCACTGGTAGTCGTTTTGGTGAAATAGCATCGTTTTAAGCAGTTTTTCAACCAGTCTTCGCCAAATAGGGGCTGAATTTTGTACTGGCTGCCATGTGCAGATTGGACCCATGTTGTTGCCCCTTAAAATGAATGGCTCGTGCCAAAAAGTCGGGATATCAACTTTGTCTGCCAAAGTTGGTACCGTTTTGTGGTTTTGCGGCAGTTTTAAGCGTTTTTGGGGCAGTTTTGTAGCAAAATGCGGAAAATTGTTACTAAAAGCGCACATTCAACCCGTTTGAGGGTATCGGTGCCCCTCAATGTAAAGTTTTCAAGAAGGAGCAGTGGCTAGGCTCGGCCGAGACTAGCAGGCGTGAAGCTGGTTTTCATAGGGTTTTTTTGGCTTACAAACCCATCTATATGGATTGTACGTTGCTGCACAATGGTGGCAGAAGTACCGTATGGTATGCATACCCCAAACAGGAGCGGGCCGTAATTCTCCGTGATCCGCTCTTCTTCCCCCCCCCCCCCATGGGGGGCTTTTAATTGGGGGGCCAGGGAATGGGGCCCCGCCCCCCTCTAAAAGCAGTCCTTATGCCATTATATACAATCCGCGCGCCATCATATTTGTTTTGAGCAATCATGGCTGTTTCGCAAAGTTAGGACCTTTACAAGGATTTAACTTCTTTACCAGCATCCACTAATTCCATATCAGCTAGGGATGCGATTTAAAGGTGCACTAGCAAAGTTGAGGTGCCGAACAACACTATATATAAACCACAGGCCCCAAATTGCAAGAAATCTATTTGCCATATTATTTATTTGCTGTGCATGCATGCATTTCGCAGTTGCCGGCATTTGCGATCTTTCATTTTGAATGTCCAAAGTGAAATCGGGCTGCAGTGCACGAAATTTCGATCTAAGACCAGATTTATAAATGGTTCGAAAAGCCTCGTCTTGCTGTACAATTGAAAACACGCCTTCATTTTGTTTTCGCATCGCATTTTGATTTGACGGTTTTCAGCGCACACACCCGCCTTTTTGACTTCGAAAATGAAAAGAACGGCCCCCAATTGACCAAAAGTGCCCTTCCTTTCGTCCAAATCCGATACAATAGGCCCGAGTTATGAATATGTCTTTTTTATGCTATTTGCTCCTTGTGTCGCTAATCTTGCCAAATGCACCCTCCCTATCCTTGCGCTGCTACCTTAAACACAAGGCCAAGGAGTGTTTTTGCCTTTGTTTGTCACCGCCCGGCTCCATTTCCGACATAGAAAGGTGAACCGAAAATGGCTAAAAATGTAATAAGGCTTTTCTTTTGATGGTGCTTCGCACCAGCAAAGGAAAAGCCATACCAAGCACGAAAGACGAAGGATTTATCTAATCCTACTTTTCCACACCCTCCACAACATATCATGTACCATTGCTTCATTGAAAGTTCCTCAACATGCTCATCGTTCTTTATTATAAGTACCTGATCATGCACCTGCATATTGTGCAATCTGACTTCCACGCCCAAATACCCTTCAGAGGCGATCGCAGCCCGCACACTGCCCTTCCCCATCTCATGGGGCCCCCCTCCGCTTGTTGTAAAAAACCAAAAAAACCCCATAAAAAACAATAGATAATATTACTCCCATATCCCTGCCCCAACCGCACAAACAACATGCAATGGGAGCCACCGATTTACAAAAGCATGACACGACACATGAGAATTCTGGTACGTTGAAATCTTCACATTCCGATATGACCATCTGGAGCTCCTACCAAATACAGAAATTCCATCCCTCCATGCATGCACCCTGGTTCACTAATAATGACAATCATAGTGAAGCAGGAGAAACACGAGCAGCAAGCCATACAACTAATGCGAATCAACAAAAATATGTACGTTGAAATCCTGAAATTTGCATACGACCATCTCGAGGCCCAAAGCAATATGGAACTTCCATCCCCCCATTCATCCAGCCTGGTCGGCCAATATTGACATACTCATTCAAAAACAACAAACACCAGCTTACGGCCATACAATTGCCACAAAGCTGTACTGGCAAATCATGAAGCCACTACCTGATTATCGAAAAGCATGGAGCTCCGGAGGTGAAAAAACCAACATACTGCGTTCTGCCAAACATTCGCAATATATGGCAACATAACACAATGCAATGCAAAACCTGTACTACGATTGACGTGGTTTCCCGAGCCCGGAGGCAGATCCCCAAATCAAATGGCCACACCGAAGCGTGGGAGTCCATCGCCCCAATTCAAAGGGCCACACCGAAGCGCAGGAGTCCATCATCCCAACTCTACGGGCCACACCAAAGCCTAAGAGTCCATCATCCCAACTCAAGCGGCCACCCCGAAGCGTGGGAATCAATCACTCAGACTCAAAGGGCCACGCCAAAGCGTGGCACTCTGTCACACCAACTCAAAGGGCCACACCGAAGCCTAGGAGTCCATAAGCCGAACTCAAAGAGCCACACAGAAGCGTAGCAGTCCATATCCCCAACTCAAGGTGCCACACCGAAGCATGGGAGTCCATCACGCCGATTCACAAGGTTACATCAAAGCGTGGGAGTCCATCACCCCAACTCAAGGGGCGACACCAAAGGGTGGAGCTCCATATCCCCAATGCAAAGGGCCACACCGAAATGTCAAGGGGCCACGCCAAAGCGTGGGAGTCCATATCCCGACACGAAAGACCTCTAACGTGGAAGAGAGAAGTGTCCACCGGTTATCCTCAATAGCACCAGAACGTTAATGATACTTCGCCCAGTTTCCAGAAAAGCACCGGAAGGTTGAAAACTCACCATTGGGCCAATTGGCTACATCACCCTGTCTTCTCGGGGTCCCCATGGTGGGGCGAAATCGAAATAGAAACACACTGCATGTTGTGGGAATGAGCAAAAGGGTAGAAATGGGTGAAATAGGGTGAAAATCCAAAAATGCCATATTCCCCATGCATGAAAAGGTACTACCAAAGAACAATGATGCCCAAGGTACCACAGGATCTGGGTTTATACTACGGCCAGACGCCCAAAAGATTGCAGTGCGTGGGTCAAAATGAAAGTGGCTACTTAACCTCTGCCAACATGGGGGCCTAGAGGGGGGAGGGGGATCAAAATGCCTTGCCGTCACTGGGTCCCCGCACGCAACCAGTGCACCCCGCATGCAACCCACGCACCATGTCCCACCACAAGTACCCAGGAAATCACCCATAACATTTTTTTGACCACTTCTAAAAATTTTGGCATTCACGCTAATAAAAAAACTCTGCGCAGAACAACAATGTCTGGGTATTTTTGTTTAGCTCAGAATATTTTTTTTGAGGGCGCAATATTTTTTTGTAGTGCGGATTATTTTTGTTATCTTAAAAAAATCAAAACCTCCAATAGAATAATCCGCATCTAACAAAAATACAGGACCGTGAGGCTGTTGCTCAGCTCATGCACCCTAAAGTTGGAATGCTTTTCATAACAGGGTGCGGGCACGCATCAGCACATCAAACAGAATCGCTGCTTAGCAGTTGTCGTCAAACAACCACACGTACCTCACTGTCACGTCGCAGGTGGCCTTTTGGAGGACAATACTAGGAGTTTCGCAGGGCCCTGCAGCAGTAAGCAAGTGTGCTGCCGCTTCGCTGGACTGTGGCGCCTCCCTCCCCGCCTTATGTGGCAAGGACACCGATAAAAGCACTGAGAATGACAAAACAGCGCCTCCAGTTGACTGAAAAAGGCCTGATTGATGCGCACCCTGAGAATACACAGGCAGCGATAGCAAAGGAAAGCATCATACGAAAATGTCTGAGGAGGCGCTGGGGAGGGGCAAGAAAGTGGTAGGACAATCCACATCCCCGAAATACCATCCCCAGCCCGTAATCACTGGAAAAGGGTGCATCTTCGCTCATAGACCAGAAAATGAAACTGCGAAATTCCACGATTCCGAAAGTTGCGGAAACAAAGCAGCCGATTAAGGTCCTGAACGCTGTGCGTACAGGGGTTAGCACAGAAGCAGGATGTGGCAGAGCCACCGTGCCGCCCCCCAAGCCTCACCCTTAGTGTACACAGCGCGAGAGAAGGACCCACACCAAGAGCTCAGGTGTCTTTGCTGTGTGCCCTCCCGTGCCCCTTACCGGGGTCTTCGATCCTCTCGGGGGCGCCGATGCTCTCCCCTGCCCCTCATCCTGTGGCCAGGTCTGGGCGGTAACATCCTTGGGCTTGCGCCCTGCTCGCCGCGTTGGCCCCGCCACCCCGCAACCCCGCTTGGCCTTGCTGGGGGTGGAGAGCCCTGGCGACCCAGCTTGCACCAGTCGCTTGCCCACGGCCGGGGGACGGCGGTTTGCCAGGGGCTGGCTGGGGTCCCCCTGCCCCCCCCCCCCCCCCGTGTGGGGCTGCCGGCTGGCGGCGCCCCTGTCCCCCCCCCTCCCGCCCCCCTGGGCTGTCCCAGTTTAGGTGAAACCCCCCCGGGGGGTTTCTCCATAGAGGGGGGGGGTCACCTAAACTGGGGGGGGGTTTGGGGGGCGGGGGTTGGGGGTGGTTTTCCGCCCGTTTTGGGGGGGGGTATCATCACTTTTGGGGGGGTTCTCTGGGGGGAGTTTTCTCTCCACTTTCGGGGGGGGTTCTCCCTGTACGGGGGTTTTTTTTCTCCCTGCTCAGGGGGGGTCTCCCCGCTTGGGTTTTGTTTCTCTCGTTTTTGCCAGTTTATACAAAAAAAACCCGTGTTTACAGGCTACTGCACTGAGGCAACCTCCCTACACCCACCCCTCGCCCAACATGTGCTCCATGTGTGTTTTATGGTACAATCCAGGGTGGTTGTGGTTGTATCCCCCCTTACGTTGGTTGGGCTGGGGGGTTGCCACCCTACAAGGTGTGTGTGTGTGCTTGCTCCATCTCTTTGTGAACCAGAAATCATGTTACCAGAAGACAGGTTGCTTAATGTCTATATGTTGTGCTGTACTTAGAGAGTCAAGGAGAGCGAGGCTGAGGGGTTCATAGTCAAACTTGAAAGTTTTGGCACCCCTACGAGCCTCTCGGTCCCTCCCCTGCCGGCAACCCCTCCTGCTTCGGCTTTCTACAACAGTTGGTTAGGGCAAAACTCAGAAAAGGACACCGAGGACAGAATCACTGAGCAGAACTGCCCCCCCCCCCACCCACCCAAAATGATACAGTAGGGGAGCCCGAGTTTCGAGACTGACAGGGCATGCATCCATCGGCCTGCTTTCCTTGTTGCCTGGTGCATGCAGTAAGGAGGTACCATTTGCATGACATGCAGATGGCATGGGCAGAAATTATGTCAGGCTCATACATCAGTAGTACTTGTCACAGGCAGATGCGTGGAACCCAGACGCCTGCAAATGTTTCATCTGTGAGGTGAGCTAGCAATTGGACAGCTCTCAACCCTCCACTCAACCCTGCACCCAAAATCTCAGCACTCTTGCGATGCATTGTGCTATTATTTTCAGCCTACAGTGTTTTGCGCCTGGTGCAAAATGAGAAGCGTATAGCCATGGCAGTGTCCCACTACATGGAGATGGAATGGGGACAACTTCATTATGTGCTGGCAGAGTCAGTGAATTACTATTACGCGTCAGATCTGCATGTTGCAATGTTCGCTGCTTTGCAAGGGAGTAGAGTTGGAGCCGAAGAATAAAAATCAGTTTGTGGTCACGTTACGTGAAGAAGGGGGGGGGGGGGCAATAGGGGAGTTGCAAAGAAACGTGTTGCGGTGGGGGGAAGAAGCTTGAAATTGACACAGGAAAGGGTGGTGGAGGGGGGGGGGGGGGCTGATGAGCCTGAAACCTGCATGGGAGGTCGGCAGAGAAGTTGGGTTTAGGGCCCAGAGTTTGCTGTTTGAAAATGGTTAGGTGGGAGGATTTTTTCTCCCCGGAGGGGGGGAGGGGGGGTTCACCCCTTTGGGGGGTTTTGTTGGGGGGGGGGGGGGGGGGGTTCAGTGAAAAATGTAACTCGTGTACCAAAAAAAATCACGTTGTGTATTTGTTTTGCGGTAAGCGCGTGTAATTTTTTTGCAGTAAGTCGTGTAAATTATTTTAAAAAAATTGAAAATTGAAAGAAATGCAACTTTTGCAATACATGCGCAATATGTATGCCGATTCCGTACGGCACCCCATAGCGACCTTAACGATGGGACGCCGAATCCACAGTGCACCTAGTACTCTGTGTGGCCACCAATTAGTTGGGACTTGGCCAATATAACATAGTATCACATGGTGTCAGCGGCACTAGACACAAAATCAGGCCCAGGAAAAGAGTCTTGACAGAGCCATGGCCAACATCCAGTGTGCTGGCACTGGGAACAAAATTAGGCTCAAGAAAAAGAGTCCTGACAAGGCCATGGCCAACGGTAGTGCCAGCATTATAGGCCACCAAGGCACTGGGATGGGGCCCGCCATCGGTACACCAAAGCGGCGGAGGAAAAAATAGCACACAAAAAAGGCACCCGCACAAGAAGATGCAGAATGCTTAGGGGTTCCAAACCCAAATAATGAAATGCTCCAACTGGGCATGACAATTGAAGGCACACACAAACCAGTGCAACCCTTCTTTGTCATCACTACTGACCACAAAAATGTGGCGACGGCACCAAGCCATGTTGCCTAGTGTGGTGCCAGATTCAACCATCCGCATGCAATTGGACAATCCTTTGATATAAACAACCGCAAGAGCCCACGCACGTGGTTCATGGATTTTCATGTGGCAGAGCTCTTGGTTCAACCAACACAAGATATCCTTGTCCGTCAACCAATCTCCCACCCCCAAAGGGGTTGTTTCGCTCGGGATGGTTCTCCGAGTACGCCTTCTGGATCTGGAAGGGTCGAGAAGGGTGCACTTGGCCAAAGTCTTCATTCCCTCCACCTTCTTCTGTGGCACGGGGGGGGGGGCACTTGGCAAAGCCTTCTTACCCTTCTTCCGCTCCTGTGGCGCAAGGGCCGTAGGTTGAGGCGCAAAGAGGTCCACCTCCAAATCAAATGACTGGACCTCCTTTTTTTGCACCTCCTAGAGAGGCCAAAAGAGGATTAGAAAGGAGGTCCAACTCTTCGTCACAGAATAAAAAGTTGCCAACAAGTGGGCCGGGTGGCTACATAACCCCCGCTACTTGGGGGGTCCCCAACGCTTCAGAGCGGACACAATCAGCGGTGGCCCACAAGGTGGTCTGGCCCACAAGGTGGCCCGGAGGCTACATAACCCCTACTGCCTTGGGGGTCCCCAACGCTTGAGAGCGGGGGACGAAATCAGCACTGGCCCATAGGTCGGCACATCGCCTACATGCATGCTTTTTCGGTAAAATTGGTAATCATTTCCTTTGCGGTAAGGTCGTGAAAATTTTTTGTAGTTAACGTGTGTAAAAAAAAATCATCACGTCGTGTAAATTTTTTTTTGCAGTAAACGCATGTAAAAAAACAACTGTCACACCGTGCAAGTTTTTTTTGCGGTAATGCGTGTAACCGGTTTACACGACTTACTGCAAAAAAAATTTTACACGACGTGACGATTTTTTTGTTGCATGCAATTGCTGCAAAAAAAATACACTAACTACAACATACACTTTTTCACCCCAAAGGGGGGGTTTTTTATCCCCATTTGGGGGGGCTTGGGGGGGTTTTCTCCTACGGGTATGGTACCAAACCCCCCCCCCCGGGGGGGGTTATCCCCGTTTGGGGGGGAAATCTCCCCTTTGGGGGCAGTCTTTTATTTTCCACCACCCTTGGGTGGGGGTTCCGCTTCTGGCGCCGTCATGGGCATTCCGCCCTCTGCCGGTCCCCGGCCGGCAGTGGGGGGCTGGAGGGGGGGGGGGGGGGGGCTGCTGCTGTGCCCTCTTGGAGTGGGGGGAGAAAAGCGGAAGGGGGAGCAGAGGCGCCGCTCCTCGGCTCTTGCTCGGAGAGCGGGGGAAATGGCGGGGGGGAGGGGATCCTCTGGCTGTGGCCCCCCTTCCGCACCCTTGGCTGCCTTGTGGCGCTTCTGCTGGCGTTGGGCTCCGTCCGCGGGACCCTGCTCTGACACTCGCTTCCTTCCCCCACCCAGCCCAGCCCGGTCGTCACGCTCCTGGGCTACCGGCGACGGTGCCAGCGGCGCGTCTTGGTCCCCCGGCTCACACGGCCACTGCAGCCAGCCATGCATGCCCCTGGCTGCGGAGACCCGCTCCGTCTGCGACAGCCCCCATCCAAAAGTTGCAGAAACAACACCTTGTGCTGTTCAGACAAGGGCATTGTTCTGGCACGGGAACTTGGGGGGTACCTCTCCAGCCGGCCCTTGAGATACCATGGGAAAGTTCTACCCCCCTCCTCCCTGAGCCACCAGTGGACCAGCGAACTGGGTGGGATAGCTGGTTGCCATGGCCGTATTGTGCAGTGTGTTGCGGTGTGTTGTCAGTGCACCAAAATGCCAGAATGCGGTGGTGAAGCGGAGGCAGTAACCGACAAACTCTTGTATTCAACAGCTCCCTAGTCGACCCCTGTGCGCACTGCTGGAACCAGAGCACCAAAGAGCAGGGGGGTCGCATGGCCTGTAGGACCGACGGACATACCCCTCCAACTGTGACAGGCCCACGCAACTACGGCTTTTCGGGCAGCCCAAGTTCCAGTGCAGGCCCTGTGGCCCTCCTCCTCCTCCTTCTCCCCCGCGCTGACCATCACGGAACCGACAGCCCGATCACAGAAAGCCCAGGCCCGTCCTCACAAAGCCCCCCCCACGGCGCGAGGGCTCCGGACTCGTGAAGGCCGCCTGCTTCTGCAAGTACAACTGCGACGCGATGAGGTTCCCCGCGGAGGAGTCGCGGGTGATCTCGAAGGGGTCCGAGTCCCGCTTCGCGATCCTGATGGACCCGGCCACCTGCGATTCCTTGCTCGACTGGTCGGAGATGGGTAAGGACCACGTCCGCTGTCGTTGCAGTGCAGGCTCAGGAATGTGGACGGAGCCAGGGTTGCGGCCACTCATCAGCACCAGACTCTCCGGCCCGTCCCCCAGGGCTAGGCTCATGCCTGTTGAGCGCGCGACGCTGTAGGCCGGGGCAGGGGCCTCAGCCAGGGGCGCGTCGGAAGTTTGCAAGGGATCCGAATCGTACCGCAGCAGATTGGGCAGGCGCAGCTGGTCCTCGGGCTGCACAACCCGCGTCCGCAGGGTCCGAAGTTTGGGCGTCGAGGCTTCGCGCGCGCGCTCCGTCAGGGGTCGTCGCGGGCTTAGTATCTTTGGGATCCGCATCCCCAGCGCCACGGGCTCCGCCGGGCCCCGAATGGCCCGGACCGGGGACCGTGACGGGTTCTGAGACTGAGGCCCCACGACACGCCCCCCCAACGGCAAGGATTTCGGAGGGCTACGCGCGGCGGAGTCTGGCGACGGCGCCCGGGCGCCGGGCTTGCGCGGCCGCACCATTGCCTCCGCATCCGCCGGGGCGTGCCTTTGGGCCTCGGGAGACAGCGGGGGGGTGCGCGCGGGTCCCTCTGCTGCGGGGGCCTTGCATGGGCTGCGCGTCGCGGGTTTGGGAGAAGGGGGCGGGTTGATGGGGGCCCAGGGCTGCGCGTGGCACGGCGGGCGGCGCTGCGAGGGCGTGGGCAGCGTCGGGACTTGGGGGATGCGGGGCCCTGACCCCGACAGAGGCCTCTCCCGCGGCTCTGGCGAGCTCGAGGAGGCGCGGGAGGCGGGGGGGCGGGGACTGCCACGGGGCTGTGGAGCGCAGGGGGCCTCTGGCTGCCCCGGGCCCCCCGGAGGCACGTCCGCGGGCATCACTGCGACGATGTTGGGCACGGGCGGGACCGCCGGCATTGGGGACGCGGGGCTCGTCGGGGTCGGCGCTGCCGCACCAGCCCCGGCGACGCTGTGGCCGCTCGTGGTGCGGCAGGCCTCGCCCTGTACCTCCGCCGGACTGGTCAGGGACGCCAGGTCACCGCCCCGGACCTCGATCATGCTGAACTCACGTGTGGGCTCGCGGTCGGCGCTGGAAGTCGGCGACAGCGTCCCGGTCATCGTCAGCATGCGATCAAAGAAAGTCGGGCTGTTGCAGTCCGGAAGGTCCGACGCGACGTCCAAGGCCGGGGTGCTGCAGTCGGGTCTGGGCCCTGGGGCCGGCTCCGATGGGACAGGGGCCATCGCGATGAGGGGCTCCGGGTCCCCCGGGCGTCCAAGCAGAGTGGGCTGCATGTCGTCTGCGGCGTCACCGGCGGCGTCGCGCGCACCGCCGGTGCTCGAGGTTGTCGCTGGGCTGGCGTCGAGGGGCGCGCCCAGCAGCGGTATCAGCGGCGTACTCGCAGTGAAGACGACCGAGGCCTCGGCCTCGCTGTGGCGCAACTCGGTGCAGATGGCGACGTCAGGCCCGATCGTGGACGCGAAGGAAGCCCGCGAGTCCAGCAGCACCCCGGGGTCGCTGGCGTGGCTGGCGCGGCTCGCGCGGCGGCGCGTGCCCGAGTCATTGGTGCTGTTGGTGGCTGCGCGCACCAGCGTAGCCACGCGGCCCCACCCCAGGCGCAGGGCCACGCACACCAGGGCCTCCGTCAGCGGCTCTCGCAGCCCCACCAGCGCCACCGCCACGAACCCCAGCAGCAGGCAGACCTGCATGGTGATCACCAGCACGCGGAACGTGATCTCGAGGGCCGCCACGTACTGCGCGTGGGCGGGCACGAAGTACGGGTGGGACCAAAGGATGGCGAGGTTCAGGGACAGCGTGAGGACCAGGAAGCCCGCTGCCTCAAGGTAGTTCCCCAGGCTGGTGTTGAAGGGCTGGAACACGTAGTGCAGGGCCAGGAACACGATGAGCACCCAGATGCAGAGGTACAGGCGGAGCAGCAGGTCCGGCACCATCGTGACCACCAGAATGATGCAGAGCTTGCGAAGCATGTTCAGCAGCTCCCAATACCGGTACTCGGCCTTGTACCCGATTATCAGGAACGACAGGGTCTGCTCCTCCACGAACATGGCGCCCCACCGCTTGAGCATGAGGCCCAGCACCAGGAAGCTCAGGGGTATGCCGAGGCCGTACATGAAGAAGCAAGTGATGCTTGCGGCGCGCATGCGCTGGTAGGGCCCACTGAGGCAGTCGATGCGGTGGTCCACCGCCAGGAACAGGTGCAAGCCGTACTCCGCGGCCCGGTCCGCGCGCCCCGGCGGCGGATCCCCGTAGTCGTACTCGGTGCAATTCGTCATGTCCATCGCCTGCAGCACGAGGTTGGAATACAGGAAGTATAAGACCACGCTGCAGCAGACGCACAGGACCTGCCACACCGGGCGGCCCCCCGCGATGCTCCAGCAGTGGTACCCCATGTGCCGGGGCCGCGGGTGGCCCCTCCACTGCAGCCGCTGGTACCCAGTCAGTGCCTGCTCGTACAGCAGTACGAGGAGCGCCACGAAGAGGGACGCCAGCGGCATGAGCATCGTCACCGTGAAGATGGTGTACGCCCCAACGTTGCTCCACAGGCACAGCGCACTCTCGTCGGGGACGTGAAGCATCGACATCTCCCCGAGCTCTTTGAACAGGTCCGCGACCTCCGGCGGGAGAACAGGCCGGAGGATGCGCAGAAGCTGCAGGTACGTCCAGATCATCTTGGCGGCCATGGCCGGGACGGACTTGCGGGTGCTGGTGAAGGCCTGGAAGATGGTGTACCCCAACAGTAGGCAGACCATGACGCACCACAGGACCACGATGCCCCCGGACACCCCGGACTTGCACTGCAGGCAGGCGTCGCCGGTGTGGCCAGGCCGGCACTGCCTGCACAAGTCCCCAGTGAATCCGCGGGAGCAGGTCCCGACCTCAGCGCCGCCGACACACGGGGCGCCCTCGGACCCATTGACATCCGCGCACGGCAGGAACCGCACAGCGCCCTCCTTCCGCCAGTGGTTGGGCTGCGTGAGCAGGTGACTCGTGCCGTTGCACTGGGCGCCCACGGGGCAGCGGTGGCACCCGGCCTGGCCTGGGGCGTGGTACGAAGAGCTGGGGCACGGCTCCGCGATGATGCCGCGAGAGGTCACGTTGGCGACGGCGAAGCCCGGCTGCTGGTCCATGTGGAAGACGATGCGGTACACAACCCCATGCACCGCGGCGACCTCCATCCACCGGAACGTGAACACCCCGTCCACGAACGCGGCCTCGTGCGGCCACTTCCCCTTGCCCCCGACGCCGGGCTCGACGTCCGCGTGCGCCACTGCTGTGTCCACCGGCGGCTGCAGCACCCAATTGTCCGCGATGTCGCGCAGGTCCACGATCGGCTGCGGCTCCAGGGCGCCGTCACGCGGGGCCACGGCGGAGGGCTGCTGGACAATGTGCAGGCGCACCGGGTCGCCCTCGACGATGGCGATGGTGATGGGGAGGAAGGAGAGCGTGGGGCGGCCCGTGATGCGCAAGTAGTACTGGCCGACGCGGGGGCGGCGTAGGCCCACGGCGGAGAGGTCGGCCACTCCCCGGGCCATGGTCACGGCCCCGACCGTCAGATTGGCATTGGGCACGTCCAAGTGCAGAGTCTCTGCGACGCTGTCGTAATCCAGAACGGCGTGTCCGGCACCATCAATGGCGTAGATGGCCAGGCCCTGGGAAAGATAACACAGCGACAGGGGCCCTGCAACAGCGAACAAAGGCTGTCGCGAGCCAACAAGGCCTGGCCCTGCGGGTGGTAGCTCCCTCAAGGCCGGCACATATGCAAGGGCGTCAGTCGCACCGATTAATCATAGGGGGAGGTGGGCGATAGAGGGGGTGTGGGGGCGCACAGCACAGCACATCACGGCGCACGCAGCACGCCACATCACACCACACCACACCACAGCGTGACACAGCAGAGCATAGCACATCACACCACAGCGCAGCACAGCGCAAGATATCCCTGTTGTGCTGTGTTGGCGTTGGTGTGCTGCACTGCGGTGGGAGCGCACAGCAGCCACAGCGCCGCCGCAATGCTGCACAGCACGGACCTGAATCCAGCTGATTGCGGCCGCCTTAGTCTGCGTGGTGTTCAGGCTGGGTCGCGTGCGCTGCGGGGGGCCAATGACAACGTACGGGATACGGTTTTGGCTGTATATTTGGCCGTCCATAGAGACCTCCACGGACGAGGCCCGAGGAATGGACATGTCGGCCGCAAACTCCGGGGCACGGCACCACAGCTCCGTGCCCGACACGAAACGCACGGCCCCCGCCCCCGCCACGTCCACCGACCGGTCGTCCAGGACGAAGCGGCACGTGATGTGCCGGGACTCCACAAATCCGTATCCCTGCACCTGCAGCCATTGGCCGCGGGTGTAGTAGCCACGCCCCGGCGACACGCCAACTACCGTCGGGGTCGCGATGCGCCGCAGCAGCACGTGGCTCTGCGACGTCAGCTCCGGCAGCAGCTGCACCTCCACGGCCTCGCGCCAACAGCCGCCGGACGGGTCTACGGCCGTGGGGGGCGCATGGCACTGCAGAGTGGAGGTAGACAACAGCGTGGCGGGCGAGAGCTGCCCGCCTGTGAAGTGGCAGTGGGCGGGCCCCAGGGCTGCGAAGCCTTCCCCGCCGACACGCAGCAGCGCGCCGCCGGCAGCGTCGGTGAGCTCGGGCTCGACTTGGGTCACGGAATACGCCAGCAGCACCAAGACCATCGGGTGGTCGCCGTGGCTGGCATACGCGTAGACAGCCCGCAGCGCTGGGGCGATGCTGAGGCTGTGGACTACCTCCGGGTGTGACCCCCGGGACCGGAGCCGCACCTGCCCGTACAGCGTCAGATCCGAGGCGTGCAGCTTGTAGACCACGCTGGGCTGCTGCAGTGGCTTGAGGGAGACGTACAAGGCATTGGTGGGGCCGTCGAACACCAGAGCCCGGCTCTGCGGGAACATGCCCAACACGGAGATCCGGCGGGAGGTCAGCACAGTCCAAGTGGCGGTGGCAACGGCGGTCAGCACAACGCTGTGCATTGCCTCCAGCGCCACGTACAGCACCGTGTCCGTGGCCGCAATTGCACTGGCCGCGAGGCACGGCTCGGGGCCGGTGCAGAGGGACACGAGGGACCGCAGCGGTCGTGCAGCGCCGCCGAGGGGGACGGCGGTCAGCTGCCACTCCCCGTACCACGCCCCCGCCAGCAGCAGCGTGTGGTTGCCGCCGACGCTGGACAGCCGGACGCTGCGGACGTCGTGCAGCTGCAGGTCCGTTTCGGAAACGTTCTGCTGCGACACCGCGTCGCTACCGATGGCGATGACGTGCAGCGTCCCGGAGGCAACGGTGACTGCGTAGACCGTGCCCCTCACTTCGAAGACCTGCGCCACCATCTGTGCGGGGGCGGTACCCTGCGGGCGCACGGCGCGGCGCCGATGCTGCACCTTCTGCCGCACCGGGATTGAGTCCCGGTAGACCACGTCCGGGCCCCGACTGATGAACGCCAACGTCAGGGACCCCGATACCGGGTCCTCCACCAGGAAACACACGTCTGGGCCCCTCACAATCCCGGACCGGATGACGCCACCGATCGGCACCGATGCAACAACGCGCGCGCGCCGCGCCACGTCGTACACTAGCAACGGCAGGCCCCCCACGTACAGCAGCCGGTGGTGCTCATCCACCACCGTCACGCCCTGTGCCATGAGGTCCCCAGTCCACGTGCTGATGCGCAGCTCCGCCGCTCGGCTGATGGCCCAGTTGCGCTGCTTGCAGTCGGGGGGCAGGTAGCCCTCGGTGCAGACCGCACAGTCGATGCCGGCCCAGAAGCCCTGGTCCGAGTCCTGGAAGCACTCGCACTCCCCGTCCAGTGCGCCGCACGTGCCGTGCCCCCCGCACTCGCACTCCCTCTCACACCCCGCGCCCCAGTACCCGACTGCACACCGCGTGCAGTTCGGCTCCGTGAAGCGCTGCCGGCACTCGCAATGGCCGGAGCTGGGGTTGCACTGCGCCCGGTCCCCGCGCCCACCGCCGAAGCAGCGCGCCGCGTCGCACCACACGCTGCAGGCCACCCCATACCAGCCCGTGGCGCAGCTGCAGCCCCCACTGCGGTCCTGCCCGTCCAAACACAGCCCGTGCCCACTGCAGCGCAGCTCAGCGGTGCCAGGGCACTCCGCGCTGCAGTCCGCGGTGGCGAACCCGGGGTCACACACGCACGTGCGGCCCTGCGTGCCACCGCGCAGGCACCTCCATTGGCAGCCGGGGCCAAACCACCCTGACGCACATTCGGTGCAGGCCTCCCCTGCCCAGTGGGCCGCACAGGCGCAGGCGACCGGGAACTGCAAGCACTGCCCGTGGCCCCCGCACGGCGGCTGCCGCGACGCCCCGGAGTGATATCCGGGACACAGGGTCTCGCAGGCAAGGCCGGCGTAGCCGCGAGTGCAAGCGCATGTGCTGTCGCCTGCGGCGGTGTCGTTGCAGTGACCATGACTACCGCAGGCCCGGCCCTCGGTAATGGGGCATTGCCAGGCACAGTCCTGGAGGGCGTAGCCTGGGGCACACCGGCACTGGGCAGTGAGGGTGTCGCACGTTCCGTGGCCAGTACACGGACTCGCGGCGCCCCCGGGGCAGGCCTTGCTGCAGTCCAGGCCCGCAAAGCCAGGGCTGCAGCGGCAGTCGCCACGGCTCCAAATCGTCGTATGGCACTCGCCATGACCGCTGCAGTCCCCACCCCCTGGACAGCGCTGCGCACAGGCGACACCGTAGTATCCGGTGGGGCACAGCATGTCGTTGCAGGCACCGCCGGTGACGTTGCAGGCGTCGCCACACCGGCCCTCACCGCAGTAGCAGTGCCCTGCTACACAGGGGTAGCCCGCGCATGGTCGACCGGTCTCGTCGCGCACACAGGGGGTGTGGCAGCCATCCCCTGACCACCCAGCCCGGCACCGCCGGCAGTCCGCCCCATCCCAGTACCCAACCATGGGCCCCGCATCGCACTCACATGCCCCGGTACTTGGGTTGCAGCGTCCGTGGCCACTGCACGGGAACAGCACTCCCCCCGGGCATTCGTTCTCGCAGGCAGCACCGAACGTCCCGTGCGCGCACACGCACTCAGCCTGAGTCGGGTTCGTGGCAGCCTGGCACACTCCCGCCCCCGCACACGGGCGCTGTGCTGCATCGGTAGGGCAGCACAGGTCACAGCGGGGCCCAACCCAAGGACTCGCACAGGCTCCGCACGCAGGCCCTTGCCATTGCCCAGGACAGTGACAGTGCACTGTTGTCATGTTGCAAAGCCCCACATCATTACACACCGCCCCGTTGTGGCGCGGACACGCCTGGGTGCATGCCGCGCCCGCGTACCCGGGCGCGCACACGCACCGGCCGTCGCCGGCGCGTCCAGCGCGGCACTGGCCATGGCCCGCACAGGGTCGGCCCGCCGGGTCTGCAGGGCAGGCGTACCTGCACGCCGGGCCCCAATGCCCTGCGAGACAGTCACTGCAGTCCACACCGCCCCACATCCCCTGGTCCGTCTGCAAGCACTCACAGGCCCCAGTGCCGGTGACACCCCAGCCGCAGACCCCGTGCCCGGCGCACAGCCGGCCCCTGAGGCGCGGACACGAGGAGCTACATGCCGCCCCAGCCCAGCCCGGCGAGCACCGGTCGCATTCCCGACCCTCCCACTGCGAGTCGCACGCGCACGTCCCGTCCCCGTATAGCCCGTTGTTGCAGACACCGTGGCCGGAGCATGGAGCGCAGCTCCCGCCGTGGCACTGACCCGCACACCGCAGGCCCCAGTACCCCGGGGCGCAGGTGCTGCAGTTGGTGGCCACGTCCCACGTCCCCTGCACAGAGTCCGCCATGCACTGGCACGTGGCGGTGTCTGAGGTACACATCCAATGCCCTCCACAGACGGCCCCCGCTGCGCTCGGGCAGCGCAAGTGGCAGCTGAGACCGCGGTACCCGGGGATGCAAGTGGCACACTCTGGCCCGGCCCAGTACCCCTCCACAGGGTCGGCAGCACAAGCGCAAGTGCCGTTCACCTGGCAAGACCCATGCCCTGTGCACACGACGCCCGACATGACCATGCCAGGGCACGGGCGATCACACACTGTGCCCCACCATCCGGCGTCGCACGCGCACGCCCCGTCGCCAAGGGCCGTGTCGTTGCAGCGCCCGTGTCCCGCGCACGGCAGTAGAGCGCCGCCCTCGCACTCGCGGGAGCAGTTGAGGCCCACCCACCCCGCGTCACACGGTTCACGGACAGTCCTGTGATACACCGCATGCCGCACGCCGGCCCGTGCCATCCCACAACGCATGCGCCACAGTCCTCGCCCGTCCATCGGGTGTCGCATGCACAGCGTCCGTCCGCCGCACCGCACCGCCCGTGGCCATTGCAGACGCGCCCGACGGAGCCGGGGCACCGCAGGCTGCAGTCCGGTCCGGCGTAGCCTGCAAGGCAGACACAGACGCCGGTCCGATCGCAGGAGCCCCGGGCCGGGCCGCCGCACACTGCCCCCCACGAGCGGGGGCAGGCCAAACTGCAGGCAGCCCCGGCATAGCCCCAATGGGCCCTTGCATGTGCCATGGCCGGCACAGACTGCACCCGCGACCTCAACACAGCGTGTGCCGCAGTCCACCCCGACATAACCCTCGTCACACAGGCATTGCCCGGTGCCTTGCGCGCCATCGAGGCAGAGGCCGTGCCCACTGCACGCGCGGCCCACCCCCGGGCACTGCCTCGCACACCCTGAGCCCCAGTAGCCGGAGGGGCAGACCTCGCAGTGTGCGCCCGTGTGCGCACATGCGGGCCCACAGGCCCCCGCGTTGCACCAGCACAGGCCCTCAACACACACGCCCCTCGCAGACGAGACCGCTGGTGTTGCTGCGCGGGCACGGGACGGTGCACGCCGCCCCAGCCCAGCCCTCGACACAGCGGCTGCAGTCCCATGCCCCCCAGTGCCCGGCCGCAGCGCTGCGGTTGCAGATGCACGCGCCGGTGGCGTTGCAGTGGCCATGCCCTGCGCACACGCGGCCTTGCACCGTCCCGGGGCACACTGTGGCACAGTCCGGCCCCCGGTACCCTTCGTCGCAGGTGCACTCACCCGTGCCCTGCACACCCTCACTGCACGTCCCGTGAGCCGCACACGGGACTGCACCCTGCAACACACCCGGGCACGGCGTGCGGCACGCCGGCCCAGCATAGCCTGCGGCACACTCCACGCAGGCGGCTCCGCCCCAGCGGCCGCGCGCGGCGTTGGCGGAGCAGACGCAGACGCCCTCGCTGGCGATGGGGCCGGCGGTGCATTCGCCGTGCCCCCCGCACGTCGCCCCGTGCGGGTCCGCAGGGCAGGCAGTCTCGCACGCCGGGCCCGCAAACGGGGCCTGGCACACACACTGCCCAGTGCCGTTGGTGCTATGGCCACACGTCCCACGTCCGCCACAGACGAGCGGCTGCCCTGTCCCACGCACATCCGCCGTGGGGCAGCGTCGGGTGCAGTTGGGGCCGTAGAAGCCGCTGTGGCAGGTGGTGCATGCAGCCCCCCCCCAAAACCCGCGTGCGGTGCCGGCGTCGCAGTCACAGCGGCCGGTCCCCTGGGGTCCCGTACTGCACGTCCCGTGTCCACTGCACACGCCCCGGCCGGGGCACAGCGTGGCACACGCGGGGCCGTAGTACCCCGGCAGGCACCGGCTGCAGCCGGGGCCAGTCCAGTGCCCCGTGCACTCCGCCAAAAACGAGACCGTGAAGCCCGTGGCCCTGGGGCTGCGGAGACCGGGGTCGTCGTGCGCGCCCAGTCCCACCACCACCGCGTGCGCCACGCCGCTGCCAACCAACCCCCGGCATTCGATGTACGACGCGTTGTGGACCCAGACCTCGGGACACTCGTAGGGCCCGGCGGTCACGTGCGTTGGGCCATAGCCCATCAACCACGTGCCATGCACCCCAAACGAAGCCCCATCCCTTGGGCAGTGTGTGAGGGTCGCCGGGCCGTCAGCCTGGCAGCCGGCGCGCGGCTCTGTGAGGGGCACCAGGGCAGCAATGGTCGGGGGCTCCGTGATGAGAAGGGCACGGGGAGTCGTGACCCCGGTCCCGTGGAGCGTGACGACCTCCACGTCGACCCACCACTGGCCACTGTACATGTGAGAGCGGGGAGGGCGAGGGCTGGGGCACACCAACGTCGTGGCGCTGGCGTGCCACGTGCCCAGGCACGGCCACGCCGCCCCTTCGCCGGTGCGCAAGACCACCGTGGCCCCCTGGCCCCCGAAGGAGCGGCCGTGCACCGTCAGCGCAGCGAAATGCGCGGGGCAGAACAGGGCACTGCGCGCGATGGAGGACCCGCATCCCGAGACGGCGTCGACTGCCAGACTCGGGGCCGGGTCCGTGGGGAAGGAGGTCGCGGTCTCAGTGTGACTGGGCGTCAAAGACCGTGTTATTGTCGCGCTGTGGCTCTGGGAGGCGCTGGCAGACTGAGAGGGTGTGCTGGTGGCGGTGGACGTCCACGTCATTGTGGCAGTGAGTGAAGGAGTGTCGAGCGATGTGCGGCTCATCGTGTGACTGAGGGTGAGCATCCGCGTGCGAGACCTCGAATAGGTCGCAGTGGTCGTCCGTGATGGCGACACCGTAACGCTACCGGTCGCAGTCAGAGAGAGTGTCGTGGTGACGGTCCGTGTGCACGTGAGCGACTTCGTTATCGACCTCGAGGAAGTCATGGAGGGGGTAAGGGTGGTCGTTGCAGTCAACGAGTCTGTGGGGGGTACGGACGCCGTGGGGGAGGGCGATGCAGTCGCGGTAAGACTCCAGGTGATGGTCGCACTCGTGGTCTGCAACGGAGTGGGCGATCTTGATGGACTCGAAGTGAGGGATCGTGACCCCGAGTCTGTCTTGGAAGGGGTAACCGTGTCGGTCCAGTAGCGGTAGATGTTCCAGTGGGTTTTGCCGTACTCCGTCCCGTTGGCACAACAGCGGCAGCCCCATGAAATGAAGAAGGGCTGCCACATGAAGAACCCAAAGCACAGCGGATCATTCACCGCCGCAATGCCGCATTCCTCGAGGATGATGTTCCCCAAATTTTTGGTTTGCGCCCCGCAGCTTCGGCCTTGGTAGGCCAGGGCCGTCCCCGCGTGGGTGAGCCTTATCAAGGCGAGGAGCATGAGCCCCAGCAGTTTGTGCATCTCGGTTGCACGAACGACGCACTTATTCAGTCCATCGACGGTGCCGACGAAAATCAGATTGGGCTCCTTCGGACAAGAGGCAAAGGTACACATGAGAGGGGGAACTCTCTTAAGCGCAAGCTCTGTGTACATCCCAGGCTGTGAATGGCAGGCACTGGAATGTACACAGGGCCCGGGCAGGGCATTGCAGAGATGACCTGTGTCCTGTGTAGCTTCAACGGGGGAAATCGCCCGCACTGCACGCTGCATTTAGCACACAAACTGCCCCCCCCCCCCCAACGCCAACCCCCCAAAGAAGACTCAAATGTGCGATATTGTTCCCGATTTTCGTTTAGGTCCGCCAGCCCATCCACCAGCACTCCTCCTCTGTCATCGCCAAGGCGGTTGTCTGTATGTGGGCGTGGGGGATGGGGATGGGGCACGCACACCACACACCACAACATCCCGTTAAACAGTGCATGCCACTTGCCCCAGAGCTTGCTCTATCACAGCCCCCTGCCGCCCTTCAATCGGGAAGTTCAATCACCCAGGTCAACCAGCTGCAACGAATGCTGGGGCGAAAATTTTCAGTCGGTTTTGTTCATCAACAACTTTCCGTAGTGGGGGTGACACTTGTGCTGTATGGGTGGCCTCGTGCATCCACACGTGGAGATGACCCCCAAGGCCCACCAAACGCTGGGCCAATTGATCAATGACACCACCTCACTAGCCAATGGCTGTGTCGGGGAGCCTCGACCATGGATGTTACTCAGCCCTCCAGTGTGTGGGAGCCTGGGGAATGGATGTCAGAGCTGAAGACGCCTTCGAAAGGGCAATATGATTCTACCCATCCCCTTTCCATCTGAGCAATGCGGCCTGTGGTACGTCGGAGCGTAGAGCCCATCCTAGTTTCCATGCAACATACAAGCAAAGACCAGTACCCTTTCCAGAGCAGGCAAGAATTTCTGGGCCTGTGCAGAGGAAGACGGTACCCTGTGTTCTATAGGAGCGTTGTTAGACAGTATTCTTGTGCACAGTTTGAGGTTCAGGCTTGCATGGCTCAGATACTCGCCACCAGATGCCCCCGGCTCACAGGCACTTCTGGTCTCGGCATCTGTGTTCTCTGTTTTGCGTGTATGATACAATGTTCTGTTCACGGTCGCTGCATCTTGCGCGGTCGTGCCCCTCCCTCCCTCGGTCCCTCCGATGATAACCTGGGCCACTGGCCACTGCAAACTGGGCTCGGCCCCAGTAGGCCCCGAATTAATGTCTCATATGGATCACATCCCCCCTCTGAGGACCTGTCACTGTGCACCTCGTCCTCCCCATCCAATACAAAGGACGCCTCTGACATTAACCACGAGGAGGACTCTGGCAGGGGTGTAAGCTCTCGGACCCCCCCCCCCCTCTAGCCCCACCTCCCCTGCATCCGCATGAGTTCCGACCCGTGCCCGCTTATGAAATGGGGCCAGATTGTATTCATGGAGAAGGCGTCATACATGCATGACATCGCACCATTGATTACACAACAAACTTGCCTAATACAGTTTTGCCTCCATTCTTTTTGTTCAACAGCAGGGATGTGGTTGGGTGCGCCTTGTCTTTGTGTGCTGCTGTGCATTTTGTTTCCACCAGCTTGCTACTGCTGTCATCGTTCCATGTTATGGCACTATGACATAAACATCAACTCTCTGAGGGTGCCTCAGCGCACCGCGCGCGCACACCGCGCGCACCGCGCGCTGAGGCAGACGCGTCACTTACCGGTGAAATGCACACTTTTTTTCTCGTTGTCACTCTCGGAGGCACTCTCCAGCCCAGGTGGCGCCTCATCGATGTCATCTTGCGGCGCAACGTTGAGGGTCTCCGTCTCAGGGGGCTCCCGAACGTCGGCTGCAACGGCTTCAGCCTTGACGGCGGCGGTAGGCGGCGGGGACGGAGAACCTTCCGAAGCGGGAGACTCCGCGCGCTCAATGGGGAAGGTGAGCCGCTCCACGGGGCAATCCTTGTAGAGCTGCGTATGGCCTGAGCGCTCGTAGCTGATGGCCACACACTCCGGGAACGATGAAAGGCCCACAACAGTGGCAGGCACACGTTCCCCTGTGGTGCCTCTCAGGTAAAAAACCTTACTGCCTGGCGCCAGAAGGTCAGCATTCATTGCCATCTGTCCCGTGGAAAGCAAAGGAGGCAAAACATAATCACACCGATATTTTCTAATGCACAAGGTGCCCTGCTGCCCACTTCTACAACTGGACATTGATATTTCCACCCAAACACAACAATTGGCCACCTAGTTGTGATACTAAGGCACCGCGCGCACCGCGCGCGAGGCACCCTCTCTGGCGAAAACCCTTGTCAGGATCCTGACAACCACACATGACAAATTGTTCATAGTAGCTATTGCCTCATAGAATAACGTTACGAAGGTACAAAAGTTGCTGTTCATGGGAAACATTTGCTAAGGTGGTGTTTGGAGTAAAAGTGTTTGTGAGCTTGCCCTGCAAAATCGATTTCTAAAAGGGAACTTTTTTGCAATGCCAAATCCACCCCGTTTTGAGCCCCTTTCACCGAAAAGTGCGTAAATTGTCAGCCGAAAAAAGGGGCCAAAAAGCCACAATTTTCGTAATTTTTGGTAAAAATGGCTCATAGGGGGTGGATTTGACATTAAAAAAAACTTGGTCGTAGATATCGCTCTTGGAGGACTTTTGGGTGGGTCTTGTTTTGCGGGTGCTGCTGTATAGTGCGTATGGTGCTGTGTGGTGTTGTGTGGTGCTGTGCACTGTTGTTTGGTGCTGATTGATATTCTTATGTTTGCAGCACATAGTCCCAAACCGATTATCATATGAGGCAATCTCGGCTATGAAAAATTTCTCACCGGTGAACCCCCCTGTCACACACCACCAACAAACTAAAGAGAAAACTAGCCCCTTAATCTGCTTTGGGGCACCATATAAAAATTAATGACCAAACTGGCCCCTTAATCTAGTTTGGAGCACACACGCACGCATGCACACACACACACACACACACACACACACACACACACCGGCATACCTGCAACTTGTCTTGATTGTTTGATTGATTTAATTCCAACTTGACAAAAAGCCCGAGAAGGAAGAGAGGAACACCCTCACAAACCCCTAGGTCCACAACCCTCCACTGTCTTCTGAAGTACCCGCCCCTCCCCACACATTATGATTAGTCATTGTCACTCTCCTGATAGGAAAACCCTATCAAGTTCCTGACAAAGCAAAAGCACATCCCCATTCAACATTGTCATCATCTATTAGGATACTGAGAAGAGAGCATTGTCAGAATCCTAGGATCCTGACAGCGCACATGCATTGCAGGTATGGTTGTGCACTTAGAAAACCAACCCTACCAGTGAAATACGGACGCGACTGTACCAAAATGGCACCAAAATCAGCTGCTCCATGGTACACACACTGGAGGAGCAGCTTCACCGTTCAGCATTTTGCTGCGTGCTACCGATACACTCTCATCAACCTCCATCATTCCAACCCTCACAGACTTGTGTTTTGCTTCGTCTAGGAAGGGCCCAGTAGACCCATGCACACCTCCATTTTACCCTCCAAAAAAAACCCGTTTTGGCCAGTTTGCTATGTCCTAGTTGGGCTGTCTAAGCTACAGGTATCCTTTAATGAATGCCATTTGTTCTGGCGGGGTCAACATTTCTTTAATGATCACATAAACGGCTGCTAGGACCGACTAGAATTTTTTTGCCACAGACCTCCAATCCACAGAAAAATTCACGATCATGTTGGGGCATTTGAGGAGCATTTTTTGAAGACATTTGGGGCACGGCGTGGAGACCGGAGTTGCTCCGGGGATGATGAAAAGAAGGCCAAGGCCTCAGCGGTCCTTGAACTTACCAGTTCATGCATTTTGGAAACTAGTGCCCCTGGGGAATGAGTCCAAGAATGCGCTGGATATTGAAGTCCCTGCCGCCCCCTTCTAGTTTCAAATACGCCTCCCCCACGGGGGGGGGGGGGGCGACCCCTCGGTTTCGGACGCCAACTACCCCCCCAACTAACTGTTGGCCGGAGGCCCCTTGGGGGGCTTGGAGGGGGGGGCTCTGGGAGGGGCGCCGGGGAGGGCGGTTCCCGGGGTTCCCGGGGAGGGGAGGGTGTCGGGCACCTCCGAACAGTTGGGTATGCGGCCCAGGTGTGATCCGACAGTTCGCACCGCCCCTTCCCACAATAGAGGGTAGGGTATCATCGGCTTGGGTATTCCCAGCCACAATGGGAACCTCAGGGGGGTGGGCTCCTGAGGCGGCCATGGGAATAGAGTTACACCATGCCACAGGACATACATACATACATACATACAAAGATATATATACATATATATATATATATATTTATATACATATATTCATATATATATATAGGGGTTGGAATGTAACTGCAAACGTGTGGTCATAGCAACTTGGGGCGGTGGCCTCGGACCACACCGCCATGATGGTACATCACCCCTCCCCGCTTACACCACACTTGCAGCAACCTTCTCCCCAAACGTTTCGAGGAATGAAAAAGAAGGGCCTGAGACCAAGATTGACTCCTTGGAACACTTTCTACGGATCGACCTAAGGAGGAAGGGGCCTAAGACCAAGAGTGGCTCCTTGGAACACTTTCTATGCATCGACCTAACAAGGGTAGGGGGGGGGGAGCAACAAGGGCACAAGAAAAAGCCCTTAGTTAAATAACTCACCTTCACTTGATGAGCTATTAGAATCATATGCTGTGGCGGCCGACCTCTTCTTTGGCTGCCAACTAAACACTTGGTTCCTCCTCCCTACACTCTGCAACGGGCGAGAACGCTCCGCCCCGGGAGATGCCTCGAAGGAGGAGGAGGAGGAGGAGGAGGAGGACGAGGAGGAGGAGGAGGAGGAGGAGGAGGAGGGGGAGGAGGGGGAGGAGGAGGAGGAGGAGGAGGAGGAGGAGCCGGAGGACTTGATCCTCTTGGGGTGCGGGGCTGGTGCTGTGCTGGCACGGGGAGGGCCCTCAGCTACGTCCCCTCCATCCTCAGCATGCATCTCATGATGAGACCGCTTGCTATTGTTCTTCTTTCCCAACCAGTTCACCACCATTGCAACGATACTTTAGCCGCCTCGCCAGCCACACCGTGCCTACTCCCGTCGCTATGCGGCGAATGCTTTCCCGGGTGCCTACTCCCATCGCTCTGCGGCGACTGCAGTTGTGTTGGTTTAGGTTTCGGCACACACGGGTTTGAGTTTGGGCACGGTGGTGGCTGAATGACTTTTTGCAAAGGGAACCGCCCCTTGACGCGCTTACCTAAAAAAACGCGGAAAATCGCGACGCAACAGGTCAAATCAGAATTGGCCCACAAGTGGGCAAGGTGGCTACATAAACCCTGCCGCCTCGGGGATCCCCTCCGCCTCAGAGCGGGGGCCAAAATCAGAATTGGCCCACAAGTGGGCAAGGTGGCTACATAACCCCTGCCGCCTCGGGGATCCCCTCCGCCTCAGAGCGGGGGGCAAAATCAGAAGTGGCCCACAAGTGGGCAAGGTGGCTACATAACCCCTGCCGCCTCAGGGATCCCCTCCGCCTCAGAGCGGGGGGCAAAATCAGAATTGGCCCACTTGTGGGCAAGGTGGCTACATAACCCCTGCCGCCTCGGGGATCCCCTCCGCCTCAGAGCGGGGGGTAGATACAGAAGTGGCCCACAAGTGGGCAAGGTGGCTACATCACCCCTGCGGCCTGGGGAATCCCCACCCCCTCAGAGCGGGGGGCAGAATCAGAAAAGGCCCACTTGTCGGCAAGGTGGCTACATCACCCCATTGGGCGCGTTTGGCGCTGGGGCGCCTTTGGCGCCCGTTGGCTCCTTGGGTTCATACCTTTGCCAACTAACTGTCGGCCGGAGGCCCCTTGGGGGGGGGGGGGGGGTAGTTGGCGTCCTAGGACCCGCGGAGTCGCCCCCCCCCCCCCCTCCGCTTTGCGCAAGCACGCTGAAAGGCAAGAAAGTAACGGTCAGAAAGGGTTCCCATGCTAAGACAAGGCCATGCTTGCGCGCGACACGTGGCACCCAAATAATGTATGTAGCAAAAACCTCCCCATACCTCACTGTGACCACCATTGGATTGGACTGGGAAGAGGACACAGTCCAAAAAGAAATGGTGCTCAATCTCATGCCCCTTCCACATGTCCTTCACATGAAAAAAAATTATCCCCACGAGCAAGCACCAACGGTCCCCAAGAAAAATTTGCTGTGCTGCGGCATGCTGCAGCATGCTGCGGTAGGCTGCGGCATGCTGTGGCATGCTTCAAGCCCTAGGTGGAGGGTGCCCAAAATTTCCAAAAGCTACAAGAGTGGCAAAACCTGGAACCAAAAACAAAGGAATGTATCTTGGATTCTCCCGACACCCTGCAAAAGATGAACACAACAGAATCATTTCATGGGTGGTCATGTTGCGTCTCCTCCTCCTCACATTTCCGCTTTTCCTCCATTTTATTGACATACATGATTGCCAAATGCCGCAACGTCTCATTACTCATATTGAGACGGTCATGTGTTAGGATGTGTCCAAACAAACTGAAGGCCCTCTCAACATGGGGCACTTGGTGAAACCTAGTATGCGCGGTAGGAAAACCTAGTAAAATGTAGTAAAACCTGGTAAAATGTAGTAAAACCTAGTAAAAAAATTTTTTCAAAAATTTTTTGAAAAGGTTTTTTTTACTAGGTAAAAAAAGCAAAAAATCAAAAAAATTTTAACAACATTTTTTTACTAAGTTTTACCTCGGTCCACTAAGTCCCCCCCCCCCCCCCGGTTGCCGTTTTAAACAAAGTAGTCAACACTTCGATGGTAGGTGGTACTGTTGTTAAGGGACACAAGGCCCCCGAGTCGATTCTCGGCCACTTGTGTTAGTGGCGCCCCACCCAGGCCATCATGCACACCAATCAGTTGGCACTCGGCCAACATAACAAAATATAATTGGGGTTGGGTAGTAGAAACAAAATCTGTGGGAACTATTTACAAGTAGCGACAAAAGACGCGCTGGAAAATCAAGTCGGCCTTGGTATCTACATGGCGAGGTTTGCCTCGCACTGTGGGATTATTGGTGCACTTCTCAAACAGAGCCGTTTTCAATTCCCCTTGCAGCTTGGTGCAAAATGCTTGGTCATTTCTCAGTTGACCATCGGCATTTTGGGGATATTGAGGAGGCACTGCATACCACTTGTGACAGATCCACACATCACGACGGGTGTTAACAGCAAAAGTAGCAACAACAGTAGGCACACCAGGACGTGTGTCAACAGCAGAGCAGCAACAACAGCAGAAGCAACAACAGAAGCAACAACAACAGCAGCAAGGTTGGCTATCCAGAATTAGCGCAACCCAACACAAATCTCCCATTGACACTAGATGGACGCGTGCAAGGCACAATGAAGAACCTTACATTCGTGGCACGCCATGTGAGGTGTGCCATCACAAGAAAAACATGTGTCAACGGGGTCCACAGATTTGGGTTGGGGGTACATCCGAGCCACCTCCCAATGTACCGTTGGGGTCCTCGGGGTGGAGGCCAACTTTGAACGACTGAAGTACAGAGTAGCCTCAGCCATTTCACGCAACAACCACAATTGATCTTTTGGCATTTGCAATATGCCCTTGACAGCGCGCTGAGACAAGGCACAATGCAACGTCTAGAGACATGTTGGATGGCAACTGACACCATCAAGCTGCTGGATGAAGGTGGAATGCAGGGGTGCAATTGCAAATGCAAGGGCACCGAAAGCATCCAAAAACTTTGACCACCTCTTCCGCTGCTATGGTTCAGCGCCTTCTCGCTCGGCAATCAAATCCACAACAGCCAACTCCTCTTGGTTTGCCCCAATAATGTGTGGCCGGTCAGACATTGGGTCAAACTTAAGGCAGAGGTATTCGCGAGTTTGGGCAATCAACAACAAGCGGACCACCCAATGCTGATTGCTCATATTATATACCTGCGTCACAATCAAGGGTGGGGCAAAAGACATATCTATGGACGACACTTGCAAAGTGCGCTCTGCCCACGTTTTAACCAGCTGTTTGCGGCGTTGTGCACTAGCACATGAGGCATTCCACAAAGAGTGGCGCCTGGGGGGTCCCCACCGCTTCACAGCGGGGGGCAGAATCAGAAGTGGCCCACTTGTGGGCAAGGTGGCTACATAACCCCTACCGCCTTGGGGATCCCCTCCGCCTCAGAGCGGGGGGCAGAATCAGAAGTGGCCCACTTGTGGGCAAGGTGGCTACATAACCCCTACCGCCTGGAGGGTCCCAACCGCTTCAGAGCGGGGGGCAGAATCAGAAGTGGCCCACAAGTGGGCAAGGTGGCTACCTAGTAACCTAGTAAAAAAAGACTTTTTTTAACTAGGTTCCCAATACCTAGTAGAAAGTAGTGAACCTAGTAAACTGTTACCTAATGAAAAAAAATTTAAAAAAATTTTTTACTAGGTTTCACTACAGACCCCTCAACAAGCCTCTCCAACTGCCCACTGCAAACAGTCTGTGGTACTCCTAGCTGTCTCCTTGTTCCTCTTGGGGGAGGGACAACACAACAGTGACATCGGGAGACAAAGTGAAGAGAACAATGATCTGTCAAAGCACAACACAGGGAAAAAGACGGGAAAAAAAAAAAAGAGGTTGGACCATGTGCCCTGGGATGCTGCATAGTGCCAATCCCAGGAATGGAACCAGACAGCTCTCAATTACCCCCCCCCCCCCTTGTCTAAGCTACGCCAAAGTACCAAATTAATACGGTCCCTACGCCTACTGTAGCTTGGACACGGGCGTAGCTTGCGCGCGACATATACAACTACCGACACACACGTAAATGAGCGCATAGTATGAGTGCACCTCAACCTCCACCCATGTTCCATGTTCCATAATGCACAAATACCCCCAAAATCAGAGTTATGTGGGCAAACACTCACAACAAATGTGTACATGACCCTATGTACCCGGCAAATTCGTCAAACCCATGTCTTATGTGGTTGCACTAAATTTGGTACCGAATTAAAATTAGGTACCAAATTAATACGGTCCCTACGCCTACTGTAGCTTGGACAAGGGCGTAGCTTAGACAAGGGGGGGGGGGGTACAGATGCACTGTTAAACCATTACCGTACTGGCCATCTCTGACGAACAATTGCTCAGGGATGGGATTGATATTTTGGTCCAATAATTTTTCCCAAAAAAATCCAACCCAATTTTCAGTGTGCTGCGGCATGCTTCAAAGCCCCCACCAACAGGCCCCAAAAACAGGTGCTGCAGCATGCTGCGGCATGCTTCAACCGTTGGTGCTTGCCACGAGTACAAAGCCCAACAAGTGTGGCAGGCACATGTCCACCGGTGGACCGGATGTACATAACAGCCATGCCAGCAATAGCAACATCAGCCATGGCTGAAAATCACATCAAGACAACCAGTATTGGGGTGCAGTTGCAAGCAGAATGTTGGTATGAGCAGGAGGAACTACCACAAGCATGATCCAGCCCCCTGGATTTTCCTCTATAATCGAAGCACAACTGCGTAACTTACATCTCTGACCACAAAAACTGCGGTCAGAAAAAGCTAGGAAAACAACAGTCAGACAGGGTTGCTGTGCTTGGACAAGCCTATGCTTGCGCAGGGGGGGGGGGGGGGAGTATCTAGTATCAAGCAAGTCGCGCCCCATTCTCCTTAGGGAAGTGACACCAGAATTGGCCCTCAGAGTATTGGAGAGCATGAGAGAGGGTGCATCACTGGGGACAGTCGGCTTCCTGGCAGATATGTTTGTGGCGCTGCCCCATGACGCCTGCCCAGTCATCCTGGCGTCTGGACTTGAATTGCTTCGGTGACCAGTGACCCGCATCGTGACCGTATCCCTTCCTGAGGCGAGCTGAGGCGGATGCTACAATTCAGGCACCAAGCACACAATCTTGATCCTTTCTCGGTTGCTGGTCAGGGCTGAATGGTTCCCAGTACACCACGCTCTTCTACTTGTTTAGCAGTGCAGTGCCACAGGCATCGGCCTTTTCCCATTCTGCAAAGGCAAACCAGTGTCAAAAAGTGAGTCGGGCTGGTGGAGGCCTTTTAGTGGGGGTCACCGCTGAGCCTTTCACAGCCAGGCAACAGGTGGCGCGGACTGCAGTGTCCCTTCCTTTTGCTGGTGAGATACAATTGAACAGTTCTGGAACCCGGCCGTGTGGGCCCCGCAGCCTCTGTGATACAGCAGCAGCAGCAGGTGGCGGGGTTTTCTTTTTGGGAGGGGGGGGGGGGTCAGACTATCAAAATCTTGCGACGTCTTACTTGACCAGGGACTTTGCGTGGTTAGCATGTACTGGAGTGACCAGTCTGATGCCGGACCGTGTGGCTGTGCATGCAGTGCAGGATCAGTGCAGGGCTCTTCAGGTGTAAGTGCATGAGAATGCCCATAGCCGTAAAATACGGTGGCATGCCGTGGCTTCCACTGGCTCCCAGGAGGATCTTGTCTCTAAACTGTGTCAGAGAGAGCGGTGCCATGTTGTTTCTCGGGGTATCCTACAGTGGAAATCCCCTCACTAATGCCCCCCCCCCCCCCCCCCTCACCACTCCCTGGCCTCACTGACGCCCCCCCCCCCCGCCAACTTCCTTGTCATGCAATCACTGACTGTGAAATATTGCCAGCGCCGGAGGGACCCCAAGGGGCAGATGCAGCACTTGTGAGCAAAGGGACAACTGTCCCACTCTCACTTAGTGAAAACACGTTTCCCCGACGTCTTTGAGCAGGCAATGCAGACAGTGTCCTCCTGGAAAGCCCAACCAGTGTGTACGCTCGCAGCACCAACCGGCACACCTCTTGAGCCTTTACGTCAGCCCTGCGCCCCCCCGCAGCACGTGCACTACAAGGGCCCGATCAGCCACAAAGCCCTGTGCGATATAGAGTCGGGGGACCCCAGGCAGAGGCGCATTCTTTACCCTAGTCCGACAGTGTGCGGTCCCCAGGGCCTTAGGGTTGCCTTACAAAACCGAGGGGATGTCCCATGGGTAACAATTGGTGATCCGGAGCTGCTGACGCCGTATTACGTTTCCATCTGCGGTGGTGAGGACCCTCCAAACTTCACTGTCATGTGACTGAATGTGAAGCGTTGCCGGCGCCGGCGTGTGAGGGCCCGTAAGGAGCAGCAGCAGCACTTGTGAGCAGAGGAAGAACGGTCCCACCCTGAATTAGTTAAAACACATTTCCCCAATGGCTTGGGACACGCAATATGAACAAGTTCATCCTAAATACCCAAACCCCGGATCCGCACCAATCAGCACACTTACTGGACCTGGATAACAACCCCCCCGCCCCCAGTTCCTGCCTCACTCACTGGCCCCCCCAACCCCCCGGCTTACCCGCAGGATCCCTGCCTTAGGGCCACGGCCCATTCAAGGCAATGCACTGTGCCGCGGCATTAATGAAGCATCCGAAAGCGGTGCGACTGGGCCCTCTTAAGCGCAGGGATTGAAGCCGGCGGGGCACGAGGCCGCGCGTCCAGACACCACATGCGCCACGGCCTCGTAGGTGCTGAGAGCCGCCGCGAGGCCGGCCACCCCCAGCAGCCCGGCCGCGGCGGCCTTGCGGACGTTGCAGGGGGTGTCCCTGCGGAGCTTCAAGTAGAAAGCGCACGGCATAATGAAGGCCACGGACATGCACACCGTCGATCCCAAAATGGTCCAGACCGCGCTCACGCCGGGGACGTAGCACGCGATGCCGCAGGCAGTGGCCTGAATGCCCCCCGTTGCCGCACTGCGGCCCAGAAGGCCCAGCTCCGGCTCACGTGGGGCCGCCGGGGAATCTGGGAGCGGCATTGCGGGGTCCGTCGTGAACTCCGGGATCGGGGGGGGCGAGGCATCCGAGGCCGGGGCGCACGTGGCGCAGAGGCGGAGGAGGTAGGTGCGGCATGGGATGACAATCAGCGGCAAATTAAAAAAGATGACGAGGACGAGCGCCACGCGGCCAACGGTCGCCAGAGCGTCCGTCTCACAGAAATTGGACATGATGTTGTCGCAGGTGCGCGCCCGGTCGTACAGGTACCCTAGCGTGCCTATCGCAGCGTAGATACCGGTGCAGACCGCGACGGTGATGTGGAGCACGCGTCGCACGCGCGCGCGCGTCGGTCGCTTGAGCTCAGTATGCATGGGCAGCACGTTGAAGTGGCAGACGAAGGCGGCGGAATACAGTGGGAGGCTGTACGGAATGCCCTCCCAGGAGCCTGGCCACACCTCAAGGGGCTCTGCGGGGCTCACAGGCGGCGTTGCGAGGCGTTGCAGAGACCGCACGCCCACAACAACAGCGAGGACGAGGATTGAGGCGACGGAGAGCATGCTGGTCACCCGCAGGTTCGTGAGGGTCGTCGCGATGCAGCGGGGAAAAACCGCGACACTGATTGCAACCATACTGAGCTTCGGGTTGGCCCATGGGGGCGATGGGTGGCCGCTCCATGTGCCCGTGGCCCGCAGGACTTCTGTGAGCATGGACCCAGCCAATACGGTGTAGGCAATGATGGTCATCCAGCACAGCGCCACGACCTGTGCAATGCACAGAAGGTGGGTGCAATGGCCAACGAGTGGGAGGGAAGTGTTCCACAAATCACCGGATGTGTGCCAATGCATGTTTGGTGGTAGGCACTGGATGAGACAAATTTACAGACAGCAGAAACCGAAACAGCCCGCAGGTTCCAGCGGGGGGTCCGGCAGGTCAAAACACTTCAGTCTTTCCGTTCCTTCACCTTTGCATCTTGGGACACCAGCGACACACCATGCCAATTCTTGCCTTAGTTACACCTCTTCCTGCATGGCACAAAGCCGCAAGAGGCGGAGAAGGACATCCGATGTCCACACCTACGGCGGACACTGGATGTCCATATTCCCCACAGGTGTGTCCACATCCATGGGGGATGACATCCAGTGGCCACACCCATGGCAGACAAGGACATCCTGTTCTCAGACCCATGGGCGTCGAGAACATCCAGTGTCCACACCTATGGGGAAGTTCACACCTACGGCAGACGTGACATCGAGTGCACACCAATCGGGAGAAGGACACCCCATGTCCACATCTTCGGCAGGCGAGGGCATCCAGTGTCCACACCCCTTGGGGAAGAAGGACATCCAGTGTCCACACCAATGGGGGTGGGGACGCAGCAGCAGTGGTAGGCAAAGGGGCGAACACAAGCATCAGAATGAGGTCAGGAAGAGAAAAGGTGGGGGTGGCCCACAGGTGCAGGAGGTACTGCCCAGTGTCCACACCCTATGGGGGGGAGGAGGGTGCGCAATAACGTGTGTGGGCGATGACATGTGCAATGCAAACGTGCTCTGGACCCCCCCCTTTGCAGGCTACAATCGCCAGTTCAGCAGATTATGGTGCCCTAGACGGTCATGCATAGTATTAGTGTTCTTCGTGTGCGTTGTCGATCTTGTGTTGACTGTTCGTCCTTTTGGCCTTTGGTTGCAATCGTCCATGACCATTGCGTCTTCCATTTCTGATGCACGGGACACGGACTGCTTGTGCCTGCAGTGATCGCCACACACAAGCAGTCCGCCATTGTGCTGATGAACAGAAATAGACAGGAGGCAAAGACACCTAAACAAATGGTGACTGCGGTTGGTTCACAGACTGCAGCCCACTAATGCACCGCCCCCTGTACCTGTATCACAACAGCGGTGCGCATCCAGGGCCCGAACGCGTGGCTCGCCACTTCCTCGTACGTTGCCGCACCCGTACGGCGCGCACACATGAGCAGGACGTATATGGACAGGTCCGCAGCAAGGGCCCAAAAGAGAATGGAGGCGAGGCCAGCCACAAGACCCGTCTGTGCAATAGCCCATGGAAGTGACAGCACTGCCCCACCCATAATTGTTGACACCAATGTGAAGACAGCAGAGCTGACACTGGCCTGGCGGCTCTCGCACGCATAGTGGGGCGACAGCAGGCGGATGGTGGGGGTAGAGAAAGCATCGGCATCGGCGACAGGAGAGCCAACACTCTCACCGTCAGACATGGAGTGCGTCTGCAAGGCATTGGGCAATTGACTGGACTGAAATGGTCATGGCATGCAACTCTTGTGCATGGAATGTCTGGATTTCTCAAGCGGGTGATGGATTCGAAAGCGCTCCAGCATATGCACATGTAGAAGACTGTAGCTTTCGCCCTTCAGAGGGCCAGTGCCTTCACAGGGTGTTGCTATCTCAATGCAGAATCACGAACAGCTGAGTGGTCACGCCATTGAGGCCAATCAAGCATTGTGTGCGCAGAAACATGCAGATGCACCGCCACTTGTGGAGCCACTTATGCCTCTGAATGCTCTTGTTGTTTCCAAAAATCCAACCCAGACAAACCCCCTGGGCCCCGAAAGTCATACAGACCCAAAATGTGATAAGAAAAATCCAAGAAATCATCATTTGCCGTATATTCAGTGCAAAAATGTTTGACCATTGAAAACAGTCCATAGCAATATTTGAGGCCATCTGTGCCATTTCCTGGCGACTGATCAACTGCGCTGTCAACTGAGCCCCTTCTCCAGACATCCCCCCCCCCCCAGTTTTGGGGGGGAATAGTACATGCTGGTGAGGTGACCCTGAGGACCTGCCCCCGTCTAAGCATCATGGCGCCGTCTCTCTCTTCATAGTCTCCTCTGCATGGAACCCAGTCCCAGCATGGGAGTTGCCCCGGACCCGTGTCGGGGGCTAGTACCTGGGCCTCAGCTGCACTCCTGATCTCTGGTGCCTACTGGGGTGTGTTTGACGCATTTGTGGCAGGTGTCTAGCCCAAGGGCCACGGAGTACTACCCAAAGGGGGCGTTTAGTCTGCAGCGCGGGAGAGCCGCAGCCGTCTCCAGTCTGCACCACTTACACCCCCCTCCTGCCCCCCGAGTGCCAAGCCCCAGAAGCCAATACCCCACTTCGGGGCATGTTAGGGTTAGCTCTGCAACCCCAACCTTGAACCCCTTCTGGGGCCTCCCCTATCCTGGTGCAGAGGGCTCGGGTTACACAGGCGCCCATGAAGGGGTTTGTAGGGTAGGGTTCCCCGGGGTGGGGTGTGCTTACCCACTGTTGCCTCCAATTCTGGGAAGGGTGCTGACCCTACCACCTCCTTGTTTGCACCCTGAGTTGGGGAGTGGCCTGTACCCTCTTGTACCCTCTGCGCATGGCTAGTTGTATCCATTGGGGCATTTGCCTTCCGCAAAGGGCCAATCATTTCCCCGTTTGGTTCTCCTATAAAGCACAACATAAAATCCAAGTCACACACACATGCTCCATCACATGCCGCTGTGGGTTGTGGGGCAGGGGGACCGTGCCAGCCGCCGACACTGCAGATGAAGCCGGCGGGCGACATTTAGAATGGCGGCCCATGAAGCAGGCGGGCTACGTTTAGAATGGCGGCCCACGGGAGGCTCTTGAAGTAATTGGCATGGCGCGGAGAATTTGATCGACAAGACGGAGCCAATGGAGACCCTGGTAGATGCTACGTGGGGGTCCTAGCAGGTGAGGGAGGCTAGATAGGGCGACGGAGCGGGAGGGGAGTAGCCCCAACCATGACCCACACAATGCCTGTTACGTGCGTGCTACATGTTCCGTTACGTGCTACAGGGGAGGACAAAGGAATGCCGGTTGGGCAGGCACGGAAATAGGGGTGGGACGGCGGTACACAAGAGAGGGCGACGGGGGGCAAGAGAGATGGGGCAAGCGGGGGTGGTGACAGGAGAGGAGAGGGGACAGGGCAGAGGGGCTAGGGCAAGGAAGAACAGGTGGCAGGGCGCTATTTAGCTATGTGTCTCGCCACATGTCATGATGCTACATGCATGTTGACGAGGGGACTCAGAGGGTAGGGGGCAAAGCAAAGAGGGCGACAGAGGGCCACGCAGATGGCGGCTGTGGCGACGAGGGCAATAGGACAGCTAGGGGCGAGAAAGGGAAGCGGGCAAGAGGCGAAGGGGAAATGAGGGGCGAAGGCGGGGAAGAGGGGTGAGCAGGGTAGGACGCTGAATAGCACACATAGATGCTTGTCTCGCTACGTGCTCTGTGACGGGGGCCTGTGGTGTTGATTGCATGACCATGTTGGTGAGGCTGGGGATGAACGGAGTCGTTCGCAGAGGGGACACACACCAGCGGGAGGCCGGGCCTTGTGTGTCCTAAATGCACGGCTATTGGGGCACGGAGGGGACGAGCATCAGCGGCACAATCCGCTGGGCCCCTTGTGCCAGACCGATTATGTAGCCCGTGGAGAACTGGGAGCACGGAGGGGACAGGCACTAGCTACACCATGCTCATGGTGCCCACCGATGATGGCGCCCTAGTGCAGCATGTGCCATCCATGAACACCCTCCAAGCGGTCGAGGCAGCATGGGATTCCTTGGCGGCACGTACCAGGGCCCACACTCCAGTGGCGGATGCTTGTGACATTGTCTCCCTCAGCTCCGTGCACCATGGCCCAGCGCACAGGGACATGTTGCGTGCGAGAGACGGACGGCTCCCCACTTTGTAGGCCATGCGACAGTGGCGATAGAAGGTCACTTGTCGGACAAAGGAACACTTCTTCCGCGAGGACATGATCCTCCTTAGGGAGGAAGGCTATGCCCGCAGGAATCACCGTGTCATGGCGATCATGCAGTTGCCACTGGGTGATTGACGCCGGGCAATGTATTCCTTCTTGAGGGGACACACACCCTTTTGCCCGCTTGCTGGCCGAACCCGGCAGTTCCCCCCTTGGAATCCCTTCGACGGTCTACCAGGGGACGTCCAGGCGGCCTTTCAACACACACCGTTGCATGCGTTGCTGGTGTCCCGGTCGTACATGACGTACAACGAGCCCATGTCCTGCTTTCCACAATGGATGCGGCAATTGCCACGGCTTACGCTGTGTGGCTGGAGTCCTGGAAATCTCGGGATTGCGAAGCGTTCCGTATGAGGTCCAGAGATGTGTCCGCGCAATCTTGGTGTGCCATCCGTGGGACACGGGTGCGCGACTTGGATGGAGGGGACGAGACACCCTGGTTGGGGACGTTCGTGAATCATCCAGCAGTAGGATGTGTGCCGGGATGACCCAGATAGGTGCTACCGCTTTTCCAGCAGCCGTTGTGCTCCTTGTCAATTTTAGCAGTAGCCATGGTGTTGGGTGTGGGGGAGCTGTGGCTCTCTGACCAGCGGGTGCAACGTGTAGGCCCCGTGGCGGGCGAGCTAGGATGCATGGCGGCTTTGGTGGGAACCAAGCAGCTTGGGTTGCTGTATGCAGCTGAACAACATGGCCTTGTCATGGCGGTGCTGCTCTCTCTTCCGCAAAGAAGCGATGGCGCGTCGGCCGAGGCTCGCCTCGCGTTGGAACCCCTACGGCTTGAGCCGGTGGTGGAGGCCCGGTCTGGTGCGCAACAGCTGGTTGTAGTCATGGATCAGTGCCCCCAACAGGAAGCGGTTGACGTCCTGATCGCGGTGTTCTAGGACTATGGGTGGCATGCGTTGACTAGCCACGGATCCCAGCCGATGGCCACGAGATGGTTTTGGCCGACGGAGCACCTCTCAAGTTGCCTGGATGGGCACCCCCACCTGGCCCTCGCTGGCTCTTGGGAGCCGACCCTGCGGCAACCGCTCTGCAGTGCCAAAGTGCGAGCCCTGGAGGGTGCACCACATCTTTCCCATGAAGCCTTTAGGGACATCTAGCAGGACCTGTGGTCCCAGAGATGTGAGGGGGCGTGTGGTCGTGCCCAGTCGGTGCTTCCGCACCTGTGCCAAGGGTGTGGCACTCTAGCGCGTGCCTAGATACACCAATGTGCCTCGGTCCCGCAATGTGGGCCCTTTGGTGCAAGGGTACGGCGGGGTTGGCCTAGGGCGCGCTGGGCCATGCGCCACTCGGGACGGCTTTCCCCGAGTGGGTGGCAAGCGGTCAAGCGCGACCTGGAGAGTGGGCAAGCACGCGGTGCGCATCCCTGTTGCCCCTACATTTGAGCTTCCCTTGCTCCTATGGTGGGCAGCATTGGATGGGGACTCATAGGTTATCCAGCTGTGGCATGGAGGGGAAGTTGTGTGGAGGATTGAAGGGTGGTGTGGTGCTCAATGGACGGCAGGTGCTCTCATCGTCTATCCATGTAAGGACCCCTGGTTTGATGGTCCTCGCTGGGGGGCTGCAGCTGGGGGCATGGATGGAAGATGCATGGGTGTTATGATGTTCCAGTTTGTTCATGCGGTTTCGGTCGGTGCGTTGTGACGGCCAACACAATATGTCAAGTTGTGCCAGCCTGACAATGCGCAAAGTCGCCGTCACTTGGACACCCGGAAGAGTGATACGCGGGTTACTGTGCCTTTTGCCGCACGTTGCTGATTACACTAGTGAGGTGCCGTGGGTCATCCCGACCAACCCATCTCTCTATTATAGTCTCCGGGATCTCGGGATCTTTGGGACATTCATCGGGAGGCAATATTTCTGGAGCTGTCAATATCCGGTCTATTAGGGACTCAATGCTCGTTCCTTGAGTCGCCCTACAACTATGTGGCACCCTTAAAGGAGGCGTATCATGTTCCGGTAATAAGGCCCATACCTCCAAAGGGCATTCCCATGGCATGTGTGTCTTTACCAACGGCTTCGCTACGGCGGAAGTGCATGATCAGTCCACGGGCTACTCCGTGGGGGTGTGTGAGGGATTCGAGGTAGTAGAAGGGGAACTACATATTCTGAATGGGTGTCCACGGAGGCTTCAGTAGCCGAGTGGGCTCACATATATCGGGGGAACGAAGGGGGCAGGAGGCAGTGTGGGGAGCCAAGCCGGCTTGCGATGGCTATTGATGGAGTAGTTACCGTGACTGTATCGGGGCGTTCCCTAGCCCCAGGAAGAACCTAGGGGGGTACGCGGGCCTCTTGCGGGTTGTAGGAGAGAGTCAGTGCGGGTATCATGGTGTCCCTTGACCCCATGAACAACTCGAGGAGGTATTAGGGCGACCCACGGGCCCAAAGAAAAACCTCCTCCAGGTATTGGGGCGTACAACAGACTCAGGATCAACTGACGTAGGTACCGGGGCCTGCCACAGGTTCTGGGAGCAAACCAGCCGGGGTACCGGGGTGTCCCTTGACCCCACGAACAACTCGTGGAGGTATTAGGGCGTCCCTTTGACCCCGAGAGCAACCCGGATGAAGTATCGGGGCATCACCTGGCCCCGGGGAAACAAACTAGAGGGACTGCTAGGCCATTCCCTGCCCCCACAAGAAAACTAGGGGGACTCTGCTCGCGGGCATGCATATAGTCTAACAGCTTCACCTCCTGATGCATGGGGAGTTTTTGCTCGTCGTGGCGGGGAACACTGGCGGTGCACATGTCGCCGCCGGGTGGTGGTATGTGCATGAACATGTGTTTGTGGTGGGGGCCACACCCCTCCCTCCCCAACCCGCTGCAATTGATTCATGGAGCAAGGTGCCTTACTTCCGTTGGATAGTGGGGGTTCAACAAGTATAGAATGGTTGTTGGTAAGGCCTTTGGCAGGTAGCGGTGGATATGGTACCGGTTGCCAACAATATGCGCACTGCTTGGGGCGCATTGCGAGCGGCCAAGGTAGGCCCAAGGTACACGTTTCTTGCATATTAGATGGGGGTGAGGCAAGGGCCGATGCTAGAAGTAGGCACACCACATTGTGAGTGGCTGCTGAACCTGCGTCTTGGTCACCCCCATGGCAGAGTTGGAGCAATCACAAGAGTTGGCCAATCATGCAGGCAAGGGTCAAGGGTAGGCGTCCGGGCATTGTATGTGGGCCAGATGGGGTGTACGTGGTCACCACGGACCGGTGCGAGCGCGTGGTGGGTACTCGTGCAAGGGGTCGAAAAACCAAGCTACGGCACACACCCGCCTGAATCCGAGCAAGTGAAATTCACAAATTGTGCCGCTCTCGCCGTGGAGTGGCCGGCGCCGCCGGTGGATCCATGCGTTGTAGTACAATGCTATGTGTACATTGCGGGCTAACTTGCGATGGGGAGTTGCGGATATTGTATATATTCGACGGTGTTCACGGAGAGCGCGTGGATGCATTAGGGGAGAATGATATTGTACACATGTGGGGCACTTGAGACGGGCTTGGACAATTATGGCAATGCATTTGCGCCAATCTACAGTACGGTGGGCGAGGGGGACCGGATGCACAGCTTGTAGGGGGCCAAGGCACAAGGTGGCGGACCTGGTGCAAAGTGATGGGAGCGATGAAGGCTCAAGGCCAGGCTCGGCTAGAGCTCACCACAAATCCTGGCTATTTTCCCACTATCCATTGCGCGTGCCGCGTTGGAAGGAGGGCGAGGGTAGTGGTGATTATGGCTCAAGGCACCGGATATACACGAAGGGTCAAGAAGTTATTGTGCCGCCTGCATGCTGCTCTGTACCTTGGTTGCCGCCATGCACCCCCTAGGAGATGGGGCTGCTTGTAGCTTCTTGTAGTGCTGCATTGCATTGGGTCGCGGTCGCCCGGCGGGTCAACAAGCAAGCTCTCGTCGCCGTTGCTATTGCTAATGCTATGTAGGTACCACTAACCCCAAATCCTGATTGAAAGGTGTCCCTGCTGCTGTGAGTCCTGTGTCGTGCTGTGGGCCACCCTAGGTAGCCCTGAGACCCACGGCATCGAGCAATGTTCGGAGGACATGCCTATGTGAGCTGCCCGGTAACTCTAGTAGACAGCATGAGAAGTGGTTATGACTATGATGACGACTATGTATGTATGTATATATGTATGTATGTGCGATCCATTTTCATCTCGCTCGTGTCCAACTAGAATGTTGTTTTAGGCCGTCACCCCTAGCACTTTAGGCTGTCTTCACACCCTGTCTGCTTCTGCCTCCCACCGACTCTCTGTGTTTTCGCTCTTTGGCACGGTTCGCCTTTGCCTCTTAGCTATCCCCGGCTGGTTAGAAAACTGGGAACAATCCAAAAATGTGAAACCACAAGCGGGCAAACCACCTGAACAACCCAATGGGTTCACAATGGTGGCCGTGCCCTTAGGCCGCCGCACCTTGAACTGTGGGCTATTTTCGCACCCTAGTAACATTCTGCTTAGTTTTGAGCTACATCTCGCAAGTGAGATCACAACATGTGAAACTAGTAACAAGCAAACTGTCCCAACACCCGGTGAATATTAGCGTACACCTCTTAGCCCCTTGGCATGGGCAATGTTCGCGTGCCTCTAGAGGCTGCTGTGTTTGCTGTTGCTACTACTACTGTTGCTGCTGTTGATGTTTTTGCTGTTGTTGCTGCTTCACCTACTTCTACTGTTGCTGTTCCTGCTACTGCTCTGATTGGTGTTGTCCTCGTCCTCGTCAGGGTCATAATCTACGTCGTGTTGTTCCAGGACCGCCATGACCGATGATGCTGCTTTGTCTCCTGCCATGAGGGTCTTCGCTGCTATTACTTGTTCTGCCACATTCTCTGCATTGGCGAGAATGTCACCTTGCAACCTGGTCTCACCTTTCCATTTTTGCCGCTTTCCCTTCACGCGTGTCTTCCCGCGCTCCTTCTGCTTTGCAACCAACTCCTTTCCCCGGACAGTCATTAATTTCTGCAGGATGGCCTTCTCCTCCTCGTCAACCTCCCATAGCACCCGATGCTGCTCTGTGAAGGGAAAGATTTATGTGTGTCATCAACCAGCAAGTGGCTAGGCATGTGGTAGCGAGATTCCCAGCGGCCACACCCAGGGACAACACATTGGATGGGCTCGATGTGTACAATTTGCTTTGCCAGGGGGGCCACACTGGCCTTCCGGAAGCAATGATGTGCACATGACATCCAGTGCACTTTCTCGTGGGAGTGGCGCATCAGTGGATACCGCACACAAAGGGTAATCGGACTAGGCACCCCAAGTGGCCAAGCACCAATCCGCATAGGCAACACAGTAGGCGAGAGTGACAGTGCCAAGGGTTCACTAGCCCCAGAACGTGGGCTACTGGGGTCTTCTGATGGAAGAGATGATTCTTGGGATTGCAGCCGATAGGGTTGCGACCATTGGGGCGAGTTGTTGAAAAAGCATGTCATGGACAGCTGGCGTCCCTTGACAACGGGGGAAATGCTTGTGCGATGCTTCTTGACCTGGCAATGCAACTGGTACGACTGCGTGTCAGGTGTAGCCAACATTCATAAGCGCTCACCACACGGACATGTCCACCCATGGGCATCCCGTTGGCTCCATGCGATGTGGATCGCCGAGGACATCTGAAAAGTCTATACGAAGGAAAAGCAAATAATAGGTACAATTGAACCCGAATCTTGATGGATTATTCTTCATTGCACCTTCGCCCCGTCACCCTTTTTTCGCCCTGTCTCCCTGTGTACTAGCCCAAACGCCTCTTTGTTTCCCTCTTTTGTCTCCTCCCTAACAATCGATTGCGGCTCTCTACAACCATGCAAGCAACAAAGCGTGGACTGCTAGTCCGTAACCCCAACTCAAGGGGCCGGGCAACAAAGCGTGGATTGCGAGTCCCCAACCCCAACTCAAGGGGCCACGCAACAAAGCGTGGACCGAGAGTCCCGAACCCCAACTCAAGGGGCCACGCCAAAGCGTGGACTGAGAGTCCCTAACCAAAACTCAAGGGGCCGCGCAACAAAGCGTGGATTGCGAGTCTCTAACCCCAACTCAAGGGGCCGCGCAACAAAGCGTGGGAAAGAGAAACAAGAAAGAAAGAACAAAGTACCGTGTTTGCTCCTGAAAGACTTTGGCGTTGCACTTTGGCCGGGGTTTGCTGGTGATTGCAGGATCTTCACCTCGCAACAAACGACGGTTGTATAGCGGCCCGTCTTGCTAATCTCCGCTCCAAAGCAGCTCGCAACAAACGATAAGCGATACCTGGCGCTCAAAGGCAGTGACAGCTCGATGAAAAAGAATCAACAAAAAAAAGGGGCCGTTGGCGCCATCCAAAAAAGCAACCAATTTCTTTTATCTCAGTAGTAGTTAATGTGCCAATGTCATAAAATCTGGCAAAATGAAGGTGACATGCAAGTTCAAGTAGCACACAGTAAAAACCTCCCTCTGGGCAAAAAAAATTCCTACATAGGGTTGCAGCTATTTGTCGGGGGATACCGCCGGAAGGAGAGGGGTAGCACGAAAAAAATTCCACCGCCCACCCGTGAGGTGAACCCACAAGCCACATGGCAACGGTTCCTCCAACGTGCAAACCATCAGGCCACTTGGCGCAAGTGGTGTTTGATTGATAAAAGAACCCACTTCCCACGTTGCAACAGTGCCTCTGCTGTGCAGACCATCCGGCCACTCGGCGCAATTGTCGTTTCATTGATAAGAGAAACCAAATCCTAGATAACAACACTGCCTCTGTTGTGCAGATCGTCCGGCCACTGGGCGCAGTTGGTGTTTCACTGATAAGAGAACCCACATCCCACAAAGCAATAGTGTCTCTGTTGTACAGACGATCCGGCCACTCGGCGCAATTGGGGTTTCATTCATAAGAGAACCCACATCCCACATAGCACTGGTGCCTCTACTGTGCAGACCATGTGGCCACTCGGCATAATTGGTGTTCGATTGATAAGAGAGCCCACACCCCACATAGCGATATTGCCTCTACTATGCAAACCATCCGGCCACTCGACGCAATTGGTGTTTCATTGATAAGAAAACCAACATCCCACATAACAATAGTGCCTCTACCGTGCAGACCATGCATCCACTTGGCGCAATTAGTGGTCAGTTAGGAATTGAGCCCACATCCGGCATTGAAGTGGTGCCTCTACTGTGCAGACCATCCGGCCACTGGGCACCCATGGTGTTCCACTGATAAGACAACCCACATCCGAGATAGCAATGGTGCCTCTACTGTGCAAAACATCCGGCAACTCGGGTCAAATGGTGTTTCATTGATACGAGAGCCCAAATCCCAAATAGCAGTAGTGCCTGTACTGTGCAGACCATCTGGCCACTCGGCACAATTGGTGATTCATGGACAGGAGAGCCCACATCCCACATAGTGGTAGTGCCTCTGCTGTGCACACCATCCGGCGACTGGGCGCAATTGGTGTTTCATTGATTAGAGAGCCCAAATCCCACATAGCACTAGTGCCTCTACTATGCAGAACATCTGGCCACCCGGCGTCATTGGTGTTTCACTGATAAGTGAACCCACATTCCACATACCAATAGTGTCTCTACCATGCAAATTGGCCGGCCACTTGGCGCAATTGGTGTTTCATTGAGAGGAGAACCCAAATCCTAAATAGCACTAGTGCCTCAATTGTGCAGACCATCCGGCCACTCGGCACAATTGGCGTTACATTGACAAAAGAGCCCACATCCCACATAGCAACGATGCCTCTATTGTGCAGACCATCCGGCCACTTGGCGCAATTGGTGTTTCATTGATAAGAGAGCCAAAATCCCACATAGCACTAGTGCCTCTACTGTGCAGAACATCCGCCCACCCGGCGGAATTGGTACCTCACTAATAAGTGGATGAACACCAATTGTGCCGAGTGGCAGGATGGTCTGCATAGTAGAGGCACTCGTGCTATCTCTGATTTGGGTTAGCTTATCAATGAAACATTAATTGCGCTGAGTGGCCGGTCAGTTTGCATGCTAGAGGCACTAGTGCTATGTGGAATGTGGGTTCACTTATCGTCGAAACACCAATTGCGCCGGTCGGCTGGACGGGTGTGTATAGTACAAGCATTAGTGCTATGTGGGATTTGGTCTCTTTTATCAATGAAACACCACTTGCGCCGAGTGGCGGGATGGTGTGCACAGTTGAGGCATTGTTGCAATGTGGGATGTTGGTTGTCTTGTCAATGAAACCCCAATTGCGCCGAGTGGCTGGTCAGTTTGCACGGTAGAGGCACTATTGCTATCTGGAATGTGGATGGATAATGTTGATGGATAAGAGAACCCAGACCCCACATAGCAATAGTGCCTCTACTGTGAAGAACATGTGGCCACTCGGCGCAATTGGTGTTTCATTGATAAGAGAGCCCAAATCCCACATAGCACTAGTACCTCTACAGTGAGGATCATGCGGCCACCCGGCGCGATTGGTGTTTCACTCTCAAGTGAACCCACATCCCACATAGCAATAGGGCCTCAACCGTGCAGACTGACCGGCAACTCGGCGAAATTGGTGTTTCATTGATAAGAGAACCCAATGCATAGATGGTACTAGTGGCTCTTCGATGTAGATTATGTGGCCACGCGGCGCAATTGGTGTTTCATTGATAAGAGAGCCCAAATTCCACACTGCAAAAGTGCCTCTACTCTGCAGACCATCCGACCGCTCGGCGCAATTGGTGTTTCATTGAAAAGAGAACCCACATCCCACATAGCACTAGTGCATGTACTCTGCACACCATCCGGCCACTGATCGCACGTGGTCTTTCATTGATAAGAGAGCCCCAATCCCACGTAGCACTAGTGCCTCTAGTGTGCAGACCATGCGGCCACCTGGCGCAATTGCTGTTTCACGGATACGTGAACCCACATCCCACAAGGGAATAGTGCCTCTACTGTTACTATGTGGGATCTGGACTCTCTTATCAATGAAACGCCAATTGCTCCGAGCGGTCGGATGGTCTACACAGTACAGGCACTAGTGCTATGTAGGATGTGGGGTCTCTTATCAATGAAACAGCAATTGCGCCGAGTGGCCGGATGGTTTTCACATTAGAGGCACAATTTCTTTGTGGGACGTGGGCTCACTCATTAATGAAACACAAATTGCGGTGACTGGGCGGATGGTCTGCTTAGTAAAGGCACTATCACTAATGTGGGATGTGGGTTCTCTTATCAATGAAACACCAATCATGCCAAGTAGCGGGAGGGTCTGCACAGTACAGGCACTATTGCTATGCGGGATGTGGGTTCACATATCAGTGAAACACCAATTGCGCCGAGTGGCCGGATGGTCTGCATAGTAGAGGCACTAGTGCTATCTGTGATTTGGGTTCTCTTATCAATGAAACAGTAATTGCGCCGGGTAGCCACATGATATTCACCGTAAAGGCACTAGTGCTATGTGAGATTTGGGTTGTCTCGTCAATGAAACACCAATTGCGCCGAGTGGACGGATGGTCCGCATAGTAGGGGCACTATTCTTATGTGGGATGTGAGTTCGCATTCCGATGAAACACCGATGGCGCCGAGTGGCTGGATGGTCTCTATAGTACAGACAGAAGTGCGATGTGGGATGTGGGCTCTCTTATCAATGAAAAACCAATTGTGTCGAGTGGCCGCATGGTCTACACATTAGGGGCACTAGTGCGATGTGGGATGTGGGCTCTCGTGTCAATGAAACACCAATTACGCAAAGTGGCCGGACGGTTTGCACAGTATAGGCACTATTGCTATGTGACATGTGGGTTCACTTGTCAATGAAACACCAATTGCGCCGTGTGGCCGGATGGAATGCACTGTAGAGGCGCTATTGCTATGTGGGATATGGGCTCTCGTATCAATGAAACACCAATTCCGCCGAGTGGCGGGATGGTCTACACAGTAGGGGCACTAGTGCTATGTGGGATGTAGGCTATCCTATCAATCAAAGACCAATTGTGCCGAGTGGCAGCATGGTATGCACAGTAGGGGCATCATTGCTTTTTGGGATGTGAGTTGTCCTATTAATGAAAATTTTGACACCCACCATTAACGATTGCGAGGTTAATATCTAAACACCATATATTAATTAATATGTCAAATATCAAACGTCGCCGGCGTTAATATTCCCGTGCAAAAGTTAAGGGAGACTACCCAAGAAATTAAGGCACACATAAAAATGAACACAAGCAAAGTAAGCATACCAAGCGGTCTTCTGGGCCTTTTAGAAGGTCCCCAAAGAGGGTGTTCAATGTTTGTCGGTGCATGTGGTGGTGAAACAAGAGCTGGGGGTGGCAAAGAGAATGTGGAGGGCGGGCGGCTTTGGATGGCCATGATTTTGGCCATGGTACACAGGGCGGTATGGGTCGCCTGCTGGTGTCGCAATGGAAGGTCAAAGCTTACAAAACACCACTCCCAAGCCTGCAAGACCACCTCCCCCTCCCGTTGTAATTTTGTTGCCCCGTGCACCCCCCCCCCCCCCCCGGGCGGTGTGGTCGTCGTAGGCCCGCTTGAGAATGGCGTTGAGGCTCTCAACAACCTGGGCGCACACCGCGCCCAAACCAACCCCAAGCTCCGCCGCATTAGCCACCGACCATGTCACGTCCTCCTCCAAGTACAAGAGGTAGTTCGATTGGTAGGCGGCCTTGCAGCAATGCAAGCGGTAGGCCCGCGCGACCTCAACGGCCCATAAATCGGCACAAGTTGGGTTGTCCGAGTTCCAGTTCCGGAGAAGGTCCCGCATGGCAACCACGGCTTGCCACTCTCCATCCTCCGGGGCATAGGCCAATAGTGGCCCGATTTCCTCGCATGCGAAGAACAACGCCCGTGCCTCCTCTTTGTAGGATGCGGCCGAGGAACCAAGCGTGACAATCGTGACTGCCCGGTATAGCACGCATTGCACGGCCGTGGCATTATCCTTGGGAAGGCCCCCTCGGCGGGCCTCAATGAAGGCCACTTGGAGGCGGCCCATGGCCATGCAACAATAGAGAATACATAGGAAGAAAAAGCACCGCTCCACCACGATGTGCGGGTCCCCTATGCACCCCCCATTCTCCAAGCTAAGGCACGTCTCCAGGTAGCGAAGACGGGCCACCCCCTCCCCCTCCAATGTGTGACGGACCCCCGCCTTCACCCATGCCTGCCGCAACCTTGTCCCACACACCCATATTGTAAATAGCGCCCACCATGGGGAATATTGAGACACCAATAAGGCGTCTCACAAAGGGTTGGTCACCCCCGATGACCAAGTCACTCTCCACCTACTTCGTCCCCCAATCGAACGTCTTGCAGTCATGTACGGACTGCAACACCTACAACACAAAGGGAATCAATTTTTGCATTCATTTTTCGGGGTTAATATTACATTACTTTTTCAGTCGGCGTTTATGTCTACGAAACATCAAATAGCAACCGCGAGAAATTAACAAAAAAACGAAAAGCGAAAGAAACGGGCCGTATACCTGCAGGTTTTTGGACCATATTGTCGCTAGCGCGGCCGTGCCCTCATCCCCGCATATGGCCATCCCAGGTACCCAAAGGTAGGCGGGTGTGCGGGCCCGTGCACCGTGGTTGAGGTGCCCAATGGATAGTTGGGTCCTACTTCCACCGGTGCACAGGTAAGCGTTCCCGCGGAGGAGGAAAGTGAGCCGCCTCTTCCAATCGATGGTGTCCACAAGGGGTGGGCGTGATGGGATGTTGCGGGCCCAGGATTGTAGCAGCCAAGAGCGGCCACTTGTAGGTGGCTCCGGCACGGACATGGGTGGATCTAGCGCAAGGGGCTTCACCAACTCCTTCTTTGTGTCCGTGAAGCGGTGACGTGAAGGGGTGGGTCGGGGGAATGGGAGGCCCGTCGCAGCAGTGTAAGCGGCCCCCCAGCGGGTCATGAACTCCAACACATGCCGGAAGCCGGACTTGGTGACATTCAAGTCCATAGGTAGGTTGATCAACTCTGAGGCCGGGAAGAGGATGGAGGCATATTGCTTCACGGCCTCTATTTGTTTGTTGCGCATGAGGGGGAGTTGGGCAACCTCGGTGGCCTCTCACCATCGGGCCTTAGCCAAAGGGGACGAGGCCACCCAATCACCAAGGAGGTGCGAGACCAATGGGTCACCCAAACTCTAAGCCCCACTCAAACTCGTGAGTGTCATACTTAGTTCGATTATGGTGTCTTGAGTTAAACGCATAACAAGAGCTACACAATAAAATAGGGCAAATGGGAGTGGTGTGTGTAGGGGGACCGGGGAGAAGGATGTGGGCCAGTGTAACTAACTCAAAGAGTATGGAACCCCGCTAACACGCAATTGTGCACCCTTTGACCAACTGAAAACCATTAATGGGCATAGTACGCGCACAAGCAAAGCGGTGCAAAAGAGCCCAAATTGGGCTAACGTATTAATATTTGACAGGTTAAATTTCACCCCCTTTCATTTCTGAAAAATTAAAATTGAGCATATTGGTTTGAACGTAGGTCTCTAGGGTTACCATGTAACAGACCGACTTAAGGTTGTCCATAGACAATTGCCAATGGGGAGGCCGGGTTTTTGTTTCCGGGGAGGGAGGGGTCAATAGAGCCCTCCGGCCAGACCCCTCCCGTCCCCCAAAAAGAGTTCAATTGACGGGCCCCTGAAAATCCTACCGAGTCTGACCCCCAGGACTTGGAGGTGACGCAGACTCAAAAATCGGGAAAAAAGTAAAATGGGATTTTGGGAATCATCGTGTAAAGAGGGTTCAGAAAAATCATCATTTGCCATATGTTTGGTGAAAAAAATTGACCAACTTTAATGCTCAAAAAGATTTCCAGCGCCTTTAGCGCGAGTCTTCATAATGACTAAATAATGGTGCCTGTCAATTGAGCCCTTTTCCCGAACCCCCCCCCCCCCCGTTTTGGGGGGCTCTATTGACCCCCGCCCCCGGAAGTGAAAACCCGACATGCTATGTCCGGCGCACTGTAGATGCGCATCTTAGTTGCATGAGGGGGGGTGTGCTTTCATGTTTGTATTTGGTTTGTTACCCCAACTTCGACCCTTCATGTTTAGACATGGTTGGGCCGGAGAGCCGCGATCATGGCATTATCGAGGAGTGTGTTGCTCAACGGATCCTGAGAGTGTTGTCAGTGGACGTCCGTTAGCTATGAGTCCGGTTCAGGGGTAGCTTACAGCAAGTCTGAGATTGTGTTCTATACATGTTGAGAATACGGATAGTGGAAACATGTACATGGTGGCTACGTCCCCTTGCATGCGTGACCAACAAAGAACCATGCATGGCGGATTCGCAAAACAAATATTGGTGCTCAAATATGGATTCATGAAGGATTTCGATGGAATCAACAATTATGTGCAAGGCTCTTGCATGTCAAGGAATGGTGGCTTCGGGACATGGCTTGGTTGACAAGGAATGTGCACATGAATTAGTATGATTGTTGGCTGGTAATATTTTTAAATTTGGGTGCAAGTTGAGTGAAAGGATAATTGGTGACATCACGACCTAGTTTTAACGATCTTGGGATGACTTGAAAAGCACATTGGTAGCAGAAGCCTGTGAGATCCTTTTTGAGATTAATCGGGATACAAGGAGAATGCCTTTTGGATGTTCAACAATGGTAAGGCCAAGGGATACTTTGTTGCTGATAAGGCAATATATGAGCCCGTTAGCCTCACTTCGTAGCAAAGGAGACTCACTTGCTCTTGTGATTTTGGGGCGTAGTGAGGATAGATCTTGTGCCAATTTGTTGGTCATATGTTGTGGAATATCGTAAACAGCTCTCTGGCGTTCATGAGTCCTACTTGAGATGGCACGCAAGAAATTTTTCTTATCATTGGCACTTGGACAATTTGTTCGAATATTAACATCCTATGGGGACGTTCTTTTGTGGCGATGCTGTGACGAACGTTTGTGGTATGTGGTCTCACAACTTTTCAGTTTTGTCGAGTATTTGATGGGGTCAACAATTTCGGATCTACGTGTCTCAACATCAATGGGATTGATAGACTTTCGTGGGGGTCTTTTGCGCTTGGAAGTGATGAACATGATGATGGACAATGAATTGTGTGCGAGTGGCAATGATTTTGAGATTCATTGGTTGTTTGTTTATGAAGCATCATGCCGGATTTCATTCCATAATTGTGCTTGACCGAAATTTTGCCCGAGGCTTCTCTTTCCCCTCTTGTAGAGGTGCGTGCAAATTGATAGATGAGTGGCAGTGTCACTCACTATCGAGAGGCGGTGTCCCTCACCATCGTTGACATCGCAAACTTTGCTTCAGAGTGAGGTGCTTGTGGAGAAATGTTGGGCCCATTAATTAGTTGTTACAGTTCAATTGATTTTGGAATTGAATTATTCAATGGAAAATGCTAGATCTTTATGGATGAACACCGTTTGCCGCCGTGGACGGCCTGCCGATTTTGTGAATGCAATATTCTCTGGTCTCGCGAGACCACTCGGCTACTGATGTTGCCACGTGAGCCGTGCTCTCTCCTTGGCGAGAGCCATTCGACACTTCCATTTGTGCTTTCTCCAACCCAAAACCCTCCTCCGCTACATCGCTACCCACGCGCATCCCCGTGGGGTAGCCCCTGGACAATTCGCCCGCTTCCGCCATAACAAGGCCGTCCATATAGACTTTGATGCCAAGGGAATACCCGACAAGGGTTTGGGCCACTTGTGGTCTAATGCCTTTGAAGGTACGAGGAAGGGAAGCCGCACATGAAGTGCAGCAACCACTTTCCCTCATTTGGCGGTTGGCAACTCTAGCTGCCTCCACAATACGGTTCCAAGGTACATGCGGCCTAACAACGCGCAAAGCCGCAATCGCACACACAGCTAGAACAGTGATACGCGGGTCCCCATGCCCTTCAGACACAAGTCGCCGATAACAACATTAAGGCGCCATGGGTCAACCCAACCAGGGCAAGAAGGTAAATGCAAACGAACAGCGCGCATGGGGAGCTCCACCAGACGAAGAAAACAAAGCAAAGCAAAGCGCATGCGAGTCTCACCATAGACTTTTTAAGAACACACACTTTTTCTATCTTCTGCTAGAACTTGCGTTGCAGCGCGGCGCATACCTAATGTGTTCCAGTGGTGGTTTACTTCGACACTAGCCACGCGTACAACAACCACATGGCCACCATGAGATTTGTGTGGGTGGTTCCTGAGAGGATTCAACGGGTGTAGAGGGTCTTCCAGGCTATCAGAGGTGATTTCTTAAGTACTTCCTTGACCGAGCATGTGTTGTGTGTTAAACTCACCTAGGTAGTGGTGATGCGGCCCATGGCATTATACCCTTTCATGGGCTGCTTGTTGGTGGCTATTGAAAACAGGTTCTCAGCTTGTTCATGGTATTTAGCTCTTGGCATCATTACCTTTACTTCATAGAACAATTGTAACCTTAGCACTAGTGTGGTAAGGTAAAAGACGAAACGATAACACTTGTGTAATCGGGTTTAGCATGACTATTCCCGCTCACGACCATTCATCATTTTTTCGTGTGCAAACCCAACCATGCAAGACCTAGCAATGCAATTCAAAGAACCATTAAATGCATGATTACAATCATTGCAATAATTCACGGGAAGGTGCATTCCCAATGGACAATGTGAGAGGGAGATGAATGACCTATCCCCCAATCCAGCATCCCATGCATGGTTGAGCTGGTAGAGAGTAGCCATTGCACGGTGCACGGCTTTTGGGCTACATGATGAAGGTCCAGCTTAAAAAAACCATAAAACTTTTCTTAGGAAACACCATGAATCCTTTCATATGTGGAGAGAGCCCCTGACAACAACCTTGCCATCCCCTCCTCATATGTTGCGCCTTGGTATTCAACAAAATATTGCCACTATGATGGCGGTATGACGGCTTGCACACATCCTAAGAAATCCCATTCTCCCGAAAAAAAATTAGTGTGCGGAGTCAAATTGTTTCCAAGTGAGAAGGGAAGGAGAAGAAGAACGATGATGTGAAACAAAGCGCAAATTGGGACCAGATGTGCAAATTTATGTGCAAAAATTCTATTGCCTTCGGCAAGGCACCTCGAAGAGGGGAGAGGGACAGCCTTTTTTTGAGCTGCTCAGGCGGGAAAGCTGCATAAGTAGGTTGTGCCCTAGACCCCTTGGGAGCCCGCCCGCCCCCCCCCCCCCCAAACACCCAAATAGGGTGAAAACCGCATAAAGAGAGGCTACAACATGCTTTGCATAGGATATTTGATCATTTTGGATGGTCAAGTTATCCCCAAAATCAGTTTTGGAATTTTCCATTTTTGAGCTGCTCAGGCGGAAAAACTGCATAAGCAGGTTGTGCCCAAGACCCCTTGGGAGCCCCCCCCTCCCCCCAACACCCAAATAGGGTGAAAAACACATAAAGAGGGGCTAAAACATGCTTTACATAGGATATTCTATTGCCTTTGGCAAGTCCACCTCGCACAGAATCTACTCCAAGCAACACACACACAAAATAGGGGAAAAACGACATAACTACGGCCTGAAACATGCTTTACATAGCTTGGATGGTCATTTTAGGTGATCACGGTATCAGAAAAATAAGTTTCGAAAACTTCAATTTTTGAGCTGCCCAAGGTGAAAACCTGCATGAGCAGGTTGTGTACCAATCCCTTGGGAGCCCCCCCCCCCCCCCCGCCAAATACCCAAATAGGGTGAAAAACACGTAAATACGGCCTAAAACATGCTTTACATACCTTGGAGGGTCATTTTAGGTGGTCACAATATCATAAAAACAAGTTTTGGAGACTTCGATTTTTGAGCTGCCAAGGGTGAAAAACTGCATGAGCAGGTTGTGTACTGGCCCATTCACTAGGCCATTATTGGTGGAAACAGTCATTTCGCGTCTTTTGGCATGGGTTGTGACCGGCCGTCGGTAAGGCTATAGACTGCAAAAAGCGCCCTTCCGTATCCTAGCAGGCATATACTGTTACAACATCCCCACTCACACCCCTCAATGTGGGTACCACGGGGTCACCGAGGTCGCCAAAACCGCCAACATACCGAAAATGGCTGGAAATTGCATAAACTGCATGAGCGCTCGTCCCACTCCGCCCCATACAAGCCCCATGGAGTCGGGACCCGGAAACACTTTTTTGGCTCAAAATCGAAAAAAACCAAAAGATTCATGATTTTCGACCCAAAAAAAGGGGGGTCGATTTTTGACCCCCCCCCCCCACCTCCCCACACCTCCCTCAAAACCTAAAAAAAAAGGGTTTCAACTAGGGGGGTATGGGTGGGGGTCCGGACCAAAAACTCATTGGGGGATGCGTTGTTGGACAAAATAATGATTTTACAAGGGGTCAAACCAACAATTCAACCCCTTGGGGTAGGGTACGCGAATAGGCCCAAAAAGGCCCAAAATGGGGGGGTATGTGGCGTTTTCCCCGATATACGCCTGCCTGGCTTTGATCTAACAACCTCTGCGAGGTGATTTAGAAACTCAAATTGCAGTACAAGGGGGTCCGGGCGGATTGCAAGAATTTCAGCAGTTTGGGTGCCTAGCATGCCCATGGAGGGGGCTATTTCCGTTGGAACCAACCTAGATGACGGGTTCGATAGGATAGGACAGGATAGAATAGAATAGGATAGGGAAGGATAGGGAAGGATAGGATAGGATAGCACGGAATAGGATAGGATACGGAAGGACAAGATAGGAGGGTAGGATAGGACGGAATAGGATAAGATACGTAAGGATAGGATAGGACAGGATGGGATTGGATGAAATAGGGTAGGATAGGAAAGGACACAATAGGATAGGATAGAATAGGACGGAATAGGATAGGGTAGGGAAGGATAGCATGGGGGGGAAGGATAGGACGGAATAGGATAGGGTGGGGAAAGATAGGATGGGATAGGATGGGATTGGATGAAATAGGATAGGAAAGAATAGGATAGGATAGGATAGGATAGGACAGGATAGGATAGGATAGGATAGGATAGGATAGGATAGGATAGGATAGGATGGGATAGGATAGGATAGGATAGGATAGGATAGGATAGGATAGGATAGGATAGGATAGGATAGGATAGGATAGGATAGGATAGGATAGGATAGGATAGGATAGGATAGGATAGGATAGGATAGGATAGGATAGGATAGGATAGGATAGGATAGGATAGGATAGGATGGGATAGGATAGGATATGATGGGATAGGATAGGATACAATAGAAATAGGATGGGATGGGATAGGATAGGATAGGATAGGATAGGATAGGATAGGATAGGACGGAATAGCATAGTACAGGGAAGGATAGGATAGGATAGGATAGGATAGGATAGGATAGGATAGGATAGGATAGGATAGGATAGGATAGGATAGGATAGGATAGGATAGGATAGGATAGGATAGGATAGGATAGGATAGGATAGGATAGGATAGGATAGGATAGGAAAGGATAGGATAGGACAGGACACGATAGGATAGGATAGGATAGGATTGGATAGGATAGGATAGGATAGGACAGGATAGGATAGGATAGGATAGGATAGGATAGGATAGGATAGGATAGGATAGGATAGGATAGGATAGGATAGGATAGGATAGGATAGGATAGGGAAGGATAGGAGAGGAGAGGAGAGGAGAGGATAGGATAGGATAGGATAGGATAGGATAGGATAGGATAGGACAGGATAGGATAGGATAGGATAGGATAGGATAGGATAGGATAGGGAAGGATAGGATAGGATAGGATAGGATAGGATAGGATAGGATAGGATAGGATAGGATAGGATAGGATAGGATAGGATAGGATAGGATAGGATAGGATAGGATAGGATAGGATAGGATAGGATAGGATAGGATAGGATAGGATAGGATAGGATAGGATAGGGAAGGATAGGAGAGGAGAGGAGAGGAGAGGATAGGATAGGATAGGATAGGATAGGATACGATAGGATAGGACAGGATAGGATAGGATAGGATAGGATAGGATAGGATAGGGAAGGATAGGAGAGGAGAGGAGAGGAGAGGATAGGATAGGATAGGATAGGATAGGATAGGATAGGATAGGATAGGATAGGATAGGACAGGACAGGATAGGATAGGATAGGATTGGATAGGATAGGATAGGATAGGATAGGACAGGATAGGATAGGATAGGATAGGATAGGATAGGATAGGATAGGATAGGATAGGATAGGACAGAATAGGATAGGATAGGATGGAATAGGATTGGATAGGTAAGGATAGGATAGGATAGGGTCACCGGGGGGGGGGGGAACCCTTTACGCCGACGCCCCCCCCCCCCTCTTGGAAATAGGCTGGGAAGCGCCGGACCGGCGGCGCCAAAGGCGCCATAAGGAAGATTTGCTTGATGCGGCAACAAGTAAAAAAATGGTTTATCACCCTGTGTGTCTATGCTCAAAATACTTGGATTTTTCAGGAGAACTCAATAATTGATGAAAGACATATTGGACCAAATATCAATACCATCCTTGTGCAGTCATTTGTCAGAGATGGCCCATACCCTAGTGGGTAGACAGTGCCTCTGGGATTAAAAGGTCTTGGGTTCAATTCCCTATGGTATCCTATTCAGTCCTATCCCATTCTATCCCATCCCATCCTTCCTTCGGGGGGGGGCTGGGGGGGGGGGGGGGTCTAGGGGCCAACTGGAGGGGGGGGGGGGGGGGGGGGCGGACCCCAACATATATGGCTTAAAATGACCGCCTCATCGCGCCGATTAATTTGAGGTATGTATGTTGGGGTGAAAATTTTTTGAAATGGGGGGGGGATATAGTCGGGGATACTTATGTTTTCAGGGCACAACACCCCCGAGTCAATTCTTGGCCACTGCTGCTAGTGGCGCCCCACCCACTGCTGCCAGTGGCGCCCCACCCAGGCGGACCCATGCTTGTTTTGAAGACACGGTTGATGTACATTTTGAAACCTGTCGGAGGAGCCGGGGGGGGGGGGTGTTCTTTGCAACACACGCACTGCGTCTTTCTCAAAAAAATTGTATTGCCTTCGGCAAGTCCACCTCACAGAGCATCTACTCCAAGCAACACACACCCAAGAATAGGGTATAAACTACATAAATACGGGCTAAAACATGCTTTGCATAGCTTGGATGATCATTTTACGTGATCACGATATCAAAAAAATAAGTTTCCAAAACTTCGATTTTTGAGCTGCCCAGGGTGAAAAATTGTATGAGCAGGTTGTGGGTGTACCCATCCCTTGGAAGCCCGCCCCCCCCCCCAAGCCAATACCCAAATAGGGTGAAAAACACGTAACTATGGCCTAAAACATGCTTTACATACCTTGGATGGCCATTTTAGGTGATCACAATATCAAAAAAACAAGTTTCATAAACTTCGATTTTTGAGCTGCCAAGGGCGAAAAATTGCATAAGCAGGTTGTGTACCAATCCCTTGGGAGACCCCCCCCCCCCGGACCTAATACCCAAATCGGATGAAAAACACGTAAATACGGCCTAAAACATGCTTTACATAGCTTGGATGGTCATTTTAGGTGGTCACAATATCAAAAAGACGGGTTTCGAAAACTTCGATTTTTGAGCTGCCCTGAGTAAAAAGCTGCATAACCACGTTGTGTACCAATCCCTTGGGAGACCCCCCCCCCCGGGACCTAATACCCAAATAGGGTGAAAAACATCCAAATACGGCCTAGAACATGCTTTACATAGCTTGGATGGTCATTTTAAGTGGTCACAATATCCAAAAAACAAGTTTCGGAAACTTCGATTTTTGAGCTGCCCGGGGTGAAAAACTGCACAAGCAGGTTGTGTACCCATCCCTTGGGAGACCCCCCCCCCACCCACCCAATACCCAAATAAGGTGAAACACACTTAAATACAGCCTAAAACATGCTTTACATACCTTGGATGGTCATTGTAGGTGATGACAATATCAAAAAAACAAGTTTCGAAAACTTCGATTTTTGAGCTGTCCAAGGTGAAAAACTGCATGAGCAGGTTGTGTACCGGCCCATTCACTAGGCCATTATTGGTGGAAACAGACATTTCACGTCTTTGGCACGGGCATTAACCGGCCCTAAGCAAGGCTACAGACTGCAAAAAAAGTCCTTTTGTATCCTAGTAGGCATATACTGTCACAACATCCCTACTCACACCCCTCAGAGTGGGTACCACGGGGTCATCGGGTTTGCCAAAACCCCCAACATAGCAAAAATGGCTAAAAAGTGCATAAACTGCGTGAGCGCTCGTCCCACTTCGCCCCATACAAACCCAATGGAGTCGGGACCCGGAAACACTTTTTCGGCTCAAAATCGAAAAAAACCAAAAGATTCATGATTTTCGACCCAAAAAAAGGGGGGGTCATTTTTTCGACATTTTTGACCCCCCCCCCACCCCCACCCCTCCCACAAAACCTTAAAAAAGTGGGTTTCAAGTGGGGGGGTCTGGGGGGCTCCGGACCAAAAACACATTGGGGGATGCGTTTATTGGACAAAATAATGATTTTACAAGGGGTGAAACTAACAATTCAACCCCTTGGGGTAGGGTACGCGAATAGGCCCAAAAATGCCAAAATGGGGGGGTATGTGGCGTTTTCCCCTATATACGCCTGCCTGGCTTTGATCTAACAACCTCTGCGAGGTGATTTGATGATTTTGGATGGTCAAAGTATCAAAAAAATCAGTTTCGGAAAGTTCCATTTTTGAGCTGCCGAGGCAGGAAAAATGCATAAGCAGGTTGTGCCCTACACCCCTTGGGAGACCCCCCCCCAACACCTAAATAGGGTGAAAAACACGTAAAAGAGGGCTAAAACATGCTTTACATAGCATATTTCATCATTGTAAGTGGTCAAAATATCAAAAAAATGTTTTGCAAAAATTTTCCATTTTTGACCTGTAGAGGGTGGAAAACTGCTCAAGCAGTTTGTGCACACACCAAAGGCCATTGAACCACCTACAAACAGCAATTTTGAAGCTTTTGGGGGGCCCATGGCTCGGGCTAGATGGGCTTGGCGGCCACTATGTGGGTCCCCGTGGGTGCTCAAGTACCCGTATTGTCACTAAATCATCACCCAAACCCATCCCAAGGGCGACAGAAGGGTTTCCAAAAAAGTCCAATTTCCGAAATCTTGCAGGTGTCACCAAATAGCCTACACAACGGCAATTTCGGGGCTTTTTGGAGGGCCATGGCTCGGGCTATATGGGCTTGGCGGCCACTACGTGGGTCCCCGTGGGTGCTCAAGTACCCGTATTGTCACTAAATCATCACCCAAACCCATCCCAAGGGCGACAGAAGGGTTTCCGAAAAAGTCCAATTTCGGAAATCTTGCAGGTGTCACTAAACAGCCTTATCCAGCATGAAAACGGCTAAGTCCTCACTAGCAAGGGCCCATAGGGGGGGCGACCGGGGGTACCCGGAGTTCGGACCCGGGACCCCCACCATGGGTTAGGGGGTCCATGTACAAGAAAAAAGTTGCCCCGGACCCGGGTCCAATTCCACACACAGCAGCCACAATACGCAAAGTAGTTTTGACCCCCCCCCCCCCCCCCGACACCCCCCCCACCCCCCCCCACCCCCCCAAAAAGGGGTACCCGGGTACGGGGGGGTAAAGGGGTCAAAAACGAAAAAATCATTGGGGGATCATTTTCTCTCCTAAAAGGATGATTTTACAAGGGGTTGGACATCCGGTACCATACCTTGGGGTATCGTACGCGAATGACCCCCAAAAAGGGGGGTATATGGTGTACGCACCTGCGCTTGATCTAACAACCCTCTTCGAGGTGATTTAGCATTTTTAAACATTTTATACCAAACGCCGAACGAATATGTTGCGTTGGAGTAGGGGTGGGCTCGCACGGTAGTAATAGACCGAATGCACCAGACAACGGTGCTATTGTTGTTGCCGGTCACATGCACGTTTATGATGTCGGCTTTCTTCAAGCCTTCACTCAATCGTGAAACATGTGCATGCAGCTCTTTTTGGGACGTTGCAATAAGAGGACAAGTAAAGAAAAAGGGTATCTAAAAAAGGGAAATTGGACTTTGGACAAACCGTGCGCCTCAGAACAGACTGCCTAGGAGTACTCTCCACAACCAAAATGAACAAATGATATGAACAACGGCAATAAAACAAACGAGGAATGATGTTGTAGAACTTTCAATGACACCCGCAAAAAACCTTCACATGGCACTATAAGCAGAAGCATAAACACCAGCATCCTCCAAAACAAGCATCTTCATTTCAACAAAAATGCTTTGGGAGTATGCAAATACGTTATACCCTTTTATGAACTCCTGTGAGTGGTTACTAGAAAGATGCTATCAGACTATTCGGCCCGGGCGCAATTCACGACAGTTTAGTTTAGTTCAGTTCAGGTATTTAGTTCAATCCTTCCCGTCCTTTCATACACCAACCGTAACCATGACCGTAGTACCGTACATGCAAAAGACAAAAGAGCAACACTCGTCCATTTGACTTTTACTATGACCACTAGCACCCACATATCCAAGCATGATGCAGCAATACCATTCTATGTTCCCGGCGTTTGGTGCATGCAAGTGAGTGCGAGTGTGTGTGCAATAATAGTACATACATGAATCGCGATGTGGTGTTCCTCAAGTCACATTGAATTGACATAATACGAGATGTTGTGTAACATTTGTATGTTTGATATGAAATCGTTTATTGTGTATTGACCGGTGCAAGTAGTCTGGTGTGTGTTGATATTTTGCAATGCAAGATGTTACATTTCATGCAGCCCGATGCTTGCGCTTGACACAACTTATTCTACTAAATTGTATTATTTACTGTGGGGTGAAAACATTCGGATTTCATTGGTTTCTATTGCTCTGTTGTTAAGTACTTTGTCGGTTTGGATCCACTAGTAAAATTGGTATGGGTCAAAAGAACAGCAAGGTTTTGCCGAATAGTGTCGCTTACAGAGGCACACAATCCTTGAAGCATGAAAGAGGAGGGATAAACGAAAATGGCTACATAACTCTTGCCTTCTCGGGGTCTCTGAGGTAGGACAGGGTATAGGTTTTGGAGTTTAGAGGATTACAGAGTATACCGTTTTGAGAAATAGCGAACCTTTTTGGTTTTGAAGCACTTTGTTAAGTAAATTCATCGAGGAAACCTTTAAAAACCTCTTACTTTTTTGCAAAAAAGTGAGAGGTTTCAATTTTTGAAATAGGTACCATGCCTTATTTCAGAGCTTTGAGAAATGAAAAGGGCTACACAACCCCTGCCTTCTCCTGCCTTCTCCTGGTCTCCTGGTATCCAGAGTGGAGAGAAATGAAAGTGACTACATAACTCTCACCATCCTACGGACCCGGTGTGGAAAGAAGTCAAAATAGCTGCACAACCACTGCCGTCTCGCAGACTCCACTATGGGGTGCAAAGTCTGCCAAGGGGTCCCATTGTGAGAAGGAATCAATGCAGCTCTGTAACCCGGGACTTTACAGAACAACTCCCCAAAATATGCCAAAAGAACCCTGAAATGTAAAGGAAACTCCCCCAGAGTATACCAAAAAAACACCCATTAGTAACCAAAACACCCAATTCTTCCGAAAACCCCCCCGGATATTTACCCAACCCCCCCCCCCCCCCGGGAAGTCCATTGTTCCTTTGGGGAACAGTGGACCCCCCCCCAAGGCGGATGTGGGGGAGTGGGTAAAAATGGACGGGGGGTTGGTAAAGGTTCGGGATTGTTTTGTTTTGTCGCACCATCTCTTGCAACAATGCCCGAAGAAGTATGATTTCTGGTCTGTTGTGCCCCCAAAATACTGTACTTTTGGCACTGCCCCTTGCCTGCATGCACACTGTGCAGCCCGCGCCCTGTAGAATAATGCCACCACTACCACCACTGCCACACTGCAACTCAACAAGAGTCTTTGTCTTGTTCGACCTGGAATAACAAACGACAAAGCAAGCAGTGGACATGCACCATGGTGTTTTGGTTTGCCTTTAGGCGCCGTGGAGGCCAACTCGGTGCAACCCAGCAGCATACATTCACAGACATGACTCCATCATCTGCCAACTTGACCATCACTGTACAATAAGTACAAGCATATATGTGCGCTGTTGTGTGCAACAAACATGGAACCTTGCAGGGTCGTCTGTTCAGATTGTGAGGCCCATCCTGCCCCTCCCCCCCTCTCGCTGAATTGCAGGACCGTGAACAATTACCCTTTCCCCTTCCGGACACCCAGCTTGTCCTTCTGTGATCTCTGCCGTTTTGTGCTTGTTCCCAAGCTTCCTCATCAATGACGCCCCAAAGTTTTCCCAAAGGCTACTTTGCGTATTGTTGCCGTTGGTATAACCTCCTCCGGAGGTGCACTGCGCTCAGGGTTAGTTCAATCGCCATTGGGGCCAAGGGCAACCCCCTGTTCTACCACGGCCCTTGATGCCGCCCATTGTACACCGGTCTGCCTCACTCACACTGCGTTTGAACGCGTATGACATGTGTTTGCATGCAGTGCCATACCTGACATCCCCCCCAGGCGCCTTAACTCCTTCAACCCGTGATTGAGGCTGTTTCATGCAGTCCCCAGGCAAAAGCCTAGAAATCCGCCCGAAAAGGATGACATCACCCACGGCATGGGGGTGTGCGAGGGGTATGGGGGTCGAAACTTCCAGTACACAGGCACCTAACGGATGCAACCCCCCCAAAAAAAAACCAGGACAACGGGGGCTGGGTGGGCATCTCGCACCAAGGTTTGGATGTGCTGTTGCATGGGAGATCCTCGGAGATCAGTACCAAGCCTTTTCTCAGTGACGGGGCGTGTTGAGGGGCAGAAGCTGGACCCAACCCTCCACCTATCGGTCTACGCCCATGGAGGGGTCAGGTTGGGTTGGGACAGGGCGTTGTGCAGGAGCAGGGTGGCTGGCAGATTTGACGCTGTTGTCTGGGCACTGAGGCCTGACTTGCCAGGGTTAACAGCTGCTGACTCAAACGTCAGATGTGGGAAGGCCTTACTGAACGATGGTTGCGACTGGGCTATACACTCCTCAGTAGTGCAGCACATGGAGGCGACTCTTAGCGGGACTGGTTTCTGGGCCGGACGCTAGCAGCAAGTCCGGTCCCAGGTCATGGCCACCTTCCCTGTCTGACACCAGGGCTGAACTGCCTGCTGGTCCGGTTCCATTGCTGAATGGACTGTAGCCCTGATGGCCCCTGCCACAACGCTGACGGGTGGGAGACGCCATCATGCCTGTGGGTGTAGGCACGGGTGCAGGGACCTGCCGCCTCATGAGGCACGTCGGGTCATAGGCAGCTGCCGCACCTGGCCCACTTGCCTGAAGGCGGCCTGCTGGAGGGCTCATTGGTGAGTGTTGGCTCCACTCTGCTGGGGGGGAGTTTGGTGCTGGCACCTCATCGGCCCATGCCTGGTTGGGTGGGTGGGGATGGAGTGGGGGTGGGGGGCAACACACCCATCCACCCACTCACCAACCTACACGGGAACCTCTAGGCACACACAACAGCGGATGGAGTGGGAGCGGTTTCCTCAATTGCAACAGTATATCGATGATACCAAGCAACACCTGCCTACAACAACCACACTACAGGCACACACCCATCAGATGCATAACATGACTGCTTTGCAACAAAGCACCCTGAGATACTGGCACTCCATGACGCAAAAATGCAACAAGATCAAAGGCAGCAAGCACAGGACAATTCTTGTGCTGACCTCAACAGCCGCAACCCACCAACCCACTCACAGCCAATTCCCAAAGGGGGAAGCAGGAGGGTCATTTCTCAAGGATACACCCACACACTCAGTCCCCCTCCCCTGCCCCCCAAGGTTATCCACAGCGCTGAGAAAGGCGTGCCCATACAAAGAAGTGAGGGCCATTGCCAAATCCCACAGCCTCTAGCTGTGCCTCATGTGCCCTAAGCGTGGACCTGCATGGGCACATCCATAGCCCCTGGAGTGCTCGAAAACGACAACCTACGCAACCCCCTCCCCCTCCCCCTCCCCTTTACATACGTGGATTGGAATGGACAAGGGACCCAAATGACCCTACTCAAGGACACTGCCCTTCCACTCTCTCCAACACTTCCCTCTTAACTTTCCCCCCTCCCACCCAACTGCATTGTGCTTGTTCCCCTGTTATTCACCCAAGCTCCACAGCATTGCCCTCGTTCGCCCCAAGTCTGCCCCAAAGCTCCCAGTGTGCCATGCTCCTGCTTGTCATTTCCCCCATTGCTCCTTGCACCCATTCCGGATGATGTTGCGCATCTGTGGACATCATCGTCTTGTACAAATTGTGCCAGGGCCATCGATATGCAAGTCTTGCATCAGGTAACTTCTCTCCACAGGGCATGCAATGGCTGCCACTGGGGGTGCGCACAGGCACTTCACTTACTGCTTTGCATAGGGCCCCAGTGCCCCCGGTCAGGACCAGGAATCAACATGCTTGTGTATGCATGTGTGCATGTGCATGGACGTCAAGCTTCATTACACTTGGTTCAGCCCTACACCACACCACACCACACCACACCACACCACACCACACCACACCACACCACACCACACCACACCACACCACACCACACCACACCACACCACACCACACCACACCACACCCTGAGTACTCCTCAGCTCTACTCACGGGCTGGGTGCCGGGTGCGAAGTCCCCGACGACAGGGCCCGGGCACTGCCAATAGGCGGTGTACTAACAGTGTCGGGTGCGCGCACGTCCCAGTGCCAAGCACCATCCCCAGGGACCCCGCGGCCCCTAGTACCGGCCGCCTTGGCCCTGGGAACGGTCAGCGACCCTCCGTAGAGGACGGCTGACCAAGCCTCCCCCTCCTCTCTTCCCCTACGCGCCCGCCCACGCACCAGCCCACGCAGGAGCCCGGACATGCGCCCCCCCCGCGCCTTTGCCCCACCCACAGGGCCCTCTGCCCCAACTCCATCCCACACACCCCCATGCAGCTCTCGGTGCCCCCCATGCACTACCTCCCGCAGCCACTCCGTGCCGCCTCCCCTGCCCACTGCCCCCCCCCCCCACCCCCTTCTCCTGCCCTTGCCCCTCTCACAGGCTGGCAGCGCCCGTGCGGCGCGCCTCCAGGGCCCCGCATCGGCGGCCGGCCGCGTGAACAACTGGGCCCGGGCGCGCCGACGAGGAGGCTCCAATGCGGAGTCTTCATGGCAAGCGTCCAGGTGTGCAGGTGGAAAGGGCCCTGGAGGGTGCATGTGAGGGGCCCCCGCCCTAGCAGAGGCGCGGTGCCTGGGAGGAGAGGATGGCCAGTGGCGCGGACATGCGCGGGGGGCCCCAACAACGACCCCCCGCCCTGCAACATGTGCGAGGGTAAGAGGAGGAATATGAAGCCGGCCTGAGTGGTTGAGGACTGGAGTGGAGCAGGCTTCCATACCAACAGCCGATGAATATGGGTCAGACGATTGTAAGCCAGATGGCAATGCCCGGAGACACCCTGTCCCCGTCCGGTTGGACACCCCGGTATCGGTATCCAACATCCTTTAGGTACGGTACAAGGCCCCCCGGCCACCACCCCGGCGCCAACACCAGGGAGGGCGTCCGGGAGGGGTAACAGCCCCCGATCCCCCAAAGGCAGCCCCAAAGGTGAGCGCACCACTGGAAGGGGCATGTCTGCGGGGTAAACAAATGCGCTGAGTAATTCCCTAACGTAATGAATAGTGCCTACTGCCGTAACTAATGCTTAACAGGGTAAATGCCCCCCCCCCGGGGCCAGTTTAGTGCGCAAACCCCAGAGCCGGACTCGACCGGCCGTACTGAGGCGAGCCCAGAAATGGGTATGGCAGGCCACAGTCCAGCTGGTAGCCACGCCTCAGTACACTCCGTGGGCTCATAAGGCCCACGGGGGCCCCAAACACCGTTACGTTCGGGAGTTAAGCCCCGGCGGTGTTTGGGGTTGTTCCTGGTTAAGAGGACTCACGTTGAGTCCCAGATACTGTTACCCCGGGGTTATGACCCCCGGTACTGCCTGCTTACCTGCCTGCTGCTGCTAAGAGGTAGGAGGGAGTACCCACAGGCCTGGCAGGAGACTCCGAACACCCCCTGGGCTAGGCTCCCCGTCCCCCCCAGGCCGGTGCGCCCGGTTCTCTGAAGAAGATGGCCCCCCCTTGGCCTGGCAGGAGACTCCGAACACCCCCTGGGCAGGACTCCCTGTCCCCCCCGGGCCGGTGCGCCCGGTTCTCTGAAGAAGATGGCCCCCCATTGGCCTGGCAGGAGACTCCGAACACCCCCTGGGCAGGACTCCCCGTCCCCCCCGGGCCGGTGCGCCCGGTTCTCTGAAGAAGATGGCCCCCCATTGGCCTGGCAGGAGACTCCGAACACCCCCTGGGCAGGACTCCCCGTCCCCCCCGGGCCGGTGCGCCCGGTTCTCTGAAGAAGATGGCCCCCCCTTGGCCTGGCAGGAGACTCCGAACACCCCCTGGGCAGGACTCCCCGTCCCCCCCGGGCCGGTGCGCCCGGTTGTGTGAAGAAGATGGCCCCCCATTGGCCTGGCAGGAGACTCCGAACACCCCCTGGGCAGGACTTCCCGTCCCCCCCGGGCCGGTGCGCCCGGTTCTCTGACGAAGATGGCCCCCCCTTGGCCTCGCAGGAGACTCCGAACACCCCCTGGGCAGGACTTCCCGTCCCCCCCGGGCCGGTGCGCCCGGTTCTCTGAAGAAGATGGCCCCCCATTGGCCTGGCAGGAGACTCCGAACACCCCCTGGGCAGGACTCCCCGTCCCCCCCGGGCCGGTGCGCCCGGTTCTCTAAAGAAGATGGCCCCCCATTGGCCTGGCGGGAGACTCCGAACACCCCCTGGGCAGGGCTCCCCGTCCCCCCCGGGCCGGTGCGCCCGGTTCTCTGAGGAAGACGGCCCCCCCTTGGCCTGGCAAGAGACTCCGAACACCCCCTGGGCAGGACTCCCCGTCCCCCCCGGGCCGGTGCGCCCGGTTCTCTGAAGAAGATGGCCCCCCCCTTTGGCCCGGCAGGAGACTCCGAGCGCCCCCTGGGCAGGACTCCCCGTCCCCCCCGGGCCGGTGCGCCCGGCCCTCTGAGGAAGGTGGCCCCCCATTCGCCTGGCAGGAGACTCCGAGCACCCCCTGGGCAAGACTTCCCGTTCCCCCCGGGCCGGTGCGCCCGGTTCTCTGAAGGATATGGCCCCCCCTTGGCCTGGCAGGAGACTCCGAACACCCCCTGGGCAGGACTCCCCGTCCCCCCCGGGCCGGTGCGCCCGGTTCTCTGAAGAAGATGGCCCCCCCTTGGCCTGACAGGAGACTCCGAACACCCCCTGGGCAGGACTCCCCGTCCCCCCCGGGCCGGTGCGCCCGGTTCTCTGAAGAAGATGGCCCCCCCTTGGCCTGGCAGGAGACTCCGAACACCCCCTGGGCAGGACTCCCCGTCCCCCCCGGGCCGGTGCGCCCGGTTCTCTGACGAAGATGGCCCCCCATTGACCTGGCAGGCCACTCCGAACACCCCCTGGGCAGGACTCCCCGTCCCCCCCGGGCCGGTGCGCCCGGTTCTCAGAAGCACATGGCCCCCCATTGGCCTTACAGGAGACTCCGAACACCCCCTGGGCTGGGCTCCCCGTCCCCCCCAGGCCGGTTCGCCCGGTTCTCTGAAGCAGATGGCCCCCCATTGGCCTTACAGGAGACTCCGAACACCCCCTGGGCTGGGCTCCCCGTCCCCCCCAGGCCGGTGCGCCCGGTTCCCGAAGCAGATGGCCCCCCATTGGCCTTGCAGGAGGCTCCGAACACCCCCTGGGCAGGGCTCCCCGTCCCCCCCAGGCAGTTGCGCCCGGTTCTGAGAAGAAGATGGCCCCCCATTGGCCTTGCAGGAGGCTCCGAACACCCCCTGGGCTGGGCTCCCCGTCCCCCCCAGGCCGGTGCGCCCGGTTCTCTGAAGCAGGTGGCCCCCCATTGGCCTTACAGGAGACTCCGACCACCCCCTGGGCTGGGCTCCCCGTCCCCCCCAGGCCGGTGCGCCCGGTTCTCTGACGCAGATGGCCCCCCACTGGCCTTACAGGAGACTCCGAACACCCCCTGGGCTGGGCTCCCCGTCCCCCCCGGGCCGGTGCGCCCGGTTCTCTGAAGCGGATGGCCCCCCATTGGCCTTACGATAGACTCCGAACACCCCCTGGGCTGGGCTCCCCGTCCCCCCCAGGCCGGTGCGCCCGGTTCTCTGAAGCAGATGGCCCCCCAATGGCCTTGCAGGAGACTCCGAACACCACCTGGGCTGGGCTCCCCGTCCCCCCCGGGCCGGTGCGCCCGGTTCTCTGAAGCGGATGGCCCCCCATTGGCCTTACAGGAGACTCCGAACACCCCCTGGCCTGGGCTCCCCGTCCCCCCCAGGCCGGTGCGCCCGGTTCTCTGAAGCAGATGGCCCCCCATTGGCCTTACAGGAGACTCCGAACACCCCCTGGGCTGCGCTCCCCGTCCCCCCCAGGCCGGTGCGCCCGGTTCTCTGAAGCAGATGGCCCCCCATTGGCCTTGCAGGAGACTCCGAACACCCCCTGGGCTGGGCTCCCCGTCCCCCCCAGGCCGGTGCGCCCGGTTCTCTGAAGAAGATGGCCCCCCATTGGCCTGGCAGGAGGCTCCGAACACCCCCTGGGCAGGACTCCCCGTCCCCCCCGGGCCGGTGCGCCCGGTTCTCTGAAGAAGATGGCCCCCCATTGGCCTGGCAGGAGACTCCGAACACCCCCTGGGCAGGACTCCCCGTCCCCCCCGGGCCGGTGCGCCCGGTTCTCTGAAGAAGATGGCCCCCCCTTGGCCTGGCAGGAGGCTCCGAACACCCCCTGGGCAGGACTCCCCGTCCCCCCCAGGCCGGTACGCCCGGTTCTCAGAAGAAGATGGCCCCCCGTTGGCCGGCAGGAGACTCCGAACACCCCCTGGGCAGGACTCCCCGTCCCCCCCGGGCTGGTGCGCCCGGTTCTCTCAAGCGGATGGCCCCCCATTGGCCCTGCAGGCGACTCCGAACACCCCGTGGGCAGGACTCCCCGTCCCCCCCAGGCCGGTGGGCCCGGTTGTCCATCCCCGCAGGCCCTGCAGGAAACTCCGACCACCCCCTGGGCTGGGCTCCCCATCCCCCCAGGCCGGTGTGCCCGGTTCTACGCCCCCACAGGCCCTGCAGGACGCTCTGACCACCCCCTGGGCAGGACTCCCCGTCCCCCCAGGCCGGTGGGCCCGGTTGTCCATCCCCACAGGCCATGCAGGAAACTCCGACCACCCCCTGGGCGGGACTCCCCATCCCCCCAGGCCGGTGTGCCCGGTTCTACGTCCCCACAGGCCCTGCAGGACACTCCGACCACCCCCTGGGCAGGACTCCCCATCCCCCCAGGCCGGTGTACCCGGTTGTCCATCCCCGCAGGCCCTGCAGGAAACTCCGACCATCCCCTGGGCTGGACTCCCCATCCCCCCAGGCCGGTGTGCCCGGTTCTACGCCCCCACAGGCCCTGCAGGACGCTCCGACCACCCCCTGGGCAGGACTCCCCGTCCCCCCAGGCCGGTGGGCCCGGTTGTCCATCCCCGCAGGCCCAGCAGGAAACTCCGACCATCCCCTGGGCTGGACTCCCCATCCCCCCAGGCCGGTGTGCCCGGTTCTACGTCCCCACAGGCCCTGCAGGACGCTCCGACCACCCCCTGGGCAGGACTCCCCATCCCCCCAGGCTGGTGGGCCCGGTTGTGCATCCCCGCGGGCCCTGCAGGAAACTCCGACCACCCCCTGGGCTGGACTCCCCATCCCCCCAGGCCGGTATGCCCGGTTCTACGTCCCCGCAGGCCCTGCAGGACGCTCCGACCACCCCCTGGGCAGGACTCCCCGTCCCCCAAGGCCGGTGTGCCCGGTTCTACCTCCCCACAGGCCCGGCAAGACACTCCGACCAACCCCTGGGCAGGATTCCCCATCCCCCCAGGCCGGAGGGCCCAGTTGTCCATCCCCGCAGCCCCGGCAAGAAACTCCGACCACCCCCTGGGCTGGACTCCCCATCCCCCCAGGCAGGTGTGCCCGGTTCTACGTCCCCACAGGCCCTGCAGGACGCTCCGACCACCCCCTGGGCACAACTCCCCGTCCCCCAAGGCCGGTGTGCCCGAATCTACCTCCCCACAGGCCCAGCGATGCACTCCGACCACCCCCTGGGCAGGACTCCCCGTCCCCCCGGACCGGTGTGCCCGGCTCTACGTCCCCGCAGGCCCTGCAGGACGCTCCGACCACCCCCTGGGCAGGACTCCCCATCCCCCCAGGCCGGTGGGCCCGGTTGTCCATCCCCGCAGGCCCTGCGGGAAACTCCGACCACCCGCTGGGCTGGACTCCCCGTCCCCCCAGGCCGGTGTGCCCGGTTCTACGCCCCCACAGGCCCTGCAGGACGCTCCGACCACCCCCTGGGCAGGACTCCCCGTCCCCCCAGGCCGGTGGGCCCGGTTGTCCATCCCCGCAGGCCCAGCAGGAAACTCCGACCACCCCCTGGGCGGGACTCCCCATCCCCCCAGGCCGGTGTGCCCGGTTCTACGTCCCCACAGGCCCTGCAGGACACTCCGACCACCCCTTGGGCAGGACTCCCCATCCCCCCAGGCCGGTGGGCCCAGTTGCCCATCCCCGCAGGCCCTGCAGGAAACTCCGACCACCCCCTGGGCTGGACTCCCCATCCCCCCAGGCCGGTGTGCCGGGTTCTACGTCCCCACGAGCCCTGCAGGACACTCCGACCACCCCCTGGGCTGCCCACTGCCCCCAGCCAGTGGGGCAGAGCATTGCAGGAGTTCCACTGCCCACTGCCCCCAGGCAGTGGTGCAGTGCATTGCAGGAGTGGCACTGCCCACTGCCCCCAGCCAGTGAGGCAGTGCATTGCAGGAGTGGCACTGCCCACTGCCCCCAAGCAGTGAGGCAGTGCATTGCAGGAGTTGCACTGCCCACTGCCCCCAGCCAGTGAGGCAGTGCAATGCAGGAGCTGCACTGCCCACTGTTCCCAGCCAGTGCGGCAGTGCATTGCAGGAGTGGCACTGCCCACTGCCCCCAGGCAGTGCGGCAGTGGATTGCAGGAGCTGCACTGCCCACTGCCCCCAGGCAGTGAGGCAGTGCATTGCAGGAGTGGCACTGCCCACTGCCCCCAGCCAGTGGGGCAGAGCATTGCAGGAGCTGCACTGCCCACTGCCCCCAGGCAGTGAGGCAGTGCATTGCAGGAGTTGCACTGCCCACTGCCCCCAGGCAGTGAGGCAGCGCATTGCAGGAGTGGCACTGCCCACTGCCCCCAGCCAGTGAGGCAGTGCATTGCAGGAGCTGCACTGCCCACTGTTCCCAGGCAGTGCGGCAGTGCATTGCAGGAGTGGCACTGCCCACTGCCCCCAGCCAGTGAGGCAGTGCATTGCAGGAGCTGCACTGCCCACTGTTCCCAGCCAGTGCGGCAGTGCATTGCAGGAGTGGCACTGCCCACTGCCCCCAGGCAGTGCGGCAGTGGATTGCAGGAGTGGCACTGCCCACTGCCCCCAGGCAGCGAGGCAGTGGATTGCAGGAGTGGCACTGCCCACTGCCCCCAGCCAGTGGGGCAGAGCATTGCAGGAGCTGCACTGCCCACTGCCCCGAGGCAGTGAGGCAGTGCATTGCAGGAGTGGCACTGCCCACTGCCCCCAGCCAGTGGGGCAGAGCATTGCAGGAGCTGCACTGCCCACTGCCCCCAGGCAGTGAGGCAGTGCATTGCAGGAGTTGCACTGCCCACTGCCCCCAGCCAGTGAGGCAGCGCATTGCAGGAGCTGCACTGCCCACTGCCCCCAGGCAGTGAGGCAGTGCATTGCAGGAGTTGCACTGCCCACTGCCCCCAGGCAGTGAGGCAGCGCATTGCAGGAGTGGCACTGCCCACTGCCCCCAGCCAGTGAGGCAGTGCATTGCAGGAGCTGCACTGCCCACTGCCCCCAGGCAGTGCGGCAGTGGATTGCTGGAGCTGCACTGCCTACTGCCCCCAGGCAGTGAGGCAGTGCATTGCAGGAGTTGCACTGCCCACTGCCCCCAGGCTGTGAGGCAGTGCAATGCAGGAGCTGCACTGCCCACTGTTCCCAGGCAGTGCGGCAGTGGATTGCAGGAGTGGCACTGCCCACTGCCCCCAGGCAGTGCGGCAGTGCATTGCAGGAGTTGCACTGCCCACTGCCCGCAGGCAGTGAGGCAGTGCAATGCACGAGCTGCACTGCCCACTGCCCCCACGCAGTGCGGCAGTGGATTGCAGGAGTGGCACTGCCCACTGCCCCCAGGCAGTGAGGCAGTGCATTGCAGGAGTTGCACTGCCCACTGTTCCCAGGCAGTGGGGCGGTGTATTGCGGGAGTTCCACTGCCCACTGCCCCCAGCCAGTGAGGCAGTGCATTGCAGGAGCTGCACTGCCCACTGCCCCCAGGCAGTGCGGCAGTGGTTTGCAGGAGTGGCACTGCCCACTGCCCCCAGGCAGTGAGGCAGTGCATTGCACGAGTTGCACTGCCCACTGTTCCCAGCCAGTGAGGCAGTGCATTGCAGGAGTTGCACTGCCCACTTCTCCCGGGCAGTAAGGCGGTGTATTGCGGGAGTTCCACTGCCCACTGCCCCCAGGCAGTGAGGCAGCGCATTGCAGGAGTTGCGCTGCCCACTGCCCCCAGGCAGTGGGGCAGAGCATTGCAGGAGTTCCACTGCCCACTGCCCCCAGGAAGTGAGGCAGTGCATTGCAGGAGTGGCACTGCCTACTGCCCGAGGGCAGTGAGGCAGTGAATTGCAGGAGTTGCACTGCCCACTGCCCCCAGCCAGTGAGGCAGTGCATTGCAGGAGTGGCACTGCCTACTGCCCGAGGGCAGTGAGGCAGTGCATTGCAGGAGTTGCACTGCCCACTGCCCCCAGGCAGTGGGGCAGAGCATTGCAGGAGTTGCACTGCCCACTGCCCCCAGGAAGTGAGGCAGTGCATTGCAGGAGTGGCACTGCCTACTGCCCGAGGGCAGTGAGGCAGTGCATTGCAGGAGTTGCACTGCCCACTGCCCCCAGGCAGTGCGGCAGTGGATCGCAGGAGTGGCACTGCCCACTGCCCCCAGGCAGTGAGGCAGTGCATTGCAGGAGTTGCACTGCCCACTCCTCCCAGGCAGTGAGACGGTGTATTGCGGGAGTTCCACTGCCCACTGCCCCCAGGCAGTGAGGCAGCGCATTGCAGGAGTTGCGCTGCCCACTGCCCCCAGGCAGTGGGGCAGAGCGTTGCAGGAGTTCCACTGCCCACTGCCCCCAGCCAGTGAGGCAGTGCATTGCAGGAGTGGCACGGCCTGCTGCCCGAGGGCGGTGAGGCAGTGCATTGCAGGAGTTGCACTGCCCACTGCCCCCAGCCAGTGAGGCAGTGCATTGCAGGAGTGGCACGGCCTGCTGCCCGAGGGCAGTGAGGCAGTGCATTGCAGGAGGAGGAGGAGGAGGAGGAGCGCCTGCCGCGGTCCCACGTACGGTGAGCCTTGGCGTCGTCCCTCGGGGGCCAAACGCAGGCTCTGCCGAGGGAGTCCTCCGTCTTACCTCCGCTAGAGCAAGACGAATCTCGTCGCACACCTGAGAACGCCCCTCCCAGCAGGCCGTCTGGGTCTAAGCGCCGGTGTACGACCACGCTACGGTCCGATCTGCTCTCCGGTCCCGGCCACCGACCGCTCCGAACTGTCCTGGATAACACCCGAGGAGATGTCCCAGGATCAACGGGCACGGAAGGTGTGGGTCTCCCGGGGCATCACCCCCGACTTGAAAACGTCGCCGGGCTAAATAGAACGCGGCCCAGCACGACTATGCGCACTGCCGGCGGGCTGAGTACCGCCGGCGGCGCGAGTACGGTCACGTTACACGATCACGCGCACCGCCGGGGGCCTGGGTACCCCCGGGTTCTGTGAGTGCGGGACGTGCGTCACAGCCATAGCACCACGGTGGTGCACTGCCGTGGAGGTCCCTGGCGACGCCCGGCTGCAAAGGCCGAGCCCAAACGACGAGCCCCACGATACGTGCACTGAGACGGCACGTGACCGAGAAAATGGCACCACGATGGTGCCCGAGCGAGACGGCGACGTTCGCCGATGGCACGTGAGGCGGTGAGTACCGCCGATGACACGTCACCTCTGCACGGGGTGTCACGGGGTTGGCGGAGCGCCAGGTGCAGACCTCGCCATGGTGCCTCGTGTATCGGCCTGGAGGTTACACCATGGCCAGGCTGGCGCACGAAGACCGTCTGGGCAGCACCACGGTGGCGCTCTGCCCTGAAGATTGCGCCACGACGGCGCATGTGGACGTCGATTGCACCACGGTGGTGCCATGTCACTGAACTGGCGCCACGTCGGCACAGGGCTGTCTGGGCAGCGCCGCGGTGGCGATCTGCCCTGAGGATCGCGTCACGGTAGCGCACGTGTACGTTGGCGGCACCACGATGGCGCTCGGCCACTGAACTGGCTGTCCGGGCAGCGCCACGGTGGCGCTCCGCCCTGAAGGTTGCGCCACGACGGCGCACGTGTACGTTGATTGCACCACGGTGGTGCCACGTCACTGAACTGGCGCCATGTCGGCGTAGGGCTGTCTGGGCAGCGCCGCTGTGGCGATCTGCCCTGAGGATTGCGCCACGGTGGCGCACGTGTACGTTGACGGCACCACGATGGCGCTCTGCCACTGAACTCCACGGGTCTGGGCGGCGCCACGGTGGCGCTCTGCACCGGAAACCGCGCCACGACGGCGCACGTGCGTGTTGGCGGCACAACGATTGTGCTCTGTCACTGAGCCGGCGCCACGACAACGCACGGGCGTTCAGTCGGCGCCGCGACGGCGCTCTGCCCCGGAGGTCGCGCCGCTACGGCGTACCCGGGCGCTGGCGGCACCACGCTGGTGCCCTGCGACTGTGCTGGTGTAGCATGGCCCTAGAGGAGGCACAGCAATGGCATACCTGTGCGTCAGCCGCGCCACGATGGCGCACGTGCACGCTGGCGGCACCACGATGGCGCTTCGCCACTGGACTGGCGTCACGGCTGGGCAGTGCCACGATGGCGCTCTGCCCCGGAGATCGTGTCACGGCGGCGCACGCATTCGACGACGGCACCACGGTGGTACCCTGCCAGGGAGCCGGCGCGTGAGGGGGGAGCGTGGGTGAGCCTGGGCGGTTGGGGGGCCCTCGGAGGGTGGCAGGGGTGGGCCCTGGGCTGACGCGGGTGAGTGAGCGAGTGAGTGAGTGAGTGAGTGAGTGAGTGAGTGAGTGAGTAAATACGTGGCCGTTGCCTGGCTGTGCTTGTGGGCAATCCGTCCCACAGCTACCATCCTGGGGGTTTTTATCCTGGTGCCAGGCCACCAGATATCGAGCAGGTGCACTGTGTGTGGCAGTGGTGCATCTGCCCCTCACAGGCTGCACCTCTGGCCCAGGGAGGAGTCCCCCAGGAAGTGAGGCAGTGCATTGCAGGAGTGGCACTGCCTACTGCCCCCAGGCAGTGAGGCAGTGCATTGCAGGAGTTGCACTGCCCACTGCTCCCAGCCAGTGAGGCAGTGCATTGCAGGAGCTACACTGCCCACTGCCCCCAGGCATTGCGGCAGTGGATTGCAGGAGTGGCACTGCCCACTGCCCCCAGGCAGTGAGGCAGTGCATTGCAGGAGCGGCACTGCCAACTGCCCCCAGGCAGTGCGGCAGTGGATTGCGGGAGTTCCACTGCCCACTGCCCCCAGGCAGTGAGGCAGTGCATTGCAGGAGTTGCACTGCCCACTACCCCCAGGCAGTGGGGCAGAGCATTGCAGGAGTTGCACTGCCCACTGCCCCCAGGCAGTGAGGCAGTGCATTGCAGGAGTTGCACTGCCCACTGCTCCCAGCCAGTGAGGCAGTGCATTGCAGGAGTGGCACGGCCTGCTGCCCGAGGGCAGTGAGGCAGTGCATTGCAGGAGTTGCACTGCCCACTGCCCCCAGGCAGTGAGGCAGTGCATTGCAGGAGTTGCACTGCCCACTGCTCCCAGCCAGTGAGGCAGTGCATTGCAGGAGCTACACTGCCCACTGCCCCCAGGCAGTGCGGCAGTGGATTGCAGGAGTGGCACTGCCCACTGCCCCCAGGCAGTGAGGCAGTGCATTGCAGGAGCTGCACTGCCCACTGCCCCCAGGCAGTGCGGCAGTGGATTGCGGGAGTGGGACTGCCCACTGCCCCCAGGCAGTGAGGCAGTGCATTGCAGGAGTTGCACTGCCCACTACCCCCAGGCAGTGGGGCAGAGCATTGCAGGAGTTCCACTGCCCACTGCCCCCAGGCAGTGAGGCAGTGCATTGCAGGAGTGGCACTGCCTACTGCCCGAGGGCAGTGAGGCAGTGCAGTGCAGGAGTTGCACTGCCCACTGCCCCCAGCGAGTGAGGCGGTGCAATGCAGGAGCTGCAGTGCCCACTGTTCCCAGGCAGTGAGGCAGTGGATTGCAGGAGTGGCACTGCCCACTGCCCCCAGGCAGTGCGGCAGTGGATTGCAGGAGTGGCACTGCCCACTGCCCCCAGGCAGTGGGACGGTGTATTTCGGGTGTTCCACTGCCCACTGCCCCCAGCCAATGAAGCAGTGCATTGCAGGAGCTGCACTGCCCACTGCCCCCAGGCAGTGCGGCAGTGGATTGCAGGAGTGGCACTGCCCACTGCCCCCAGGCAGTGAGGTAGTGCATTGCAGGAGTTGCACTGCCCACTGCCCCCAGCCAGTGAGGCAGTGCATTGCAGGAGCTGCACTGCCCACTGCCCCCAGGCAGTGCGGCAGTGCATTGCAGGAGTTGCACTGCCCACTCCTCCCGGTCAGTGAGGCGGTGTATTGCGGGGATTCCACTGCCCACTGCCCCCAGGCAGTGAGGCAGCGCATTGCAGGAGTTCCAGTGCCCACTGCCCCCAGGAAGTGAGGCAGTGCATTGCAGGAGTGGCACTGCCTACTGCCCGAGGGCAGTGAGGCAGTGCATTGCAGGAGTTGCACTGCCCACTGCCCCCAGGCAGTGCGGCAGTGGATTGCAGGAGTGGCACTGCCCACTGCCCCTAGGCAGTGAGGCAGTGCATTGCAGGAGTTGCACTGCCCACTGCTCCCAGGCAGTGAGACGGTGTATTGCGGGAGTTCCACTGCCCACTGCCCCCAGGCAGTGAGGCAGCGCATTGCAGGAGTTGCGCTGCCCACTGCCCCCAGGCAGTGGGGCAGAGCGTTGCAGGAGTTCCACTGCCCACTGCCCCCAGGCAGTGAGGCAGTGCATTGCAGGAGTGGCACGGCCTGCTGCCCGAGGGCAGTGAGGCAGTGCATTGCAGGAGTTGCACTGCCCACTGCGCCCAGCCAGTGAGGCAGTGCATTGCAGGAGTGGCACGGCCTGCTGCCCGAGGGCAGTGAGGCAGTGCATTGCAGGAGTTGCACTGCCCACTGCCCCCAGGCAGTGAGGCAGTGCATTGCAGGAGTTGCACTGCCCACTGCTCCCAGCCAGTGAGGCAGTGCATTGCAGGAGCTACACTGCCCACTGCCCCCAGGCATTGCGGCAGTGGATTGCTGGAGTGGCACTGCCCACTGCCCCCAGGCAGTGAGGCAGTGCATTGCAGGAGCTGCACTGCCCACTGCCCCCAGGCAGTGCGGCACTGGATTGCAGGAGTGGCACTGCCCACTGCCCCCAGGCAGTGAGGCAGTGCATTGCAGGAGTTGCACTGCCCACTACCCCCAGGCAGTGGGGCAGAGCATTGCAGGAGTTGCACTGCCCACTGCCCCCAGGCAGTGAGGCAGTGCATTGCAGGAGTTGCACTGCCCACTGCTCCCAGCCAGTGAGGCAGTGCATTGCAGGAGTGGCACGGCCTGCTGCCCGAGGGCAGTGAGGCAGTGCATTGCAGGAGTTGCACTGCCCACTGCCCCCAGGCAGTGCGGCAGTGGATCGCAGGAGTGGCACTGCCCACTGCCCCCAGGCAGTGAGGCAGTGCATTGCAGGAGTTGCACTGCCCACTGCTCCCAGGCAGTGAGACGGTGTATTGCGGGAGTTCCACTGCCCACTGCCCCCAGGCAGTGAGGCAGCGCATTGCAGGAGTTGCGCTGCCCACTGCCCCCAGGCAGTGGGGCAGAGCGTTGCAGGAGTTCCACTGCCCACTGCCCCCAGCCCGTGAGGCAGTGCATTGCAGGAGTGGCACGGCCTGCTGCCCGAGGGCAGTGAGGCAGTGCATTGCAGGAGTTGCACTGCCCACTGCCCCCAGCCAGTGAGGCAGTGCATTGCAGGAGTGGCACGGCCTGCTGCCCGAGGGCAGTGAGGCAGTGCATTGCAGGAGTGGCACTGCCTACTGCCCCCAGGCAGTGAGGCAGTGCATTGCAGGAGTTGCACTGCCCACTGCTCCCAGCCAGTGAGGCAGTGCATTGCAGGAGCTACACTGCCCACTGCCCCCAGGCATTGCGGCAGTGGATTGCAGGAGTGGCACTGCCCACTGCCCCCAGGCAGTGAGGCAGTGCATTGCAGGAGCTGCACTGCCAACTGCCCCCAGGCAGTGCGGCAGTGGATTGCAGGAGTGGCACTGCCCACTGCCCCCAGGCAGTGAGGCAGTGCATTGCAGGAGTTGCACTGCCCACTACCCCCAGGCAGTGGGGCAGAGCATTGCAGGAGTTGCACTGCCCACTGCCCCCAGGCAGTGAGGCAGTGCATTGCAGGAGTTGCACTGCCCACTGCTCCCAGCCAGTGAGGCAGTGCATTGCAGGAGTGGCACGGCCTGCTGCCCGAGGGCAGTGAGGCAGTGCATTGCAGGAGTTGCACTGCCCACTGCCCCCAGGCAGTGAGGCAGTGCATTGCAGGAGTTGCACTGCCCACTGCTCCCAGCCAGTGAGGCAGTGCATTGCAGGAGCTACACTGCCCACTGCCCCCAGGCAGTGCGGCAGTGGATTGCAGGAGTGGCACTGCCCACTGCCCCCAGGCAGTGAGGCAGTGCATTGCAGGAGCTGCACTGCCCACTGCCCCCAGGCAGTGCGGCAGTGGATTGCGGGAGTGGCACTGCCCACTGCCCCCAGGCAGTGAGGCAGTGCATTGCAGGAGTTGCACTGCCCACTACCCCCAGGCAGTGGGGCAGAGCATTGCAGGAGTTCCACTGCCCACTGCCCCCAGCCAGTGAGGCAGTGCATTGCAGGAGTGGCACTGCCTACTGCCCGAGGGCAGTGAGGCAGTGCAGTGCAGAAGTTGCACTGCCCACTGCCCCCAGCGAGTGAGGCGGTGCAATGCAGGAGCTGCACTGCCCACTGTTCCCAGGCAGTGCGGCAGTGGATTGCAGGAGTGGCACTGCCCACTGCCCCAAGGCAGTGCGGCAGTGGATTGCAGGAGTGGCACTGCCCACTGCCCCCAGGCAGTGGGACGGTGTATTTCGGGTGTTCCACTGCCCACTGCCCCCAGCCAGTGAGGCAGTGCATTGCAGGAGCTGCACTGCCCACTGCCCCCAGGCAGTGAGGTAGTGCATTGCAGGAGTTGCACTGCCCACTGCCCCCAGCCAGTGAGGCAGTGCATTGCAGGAGCTGCACTGCCCACTGCCCCCAGGCAGTGCGGCAGTGCATTGCAGGAGTTGCACTGCCCACTCCTCCCGGTCAGTGAGGCGGTGTATTGCGGGAGTTCCACTGCCCACTGCCCCCAGGCAGTGAGGCAGCGCATTGCAGGAGTTCCAGTTCCCACTGCCCCCAGGAAGTGAGGCAGTGCATTGCAGGAGTGGCACTGCCTACTGCCCGAGGGCAGTGAGGCAGTGCATTGCAGGAGTTGCACTGCCCACTGCCCCCAGGCAGTGCGGCAGTGGATTGCAGGAGTGGCACTGCCCACTGCCCCTAGGCAGTGAGGCAGTGCATTGCAGGAGTTGCACTGCCCACTGCTCCCAGGCACTGCGACGGTGTATTGCGGGAGTTCCACTGCCCACTGCCCCCAGGCAGTGAGGCAGCGCATTGCAGGAGTTGCGCTGCCCACTGCCCCCAGGCAGTGGGGCAGAGCGTTGCAGGAGTTCCACTGCCCACTGCCCCCAGCCAGTGAGGCAGTGCATTGCAGGAGTGGCACGGCCTGCTGCCCGAGGGCAGTGAGGCAGTGCATTGCAGGAGTTGCACTGCCCACTGCCCCCAGCCAGTGAGGCAGTGCATTGCAGGAGTGGCACGGCCTGCTGCCCGAGGGCAGTGAGGCAGTGCATTGCAGGAGTGGCACTGCCTACTGCCCCCAGGCAGTGAGGCAGTGCATTGCAGGAGTTGCACTGCCCACTGCTCCCAGCCAGTGAGGCAGTGCATTGCAGGAGCTACACTGCCCACTGCCCCCAGGCATTGCGGCAGTGGATTGCAGGAGTGGCACTGCCCACTGCCCCCAGGCAGTGAGGCAGTGCATTGCAGGAGCTGCACTGCCAACTGCCCTCAGGCAGTGCGGCAGTGGATTGCAGGAGTGGCACTGCCCACTGCCCCCAGGCAGTGAGGCAGTGCATTGCAGGAGTTGCACTGCCCACTACCCCCAGGCAGTGGGGCAGAGCATTGCAGGAGTTGCACTGCCCACTGCCCCCAGGCAGTGAGGCAGTGCATTGCAGGAGTTGCACTGCCCACTGCTCCCAGCCAGTGAGGCAGTGCATTGCAGGAGTGGCACGGCCTGCTGCCCGAGGGCAGTGAGGCAGTGCATTGCAGGAGTTGCACTGCCCACTGCCCCCAGGCAGTGAGGCAGTGCATTGCAGGAGTTGCACTGCCCACTGCTCCCAGCCAGTGAGGCAGTGCATTGCAGGAGCTACACTGCCCACTGCCCCCAGGCAGTGCGGCAGTGGATTGCAGGAGTGGCACTGCCCACTGCCCCCAGGCAGTGAGGCAGTGCATTGCAGGAGCTGCACTGCCCACTGCCCCCAGGCAGTGCGGCAGTGGATTGCGGGAGTGGCACTGCCCACTGCCCCCAGGCAGTGAGGCAGTGCATTGCAGGAGTTGCACTGCCCACTACCCCCAGGCAGTGGGGCAGAGCATTGCAGGAGTTCCACTGCCCACTGCCCCCAGCCAGTGAGGCAGTGCATTGCAGGAGTGGCACTGCCTACTGCCCGAGGGCAGTGAGGCAGTGCAGTGCAGAAGTTGCACTGCCCACTGCCCCCAGCGAGTGAGGCGGTGCAATGCAGGAGCTGCACTGCCCACTGTTCCCAGGCAGTGCGGCAGTGGATTGCAGGAGTGGCACTGCCCACTGCCCCAAGGCAGTGCGGCAGTGGATTGCAGGAGTGGCACTGCCCACTGCCCCCAGGCAGTGGGACGGTGTATTTCGGGTGTTCCACTGCCCACTGCCCCCAGCCAGTGAGGCAGTGCATTGCAGGAGCTGCACTGCCCACTGCCCCCAGGCAGTGAGGTAGTGCATTGCAGGAGTTGCACTGCCCACTGCCCCCAGCCAGTGAGGCAGTGCATTGCAGGAGCTGCACTGCCCACTGCCCCCAGGCAGTGCGGCAGTGCATTGCAGGAGTTGCACTGCCCACTCCTCCCGGTCAGTGAGGCGGTGTATTGCGGGAGTTCCACTGCCCACTGCCCCCAGGCAGTGAGGCAGCGCATTGCAGGAGTTCCAGTTCCCACTGCCCCCAGGAAGTGAGGCAGTGCATTGCAGGAGTGGCACTGCCTACTGCCCGAGGGCAGTGAGGCAGTGCATTGCAGGAGTTGCACTGCCCACTGCCCCCAGGCAGTGCGGCAGTGGATTGCAGGAGTGGCACTGCCCACTGCCCCTAGGCAGTGAGGCAGTGCATTGCAGGAGTTGCACTGCCCACTGCTCCCAGGCAGTGCGACGGTGTATTGCGGGAGTTCCACTGCCCACTGCCCCCAGGCAGTGAGGCAGCGCATTGCAGGAGTTGCGCTGCCCACTGCCCCCAGGCAGTGGGGCAGAGCGTTGCAGGAGTTCCACTGCCCACTGCCCCCCGCCAGTGAGGCAGTGCATTGCAGGAGTGGCACGGCCTGCTGCCCGAGGGCAGTGAGGCAGTGCATTGCAGGAGTTGCACTACCCACTGCCCCCAGCCAGTGAGGCAGTGCATTGCAGGAGTGGCACGGCCTGCTGCCCGAGGGCAGTGAGGCAGTGCATTGCAGGAGTTGCACTGCCCACTGCCCCCAGGCAGTGAGGCAGTGCATTGCAGGAGTTGCACTGCCCACTGCTCCCAGCCAGTGAGGCAGTACATTGCAGGAGCTACACTGCCCACTGCCCCCAGGCATTGCGGCAGTGGATTGCTGGAGTGGCACTGCCCACTGCCCCCAGGCAGTGAGGCAGTGCATTGCAGGAGCTGCACTGCCCACTGCCCCCAGGCAGTGCGGCAGTGGATTGCAGGAGTGGCACTGCCCACTGCCCCCAGGCAGTGAGGCAGTGCATTGCAGGAGTTGCACTGCCCACTACCCCCAGGCAGTGGGGCAGAGCATTGCAGGAGTTGCACTGCCCACTGCCCCCAGGCAGTGAGGCAGTGCATTGCAGGAGTTGCACTGCCCACTGCTCCCAGCCAGTGAGGCAGTGCATTGCGGGAGTGGCACGGCCTGCTGCCCGAGGGCAGTGAGGCAGTGCATTGCAGGAGTTGCACTGCCCACTGCCCCCAGGCAGTGAGGCAGTGCATTGCAGGAGTTGCACTGCCCACTGCTCCCAGCCAGTGAGGCAGTGCATTGCAGGAGCTACACTGCCCACTGCCCCCAGGCAGTGCGGCAGTGGATTGCAGGAGTGGCACTGCCCACTGCCCCTAGGCAGTGAGGCAGTGCATTGCAGGAGCTGCACTGCCCACTGCCCCCAGGCAGTGCGGCAGTGGATTGCAGGAGTGGCACTGCCCACTGCCCCCAAGCAGTGAGGCAGTGCATTGCAGGAGTTGCACTGCCCACTGCTCCCAGCCAGTGAGGCAGTGCATTGCAGGAGCTACACTGCCCACTGCCCCCAGGCAGTGCGGCAGTGGATTGCAGGAGTGGCACTGCCCACTGCCCCTAGGCAGTGAGGCAGTGCATTGCAGGAGCTGCACTGCCCACTGCCCCCAGGCAGTGCGGCAGTGGATTGCAGGAGTGGCACTGCCCACTGCCCCCAAGCAGTGAGGCAGTGCATTGCAGGAGTTGCACTGCCCACTACCCCCAGGCAGTGGGGCAGAGCATTGCAGGAGTTCCACTGCCCACTGCCCCCAGGCAGTGAGGCAGTGCATTGCAGGATTTCCACTGCCCACTGCCCCCAGCCAGTGAGGCGGTGCAATGCAGGAGCTGCACTGCCCACTGTTCCCAGGCAGTGCGGCAGTGGATTGCAGGAGTGGCACTGCCCACTGCCCCCAGGCAGTGCGGCAGTGGATTGCAGGAGTGGCACTGCCCACTGCCCCCAGGCAGTGGGGCGGTGTATTGCGGGTGTTCCACTGCCCACTGCCCCCAGCCAGTGAGGCAGTGCATTGCAGGAGCTGCACTGCCCACTGCCCCCAGGCAGTGCGGCAGTGGATTGCAGGAGTGGCACTGCCCACTGCCCCCAAGCAGTGGGGTAGTGCATTGCAGGAGTTGCACTGCCCACTGCCCCCAGCCAGTGAGGCAGTGCATTGCAGGAGCTGCACTGCCCACTGCCCCCAGGCAGTGCGGCAGTGCATTGCAGGAGTTGCACTGCCCACTCCTCCCGGTCAGTGAGGCGGTGTATTGCGGGAGTTCCACTGCCCACTGCCCCCAGGCAGTGAGGCAGCGCATTGCAGGAGTTGCGCTGCCCACTCCCCCCAGGCAGTGGGGCAGAGCATTGCAGGAGTTCCACTGCCCACTGCCCCCAGGAAGTGAGGCAGTGCATTGCAGGAGTGGCACTGCCTACTGCCCGAGGGCAGTGAGGCAGTGCATTGCAGGAGTTGCACTGCCCACTGCTCCCAGCCAGTGAGGCAGTGCATTGCAGGAGCTGCACTGCCCACTGCCCCCAGGCAGTGCGACGGTGTATTGCGGGAGTTCCACTGCCCACTGCCCCCAGGCAGTGAGGCAGCGCATTGCAGGAGTTGCGCTGCCCACTGCCCCCAGGCAGTGGGGCAGAGCGTTGCAGGAGTTCCACTGCCCACTGCCCCCAGCCAGTGAGGCAGTGCATTGCAGGAGTGGCACGGCCTGCTGCCCGAGGGCAGTGAGGCAGTGCATTGCAGGAGTTGCACTGCCCACTGCCCCCAGCCAGTGAGGCAGTGCATTGCAGGAGTGGCACGGCCTGCTGCCCGAGGGCAGTGAGGCAGTGCATTGCAGGAGTTGCACTGCCCACTGCCCCCAGGCAGTGAGGCAGTGCATTGCAGGAGTTGCACTGCCCACTGCTCCCAGGCAGTGCGACGGTGTATTGCGGGAGTTCCACTGCCCACTGCCCCCAGGCAGTGAGGCAGCGCATTGCAGGAGTTGCGCTGCCCACTGCCCCCAGGCAGTGGGGCAGAGCGTTGCAGGAGTTCCACTGCCCACTGCCCCCAGCCAGTGAGGCAGTGCATTGCAGGAGTGGCACGGCCTGCTGCCCGAGGGCAGTGAGGCAGTGCATTGCAGGAGTTGCACTGCCCACTGCCCCCAGCCAGTGAGGCAGTGCATTGCAGGAGTGGCACGGCCTGCTGCCCGAGGGCAGTGAGGCAGTGCATTGCAGGAGTTGCACTGCCCACTGCCCCCAGGCAGTGAGGCAGTGCATTGCAGGAGTTGCACTGCCCACTGCTCCCAGCCAGTGAGGCAGTGCATTGTAGGAGCTACACTGCCCACTGCACCCAGGCATTGCGGCAGTGGATTGCTGGAGTGGCACTGCCCACTGCCCCCAGGCAGTGAGGCAGTGCATTGCAGGAGCTGCACTGCCCACTGCCCCCAGGCAGTGCGGCAGTGGATTGCAGGAGTGGCACTGCCCACTGCCCCCAGGCAGTGAGGCAGTGCATTGCAGGAGTTGCACTGCCCACTACCCCCAGGCAGTGGGGCAGAGCATTGCAGGAGTTGCACTGCCCACTGCCCCCAGGCAGTGAGGCAGTGCATTGCAGGAGTTGCACTGCCCACTGCTCCCAGCCAGTGAGGCAGTGCATTGCGGGAGTGGCACGGCCTGCTGCCCGAGGGCAGTGAGGCAGTGCATTGCAGGAGTTGCACTGCCCACTGCCCCCAGGCAGTGAGGTAGTGCATTGCAGGAGTTGCACTGCCCACTGCTCCCAGCCAGTGAGGCAGTGCATTGCAGGAGCTACACTGCCCACTGCCCCCAGGCAGTGCGGCAGTGGATTGCAGGAGTGGCACTGCCCACTGCCCCTAGGCAGTGAGGCAGTGCATTGCAGGAGCTGCACTGCCCACTGCCCCCAGGCAGTGCGGCAGTGGATTGCAGGAGTGGCACTGCCCACTGCCCCCAAGCAGTGAGGCAGGGCATTGCAGGAGTTGCACTGCCCACTACCCCCAGGCAGTGGGGCAGAGCATTGCAGGAGTTCCACTGCCCACTGCCCCCAGGCAGTGAGGCAGTGCATTGCAGGATTTCCACTGCCCACTGCCCCCAGCCAGTGAGGCGGTGCAATGCAGGAGCTGCACTGCCCACTGTTCCCAGGCAGTGCGGCAGTGGATTGCAGGAGTGGCACTGCCCACTGCCCCCAGGCAGTGCGGCAGTGGATTGCAGGAGTGGCACTGCCCACTGCCCCACGGCAGTGGGGCGGTGTATTGCGGGTGTTCCACTGCCCACTGCCCCCAGCCAGTGAGGCAGTGCATTGCAGGAGCTACACTGCCCACTGCCCCCAGGCAGTGCGGCAGTGGATTGCAGGAGTGGCACTGCCCACTGCCCCCAAGCAGTGGGGTAGTGCATTGCAGGAGTTGCACTGCCCACTGCCCCCAGCCAGTGAGGCAGTGCATTGCAGGAGCTGCACTGCCCACTGCCCCCAGGCAGTGCGGCAGTGCATTGCAGGAGTTGCACTGCCCACTCCTCCCGGTCAGTGAGGCGGTGTATTGCGGGAGTTCCACTGCCCACTGCCCCCAGGCAGTGAGGCAGCGCATTGCAGGAGTTGCGCTGCCCACTCCCCCCAGGCAGTGGGGCAGAGCATTGCAGGAGTTCCACTGCCCACTGCCCCCAGGAAGTGAGGCAGTGCATTGCAGGAGTGGCACTGCCTACTGCCCGAGGGCAGTGAGGCAGTGCATTGCAGGAGTTGCACTGCCCACTGCTCCCAGCCAGTGAGGCAGTGCATTGCAGGAGCTGCACTGCCCACTGCCCCCAGGCAGTGCGGCAGTGGATTGCAGGAGTGGCACTGCCCACTGCCCCCAGGCAGTGAGGCAGTGCATTGCAGGAGCTGCACTTCCCACTGCCCGCAGGCAGTGCGGCAGTGGATTGCAGGAGTGGCACTGCCCACTGCTCCCAGGCAGTGAGACGGTGTATTGCGGGAGTTCCACTGCCCACTGCCCCCAGGCAGTGAGGCAGCGCATTGCACGATTTGCGCTACCCACTGCCCCCAGGCAGTGGGGCAGAGCGTTGCAGGAGTTCCACTGCCCACTGCCCCAAGCCAGTGAGGCGGTGCAATGCAGGAGCTGCACTGCCCACTGTTCCCAGGCAGTGCGGCAATGGATTGCAGGAGTGGCACTGCCCACTGCCCCCAGGGAAGTCCGGCAGTGGATTGCAGGAGTGGCACTGCCCACTGCCCCCAGGCAGTGGGGCGGTGTATTGCGGGTGTTCCACTGCCCACTGCCCCCAGCCAATGAGGCAGTGCATTGCAGGAGCTACACTGCCCACTGCCCCCAGGCAGTGCGGCAGTGGATTGCAGGAGTGGCACTGCCCACTGCCCCTAGGCAGTGAGGCAGTGCATTGCAGGAGCTGCACTGCCCACTGCCCCCAGGCAGTGCGGCAGTGGATTGCAGGAGTGGCACTGCCCACTGCCCCCAAGCAGTGAGGCAGGGCATTGCAGGAGTTGCACTGCCCACTACCCCCAGGCAGTGGGGCAGAGCATTGCAGGAGTTCCACTGCCCACTGCCCCCAGGCAGTGAGGCAGTGCATTGCAGGATTTCCACTGCCCACTGCCCCCAGCCAGTGAGGCGGTGCAATGCAGGAGCTGCACTGCCCACTGTTCCCAGGCAGTGCGGCAGTGGATTGCAGGAGTGGCACTGCCCACTGCCCCCAGGCAGTGCGGCAGTGGATTGCAGGAGTGGCACTGCCCACTGCCCCCAGGCAGTGGGGCGGTGTATTGCGGGTGTTCCACTGCCCACTGCCCCCAGCCAGTGAGGCAGTGCATTGCAGGAGCTACACTGCCCACTGCCCCCAGGCAGTGCGGCAGTGGATTGCAGGAGTGGCACTGCCCACTGCCCCCAAGCAGTGGGGTAGTGCATTGCAGGAGTTGCACTGCCCACTGCCCCCAGCCAGTGAGGCAGTGCATTGCAGGAGCTGCACTGCCCACTGCCCCCAGGCAGTGCGGCAGTGCATTGCAGGAGTTGCACTGCCCACTCCTCCCGGTCAGTGAGGCGGTGTATTGCGGGAGTTCCACTGCCCACTGCCCCCAGGCAGTGAGGCAGCGCATTGCAGGAGTTGCGCTGCCCACTCCCCCCAGGCAGTGGGGCAGAGCATTGCAGGAGTTCCACTGCCCACTGCCCCCAGGAAGTGAGGCAGTGCATTGCAGGAGTGGCACTGCCTACTGCCCGAGGGCAGTGAGGCAGTGCATTGCAGGAGTTGCACTGCCCACTGCTCCCAGCCAGTGAGGCAGTGCATTGCAGGAGCTGCACTGCCCACTGCCCCCAGGCAGTGCGGCAGTGGATTGCAGGAGTGGCACTGCCCACTGCCCCCAGGCAGTGAGGCAGTGCATTGCAGGAGCTGCACTTCCCACTGCCCGCAGGCAGTGCGGCAGTGGATTGCAGGAGTGGCACTGCCCACTGCTCCCAGGCAGTGAGACGGTGTATTGCGGGAGTTCCACTGCCCACTGCCCCCAGGCAGTGAGGCAGCGCATTGCACGATTTGCGCTACCCACTGCCCCCAGGCAGTGGGGCAGAGCGTTGCAGGAGTTCCACTGCCCACTGCCCCAAGCCAGTGAGGCGGTGCAATGCAGGAGCTGCACTGCCCACTGTTCCCAGGCAGTGCGGCAATGGATTGCAGGAGTGGCACTGCCCACTGCCCCCAGGGAAGTCCGGCAGTGGATTGCAGGAGTGGCACTGCCCACTGCCCCCAGGCAGTGGGGCGGTGTATTGCGGGTGTTCCACTGCCCACTGCCCCCAGCCAATGAGGCAGTGCATTGCAGGAGCTGCACTGCCCACTGCCCCCAGGCAGTGCGGCAGTGCATTGCAGGAGTGGCACTGCCCACTGCCCCCAGGCAGTGAGGTAGTGCATTGCAGGAGTTGCACTGCCCACTGCCCCCAGCCAGTGAGGCAGTGCATTGCAGGAGCTGCACTGCCCACTGCCCCCAGGCAGTGCGGCAGTGCATTGCAGGAGTTGCACTGCCCACTCCTCCCGGTCAGTGAGGCGGTGTATTGCGGGAGTTCCACTGCCCACTGCCCCCAGGCAGTGAGGCAGCGCATTGCAGGAGTTGCGCTGCCCACTCCCCCCAGGCAGTGGGGCAGAGCATTGCAGGAGTTCCACTGCCCACTGCCCCCAGGAAGTGAGGCAGTGCATTGCAGGAGTGGCACTGCCTACTGCCCGAGGGCAGTGAGGCAGTGCATTGCAGGAGTTGCACTGCCCACTGCCCCCAGGCAGTGCGGCAGTGGATTGCAGGAGTGGCACTGCCCACTGCCCCCAGGCAGTGAGGCAGTGCATTGCAGGAGCTGCACTTCCCACTGCCCGCAGGCAGTGCGGCAGTGGATTGCAGGAGTGGCACTGCCCACTGCTCCCAGGCAGTGAGACGGTGTATTGCGGGAGTTCCACTGCCCACTGCCCCCAGGCAGTGAGGCAGCGCATTGCACGATTTGCGCTGCCCACTGCCCCAAGGCAGTGGGGCAGAGCGTTGCAGGAGTTCCACTGCCCACTGCCCCCAGGCAGTGAGGCAGCGCATTGCAGGAGTTGCGCTGCCCACTCCCCCCAGGCAGTGGGGCAGAGCATTGCAGGAGTTCCACTGCCCACTGCCCCCAGGAAGTGAGGCAGTGCATTGCAGGAGTGGCACTGCCTACTGCCCGAGGGCAGTGAGGCAGTGCATTGCAGGAGTTGCACTGCCCACTGCTCCCAGCCAGTGGGGCAGTGCATTGCAGGAGCTGCACTGCCCACTGCCCCCAGGCAGTGCGGCAGTGGATTGCAGGAGTGGCACTGCCCACTGCCCCCAGGCAGTGAGGCAGTGCTTTGCGGGAGTTGTACTGCCCACTGACTCCCAGGCAGTGAGACGGTGTATTGCGGGAGTTCCACTGCCCACTGCCCCCAGGCAGCGAGGCAGCGCATTGCAGGATTTGCGCTGCCCACTGCCCCCAGGCAGTGGGGCAGAGCGTTGCAGGAGTTCCACTGCCCACTGCCCCCAGGCAGTGAGGCAGTGCATTGCACGAGTGGCACGGCCTGCTGCCCGAGGGCAGTGAGGCAGTGCATTGCAGGAGTTGCACTGCCCACTGCCCCCAGCCAGAGAGGCAGTGCATTGCAGGAGTTGCACTGCCCACTGCTCCCAGCCAGTGAGGCAGTGCATTGCAGGAGCTACACTGCCCACTGCCCCCAGGCATTGCGGCAGTGGATTGCAGGAGTGGCACTGCCCACTGCCCCCAGGCAGTGAGGCAGTGCATTGCAGGAGCTGCACTGCCCACTGCCCCCAGGCAGTGAGGCAGTGCATTGCAGGAGTTGCACTGCCCACTACCCCCAGGCAGTGGGGCAGAGCATTGCAGGAGTTGCACTGCCCACTGCCCCCAGGCAGTGAGGCAGTGCATTGCAGGAGTTGCACTGCCCACTGCTCCCAGCCACTGAGGCAGTGCATTGCAGGAGTGGCACGGCCTGCTGCCCGAGGGCAGTGAGGCAGTGCATTGCAGGAGTTGCACTGCCCACTGCCCCCAGGGAGTGAGGCAGTGCATTGCAGGAGTTGCACTGCCCACTGCTCCCAGCCAGTGAGGCAGTGCATTGCAGGAGCTACACTGCCCACTGCCCCCAGGCAGTGCGGCAGTGGATTGCAGGAGTGGCACTGCCCACTGCCCCCAGGCAGTGAGGCAGTGCATTGCAGGAGCTGCACTGCCCACTGCCCCCAGGCAGTGCGGCAGTGGATTGCAGGAGTGGCACTGCCCACTGCCCCCAAGCAGTGAGGCAGTGCATTGCAGGAGTTGCACTGCCCACTACCCCCAGGCAGTGGGGCAGAGCATTGCAGGAGTTCCAGTGCCCACTGCCCCCAGGCAGTGAGGCAGTGCATTGCAGGAGTGGCACTGCCTACTGCCCGAGGGCAGTGAGGCAGTGCATTGCAGGAGTTGCACTGCCCACTGCCCCCAGCCAGTGAGGCGGTGCAATGCAGGAGCTGCACTGCCCACTGCCCCCAGGCAGTGCGGCAGTGGATTGCAGGAGTGGCACTGCCCACTGCCCCCAGGCAGTGCGGCAGTGGATTGCAGGAGTGGCACTGCCCACTGCCCCCAGGCAGTGGGGCGGTGTATTGCGGGTGTTCCACTGCCCACTGCCCCCAGCCAGTGAGGCAGTGCATTGCAGGAGCTGCACTGCCCACTGCCCCCAGGCAGTGCGGCAGTGGATTGCAGGAGTGGCACTGCCCACTGCCCCCAGGCAGTGAGGTAGTGCATTGCAGGAGTTGCACTGCCCACTGCCCCCAGCCAGTGAGGCAGTGCATTGCAGGAGCTGCACTGCCCACTGCCCCCAGGCAGTGCGGCAGTGCATTGCAGGAGTTGCACTGCCCACTCCTCCCGGTCAGTGAGGCGGTGTATTGCGGGAGTTCCACTGCCCACTGCCCCCAGGCAGTGAGGCAGCGCATTGCAGGAGTTGCGCTGCCCACTCCCCCCAGGCAGTGGGGCAGAGCATTGCAGGAGTTCCACTGCCCACTGCCCCCAGGAAGTGAGGCAGTGCATTGCAGGAGTGGCACTGCCTACTGCCCGAGGGCAGTGAGGCAGTGCATTGCAGGAGTTGCACTGCCCACTGCTCCCAGCCAGTGAGGCAGTGCATTGCAGGAGCTGCACTGCCCACTGCCCCCAGGCAGTGCGGCAGTGGACTGCAGGAGTGGCACTGCCCACTGCCCCCAGGCAGTGAGGCAGTGCATTGCAGGAGCTGCACTTCCCACTGCCCGCAGGCAGTGCGGCAGTGGATTGCAGGAGTGGCACTGCCCCCTGCTCCCAGGCAGTGAGACGGTGTATTGCGGGAGTTCCACTGCCCACTGCCCCCAGGCAGTGAGGCAGCGCATTGCACGATTTGCGCTGCCCACTGCCCCCAGGCAGTGGGGCAGAGCGTTGCAGGAGTTCCACTGCCCACTGCCCCCAGGCAGTGAGGCAGCGCATTGCAGGAGTTGCGCTGCCCACTCCCCCCAGGCAGTGGGGCAGAGCATTGCAGGAGTTCCACTGCCCACTGCCCCCAGGAAGTGAGGCAGTGCATTGCAGGAGTGGCACTGCCTACTGCCCGAGGGCAGTGAGGCAGTGCATTGCAGGAGTTGCACTGCCCACTGCTCCCCGCCAGTGAGGCAGTGCATTGCAGGAGCTGCACTGCCCACTGCCCCCAGGCAGTGCGGCAGTGGATTGCAGGAGTGGCACTGCCCACTGCCCCCAGGCAGTGAGGCAGTGCTTTGCGGGAGTTGTACTGCCCACTGACTCCCAGGCAGTGAGACGGTGTATTGCGGGAGTTCCACTGCCCACTGCCCCCAGGCAGCGAGGCAGCGCATTGCAGGATTTGCGCTGCCCACTGCCCCCAGGCAGTGGGGCAGAGCGTTGCAGGAGTACAACTGCCCACTGCCCCCAGGCAGTGAGGCAGTGCATTGCACGAGTGGCACGGCCTGCTGCCCGAGGGCAGTGAGGCAGTGCATTGCAGGAGTTGCACTGCCCACTGCCCCCAGCCAGTGAGGCAGTGCATTGCAGGAGTGGCACGGCCTGCTGCCCGAGGGCAGTGAGGCAGTGCATTGCAGGAGTTGCACTGCCCACTGCCCCCCGGCAGTAAGGCAGTGCATTGCAGGAGTTGCACTATCCACTGCCCCCAGGCAGTGAGGCAGTGCATTGCAGGAGATCCACTGCCCCCTGCGCCCGGGCCGTGGCGCAGTGTGTCGCAGGAGTTCCACTGACCACTGCCCCAGGCACAGCGGCAGTGTATTGCAGGAGATGCCCGGCCCGCTGCCCCAAGGCAGGGAGGCAGAGAATGGCAGGAGTACCACTCCCCACTGCCCTCAGGCAATGCGGCAGTGTGAAGCAGGATTTCCACTGCCCACAGCCCCCTGGCGGCGTGGCAGTGCGTTACACTGCCCACTGCCCCCTGCCCGCAACAACCGTGCAGCAGGGCACACACAGTGCAGTGTAGTGCACAGCACCAAGCAGTGCGGCACCACACAATGAGCACTGATGGTGCAGCGCGGCACGCAGGGTGCAGTGGGCCCACGAGACCCTGTGTGACTGCGCGCAGGCGTCGGCAAGGCAGTGTCGGCCAAGTGCGAGAGTGCACTGGTCCGGCTATGCCACAACACACTTACGCACAGCGCGCACACAACACACACAGCCCAGCCCGTTTACCTGTACCCGTGGGTAGACATCCCGGCCTTTTGCCTTTTGGTAACAGCGCCTTTGGCACACCACACCACACCACACCACACGTGGCGGTGGACGCGGGGACAACGCGCGGGGGTATGGCGATGGCCGGAGGGGCCCAGAACGGGCCCGCGAACTACCAGGCCCAGGTGGCCTCGGCAGTTGGCACCTCCCAGGAAGGAGAGGCAATGATCCTCCTCTCCTATGTCCGCAGGCTAGCGCGACAGCCGGGGGTCTACTGGCTAGTACCGGACTCGGAAGCAGCGGTGGGGGCCCTCCGCACATACCATGAGGGGGGCCACTGCGGAGATGGGATACACCACCTCTACGCGACTGTCCTGCGAGGGCAGCGCCTCTCCCCCGAGTCCGCCATCAATGTCCTGACCACGCCGTCACATTGGATCACGGACCTCAACGTCCGTGTGGATGCGGCGACGCAGGAGCCACCGGAGGTGGACCTGACGTGGCTCCTCAGGCGCCCGTACTCTTTCCTCCCCCCGGTACCCTACCGTGACCAGTGTCAGCTCTCCCCGTCGGCGCTGAGCGACTGGTTGCAGGATCGGGCCGCGATCCCGGCACAAGCCGGCTATGAGGCCCGATGGGGGGTGAACTATATGCCGGGCGGAGGGCTCCCCCTGGACTGGTTCGACAAGGACCAGCAGCGCCACATCACAGCGCACCGTATGGACAACATCCCTACGATGACTGTCCTGCCCCCCGGTCCTCCCACCGCAACACGGTGCTGGACACGACCTGCCTCCTCTGTGGGGCACAGCCGGAAACGGCGCCTCACCTGTGGGCCTGCTCGGCCCAGGCCCATGTATGGGGGCCCGCCCGCCAAAGGCTCGCGGAGTGGCTGGACCGGAGGCTGGGCAGGCGGGCGACCCCAGTGCGCCACCAGCTGTGGGAGCCGGCGGCCCTAGAGCAGTGGTCACCGGCCCTGCGGACCCCCTCCATGCAGCGGGCCCACCTGGAGTGCGCGGGGCCCAACGCGCTGGGCACTGGGTTTATCCGAAACGTTGTGGAGGAGTCCATCAGGGTCTGGTACGCTCACGTGAAGGCGCGCACCACACTGCTAAAGGCCGGCTTGGGCCGGGGCAGCACCATGGCGTGGGCGTTGCAGGAGCTGCGCTTGCACCAACAAGCGGAAAGAGAGGGGTTGCAGCGGGAGCTCCTGGAATAACGATGGCCACCACGGGGGTGCCCGCCAGGTTGTTCCAGCCTCCCCCGATCTCCGCCCAAGAACCACATACCTACACACAACGCGCACACAACACACACAGCCCAGCCCGTTTACCTTTGCCCTTGGGTAGACATCCCGGCCTTTTGCCATTTGGTAATAGCGCCTTCAGCACACCACACCACAGCACACCACACCACACCACATCACACCACACCCCGGGTGCAAAGCCCACTCGAAAGGGCCCGGGCACCACCCTCGGGCAGTGTACTGACAGTGTCGGGTGTAAGCACGCTCCAGTGCTAAGCACCAGCCCTGGGATCCTGTGCCCCCCCTAGTACCGGCCGCTGAGGCCTCGGAAACAGGTTAGCGACCCCGTAGGGACGCCGGCCCCACCAGCCTCCCCTTTCCCCCGCCACGCACGACCCCACGCCCACGCAACTTACCCACGCCCACGCAACTTAACCCCCCCATTGTGGCCCCCTCTTGCCTCCCCTCCCATGCCCACTCACCCACCCGCATCTTGCCGCAAGTTGCAATCGCCAACGACGTGGAGGCCCTCGTACGGGTCTCTAGCGGCACAGTGGGAACAAGACGGGAATGCAGGGTGAGTAGGAATGTGGCGTGGGTGGCGGTTTTAACGGTGATGCAGTTCCCCCCACGGCGTCGGGAGCCGGACCGGTGGCAATTGGTGCAGAAGGCGTGGGTGTGCGGGACCCCACGGAGTCGGTGTGGGCTGGACCTAGCCATTTTCGGTTTGTTTTTGACTCTGTTAGCTCCTTTCCTTTTGTGCCACTTCTTGTGGGAGCACTTGCACCGGGCAGGAGCCTTCGGGCCCTGAGCGCCTTCCATTCAGGTTTCACTTTCACCTTGTTCTTGTTTTAGAGAAGCACCCCGAAGGCAGGCATGGGCTTCAAGGGGACAGGAGAGAGTCCACCTTGCCCCACAGCGAGGAACCGTGTGAGGGGCTGGATCACCGACTATGCTGTTTCTTGAACCGCTTGGGGAGCAGACACCGACCCCAAGCCCTGCCAAGGGGGCCCCCATGTGCCCAGGGGGTGTAAAGACGTGAAGCAAGGGGTGGCTCCACTCCCAGTGCGGGTGGGAACAACCACCCGTTACAAACTCCCCCATTTGCGGCTTGCTATTGGTGTGATGCTCCACAACGGAGCGGCGGTCCAGGCCGGCCATGTGGCCTCATAGGTACACCACCTCTAGGTTCCGCTGATTGGGTTACAGCGTTGGCGGGGGCGGTGGGGCTAGCCTATACCGGTGCTCATTGAGGTAGTAGACTGGGTATGCCGGCTGCACAAGGGATTTAATTGGCTGCCGGGGGCTATAAGGGGAGTGACAACCCCCACCCGGTATATTCTTCAAAATACTTGACATAGGTAAGGTATAAATAAAGCCATCAACCCCGGCCACTGTCCCCGGGCTCTAGAATAGAGCAGAGGACCTGGGTAACAGCCCCGAATACCCCCCTGACAAGCCCCTCCCCATCTAGCCACCACGGATGGTGCTCTTCATGGGGTAAATTCACCAACTATCCATCCCGCAAATATTATACTGTACACTACCCACTGTCCTCGGCAAGTGGTGCACCGTGTAGCGTGCACCAAGCTCCCGGGACGACGTCTTCTCACAACAGGAGTCGGCGTGCCTTGTGTTTTCTAGACTTGATATGGGAGAAGGCGCTCCTTCCCTTAGCTCCACTGCCACGGGGCATGAGAATAACACAGCACTGGCAAGAAACAGGTCGTAGAACATTGTAGGTAACTTCATATTGTGCAGGGTGCAGCCTGTGGCAGTTTGCAGCGGACTCCAAGTGCAACTCATAACCATCCGAAAATGCACAACAAAATAGTTCAAAAATTGTTCAAAAATCGCGCAAAAGTCACGATTTTCTGAAAGGGTGAGTTGGAAGTCCTCGCGCATGAATTGCGCGAAAGTCGCGCGATTTTCACGACATTGTTCCCAAATGTAATGTACAAAGGTCACAATAGTCTCGACAACGTTCCAAAGGGAACAGAGAAGGGTTAGAAGGGCGCTACAGGGAATCCTTGCTCCCACTGCTGCTCGTCCTCCATCCAGCGGCGGGTTTGGGGATAAAAAAATCCGGGGTGCAGGTAGCCTTCACCATGGTCTCCGTGGGGTACTTGGAGGCCACACTATCATGGGCCGACACTGTCTTCCCATAGTCGGGGAGGACACTTTCCACAGTGCCCCCCCCCCCCCCCCCGCTTGCTGCGACAGCAACAGCCGCACTACCGAACCCACCGCGGACAGCTGGCCCTTGGCAGCCTTGGTATGCCGCCGCCATTCCTAGGCAGCGCCAAAGACGTGCTACAAGGCCTCACCCTTCCGCCCCTCGGTCCCCACCCCCTGCTGCGGATGCTGCACCGTCCCCTTTGACCTGCGTGGCTCTAGCTCCTTGACCCGCGTGCGGAGCTGGTCCCTCTCCGCCGCCTTCACCGCGTCCCGGGCCCGTTAGGCATCTTGCTGGGCCGCCTGCAGCTTCCCCCTCACATGCAAAACCTCCCCGTGCGCCGCCACTGCCCGCTGTTGCCACTGCGGCTGGGCCTGCTGCTAGTGCAGCCAATCCGCCACTTGGGCAGTGGGGGCGACGGCCGGGACACTAGGAAGAGGGAGGGCCGTCCTCTGGGCCTTGAGGGGCCGGCCCGTCCCCTTTCCCCTCGAGCCCTTGGAACCCGCGCTGCTGCGCGAGCGGGCGTCATCGTCCCCCTCGTTGTCGTTGTGGCCCCCCACCTCCACCGCCCCCAACTCCCTGCAGTGCACCCGGGTCTCCTCCTGCGCATGGGAGCGCATCAAGAGCCATGCATGGTCCATGTGCGCCTCCATGCGATCCCCCCGCCCCCTCGCCCCGGTGATCGGCAACACCCCTTGCCGAACCAACTGACCCTCAACCACCTCCTGCCTCCCCCGAACGGCCGTCTGCATTTTCCAATGCCCCCCCCCCCCCCGCAACCGGTGCGCATACAGCGCCACGAGCTGCTCCGCGTCCTTCAACTGCACCTGACGCCATGATGACAATACCGCGAAATGAAATGCGGAGGGGGGGTGTCTCCTCCCCAGCTTGCGTCTGGATGTCCAGCTCCGACATGGCGGCCAAAAACTCCACCCTCGCCCTTTTCTGCCCCGGGAGCTCCAAATTCCAGGCGAAGAGGGGCTGCACACGCAGCATTGGTAGGACTGCGATGGCGGGGGCATCGGCCGGGTACCCGGTGTCACCCGTCTTGGCATCGGGCTGAGCCACAACTGCAATCTCGGAAGGTGGCAGGGCAGCCCGGGCAGCCGGGGCAGCAGAGACATGCCAAGCGCTGCTCGAGGGAATGTCCTCTGGGGGGGGGGGGGGATGGACGCGACCCGCGGTGCCACTAGGGGGGTCTGCGGCGCCCTGGGGCCCCATAGCAGGGGGAAATTGTTGCTAGGAACCGTGCAATGCACAAAGGTCAGGCTCCAAACAGTGCCACGTCCCCTATACAAAAACACAGATCGCGGAAGAGCAAACAGAATTAGAATATCTAAAATGGAGCCAAAATCGCGCAAAGTTCGCAAAAAGGAAGCAACTAGCGACCGTACACGGAAGTTCACACGGTGAGCACAATCCCGCCAATGCACGCCATTTTCGGGTTTGGCAGCGAGCATTTCGTTGGCATACCTTGCATACACATGGGCATCGAATAGTGCATCACGTGGGGGGCAATGGTGATGTCCGTGTGGGCCAGCTGGTCACCGGACTCCACACCGGACGCGATGAAGGAACTAGGGGGCATGGGGTGAACGGATGCGAAGGGGGTCAGGCATCTTGTCCTTCAGCTTGGTTACAATTTTTTTGAACATGCCACCAGCCAGGGCTTGTGTCTTAGATGGTTTGGACTGGTAGCGCTGGGGCACGGCGGGATTGGCCCTTTGTTGTTCCACGCTTTTTTTTGTTAAAAACAACATCGAAAGTTGTGGCACTTTATCTCCCCCCCGCCCTAGACTTTCTCCACCCATTCCCAAGCCACCTTGCAGTCAGTGGGACTCGGGGCGTTTCCGTTCACCGTATACCCATGGGCTTGGGAGGTGCGGGACGGTCGGGAGGGAGAGAAGGGTCAGAGGGTTAGGAGTTGCATAGGCGGGGGGGGGGGGGGGTCCGGCAAGGGGGCGGTTCGCAAAGAGGGTTCGCGGTAATGAAGGGGCCCGGGGGTCAGCCAATCCCCGATACCAACTCAACCCAAGCATCTGATGAAGCGTGGCAAGATTGAGGTCGGGGATGTGATGGGGGGGGGGGGGGCATCTCAGGGTGGGAGGGAAAGATCCCCAAGTCATTCCACCAATGAGCAGCGGCGGTGTGCCGCTGAAAGGGGAAAAAAGAATGGTCCCCCTATTCGTTTAGGGCGATCATATCCTTGCGCGGAGGGGTGTGGACGAGGTTACGGGTTGGGTAGATGGTGCAAACCCCCGATTTCAACTTGCCCGACCCGTGCATAGACATGACCCCCAAGAGGGAGTCAACTGTTTTGGGGGCGGGAATAAAGCGGACGGCCCTCAACTTGGGGAGGGCCAGATGCAGTCGTTGCTACAGGTCTACAGGTTTGTGGCCGACCCCTTCTTGCGAAGGGCACCCGCACCCCGGGGGTCCCTCATGTCAATATGGACCAGGGTGGGAGAGGGGTCCAAACCCTTTGCCCACTCCACCACCTCCCCCACAAGTAGGCCCCCCGTGTAAGTGGCCTCCACGAGCGTGTGCGGGCGGCGGGGGAGGGCCAGGAATTGGGCAGGGTGTCGGCACGTGGGTCGGGCAGGCTATCATATTGCGAGAGGGCCATTGCAAGTGAAATCATAGCTGCACAGGGTGACGAAAGCATGGAATGGTGCTGAACTCGAAAAACATTGGGCATATTCGCGCGATCTTCGAGCCATCTTCGCGCGAATCGGAATTACATACCAATGTGAACGACACATGTGCACGACAATGCGAATATGCCCAAGAATTTAATAATTTTTTGCGAATGTGAGCGGCGTTAGCAACCCCTCGAACTACATTTTGTGTGCTTTTGATTTTCTTGGGCTTTTGGCGAAGTAAGCATGGCAACCGGTCACACAGACACGGAATCACGGGCAAAACGAACCAAAAGTTTGCGACGTGCACGTGCTCATTCAAAAGTGTGGTTCACAAAGGGTACACAATACCATGCTAATGGCGCCTTCACTATGTGTCCCTTTTGTTTTGTATAGTGAGACCACACGTTCCCCCTAGACGAGCGAGCCCTTACGCAGTGCGCCCCGCCATGCCGGCGGGGCGCTTGGTGCCGTACTCTGCGGAAACCCTAGGCTACCCGGGACCGACGCGCCGGTATGCGCCGCCGCTGGCTGCCGCCGAACCGGCCTACCAACCCACTCAGCATGACCGTGTTGTAGCGGTGGAGAGCCCCAATGCCGGGGCAGCCCAAGTGGGGCTTCCGCCCCCCCACATGCAGTGGGGTGGCCACGATGCACCCGGAAAACAACAACCGGCAGTCCCCGCCCCCCAAGGATAACCACGGCCCATGAGCTCTGCCATGCAATGACCAGGCAATACCACAACGAAACACTATGTACACCATCCGGCCACTTAGTGCAACATATTTCCCATGAGTTGTGCAATGCAACGATTAGGCAATACACCAAGGACACACGGTGCAATCCATCGGGCCACTCAGTGCAGCGTGTTTCCCAAAGGATTATTAGGTGGACGAATGACTTATGCTCTCCATTTTGTGTCTTTTTGAGTGCATTCACAATGCTTGAGAACCACAATTTGTACTTGGGGGATTTCTTGTACTAGGTGAGGTGCAATAGCAGCCGTGAACACGCCTTCCTCATCGTCCACCATCACCATCTTTCGGAGCATGAAAAGTGGGCATCTTGTTCAAGGAGAATTTTGAATCTACCATGGGAACTCCGGGGCTGGATGCATCATTCCTTGACTTCTCTCGTAGACCATACCGCAAGTCCACACCAAAGACCTGGACCATGGGAAGCGTTTGTTGAAGGGGGAACGGGAGATTTCACCCTTGCACACCAGACCGGGTCTACGCATGTCACTGGGCACACACGTGTGTTGCACCGCATGTGCGCTAGTGTGCACTGTGATGGACACTTGGTAGGAGCGGAACAAACATTGTTACCACTTTTCAATAGGGAACTTGAAAACTCGCGGCTCCTTGTGGATATTTGGCATTTTATTTTCAAAGTTGCCGCCAACGCCATGCATGCGTGCACACGACCCACCTCACAACCATCGTTGCTCAGATTTGCTGATGGTGTTTCTCCATGTGCCCCTGGGAAAGTGAACCTACAAGTTGCAATCATAGATTGCCCCGGCGTTCTACCACCAATAAACATTGACGCTCCAAGGCAGATTGTGTTAGTCACATCGTGCGAAATGCTGCAAGCGTGCAATACATGGCTCATGGACGGACGTGTAGTAGAGTTGATCGTGCGCCAAATTTCGAGGTTATCATTTGCGGTATGTGTGCCACTATCAACGTGGAATTCATGGCAGGAGACCATCATTTCGTGTGGTCAGAAATGCGTATGAATCACTGCCGATTGTGCGATTTGTCCCGCACAAATCACTTGCGAGAAACTGTTGTGGGGCACACACAACTCCACCACCAAAACTAGGTTTCGTTTTTATGCCCCTAATAACGCTGAGGCAATGCAGTTGATGTAGCTCTTTGTACAGATATCCCTTATCGAACCTCGCTCCAGACTTTCAACCTCCCACACTTGTTCTATCTGCAACCTGTCCCCCTAGGCACCTAATCCTATTTCTAGGGGGACGGTGGCCACATTGACACCATGGCATGCCACTCCAACTCCCCCTTGACGGTGGCCTACTACCCCTAATGGTCTAGCACCCTGTTGCCAGACCACCATCTCCCGCTCCTAGTGGTCATAACAAACCCCATCGCAGGGGAGGAGAAGCCACACCCTGATGTCACCAGCCGCACAGCGGAGCACCACCTGCTCCAAGTGGTTCCATCCACTGTGGAGGATGTAGGGAGGAGGCCGAAGGTTGCTGCCTGCTGGCCTACTCAACTAGAAATAGGCCTGTGAACTTGTGCTCCGTAGATTGTACCATACCATATAAGCATGGGCATGACCGTGAGGTCCGGAAGCATACCTTTCGGACGTAATGTGTTCGCTAATGCCCACTGGAGCGGACCCAGGCGGCCGGAGCATGCCGATCGGCGTGCCTAATGCCCACTATGCTACCCTCAGTGCGGGTCTGCCTACAGCACGCTCAGACCATCTGCAGAAGGGGCCCCCGGGAGCCGGAAGCCTAGAAGAGATCCTTGGTGGCCCTGGGGGACGCCGCAAAAAGGCACTGCCTCCGGGAGCTCGGAGCCGGGGGCCAGCGAGAGGCCCACGCCACAAGGAACCTCTGCCGCAGGACCTTGCAGTGGAGGAAAGTGTAGCGGCGCACACGGCCCCCTCCCTGCAAAACACAACGGCAAAGGTACCCCTCGTGAACGGGGGTGGTGATGGTCATGGGACTGGACATGGTCACGGGGGTGGTCATGGTGATGGTCATACAAGGGGACTCGCAATCCACGCTTTGTTGCCTGGCCCCTTAGAGTTGCAGTTAGGGACTCGCAATCCACGCTTTGTTGCGTGGCCCCTTGAGTTGGGGTTAGAAACCCGAAAGCCACGCTTTTATGTGTGGCCCCTTGAATTGGGGTTAGGGAGCTGCAATCCACGCTTTGTTGTGTGGCCACTTGAGTTGGGGTTAGAAAACCGAAAGCCACGCTTTGATGCGTGGCCCCTTGAGTTGGGGTTATGGAATTGCAATCCGCGCTTTGATGCGTGGCCCCTTGAGTTGGGGTTAGGGAGCCGCAATCCACGCTTTGTTGTGTGGCCCCTTGAGTTGGGGTTAGGGACTCGCAATCCACGCTTTGTTGCGTGGCCCCTTGAGTTGGGGTTAGGGACTCGCAATCCACGCTTTGATGTGTGGCCCCTTGAGTTGGGGTTAGGTACTCGCAATCCACGCTTTGTTGCGTGGCCCCTTCAGTTGGAGTTAGGGACTCACAATCCACGCTTCGTTGTGTGGCCCCTTCAGTTGGGGTTAGGGACTCGCAATCCACGCTTTGCTGCGTGGCCCCTTGAGTTGGGGTTAGGGACTCGCAAACCACGCTTTGTTGCCTGGCCCCTTAGAGTTGGCGTTAGGGACTCGCAATCCACGGTTTGTTGTGTGGCCCCTTGAGTTGCGGTTAGGGACTCGCAGACCTGGCTTCGTTGTGTGGCCCCTTCAGTTGGGGTTAGGGACTCGCAATCCACGGTTTGTTGTGTGGCCCCTTGAGTTGGGGTTAGCGACTCGCAATCCACGCTTTGTTGCCTGGCCCCTTAGAGTTGGAGTTAGGGACTCGCAATCCACGCTTTGTTGCGTGGCCCCTTGAGTTGGGATTGGACACCCGAAAGCCACGCTTTGATGCGTGGCCCCTTGAGTTGGGGTTAGGGAATTGCAATCCGCGCTTTGATGCGTGGCCCCTTCAGTTGGGGTTAGGGAGCCGCAATCCACGCTTTGTTGTGTGGCCCCTTGAGTTGGGGTTAGGGACTCGCAATCCACGCTTTGTCGCGTGGCCCGTTGAGTTGGAGTTAGGGACTCGCAATCCACCCTTTGATGGGTGGCCCCATGCGTTGGGGTTAGGGACCCGTAATCCACGCTTTGTTGCTTGGCCCCTTCAGTTGGAGTTAGGGACTCGCAACCCACGCTTTGTTGTGTGGCCACTTGAGTTGGGGTTAGGGACTCGCAATCCATGCTTTGATGTGTGGTGCCTTGAGTTGGGGTTAGAGACCCACAATCCACGCTTTGTTGTGTGGCCCCTTGAGTTGGGGGTAGAAACTCGCAATCCACGCTTTGCTGTGTGGCCCCTTGAGTTGGGGTTAGGGACTCACAATACACGCTTTGATGTGTGGCCCCTTGAGTTGGGGTTAGGGACCCGCAATCCACGGTTTGTTGCGTGGGCCCTTGAGTTGAAGTTAGAAACTCTTCATCCACACTCCGCCATGTGTTGGGCTGCCGTGGACTTAGCAGGGGTTATGTAGCCACTGGGTCCACTGGTGGGCCATTTCTGAATTTGCCCCCCCCCCTCCTTTTCTTTTTTTTGCCCTTCGTGTTTGCAACGGTATCCTGCAAGCAAAGCTCTGCAGATGGCACCGAGGCATGCGCGTAGAAATCGGCCACAAGGAGTCCTGTGGGTACGGATGATACCCTTGGAATACGCATGCATTGTACTTTTTCTTGTTGTTTGTGAAACTCTACCCTTGAGCTGATGAAGCAGCTTACTTTTCACGCATGGTTAAAGAGTCACATGCCAAGGTGCAATTCATGCGGGGGAGCAAGAGCCAAAATGCATTGCATCATTAGACACTTTATAAACATGAAATGACATTCATGTTTGCAATGCTCATAGGACATTTTGAGGGTCATAATGAACCTCCGGCTGGACGTTCTTCCTAAACGTGCATGGGCACAATGGGGTGCTCAGCTAAAGTCCCCTCCGGCCTCCCCCCAACACCTCTCGATTTGGTCTCTATTTTTTCTTGCAAAGTTTGCTTTATTACCGCCATTGTTCATGTAGGGGATGGGATGGCGGCTCAGCAACCCCATGTGCCTTGCTAATGTGCAGGCCCCAATCTCTATAGTGCCCGCCCCGTGTGATATCCCCAAGGGGGGGGGGGGTATGGGTGGCAATTTTTGCAACGACAAAAATTTTGGCTGCCAATGTGTGGCCGCACCAACCGCCACCCGGTAACAAATCAGAACACTTTTTTTGGCTGAGTTGTGGCTAATGTGTGTCCCTTGCAGCGCAACAATGCCGGTTCGGAGGTTAAGCTTGTCCGTTGTATGTGTGATGTAAGCGGGGGAAGGTGCTTGTACCATGGCGCTGTGTGGACCAAGGACACCGCCTTAAGTTGCTATGGCCATACCTACGCACTTGCCTCCGTCTCCAACCAGTAGTTGCGTCTGCAAATTCAATATGCCCACAGGCTCTATTTGGTTTTGAACTTGTCACATGCAAAAGAGCACGTTACGCTAGCGTATATATGGACTTGTTGAGTGGCATTTGGCTTAGCCCACTTTACAAGGGGGTTGGGCATCGAGAGCAACAAGGAGCACGTCTGGACGCGGATCATTGCAAGGCAATTTTGGCCCGGTGTGAAACTTACTTTTTCAAAGTCCCATATCGCACGGCATCCTTAGAGCCGTTGCATGCGCAATCGGCACCGGAATAAGGTGCTAATGCGGCATCCATACTTTCGGAGTGACGGTGGCTTTGATGGGAAGCCTCTTTCTTTGGCCGAAGAGGTGAAGCGCGAATTGGCCCGTGGGATTGCATCGTGGCATTCAATGCGCTTGCACCGACCACCTTTTACGTGTCTTCAATGCAATAGGGCCGTATATATGTGGTGTATCCATTGCAATCGGTGCATTCATTGTTTGGTTGGAGTGGAGTGTCTAGCCCGATGGTTCAAGGATAGGGATGAGGTGAAATGGGTGCTGCAAAAGTGGGAGAAGGAGGTGTAGGTGGAAACAATCTTGCACCGAAGCCCCTCTATGAATGTGGATGGAAGCGGCGGTACTGTTGCCGAGGCATCGAGTACCCAACTAGAACGTGTCCCACCTAGTTCCATTCTGTCGGGAATCGTTGTCGCTGCACCGTCTCGTGATCACCCAGCATCTCCTACTGGGTGCCCTAGGGCAAGACAAATCCTGGCGGATGTGTGGAAAGCACTGAGGGATAGCCAAGGCTCATTTCGTCCATTCTTGTCAGAGGTAGGGGCAGTGGTTGGCAACGATCGGAGGCCGCCACTACATGTCACAATTCTAGGTTTGTCGCCGCAACAATTTGAGGTTGATGCGCACCATTTCAGGGACCTCACCACCATGAGCTATGTCACACATTGTACATAGATTGTGATGTATTACTGGTGGGCTACCCAAACCGCCGTAAGTGCGGATTGGGACACAATACGTGTGGCATGGGTTGTCCGCGACTCTTTGTGGAATGCCTCATTTGCCAGTGCACAACGCCGAAAACAGTTGGTTGGATCGTGGGCAGAACACACGCTGGAAGCGTCGTCCATAGATATGTCTTTCGCACCACCCATGATTGTGGTGCAACTTCGTAATTTGAGCAATTCGCAGTGGGTGCTCCAGTTGTTGTTGATTGCCCCTACTCGCGAATATACCTCTACCTTAAGTGGGACCGAATGGCTGACCGGCCACACATTGTTGGGGCAAACCAAGGAGAGCTGGCTGTTGTGGATTTGATTGCCGAGTGAGAAGGTGTTGAACCACAACAGCGGAGGAAGTGGTCAATGACTTTGGATGCTTTCGGTGCCCATGCATTTGCAAGTCTGCAAGCCTGCTTTCCACCTGCGTCCAGCTGATTGATGGTGTCAGATGCCATCCCGCATGTCTCTGTACATTGCATTGCGCCTTGTCTCGGCGCGTTGTCAAGGGCATATTGCAAGTGCCACAAGATCGAATGTGGTTGTTGGGTGAAATGGTTGAACCTACTCTGTACTTCAATCGTTCAAACTCGGCCTCCACCCAGAGGACCCGGGCGATACATTGGGAGGTGGTTCAAATGTACACCGAACCCAAACTTGTGGACCCAGCTGACACATTCTTTTCTTGTGATGGCACACCTGACATCGCGTGCCACGAATGTAGAGTTCTTCACCGTGCCTTGCATGCGTCCATCTTGTGTCAATCAGATTTCCGCGTTGGGTTGCGACAATTCTGGACAGCCAACGTTGCTGATGTTGCTGTTGCATGTGCGGCTGTTGGTGTGCTACTGTTGACACCCATCCTAGTGTACCTACTGTCGTTCAGGCTTCTGTTCTTAACACCGGTCGTGGTGTGTGGAACCGTCGCAAGTGGTATGCAGTGCCTCCTCAACATCCCCAAAATACTCATGGTAAGCTGATAAATGACCAAGCATTTTGCACCGAGCTACAAGGAGAGTTGAGAACGGCTTTGTTGGGGATGTTCACCAATAATCCCAGATGCGAGGCAAACCGGGCCATGCAAATACCAAGGCTAACTTGATTTTGGAGCGTGTCTTTTGTCACTACTTGTCAGTAGTTGGCACAGATATGGGTGATGGCCCTGTCAGGACTCTTTTCTTGAGGCTGATTTTGTTTCTAGTGCCCGACCCAATTTATATTTTGTTATGTTGGCCAACTGCCAACTAATTGGTGTGCATGATGGGTTGGCCTGGGTGGGGCGCCACTAACACAAGTGGCCGAGAATCCACTCGGGGGCCTTATGCCCCTAAACAAAATTACCACCTACCATCGAAGTGTTGACCACGTTGTTCAAAATGGCAGCCGGGGGGGGGGGGGCTGAGTACACCGAGTAAAAACTTAGTAAATATAAATTTGTGAAAAAATTGCAAACAAAATTTTGTAATAAGTTTTAACTCGCGTCTACTAAGTTTTACTGAATTTTACTAACGGTTACCTTGTCCGGTACTAAGTTTTACCCGCGCACGTGGGGTCCACGTGGGCCATAGACAACCCGGGGGCCAAAGCAAGCCTTGCGACGTTCCACACAGCTCCAACCATCGAAGGTCCTTCGGTGCATGGGACACCGATATTTTCCTCCAAGGGACGCCCACGGCGCCCCGCAACTTCTTGGCCGTTAGAGTAGAGATCTGGGGGCAAATGAAGCCCCAACACCTGGCCCCCGACACGGCCATGATGGTCCTAGTGGCTAAGGTCATGCTGGAAACAGGTCAGATGCACATCCCACCATGCCAACACGGAATCACTATGGGGGCCATGGAGAGATGAACGCATGCGGCTCCGGTGGTCAGGGCAGCCGTGACATGTGGCTGTAGCCTACGAGTGGGTACCCCAAGGAGCATGGGCGAAGGACAGGTGCCGAGCGGGGTCAAGGCGCCTACGCGGCGAAGTGCCACGCCCGCCATGGAGGGTGCCAAGGGCCGGTGGCCCCGGGCCAATGGTTCCTCCAGCATCACTACCCCCATTACTGCGAGGCCCGCAAGTGGCGGTTGACGAGGCCGGCCTTGCCCATGTGTGTCCCCGGGCAATGCCCAAGAAACCCCCCCCCCCTAAAAGAGGCCTGGCCCGACCGCACACGCCCACGCAAACGCCCCCGGGGGGCAAGGTGTAGAACACATCGTATGGCAAAATAACCTTGGTCCACGTGCCACGGCAGTCTTCTCCGCGGCCCTAGCACAACCACTTCCTCGAGGACTTCTACACCCAAGAGGGGACCTTGCGCGGTGCCAACAACCTGAACGTGCGGGCGTCCCGGGACCGCACGGTCGACGTGATCCGAAAATGGTTGCGGAGCACAATGTTAGGCTACTGCCCCCGACGGGGGCCCCGGCACCCTGATGGCAGTAAGCCCCAAGACATGATCAGCAGGCCCAAAGTGGCTGGCCAACGACATGGCGGTCATCGGAGGATGGGAGGCCAAAAGCACCGGAGAACGGGTGGTGTAGCAACAGGGCCGGGCCATACAAATCAACACGACTAAGGAGGACGTCATGGTGGTGGTCATGGGATGGTCAGTGGTGTTGCCAGTCTACAAGGAGCCACGCTCGGACCACCGGAGCAACACCTGCCTCCACGGAATGTTAGTGAGCTTGTGGAACAGCCGCACACATGCTGAGCCCCCCTTGCATGTGTGTCTGCAACAAGGACCTACAAGTGACAACGCTCCCGCAGCTGCATGCCACCAGCATGGAGGATACCACAACCGAGGTGCAGTCGGACAGGATGAGGCCGACAACCCCCCCCCCCCCCAAAGTGGTGTATTCCTCCATCATACCCCCGCACATTCTATGAGTTTTAGGTACTAAAACGTGTTCCCTATGCCAAGGGGACCCCGTGCACACCGGTGCCGCCATATGTGCGCGCGCCATGCGAATTTCGTAAAATCCCATGATGTACCTGCGGCTCACTTGGAAATGTGTAGTTGGGGCTCAATGGGGGCTAAAACGGCTCATTTGGGGCTAAGTGGTGTTTGTCAAGGGGTTTAATGTGAAAAGTTGTGGCTTTCGGGGTCGGGTTGGGGTTTTGCAATGTCCCCAAAGAGATACCAATCCCTAGGCCAAGAGGATTTGACCGGGGGGGTTTCTTTTTTTCGACGGCTCAGTTGACTGAGCACCCCGACTGAGCCGTCACTGAGCCGTCACTGAGCCGGCTCACTGAGCGCTCACTGAGCACTTAGTGAGCGCTCACTGGGCACGCCAAATGGCTCACTGAGCGCTCACTCGCTAATTGGGGGCTCACTCAGGGCTCACTCAGGAGTTTCTCCCCCTTTCCGCCCTCTCTTCCCACCCTTGTTGGCCCACAGTTCACCCTTTTCACACCAACATCGGTCCGCAGTTCTCACCACATCTTTTCTCCAAGAACTTGAGCGTGCATGCACACATACATACTTGCATACATGTACCCGTGGCGACAAACACACAAACATCCAAACACACACACTTCGTCAGGCACACAAATATCCAAACACATACACACACATACACCCATACACACGTCCACACACACACATGCACATGCACAAATTGACAACCACATTCATTCTTGTGTGCAATTATCTTGCGTGTACATAAACACATGGCCACATTGAACAATGTGAAGTGAAGGGCTAGGGAGAGATGGTTACTGGATTGGGGTTCGGGGATATGAACCAAACCATTTGCGAGGGTGTTCGTTGTTGCCTCATGACAATGGCACCCACCCACCCCATACACACACACACACACACACACACACACAATGAAGCACAAGTAGGGCACAGAGGATATTGCTCGCTTTTGTGAGGTTCATCATACAACAATCTTGACCTACACCATGACACACTCATTCCCCTCCCTCCTTATCCCCTCCCGTCCCCTTTTGCCATGCCTGATCCCCCCGCTTACCCCATGCCAACCCCTTCTCTTATCTTGCCTGTCGCGTCCCCTTGCCCTGCCATTGCCATGCCTTCCCTATTTGTTGGCCATGGCATCAAGTGCATGATGGTGGCGGCAATGACGATGACCTTTGCGGGTAGGTTGTGCTATTGTGTGTGTTCGTGGGTGTGTGCTTGTGCCCATGTGCATGTGCACAAGTGTGGATGGTTTGTTCCCTCTTGGTTTCTCTCATTTAGTGTGTTTGTATGTATGTTTGTGTGTGAGTCGGGGGGGGGGGGGCTTGCTTGGATCGATGCGTGGGTGAAGGTGTCCTTGTGCGTCACTATGAGTGTGTCACTGCATTCTTTGGTTTCTGGTTGCCTAGGTTTGTGTGCGTATGTGGATTCGTGAATGTGTGTACGCGCAGGTGTGTGTGTGTGTGTGTGCCAATGTGTGTGTGTGTGTGTGTGTGTGTGTGTGTGTTGCAGCTTTTGCAGCTGTTGTTCTGGATGCTGTTGTTGGTTTTGGTGTTGTGTGGCATAGGCTTTGATTGTGTGCGCATAACATTGTGATTGTGGCTGCAGATGCAGGTATGGTTGTGTTTGTGGTTGTAGCTGTGGTTTTGGGCTTGCGTGAGGTTCTTGCTATGGCCGTTGTGGTAGCTCTCGTTGTGGGTGTGGTTATGGTAGTGGCTGTGGTTGCGGCTTTGGTTGTGGGTGTGGGTGGGTGTGGGTGTGGGTGTGGGTGTGTTTCTGCAAGCTGTGTTGTGTGTGGATTTGGTTGTGGTTGTGTCAGTGTGTGTGGCCCTGGCTGCAGCGAAGGCTGCAGTTGCAGCTTTCACTGTGGCTACAGCTGTTCTTTGGGTTCTGGCTGTAGCTGTGGGGGGGGGGGGCGGGTTAAAGGACTGCAAAGAGGGGGGCTCAAATCACCATCCACCCCCTCCCAAAAAAAACCGCACCATGTTTACAGTGACAGTGTACAGTGACAGTGTACAACGACAGTGTATAGTGAGAGCATACAGTGAGTGTAGAGTGACAGTGTAGAGTGCTAGTATAGAGACTTGGGCGTTGTGGCGGACGTACTGTGTGTGGGGATACATTCTATGAGACCTTGGGGAGTACAGTGTACAGAGTACAGTGTACAGTGTACAGTGTACAGTGTACAGTGACAATGTACAGTGACAGTGTATAGTGACAGTGTGCAGTGGCAGTGTGCAGTGTGCAGTGACAGCATACAGTGCCAGAATACAGTGTACCATGTACAGTGACGGTAGACAGTGACAGCATTGACAGTGCACATGGACAGTGTACAGTGACAGTGTACATGGACAGTGTACAGTGACAGTGAACCATGAGTGAGCCCTCACTGAGCGCTCACTGAGCCATTTGGCGCGCTCACTGAGCGCTCACTGAGCCGTTTCGCGCGCTCAGTGAGCGCTCAGTGAGCGCGCCAAATGGCTCAGTGAGCGCTCACTGAGGGCTCACTCATGGTTCAGTGTCACTGTACACTGTCACTGCACACTGTGTATTGCACACTGCCCACTGCACACTGTATATTGCACACTGCACACTGCATACTGTGTATTGCACACTGCACACTGCACACTGTGTGTTACAAATTGCACACTGCACACTGTAATGCACACTGCACACCCTGTAATGCACACTGCACACTGTGTATTGCACACTGCACACTGCACAGTGCACCGTGTGCAGTGTGCAATACCCAGTGTGCACTGTGCAGTGTGCAATACACAGTGTGCAGTGTGCATTACACAGTGTGCAGTGCGCAGTGTACACTGCGCACTGCACACTGTGTACTGCACACTGCACTGCACACTGTGTAATGCACACTGCACACTGTGTCATGCACACTGCACACCGTACAGTGCAAGCGTTCGGGCGCTCAGTGTGCAGTGTGCAATGCACAGTGTGCAGTGTGCATTACAGTGTGCAGTGTGCATTGCAGTGTGCAGTGTGCAATTTGTAACACACAGTGTGCAGTGTGCAGTGTGCAATACACAGTATGCAGTGTGCAGTGTGCAATACACAGTGTGCAGTGGGCAGTGTGCAATACACAGTGTGCAGTGACAGTGTACAGTGACCGTGAACCATGAGTGAGCCCTCAGTGAGCGCTCAGTGAGGGCTCACTCATGGTTCACTGTCACTGTACACTGTCCATGTACACTGTCACTGGACACTGTCCATGTGCACTGTCAATGCTGTCACTGTCTACTGTCACTGTACATGGTACACTGTATTCTGGCACTGTACGCTGTCACTGCACACTGCACACTGCCACTGCACACTGTCACTATACACTGTCACTGTACATTGTCACTGTACACTGTACACTGTACACTGTACACTGTACTCTGTACACTGTACTCCCCAAGGTCTCATAGAATGTATCCCCACACACAGTATGTCTGCCACAACGCCCAAGTCTCTATACTAGCACTCTACACTGTCACTCTACACTCACTGTATGCTCTCACTATACACTGTCGTTGTACACTGTCACTGTACACTGTCACTGTTAACTTGGTGCGGTTTTTTTTGGGAGGGGGTGGATGGTGATTTGAGCCCCCCTCTTTGCAGTCCTTTAACCCCCCCCCCCCCCCCGGCCCCCCACAACCCAAAGTACAGCTGCAGCCACAGTGAAAGCTGCAACTGCAGCCTTCGCCACAGCCAGGGCCACACACACTGACACAACCACAACCAAATCCACACACAACACAGCTTGCAGAAACACACCCACACCCACACCCACACCCACCCACACCCACAACCAAAGCCGCAACCACAGCCACTACCATAACCACACCCACAACGAGAGCTACCACAACGGCCATAGCAAGAACCTCACGCAAGCCCAGAACCACAGCTACAACCACAAACACAACCATACCTGCATCTGCAGCCACAAACACAATGTTATGCGCACACAATCAAAGCCTATGCCACACAACACCAAAACCAACAACAACATCCAAAACAACAGCTGCAACACACACACACACACACACCTGCGCGTACACACATTCACGAATCCACATACACACACGAACCTAGGCGACCAGAAACCAAAGAATACAGTTACACACTCAGAAAGTCTCACGCACAAAGACACCTTCACCCACGCATCGATCCATGCAACCCCCCCCCCCCCACACACACACAAGCAGACATACAAACACACTAAATGAGAGAAACCAAGAACGAACAAACCATCTACACTTGCGCACATGCGCATGGGCACAACTACACACGCACGCAAGCACGCACACAGCTCGTGCCTTTGGCATTGCGTTTACACACACCCACACACATAATAGCACAACATACCTGCAAAGGTCATCGTCCTTGCCGCCACCATCATGCATGTGATGCCACGGCCAAAAAATAAGACAGGTAGGACAAGGGGACGGGACAGGCAAGAGAATAGAAGGGCTACGCACGAGGGAAGCGGGGGAACGTAGCATAGCGAAAGGGGTGGGGAGGGGATAAGGAGGGAGGGGGATCAATGTGTCATGGTGTAGGTCAAGATGGTTGTATGATGAACCTCACAAAAGCGAGCAATGTCCTTTGTGCCCTACTTGTGCTTCATTGTGTGTGTGTGTGTGTGTGTGTATGGGGTGGGTGGGTGCCATTTTCATGAGGCAACAAGGAACACCCTCGCAAATGGTTTGGTTCATATCCCCGAACCCCAATCCCGTAACCATCTCTCCCTAGCCCTTCACTTCACATTGTTCAATGTGGCCATGTGTTTATGTACACGCAAGATAATTGCACACAAGAATGAATGTGGTTGTCAATTTGTGCATGTGCATGTGTGTGTGGACGTGTGTATGGGTGTATGTGTGTGTATGTGTTTGGATATTTGTGTGCCTGACGAAGTGTGTGTGTTTGGATGTTTGTGTGTTTGTCGCCACGGGTACATGTATGCAAGTATGTATGTGTGCATGCACGCTCAAGTTCTTGGAGAAAAGATGTGGTGAGAACTGCGGACCGATGTTGGTGTGAAAAGGGTGAAGTGTGGGCCAGCAAGGGTGGGAAGAGAGGGCGGAAAGGGGGAGAAACTCCTGAGTGAGCCCTGAGTGAGCCCCCAATTAGCTCTCACTGAGCGCTCACTGAGCGCTCAGTGAGCCATTTGGCGCGCTCACTGAGCGCTCAGTGAGCCGGCTCAGTGACGGCTCAGTGACGGCTCAGTTGGGCGCTCAGTCAACTGAGCCGTCGCCAAAAAAAGTACCCCCCCCCTTGAACCTTGACCAAGTGAGTATCTAAAACTTCTAAAAACATTAAATGCACATTACCTAGCATGCAAAACGCACAACAAACAAGCACAAAGACATCGCAATGCACAACTGAGCCCCAAATGAGCCCCAACTTCACATTTCCACTATGCCACCAGTGAGCCGCAGGTACAGACAGCCCCAAGATAGCCCTTGTCTTCACGACAACGCCCCTGTCTTGGTTCAGCCGTCTTATGACATGCCCTTGTCTTGACACCGGTCGCGACCCCCTGTCCCAAGACAGCCCCCTGCCTCGGCACTTGTCCCACAGCCCTGTCGCAAAGCAGCATTTTGGATTTCATTTGTCTCCTTAGGCCTTTCGTCGTCCGATGCGTCGCTTCTTGTCCTTCATGTCATGCAACGCATGCCACATCTGCAAGCCCACGTCAAGAGCATCAAGCTCCAGTACGTGAGGGAATGCCAGTGCACTAAAATACGGGCGCCATATGTTATAACCTGGAAATGAATGGCGGATGTCCATCTTGAACTCCACGTTCCGCCTTTCGGTGGGGATGCTAGAAAAAATATGAAAATTGAGGTACTCAGCTGCAAACCACCCGGAATGGACACATGTCCAATGTACCCACATTGTGGGTTGCCACTGCAACGCACGCCAATAATTGGCAAACGACCCCACAACCCGCCTATACGACTCCAGCTTCTTGTTGGTCAAACCAATCTTGTTCAACCAACACTTTTCCATATACCACAAACTTAGGAGCATGCGCTGGATCACGGCATTCAGGGGGATGCTTGTCCCGCCTACAACCACACGCTCTTGAGACCCCATGTGCTGAGAAAGAAGCTGCACAACTTTTGCTTGCTGCGCCCGATGTCGCGCAAACCGCCTTCCCCCCGCTAAATCAAAATTTTCGTCCTTAGTGGGCCGCGGTGCGGCCCTAATTTCGGACAGGATGTGGGCAGCTGCTTGCATCACGGATTGCACTACACTCCCCAGCAAAGGGCCGAGGCAACGAGCTTGTGAAAATGGTATCCGAGCATAACCTTTTGAAAGTTGCATTTACTATTCTACAACAGCAATGCACCATGTCTCCAACACGACGTGTTAGGGGTATGGAACGGAGGAAACCCCCTATCGAATGGAAATTATAAAAACACTAGGACGGAGGTTGTCACCGCCAAAGTCCTGGAATAGAACGGCATTTAAGTTTCGTGTGCCGAGCGCATATCGCTTTCCCATCTCCCGTGAAGAAACATTCCACCTCAACGGTCACGGTGGGGGTGGCAATCCAATCGGGTTGTAGCTCAACCACCTGGGCATCTAGTTGCCCCAATTTGTCAGCTAGACGCAAGGGGTCAGCATCATCTGATCCATCGAACGTCAACCACGTGGACCACAAACTAGGCCTCCCCAAGCTATGTGTACTATATGCTAAGTCGATGTACACGTCCCCACGTGTGGCACTTGCCTTCCAAAAAGGGGTTGCATCCACGCAAATGACAATACAAACTTCGGAGGTACGCGGCCTTGGGGTTGTTGCATGTAGTGCAACTTCACACGTTGCTCCACCACATCCCGGAGGTTGAAGAGGGCCCCGCAACGCGCCCGTCCCACACTGGGCTTCAACACCACCGGCTTCGACCGCTAGGGGATGAGGGCTTGGCGCACCCGTCGTAGGGTGGCCCTCCTTCATGTCCTCGGGAGTTTGTCTAAATTGCGGACAGAAATTTTCATCCTTCGAAACCGGCCCACCAACAAAGCAGCCTCCTCCTCACTCTCATCGCCGTACTCAAATTGCCCCTCTAGCCGCAGGGTTTGATGCCCCTTGGTGTCCGTGATGATCCGGGTGGGTTCCCGTAGAATTGCCGTAGCGGCTTTCTCCAGCATGTGCAAGCACTCATGGCGCCATCAGCCAGACAAAGTCCGACTAGGTGCCAAGTGGAGCGGGGCCACACTAGAGTATAGGGTGTCAAGAATCTCGGGCAGGCGGCCAAAGGCCATTTTCTTGTCACCAGACAATGCAAGACCATGCAGCAGGCAACTACCACCAGTGTCTCACGAACTGTGTTCAAGACACGTTGAATAAGACAGGGGTCATGACAGGGGTCCGTTTCCAAGCAGGGTACCAAGAAAGGTACTAAGATAGGGGGGCTGTAGCCGGACAGCCCCCTGTCTTGGTACCTGTCTTGGTGCCCTGTCTCGAGACAGACCCCTGTCATGACCCCTGTCTGGGTATTATGTCGTGCTATCCCAGCACCTTCATTCTAGGTTGATGTAGCGCAACCCCACCTCCGCCCTCCCTTTGTATTACGGTGGCATACACCCTTCCTCCACTGTGATCAGGGCAGGCATCAGTGCTGCGGACATTCCATTGCATGGCACATCGATTGGGACATTATAATTCTGTGCTTCGCTTGCACATTGCAACTTAATATAGAGGTTCACTTCATATTGCTTCTATGGTCTTTAAAAGAAACAGAGCACCGTGGCACAACATATTCTGCGATCGGCTGGCCATTAGGCCACGTCTGCAACAAAAGGAAGAAAATGAATATCAGCCTGACACACGGGAGCGATGTGATGACCGAGTGATACAATTTAAAATGAAAGTGAGGCCCACACATGGAGAGTGGTGCACACTTTGTGCAACTCATTTATACTGCGACCAATGCATTGACAACCCCCCCCCCCCCCCGAGGTACAGGCAGAGGGTTGGTCAACTCCCTATATCAGAAAGCGCCTGCCATGACACCCAGACAGGGACTAAAGACAAAGTCTTCTAGGCGTGAAGGTGACAGTGACAATGCTGAAAAAACCCAAAAGGGACAACCTTGCAATCGGAGCGGATTGGCCTTATCGGGACTATGACTGTGACTAGGTCGAATTGCCCTTCGCTGCATTGGACTGATACAGCTCCTGCCACTGTGCTGTCATCTCCTTCTGTGCCTCGAGTTGCGTTTTCAGGCCGTTGGCCACCTCTTTCCTTGCGTTAGCCAGCCTTCGAGCTCCACTCGCAGAGCCTTCTCCTGGTGGACTTGCACCTTGAGGTGTGTGACCTCCACCTGGGCCCCCGCGGCAGTCTTCTTGGCCTGCTCGAGCGCTACCTTCAAAAGGCTAACCACCTCCTGCTGCTTGTCCTTATGCTTCCGGTGCTCCTCAAAAAATGCCTCCCTCAGGGCAGTTTGGTGCTCCTTCTTGAGTGCAGGGATCGCCGTGGCGTGTGCCTCCTTGAGCGCCGTGATCTCCATGAACGCAGCCCCCTTTGCGGGGCGTGGTGATTGCGGTGCCCTTGCGTCGGTCCTTGCCGAAAGCACTAGCTCCTACCAAAGGCCCCTAGTGGTTTTCCGCTTTATTGTGGGGTGTACGTCCGAGTCCGAATCCCCTGCGTCTTGGGGCTACGACTTCTCCGACTTGACTTGCACCGCCTCTCGTTCCCGTTACCGGAACTAATTGTCTAACGACGTGCGCCCGTTGTCCGCGACTGGCTCCCCCCCAATGGTCGCGCAGGCCCAACGGTTGTGCTTCCATGTGTAGGTCACAAGGGCCTGGACGGGGAATCACTCCTTGATCTGCGTCTTACCCCCTCCGCGAGGCTGAGTTGTGCACTGCACCACTGCTCTGTGCGTACCATTTCCGTCGCAGGTAGGGTTGTTGATCGCAATGGGCATCTTCACGTTGCGCAGCTTGAGATGGCCCTCTCTGTCGCAGAAATTGATGACGGCTCTCTTGTACCACACGGTTGCCCCCTTCAAGTCCCACGCGGCATCCGACGGTGTCCGTACCACTGCATTGCGCACGGCACAAGGTCCGTGGTCTCCTCACCCGACATCGGGGGTAATTCCCGCGAGGGGGCAGCTTGCGGCGCCCCATCCTTCTGCCCCACATCCTTTTGCCCCGCATCCTTCCCCCCTTGATCCTCGTTCCTGACGAACGAAACAAAACGGCGAACTCTAAGGGCGACATGGGTTGTCACGTCCATGGCCGGAAAAACATCCACTAAGGCCTGAAGCGAGCCAGCACGTAAGGACAAGGAGGCATGACAGAGACATCAACAGACCACTGGCGTAGGACAAGGACTTAGGACAGGGCACTAGACAGGGGGGGTGTCGTGGGACAGGACATGAGGACGGGGTACAAGACAGGGTCAGTCATCAGATAGGGGGGGTGTCGGCAGGGATGTCGTGGGGGGCTGTCGCGGGACAGGGGCCTGTCTTGATGCCTATCGTAGGCGGTTGTCGCAACACAGAGATCGCAAACGAAATTGGCAAATGCGCATCGTGCGCAGCACGGGAGTTGCCTATGTAGTGCACCTGCTGACCGGCACACGTCAAGTGTAGTGCATCCTCGGTGTCGCTGTCATCGCTACCAGATTGGGCCCGGTTCCCCTTCTTTGGTGTAGGCGCCTTGGAAAACCTTGAGGATTGTTTTTACCATGGGGTGATCCTGCCGTAGTACCCCGCCATACAATAAACCAAAACAGGCCTTTGCGGGGGGAACAAGCGTGGCTGAGAACTGCGGATCAACAGGAGACCAAACAACAAAGCCCCCAAACTGTACGTCGCGACGAATGATACCCACACCCGGGGAAACATGAACGGTGGCGAGGACGGTATTGGAAACGGTGGAAACAATGGAGTTGCCATGGCAAAAGTGACACAATAGGCAGGGCTGGGTGCAGCGTTCCCCATACTGCGCACTTCCGTGACCGCCCGAGGATGAGAAAATTTCCACAAAAAATGAGTCCGTCGAAGAGGCACCGGTGCAACCGTGGATGCCGTCAACCTCCGATAGATCCCGGTCCATCGCAGTTTGTGCCAAGGCTGGTTCGGTCGGAGAGGGCGAGACACGTTCCAGTCCCCACCGGGCTCATCCCGCTGTGAATCCTAGCCCAGTGCTCGGGAAGTGTCCTGACCATCCATTGCCGGCACATTTTTGGTGACTTGTGCTGTTGGCGGGGCAGCCTTTTTGCCCGGCCAAAGTAACTCATACGGCTCAATGTCACCATGCGGTGACTGTGGGTTGGGAAGTACGTGAGTGCAAAGAGATGCAAGTTCTTCTTCCTGCCACCTCTACCCAACAAGGCTTCGGTGTCCGCATCGCTGCTAGCATGGATGCATGGACCTTCAATGTATGAGGTGTGTTGTGGGTTTGCAAGGCTCCCATCCCCTAGTGGGGCCCTTGTTAATGCCTCCACTAAACCATATGAAACCTTCGGAGGTTTGTGTCCTAGCAAATAAGGGCCACGATTCACCCACAAATGTGCCCCAACCAAAAATGATCTAAAGATATCGCCACAACGCCGCACTCACGCCATCTTGCCCAACACACCTCTCAAATTTTCAACATCACAAGGACACATAGAGAGTATCAGGCAACGCACCACCAAGCCCGGCAGCTCGCACACAAGGCTGTGGTTTGCCCCCTCTTCCCACCTCGCCACCCCATGTGGCTCCCGAGGAACACAACCCATTAGCTGCCGAACAAGTAGTGCGTACTGCGAGCCCCAAGAAATCGGGCAGCGGTTAGTATGTCTCGCTGCGCCTTTGGTACACCCTTGTGAAGCACAACGTTGGTTTCGATTTTTAACTCGTGAGAGAAGTTTCACCAAGTGTCCATTGAGAGTACACATAGCACGCAATGGGTCAGTGACAGGGCCAGCTTTGGTCATGGGTTTGGTATGACCTTCCCTCACCAAGACAGTTGCGGCAGGGTGGCGGGAGGAGCGAGTCTCGCACCTTGCCCTACCCCTGTCGCCCCGTTTGCACAAGTGTGCGCGTGCTCCCGGACCTCTCTTGTGAAGCACAACCTTGGAGACGACATGACACACCACACACGGGGTTGCTAGTGTCTTAGAGGAAGATTGGGTGTCCTACCCCTCCAACCTCAAAGGAGCTGCAGAGAGCATGTCAATCACCGTGAGGTACATATGGGTATTCTCGTCGCACAACATGAAGAGGCTTGCCCTACCCGGTAGACTAGCAATGTCGGTGACCGTCTTCGCCTTGATATCCAAGTGCCAACCTGGGTTGGTGCGGCACGCCCCACAACATGTACCTGCTTGGGAGCGGCTTCGGCACACCAGCTATTCTTGACACATCGTGCACGGGCACCTTTTGCTGGCATTTTGCTTCTTGTTGCAACTTGTGCATGGTCCGACTTGACCCAGATTGTCAAGCGGAGAGGCCATGGTGCAATCAAGGGACGGCAAAGCTGGATATCCGGCACGGTGGGTCACATGATGTGTCCCAAAGCCCAAAACAATGAGGACCAACGGCTCATACATACTGCTGCGCTTCCCAGGAAGGCGAACAATGCAATTGGATGGGCAAACCAACGACTCGCCGGGCACCGGGGGGTATGGCAACGTGTTGCATGGCTGCGGCAAACCTCTAGAACGGAATGGGATGAAGTACCCGTTTGTTGTAATGTCCGCCGCATGTGACCCAATAACCAGAGCGTAGGAAGTGAGGAAGATCCCGTCGTCAGGAACAAGGCGCCTTTGAAATGCACGACGAACCAGCCCCGGTGGTTCATTGGGAAGGCGCACCAAATTGACGAACAAAAGGTGGAGCTGCTTTTGGTCACCCGCAAAGAACATTTGCACCCCGTCAAGGTGGTTCATGGCAAACCCGCGAACTTGTGGTAAAGGAGCCATGTAACCATGCGAAAGAGTTCTCACTTCCTGTGCCGAAAGAGCAGGCACGTCCTCCAGGTATAGATCTTGATGAGGGGGCTTCGCCGCAACGGTCTCCCATTGAAAATTGTTGTGGGCCGCCTTGACCTCTTGTCGTAGCTGGTCGATGATGTCACTTGATTTTTGCGCGAGAACGTATGACCAGCGCAGATCTGAGTCCTCCCCATGTGCCTCCAGTGGTGTGGTACCGTCTGCCCTTCGGACACGGTCGTCGGACACCCCAATAAGTAGTGGTGGTGGTAGAGAGGGGATGGTACTGGGGTCGCTGTTGTGTGTCACCCATAGCCCAATGGACATTGTTCCTGGCCCGAGTTCACTCCATTGGTGAGGGTAGTCACTTCGGGGTGAGTACACGGGACTTGACCAACGTGGATCCTTTTCCATGGACAGGCAAAGGTGGTGCTGCAAAGGTCCTTGCCATGATGTGATTTTCCAGGAGGCCCCTTAGGAGGCATCTGCTCGTAGGTCCAGGCAGCCGTCGTCATCGAGGTTCTCGAGGTGCACCGTCTCCAAGCCGCCATCCCCATCCACGGTAGCTTGGGCATACTCAAACAGGTGCACCAGGTCTTCGCCATTGAGCCGTACCACCACCAGCCGCTGATCTAGGTTCCCTTCGGGAACGTCGTGGAGGACGTCGTTGAAGTACCTTGGGGATTGCTTGGCGGTGAACGAGGGCAGCATCTTGACATCAGCCATGGCACCATTGCATTGCACGTGCATACTCGCCCTTGCAAGGATGCATTGCATGGGCATTTTGGCGGCATGAACCACCGCTGCCCCCGTCTTCCCCACACTGCCAATCCACCCCTTGGCGAGGTCGTCCACTTTCGGCACTGCAACAGAAAAGAGGACACACGTGCTAATACAAGAGAGGTGCCGTAGACAGGTTTCAAGAGAGGGGATAGGGTGTGCAGACAGTCTTCAAAACAGGCGGTTGTCGTAAGACACCTGGCACAAGACACGGGGGCTGTCGTCCGACAGACCCATTGTCTTGTGCAAAGATAGGGGCCGTCGTGAAAAAAAGAATTGGCCGAAACCCAAGCGGACAAAGCAACCACTTGTATATTCGGGCTAATTTCGCCTGCCTGAGCTCACAGAAACCCCAAGAACATGCACAAGTGAGGGGTATGGGGTACCAAAAATGCGCTGCGACACGGGGGGGTTGTCGGCTTCATCCTGTGTGGCTACACCTTAATGGCATCGCACCGCCGCGAGCCGGACAACCACAAAAGGGCGTGCGTGACTCGTGCGTAGCACATGGTGCTCACCATAACCCACACCCCACCGCCGGAACCATGGGTCGAGCTCCGGCACAGGGCGGTTGCTGTATTCAAGTACCCCACCCAGTGCTGTACCCACAAATGCCCACGACACCCTCATCGGCGCCCGCTCTACATGGCCCTACATGCACCGGGGGCCTTGTAGTCGGAGCTAGGCCCGGCGCTCCAAAGTGACCTGTGGGAGCCAATCGGGAGGGGGGGGGGGGCGACGCTCTACCCCCACCAAGCCGCGGGGCGGCTCCCATGAACGTGCAGCCGCGGACACAGCCGGGAATATGGCTGCATGACCTCCCCCTGCTCGCCACAATTGGTAGGGCCATCGTGGCCACTAATGCCCACACCAGTCCAGCAAGCATGACGATGGCGATCGCGTATGAGAGTGCGCCAAGGGAGTTTTCGACCGTGACAACAACAGTGATGGGCACTTCCCAAGAAGGAGAAGCCCTAACCATGCTATTCAACATCGGGCAACTGGCGGCGCAGCAGGGCAGCTACTCAGTGGTACCTGACTCGGAGTAGATTGTGGGCGGCCTCAGGACGTACCGCGAAGGAGGAAAGTGTGAGGACATGATACACCACGTATACACGCAAACTCTAGGGGCGGAGCGTGTGTCCCTGAGGGCCTAGATCAACGCGGTAGTCACCCCTTACCACTAGATTAGCCGCTTCAACATTCGGGTAGATGCAGTGAATAGGGAGGAGCCGCGGACGGAACTCACCTGGATATTGGGGCGCCGATAAAACTACCCGCCCCCAGTGTGGTACACACACCACTACCAGCTAGCTTTAACACACCTGCAAGAGTGGTTGCAAGCCCGAGCGGTGGTGCCCGCAGGGGTGCCCTGCGAGCACCGGTGTGGGCCCAATTACCAACTGTGCTTGTGTCTACCCCTAGACTAGTTCACTGGTAACCAGCGGGGGCACATAGTGGCCAAGCCGCACGCACAATGTGCCCACCGTGACGGTGTTGGCAGAGCCCGCGCAACACCACAAAGTGCAGAGGCAAGTATAGCTCCTGCTATGCGGTAGTGGCCCGGAAACGGCTCATAACTTGTGGGAACGCCTGGTGTACACCCCCGAGTGGCGCCCGGCCACGCAAAGCCTTCATTCGTGCTACGTCGGGCCGCGGCCCTCGCAGGTGCAAGGCAACTGGTGGGACCCAGCCGTCTTGGAGCAGTGGGCGCCGCCATCGCAACGCCTTCCATGCGCACGATCCACTTGGGACTGGCGGGACCACATGACATTGGGACGGAGTTCATTAGATGAGTGTTGGCGGAGTCCACCAAAGTGTGGCTCTCACAAGCCAAGGCAGGGGAGCCTCATCAAAGCCTAACAAAGACCGGGAGGCACCAAACGTCGTGGGCCCTGTGGGAGTTGCAACTACGCCAACAAGCGGAGCGGCAATGGGTCGCAAGGCGTCCTTGAACTAAGGCCGCCAGAGATTGGGGCGAAGCCGGCCGCCGTACAGGTGCGTAACACACACAACACATAGTGCACGCACATGCACACACCCGTGCCCGTTTTGCTATTCCCGTAGGAAAGACATCTCGGCCGTTGCCTTTTGGCAACAGCGCCATCGGCACACCACACCACACCACACCCTAAGTACTCCTCAGCTCTACCCATGCGCTTGGTGCCAGGTGCAAAGGCCCCGACAACAGGGCCCGGGCACAACCGTAGCGGGTGGTGTACTAATAGTGTCGGGTGCACGCGCACTCCAGCGCAAAGCACCACACCCAAGGGACCCTGCGGCCCCTTAGTACCGGCCGCCAGGGCTTCCGGAGCGAACCACCGACCCCTAGCGAGGACGGCCGGGACAACCCCCCCCTCCTCTACACCCAGCACGCCCACCCCACACACAGGGCCTTTGCAGAGCCTAGACATGTGCCCCCCCCGGCACTCCTGCTTCTGCCCCCCGTGCCACCGCCCCCACGCGCGCTCCCATGCCCCCCCTCCAATTCCCACTTGCGCCCCGGTCCCCGCAGAGGCCGGCGGCAGTGAGGCCCGGCCCATTAGCGGGGCTGTGCCGGCAGCACCGCGGCAACGGGCCACACCACCAAGGGCGGGAAGAGGGGCCTACCTGCCTCCGCCCTTCGCCGCGGCCGGCCGGCAGCGTGGAGGCCCTCCCGAGTTCGGGCTTCGGCAACGCGGCAGGACCGAGACGGGTATGTTGCATGTGTGGTTCAGAGAGAGAGAGAGAGAGAGAGAGAGAGAGAGAGAGAGAGAGAGGAGGCGTGCGGGAGTGGGGCCCTTGGACACGGCCTGCACTAGGGCCGGCTTTTTTCTGGTTTGTTTCGTCGTTCCTGTTCGTTCTTTCTTTTTGCACGACTTCTTGTACGGGCGCAAGCCTCATGCAGGAGCCCTCGGGCCTGTTAGCGCCTTTCCTTCCGGTGTTTTTGTTCCAGGTCATAGGTAGAGAGAGGAGACTGGCGCCACCACGCCCCAGAGCCTATGGCTCACTCACGCACATTGGGCCGAACCAAGACCCCCCGCGCCGCAACCCCACCTGCACTTGACCCTGCTACTAATCAAATAGACTGCAAAGCAAGCTGCCGGCTGGCAGATGGAGCGCAGCAGTTGAAAGCGGAGGGGTCCGCACAACGACCGGATTGGGCGGCGTGATGCAGCTCCAGGAGTGGTTCGAGGCCAGGCCGCTCTTGTGCAGCCCGTTCACTTGGGACGGAGAAATGGGTAAAAACAAACTACGTGAGGATCAGGAGTATGGACTAGAACATGAATGCCCCCCTGTGGGTATAAGGCCCCTAGACCACCGCCTGGGCAGGACTCCCCGTCCCCCCTCCTTGTGGGCCCGCGCCTTTGGGGCCTGACGTTTCCAGAAGGCACTTTGTAGGCAGAAACCGCCGCCTAGGTCGGACTCCCCGTACCCCAAGCTGGTGGGCCCGGGCTGCAGGGGGCTGCCGTCCCCGAAAGGCACTCTGTACGCACCGACCGCTGCCTGGGTATGACTCCCCTTGCCCCCAGCTAGTCGGCCCGGGCTGCAATGGGCTGCCGTCCCCTGCAGACACTTTTTTGCCATCGACCGCCGCCTGGGCAGGACTCCCCGTACCCCTAGCTGGTGGGCCCGGGCCGCTTCGGGCTGCCGTCCGCCGCAGGCACTCTAGAGGCACCAACCGCCGCCTAGGCCGGACTCCCCGTCCCCCCAGCTGGTGGGCCCGGCGGCACGGGACACCCGTCCCCCGCACCCACCCTGTAGGCACCGAACGCCACCTGAACAGGACTGTACTCCCCCCGGGTTGGTGGGCCCGGGCCGCAGGGGGCTGCCATTCCCCAAAGGCACTCTGTAGCTACACAGTGCCGCCTAGGCAGACCTCCCCGTCCCCCGAGCTGGTGGCCCAGGCCACAAGGGGCTGCCGTCACCCACAGGCACTGTGCAGGCATCAACCGCCGCATCGGCCCGAGTCCGCGTGCCCCCAGCTGGTGGGCCCCCGCCGCAGGGGGCTGCCGCCACCCATAGGCACTCTGCATGGCAGGAGTTGCACTGCCTATTGCCCCAAGGTAGTGTGGCTGTGGGTTGCAAGAGTTCCATTTTTAAACGGCGACTGCCTCCTGAAGAGGACGCCCCGTCCCCTAACCTGGTGGGCCCGTGCATTGCACAAGTTCCACTGCCTGCCGCGCCCATGCGGTGTGGCAATGCATGGTACAAGTAGCACTGCCCATTGCCCCGAGGCAGTGAGGCAGTGCATTGCATGGATTGCACTGCCCACTGCGCCTAGGCAGTGGCGAAGTGTATTGCATGAGTTGCAGTGCCCACAGGCCCCAGGCGGTGAGGCATTGCATTGCACGAGTTCCACGGCACACTGCCCCCGGGCAGTGTGGCAGTGCGTAAAAGGAGTTCTACTGCCATTTCCCAATGGCAGCGTGACAGTGCATTGCAGAATTATTGAATGAGTTCCACTGCCCTGCGCCCCCAGGCAGTGTGTCAGCGCATTGCAGGAGTTGCAATGCCCACTTCCCCCAGGCGGTAAGGCGGTGCATTGCAAAAGTTGCATTGCCCACTGCCCCTAGGCAGTGAGGCAAAACATTGCCAGAGGTGTGGCAGTGCATTGCAAGAGTTCCGTTTTTTAGGCAGCGACCGCCTCCTGGGCAACACTGCCCCTCTGCCTAGCTAGTGGGCCCGCACATTGCAAGAGTTCCACTGCTTGCCGCCCCCAGGCGGTGTGGCAGTGCATTGCGGCAGTTGCACTGCCCACTGCCCCTAGGCAGTGAGGCAGTGTATTGCAAGAGCTGCAGTGCCCACTGCCCCCAGGCAGTGAGGCGTTGCGCTGCATGAGTTCCACTACCCACTGCCCCTGGGATGAGTGGCAGTGCAAAACCGGGGTTCCACTGCGAACAGCCTCTAGGCATTGGGGTAGTGCATTGCAAGAGTTGCAATGCCCACGGCCCCCAGGCGGTGAGGCAGTGCATTGCAAGAGTTGCCCTGCCCACTGCCCCCAAGAAGAGTGGCACTGAGTTGCAGGAGTCCCACTGCCCACTGCCCCCAGGCAGAGTGGCAGCGCGTTGCCTGGTTTCCAGTGCGCCGTGCCGCCTTGCAATGAGGCAGTGTATTCCAAGAGTTCCAATGCCCACTGCCCCGAAGCAGTATGGCAGTGAAATGCAGGACTTCCACTGCCCACTGCACGGGAGAAGTGTGGTGGTGCATTACAGGAGTTCCAATGCCCAGTGTTCCTGGGCACTGTGGCACTGCATTGCAAGAATTCAGCCTCTTAGGCGGCCACCGCCTCCTTAGCAGGACTACCCGTCCCCCGAGGCTAGTGGTCCCGCGCATTGCAGATGTTCCACCGCCCACTGCCTCGCGGCGGTGTGGCAGTGCATTAAAGGAACTGCACTGCCTACTGCCCCCAGGCAGTGAAGCAGTGCATTGCAGGAGGCTCACTGCCGACTGCTTGCCAGTAGTGTGGCACTGAGTTGCAGGAGTCCCACTGCCCACTGTCCCAAGGAAGAGTGGCAGTGCGTTGCAGGGTTTCCACTGCCAAGTGAAGCCGTGCAGTGAGGCAGTGTATTGCACGAGTTCCACTGCCCACTGCCCCCAGGCAGTATGGCACTGCACGGCAAGAGTTCCACCGCCCACTGCCCCTGAATAGAGTGGTAGTGCATGACAGGAGTCCCACTGCCCAGTGCCCCTGGGCACTGTGTCCGTGCATTGCAAGAATTCAGCCTCTTAGGCAGCCACAGCCTCCTTGGCAGGACTACCTGTCCCCCCAGCTAGTGGTCCCGTGCATTGCACAAGTTGCACTCCCCACTACCTCGAGGCAATGAGGCAGTGCATTACCAGTGTTGCACTCCGTATTCCCCGAAAGCAGCGAGGCAGCGCATTGCAGGAGTTCCACCGCCCATTGCCACTGAGCAGTGCGGCAGCGCATGATAGGAGTTCCACTACCTGCTGCCCCTAGGGAATGTGGCAGTACATTGCAGGTATTCACCTTGTTAGGCAGCGACCGCCTTCTGGGCACGACTACGCATCCCCCCGGCTAGTGGTCCCACGCATTGCAGGAGTTCGACTGCCTACAGCCCCCAGGCCGTGAGGGAGTGCAGTGCAGGAGCTCCATTGCCCAATGCCCCTAGGCAGCGAGTGTAGTGCATTGCAGGAGTTCAACCGCCTGCCGTCCCCAGGCGGCGTGGTAGTACATTCCATGAGTTGCACTGCCCACTGCCCCTAGGCAGCGAAGCAGTTGTAAGAGTTCAACTGGCCACTGCACCTGGGCACTGTCACAGTGCGTTACAGGGTTTCCACTGCCCAGGAGCAATGAGGCAGTATATTGCGGGAATCCCACTGCCCACTGCCCCCAGGGAGTGTGGCAGTGCATTGCAAGAACTCCGCTCTTTAGGCAACGACCGCCTCCTGGACAGGACTCCCCGTCCACCTAGCTAGTGGGCCCGCGCATTGCGGGAGTTCCGCTACCCACTGCACCGAGGCACTGTGACATTGCATTACAAGAGTTGCACTGCCTACTAGCCCTAGGCAGTGTGATAGTGCATTGCAGGAGTTTGCCAAAGCGTGAAGGGAGACACCGCACCAATCAGTATAAGTCATGTAAGTCAAACTGTGTGTACTATTTTCTAGCCACGGCCAAACAAAACAGCAAAAAACTGTTAAAAGAAGGAGCCGAAGTGTGCGGATGCCCGAAGGCTCTGGCACGGAGCAAGCGCCCCCACCAGCAGGCACACAAAGAAAGCAGCCACAGCGGACGTGGTAACCAACTCCCGGCCTGGCTAGGAATCCGTGCCTTTGCGCACGCACAACACCCCACGATACTGGACCACCGAAACCCTATCCAGCAACTATTTATAAATGAGCTAGGCCATGCTTTGAGCCTGCTTCCTATCCCCATGGAATTCACCCTCTAGACGAGACATAGGGTCTGCGGGCTGGAAACCAGAAGGCACCCAAAAAAGTCTCACCACTACGCCTGAACAAGCGAGGCGCCTCACCAGTCCTCGCAGTACCAACTGCTGCGCACTCCGTACACTCTTGGCGGGCACCTTCAGAAGCTAGGCAATGGCCATCTCCGATTCACTGACAAGAGTAACTGTGGTATAACCCAGCCGCGCTGCCGGGCACAGTCCCCAGGCAAGGGACTGCAGCTCGAAAAGCTGCTCGCCCTGGGATCACAGCCTCCGAGCCACCACAAAACGGACTCCCAAGATATCCGAAAACCCTCTCATTCTTCAGGTCGGACAGTCATGTGCCCCGTCGACGAAAAGCACTAGCCTAGGCCCCTCCCACAATCGCCCCAACAGGACCGGGTGAGACCTGTGCATGCCCAACTCCAGACATAGGGTCTGCACACACGCAGCAGGCGCACGCCACGGCTTTGCTGCCGTGGTCTGTAAAACAGCAAGGGACTCCAAGACCGCCACAGGGCTATGCACAGGCTTCTCCCTGTTCACCCATCGGTAGGCCCGTACAGCAAAAGGGCACGCCAGGCTTCTAGGTCTCACTTGCCACTAAAGAAAGCCCCAAAAAGACTACAGAAGCCGTTTTTGTGACCGCCATAAAGCCAATCGGAGCCAGGCCATCAGCATTTGTAGGTGGGTCACCTCATGTGACCAAACCACCCTCTCCAACAAATTCAGCCACCCCGAGGAAGACCAGCCCGGTGGCTCGCTCAAGGACACTCTTGGGGCTGACAATAACCCCCCCCCCCCTCCAAGGAATCAACGGCGCCACCCCTGCTACTCCGTAGGCGCCTCGTGTCATGATTAATCAACCAAACATCATCTAATTAATGCACCAACAAAATATCATGGGGCAAGGCCTGCTCCACTAGGCGCGCCAGCGCCTGCTGGCATACAAAGGGACTGTACTTTCACCCGAAAGGCAATCTCCCCAATCCCACGACCCGTTTGCTTGGGCCCGAACAGCGGCGAAAAAGGGTGCGTTCCGGCTCCGGAAGTACAAAACTCCAAAAGGCATTTTGTAGGTCTATGTGTTTGCCGTAGAATGGTACTCCCGGGTACAATGTGACAAGCAGTTTACTCAACTGCTCCCATGACCGTAACAAAAAACGGCGGGGGGCACCACCGTCCAAACCGTTTTGTTTAACGCAACGAAGCATTAAAGAAACCTTCTCCAAAGTTTTAGGGATAATGAAGGACCAGCACGTGGGGGGCAGATCCTCAGAGACGTCGTACAGCAGCCATTGCCTTTTGAGCACCGCCACAAAGTTGTGTACCTCGTCGGACACCAAGGGGGGAGCGCCCGACCTGTCGTTGCCCCGCGCGTCGACATGCGGGACCTCCACATCAAAATCCCTTAACCCCTGCCCATAGAATTTAGGCGGCACTGCCTGATTCCAAATAGCCTAGGGAATGATGTGGCTACCAACCCGACCCGGCCCGTTGAGCAGCATGTCCCGATTAACCTTACCCGCACGAAGGGTGGCGGACGTCTTGACATGCAACAGGCCCCGCCAATCCTCACGTTTTAGTCCACGCATGGCCTGGATAAGGGTCGAGGACGCCGTAGGGAGGCGGAAGACTTCAGCCGTATCGAAGACACGGTCAATGAACAAAGAAAGCCACTTAACCACAATCCAGGTGGTACAACGGAGTTCCGCCGACAGCCATCCCAGGTGGGGGGTATAGGCCCACAAGAACACATGAATCAGGGGGTCATCGGATCCTTCGCACCCCCCCCTTCCCACAGCTCAGGCTGCGTCACGGGATCATGCGGCGGGGGGGGGGGGGGTCGAACAAGTCCTCCGGATCTGGCAGCCAGCCTCGCAAGGTCCGTCAAGCTGGGGGACGATGAGCCCTCCGCTTGCGGGTTTCGGACCGATCCGCATGCGCTTTGCTGGCGGACCAGCTACGGTTCCGGCTCGGGCCACTCCAACTTTCCTAGCCACACCGCCCCAGACAGCACGAGGCCCGCCCCCCTCCTCTACATCACCCACTGACAGCGGCGTGCGAGCCGCACGCGTTTGTAGACGCACGGTACTGCCCACCACTCCAGCGGATCCGCCTCCCGCTTGAAAGCCAAGCACCGGCCTCTTAGCTGGGCGGTTTCCCGTTGATCCGCCTCCCGTCGGCGTGCGTGGAACTCGGAGCAGGAGGGCGATGGGCGGATGCGAACTCGGAGTGCGAAAGCGGGTTGCACCACTCTAGTTTGCACCCGATCGACCCCCCCCCCTCCTCAGATTGGGAAATGTCGCTGGAGTCGACGGCAACGAAGCCAAGGTCTCCCTAGGGTTTGGCCGATGCAGAAGGTAGGGAGGGTGCGGGGGGGGGCGGGGGTTCCTGTGGAATCCGCAACTCTGAACTTCCCGTGAGATCCCCCTCCGCCACCGTTCCCAGATCGGGGGGGGGATCCGACAAGTCCTTAAGCCATACACGGGGGTGAAATGGAGCGGGGGGTAGGGGCTCAGCTTCCGCGGCGCACATGTTGGGAGCCCAAACCTCCAAGTGTGTGAACACCCTGGTGTCCCCCCCTATCCCCGCCTCTCGAGGCAGTTAAAGAGGGCCCACGACGGCAGCACGGTCTTGGAACGTTGTCGCACACCGCAAGGCCGCCCTGACAGTGCGCCATCTGCCCCACCACAGAAAAAGATGCATGTGGGAGTGGCAAGCGTAACACCCAGCGCTGCCACCCCTGCGTAGAGAATGCCACCGGCAGTGCCTCCAAAGCGTCGTACCTAGCACCTCAAGGAACTTGTGTTCCAGCCATGCACTGCCTCCAGGGAACAAGTGGTCACTCCCTCGCAATCCCTCGGCCTCTGCCCATCGCAACAGGGCCTCCCGGAAACCATCCACCCATGGCGAGAGCGGTCGTGACTGCCATCCCTCCTCACCAGGTTTAGAATTCTAGAACTGCATCGAAAGAGGCAAAGACACATCCACCATACATAAACTAGAAACTTCACCAACCCAACAGAGGACCGTCACACAGGCCATAGCCAACACACCACGTTGCAGCTCAGCTCTCTTCAGGAGGACGCACAAACCTTGAGGGGGAAAGTAGGGCTGGAAGCCCACCTTAGACGCAGCCTGCGCAATGCGCTTGGGCAGTTGATGGATGACAGGCCCAATCCGTCCGAGATCCTCAGCGGCTTGCATCGCCGCAGTGTATCCACACAATGTGGACTGTCCCTCACTTGCTTCTGCCCTGGCTGCCAGGAATTCCGCCAGCACCCCAGCTAGCGACATCTCTCTAGAGGCCTCTTGGAATTGCGCGATCTTGGCCAGCTTCTACGCATACGCTCTGCGGGTCCCACCCCTCTACAATCTGGCGGCCCAAGCATCAGGATTGCTAGGCTCGTCGTCGTTCCCCACCATGCACCAGTGCAACTAGACCTAGCGAAAAGAGCACTCACACCCCTCCGCAGGCGCAGTCGGGACCCCGCCACCGGATATCCTGGTTGCGTGGAGCAGGGCACCGGAAACTCTGCCCCCCACTGCCGCTTTTCAGCTCCAATGGGGACACTGGAGATGCCAGTGCTTGGCAAGCAGTGCCGCCCCCTTCTGAACGCATCTCCTGCAATTGGCCGTTGCCTCTAACTCCACCAGTATCCATTCTCCCGCACGATATTGCCAATTGAGGACCCCATCAATTTCCCTGAAATGCACATTCTTCCAGTGGAAGTCAGCGCCGGGGCACCCTTGGCTCCGTCCAAGGACCCATATGGCAACTGTCCTTTAGGTTCTTGACCAACCTTGGCTGTATAACTTGTCATGTACGCCGTGTGCGACTTGCAGAGTACCTCCCGGATTCGGTACGCCGGCACATGATTGCGGGGGGGGGGGGGGGGCAACCCCTTGATCATTGGTCACTGCATGAGCCGTCGGACGTGGCAGTGGTCATCCCACCTTGTCAAGGAACTCCTTCAGGGCGCCCACGCACAGGCGCATCCACTGGAGCACTCTCTCTTCCTAGATGATCTCCTCCAAGGAACCCGACGTGAGTTCCGGAATGTCCTCTTTTTGCTTCACGGTGGTACACTGCAGCTCCATTTGCAGCCTTTCAATCTCTTGGGCTTGTGCCTTCATGGTCTCAGCCATGTTCTTAACGTCCGATGCTGCCCAATTATGTATGTCCCGCATCTTGATTGGTGCTCACACATAGGACCCGAAAAAAAAACAAAAAACGGACAGAAAAATGTGTGAAAAGGGGAAGGGAAACAATTGTTTGAGTGACAAACAAGGGTTCCACTTCCCACAGCCCCCAGGCCCTGGGGCAGCACATTGCAACAGTTCCACTGGCCACTGCCCCCCGGCAGTGAGTGCAATGCATTGCAGGAGTTCCATTGCCCACGACCCAAGCAGTGAGGCAATGCACTGCACGACTTGCAATGCCCACTGACCCAAGGTAGTGGGGCAGCGCATTGCAAGAGTTGCGTTGCCCAGTGCCCCTAGGCAGTGTGGCAGTGCATTGCAGGAGTCCCACTGCGGACTGCCCCCAGGCAGTACGGGAGTGCAGTGCAAGAGTTGCACTATCCACTGCCCCCGGGCAGCGAGGCACTGCGTTGCAGAAGTTCCACTGCCTACTGCCCCTGGGCAGTGACGCAGTATATTGGAGGAGCTCCACTGACCACAGCCCCAGGCAGCGAGGCAGTGCATTGCAGGAGTTCCAGTGCCCACTGCACCTGAGCATGGTGGCAGTGCAGGGCACGAGTTCCAGTGCCCACGGCCCCAGGCAGCGTGGCGGTGCATTGCGAGAGTTCTACTCTTTAGGCAGCGACCGCCTCCCGGGTAGGACTTCCCGTCCCTAGGGCTGGTGGGCCCGCACATTCCAAGACTTCCAATGCGTGCCGCCCCCAGGCGGTGTGGCCGTGCATTGCAGGAGTTCCATTGCCGACTGTCCGCAGGCAGTGAGGCAACACATTGCAGGAGCTCCACTGCCCACTGCCGTCAAGCACTGTGGCAGTGCATTGCGGGACTTGCACTACCCACTGCCTTCAGGCAGTGTGGCAGTGTGGCAGTGTTGCAGAAATTCGACTTCCCACTATCCCCAAGCGGTGTGGCATTGCATTACACGAGTTGCACTGCCCCCTGCCGCCAGGCAGTGAGGCAGTGCATTGTTGGGGTTGAACTGCCCACTGCCACCGAAAGAGAGGCATTGCATTGCAGGGGTTGCGCTGCATTGCACCAATTCCACTTCCCACGGCCTCCAGGCGGTGTGGCGGTGCATTGCCGGAGTTCCACTACCCAGTGTCCCCAGGCACTGTGGCAGTGCATTGCAGGAGTCGCACTACCCACTACCCCCAAGCAGTGTGGCAGTGCATTGCAGCACTTGCACTGCCCATTGCCCCGAGGGTAGTGAGGCAGTGCGTTGCAGAAATCTACCTGCCCACTGCCCATGGGTAGTGAGGAAGTGTATTGTAGGACTCCCACAGCCCACAGCCCCAGGCAGTGTGTCAGTGCATTGCGAAATTTCCACTCTTTAGGCAACGACCGCCTCTTGGGCGAGACTCCACGTCCCCCCGGCTAGTGGGCCCGCGCATTGCAAGAGTTCCATTGCCTGCAGCCCCCAGGCAGTGTCGCAGTGCATTGCAGGAGTTGCAATGCCCTGCCCCAAGGTAGTGTGGCAGCGCATGACATGAATTCCACTACCCATTGCCCCGAGGCAGTGAGGCAATACATTGCAAGAGTTCCAATGCGCACAGCCCCGAGATAGTATTACAGTGTATTGCGAAATTTCCACTCTTTAGGCAGCGACCGCCTCATGGTCCCCCCGGCTGGTTGGCCCACACATTGCGGGAGTTCACTGCCCGTCGCCCCCAGGCGCTACGGCATTGCATTCCATGAGTTACACTACCCACTGCCCCTAGGCGCCGTGGCAGTCCATAGCAGGAGTTTCATCGCCCACTCACCGCAGGCTCCGCGGCAGTGCAGAGCAGGAGTTCCACTGCCCACTGCCCCTAGGTAGTGAGGCAATACATTGCACGAGTTGCACTGCCCACTATCCCCAGGCAATGTGGCAAAGCAATGAAGGAGTTCTATTGCCCACTGCCAGCAGGCACTGTGGCACTGCATTGCAGGAATTGCACTGCCCACTACCCTTGGGCAGTGTGGGCAGTGCAGGAGTTGCATTGTCCACTGTCCACAGGCAGTGTGGCAAAGCACTGCAAGAGTTCCTCTCTTTACCGCATTGACCGCCTCGTAGGCAAAACCCATCGAGTCAGCTTGTGGGCCGGCACATTGCAGGAGTTCTACTGGCCACCGTCTCCAGGCGGTGTGGCACTGCACTGCAGAAAATCCACTACCAACTGCCCCCGGGCACCGTGGCGCTGCCTTGCAGGAGTTCCAGTGCCCACTGCCCCTAGGCAGTCTGGTGGTGCATAGCACGAGCTCCACTGCCCACTGCCCACAGGCAGTGAAGCAATGCATTGCAGGCGTTGCACTGCCCACTGTCCCCAGGCAGTGTGGCAGTGTGTTGTAGGGGTTCCACAGCCCACAGCCCACTGCCCTAAAGTGCAGTACGGTAGGGCACACAGTGCAGTGCGGTGCATAGCACGAAGCAGTGCGGCACCGCAAGCAAAGTACTGATGATGCAGCGTGGCACACATGGTGCAGTGGGCCTACTAGACACTGTGTGATTGTGCACAGGCGTCGGCAAAATGGTACCGGCCAAGTGCGACGGAGCACTGGCCGGGCTATACGACAACACACTGGAACACAACCCGCACTAAGGCACACAGCCCTCCCATTTACCTGTACCCGTGGGTAGACATCCGGGCCATTGCCTTCTGGTAACAGCGCCTTTGGCACACCACACCAGATCACACCACACCACACCACACCAAGCCACACCCTGAGTACTCCCCGGCTCTACCCACGGGCTGGGTGCCGGGTGCGAAGCCCCCAACGACAGGGCGCGGGCACCACCCTAACGGGTGGTGTACTAACCGTGTCGGGTGTACGCGCACACCAGAAATAAGCACCACCCCCGAGGGAGCCCGCGGCCCCCTAGTACGGGCCGCTAGGGCCCCGGGAACGGAACACTGATCCCAAGAGAGGACAGCTGGTACAGCCTCCCTCTCCTCCTCCCCCCAACGCCCTTGCCCCACCCACAGGGCCCTCGGCCCCAACTCCATCCCACACACACCCATGCAGCCCACAGTGCCCCCGATGCACTACCTCTCCCAGCCGCTCCCTGCCACCTCCCCTGCCCAATGCAGCCCCCACCCCTTCTTCAGCTCATGCCCCTATCACAGGCTGGCAGCGCCCGTGCGGCGCGCCTCCACGGCCCCGTGTCGGCGGCCGGCCGCGGGAACAGCTGACGGAACAAGTATGGAGAGTGCGTGGGTGGGTTAGAGAGGTGTGGCTCACAGGCCATGAGTATCAACTAGAGGGCAAGTCTGGTGCCAGCAGCTGCGGTAATTCCAGCTCCAAGAGCGTGTACAAATGATGCTGCTGTAGAAAGGCTCGCAGTCAACCCCGGGGCATGGGGCTGCAGAGCGCCCGGCTGCTCTGCTGGGGCAGTCTCCCGGCCGTCGCAGCGTCCGGAAACTGCTCAGATGGGGAGTTTGGCTGGGGCGGCACACCTGCTACAGGACAACGCAGGTGTCCTGAAGCACTGCTCACGCGGGACGGCAACCCCTTACAGAGGAGCATGTCACAGGCACTGATGATGCAGTCACTTTCCGGAAGAGTCCACAATGTGCAAGCTGGACCTGCTGACAGGTTCCGCGAGGTGACTTCTGCCCAGTGCACTGATAGTCAATGCAAAGACGCGTGCCCTGCTCTGAGGGTTTGGCCTCCACATGACCTATGTGATGTGTATGTATCAAGTAATGTAAGTGTACAAACAACGAACCGCAGTATTTTGTATAATGTACGCCCCCGGCCAACAGCAAGGGGGGGGCCGGGGACCGGGTAAAAGCCCCGAACCCCCCAAAGGCAGCCCCAATGGTGAGCGCACCACCGGAGGGGGCATGTCTGCGGGGTAAACTGTGTACACATTTAATAACTTAATGAGCAGGCTTTACTGCCATAATTCAATGCTTAAGGGGTTAATGGCCGCCCCCATGGCCAATTACGTGTGCCCTCCCAAAGCCGGACCCGACCAGCCGCGTTGACGTGGGTAGCAGGCAAGAGTTTAAGTGCTGGCAACTACACCTCTCCGCACCCTGCGGGCTTAAACTGCCCAAGCGGGCCCTAAATTCCATAACGTTCGTGAGTTAAGCCCCGGCGGGATTTAGGGTTGTTCTATTTAAGAGGACTCACGTTCATTCCCTGCTACTGCTACCCCGGAGTTGTGACCTCCGGTACTGCATGCCTACCTCGCCTGCTTGCTGCTTGCTGCCTCCCCATGGGCCCCGAAGGATACTCCGACCACCCCCTGGGCTGGGGTCCCCGTCCCCCCCAGGCCGGTGTGCCCCTTTCTAGGACGATGCTGCCTCCCCATGGGCCCGAAGGATGCTCCAACCACCCCCTAGGCTGGACTCCCTGTCCCCCCCAGGCAGGTGTGCCCGGTTCTAGAGCTGCTGCCTCCCCCTAGGCCCCGAAGGATACTCCGAACACCCCCTGGGCTGGACTCCCCGTCCCCCCCAGGCCGGTGTGCCCGGTTCTAGGACAATGCCGCCTCCCCATGGGCCCTCAAGGATACTCCGACCACCCCGTGGGCTAGACTCCCCGACCCCCCCAGGCCGGTGTGCCCGGTTCTAGGACAATGCTGCCTCCCCATGGGCCCTGCAGGATACTCTGGCCACCCCCTGGGCTGGACTCCCCGTTCCCCCCCAGGCCGGTGTGCCCGGTTCTAGGACAATGCTGCCTGCCCATGGGCCCCAAAGGATACTCCGACCACCCCCTGGGCTGGACTCCCCGTCCCCCCCACGCCGGTGTGCCCGGTCCATGGACGATGCTGCCTCCCCATGGGCCTTGAAGGATACTCCGACCACCCCCTAGGCTGGACTCCCTGTCCCCCCCAGGCCGGTGTGCCCGGATCTAGGACAATGCTGCCTCCCCATGGGCCCAAAGGATACTCCGACCACCCCCTGAGCTAAACTCCCCGTCCCCTCCGGGCCGGTGTGCCCGGTTGAGGCAGTGTATTGCAGGAGGTACACTGCCCGCTGCCCCCAGGTAGTGAGGCAGTGTATTGCACGAGTTCTACTGCCCACTGCCCGCAGGCAGTGGGGCAGTGTATTGCAGGAGGTCCAGTGCCCACTGCCCCCAAGCAGTGAGGCAGTCTGTTGCATGAGTTCCACTGCCCACTGCCCCCAGGCCGCGAGGCGGTGCATTGTAGGAATTGCACTGCCCACTGCCCCTAGGCAGTGAGGCAGCGCATTGCAGGAGGTCCACTGCCCACTGCCCCCAGGCAGTGAGGTAGTGTATTTCAGGATTTCCACTGCCCACTACCCGCAGGCAGTGAGGCAGTGTATTGTAGGAGGTCCACTACCCACTGCCCCCCAGGCATTGGGATAGTGCATTGCAGGAGTTTCACTACCCACTGCCCCCAAGCAGTGAGGCATTGTATTGCAGGAGGTCCACTGCCAACTGCCCCCAGGCAGTGAGGCAGTGTATTGCTGGAGGTCCACTGCCCACTGAGGCAGTGCATTGCACGAGGTCCACTGCCCACTGCTCCCAGGCAGTGAGGCAGTGCGTTGCAAGAGGTCCATTGTCCACTGCCCCGAGGCAGTGGGGCAGTGTATTGCAGGAGGTCCACTGCCCACTGCCCCAAGGCAGTGAGGCAGTGTATTGCAGGAGGTCCACTGCCGACTGCCCCCAGGCAGTGAGGCAGTGTATTGCAAGAGGTCCATTGTCCACTGCCCCCAGGCAGTGGGACAGTGTATTGCAGGAGGTCCACTGCCCACTGCCCCAAGGCAGTGAGGCAGTGTATTGCAGGAGGTCCACTTCCCACTGCCCCCAGGCAGTAAGGCAGTGCGTTGCAAGAGGTCCATTGTCCACTGCCCCCAGGCAGTGGGGCAGTGTATTGCAGGAGGTCCACTGCCCACGGCCCCAAGGCAGTGAGGCAGTGCATTGCACGAGGTCCATTGTCCACTGCCCCCAGGCAGTGGGGCAGTGTATTGCAGGAGGTCCACTGCCCACTGCCCCAAGGCAGTGAGGCAGTGTATTGCAGAAGGTCCATTGCCCACTGCCCCCCAAGCATTGGGACACTGAATTGTAGGAATTGCTCCGCCCACTGCCCCTAGGCAGTGAGGCAGCGCATTGTGGGAGGTCCACTGCCCATTGCCCCCAGGCAGTGAGGCGGTGTATTGCAGGAGGTCCACTACCCACTGCCCACAGGCAGTGAGGCAGTGTAATGCACGAGGTCCACTGCCCACTGCCCCCAGGCAGTGAGGCAATGTATTGCAGGAGGTCCAATGCCCAGTGCCCGAAGGCAGTGAGGCAGCGTATTGCTGGAGGTCCACTGCCCACTGAGGCAGCGTATTGCAGGAGGTCCACTGCCCTCTGCCCCCAGGCAGTGAGGCAGTGTATTGCAGGAGGTCCACTGCCCACTGCCCCCAGGGCAGTGAGGCAGTGTATTGCAGGAGGTCCACTGCCCAGTGCCCCCCAAGCATTGGGAAACTGAATTGCACGAATTGGACTGCGCACTGCCCCTAGGCAGTGAGGCAGCGCCTTGCAGGAGGTCCACTGCCCACTGCCCCCAGGCAGTGAGGCAGTGTATTGCAGGAGGTCCACTCCCCACTGACCCCAGGCAGTGGGGCAGTGTATTGCAGGAGGTCCATTGCCCGCTGCCCCCAGGCAGTGAGGCGGTGCATTGCAGGAGGCTCACTGCCCACTGCCCCCGGGCAAGTGAGGCAGTGTATTGCAGAAGGTCCACTGCCCACTGCCCTCAGGCAGTGAGGCAGTGTATTGCAGGAGGTCCACTGCCCACTGCCCCCAGGCATTGGGACAGTGTATTGCAGAAAGTCCACTGCCCACTGCCCTCAGGCAGTGAGGCACCGTATTGCAGGCGGTGCATTGCCCGCTGCCCCCAGGCAGTGTGGCGGTGCATTGCAGGAGGCTCACTGCCCACTGCCCCCAGGCAAGTGAGGCAGTGTATTGCAGAAGGTCCACTGCCCACTGCCCTCAGGCAATGAGGCAGTGTACTGCAGGAGGTCCACTGCCCACTGCCCCCAGGCATTGGGACAGTGTATTGCAGAAGGTGCACTGCCCACTGCCCTCCGGCAGTGAGGCAGTGTATTGCAGGAGGTCCATTGCCCACTGCCCCCAGGCAGTAAGGCACCGTATTGCAAGAGGTCCATTGCCCGCTGCCCCCCAAGCATTGGGACACTGAATTGCAGGAATTGCTCCGCCCACTGCCCCTAGGCAGTGAGGCAGCGCATTGTGGGAGGTCCACTGCCCATTGCCCCCAGGCAGTGAGGCGGTGTATTGCAGGAGGTCCACTGCCCACTGCCCACAGGCAGTGAGGCAGTGTATTGCAAGAGGTCCATTGCCCACTGCCCCCAGGCAGTGAGGCAATGTATTGCAGGAGGTCCACTGCCCACTGAGGCAGCATATTGCAGAAGGTCCACTGCCCTCTGCCCCCGGGCAGTGAGGCAGTGTATTGCACGAGGTCCACTGCCCACTGCCCCCAGGGCAGTGAGGCGGTGTATTGCACGAGGTCCACTGCCCACTGCCCCCAGGCAGTGGGGCAGTGTATTGCAGGAGGTCCACTGCCCAGTGCCCCCCAAGCATTGGGACACTGAATTGCACGAATTGGACTGCGCACTGCCCCTAGGCAGTGAGGCAGCGCCTTGCAGGAGGTCCACTGCCCACTGCCCCCAGGCAGTGAGGCAGTGTATTGCAGGAGGTCCACTCCCCACTGACCCCAGGCAGTGGGGCAGTGTATTGCAGGAGGTCCATTGCCCGCTGCCCCCAGGCAGTGAGGCGGTGCATTGCAGGAGGCTCACTGCCCACTGCCCCCGGGCAAGTGAGGCAGTGTATTGCAGAAGGTCCACTGCCCACTGCCCTCAGGCAGTGAGGCAGTGTATTGCAGGAGGTCCACTGCCCACTGCCCCCAGGCATTGGGACAGTGTATTGCAGAAAGTCCACTGCCCACTGCCCTCAGGCAGTGAGGCACCGTATTGCAGGCGGTGCATTGCCCGCTGCCCCCAGGCAGTGTGGCGGTGCATTGCAGGAGGCTCACTGCCCACTGCCCCCAGGCAAGTGAGGCAGTGTATTGCAGAAGGTCCACTGCCCACTGCCCTCAGGCAATGAGGCAGTGTATTGCAGGAGGTCCACCGCCCACTGCCCCCAGGCATTGGGACAGTGTATTGCAGAAGGTGCACTGCCCACTGCCCTCCGGCAGTGAGGCAGTGTATTGCAGGAGGTCCATTGCCCACTGCCCCCAGGCAGTAAGGCACCGTATTGCAAGAGGTCCATTGCCCGCTGCCCCCCAAGCATTGGGACACTGAATTGCAGGAATTGCTCCGCCCACTGCCCCTAGGCAGTGAGGCAGCGCATTGTGGGAGGTCCACTGCCCATTGCCCCCAGGCAGTGAGGCGGTGTATTGCAGGAGGTCCACTGCCCACTGCCCACAGGCAGTGAGGCAGTGTAATGCACGAGGTCCACTGCCCACTGCCCCCAGGCAGTGAGGCAATGTATTGCAGGAGGTCCACTGCCCACTGAGGCAGCATATTGCAGAAGGTCCACTGCCCTCTGCCCCCGGGCAGTGAGGCAGTGTATTGCAGGAGGTCCACTGCCCACTGCCCCCAGGGCAGTGAGGCGGTGTATTGCACGAGGTCCACTGCCCACTGCCCCCAGGCAGTGGGGCAGTGTATTGCAGGAGGTCCACTGCCCAGTGCCCCCCAAGCATTGGGACACTGAATTGCAGGAATTGGACTGCGCACTGCCCCTAGGCAGTGAGGCAGCGCCTTGCAGGAGGTCCACTGCCCACTGCCCCCAGGCAGTGAGGCAGTGTATTGCAGGAGGTCCACTCCCCACTGACCCCAGGCAGTGGGGCAGTGTATTGCAGGAGGTCCATTGCCCGCTGCCCCCAGGCAGTGAGGCGGTGCATTGCAGGAGGCTCACTGCCCACTGCCCCCGGGCAAGTGAGGCAGTGTATGGCAGAAGGTCCACTGCCCACTGCCCTCAGGCAGTGAGGCAGTGTATTGCAGGAGGTCCACTGCCCACTGCCCCCAGGCATTGGGACAGTGTATTGCAGAAAGTCCACTGCCCACTGCCCTCAGGCAGTGAGGCACCGTATTGCAGGAGGTGCATTGCCCGCTGCCCCCAATCAGTGTGGCGGTGCATTGCAGGAGGCTCACTGCCCACTGCCCCCAGGCAAGTGAGGCAGTGTATTGCAGAAGGTCCACTGCCCACTGCCCTCAGGCGATGAGGCAGTATATTGCAGGAGGTCCACTGCCCACTGCCCCCAGGCATTGGGACAGTGTATTGCAGAAGGTCCACTGCCCACTGCCCTCAGGCAGTGAGGCAGTGTATTGCAGGAGGTCCATTGCCCACTGCCCCGAGGCAGTAGGGCACCGTATTGCAAGAGGTCCATTGCCCGCTGCCCCCAGGCAGTGAGGCGGTGCATTGCAGGAGGCTCACTGCCCACTGCCCCAAGGCAGTGAGGCAGTGTATAGCAGGAGTTCCACTGCCCACTTCCCCCAGGCCGTGAGGCAGTGTATAGCGGGAGGTCAACTGCCCACTGCCCCCAGACAGTGAGGCAGTGCATGGAAAGGGGTCCACTACCCACTGCCCCTAAGCAGTGAGGCAGTGTATTGCAAGAGATTCACTGCCCACTGCCCCCAGGCAGTTAGGCAGTGTATTGCGGGAGGTACACTGCCCACTGCCCCCGGGCAGTGAGGCAGTGTACTGCAGAAGGTCCACTGCCCACTGCCCTCAGGCAGTGAGGCAGTGTATTGCAGGAGGTCCACTGCCCACTGCCCCCAGGCATTGGGACAGTGTATTGCAGAAGGTCCACTGCCCACTGCCCTCAGGCAGTGAGGCACCATATTGCAGGAGGTCCATTGCCCGCTGCCCCCAGGCAGCGTGGCGGTGCATTGCAGGAGGCTCACTGCCCACTGCCCCGGGGCAAGTGAGGCAGTGTGTTGCAGAAGGTCCACTGCCCACTGCCCTCAGGCAATGAGGCAGTGTATTGCAGGAGGTCCACTGCCCACTGCCCCCAGGCATTGGGACAGTGTATTGCAGAAGGTCCACTGCCCACTGCCCTCAGGCAGTGAGGCAGTGTATTGCAAGAGATTCACTGCCCACTGCCCCCAGGCAGTTAGGCAGTGTATTGCGGGAGGTACACTGCCCACTGCCCCCAGGCAGTGAGGCAGTGTATTGCAGAAGGTCCACTGCCCACTGCCCTCAGGCAGTGAGGCAGTGTATTGAAGGAGGTCCACTGCCCACTGCCCCCAGGCATTGGGACAGTGTATTGCAGAAGGTCCACTGCCCACTGCCCTCAGGCAGTGAGGCACCATATTGCAGGAGGTCCATTGCCCGCTGCCCCCAGGCAGTGTGGCGGTGCATTGCAGGAGGCTCACTGCCCACTGCCCCGGGGCAAGTGAGGCAGTGTGTTGCAGAAGGTCCACTGCCCACTGCCCTCAGGCAATGAGGCAGTGTATTGCAGGAGGTCCACTGCCCACTGCCCCCAGGCATTGGGACAGTGTATTGCAGAAGGTCCACTGCCCACTGCCCTCAGGCAGTGAGGCAGTGTATTGCAAGAGGTCCATTGCCCACTGCCCCCAGGCAGTAAGGCACCGTATTGCAGGAGATTCACTGCCCACTGCCCCCAGGCAGTTAGGCAGTGTATTGCGGGAGGTACACTGCCCACTGCCCCCAGGCAGTGAGGCAGTGTATAGCAGGAGGTCCAATGCCCACTGCCCCCAGGCAGTGAGGCAGTGTATTGCAGGGGGTCCACTACCCACTGTCCCCGGCCGTGAGGCAGTGTATAGCAGGAGGTCCACTGCCCACTGCCCCCAGGCAGTGAGGCAGTGTATTGCAGCAGGTCCACTGCCCACTGCCCCCAGGCAGTTAGGCAGTGTATTGCGGGAGGTCCACTGCCCACTGCCCCCAGGCAGTGAGGCAGTGTATGGCAATAGGTCCACTGCCCACTGCCCCTAGGCAGTGAGGCCGTGTATTGCAGGAGATCCACTGCCCACTGCCCACAGGCAGTGAGGCAGTGTATTGCAGGAGGCCCACTGCCCACTGCCCCCAGGCATTGGGACATTGCATTGCTGGAGTTGCACTGCCCACTGCCCCCGAGGCAGTGGGACAGTGTATTGCATAAGGGGCACTGCCCACTGCCCTCAGGTAGTGAGGCAGTGTATTGCAGGAGGTCCACTGCCCACTGCCCCCAAGCAGTGAGGCAGTGCATTGCAGGAGGTCCACTGCCCACTGCCCCCAGGCAGTGAGGCAGTGTATTGCAGGAGGTCCACTGCCCACTGCCCTCAGGGCATTGGGACAGTGCATTGCAGAAGTTACAATGCCCACTGGCCCCCAGGCAGTGGGGTAGTGTACTGTAGGAGAGTGCATTGCAGGAGTTCCACTGACCACTGCCCTCAGGCAGTGAGGCAGTGTATTGCAGAAGGTTCACTGCCCACTGCCCCCAGGCAGTGAGGCAGTGTATTGCAGGAGGTCCACTGCCCACTCCCCCCCGGCATTGGGACAGTGCATGGAAGGAGGTCCACTACCCACTGCCCCTAGGCAGTGAGGCAGTGTATTGCATGAGGTCCACTGCCCACTGCCCCTAGGCAGTGAGGCAGTGTATTGCAGGAGGTCCACTGCCCACTGCCCGCACGTAGTGAGGCAGTGTATTACAGGAGGTCCACTGCCCACTGCTCCCAGGCAGTGAGGCAATGTATAGCAGGGGGCCCACTGCCCACTGCCCCCAGGCATTGGGACAGTGCATTGCAGAAGTTGCGCTGCCCACTGGCCCCGAGGCAGTGGGGCAGTGTACTGCAGGAAGGTCCACTGCCCGCTACCCCCATGCAGCGGGGCAGTGCATTGCACGAGTACTAGTGCCCACTGCCCTCAGGCAGTGAGGCCGTGTATTGCAGCACTTCAACTGCCCACTGCCCCCAGGCAGTGAGGCAGTGTATAGCAGGAGTTCCACTGCCCACTGCCCCCAGGCAGTGAGGCAGTGTAGAGCGTCAGGTCCACTGCCCACAGCCCCCAGGCATTGGGACAGTGCATGGAAGGAGGTCCACTGCCCACTGCCCCTACGTAGTGAGGCAGTGTATTGCAGGAGGTCCACTGCCCACTGCCCCCAGGCATTGGGACAGTGCATAGCAGGAGTTGCACTGCCCACTGCCCCCAGGCAGTGAGGTAGTGTATTGCAGGAGGTCCACTGCCCACTGCCCCCAGGCATTGGGACAGTGCATTGCAGAAATTGCGCTGCCCATTGGCCCCCAGGCAGTGGGGCAGTGTACTGGAGGAGGTCCACTGCCTGCTAGCCCCATGCAGCGGGGCAGCGCATTGCAGGAGTTCCACTGCCCACTGCCCTCAGGCAGTGAGGCAGTGTATTGCAGCAGGTCCACTGAGCGCTGCCCCCAGGCAGTGAGGCAGTGTATAGCAGGAGTTCCACTGCCCACTGCCCCCAGGCAGTGGGGCAGTGTATTGCAGCAGGTCAACTGCCCACTGCCCCCAGGCAGTCAGGCAGTGTATTGCGGGATGTCCACTGCCCACTGCCCGCAGGTAGAGAGCGGCGGTTCCCTGGCGAGAAGGCGCGCTGGGTTTTGCAGAGGAGGCCTGCTCACCCTCCTAGGACCGCCCCCCCCTCTACTTCGGTCCACAAAATACAACATGCTCCACGACCCCCCCCCCCCCCAGCAGAAGCTCAGCCATAGCAAGAACCTCCGGGGGCAAGAGTTGGGACCCATCCCCATGTGCCCTGGGCCATGAATCGACATGGCCCCCAGAAACTAGGAAAGCGCCTTCCTACAGATCGAGCACCCCCCCCCCCCCCAGGGCCGGAGCCGCCGACAACCTGGGGTGAGGTGGCCCGGCACGGCCCACGGAGGCAACTGGGGCTCCAACAACCTGTGGTGAGGAGCCCCCCCCCCCCCCCCTCGCGACGACGAACAAACATTGGGGGATGGCGCCAATAGCCCGGGGTGAGGCGCCCCCCCCCCCCCCCCCCCGGGGGCACGGGTACGGGGCAGCACCAAAAACCCGGGCCGAGGTGCCTTCGCTCCCTCCCTGCCCCCTGTGCCTGCCTTGCCCAGTGCTCTCCCCTGTCATATCGCCAGCAAGATGTTGCGCATCCGAGTGGGGACAAGCACACCGACAACGGCACCAGCACAGCGCGGTGCCCCTGCGCGGTTCCACGCTGCGCTCCAGCGCGGCCCCATGCCGCGCCCCCGCACAGCCACACGCTGCGCCCATTCCGCAGCCGCGGCGCCCCAGTGCAGCCGACGCTGCGCCCATGCGCAGTTCCATGCTGCGCCCTTTGCGCAGCCGCATGGTGCGCTCCAGCGCCTTCCCACGCGGCGCCCCAGCGCGGCGGGCAGCCGCACCTTGACGCAGCCACATGCTGCGCTTCGACGCCACCGCGTGCCGCACCCCTACGCGGCCACATGCCGCGCCCCTTGCGCAGCCCCATGCGCATCCCCACGCTGTGCCTCAGCGCAACCGCCTGCCGCGCCTCATCGCAGCCCCATGCGGCGCTTCTACACAGCCCCACTCTGCGCCCATAGCTCAACCACCACACTGCACACCTCGCGCAGCCGCTGCGCCTCAGCGCAGCCCCACCTTGCGCCCTTGTGCAGTTCCACACTACGCCCGTGCGCGGCCCCACACTGCGCCCCAACGCCGAAGCACGCTGCGCCCCAGCGCAGCCGCATGTACCCCCCCTGCGCACTTCCACGCTGCGCCCCTTGCACAGCCGCGTGCTGCGTTGCAGCGCAGTTCCACGCCGCGCTCCTGTGCAGCCACACGCTGCGCCCCTGCGTGACCACACGCTGAGCCCCTTCCGCAGCCGCCGCGCCCGAGCGCGGCCCGACGCTGCGACCATGTGCCGTCCATGCTGCGCCCATGTGCAGCCACATGCGGCGCCTCAGCGCGGCTCCATGGTGCGCCCCTGCGCAGCCGCACGCTGCCCCCTTGTGCAGCCGGATGCTGCGCCGATGCGCAGCCGCTTGCCGTGACTCTGCACAGTATCACGCTGCGCCCTTGCACCACCCCACGCTGCGCCCCAACGAGGTCTCACGCAACGCATCAGTGCAGCCACATGCCGCGCCCCTGCGCAGCCCCGCACGGCGCTCCTGCAAAGTCCCACGCACCGCCCCAGCGGAGCCACATACTGCGCTCCAGCGCAGCCGCATGCTGCGCCCGAGCGCAATCCCACACAGCGCTGCAACGCGGCGGACTGCCGCGCCCCCTATCTCAGCCGCACGCTGCACACCTCGCGCAGCCGCTGCGCCCCTGCGCAGCCCCACGCTGCGACCCTACGCATCAGCAGGCTCTTCCCCAGCGAAGCCCCACGCTGCGCCCCAGTGCAGCCGCGTGCTGCGCCCCTGTGCTGTTCCACGCTCCGTTCCAGTCTAGCCCCAAAATGCGCCCCAGCGCAACCGCACGCTGCGCCACTTGCTCCGCCGCATGCTGCGCCCCAGCGCAGCCCCGTGCTGCGCCCATATGCAGCCGCATGCTGTGCCCTTGCGCAGCTCCACGCTGCGCCCCTTCGCAGCGGCACGCTGACCCCCTGCGCAGCCGCTTGCTGTGACTTTGCACAGTTCCGCGCTGCGCCCGCGCACCACCCCACGTTGCACCCGTGCGCCACCCCACGTTGTGCTCCAGCGCAATCCCACGCAGCGCCCCAGCGCGGTGGAATGCCGCGCCCCTGCACGTCCCCGCACCGCGCCCCTGTGCGGTCCAACGCTGCGCCCCTGCGCAGTCCCGTGTTGCGCCCCAGCGCGGCCGCGTCCTGCGCTCCAGCGACGCCGCACACCACACTCCTGCGCGGCCCCATGCCGCGTCCCTTACACAGCCCCACGCTCCGACCAGCCCCCGCCCCCCCCACCGCCGGAGCCGCCGACAACCTTGGGTGAGGTGGCCCGGCACTGCCCACGGAGGCAACTGGGGCTCCAACATCCTGTGGTGAGGAGACCCCCCCCCTCGCGACGACGAACAAACATGGGGGGATGGCGCCAATGGCCCGGGGTGAGCCCCCCCCCCCCCCGGGGGCACGGGTACGGGGCAGCACCAAAAACCCGGGCTGAGGTGCCTTCGCTCCCTCCCTGTCCCCTGTGCCTTCCCTGCTCGGTGCTCTCCCCTGTCAGATCGCCAGCAAGATGATGCGCATCCGCGTGGGGACAAGCACACCGACAACGCCACCGGCACAGCGCGGTGCCCCTCCGCGGTTCCACGCCGCGCTCCAGCGCGGCCCCATGCCGCGCCCCCGCACAGCCACACGCTGCGCCCATTCCGCAGCCGCGGCGCCCCAGTGCAGCCGACGCTCCGCCCATGCGCAGTTACATGCTGCGCCCTTTACGCAGCCGCATGGTGCGCTCCAGCGCCTTCCCAGGCGGCGCCCCAGCGCGGCGGGCAGCCGCACCCTGACGCAGCCACATGCTGCGCTTCGACGCCACCGCGTGCCGCACCCCTGCGCGGCCACATGCCGCGCCCCTTGCGCAGCCCCATGCGCATCCCCACGCTGTGCCTCAGCGCAACCGCTCGCCGCGCCTCATCGCAGCCCCATGCGGCGCTTCTACACAGCCCCACTCTACGCCCATTGCTCAGCCACACATTGCACACCTCGCGCAGCCGCTGCGCCTCAGCGCAGCCCCACCTTGCGCCCTTGTGCAGTTCCACACTACGCCTGTGCGCGGCCCCACACCGCGCCCCAACGCAGAAGCACGCTGCGCCCCAGCGCAGCCGCATGCACCCCCCCTGCGCAGTTCCATGCTGCGCCCCTTGCACAGCCACATGCTGCGGTCCAGCGCAGTTCCACGCCGCGCTCCTGTGCAGCCACACGCTGCGCCCCTGTGTGACCACACGCTGAGCCCCTTCCGCAGCCGCCGCGCCCGAGCGCGGCCCGACGCTGCGACCATGTGCCGTCCATGCTGCGCCCATGTGCAGCCACATGCGGCGCCGTAGCGCAGCTCCATGGTGCGCCCCTGCGCAGCCGCACGCTGCCCCCCTGTGCAGCCGGATGATGTGCCGATGCGCAGTTGCTTGCTGTGACTCTGCACAAGACCACGCTGCGCCCGTGCGCCACCCCACTCTGCGCCCCAACGAGGTCTCACGCAACGCCTCAGTGAAGCCACATGCCGCGCCCCTGCGCAGCCCCGCACGGCGCCCCTGCACAGTCCCACGCGCCGCCCCAGCGGGGCCACATACTGCGCTAGGGCGCAGCTGCATGCTGCGCCCCTGCGCAGCGCCACGCTGTGCCCCTTGCTTGGCCACACGCATCGCCCCTTCAGCAACCGCCGCACCCCGGCGCACGTGCCCAGTTCCACGATACGCCCCAGCGCAGCCGCATGCTGCGCTCTGGCGAAGCCGTATGCTACGCTCCTGCGCGGCACCACGCTGCGCCCCTGGCGCAGCCGCATGCTGCGCCAGAGCGCAATACCACACAGCGCTCCAACGCGGCGGACTGCCGCGCCCCCTTTCTCAGCCGCACGCTGCACACCTCGCGCAGCCGCTGCGCCCCTGCGCAGCCCCACGCTGCGACCCGACGCATCAGCAAGCTCTTCCCCTGCGCAGCCCGCCACTGTGTCCCAGCGCAGCCGCGTGCTGCGCCCCTGTGCTGTTCCACGCTCCGTTCCAGTCTAGCCTCAAGCTACGCCCCAACGCACCCACATGCTTCGCCCCAGCGCAGCTGCATGCTACGCCCCTGCGCGACCACATGCTGAGCCCCTTCCGCAGCTGCCGCGCCCCAGTGCGGCTTGACGCTGCAGCCATACACGGCCGCATGCTGCGACCAAGCGTAGCCCCGTCCTGCGCCCGTACGTAGCCGCCTGCTGCGCCCTTGCGCAGCTCCACGCTGCGCCCCTTCGCGGCAGCATACTGACCCCCTGCGCAGCCGCTTGCTGTGACTCTGCACAGTTCCACGCTGCGCCCGTGCACCACCCCACGTTGCACCCGTGCGTCACCCCACGCAGCGCTCCAGCGCCATCCCACGCAGCGCCCCAGCGCGGTGGAATGCCGCGCCCCTGCGCGGCCCCGCGCAGCGCCCCTGTGCGGTCCAACGATGCGCCCCTGCGCGGACCCGTGTTGCGCCCCAGCGCAGCCGCGTCCTGCGCTCCAGCGCTGCCGCATGCCGCACTCCTGCGCAGCCCCGAGCCGCGCCCTAGCGCAGCCCCATGAGGCGCTTCTGCGCGGCCCCACGCTGCGCCCCTTGCTCAGCCGCACGCAGCACACCTCGTGCAGGCGCTGCACCCACTGCAGCCCCACCCTGCGCTAATGCGCAGTTCCACGCTACACCCCTCAGCAGCCCGACGCTGCGCTCCAGTGCAGCCGCATGCCGCGCACTTGCGCGACCCCTCCTCGCCCCACCCCCCCCCCCCTCCCGGCCAAAAGCCCGTGGCGAGGCCGGGCCCCCCACCGAAGCAGCCAGACGCCAACATCCCCCTGGTGAGGTGCCCGCGGCGTCCGGGTGTCGCCAAAAGCCTGTGGTGAGGCGTCCCCCTTTGCCTAGCACCCGCCCGACGCCAACAACCTCCTGGTGTGGCGCTAGTGGCGCTACAAGGGTGCCGAAAACCTGTTGTGAGGCGCCCCTGCAGCCCTGACCCCTAGTTGCGCCCCTGCGCATTCGCACGCTGCGCCGCCGCGTGCCGTGCCCCTGCGCCGCCCCGCATTGCACCCTTTGCGCAGCCGCATGCTGCGCCCCAGCGCAGTCCCACGTTGCACCCCTTGCGCCGCCGCATGCCGCGGCCCTACGCGGCCCCAAGTGGCGCACCTTGCGCAGCCGCACGCCGCGGCTCCGCTCCGCACCCCTTGCGCAGCCCAACGCTGTGCCTGTGCGCAATTCCACGCTGCACCCTGTGCGGCCCCAGACAGCGCAACGCAGCCCCACGAAGCGCCTTCGCGCGGCCGCAGGCCGCACCCACTCACGGCCCCAAGCTGCGCCCCTTGCGCAGCAGCTGCGCCCCAGCCTAGCTCCAGGGTGCGCCCCTATGCAACCGCATGCCGCGCCCCTGCGCGGCCCCACACTGCACCCCTGCGCAGCCCTATGGAGCCCCCCTGCTCGGTCGCGCACTGCGTCCCAGCGCAGCCACACGCCGCGCCCCTTGCGCAGCCAATGCGCTCCAGCACATCCCCACGTTGCGCCCTTGCGCAGCCACATGCGGCGCCCCTGCTCAGTCACGTGCAGCGCCCCGGCGAAGCCCCATGCTGCGCCTCGGCGAGGCCCCATGCTCCAGCCCTCCGCAGCTGTGGCACACCAGCACAATCCTTGGCTGCGCCCCTGTGTAGCGGCCCCGCACCGCGGCCCTGCGCGGCGCCAAGCTACGCCCATGCACATCCCCACGCAGCCCCCCCCCCTCCCAAGAAATTCACCACCACCAAACCAACGCGGACCCCCCCCCCCAACACAAAACTTTTACGGCCTTTGACAGCCCCCGGTGGCGCGGGCTGTGCTGTCACTCGCTGCCCGCTTCGGCCCAGCCTGGCGGGACCGAGTAAACCGCCCTGTGGACGGTTGGGGGCTGCAATTTTCCGGTGGCCCCCCTTCGGCTTTGCCGTCGCCTCGGGCGGGCCAACCAGAAACCAGAAACCAGAAAAACCACTGCCCGCAGGCAGCGAGGCAATGTATAGCAGAAGGTCCGTTGCCCACTGCCCACAGGCAGCGAGCCAGTGTGTTGCAGGAGGTCCACTGCCCACTGCCCCCAGGCAGTGAGGCAGTGTATTGCGAGAGTTGCACTGCCCACTGCCCCCGAGGCAGTGGAACAGTGTATTGCAAGAGGTCCACTGCCCACTGCGCGCGGGCAGTGAGACAGTGTATTGCAGAAGGTCCACTGCCCACTGCCCCAAGGCATCGAGGCAATGTATTGCAGAAGGTCCACTGGCCACTGCCCCCGGGCAGTGTATTACAGGAGGTCCACTACCCACTGCCCCCAGGGCAGTGAGACAGTGTATTGCAGGAGGTCCACTGCCCACTGCTCCCAGGCAGTGAGGCACTGTATAGCAGGAGGTCCACTGCCCACTGCCCACAGGCAGTGAGGCAGTGTGTTGCAGGAGGGGCCTTTGCCCACTGTCCCCAGGCATTGGGAAAGTGCATTGCGGGAGTTGCACTGCCCACTGCCCCCGAGGCAGTGGAACAGTGTATTGCAAGAGGTCCACTGCCCACTGCCCCCAGGCAGTGAGGCAGTGCATTGCAGGAGGTCCACTGCCCACTGCCCCCAGGCAGTGAGGCAGCGTATTGCAGGAGGTCCACTGCCCATTGCCCCGAGGCAGTGGGACATTGCATGGAAGGAGCTGCACTGCCCACTGCCCCCAGAGCATTGGGAAGGTGCATAGCGGGAGTTGCACTGCCCACTGCCCCCCATGCAGTGGGGCAGTGTATTGCAAGAGGTCCACTGCCCACTCCCCCCAGACAGTGAGGCAGTGTATTGCAGGAGGTTCACTGCCCACTGCCCCCAGGCAGTAGGGCACTATATTGCAGGAGGTCCACTGCGCACTACCCCCAGGCAGCGAAACAGTGTATTGCAGGAGGTCCACTACCCGGTGCCCCTAGGCAGTAAGGCACTGTATTGCAGGAGGTCCACTACCCACTGCCCCCAGTTAGTGAGGCAGTGTATTGCAGGAGGTCCACTGCCCACTGCCCCAAGGCGGTGAGGCAGTGTATTGCAGGAGGTCCACCGCCCGCTGCCCCCAAGCAGCGGGGCAGTGCATTGCAGGAGGTGCACTGCCCACTGCCCTTAGGCAGTGAGGCAGTGTATTGCAGGAGGTCCACTGCCCGCTGCCCCCAGGCAGCGGGGCAGCGTATTGCAGGAGGTCCACTGCCCACTTACCCCAGGCAGTGAGGTAGTGTATTGCATGTGGTCCAGTGCCCAGCGCCCTTGGGCAGTGAGGCAGCGCGTTGTAAGAGTTGCGCCGCCCACTGCCCCCTGGCAGTGAGGCAGTGTGTCGCAGGAGGTCCACTGCCCACTGACCCGAGGCAGTGAGGCAGTGTGTCACAGGAGGTCCACTGCCCACTGCCCCCAGGCAGTGAGGCAGTGTATTGTGGGAGGAGGAGGAGGAGGAGGAGCGCCTGCCGTGGTCCCACATACGGTGAGCCGTGGCGTCGTCCCTCGGGGGCCCCACGCAGGCTCTGCCGAGGGAGTCCTCCGTCTTACCTCCGCTAGAGTAAGACGAATCTCGTCGCACACCTGAGAACGCTCCTCCCAGCAGGCCGTCTGGGTCACAACGCCGGTGTATGACAACGCTACGGTCCGATCTGCTCTCCGGTCCCGGCCACCGACTGCCCCGATCTGTCCTGAATCCGGCCGAGTCAGCGATCCAAGATCAACGTGAGCTGAGAAGGTGTGGGTCTCCCGGGGCATCACCCCCGACTTAGGACGCCGCCGGACAAGAAGCGCGGTCCGGCGCGACTGCGCGCTGTACCGGGACGACCCGGGCGCGTGAGCTCGAGGACGGGTCACGGGCGGGGACACGGCCACGGGACGGGCCGACCCATGGCCACCTGCATGTCCTTGAAGACCGTGCGGGGGCCTTGGGAAGCTGCAACAAGGATGGCTGAGAACGCCGAATGCAGGGCAGCACACCACGAGGGGATCACATCTCCACGGAAGCCAGCCTCCAGGCTCCGTCCGTTGCCACCGTAATGGATGGCCCAGAGGCGGCGTCGGTCCGGGAGACGGGGGGTAAGCCCGTGCCGGCCGAGACTGTCCAAGACCACGACGTCATGGGCCTCCTGCTCGATGTCCTGCTGGGTGTCGCCTGGTATCTGATTGTTCTCGACGTACACATACGGGACTCGGTACGGACTGCATTTCTTCCGGGTGGGCTTGGCGGTCTTCACCTTGGGGGCCAGGAGGAGGTTCCCTGACAACCACAGGCCCAGGAGGACGTCCCAGGCCGGCCACCTGGACGACCTAGGCGTCGGGGCCCAGTTGGCCACGTGATACCACGCCCGCGGAGGGCGGCCGGCGAGGGACTGGTTCACGGGGCCTCCTTTCAGGGGGGAGAAGTGGTCGGCAAGAGGTAGGACGGGCACCGCGTGCCGCTTGTGTAGGAGGACGGTAGTAAGAACGACGTCGCGGAGAAGGCGACGGAGATGCGCAGGACGCAGACCCCTGTGCAGCAGGGCATCCCTGTGCGGCGTGGAGATGGCTCCGAGACGACCGATAGTGTAGGTGGCGACGGTGTGGTGGGCCGGGGAGCCATCCACGGCCAACATGAACGGCTCGTCGCCCCAAAGGACGAGGGTGCCCCAAGCAGTGGGCGCACAGTGGCGCCAGGAACGGCACCTCTGGGAGAGTCAGACCGCAAGCCACCGATGGTAGTGGGCGCGGATGAGCGGGTCAAGCGGGCAAGAGAGGATGTGGTCCCCGGAGGCGGGCATGATGCAGAGGGGACAGGGCGCGTCCCTCGGGGGGAATAGGGAGAGGCGGATGCCGGTGACCGTGAGGTGGTCCCCCCATGTGATGAGGCCGTGGCTGACGGCGTTGGCGTACTCAGTGAGGGCCGGGTGGCGCTGGGGTAGGGGGGTTGCAGAGTAAGCGTGGTGGGAGGCGAGCAGGGCGCGGCGTGCGTGGGGTATGGCGTCATGGACCTGGAGGGCCCGCGTGGGAGAAGCAGACGGGGGGTTTTGTGTAGGGGGCTGAGCCATCCCACGGCGTTTGGGCGGGTGTCCGCAGCTCGCCCTGCCGCCTCGTCTACCTGGTCCAGCGGGGCATCGAGCCAGGTGCCGGCGATATGGGAATAGAGGTGACGGGGGGGGGGGGGTGTGACCGTGGGCCATGTCGCGACACGCTCTTATGAGATCCCCTTGTAGCGAGTCCTCCGGCTCGCGGCGCCCCTCCTGGGCTGTGATGTACCCTTTGCAGTCCGCAAAGTGCCACGCACCGGATCGGAAGCTGAAGGCAGGGTCGGCCGAAGGCCCCCTGGCGGTGAGGGCCACCCACGCCGTGTACAGCTCCGCCGTGTAGGCGTTGTCCAGCCTCAAGGGGATGGGGACGGGGTACATCTGGTACCGGAGGGTGACGGGGCAGAACACCGCCACAGCCCCGCCGCAGCGCCGGGTCTTCCGGCACCACGACGCGTCGTGGAGGATCCCATAGTTCTCAGGGAGCCAGGAGAACGTGGGGACTGTCGCAGTCACCGCGTGGCCACGCCCAATTGGGGGGGCTGTGCCGACCGGCGGAGTGGGGCGGGGCGACGCCCGGGGCCACCCCTTTCGTCGCGCCCTCCATACTGCGATGGCCCGCAAGCATCCTAGCATGGGTGTCCTGGACCTCGAGTCCGGGAGACGACAGGGCCATCACATGGGGGGTATGGTGTGGCAGATGGCTGTCAGGGGGCAAGTGGATGGAGATGTCGCACTGGTGGCATAGGGCGACAAACAGATCGTGATCTGTGGGGTGCGCAGTGCAGCGGAGCCCGAGTCCTGAGGTGAGGCAGGGCTGGGAAGGATGGAACCGCCAGAGGGCAGTCAGGAGCCCTTGGCGCGTGGACCGGCAGACCAGGGGGTTGGGGTGGCTCAGGTGCCGGATGTAGACGCTGAGGAAGTTAGCAAACCCAATGACCGGTGCCGGGGGGATACCGACCCCTCCTTCGGGGATCTCGCGGAGGAAGTGGGCAGAGGCGGAGAGGGTCCACCCAGCGGTGGCGCGCATGGCCGGGGCGGTCATGGCGTCCAGCACGCGCAGGGCCCCGTAGGAGGGGGGGCGGACACTGGTGAACCAGTTGACTGTCCCATGGCACTTGGCGACGAACATGGCGAGGGGGTACTGGGCGGGCAGTCGCGGGGCGCGGAGCGCTCGGCACGCGACGCGGGTGCCCGAGAACAGGCGCCTGGAGTCGACGGGATGGAAGAGATGGGGAAGGGCATGGCAGCCAAGGACGCGCACGTAGTCCTGGCTTGTGGCACAGCGCACGGGGTGACCATTGAGGTATACCGTCTCGTTGAGGAAATGGATCCAGCCATCGCGCATGTCCGTGCCGACCAAGACTGTTTTGGTCGGGTCAGAGTGGAGGTTGGTGAGGCAGCTTGCCCGCTCAATGCCGCGCGCGAGGGCGGGCAAGTGACAACGGTCGCCGGGCAGCGACTGGTTATCATCCATCAGGAGAACCCGGTTCAGCGGGCCCGCGGGGGTGTCGGCGGGGGGGACGGAACGGCAGGCTTCGTGTCCCCGAACTTCGCCATATATGCAGTACTTCATGCCGGACACGGGGCATCCTTGCCCCGTGCCGGCCCCCAGCCGGGTGGAGGACGGAGAGCGCCCGTCAGCCCCTCCCATGTGCACCTCAAGGGCGCGGTCATGGTGCTGAAGGGTCGCGGCGTCGGCTGGGGAGATCCCTGCGGCGGTTGGGACGGCGTACTCGGTGGTGTGGTTGATGGAGCCATACGCGTGGCGGACATCGTCCGACAGGACCCACGCTTCGAGGTGCCGGCGCCAGCGGTCCCACCATACATCGTGTAGGACGCGGAGTAGCTCCACGGAGGAGCAGTGCGGGGACATCCCGAACTGGTAGGGTGGCAGGATGCCGCCCTGAACCAGGCGGGGCTGGTAGTGGTCTTTGATGAGGGCGGCCGTGAGCTTCGATATCGTGGCCAGATTGGTGAGCGGCCTGCCGTTTGCAATGGGGCCGTGCGGCGTCTTTTTTGGAAGGTTGATGAAATTTGCAGAGTGTGCCTGGCGCACGGGCACCCCACTGAGAATATTGTTGATCAGGTACACAATCGCCGTAAATTGGGCATCCTCCAATTGTCCGAACAGCCGGTACTCCAGTAAAACGTGGTACGGCACAGTGGCCGCCGCCCGGTGGATGATGGGTCGCAAGTTTGCGATGGGTGGTGGGCCGAGCGGCCTGCCCTCCCATCCTGTGATGGCCTGGACGCGCGCGAGTGAGAGTGCCTCAAGAGGGGCAAGGTGCCTTTGGCGTGGCTGGTCCAACGCAACGGCGGCTTGTTGATGGAGAGGCACCGGGACGCCTACCACGTAGACAGGATCCGCCGGGGGTACATAGCGCGCCCCTAACGTGCGGCGGTAGTCCACTTTGGTGGGCTGGCCAGGGGCAGCGGGTAGGGGCGCCAGCCCTACATCCTTCTCCAGAAGGAGAAAGTCCCAGGCCGCTCGGATTTGTTGTTTGAGGCGGGCGACCTCTACGAGGTGCGACGATTGGGATGCCCAATCTGGGTAGGCGAGGGTGTAGCGTTGAAGGTTGGTGACGTGGACACGTATTGCCGATGGTACCGGCTGGCTGGGGACGGGGGGCCCGTAGGCAGCCGTAGCTGCGGCGTATAGCGCACAGGTCACCTCGGTATAGCGTGGCTGCGCGTTGGGCACGCCTGGGGGCGGCGTAGTGAGCTCGGCCCGAAAAATGTCGTTGAGGGTGCGGAGCTGGCTGGCGAGGGGCTCCCGCGGGATGGGGAAGCGGCCCTTTTTCGACGGGCACACCAATTGGGGCGCTGGTGGGAGGTCATGGAGGGTGGCAGTCACGGGTAGGTGGTCAGATGGGAAACTGGAGTCGGAGCGCACCTCCGTGGTGTGGGCTGCTTCCGAAGGGGCGCGGAGGAAGATGTGGTCAAGGGCACCTGCAAAACCTTGCGGGCTCACCCACGTGGGGGCCTCAGCAAGGGGGCGCAAACGGCGCATCCCGAGGCGTGCGAGCGTGGGGAGGACGAGGTCACAGAGGGAGGCAGGAAAGACAGGGAGGTGCGAGACCCAGCGGCAATTGGCGTTCAGGTCCCCTGTCAGGACAACCACTCTAGCCGGGGTGAGGAGGAGGTACGGGTATACCCAATCCAGGATTTCTTGGAGGGTGTCGAGGTTCCCGTCGGCGGGGAAATACACGTTGGCGTGGCACTAGGTCACGCCCGCCATGGTGAAGTGTGTGACGAGGGCCCGTCCCGACGGGTGGGCGCTGTGGCTGGTCACGGCCAGGTCCGGGGTCCTGTAGAGGAGGGTGGCACATCCCCCAGCCACCCTCGCTGGTGCCTGGATGGTGTGGTATAGGGGATGCACCCGCTGGATGATCAGGGGCCTGGCCTCTTGAACATGCAGGGTTAGCGGGTACTGGCACTCGCGCACCAGGACGTCCAGGGCGCGAAGCTTGGGTCGCAGGGACATCTGCACGTTGAGGGTCATCACGTCCGGGCGGGGTGACACGTGGCCGGAAAGGGGGGGACCAGGGCAGGAACCGGCGGCGGTGGAGTGCTAGGTTAGCTTGCGATCCACGGCTGCGGGGAGGGTGCGAGGCAAACCTCGCACCCACTTGCGGAGGTGCCGGGGATGGTACGTGGCCGCTATCGCCAAGACACTGGCCCGGGTGAGGCCTGTGGCCGTGACTGAGACACGGCTGTGCAGGGACTCTGGGAGGACCACGTGGTGGTGCTCGGGCAAGATGAAGGAGGTGGGGCGCAGGCCCTTGCGGCAGAGCTGCAACTGATGGAAACCAGCCACCTGCACGCAGTGCACTGCGCCCACTAACGACAAAGCGTCACGGGGCCAGGGGGCCGCCCCGCTGCACGCCCGCTAATAGTGCACACCCACCGGCAGGTGCAGGCACATTTCGAGGGCGTAGGGGGGCGGGATGAACTGGGCAGTGCCTGGGGTCGGCACCGGTACCAGGCCCCACTCTCTGGGGGGGGGAGTTGGGGGTGTATGCGCCCAAGTGGAGGTCCCGGACGTGGGGGACGCCGTCGAGGTGGGAGTGGCGGAGCTGAGACACAGCGTAAGGGATGTCTTCGTTGCGCCCCGCCATGTCCCGGGCTACCGGTCCCTCGGATCCCGACCGAAGTACGGCTGGAAGCGGTGGGGGTCGGCTGGGGGGCTCCATGGGCGGGGGGGCGTAGGGGTTGTGGGCCATGGCCACCCGGGGGTCGTGGGGGTCCCCCGAGTACGGGTAGGGCTGGAGGGGGGCTGCTGCATGGTGGTCGTGGCGGCTGGAATGCGCTCGGGGTTCATCGCGGTAAGCGCTACCACGCCTCGGCGGCGGGCTGTCGCGGCGATGGCCTGGGCTGCGGCGGCGGGACGGGGACCTGTCCGAACGGCGGGGGCTGTACCTGCGCTGATACTTGGGGTCCGGTTCTCCTTCCGACTCCGACGTCGCCGTAAGGTCCACTTGATCGTCTGGGTCCCGTGGACGGCGCTGCTTCCCGCGGCTTCCCCGATGAGTTTTTCGGGTCGGATGGTCTTGGTCAGGGTCAGGCACCCAGGGTGTGAACGGTTTTTTCTTTGATTCGGCCCAGGTCACTCGCCATCCGCGAGCCGTGTGCTGCCTGGTCAGTCGCATGCCTCGCTCATACTCTGCTGGTCGGATTCCGACAATCGTGAATTTTGCTTTATGATTCAATTGTTCATCACTAATGGAGGACAGGCCTGCGCCAAATTTATCCCTAAGGATACCACCGAGGAGTCCTGCATCAACTTCACCGGACGGCGGATCGTCGCCTTCTTGCCAACCAACCCACAGGGCTTTCGAGAAAGTCTGCGGATCAATTTTTTGAGGTGTATACCCCTTCTTTCTCGCCGCGCCCTGTGCCTGGTTGGCGGCTGTAGCTTCGGCTGGGGAGGTGGCTGGACTGTCAGCAACCCGTTGGACCGCAGGGGGGTTGGAGAGGAAGGAGCGCAGGACTTCCGCGACGCCGGGCAGGCTGGGCGCATGGCTGCGGACCCAGGCCCACTGTTCCCGCATCGGCGACTGCGGGAGGGTGCTGACGTTCGCGCCGTACTGACGGAAGAGCTGAAGGTGAAGCGCGTGCGCAACCTCGTCCTCACAGCCCTTGGGGATCTCCGGGATTCACTCCAGCAGGGAGGCCAGGGCGGCACCAGTAGGCGACGCCGTAGGTGACGGCGGCTGGGTAGTAGCGCCCGGCGCCCAAAAGGCAGAAACCGCCTTGGGCTTAGGGATCCGGTCCAGTACAGCGAACGACAACCCGGGGGCACGCGCAGGGGTCTCCGGGACCGGCACGGCGCTTGGCGCGGCCATAGCCCTGCGGAGGACGTCGGCTAACTCGAGGTTGGGTGCCTGGGGCGAGGTGAGAACTGCTGCGGCAAGTATGACTGGCACGAGGACCAGGAACTGCTGAGAGCCGGGGGTAGGCAGCTCGAATGAAGCCGGAACGGCACTGCGCACGGCGTTGGCGAACGCCGGCGGCGTGGACTGGAGGCCACGGAGTCTGGTGGCGATGGACAAGAGGGGGTGCATTGACCCGATGAAGCTGTTGAGCCGAACGGCCTCGGCCTGCCGCTGTGCCGCGGCGTAACGCTGGGCTTGCTGCTCGGCATCATCTCGTTCTGTGCGAACCATGTCCAGATCCCGTGTGAGGGGCTCCAGGTCGCTCCGTGCCACGGCCAGCTCCTGCTGCTGGGCCTCGTACTCGTCACGCAATTGAGCGTAGTCGGTGGAGTAGGCCGTGACGTCCAAATCCGGGACGAAAGGCTCTCCCACCTGGGAGGGGCTGGGGGGGGCTGATCCGACGGCCGGGGCTGGTGACTCCGGAGGCGTGGGGTCTGCGGCAGCCGGCGGTACCTGGGAGGCGGGCTCAGGGAGATTGAAAGAAAGCCTTGTCGGCTCGGGCAACAGTGACGAAGGCGATGGCTCGGACCCCAAAGGGGTGGGCTTGTCCTGGGACTTGTACAGGGCTGACGCTGGAGTGAACGCCGCGATGGCGAACAGAGTGCCGGCGGGGCTAGGCGCTGCTTGGCCTTTGGTGAGGTAAGGTGTGTGGCTGGGTGGTGTGAGCGGGGGCGGGCTGGCGGTGTCGGCGATGCCGGCCTGCAGCAGGGCGAAAGTGGGGGCTGTGGCCCAGGAATGCTCGCCAGCCTGCTCAATCTGATGCAGCAGCTCCACGCTGCGGATCGGCAGGACCGAGCATTCGAGCAGCGGCCGCAGCTGCTCGGGGGTCCACATGCCCGTGTTGGCGAGGGCGGGGGGCGTGGAAACCGGGGCTGGCGTCTACTGCCGTGTGAGGCAGACGGAGGAGGCCCACGCCAGAAGTTCGAACTTCAGCGGGACGAGGTCTGCTGTCGGGATATGGGCTGCTTGCAGGACCGCATGCACGTCGCTGGGCAGCGCCCAAAAGGCCGCAACCACCTCGCGGGTGCGGAGGCGGTCCCACGACGGTCTGAGGTGGGGGGCAAGGAACTGGCTGATGGGCTTGTGGACCTTGTGGGAGACCTTCTGGCTTTGGATGTCTGGAGGGGCGGTAGTGTCGATGGGCGGCGGCTCTTCGCGGGCCGTGTACAGGCCCTTGAAGACTTGGCTGCGAAGGCGTGACGCTAAGATCGGAACATGGCTTGGACTCCACCGCGTGACGAGTGCTGTTGTGAGGGCCTCAGGGTCCTTGGATACATACTCCAGCAGTGGGCCTCCTTGCACCAGCGACAGGGGGACGTGTTCGATGACCTTCGTGTCAGACGGGCCTGCGGCGACTGTTACGGTGGCTGTGAGCAAGGTTCCCCGTGGCGTGCACACCCCCGTCACGGCTGTAATAGCCTGGATGTCGCCGTCGGCAGCCCTCCATCGCAGGGCGTCACACAAGTCAGCCAGGGCGGGGTCGGTGGCCCGGATGGCTGTATCTGCTGCTTCCAGGGCGTAATCCTTCAGCATGTCCAGCTCTCGCAGGAGACGGTCAGCATCTTCCGACTGGGTGATTTCCATCAGAAACATGGGGAACGGCCCCCGACGCATGGTGCCGCCTCGACTGGTGTCGGGGGCGGGAGAGGGGGTGTCCTGGGATGGCGTTGAGCGGTCTGACATGGTAGGCTGTGGCAAGAAAAGAGCGGGTGGCCTGTGGCCGCAATGTGTTGGGGGGAGCAACAAATCGGGGTGTTGGTAAACGGAGGCGCAGTGACAACATAGGCAGCCCCAATCGGATGGGGTGCGCTGGAAAGAAACAAAGGGTACCACGAGCGTGGCCATAGTGTGACGAAACAAAGAGCATGGCGCGATGGCGCGGAGCAGCATGGGGCCGCCTGGCAGATCGGGTCGGCGAGCGGGGGTCCCAGGACACACGAGGACGGGGGTGCGAGGGGAGCACCGCGCCGGCGCGTGGTGCTACAACCCTAGTGGCGCATAGGGGAGAGGGGCCCCACGGTGGGACGACGAATCGGACGACTGATGATACCCCTGCACAAGGCGTCACGCTTGAGCGGCGGATGCGTCGAATGCAGTCCCCGTTGCGCCTCCCCGCGTAGCGGCCTGGAAGATTGCCACGGCGAGGTCGACGTCTTGCCAGAGCCGAACCTAGAACGTTGTGCCCACTGTGAGCGAGAAATGGCTAGCAAGGGGGAGGGACACACCCGAGGTGCGGCACTCAGCCCTTGGAGACACGGGATTAAGAGGGAGAGACAGAGTGCACCATACGGATGGGGCTGAGCGGAGAGGGGGCCACGATGGCAGAGCTGAGTCACGTGGTGGCACGACTATCACGACCATTCACGACTGGCTTCGAGCAGGGCAGTGCGTGTAGGCAATCCGTCCTACAGCTACCATCCTGAGGGTTTTTATACCGCTGCCAGGTCACCAGGTGGGAGGTCCACTGCCCACTGCCCCCAGGCAGTGAGGCAGTGTATTGCAGGAGGTCCACTGCCCACTGCCCCCAGGCAGTGAAGCAGTGTATTGCAGAAGGTCCACTCCCCACTGCCCCCAGGCAGTGAGGCAGTGCGTTGCAGGAGTCCCACTGCCCAGTGCCCCCAGGCAGTGAGGCAGTGCGTTGCACGAGGTCCACTGCCCACTGCCCTCAGGCATTGGAACAGTGCATAGCAGGAGTTGCACTGCCGACTACCCCCTAGGCAAGGAGGCAGTGTATTGCAGGAGCTCCAATGCCCACTGCCCCCAGGCAGTGAAGCAATGTATTGCAGGAGGTCCAGTTCCCACTGCCCCCAGGCAGTGAGGCAGTGTATTGCAGGAGGTTCACTGCCCACTGCCCCCAGGCGGTAAAGCAGTGTATTGCAGGAGGTCCACTGCCCACTGCCCCCAGGCAGTGAGGCAGTGTGTTGTAGGAGGTCCACTGCCCACTGCCCCCAGGCAGCGAGGCTGTGTACTGCAGGAGGTCCACTGCCCACTGCCCCCAAGCAGCAAGGCTGTGTATTGTAGGAGGTCCACTGCCCGCTGCCCCCAGGCAGCGAGGCAGTGTATTGCAGGAGGTCCACTGCCCACTGCCCCCAGGCAGTGAGGCAGTGTATTGTAGGAGTTGAACTGCCCACTGCCCCCAGGCATTGGGACAATGCATTACAGGAGGTCCACTGCCCACTGCCCCCAGGCAGTGAGCCAGTGTATTGCAGGACGTCCACTGCCCACTGCCCCCAGGTAGTGAGGCACTGTATTGCAGGAGGTCCACTGCCCACTGCCCCCAGGCAGTGAGGCAGTGTATTGCAAGAGGTCCACTGCCCACTGCCCCCAGGCAGTGAAGCATTGTATTGCAGGAGGTCCACTGTCCACTGCCCCCCGCTAGAGAGGCAGTGTATTACATGAGGTCCACTGCCCACTGCCACCAGGCAGTGAGGCAGCGTATTGCAGAAGTTGAACTGCCCACTGCCCACAAGCATTGGGACAGTGCATTGCAGGAGGTCCACTGCCCACTGCCCCCAAGCAGTGAGGCAGTGTATTGCAAGAGGTCCACTGCCCACTGCCCCCAGGCAGTGAGGCAATGTATTGCAGGAGGTCCACTGCCCACTGCCCCTAGGCAGTGACGCAGTGTATTGTGGGAGGTCCACTGCCCAATGCCCCCGGGCAGTGAGGCAGTGTATTGCAGGAGCTCCACTGCCCACTGCCCCGAGGCAGTGAGGCGGTGTATTGCAAGAGGTCCACTCCCCACTGCCCCCAGGCAGTGAAGCAGTGTATTGCAGGAGGTCCACTGCCCACTGCCCCCAAGCAGTGAGGCAATGTATTGCGAGAGGTCCACTGCCCACTGCCCCCAGGTAGAGAGGCAGTGTATTAGAGGAGGTCCACTGCCCACTGCCCTCAGGTAGTGAGGCAGTGTATTGCACAAGGTCCACTGCCCACTGCCCCCAGGCATTGGGACAGTGCATAGCAGGAGTTGCACTGCCCACTGCCCCCCAGGCAGTGAGGCAGTGTAGTGCAGGAGGCCCACTGCCCACTGCCCCCAGGCAGTGAGGCACTGTATTGCAGGGGGCCCACTGCCCACTGCCCCCAGGCATTAGGACAGTGCATAGCAGGAGTTGCACTGCCCACTGCCCCCCAGGCAGTGAGGCAGTGTATTGCAGGAGGTCCACTGCCCACTACCCCCAGGCAGTGAGGCAGGGTTTTGCAGGAGGTCCATTGCCCACTGCCCCCAGGCATTGGGACAGTGCCTGGAAGGAGTTGCACTGCCCACTGCCCCCAGGCATTGGGGCAGTGTATTGCAGGAGGTCCACTGGCCACTGCCCCCAAGCAGTGAGGCAGTGTATTGCAGGAGGTCCACTCCCCACTGCCCCCAGGCAGTGAGGCAGTGTATTGCAGGAGGTCCACTGCCCGCTGCCCCCAGGCAGCGAGGCAGTGTATTGCAGGAGGTCCACTGCCCACTGCCCCCAGGCAGTGAGGCAGTGTATTGCAGGAGGTCCACTGCCCAGTGGCCCCCGGGCAGTGAGGCAGTGTATTGCAAGAGGTCCACTGCCCACTGCCCCCAGGCAGTGAAGCATTGTATTGCAGGAGGTCCACTGTCCACTGCCCCCCGGTAGAGAGGCAGTGTATTACATGAGGTCCACTGCCCACTGCCACCAGGCAGTGAGGCAGTGTATTGCAGAAGTTGAACTGCCCACTGCCCACAGGCATTGGGACAGTGCATTGCAGGAGGTCCACTGCCCACTGCCCCCAAGCAGTGAGGCAGTGTATTGCAAGAGGTCCACTGCCCACTGCCCCCAGGCAGTGCAACAGTGTATTGCACGAGGTCCACTGCCCAGTGCCCCCAGGCAGTGAGGCACTGTATTGCAGGAGGTCCACTGCCCACTGCCCCTAGGCAGTGAGGCAGTGTATTGTGGGAGGTCCACTGCCCACTGCCCCCGGGCAGTGAGGCAGTGTATTGCAGGAGCTCCACTGCCCACTGCCCCGAGGCAGTGAGGCAGTGTATTGCAAGAGGTCCACTCCCCACTGCCCCCAGGCAGTGAAGCAGTGTATTGCAGGAGGTCCACTGCCCACTGCCCCCAAGCAGTGAGGCAATGTATTGCAGGAGGTCCACTGCCCACTGCCCCCAGGTAGAGAGGCAGTGTATTAGAGGAGGTCCACTGCCCACTACCCCCAGGCAATGAGGCAATGCATTGAAGGAGGTCCACTGCCCACTGCCCTCAGGTAGTGAGGCAGTGTATTGCACAAGGTCCACTGCCCACTGCCCCCAGGCATTGTGGCAGTGCATTGCAGAAGTTGCACTGCCCACTGCCCCCAGGCATTGGGACAGTGCATAGCAGGAGTTGCACTGCCCACTGCCCCCGGGGCAGTGAGGCAGTGTATTGCAGGAGGTCCACTGCCCACTGCCCCCAGGCAGTGAGGCACTGTATTGCAGGGGGTCCACTGCCCACTGCCCCCCAGGCACTTAGGCAGTGTATTGCAGGAGGTCCACTGCCCACTACCCCCAGGCAGTGAGGCAGGGTTTTGCAGGAGGTCCATTGCCCACTGCCCCCAGGCGTTGGGACAGTGCCTGGAAGGAGTTGCACTGCCCACTGCCCCCAGGCATTGGGGCAGTGTATTGCAGGAGCTCCACTGGCCACTGCCCCCAAGCAGTGAGGCAGTGTATTGCAGGAGGTCCACTGCCCACTGCCCCCAGGCAGTGAGGCAGTGTATTGCAGGAGTTCCACTGCCCACTGCCCCCAGGGTGTAAAGCAGTGTATTGCAGGAGGTCCACTGCCCACTGCCCCCAGGCAGTGAGGCGGTGTATTGCAGGACATCCACTGCCCACTGCCCCCAGGCAGTGAGCCAGTGTATTGCAAGAGGTCCACTGCCCACTGCCCCCAGGCAGTGAGGCAGTATATTGCAGGAGGTCCACTGCCCACTGCCCCCAGGCAGTGAGGCAGTGTATTGCAAGAGGTCCACTGCCCACTGCCCCCAGGCAGTGAAGCATTGTATTGCAGGAGGTCCACTGTCCACTGCCCCCCGCTAGAGAGGCAGTGTATTACATGAGGTCCACTGCCCACTGCCACCGGGCAGTGAGGCAGTGTATTGCAGAAGTTGAACTGCCCACTGCCCACAGGCATTGGGACAGTGCATTGCAGGAGGTTCACTGCCCACTGCCCCCAAGCAGTGAGGCAGTGTATTGCAAGAGGTCCACTGCCCACTGCCCCCAGGCAGTGCAACAATGTATTGCACGAGGTCCACTGCCCAGTGCCCCCAGGCAGTGAGGCAATGTATTGCAGGAGGTCCACTGCCCACTGCCCCTAGGCAGTGACGCAGTGTATTGTGGGAGGTCCACTGCCCACTGCCCCCGGGCAGTGAGGCAGTGTATTGCAGGAGCTCCACTGCCCACTGCCCCGAGGCAGTGAGGCAGTGTATTGCAAGAGGTCCACTCCCCACTGCCCCCAGGCAGTGAAGCAGTGTATTGCAGGAGGTCCACTGCCCACTGCCCCCAGGTAGAGAGGCAGTGTATTAGAGGAGGTCCACTGCCCACTGCCCCCAGGCAGTGAGGCACTGTATTGCAGGGGGTCCACTGCCCACTGCCCCAAGGCATTGGGACAGTGCATAGCAGAAGTTGCACTGCCCACTGCCCCCCAGGCAGTGAGGCAGTGTATTGCAGCAGGTCCACTGCCCACTACCCACAGGCAGTGAGGCAGGGTTTTGCAGGAGGTCCATTGCCCACTGCCCCCAGGCATTGGGACAGTGCCTGGAAGGAGTTGCACTGCCCACTGCCCCCAGGCATTGGGGCAGTGTATTGCAGGAGGTCCACTGGCCACTGCCCCCAAGCAGTGAGGCAGTGTATTGCAGGAGGTCCACTGCCCACTGCCCCCAAGCAGCAAGGCTGTGTATTGCAGGAGGTCCACTGCCCGCTGCCCCCAGGCAGCGAGGCAGTGTATTGCAGGAGGTCCACTGCCCACTGCCCCCAGGCAGTGAGGCAGTGTATTGTAGGAGTTGAACTGCCCACTGCCCCGAGGCATTGGGACAATGCATTACAGGAGGTCCACTGCCCACTGCCCCCAGGCAGTGAGCCAGTGTATTGCAGGAGGTCCACTGCCCACTGCCCCCAGGCAGTGAGGCAGTGTATTGCAGGAGGTCCACTGCCCACTGCCCCCAGGCAGTGAGGCAGTGTATTGCAAGAGGTCCACTGCCCACTGCCCCCAGGCAGTGAAGCATTGTATTGCAGGAGGTCCACTGTCCACTGCCCCCCGGTAGAGAGGCAGTGTATTACATGAGGTCCACTGCCCACTGCCACCAGGCAGTGAGGCAGTGTATTGCAGAAGTTGAACTGCCCACTGCCCACAGGCATTGGGACAGTGCATTGCAGGAGGTCCACTGCCCACTGCCCCCAAGCAGTGAGGCAGTGTATTGCAAGAGGTCCAGTGCCCACTGCCCCCAGGCAGTGCAACAGTGTATTGCACGAGGTCCACTGCCCAGTGCCCCCAGGCAGTGAGGCAATGTATTGCAGGAGGTCCACTGCCCACTGCCCCTAGGCAGTGAGGCAGTGTATTGTGGGAGGTCCACTGCCCACTGCCCCCGGGCAGTGAGGCAGTGTATTGCAGGAGCTCCACTGCCCACTGCCCCCAAGCAGTGAGGCAATGTATTGCAGGAGGTCCACTGCCCACTGCCCCCAGGTAGAGAGGCAGTGTATTAGAGGAGGTCCACTGCCCACTACCCCCAGGCAGTGAGGCAGTGCATTGAAGGAGGTCCACTGCCCACTGCCCTGAGGTAGTGAGGCAGTGTATTGCACAAGGTCCACTGCCCACTGCCCCCAGGCATTGTGGCAGTGCATTGCACAAGTTGCACTGCCCACTGCCCCAAGGCATTGGGACAGTGCATAGCAGGAGTTGCACTGCCCACTGCCCCCCAGGCACTGAGGCAGTGTATTGCAGGAGGTCCACTGCCCACTGCCCCCAGGCAGTGAGGCACTGTATTGCAGGGGGTCCACTGCCCACTGCCCCCAGGCATTAGGACAATGCATAGCAGGAGTTGCACTGCCCACTGCCCCCCAGGCAGTGAGGCAGTGTATTGCAGGAGGTCCACTGCCCACTACCCCCAGGCAGTGAGGCACGGTTTTGCAGGAGGTCCATTGCCCACTGCCCCCAGGCATTGGGACAGTGCCTGGAAGGAGTTGCACTGCCCACTGCCCCCAGGCATTGGGGCAGTGTATTGCAGGAGGTCCACTGCCCACTGCCCCCAAGCAGTGAGGCAGTGTATTGCAGGAGGTCCACTGCCCACTGCCCCCAAGCAGTGAGGCAGTGCATTGCAGGAGGTCCACTGCCCACTGCCCCCAGGGGGTAAAGCAGTGTATTGCAGGAGGTCCACTGCCCACTGCCCCCAGGCAGTGAGGCGGTGTATTGCAAGACATCCACTGCCCACTGCCCCCAGGCAGTGAGGCAGTGTATTGCAGGAAGTCCACTGCCCACCGCCCCTAGGCGGTAAAGCAGTGTATTGGAGGAGGTCCACTGCCCACTGCCCCCAGGCAGTGAGGCAGGGTTTTGCAGGAGGTCCACTGCCCACTGCCCCGAGGCATTGGGACAGTGCATGGAAGGAGTTGCACTGCCCACTGCCCCCAGGCATTGGGGCAGTGCATAGCAGGAGTTGCACTGCCCACTGCCCCCAGGCAGTGAGGCAGTGTATTGCAGGAGGTCCACTGCCCACTGCCCCCAAGCAGTGAGGCAGCGTATTGCAGGAGGTCCACTGCCCACTGCCCCGAGGCATTGGGACAGTGCATGGAAGGAGTTGCTCTGCCCACTGCCCCCAGGCATTGGGGCAGTGCATAGCAGGAGTTGCACTGCCCACTGCCCCCAGGCATTGGGGCAGTGTATTGCAGGAGGTCCACTGCCCACCGCCCCCAAGCAGCGAGGCAGTGTATTGCAGGAGGTCCACTGCCCACTGCCCCCAGGCAGTGAGGCAGTGTATTGCAGGAGGTCCACTGCCCACTGCCCCCAGGGGGTAAAGCAGTGTATTGCAGGAGGTCCACTGCCCACTGCCCCCAAGCAGTGAGGCAGCGTATTGCAGGAGGTCCACTGCCCACTGCCCCGAGGCATTGGGACAGTGCATGGAAGGAGTTGCACTGCCCAGTGCCCCCAGGCATTGGGGCAGTGCATAGCAGGAGTTGCACTGCCCACTGCCCCCAGGCAGTGAGGCAGTGTATTGCAGGAGGTCCACCGCCCACTGCCCCCAGGGGGTAAAGCAGTGTATCGCAGGAGGTCCACTGCCCACCGCCCCCAGGCAGTGAGGTGGTGTATTGCAGGAGGTCCACTACCCACTGCCCCCAGACAGTGAATCAGTGTATTGCAGGAGGTCCACTGCCCGCTGCCCCCAGGCGGTAAAGCAGTGTATTGCAGGAGGTCCACTGCCCACTGCCCGCAGGCGGTGAGGCGGTGTATTGCAGGAGGTCCACTGCCCACTGCCCCCAGGCATTGGGACAGTGCATTGCAGGAATTGCACTGCCCACGGCCCCCAGGCAGTGAGGCAGTGTATTGCAGAAGGTCCACTGCCCACTGCCCCCAGGCAGTGAGGCAGTGTAATGCAGGAGGTCCAGTGCCCACTGCCCCCAGGGAGTGAGGCAGTGTATTGCAGGAGGTCCACCGCCCACGGCCCCCGGGCGATAAAGCAGTGTATTGCAGGAGGTCCACGGCCCACTGCCCCCAGGCATTGAGGCGGTGTATTGTAGGAGGTCCACTGCCCACTGCCCCCAGGCATTGGGACAGTGCATTGCAGGAATGTCACTGCCCACTGCCCCGAGGCATTGGGGCAGTGTATTGCACGAGGTCCACTACCGGCTGCCCCCAGGCAGCGGGGCACTGTATTGCAGGAGGTCCACTGCCTCCTGCCTCCAGGCAGTGAGGCAGTGTCTTGCAGGAGGTCCACCGCCAACTGACCCCAGGCAGTGAGGCGGTGTATTGCAGAAGGTCCACTGCCCACTGCCCCCAGGGCAGCGGGGCAGTGTATAGCAGGAGTTCCACTGCCCACTGCCCCCAGGCAGTGAGGCAGTGTATTGCAGGAGGTCCATTGCCCACTGCCCCCAGGCAGTGAGGCAGAGCATTGCAGGAGGTCCACTGCCCACTGCCCCCAGGCAGTGAGGCGGTGCGTTGCAGGAGTTGCACTGCCCGCTGCCCGAAGGCAGTGAGGCAGTGTATTGCAGGAGTTGCACTGCCCCCTGCCCCCAGGCAGTGGGGCACTGCATTGCACGAGTCCCACTGCCCACTTCCCTCAGGCAGTGAGGCAGTGCGTTGTGGGAGTTCCACTGCCCACTGCCCCAGGCAGGGAGGCAGCGCATTACAGGAGATGCCCGGCCCACTGCCCCAAGGTAGAGAGGCAGTGCACGGCAGGAGTACCACTCCCCACTGCCCTCAGGCAATGCGGCAGCGTGAAGTGGGATTTCCACTGCCCACAGCCCCTAGGCGGCGTGGCAGTGCGTTACACTGCCCACTGCCCTCTGCCCACAACAAAAGTGCAGCAGGGCACACACCGTGTAGTGCACAGCGCCAAGCAGTGCGGCACCACACAGAATGCACTGATGGTGCAGCGCGGCACGCAGGGTGCAGTGGACCAATGGGACCCTGTGTAACTGCGCGCAGGCGTCGGAAGGGGAGTGTCGGCCAAGTGCGAGAGTGCACTGGTCCGGCTATGCAACAACACACTTACACACAGCATGCACACAACACACAGAGCCCAGCCCGTTTACCTTTGCCCTTGGGTAGACATCCCGGCCTTTTGCCATTTGGTAACAGTGCCTTCGGCACACCACACCACACCACACCACACCACACCACACCACACCACACCACACCACACCACACCACACCACACCACACCACACCACACCACACCACACCACACCACACCACACCATACCACACCAAGCCCTGGTGACCTGGCACCAGTCTAAAAACCCTAAGGATGGTAGCTGTAGGACGGATTGCCTACACGCACTGCCACGCTCAAAGCCAGTCGTGAATCGTCGTGATAGTCGTGCCACCACGTGTCTCAACTCTAGCCATCGTGGCCCCTTCTCCGCTCTGCTCCACCCACGTGGTACACTTTGTCTCTCCCTCTTATTCCCGTGTCTCCAAGGGCTGAGTGCCGCACCTCGGGTGCGTCCCTCCCCCTTGCTACTCACTTCCTGCTCACAGTGGGCGCAACGTTCTACAATCGGCTCTGGCAAGACGTCGACCTCGCCGTGGCAATCTTCCAGGCCGCTACGCGGGGAGCGGCGACGGGGACTGCATTCGACGCATCCGCCGCTCAAGCGTGACGCCTTGTGCAGGGGTATCATCAGTCGTCAGCTTCGTCGTCCCACTGTAGGGCCCCCCTCACCTATGCGCCACTAGGGTTGCAGCACCGCGCGCCACCGAGGTGCTCCGCTCGCACCCCCGTCCTCGTGTGTCCTGGGACCCCCACTCGCCGGCCCGATCCGCCAGACGGCCCCATGGTGCTCTGCGCCATCGCGCCATGCTCTTTGTTTCATCACACTATGGCCACGCTCGTGGCACCCTTTATTTCCTTCCTGTGCGCCCCGTCCTGTTGGGGCTGCCTATGTTGTCTGTGCGCCTCCGTTTACCAACACCCCGGCTTGTCACTCCCACCCAACGCCTTGCGGCCACAGGCCACCCGCTCCTTTCTTGCCACAGCCTACCATGTCAGACCGCTCAACGCCGTCCCAAGACACCCCGTCTCCCGCCCCTGACACCAGTCGAGGCGGCGCCATTCGCCGGGGGCCGTTCCCCATGTTTCTGATGGAAATTGCCCAGTCCGACGACGCTGACCGTCTCCTACGAGAACTGGACATGCTGAAGGATTACGCACTGGAAGCTGCGGATACAGGCATCCGGGCCACCGACCCCGCCCTGGCTGACTTATGTGAAGCCCTGCGATGGACAGCCGCGGACGGCGACATCCAGGCTATCACAGCCGTGACGGGAGCGTGGACGCCGCGGGGACTTCTGCTCACAGCCGCCGTTACGGTCGCCGCAGGCCCGTCTGACACGAAGGTCACCGAACACGTCCCCCTGTCGCTGGTACAAGGAGGCCCACTGCTGGAGTATGTATCCAAGTACCCTGAGGCCCTCACAACAGCACTCGTCACGCGGTGGAGTCCAAGCCAGGGTCCGATCTCAGCGTCACGCCTTCGCAGCCAAGTCTTCAAGGGCCTGTACACGGCCCGAGAATCGCCTCCATCCATCGACACTACCACTCCCCCAGACATCCAAAGCCAGAAGGTCTCCCACAAGATCCACAAGCCCATCAGCCAGTTCCTTGCCCCCCACCTCAGGCCGTCGTGGGACCGCCTCCGCACCCGCGAGGTGGTTGCGGCCTTTTGGGCGCTGCCCAATGACGTGCATGCAGTCCTGCAAGCGGCCCATATCCCGACAGCAGACCTCGTCCCGCTGAAGTTCGGACTTCTGGCATGGGCCTCCTCCATCTGCCTCACTGGGCAGTACACGCCAGCCCCGGTTTCCACGCCCCCGGCCCTCGCCAACAAGGGCATGTGGACCCCCGAGCAGCTGCGGCCGCTGCTCGAATGCTCGGTCCTGCCGATCCGCAGCGTGGAGCTGCTGCATCAGATCGAGCAGGCTGGCGAGCATTCCTGGGCCACAACCCCCACCTTCGCCCTGCTGCAGGCCGGCATCGCCAACACCGCCACCCCCCCCCCCCTCACACCGCCCAGCCACGCACCTTACCTCACCAAAGGCCAAGCAGCGCCCAGCCCCGCCGGCACTCTGTTCGCCACGACGGCGTTCACCCCAGCGTCAGCCCTACACAGGTCCCAGGACAAGCCCACCCCTACAGGGGCCGAACAATCGCCTTCGTCGCTGTTGCCCGAACAGACAAGGCTTTCTTTCAACCTCCCCGGGCCTGCCTCCCAAGTCCAACCGGCTGCCGCGGACCCCACGCCTCCGGAGTCGCCAGCCCCGGCCGTCGGATCAGCCCCCCCCAGCCCCTCCCAGGTGGGGGAGCCCTTCATCCCGGACCTGGACGTAACGGCCTACTCCACCGATTACGCTCAATTGCGTGACCAGTACCAGGCCTAGCAGCAGGAGCTGGCCGTGGCACGGGGCGACCTGGAGTCCCTCACGCGGGATGTGGACATGGTCCGCGCTGAGCGGGACAATGCCCAGCAGCAGGCCCAACGTTATGCCGCGGCGCAGCGGCAGACCGAAGCCCTTCGGCTCAACAGCTTCATCAGGTCCATACCCCCCCTCCTGTCCATCGGCACCAGACTCCGCGGCCTCCCGTCCACGCCGCCGGCTTTCGCCAATGCCGTGTGCAGTGCGGTTCCGGCTTCTTTCGAATTGCCTACCCCCGGCTCTTAGCAGTTCTTGGTCCTCGTGCCGGTCATACTCGCCGCGGCGGTCCTTACCTCGCCCCAGGCACCCGATCTCGAGGGGTTGGCCGACGTCCTCCGCAGGGCTATAGCCGCGCCCAGCGCCGTGCCGGTCCCGGAGACCCCCGCGCGTGCCCCCGGGTTGTCGTTCGCCGTCCCGGACCCGATCCCTAAGCCCAGAGCGGCTTCTGCCTTCCGGGCGCCGGGCGCTGCTCCCCAGCCGCTGTCGCCTACGGCTTCGCCCATTGATGCCGCACTAGCCTCCCTCGTGGAGTGGATCCCGGAGATCCCCAAAGGCTGTGACGACGAGGTTGCACACGCGTTCCACCTCCAGCTCTTCCGTCAGTACGGCGCGAACGTCAGCACCCTCCCGCAGTCCCCGATTCGGGATCAGTGGGCCTGGGTCCGCAGCCATGCGCCCAGTTTGCCCGGCATCGCGGACGTCCTGCGCACCTTCGTCTCCAGCCCCCCTCCAGTCCAGCACGTTGCTGACAGTCCAGCCGCCTCCCCAGCCCAAGCCGCAGCCGCCAACCAGGCACAGGGCGCGGCCAAAAAGAAGGGGTATACGCCCCAAAAAGTTGATCCGCAGACCTTCTCGAAAGCCCTGCGGGTCGGCTGGCAAGAAGTCGACGATCCGCCGTCTGGAGAAGTCGACGCAGGACTCCTCGGAGGCATCCTCAGGGATAAGTTTGGCGCCGGCCTGTCCTCCATTTCGGACGAACAACTCAACCATAAAGCCAAATTCACGATTGTCGGAATCCGACCCGCTGAGTATGACAGAGGCATGCGACTAACCAGGCAGCACACGGCTCGCGGATGGCGAGTGACCTGGGCCGAATCAAAGAAGCAGCCGTACACTCCCTGGGTGCCTGACCCTGACAAAGACTACCCTGCCCGAAAGACCCGTCGAGGGAGTCGCAGGCAAAAGCCCCGCCGTCCGCGGGAACCAGAAGATCAGGTGGACCTTACGGCGACGTCGGAGTCAGAAGGGGAATCAGACCCCAAGTATGAGCGCAGGTACAGCCCCCGCCGCTCGGACGGGTCCCCGTCCCGCCGCCGCAGCCTTGGCCATCGCCGCGAGAGCCCGCCGCCGAGGCGTCGCAGCGCGTACCGCGATGAGCCCCGCGCACACTCCAGCCGCCACGACCACCATGCAGCAACCCCCCTCCAGCCCTACCCGTACTCGGGGGACCCCCACGACCCCCGGGTGGCCATGGCCCACAACCCCTACGCCCCCCCGCCCTGGAGCCCCCCAGCCGACCCCCACCGCCTCCAGCGGTACTTCGGTCGGCATCCGAGGGACCGGTAGCCGGGGACATGGCGGGACGCAACGAAGACATCCCCGCCACTCCCACCTCGACGGCGTCCCCCGCGTCCGGGACCTGCACCTGGGCGCATACACTCCCTGCTCCCCCCACAGGGAATGGGGCCTGGTACCGATGCCGGCCCCGAGCGCTGCCCAGATCATCCCGCCCCCCTACGCCCTCGAAATGTGCCTGCACCTGCCGAGATGTGTGCACTACTACCGGGTGTGCAGCGGGACGGACTCCTGGCCCTGCGATGTTCTGTCGTTGGTGGGCGCAGTGCACTGCGTGCAAGTGTCTGGTTCCCATCAGATACAGCTCTGCCGCAAGGGCGTGCCCCCAACATCCCTCATCTTGCCCGAGCACCACCACGTGGTCCTCCCACAGTCCCTGCACAGCCGTGTCTCCGTCACGGCCACAAGCCTCAACCGGGCCAGTGTCTTGGCGATAGCGGCCACGTACCACCCCCGGCTCATCCGCAAGTGGGTGCGGGGCCTGCCTCACGCCCTCCCCGCGGCCGTGGTCCGCAAGCTGACCCGGCACCCAGCCACCGCCGGCTCCTGCCCTGATCCCGCCCTTTCAAGCCGCGCGTCGCCCCGCCCGGACATAATGACCCTCAACGTGCAGATGTCCCTGCGACCCAAGCTCCGCGCCCTGGACGTCCTGGTGCGCGAGTGCCAGTACCCGCTAACCCTGCACGTTCAAGAAGCTAGGCCCCTGATCGTCCAGCGGGTACATCCCCTATACCACACCATCCAAGCCCCGGTGAAGGTGGCTGGGGGATGCGCCACCCTCCTCTACAGGACCCCGGACCTGGCCGTGACCAGCCACAGCGCCCACCCCTCAGGACGGGCCCGGATCACTCACTTCACCATGGCGGGCGTGACCCACTGCCACGCCAATGTGTATTTCCCAGCCGACGGGGACCTCGACACCCTCCAGGAAATCCTGGATTGGGTGTACCCATACCTCCTCCTCACCCAGGCCAGGGTGGTTGTCATGACAGGGGACCTGAACGCCAATTGCCGCTGGGTCTCGCACCTCCCTATCTCTCCCGCCTCACTCTGTGACGTCGTCCTACCCACGCTCGCGCGCCTCGGGATGCGCCGTTTGCACCCCCTTGCTGAGGCCCCCACGTGGGTGAGCCCGCAAGGCTTCGCAGGTGCCCTTGACCACGTCTTCCTCCGCACCCCTTCGGAAGCAGCCCACACCACGGAGGTGCGCTCCGATTCCAGTTTCCCATCTGACCACCTGCCCGTGACTGCCACCCTCCATGACCTCCCACCGGCGCCCCAGTTGGTGTGCCCGTCGAAAAAGGGCCGCTTCCCCATCCCGCGGGAGCCCCTCGCCAGCCAGCTCCGCACCCTTAACGATACCTTTCGAGTCGAGCTCACCCCGCCGCCCCCGGGCGCGCCCAGCGCACAGCCTCGCTATGCCGAAGTGACCTCGGCGCTATACACCGCAGCTACGGCGGCCTTCGGGGTCCCCGTCCCCAGCCAGCCAGTGCCGTCGACGGTACGCGTCCACGTCACCAACCTTCGGCGCTACACCCTCGCCCACCCGGATTGGGCGTCCCAGGCGTCGCACCTTGTGGAGGTCGCCCGCCTCAAAGAGCAAATCCGGGCGGCATGGGATGTCATCCTTCTAGAGAAGGATGTAGGGCTGGCGCCCCTACCGGCCGCCCCCGGCCAACCCACCAAAGTGGACTACCGCCGCACTTTGGGAGCGCGATATATACCCCCGGCAGATGCTGTTTACGTGGTAGGCGTCCCGGTGCCACTCCATCAGCAAGCCGCCGTTGCGTTCGACCAGCTGCGCCAGAGGCACCTTGCCCCTCTTGAGGCACTCTCGTTCGCGCGCGTCCAGGCCATCACGGGATGGACAGGCAGCCCGCTCGGCCCACCGCCTAGCGCTACCATCGCCAACCTACGCGCCATCATCCACCGGGCGGCGGCCACCGTACCGTACCACAATTTGCTGGAGTACCGGCTGTTCGGACAGTTGGAGGACGCCCAGTTTACGGTGATCGTGGACTTGATCAACTGCATTCTCAGAGGGGTGCCCATGCCCCAGGCGCACTCTGCGGATTTCATCAACCTTCCGAAGAAGACGCCACACGGCCCCATCGCAAACGGCAGGCCGCTCACCAATCTGGCCACGATATGGAAGCTCACGGCCGCCCTCATTAAAGACCACTACCAGCCCCGCCTGGTTCAGGGCGGCATCCTGCCGCCCTACCAGTTCGGAATGTCCCCACACTGCTCCTCCGTGGAGCTCCTCCGCGTCCTCCACGATGTATGGTGGGACCGCTGGAGACGACGCCTAGAGGCGTGGGTCCTGTCGGACAATGTCCGCCATGCGTACGGTTCCATCAACCACACCACCGAGTACGCCGTCCTGACCGCGGCAGGGATCTCCCCAGCCGACGCCGCGACCCTTCAGCACCATGACCGCGCCCTCGAGGTGCACATGGGAGGGGCTGACGGGCGTTCCCCGTCCTCCACCCGCCTGGGCGCCGGCACGGGGCAAGGATGCCCCGTGTCCGGCATGAAGTACTGCATGTATGGCGAAGTTCGAGGACACGAAGCCTGCCGTTCCGTTCCCCCCACCGCCAGCCCCGCAGGCCCGCTGAACCGGGTTCTCCTGATGGATGATACCCAGTGGCTACCCGGCGACCGTTGCCACTTGCCCGCCCTCGCCAGTGGCATTGAACGGGCATGTCGCCTCACCAACCTCCACTCTGACCCGACCAAAACGGTCTTGGTCGGCACGGACATGCGCGATGGCTGGGTCCATTTCCTCAGAGACACGCTGTACCTCAACGGCCACACGGTGCGCTGTGCCACAAGCCAGGACTACGTCCGCGTCCTTGGCCGCCATGCCCTCCCCGACCTTTTCCACCCCGTCGACTCCTGGCGCCTGTTCTCGGGCACCCACGCCGCATGCCGAGCGCTCCGCGCCCCGAGACTGCCCGCCCACTACCCCCTCGCCATGTTCCTCGCCAAGTGCCATGGGACAGTCAACTGGTCCACCAGTGTCCGCCCCCCCTCCTACGGGGCCATGCGCGTGCTGGACGCTATGGCCGCCTCGGCCATGCGCGCCACCGCTGGGTGGGCCCTCTCCGCCTCTGCCCACTTCCTCCGCGAGATCCCCGAAGGAGGGATCGGCGTTTCCCCGGCTCCGGTCATTGGGTTTGCTAACTTCCTCAGCGTCTACATCCGGCACCTAAACCACCCCAACCCCCTGGTCCGCCGGTCCACGCGCCACGGGCTCCTGACCGCCCTCTGGCGGTTCCACCCCTCCTAGCCATGCCTCACCTCAGAGCTCGGGCTCCGGTGTGTTGCACACCCCACGGACCACGACCTGTTCGTCGCCCTGTGCCACCAATGCGACATCTCCATCCACTTGCCCCCCGACGGCCATCTGCCAGACCATACTCCCCATGTGATGGCCCTGTCGTCCCCCGGACTCGAGGTCCAGGACACCCATGCATGGATGCTTGCGGGCCATCGCAGTACGGAGGACGCGCAACAAAAGGGGTGGCCCCGGGTATCACCTCGCGCCACTCCGCCGGTGGGCACGGCTCCCCCGATCGGGCGTTGCCACGCGGTGACTGCAACAGTCCCCACGTTCTCCTGGCTCCCCGAGAACTATGGGATCCTCCACGACGCGTCGTGGTGCCCGAAGACCCGACGCTGCGGCGGGGCTGTGGCGGTGTTCTGCCCCGTCACCCTCCGGTACCAGGTGTACCCCGTCCCCATCCCCTTGAGGCTGGACAATGCCTACACGGCGGAGCTATACACGGCGTGGGTGACCCTCACCGCCAGGGGGCCCTCGACCGACCCTGCCTTCGGCTTCCGATCCGGTGCATGGCACTTTGCGGACTGCAAAGGATACATCACCGCCCAGGAGGGACGCCGAGAACCAGAGGACTCGCTACAAGGGGATCTCATACGAGCGTGCCGCAGCATGGCCCGCGGCCACGCCCCCCCCCCGCCACCTCTATTCCCATATCGCCGGCACCTGGCTCGATGCCCTGCTGGACCAGGTGGACGAGGCGGCAGGACGCGCTGCGGACACTTGCCCCAACACCGTGGGATGGCTCAGCCCCCTGCAGGAACCCCGCGTCTGTTGCTCCCACGCGGGCCTCCAGGTCCACGACGCCCTACCTCACGCACACCGCGCCCTGCTCGCCTCCCACCACGCCTACTCTACGGCTCCCCTGCCTCAGCGCGACCCCACCCTCAACGAGTACGCCAACGCCGTCAGTCATGGCCTCATCACATGGGGAGACCACCTCACGGTCACCGGCATCCGCCTCTCCCTGTTCCCCCCGAGGGACACGCCCTGTCCCCTCTGCGACCTGCCCGCCTCCGGGGACCACATCCTCTCTTGCCCGCTTGACCCGCTCCTCCGCGCCCACTACCATCGGTGGCTTGCAACCCGGCTCTCCCAGAGGTGCCGTGCCTGACGCCGCTGTACGCCCACTGCCTAGGGTACCCTCGTCCTTTGGGGCGACGAGCTCTTCATGCTGGCTGTAGATGGCTCCCCGGCCCACCACACCATCGCCACCTACACTATTGGTCGTCTCGGAGCCATCTCCACGCCGCACAGGGATGCCCTGCTGCACAGGGGTCTGCGTCCTGCACATCTCCGTCGCCTTCGCTGCGACGTCGTTCTTACTACCGTCCTCCTACACAAGCGGCACTCGGTGCCCGTCCTGCCTCTTGCCGACCACTTCTCCCCCCCGAAGAGAGTCCCCGTGAACCAGTCCCTCGCCGGCCGCCCTCCGCGGGCGTGGTATCACGTGGCCAACTGGGCCCGGACGCCTGGGTCGTCCAGGTGGCCGGCGTGGGACGTCCTCCTGGGCCTGTGGCTGTCAGGGGACCACCTCCTGGCCCCCAAGGTGAAGACCGCCAATTCCGCCCGGAACAAGTGCAGCCCGTATCGAGTCGTGTATGTGTACATCGAGAGCACCCAGATACCACACGACATCCAGCAGGACATCGATGTGGAGGCCCATGATGTGATCGTCTTGGACAGCCTCGGCCGGCACGGGCTTACCCCCCGTCTCCCGGACCGACGCCGCCTCTGGGCCATCCATTACGGTGGCAACGGACGGAGCCTGAAGGCCGGCTTCCGTGGAGATGTGATCCCCTCGTGGTGTGCCGCCCTGCATTCGGCGTTCTCAGCCATCCTTACTGCAGCTTCCCAAGGCCCCCGCACGGTCTTCAAGGACATGCAGGTGGCCATGGGTCGGCCCGTCCCGTGGCCCTGCCCCCGCCCGCGACCCGTCCTCGAACTGCCGCGCCCGGGCCGTCCCGGTACAGCGCGCAGTCGTGCCGGACCGCGCTCCTTGTCCGGCGGCGTCCTAAGCCGGGGGTGATGCCCCGGGAGACCCACATCTTCAGCTCACGTTGATCTTGGAACGCTGACTCGGGTGGATCCAGGACAGATCGGGGCAGTCGGTGGCCGGGACCGGAGAGCTGATCAGACCGTAGCGTTGTCGTACACCGGCGTTGTGACCCAGACGGCCTGCTGGGAGGAGCGTTCTCAGGTGTGCGACGAGATTCGTCTTACTTTAGCGGAGGTAAGACGGAGGACTCCCTCGGCAGAGCCTGCGTGGGGCCCCTGAGGGACGACGCCACGGCTCACCGTACGTGGGACCACGGCAGGCGCTCCTCCTCCTCCTCCTCCTCCACACCACACCACACCACACCACACCACACCACACCACACCACACCACACCACACCACACCACACCACACCACACCACACCACACCACACCACACCACACCACACCACACCACACCACACCACACCACACCACACCACACCACACCACACCACACCACACCACACCACACCACACCACACCACACCACACCACACCACACCACACCACACCACACCACACCACACCACACCACACCACACCACACCACACCAAACCACACACCAAACAACACCAACTGTATCAGCAAACTGGATCTGCCTCCCCAAATGTCCCCCAGGAAGGGACAGTGGAGTTTTCGAGCCATCGCTCTGACCTCCGTAGGAACCCTCAAAAAACGTTGCTGTGACCATGGACACATTGTTGAAGGAGAAGAACAGGAGATCTCACGGGAATAGCCCGAATGCAGTGTACTTGTGGTCTCAGTATTGGGTCAAGGGCAGGGTGACAAGGAAGAACAAAAAAGGCCCTTCGGCCCCCCTCCCTAGGGGACTCCACTTCCGGCGATACAGTCGGTGAGGTCTGCCCCAGCTCTGACTGTGCACCGGCGGCAGAGTGCCTGCACATTAACAAGGAGCAGCACGTGCATGCGCTCCCTGATATAGTCCAGGAGGAGCAGGGGCTTGGAGGCCTTGGGCCGCAGGCATTTGGGCGTTTTCAGACAGTGATTGGCCCATGATATGGGGACAATCCATTATAACATTGAAGGATGATGTGCTGCCAGTCAAGGGCTGTTGCGCCACCCGTGTGCTCAAGGGCAGTTAGGCCCACTGTATCCTGCACAAGTTGCCGACCCTTCGTTGCGCACTGGCGATACCACTCATGATTGTCCTTCAGAAATGCAACATTGCTTTTTCTTTTCTTTTGTTCACTAAGAACAGTCCGATGTCTTGTGTGGCAGGATTCCTGTTTAACCAACGGCGGTGGATGGCCAACCGATGCCCGTTGATAACCGACAGCAGGTCCTGACCAGCCGGTGCACTGTTGAGGCCCGGGCGTACCCGACTCCGCCGGTTTTGCTTTTGCACGAAGGACAGCGGTGCCACTTTGCAGAACTGTGAACGTGCCTCTTGGTGAGGTGTGTGTGTGTGTGACGCCCAATCATTTCAGCAAACTCCATAGCGTTCACTAACATACAGCACCTCTCTACAGCATTGTTCGCACTGTGTGTGTGTGTGTGTGTGTGTGGAGGGGGTGTGATGATTGCTGTTGTTGTGGGGCACCCTGCCATAGGCAGTCTTCTCATTGGGGGGCAGCAACAGCAGGTAGATCATTTCTTCCTGCCCATTTTGGACTGTGTTGCGGCTTTAAAAGCGGCGTGGCCTGTTTCTTCAATGTGCTGGAAGAGCTTGTTGCGCGTGGGAAAGTACATGTTGCAGACAGAACACGTGGTCTTGGCATCATTCTGAAGTGACAGACAGACGGGAGTAGTAGTGGAAGTAGTCAGGGTGGGTGGGAGTGGGGGTGGGAGGTCAGGGTTGAGACAGGACTGTGGGTGCAACCAGCCCCCGGCCCCAGGGCTGTGCTTAAATGGGGGTTGGGGAGGCTGCGGTGTTTGAACCCAGGGGGCACGGGTTGAAGTGGGGGGGGGGGGGGCAACCAAGCCTTGTATGCAACAGCACAACTGAATGTCATCCCATGTACAGAACTGCTGCAGAAGACACATGTACTGCATAACATACATAACATACATAACATACATAACATACATAACATAACATAACATACTACTGCATTGTTTATATGTCCTCTAAAAGTGAAGCAAGGAGCAGAATGGGGCAAGCCAAACGACAGCAAGGGGCAACAAATGGCAAACAGTAACAGTCTATGTGTGCACAGTGCCTACAAACTGTGCACTGTGGGGACTGGTCCACGAGTAAATTGCTAGAAGGCGGTACTGCAAACTGGGTGTATGTGCAGACTATTGGGTGTGCTCTTCCTCATACCTCAGAATGCCTGATTTCTGCCAACTGAGTGTTCCGGAGGTGGGGTATGTGGAGTTTATTTGGAAAGCCCTTGAAAAGGGCTATTTGGGACACCTGGGTCTGCATGCTGTACTGACGACATGTTTGAGATTTTTGTCCGTTTTGGACAATGCCAGGGTTGCTTGCTGCCTCTTTTTGTCAGCAGGCGGCTACCATGTCCCAATACAAATTCACTCCACTGGCTGTTGCTTCCCCGGGTGCACCACAGAAAGCTTTGGTGCGTAAAAGGGCGCACTCTGGGAGTGCAGAGTGGCTGAAGGTGGCTTTGTCTGGGTGAAGTGTGGGTATGTTGAGGCCATTGCATGGCACAAGGTTCGGCCGACGAAACAGCGAAATGTGGACCTCACAACTGATGGCTTGTGGGCCATGCCTCTCAACAAAGGTGATGGCTTGTGGGCCATGCCTCTCAACACAGGGTGAGTGCCTGTGAAGGCACGCAAGCTCCGGGACTGGCAAAAATTGAAGAAATACATTCCCATTCACAAGCAGGGCGATGTCTGCCCCAATGGAGTCCCAGCACTTGTGGAAGGGAACAACAATGCAGACGACTCGGATTCGGAATAATCAGCAGTCCCCTGTGCATTGCTCCGTCCCGTGTATCGTCAAGTTTCCAGCCGTTTGCTCAAAAATATGGTCACCCCCCCCCCCCAACCCAGAGATTTCAAAAAGTAGAGACAAACCTACCCCAAAGGAACGATATTTTGGCGCATCGGATGACAAGTTCAAAAACTCCGTGAAAAATGCCAAAACCCACCGAGTTGGTCCCCGAGAGATAAATAAACATATATATTGCCACACCCCTCTCCCCTCAATCTAGCTAACAACAACAACAACAAGCAAGCAACACGTCTCCATTCAGTTTCGGCCATTGCTATGTCCCAACGCTTCGGGGCCTTCCTTAATCTAGTAATCCTAGAGCCTAGGTGGTGCCCTTGCCAAATCCAAGTTTTGAGCCAAAAAGTCAATGGCGGTGCCCCAAGGCGGTGGCACCAAGTTGGGAGGTGCCCTCCCAAAAGTGGCCTAGAACCCAATCAAACCGGCCAACCGAAGGCAAAGGGTTGTTACACTTCATGTGCGCCTTGACCTCCCCGTGACAAAGAACACTTTGTAGCCCTCTAAATTTGGTGCATAATGGGCGAACATGGGTCAAAGTGGGTGCAATTAACCAGTTCGAGCACCCCAAATGATCTAGGATCATTTTTGGAAAAACACATTTTTGACCGGGTTTTGGCGCGTTTTTGTTAACAAAATGGCCCATTTTCAGGGTTGTCCGGGACCCCAGAGGGGCCAAAATGGCTCAAAGCGGGCTCCAAGTGGGCTTGTTTCATTTGATTGTGCAGCCCAAACAGTCCACGATCACTTGTGGAAAAACGCGTGTTCAGGCCATGAGTAAACGCCCGCCAACAGGGGTCTCGGCGGGCGGCGGGCTGAGGTGTGAAAGGGTTGTTTTTTTTTCGTTTTTTTTATAAAAAAGAATTTGGTGAAAAGATTTGGTAAACACTTGATGACTCTCCTTTTGCTTTTAGTTAAATTTTGTTGATTTTAAAGAAAACATTTGATTTTGGTAAATTTGTTTTGATTTTGGTAAAAGGATTTTGCTACTGGGTATTGGCGACTAGGTACGATGTTGTTCCGGTAAAAACGGTTTCATTTTGGTACAATGGCCTTGGTTCTGGTAAAACAGCTTTGATTTTGGCAAAAAGGTTTCCATTTTGGGAAAAAGATTTTGGTAGAACATTTGTTTTTGTGGGTTTTGCAGGAGGGCGCGAACTGCGCGAGCCGCAAAAGCTGCCCATCGGCGTTGGCTCAAGCACCCGTACCGGAGCGGCGCCATGTCCATGCTGATGGCCATGGTACGTAGGTTGCGCAACCGTGTAGGCGCGTTTTTGAACCAGCCGGTCACGGAGGTCATGCCCTCGGAAACGATGTCGAGGAACACGTGGCTGGAATCCATGGCGTCCCGGAAGGCCAAATCAGCGCGGTGGCAGTTGGCGTGCACCGGAACGACCACACTGTAGCCGAGCACTTCCGACTGCAGCTGCATCAGCAGGCCCGCCACGCCATTGCCGGTTGATTGCATGACCTCTGCACCATCAGCGCTATACCAAAACATCCGGGACACCCATTTTTCGATGGGCAAACCTGCCTTCAGCATGGTTTGCTTGTAGGCAGCAACAATACTCGGTGCTGTGCCATCCCGGAGTTCCCACAAGCCCAAGAAGGCAGTACAGAACTGGCCTTCGCGAAGCGTTCGGGTGTAGACTAGCTCCTGCTTGTTCGCTGACCGATCCGTGGAGCTGTCGGAGGCGAGCGCAAAGAAAAGCGAGGTCTCAATCGCCTGACCTTCCACGGAGCGAATGGGTGCGGCGATTGCATGCACAATCTGGCGCACCGAGGAGGGAGAGTGGTAGGCTGGGATAACGGTGCCGCCACTTAACATTAGGGCCTCCGCATCGCCGGGTATGTGGGCAGGTGGGCTGCCGCGTTTCGCCATGCGATATACCACTTGGAAGAGACCGTTGATAGCGCGGCGGATGGGCGCCGGCAAGGTTCCTATATCAGTGGTTGAGGTCCCACCGCTTTCCCACAATGCCAAGGACTTGCAGTGCAAGCCTGAATTGCCGTGTCGTTTCACGGTCGTACGGCGCAATTGTCTGCTGCCAATCACCCAAGACTGTTGCACACCGGGCTGGGGGTACTCCCGGCAGGCAGCGCACCACATCACCCCATTGGCATGTTGCAACCATGGGCGACCGGCTTGCCATTCGGTTCGGAACCGACGCTTCTCCCTCTTGGCAGGCGGTGGGTGCTCCCGTGGCCGGGGTGTGCATACTTTGCATACGACCTCCACACGGAAGGAGACGTGCACTGCACATGTGGTATGCACCAGGTGCTTGCATGTTTTGCATGCCCGCATGTCAAGCCCAGGTGGTTGATTGCACACACGGCATGCGCATTTAACTTAGGCCACGCAAACTGCCCACCTTCACGGAAGCATAGGTGGCAGACCAACATCTGCGTCTGGTGCTGGTGCCAGCACCAGATGGGGGGGTCTGTGGGCTCATTTTGATGGTGTCTTATTGTAGGCACAAAAACAGGGCCTTTTTGGGGGGTCTCAAACACGTTTCTTTCATTTTCATCTGTTGAACCCAGTTCCCATTTCCTGGATTGAAGGTGTGATATCGGAGGAAAAGCACATGTAGGGCTTATTGCACCATGTAAACAGGCCGCTGTAAAATCACGCTGTTCTGGACCCCCCCTCAACTGTGGACACGAACAAGCACGCTGGCACAGTGTCTCTATTTCCACATTGGGAACTTGGAATTGTATGCTTTGTAATACAGTAGTACAATCACATGCACATACACAACCATACTTAGGAGTCACCGCTGCGAAGTATATGCAAAATTCACCTGTAAATTGTTGTACCTGAAAGACAGGGCTGTTTACATGAAAATCCAGCTGAGCAGCTGGGGCCAGCACCAACACCTGAAAAAATGGTAATGAAGACAAGCAATTGGGCAAAGATTAGCTGGTGCCAGCACTTCCTGAGGAAAACAAAGAAATAGTAGGTGCAAACCAAGCATAGGTATTGTGAGTGCTCTGTAACAACAAAACCAACGGACAAGTGCATGACTGTGCAAGACGAACACTGACAGCGCTGTAGTGCAAAGCATTGGACCAGTCTTTATGGGATCAAGAAACATGATTACTTCTTTGCTACAGCAGCCCTGTTGATCCGGGCAGTCCAATTGGTAAATCCAAGTCGTTTGGGTTTCACAGTGTCAGCAGGATCACCAGCGGCGCCTTCACTGTTGGACTTCTCCCCGCCAGTCGCAGACTGCTGTGCCCCATTGCTCGTAGCCTTCCCTGGAGTTGCACGTTTCGAACTACTGCTCTCCTCATCCTGCTTCCGCTTGGCACCGGTTTTTTTGGGCTTCGGCTTTTGGGCCAACGGCTCTGCTTCATGCTCGGCCACTTCCTCTACTTCCTCATCCTCGTCCCCCTGTTCTACGTCCTCAAGCTTGCGGAATTTTCCCCTGCAATCAATGGGTACCCCATGGAGCATCTGATTTGTCACCCCAGTCCAGTCAATATTCGGCAGGCCATCAGCTTCCTTGCATCCAGCAACAGCATGTGTGACAAAGTCCTGAATTGCCGTATCCCCAAGGATACCAACCACCACATTGACAGGAATATGGAATCGAACTGTGAGGGCCCCGGGCAATGCGTGGGAGGAGGACAATAGCAGCAGCCATATTTCTTGGTACACCACCATTTCACTAGCCAGTGTCAGCAAGTAACCAACAATCTCCACGGGCAGGTACCCCCCACTTGGGAAATCCGTCACAGTAATGTATCGAGGCACCTTAAAGGGGGGGAAAAAAGCAATTCTTCAATGAAAGGAGCTGGCCCCAGCTGCAACGAGGTGAAACGACCATTTTGTTGTGATTTTTGAGCGCGTGTCCGAACAACCAGGGTCGCAGTGTGGTCTAGATACCTTTTGTGGCAGCGGATGTTTCGAGAGAAGATTCACTTCAGTACACCCCATAGTAAATTGTGGTGACTTCTTGTTGAGGTGGTACACTGACAGCTTAATAGCACATAACCCCGTATCTTGGTGCTGTTCACGAAGACTGTCCACGTTGCCACGACAATCACCAGGGTCACCGGCAACAACAACAAGAACGCCACGCTGCAGCACTGTACTGACCAATGCATGGATGTCCAGGGTAAAGCCACGGGGGGGCTCAATGTACACCATTGTAAAAGAGATACCAGCCACTGCTGCTGGGATGGCCGAGCCAATTGCAGCTGGCAGCACCAGTAGTTTTCCGTCCGAGTCCCCCTCCAACTGCAACACATTCATGTTCCAAGTGAAGTTCCGAGTGAAGGCCATGCAGTGACGTCAGTGAATCGCTTTGCAACTGGGGTGGCACACAGACCTGTGAATTCTCCTCAGTGGCACCCATGTGCAGGTCGACGGTGAAGAAATTGTCCTGATTCGCCTGGACGGTTGGTAACACCAGTGGTTTCGACAAAGATTCTTGCAGACCAACATAGCTGACATCCTTCCAAATCGGCGCACTCACAACGTATTTCCAGGGTGGAAAAGGGTCCTCTTCTGTCCAACACCACGTGTATGTCTTGAAATACAAGTCACTGCGGCTTGCCAGGAGGGATGCACACTTTTCCCGTTCACCCAGTCCACCTTAGCAATCATAGTACACACTTGCACACCCCAGTGTTTGCAGGCACCAAAACGGCATTTCCGCACGATGGGTGCTGTCCCCAGCACCTCTCACAACAAATTGCAATCGAACAGCCACCGCAGATGCATCCTTATGGGAGGGCAAACATACGGCGAGATTCATGGATGAGATTGTTCTCAAGATGACACAGATGCCAACTCCATAACCGATCCAGTTTCAATCGCTTTCCCATCTTCTTGAGCTGTGCTCCACCATTGGCCGTGTCAGCCATAAACTTGCAGATTGTCCGGATATCGGGGGGCACCTGTCCTTCGAAGCAACGCATTTGATTCACAGTCATGCTATGACCGCGGGCCTCCAGCATCTGCACTGCATGTGCTGCTTCACGTCCACAAGTACTCACCAACAGAGCCACAGGAGACCACTGCTTTATCATATTGGCCTACAAGGGGTACCACAGGATTCACACCGGGCAACATATGGCGGAGTACGTTGACAGGGCGATGAAACCACAAACAAACGGACGTGCTGACGGGCAGGCACACACCAGTGTGCCATCTTGAGCGCCGAATCCACCTTTCACCCACAAATTCGTCAGGTGCTCTCTGGCAGTCAAGTTCCCCTCAGTATCCATTTCGTATTCCACCACTAGTCGCAGAACTCTCTCACACAAAGTTGGTGCTCGTGCTGTTTGGTTGGCTTGACTGATTCCTGCCAGGGACTCACGAATGGTCAACGGGGTCTCAGGCCGCACAACAGTCGCCAAGAAATGGGAACACCACCGGGGAGGGGGCAAGTTTCGCTTCTCCGGCTCCAGTTTCACGCACCGAGCAGCCTCCACTATGTGCTGGCCAGACAGTATCCAGTAGATCCCACCTGATATTGCACCCGGTCACAAATGATCAAAGTCAACGGCAATTTTGGACAAGCGATACTAGCAGCAGCACCGACGAACGTTATTGGTAACGAAACAGCAAACTGTGCGCACAGAAGGCAGCATACTTCCATCACCCCATATTACAATCCGGATAAGGGTAGTCGGCGGTCGCTCCTTCAGGTCCTTGACCTTGTTCAGTACCTCATCCTCAGACCATTTTCGTATCTGCCCAAACTGCATCTTCTCGTCCCATCGCAGTTTCTCCAAGGGTATTTCCACCTCCTTTTTTTCACAGTGGTCCGCGAGCTTGATCTTCAGTGCACTGTCTTTCTTGCCTCCTTTACCACTTGGCGCTGGAACTGGCTGTGATGCTGTCACATCCTGAGACTGGCTTAGGAATCCCCCGTTCGTTGACGGTGTCATTGGTAGAGGTGACATTGTACCAGCACCCTCAGCAAGGGTTGCATTTGACATTATGATGAAGAGTCTGATTTGAAAGGAAATGGTGTGGCAAATCTACAGAAATCAGTAATGGAACAGCAGTTTCAGCAGAAAATGGCGCAAATTGAGCGGTGTGTCACTGCCTCTGTCCATACGAAGGGCAGCGCACATCGCAGTCAATTAATCCCCGACAGCGGCATCCGCTTCGCTACTACTGACATGGCACTGGTAAATTGCGCACTTGTTCCAAAGCCCTGGAAGGAGACGGCCGTCTCAAATGATCATGTTTCCGTGACTGGTCAGTACACGTGCCAGAGTTTGATTCCATTGCATCCAGACCAAACAGACCGAGCAGAAAACAGTGCGACAGACAACAGACAACGGTGCGTGTGCAATGTGCAGCGAGGAAAGCAGGAACAATAGGAGGGAATGCTGGCACCAGCTACTCATGCAGACAAGCGTAACCCTACCCTATAGTTAGGCAGGGGGGGGGGGTTATTCTTGGAACACTGCCCCCTCCTCCTCGTCACTGAATTCGTCTTCCTCTTGAAGCAAAACCAGGGGGGGGGGGGGGGGCATCACTCATGGTATCCACATCAACTACCAGATGCCCCAGGGAGCCAAGGGAATCAGCACTGGACACGGATATGTGGTCATCCTCTACCCCCACAAACCGATCTGGTGCATCAGCATCATCAGCATCAAGGGCACCCTTACCCTTGCCCTTCCCCCCCCCTTTCCCGCCTGTTCCGTGTGAGGAACCGTTCCATTAGGCTAGTGAGCTGTGCAACCTCTGCAGGGTCTCTCCAAAAATTGCATTGATCCAAGTACTCAGTAACACCTTCCGGAGGGGACCGGTTGGATAATAATAACAGCACACTCCTGCGAAAAACCTTTCGCAGAGCAGCCTCATTAACAGAATCAGGGATGGGCTTGGGAAACGTGTGTCCTTCAGGTAGAAGGCCAACAAAAGCAGTGGTTTTAGCTGTAGTAAATGAGGCAAACAAAAGCCGAGGACTGGTACACCAGGCGATAAAGCGACGGAGGCGTGCTCGAAAAAGATCGCACAGACCAGTGCGTAGCTTGCCGTGAAGGGTTTTGGTGCCCATGCGCGGGTGTGGCATGCTGAGGAACAAGTCCATTAGAGCGGGTTGCGATAATGCAGTTGGATGGAGCTTGACCCGGGCGGAGAGCCGGGACAACAGGGCCTCACCAATCTCTTCAGCAAAGAGACAACCTAGGGTATTACTCATCCACTCGTGCGACACTGCAAGTGTGACACTCAAACTGCGAACGTATTCTGTTTTGGCGTCCCAATCGCCAGTAAGAAACAGATGTAGCAACAAGCTCCATTGCAAAACTGTGTGGGCTGCCTGACCAGTGCCTGGCTGTCGCCCTGGCCAGTTGCAGTTGCGTACCTGTACGCCTAACGCAAAAAGCGCAGGGACATAACTAAGCAGTAAGGATTGCAGTCCTTGCAACCAACGGGTGGCTGTTTCCACTTGAACTGATGAGAGAGATGCTGGTGCCAGCTGCAACCATTCCAATTTGCGTTGAATACGTACACGTACAGAGTTACCTACAAGTAGTAGTGCTGCTACCACTTTCTCAATGTGGAGCAGCTTACGGTGGTGGTACACCATGGCATCCATTTGCAAATTACAGTTTTCCAAGGCAGCAAAGATAGGAAAGAAGGCCTTGTATACCTCAAGGACAATGTGTTTGTAAGGGTGCCACGCACCGTACATACAAGGCAACATGGACAGATTCTCATGGAAATTGTACTACACATATGACTCCCCGTACAAAAAACGCAGTAAATAGAAATGTATTTTCATATCACTCATTAGGGGCATGGGGCGCCGGGTGTGCCGCTGTATGTCCTCGATCTCTTGTAGAATGTGTAGCAAATCAAGGATCCCACCGGTAGTCAAATCGGTCAACAACAGTGGCCGGAATTGTAGTGATCTAACGTTGTCCCGTTTAATATCGAGGGGAACACGAATAAACTGAGGCTCCGCATCAAGCGAAACCCGTGTAACATCGTTCAAGGAGCGAAGTGCAGTAGCAGTGGAATGCACAGCTGAGTCCAGCTGACCCAACAGGGTTACCAAAGACAATTGCCCAGGGAAGGGACATAGGTCTGTAGTGTGCAACATTGCAAACACTGTCAGGTTCATGCTGGGATCGGGATGCTCTGGGTCAGTAGTAGACCTCTGCCACCACCAGTTATCAAACCACATAGCCATTTGGTGGTTTGACATGGACGACCACAGTTGTTGTGCAGCCGAGGTAGCCTTGGCAGTTAGTGGTACAGGGCGATTGGTAACAACACCACAGTTTGCTAAAACACGGCGAACACCCTGCGTCAAAGGTTGACCTGTAAGTTTGTCTTTCCGTGATACGGTACTAGTTGGACGTGCAGCCTTGTGCAGGACAGACCATAGCATATATAAATGTTTCGTGAAAACGGACAGCCAACGAGGCTTCCTATTTTGCTGACTTGCAACAACAATTTGAGGTACAGTCTTACGAGTACGACGGTTGCAACGGAACTGTGCCAATAGGTGCACTAACATCAGAACCCCCGGCTCGCTAGCATGGGCATCACGTAATAAAGAAGACCCATTTGAATAATGTCCAGTACGTAGTAGATGCCGAACAACGGAGTAGGAAAAATTTCATTACAAAAGTCTGGTGATGCAAGTAAAAGACACGATGCACATGGTGGCAAAACACAGCACACTCCCTATCCTTCAATGAGATGCACGTACCTTATGAAGATAAACATCGGTGGAATGGACATGGGAATGGTACTAACCAGGTTGCTCACTGGAGTTGGTGCTGGTGCCAGCACTCATAGTCCGGAACATCATCTCAGAGACTCGATTGCGTTGAAAGGTGCTGGCACCAGCTACTTTGAGCCAAAAAGGGATTCGAGAAGACCATTTGAGTGAGCAGGTGCTGGCACCCGCACCTTTCTGCCAAAGAGAACCAAGGAAAGGTGAAATTGCTTGCAAAGGTGCTGGCCCCAGCTGCTTCAATGATAAACTTGATACCAAAGATACAAAGTAACAAGACATGTCCAATACGCGGTGACTATAGTAACCAACATGTGCACGATTGAATATCACCAACAAATGTAATTGCGGGACATCCCACAAGTACTTTTCGTCAAGGAAGGTGCTGGCCCCCGCTGTAATCAGGGGAAACATACTTTTGAGATCAGCATTTTCAATCATCATGAAGTAGTAGTGTAGAAAGGGTGTTTTGAACCCCTAACTTCATCGGCCGCGAAAATACACGTTCAAAAAAGGGGAGTTTTTTACACTGCTCTTTTTGGGTATAGAACGGGGCAAAAGTGGGCCACGGGGGTGGGCAGTTTGCGTGGCCTAAGATTTAAAGCAGTGACTGTGCTTCGTGCACAAGAAATGAACCTTGTGATGACAATGCGTGCAGGTGACGATATCCCCAAGTAGTTTGTCGCCACAGCAGGCACATGTGGGGAGTGAAGAGGTAGGGTGGAAGAAGGAAGAGACCACCGCTGGTGCACTGCTCGGAGGGGCACTGGCGACAAGGGGTGGATGTGGGATCTCATCTTCAAAAGAGAACTGCCACCCCTTGCTGGTACCCCCTTTGTTTGCCGCCCGGGTGACCTGCGTGTGAAAGATGTCCGTACCGTTGCGCTTCACATGAGCTACCGCATCGGCAACGGAGCCCAGGTGCACCCATTGACCACGGTCGGCGTGTCGAACCCAAACGGGACACATTACAAGATGCTGGTGAGAGGGACAACTGAGAAGATTGTATGAGGCACCCATTCCCACCCTTTCCTCTAGGCCCTGAACGCTTGGTACAGCTTTGACCCGACAAATTTTGTACTAATGAAGCGTGTGCCGACCCTTGCCCACAACCCTTTCCCGAACGTTATGCCTGCGGAGCTCTCGCACCCTCGTTTCCCCAACCCCAACCCCGACTTGAACGTCTACTCCACAAGCTTGACTCCATATGCGTGCACGTGTAGGGACTCCGTACACATGAGAAGAATGCTACACTTAGCGACGGTAGTGCTCTTCGCGGATCGTTTTGTTGTCTCTCCTTTCATACTTTCCACTTTCTACTTTCTACTTTGTACTTCCTACTTTCTATTTTATGCTTTGTAGTTTCTACCTTGTATATTGTCTATCGAACCGTTGCACCGTGTAGCGACACTCATGAACACATGGACAAATCAGCTGACAAGTGAATTCTGGAACAAATTAGATAACAAAAAAGCCCCCAAAAAAAAGGCAATAGGCAATGAAAACCACATAAACCTTTCAAATACCTCTAAAAAAAACACAAAAAAACACAGAAAAAACATCAATAAACATCAATGAACGGCCCAACCGGGGCCAAAACGGTGAAAATCGCGAAAATAAACGCATAAACGCGTTTATTGGCCTCCGACGGGCGGTTTTGGCGGGCAATTACACATGGCCTGCGCGTGTTTGACACATAGGGCACCCATTTTTGGTCCCAAAACGGCGCATTTTCAAGGCATTTTGGGATTTTCCATAGGCCAAAACGCATCACCACGGGCTCAAAATGGGGTAAAAACACTTGTTTGAGCATCGCAAGTGGTCTCGGAGGAACTTAGGAAAAAACCCTTTTTCTTTGCCCCGGGGACCACGTTGGACCCACCCTTGGCCCCCACCGTGTGTGGGCTAAAAACAAGTTGGCAAGTTGTGAGGTTTCCTCCTAAAAGTATGCATGTTGTGCCGCAAAACACCCATTTTTGGCCCAAAACGGTGCTGACACCCAGTCAAAACGGACCAACGAAGGGAAATGGGGGTGTCAAGTTAGGAGGTAACCCACCCCCCACCCCCACCCACCAAAGCTGCTCATTTTGTGCCCGAAAACAGGTGTGCCTTGACCTCCCAGTTCCAACGAGCCCTTTGTTGCCCTCCAACTGCACCATATGTCCGAGAAAGGGCCCACAAATGGCCAAAAATGGCGCCGATTATGTAATGTATGCATTAAACAGCCCCAAACCCAAGAACGATATCTTGGGCTACGTGGCTCAATTCCGAATTCCGAGGGCACCTAGTCCACCCACAAGCCCCCACTTTTTGTGGTTTTTCAGGGTGTCCGGAACGAAGAAAAGGATTTTCCAAATTTGTTCCCATACCACCTAGCAACCGGTGAGTTTTTGGATCGACACATGGATTTGGCAAGGGCACCACGTGAACTCTAAAATGGCTAGAGTAGGGTAGAGCGTGGAGCGATGAGACAGAGTGTGAGCCAAAAAGGAACTGAGAAGTGCTTGCTTGCTTTTTGCTTGCTTATTGCTTGCTTCTGTGGCATTTTTGTTCACAAAAGTCCAATTTCAGGGGTTTTTGGGACTATAGAGGGGCCAAGATGGCTAAAAACGGGCTCAAGATGAGCTCATTTCACTTGTTTCTGCATGCCCAATGGTGCTCCATCACTTTTGAAAAACCGCGTTTTTGACCCATTTTTGACCCATTTTTTGCTCGCAAAACGGCCCATTTTGAAGGCATTTTCGGATTCTCCATGGGCCAAACCGCTTCACCACGTGCTCAAAACGGGCTAGAAACACTTGTTTAAGCATTCCACTGGTTTAGGAACAATTTTGGAGAAAATCTTTTTTTTTAGCGAGTGGTGACGTGTTCAAGCCCATGGAAAATCGCAAAATGACTTTAGAATGGGCCACTTTGGGGCCAAAATTGGTCAAAAAACGTGTTTTTCCAAAACTCGATGTGGACCTTTTGGGGTGCACAAACACGTAAAATGAGCCCATTTTGAGGGAAATGTGAGCCTTTATTTGGCCTCTCCAAGGTCCCAAATGCCTTGAAAATGAGCCATTTGGTGACCAAAAACGCGTGAAAAATGGGTCAAATTTGTGGTTTTCCGAAAATGATGTTGGACCATTGGGGGTGCCCAAACAGGACAATAGCGGCCATTTTTGAGCCCGTTTTGACCGAGTTTAGCCCACGTCGCCACGTGTATGCACCAAGCTATACACTTCGGACGTACCTTAGAGCCGTATTATGGAGCCACCTAGAGTCGGGGAGAGGGGTGTAGATTGGAGGATACACAAACACACACCTATGGTTTATGAGGCCTCCCCCCCCCTCCCCGCCCCCCCCGTCCAGCTAGCAGCTCCTTCCGCACCCCTTAGGGGCTTCTTCGCTCGCTCACACTATGGTCCCATGTCGTTAGCATCCCAATTTTTGAGGAAGGGACCGTTGGCTCCCTTCCCTAATATTGGCACCTCGTGTCTACAACATGCAAGACGGTGTCTACAATGAGCAGACTCCGTCTACTTGGGGCACACAGTGTCTACAAACTGCAGTTCCTATGGGCCACGGGTGAACGTGAGGGTTGTACGGGAAAATGGGCTGGCATTCCGTTTAAGGTGTGCATATTCTTGCATATTGGGCACAATAATCCCGTTTGAGGACCCCAAATGGTCTCGGATCATTTTTAGAAAAGAGCCATTCTTGACCCATTTTTGCAGCTTCTGTTCACGAAATGGCGATTCTATGGGTTGTAAACCATAAAAAAGGGGCAGTTGCGGGTGGACTAGGTGCCCTCGCATTTTGGTTTTGAGCCATGTAGCCCAAGATATGGCCAAATCTCAGTTGGGGGCCTTGTCCACACAAACTACGCACATTCTTAGCCATTTTCGGCCATTTTTGGCAGTTTCTCGGACATGCCTTGGGGTTAGATGGCAACAAAGGTCTCTTTGTCACGGGGCAATCAAGGCGCACGAGCAGTGTACCAACCATTTCCCTTTGTTTGCTCGTTTTGAATAGGTTTTCGGGCCGTTTTGGGCCAAAAAAGGCCGTTTTGGGGGCACAATATGCGCGGTTTTGGGAGAGCACGTCCTAACTTGGCGCCCCCGCCCCGGGGCGCCATTCGTGAGTTTTTGACAGACGAATGAGATTTGGCAAGGGCACCACTTAGGCTCTAGGATGGCTAGATCCCTTGGTACACGCTAGAAGACAAAATTTCATCCTAGCCTAGAACGTCTAGCCTAGAGGTTCTAGCCTAGACTAGATCAATAGTAGAACAATATAATGTCCACCAAGAACTGCCATTTTCGTCATCATCCCGCAGTGCATGCTTGATATTGCCCATTGTGCATTCTCCCGTTTTTCAGTCTCACACACTTCGATATTTCGTCTTTCTTTGCAATGAAACATCCCTCTACTCCCCCACTTCCTCCCTTCTCAACCGGGGAGGATACTTCCCAGTTGTCTATGGCACTACGGGACTTGAGTGGGGCCACTAGCCTCAACGATGAGCAGATGGACCATTACTTGGCCACGTGTGCGCCATCGTTCCCCTAGCACGGCAGCATTTCAACACCGCTGTCCAATATGTGAACACCGCCACTTCCACCCAAACCACTGGTGAGGCATGCAAGGCCGCCGTTGAGGCATACGCCGCCTCCCTACTCCCCCCCACCGCCATGTGTGAACTTCTGCTCAACTTGAGTGCCCCCAAGCCCTCGTGGACGACCCTCTCGGAGCTATACACGCTCCGCAAAATGGAGTACCACCATACCGTGCCCGGTGGGCACTACTCATGGCCGATTTGCACCAAGCGGGACTTCCAAGCCCATTGGAAGGAGTTGGTGGACCGCGTGCAGATTGGATCAGCCCGTTGCCACGGTGTTATCCAAGGCCGTCGGGATCTCATGGCCCTTCGCCTCATGGGGCAAGTACATCCTCTGCCGGCCGGGGGCTTGGTGCGGTCAATGAATCGCTCCTTCCCGTTGAGATTCATCTTCCGGGGGGATGCATAGTTAGCCTCGGACACAGCTCGCTAGAAGGTGGTCTCGCCTAGACTAGAACGAAATGAACCACTCCCAATGTCTCGTGTTTAGGTGATTGGACACATCATCGACACGGGGCTCGTCCAAGGCTTGTTTCGCAGCAATGCGCCAATGTATGCCGACTTGTTGAAGTAGTACACGGCCAATTCACATTGAAACATTCACATAGTACGTTTAGTGTGACCACCAATATGGTATTTTGATAACCATCTGCGGAGATGCCATGCCACTGTGGCATATCACCAAATACGACATGCACGTGACCGTATGGTCGGAGGGTGTGGCATCTACACCAGACGTGCGATTTTTAGCGACACAGTGGGCAGCTAATGGTCCGGATCACACGCACTGTGTGCGGACCTCTGACACAAAAGGGGATATTACACAATAGATTTTTGGTGTGCCATCCACTCACCATTTTTTGGGCAGATGGGGGGTGCAAGTGTTTTGACACGCGATGCCAAACCTAGGTTTCCCAGAAATTAACATGAAGGGAAATATTAGGTGAGCTCTTTGTCCGTTAAATCTGAGGGCACAAGCAATGCCGTTCCACCCCAATGGGGCTTCTTTTTGCGGGCAATCGGGCCATGCAACCGTGTTGTTAATGTGGAGATTGGCTCTTGCCCCCTTACGAACGCATTTGTGAAGCGCCTCAAAGAAACACGGATATTTTGGATTGAACACGGTTCAACTACCGTGGCACTATGTGCGAGACATCCATAGAAAACTTCGGTTTTGCAACTCCGCCAACCAAGGTTGGAAAAAATCGTGTTTCAGGTGGCAATATATTTTGGGTCAATGGTGAACTCCATGCACGAGTTGTGGCCTTTATGCTGGACAATCTACCCGATTTCGACATTGGTGCGGTTAAGTTTTTTGTGTCGTTGCGGCATGTACTATTATCGATGCATCGCTTCTATGCGCTTTGGCGCCATAAGCGATGGCTAGCACAAGGTAGACTGAAGTACATGGAATAGTGATGTGACCACTTGGGGGAGGCGTGGAAGAAGCTGTAATGGGGGGTGACACCTTGGGTACATTGGGCTATTATTCATAGCGCGTATTTTGCCGCCCCCGTAGGGCTCCCCCCACACGCGCACCCGGCCCTCAAGCCCCCCCCCCCCACTACAACCCCTCCCTACAGCAGTTGCGGGAGGTGACCCCAACCCAGCCCCGACTGAAGGACTTGGCGGCGGGAGCGGTCGGGCGGGAAGCTCTTGAATTGGGAATGAGGCCCCACTGCTGGATTGGCTAGCGACATGATGAAAAGGGCTAAAAGAGTATAGGCAGGGTGTGGGTAGACAACAAAAGCTGGTTGGTTAAGGGTGTTGAAAAACAACGTTTCCTTCACTTCTTCAGTTGTGCTACAACGCCTTGAAGAGGAACGAAGCAATACACACTGACGGATGATGTGATGATTGCACAAAAAAAAGAGAAAAACACAATGTAGACATGGTGTGGTAGGTGCCTTGTGGGACAGCACCTCGCAAAATCTTTATATGCGCAAAGGACATAGTCAATTTGCCCTTTGTATAATTAGATGAAACACCTACGGTCTCAATAGTCAAAGCAGTCACAAAAAGAAAAAAAAAAGCAATCTGTTTGTCGCGCACTCGCAATCGGCCGTCGTCAATGCCCAAAATTGACCACCCCGGTTCGGCTCCATAGACCGCTCCTTTGGGTGGGGATGGGGTGGTGGTCAACACATGGTAGGAAAGATGAAAAAAACAAACAATGCATTGTCATCACCTTAAAGCGGCCGGCGAGGCGTGGTCTAGTGTGCGTTGAATTTCGCCGGGCAAGGCAGCAAAAAATTACTTTGCGAGAGGACATGATATCCAATTTTGCAACAAAAGAGGCATGAGGCTGGGATCTAATCAACGTACACAATTTCGGTTGGTGCTTGCAGAGGCATGGGGGGTGGTGAGGGGGGCAGGGGGTTAATTGGGTGTAGGGTGTTGCCAAGGATGGATGGTCGAGGAAATCCGAGGGGTTCCTCTAGTTCCACCGTTTGTCAGTGGTCAGCGGCCTTCTTACTCCTCACACAATTGCAAACCGACATTAAATGCGTCGGTATGCAGCACGTGCCTCATTCTTAGAGGCACGATACCAGGTCGTCGAAGGCACCAACCGCGCATTGACTTTGTTAGATGTGTCCAGAATGGTCTGTTCTTGAGTTGCGTGGGAATACAACGGAAAATAGACAAACAGCCAAAGCGCTCTAGACAACTCGGCCCAGAGGTTTTTGGTCCCCATTGCTAGAACACCCAAGCACATGGTACCCTACCTATTTAGGGGCGGTGCGTGAGTCACCCTACTTGGGCCCCACACCGAAATGCTCATAGGTGCTTGACCTGCCCCCCCCAATCATACCCGCTATGAAGCAAGAGACGGGCACAACATGGGGTATGTGATACACAGAGGAGTGGTGAACTCATACAGTTAGGTGTACGCAATCCGAGTCGTGGTATAGAAAGAAGTGAGAATAGGCGGTAGAACAAGAAATAATTCAGAATCTTTATTGTTCAAGAAACGAGGACAGTTGCTTCCGTAATACCAGGATGCTTTAGAGCATTATGCACATTAGAGCATCACCACATCTGTACCAAAATGGAAAAAAACCAATGGAAATGGGTAGCATAGGGTCCTGTGCTAAGAAAGCTCGCCAAATTGGCACGCCTTCGGAATTGGCTCGTTTGCAGTGCACACACACATGTGATCCACGCCCTGTGCCCGGCGTTGTGCCGCCTCCAACTAAGCGAACCTGTTGACGGCGGCCTTGGATGGCAGCCGTTTGGCCAAACGAGGTTGTGGGTTATCTTTCCTCTCACCAAGGCGCCGCGCCTTCGGTTCCTTCCCTCAACCCTTGGAAACCGCTCGCTTTCTTGCCACCACTTCCTACAGCAATACCTCGCCAATATTCCAGCATACACACTGCGAAGAGGGCATGTGGAGTGCACCTTTGCACTGGACATGGTTGTTTGGCACTTCCCATCACACGAACCACAAAAAGGGCGAAGCTCCTGAATGGGTAGGAGCTGCTTTCCACCCACTTGTGCCGTTCGAAAAAAAACGACGAGCAAAATGCAATTGCATGTGCTTTAGCTCAAGGGTGCAGTCGCAACCTCGGAAGTAACACGACCAAAACTTGCGAGCAGTAGTGGTTTTCAGGAGAAGCCATCCTCTCTGTCCTCTTGTCTAAGGGAGCCTAGGTTACACGACACTTGAGACAGCTGTTGGTGGTTCGGCACTTAGCAGCCACTTTGCGAGTTGCAACCCGACCCTGTGAAAGCTGCCACAAATCGTCCACGTTGCTCTATATGAATGGTCTCAAGCACAGGTACGCATGAGACGGCAAGGGAAGACGGGGAACCACCGAGGCAGGGAATGCCAAAGGGATACTGTGTAGAACAATCTGTTTGCCAAGAGCGGCGGCAACCAGCCATCACAAGGTTTCATTGGCACTGGAGGACCACGCATGGAGCAAATCGGCTCCTCCTCGGCCTTTGGAGGGATAGGAGGATCTATAGATACACCAAAGTGAGCTTCCAAGGGTGCCCATTGGGGGGCATTGGAATCGTCAAATGCGAAGTCCGGTGAAACAGCCCCCCATTGTCCTCAAGACTCTTGCCCAACCAAACTCCGCGTGCGACAACTCATGCCCGCTCAGTGTTGGTCCATGTGCTTTTGAGTAACCTTGCAGAGACGGACATTGCAACCACAAGCGTACATATGCACACCTCAGGCATCGTTGGCACCGGGCCGTTCCGTCGCAGTGGGCAGCACCATTCAAATGTAGCTTGCTACGGGCGTTAGTGACATATCTAAGTGTAGTGCCATAGCCCCCACCATATTCAGTGTGCACCACTTGCGGCATGTTTAGGAAAGAGTTTAATGCGGTAAAAGCAAACAAAATGCAAGAAAAAAGAACAGGGAAGAACAAGTGCGGGGAGCGGAGAATTGGCACCCACGGATATGGAATTTATCTCAAAAGGCACGAGCAAATGTACATTGAACACAAGAGCAAAAGATGTCACAAAAGGCGTCTTGTCAAGGTGTGCACTTTGTGAGTCCATCTCCCCAATCCCAAGCAAGTGATGAACACCACTGAAACCAGCGCTAGGTTAGCCAGTATTGCTGCCTACCGACAAGTATCGCCCCACACCAACTGCTACCTTGTGCCGGAGTTGAGCTTCGAGGGCGGGATCGTCACTCAGCCACAAACAAGATTTGTACAGTGCCTGGTCTTGCACGATCGAGCTCTCAAGGCATGGCAGCATGGATGCAACAATGTAGCGCGCTAACTCACATCGTAATCTCTAATCTCTGGGAGCAGCTTCAAGGGGAACAAATCATTACGGGAGATTGTATGGCTACATTTCCCCTACCTTCTCGGGGGTCCCCATAGTGGGGATATATCAGAGTGGGTCCAACTAAGCATACTATGCACTACTCTTGATATCCCCAATGTGATTGGAGCATTTTGTGTATACACAAATAGGGGGGATGAACAATTTTACTCCTTGCCATGTGCCGGGGAAAACTTCTCCGGCGCCTGCGGTGCCACTTGTTTGCCCTAAAATCTCAATGGGGACGAAGATGAGTTCAAACACTTTGGGGGGTATGGAGGGGGGCGTTGGGTTGGGTTGGGTCAAGGCATCACCTTTTCGCCAACCCACGTTCCTCGCCGCCTTCTCTGCGGGACCCAACAGGGCAGCCGTACCCGGGTGTCTGGTTGCAAGGCCTATTGGACTATTGAGCGCCCTCAAAAGCTGGTGCTGGCGCGCGCGGGCGGCAGATGATGCCATGCCTATGTTGTATGTGCCCTGTGTGTCTGGGGGGGGGGGGGGTGGCACACTTGTTTGCTCCGCTTTTGGTCGGCGTCGGCGCACGTGGTGCACGGAAGTGTGTGCCGGCTGCTCTAGGCCCCGGTAGGCAGACCGGACAATCTGAGGCTTAGCCTCCCCAGGGAGATGTGGGCCTAGGCTCGCGACCTCCATGTCACAAGGACAAGCTATCGAACTGCTCCACGAGTGCCTGCTAGCACGGGAAGGCGGTGGTATGTGGCACGACTCGGTTTAAACCCGCACTCCTTGATTGGCTTCAGCGCACGTGGTGCTGCCATATGGGTTGAGTCTAGCTCCGCACAGCCAAGGGCATACCCCGGGCGGGGGGAGGGGGCCCAGGGCACACAAAGTGCTTCCCTGCCCAATGTGCTGCCGGTGCTAGCTGCACAAGCTGCGGCGCTACAGCCCGTGTAGACGAGCGGTCCAGCGGGCATCCCACACGCGAATGGTGTCTCCGTTGGGAGGGGGGCAGGGGTCAGCACGCGGCTAACCAGCCTCCGAGGTGACCCATAAATGCACTAAGTGCACGGAGTTGTGTTGTCGCAGGTGGTGGTGTTGGGGTTGGAGGGGTGCAAAGGCTTAAGAGTTCCCGGGGATATTGTTGTAAAGATACTCATAGTAGTCTACCCGCGTGCCCTTCATAGCCACCACTTTTCCAAGCCCAAAGAGCAGCGGCTCCATTAACCCGTTCAGGTAGGGGGGGGTGTAGGCATGTGGGTTTGGGGGGGGCTCGTCCTAGGGGAGGGGGAGTCAACCTGTTTGCTCATTTGCTCGTTGTCTCCACTTGTTTGGGAAAGGAGGACCACCTACGTGATTACCATGCGGGTCCCCAATTCCAAAGTGCCTGACGTCCAGCGCGCTCCCCCTTTCCGTGAGGGGAGGAACCTCGCTCGCCACGTGCCAGCTTGCAGCAAGGGTGCGAAAGTGGGCTGGGGTCCAGGGGGGAGGGCGTTGCGTCGGATATGTCACCACGGGGTGGTGGGTGGGTGGGGTGGGGGAGCAAAAAGCCTACTCCACTGTTTCTTTGTCCCCAACAAGAAGCCAGCCCACGGCCTGCAACCTTGCTTTGTGGTGGCTAGAATTGGGCCGACACGGTCTATAGGAGGCGGGGGGGGGGGGGGGTCAAGATTGGAACCAGCCACCCAACTCGTGAAAAAGAGTGGGTTTTCCCAAAAAAAAAGCGAACCATGGGGGGTGCACGAACAAGTGAAATGAACTCGTTTGGTGGTTGTCTTGAGCCATTTTCGCACATCAAAACTGCAACAAAGCCTTCCGAATGGCCAATTTTGCGATTTTGAGGGGGGCACGGGCCACCATGGGCACAAACCACAAAAAATCAATGATTTTCGCATCCTATGTGGTCTATGACTATTTGTTTGCCCTCCTTGGACCCGTTTGCCCGTTTCGGCAAACACTTGTTTGGGCTTGAGCTTGCTTGCAGCTTGTCGCGGCCTTGTGGGCACTGGTGATTTGGTTTAGGCGTCCGTTTGAGCAATTCCGAAGGGTGGGGGCGACCAAAAGTAGAGGGTTATGGGGGGTCCAAGTGCCAGAATTGCTCTGGGGACCCTTAGAATTGTGTTTTGAGCCAAGATGCCCAACATGCGGCCCGTTCTTTGTTTGCTGTCCTGATATGCCTTCATCGTCCTTCAATGCCAATGCGCCTTGGATTGCCATGAAGATAGTTGCAGGGGCTTGTCTTCATCCATCACGGGGGCCCACCCGGTTGTCACCTAGCTCTGCCGCGACCCACGGATAGGACGTTGGCCCTATGCACCGGGCGAATCTTCCGCCAAGCCCACTCGTGGGTACCACGGGAACCCCTAGGCAGTCCTCCGCTACATTGCGTTGGAGCTGTGCCATTTTCGTCTTTTGTTTCCATAGCGCTACTTGTTGAACTCGCTCGTCCCCCGCGCCACGCGCTAGCACTAGTGTTGCTGTCAGGCCACTAGGAAAAGGTGATGGGCCGCGGCCCTACCCTTCTCCTGATCTTCAGGGTTAGGGTCACCTGCCACCATTTGGTCCTTGCTTCACATCACCATGTCCTCTTTACTACCAAGACGTGACGGCGCTGCGGACACCGCTACTGTGGTCATCATCTTCTGGCCCTTGATAGTCGTCATTTGTCGGCGAGTGGTGTCCTTTCCAACCACCAGTGCCCTGGGGTTGACCTGATCTGCTTGCAAAAGAGCGCCACTGCTTGGGGGTAGGTGTTGATCATGTGCCTCCAGACTTCCGGTCACCGCCATGCATCAGCTCCAATATATTGTAGGGCTTCTTCTCGGGCCTTCTTTGTGGGGCCTCGGAGCGCCCTTTTTGGGTCCAGGATCTTGCGCACCTCTGTTGTTTGAGCGTGCAATGGCGCCTTCATGGCATACAACACAACACCCACACGACCTTGTCTTGTGGAAGGAAGGCGGCTGATAATTTGTTGGCCAGCACTCCCAACATCAGCGGCTAACCCCCATATCGTTCTAGTGGGTACCGTTCGCATCCAATGTGGCCTCCGAATCCTCTATGGCCTCCATGTTGTGCACATCATCATTGCGGGCCACGTCAGCCACTCTCACATATCTAGACCGTTCGCTCATCGGCGGGCTCGCCACGTCGACTGACTAGTTACCCCACACCACTACTAGCATCATCACCCAAATCTGTTGCCGCGCCATGCCAAGTCTGCAGGACACAAGCAAGGCGGGGGGGTCTCTCTACCCTCGCCTCTCCATTGTCCTTGGTGTCCCCCAACTCTCTCGGCCACTCCTCCCGCTGCCCTGTGTATGTAGCCTCACTCCGGCTTGCCTCTTCTTGTTCTCGGTTCACTGCCCCTCATGCACATCTATGACCTACGCCTCGCGTGCGCCCGCTGGTCATGGCCGCTTGTCCACTGGCTGTGGGGGCGCAATGTGGCCTGTGTGAAGGTGTCCACAAGCAAGCGAAGAGACAACACCCTATAGATGTTGTAGGCCCTTAGTGGTCCAGCAAGCGATGTGTCCGTGTAGATGTGATGGTCCCGTGTGGCCGCCCATCATCGGCGCTCTGTCGTCGTTTGCTGCCCGGTCCACCGCTGACCAATGTGTGGCACCAAGGAGCTTATCCTGGTGGCCGAGGCATAGGACCAGGGGATGGCACCCCATTGTCACGGCAGCGGTCTGTTGGTGCACCTCACACCCCCATACCACCAGACCAACACCGCTTTGCAGCGTGTGCCGCTTGTCTGTGCTCAGGTGCACAGCTCGCTCATGTCAGCAACCACCTCCGGGGGTTCACGTACTTGCCGCTCTCCGTGGCCATCCCTCATGCTGCTGTCCACCGCTCTGCCTCTGTCACCGTTACCTTCACGGCCTATCAAGCACACCACAGGATGCAGCACCCATCTCCCCGCATTGCATCCTTAGCCGGGGCCCTTTGACAAGCGCAACCAATGTAATTATCTGCAAGCATTAAGGCGGGTGTACAGGCCCCGGCTGGCCTGCCATTCCCATGGCATGTGCGGTAAAGCCCGTTGCCCCTTCTGCTAACGTGCCGTGTTGGCCCTCATGGCTGCCGGGTGTTATGAGCCCTTTATTTGGACTGACTGCAGTCCTAAAAGCCAGCCCTCCAGGTGGGGGGTTGGGGTTTGAGGGAAGGGTGGGGGGGTTGACCCTCCGCCTTACAAATTTCCCAATCAAGCACAGCCATGCCAGCGCCAGAAGCAGGATTCAAGCAGGAAGGGGATCCTTCCACATTGGAACAAGGCACGTGCACAATCTTGATGATTGGAATGGGGATAACTGAGGAGAGAGGGGGGCCAGCTCTGCAGTGCCAAATACACCCTCCCACAGAAGTCAGCACCTGCTCCATTGCACTTGTCTGGTGGCCTGGGCGTTCCAACTCCCCACAACGTCTGTTGACAGCAACTCCTGTCATCAATGCCCCATTCCCCAATACACAGCTGCCAGCCTACCTGAAATGTTGCATTCAATAGATGTTCACACTGTTCCAGGGTACATCTCCAAGAGTGACATCAGAAAAGGCCCAGCAAAGGCCAGCACAAGGAAGCGTGAGTCGACACAGAGCGACAACAGGCACACACACACACACACACACACACACACACACACACAGACAGCCACACTCACAGGGATGCACAAGTCCTCACCTCTGCTTTGAACTTCTTCTCGCGCTTCTTGCGTTCATAATACCGGTAATCCTTCTCTTCCTCATCGGTGGAGGACTGTGAGGGGGTTGGCGTGCCTTGAGCACCGCCCGATAGTGCGTCCACCGCGCTGCTCTCAGTCTGGTTCTCTTCAGGACCCACAGCATAGGCCTGACCGCTGCCTTCCGGAAGGTCCACTGTATTACTCCCGTTTTGACGCGACTCGTCCTGCTGACCGGTCTCTGGGCTCTGCTGTGAACAACAAATGGCTGCAGCAATGCAGAGGCACGCCAGCAAAGGGCCTCAGGAAGTACCACTCACTAGGGGGCGGCACCTCTGCAAATGTGCAGATGCTTGTCTGGAGGCTATGTTTGAGGTCCACAACAGGGGGGGGGGACTTATGGGATGCTGCTCCTTGCTTGGCCTCACACTGAAGAAAGGGCAATGTAAATCCTCTGCAAAAAACTGGACCACCTTATGGGCAACTCTGTTTTTGTGGTTCCCGCAGTGGTGCAGTGTGCCGAAACACCAATCACTCATCCAGTGACCACACTAAACACCTTTTTCTTGAATTGCTCGGCTTTTGCCCGCTTGGCCGTTTCCCGCTCTGCCTTCAAGCGGTTCTTCTCCTCTTCCAACCGCTGCTGCTCTTCTTCTTCCCTTCTCTGCTGCTCCTGCCACAATTCAAAAAAGCAGACCACGTGGGATGGTGTAAGCATGGACAAGGGAGAGACCAAAGTTGCTTGGCCTGTTGTTGCCTGTGTTGGGGGAGACTGAGTGCAGCGGCAGGGATGGGAGGATATTGCAAGTGGCGGGCATCTTAACTGATGATGAAGGATTTCGAGAGTACTTTGAGAATTGCGGAGGGAGTGGGTTTGTCGAGAGTTTTTGACAACAAGGGTGCGCATGTATGTTGTGGCATGGAGTTACAAGCGAAGTAGGAGACAGGGATGTCATTGCAAACAGAAACCTTCAACATGCTGGGAAAGAAATAGTGCTGCCACTGGTAGGTGAAAATGTCCCGAAAGTTCGTACAAAACATTGCCCTTCCCAACGTTGGCTTGCATGTGTGGAATGAACAGTTTTTGCTGAAGGCTTATAGCAAGCTGGTTGCAGCAAGACCTCTTTGATGGAGTCTGCCATTGATGCTGGCTCTGAAGATCTTGATGATGCGGAGCACGCCTTTGTGAGTTCGTCCCTCACTTGCGTGGAAGAAGGGCTAATGCCCAAAAGTGATTCTGAACTTACTCAATTTATCCTTGGATGCACTTGCCCAGGACCGCTTGATGTGTGTGATGGCAATGCTATGGCTGAGCTCTCAAAAAAATTTGAACAGATGATGGCATCACTCCCGTAATAGCATGGAAACGCTCCACCCCGGTGGACATCCCCACACTCAGGAATGATGCTCTAGATGTTGCATCTTCCGCATTCAGAAAGGATTTACAGGAAATGGCAACACTTGCTCTGGGGGTTTGAAGTCTTTTGGTCCATTAGAGATAGTGGCGGTGCAAGACCGGGATGTGTGCTGTAGATCACTGAAATTCCAGACACAATAGCCAAGCTTTGCCGCACATGAAGAATGCCTAGTACTTGGCTAGAGCATAAAACAAGAGGTAACATTTCGCAACAAGACCACTGCATCTACATGCAGATTGGTGCTTAAACAGGCAGCACCACATTTGGGGTGGCAGCTTCACACCACCTTGCCTGCTCAAGGGGTAACAACATGAAGTCAGATGCAACTCCATTTCGGTGATATGTGACGAGTTCCAGCAGTTTGAGGTTACTTTCTCTTTACCCTTCAGAGTCAACTAGGAGTTGAAGCTGAAGTGTGCGGCATGCTTTTGACAGCAGCAACTAAATTTTGCTGCATTGCATTAGCAGAATCGCCTGTCACTTTGCAACGGGAACCTCCTTCTTTCTTCGTGTTGCTAGCTTCAACAGTACCAATTGAAGACAATGAGAGCTAGAGGAGACGTGTTGCTCGCATCAAAAGCACCAGAGAGATTGCTTTATTAGCCATGGTGATTGGATGAGCCAAGAATCAGCCATGTGGGAGGAGCACAAGACACCATTTTTCCAAACCTCACTATTGTCACAGGAGGTGGAGCTTCAGAAAAGTTGGGCATTCCTTGTCAAATCCAACTGGTTTGAAAATCACAAATATAGACGAACCTGTCTTCGTCGTGTCCACAAGTGTAGACAAACCTTTCTTCGTTTTGCAAGATTTACTGATGCACTGAAAGTTTGCAAAATCCATTGAAAACACAAACTGGTGCAGATCTGTGTCCAAAAATGATGCTTGCATAAGTGAGGCTGTAATGTTCCCAAACTAGTGCAGCATTTCCCTAAACATGTCCAAAATCTTTTTTAGCAATCCTCTCCTTTCCCCTTCCCCTCTTTGGATGATCCGGTGCAAGCCCAGATCTGTGTCTTCAGTCCAAAAGATTGTTCAGATCCTCATCCTTGAGATATGGACCCAGAGGTGTTGCCTTCAGCCACAAGCTGTGTGCCAGTCATCTTCACCAGTGATTCAGCTCAATGCAAAAGAGCACCTGTGAATAATCTGTCAAAGGCCATAAGATGTAGCCTGCACACTTTCTGTGTTCTGATGTTTCAGCTGTCATGGAATGAGAAACATGTGGCTGAGGTACCTGGGGTGGTGGGGATGGGGGGTTAGGAACGTGCAATACTTGAAATAGCAAAACTTGGTCCAGAGAAAAGTTGGCACCAATTCTTACATACCACTGCAAGATTTGGTACAAAATTCCCAGATTGTGGCACAAGAACAAGCGTAGACGGTGAATGTTGGTTATTCTTTCTAATGGGCCTTTGGTTAGTTGCTGTCAATTCTTCTTTCTTGGCTTCGGGATGCTTACTGTTATTTCCCGGAGGACCCTGGATGCTGTTATTTCCTCAAGGCTTCTGGATGCTTTCTATTATTTCCTGAAAGCTTCTGAATGCTTGTTGTTATTCCCTGGAGGGTTCTCGATGCTTGCTATTATTCCTTTGCAGGGCACCCTTCGGACCCCCCCCCCCCAACACCCAAATAGGGTGAAAACACATAAAGAGGGGCTAAGGGGGAGCCCTTGCACTGCGCGCGCGCTGCGCGCTACTTTTTAGACTAGGTTCCCCACGAAGAGTCCCCAAGCACACCCCTTCCAAACGCTCTTATGTCACCCCTGCCTTAGGAGCATGTCCCAGTGTGGACCCTGGGAGACATCCTTGAGTGGGGGCGGGAGGATGGACCCGGAGGTGCTGGGTATGGCCGTCTAGCATAGCCCCGCTGCCGACCGTTTTGGGATGATGGCATGGTACGTCTTGGCTAGCACGAAGGATCCTTGGCATTGATCAAGCCTGTGAGGTCACCTTCGATTATAGTACTTGGAAGTGATACAACACTTGGAGAGGATGCTGGATTGTCCCTCGTCCTTGATCATGATACTAAGGTCCAACATCAGCCGTGCCTGCTCGGGGTCACCATGATGGGGGGAAAACAACATGGACACATCACCTCTACCTTCTCGAGGTCCCATGGTGGGGAGAAATCAACCTAGGAAAGAGTGGATGTGGCGGAAATGAGCAAAAAAGTGTGAAAAAGGGTGTAAATGGGTGAAACTAGGTAAAAATCGGAAAATGCCATATCCCCAATGTGGAAGAAGTATCAAAACCCACCCTCAAACAACAATGATGCCCCCCTAGTATCACAAAGTATGGGTCTCCAGTACGGCCACACACCATCATTTTGGACGGTCAAAATATCAAAAAAACAGTTTCGGAAATTTATATTTTTGACTTGCCGAGGGTGGAAAACTGCATAAGCAGGTTGTGCCCTAGCCCCCTTGGGATCCCCCCCTCCCCCAACCCAAATAGGGTGAAAGACACACAAAGAGGGCATTCGTCTATTAGCGTCCACTGGCCTATGTACAGAGGTAGAGGGACGGGGAGGTGGGCCGAGTCGAGTTCAGGCGCCTGTGGCCTCCCCTACGAGCCCCCCGCTTGTGCCTGCATGGCAGCCAGGAGGGATGAGCCACAGGGGACCAGGACTCTTCCGTGCTTGCCGTGCCGTGCTGCCGCGGCTGCCGCAGTGTGGACTGGGGTGGCGAAGGCGCCAAGGGCGCGTCCGCCACTGGGTGAGAGGAACCCCCCTCGCGACGTCGGCCGCAGCGCGCGCGGGGGGGGGGGGGGGGGCGCACAGAGCATGTCTGCTATTGACCTGGTGGCCTTCACTTGAGGCCGCCTTCGTCCCTGACGCGGCTATTGAGGGCCGCCTAAATGCGGCGGGGGGGGGGTTGCTCTTCTGGGGAGGGGGGTGGGGGCACGGCGCGGGTGGCCCCTGTAGGGCCGGAACCTCGGCGCCTGCGGGCACCAGCCCGGAGTTGTCGTCTCCGGCTGTTGGTGGGGGGGAGAACGGGTCAGCGTCCCCCCTCCCGGATGCGCTGGCCCCTCACTCACCGAGCCCCCCCGGTCAGCCAGGAGGTTAAGCTTGGGGCATATCGGGGGTCTCGAGTTGTTAGGCCCTAGGGCCGAGGAAGGGCGTGCGCCCACCGTCTTGGGGGGGACGTGCCACCCTCCCGGCCTCGGGGAGGCTGGGCGGGCCCGACCGAGCCAAAAGGACAGCGCCGCCGCTCCTGCGCGCCGGTCCTCAGGAACGAGCACATCGCAGCTCGGCGCGACCCGGGGCGGGACTCTGGGACGACGCGGGCCCGCCCGGGGGTCGGTGTGCCCCTCGCGTCCCGCACGGCAGCAGCGGCTGATGCCCCAGCCTAGGCTTCTGCACATGGGGCGCGATGGCGCCCCATGCCCCAAGCAGAGAGCGCCCTGGGTGCCACTGCCCGCGCCCGGCGGGCGGCTGCACTACGGGGCAGCGAGTGGGACGCTCTTCGGCGGTGCGCGCGGGGCCCTCCCTGGCATACGGCAGGAGGGGGGGCCTCCCTCGAGAGGGCGGAGATAGTAGTCCATGAGAAAACGGTCACCCAGTGGCGGCCAACGCCCGCAGGCGCCGGACCCACGAGTCCCGGCAGTGCGTCGCCAGGCGCATAAGCTGCAGCATACCTCGTGGCGTGCTGCGAAAAACGGGCGGGCCGACAGGCCAGCACACACGCGGCCTCCCAGGCGGAGGAGAGAGCGACACCGCCCTAGTGGGTGCCGCATAGTAGCATACCCGCCACCAAGTGGCGCTTGACTAGGCCCAGCGCCTTGCGAGGATTTGGGCCCGCTCCCCAAGCGGCATGCGCGTAACCCGTAGATGGGGATCCGGGGAGGCCGGGAGCGCCCGCCCTGAAAAGGCCTCGTAGTCCAGGGCCAGCTCAGCCATGGTCACTTCTGCCGGCCCCGGCATCCAGGTCAGCGCCCTAGCCCACTTGACCAAGTCCTGGACGAAGTCTTGGGGACACCGCCAGCCCGGCGGGGCCCCCCGCCGGAGGCGCGGCTGGTTGCGGATCGTATCCCCCGGGAGGGGGCCAACGAAGTCGTCCCAAGGGAAGGGGTTGCGGGGCCGCGGCCGCGGCTGGTCCGGGAATAGGGAGTGCCCGTGGCCCGCCTGGTCCCCGCGGTTCGCAGCCATGCGGGCGGCGAGGACCGTCAGGTACATGCCGTACTAGGGGTGGAGGAACTCGTCCAGGAGTTCCCGTTCCATCCCCTGCGCAAGCCGGAGGGGGAAGAGGCCCAGCCTCCGCAAGCAGGCCGGCCACTGGCCCAACGGCCCCAGCTAGGGGATGGCCACCGCCGCGTTACTTAGCTAGCTGTCCCCCTGGCCTGCTCCCACTAAGGGCAGTCCCACAAGACGTGGACCTCGTCCTCCTGTGCCGCACCGCAGTGGGGGCACGTGGCCGCTGCCGTCCACAGGGCTCCGGCCATGAGGCCGTGCAGCAGGGACTTCTCCAGCTCAGTGGAGGCGCCGTGCAGTGCCGCGCGGCAGGCCGGGCCATCTACCCCATCGCCCAGTCCCCCGAAGGTGACCGGGCGCCGCGCCTCCACCTGGCGCGAGGAATGGCAGCGTAGGCTGTACCGCACTCGGTGCTGGACCTGGTGGAGGGGCTCCTGCACGAAGTGCAGCGGGCGCTCTTGCCCCGGCACATCCTAGCACCACCAGCCCTCACGTGGGCTCTACCCCAAGGTGGCCGCCGTGGTCATGCGGGCCGTGCGGGGGGGCAACGTGCCTGTCCGGGGCCAAGGACATTGTCTTCTCGGTCCTGTCCAAGAGGCGCCGCGTCTCCCCGGTAATGCACACGCGGTACGCGCGGCTGCTCCGGCTGGCCCGGGTGGCCCAGCGACCGGGGGTCACCTAGGTTGTCACCCAAGCCATTTGGGAGTCGGGCGGCTGCCGCCGTCTCCATTCCCTGCAAGTCGGGGTCCATCACCGAGGCGACGGCCACTCCATAGAGCGCCAGCGGGGTGACCAGCGCGCTGATGGCCCGCTCCCGGCGGTCGTAGGTGGAGAGGTGGGGGAGGCGGCGGAGAGCGCTCCGGCCCGCTTCAAGGCGCCGGGACAGCACCGGCCCCGTACACTGGAACCCCCAATGGCGACATCTACGCCGGTTGGCGGCAAGTCTCCGCCAGCGGGATGGAGGGACACCCCGGAGCAGGACCGCCGGGGCACGCTGTTCCCCCTGGACCCAGGAGCAGGACTTGTCCACGCGCACGTCTTGGCCCGTGACCTGCAGCCACTCCTCCGTTGTGGAGATTGCCCCCTGCAGGGAGGCCGCGCCCACGGCCACCGCCTGGGTGTCGTCCGCGTAGCCCAACGACCCCAACGCGGCGTAGCCGGGACCCGCGTCCTTGAGGGGTAGTGGGGCCCCCACCTCTAGATCAGCCGAAGTGTCCTCGTCTAGAACGGGGGGGCGGGGGGCGTCCGCGCGCACACCTGTCGGCAAAGGGAGTCCACCTCCCCACTTCCACATCGTGGCGAGCACATTCACCACGATCACCGACAAGGGGCAGCCTTGGAGGATGCCGTTGGTGGCTTGCCACCCTAGAGACCTATGTTAAAACCAATATTTATAACATTTGGTCAAAAAGTAATGCATTCACCCAAAATTGACCCTTTGGGGGCGGTTGAGGGGTATAGACGGGAAAAACTCTACCCCCCTGGGGTGCCTTACGGGATCGAGTGTCATTTCACCCGGGGGTGGGGGGGGTCTCACCTGCTTCCACGGAAAAAATATCAAAACAGTCCTCAGATTTAATTTTTCATCTTAGGTTTTCAATCAAAATTTGAAATATTAAAAATTAATGAGTCGCCGGCATTAATATTAACCTGCGAAAAATTCATACGTTGCCGCAAATGTTAACGTCCCCTACAAATGCACAACAACAAGCCAAACACACTATGGGGCATTCATAATTCTTGTGCCTTATTTAAAGTGGATGCCCCCCTCCCCCTTTTTTGCACACACACACACACACACAATAATATTGGCACCCCTACACACCTGCCCCCTCCCACACACATCCCTCCCTAATCCTTCTTCTTTCCTCCCCTTGCCCTTGGGGTTTGGGTTTGGCAGGGTATGCCCCTTGCTTTCTGCAGGTCTTTTGGAGATGTTCGTCAAAAGAATTTTGCAGGCAACCAATCAAAAAAGCTTGGAGGTATGTGTGTCTTGTTGTCTGCCCGTGTGTGTGTGTGCGTGTGTGTGTGTGTGTTTGTGCGTGCGTGGGTGTGCACATGTGCATTGTGGCTGGGCTGTAGGGTGTAGATTGCCTCAAAAACGGGTAGCTCAGGCTTTGTTTGCAATGACAACCCCCCCCCCCTTTGGTAGTGTGCTTTGTGGTGATGTGGCGTCTGGGGATGTGGTGTGTGGGGTTGTGGTGTGTGGGGATGTGGTTTCTAGGGTTGTGGTATGTGGGGCTGTCATGTGTGGGTTTGGCATGTGTGGGGTCGTGTGTGGGGGTGTGGTGTGTGGGGGTGTGGTTTCTAGGGGTTTTGTGCGACTGTGGTTTGCGGGGATGTGGCGTGTGGGGCTATGTTGTGTGGGGTTGTGGTGTGTGGGCATGTGGTCTCCCGGGCCTTGGTGCGTGCAACTGTGCTGTGTGGGGCTGCGGTGTATTGGGCCATGCTCTGTGGGTTTGGTGTTTGGTGCTGTGGTGTGTGGGGTTGTTGCATGGGTGGGTGGGGTTGCTGTGGGGGTGCATTGCGGCACTGTGATGGGTTGTAGTGCAATATGGGTGCAACAAATAGTGCAGAAGGGACTAAGGGCCATGATACCTTTTCCGACAACTTTTTGATTTCTTGAAGGTTAATATTAACCGTTCCTTTTAATATTTCGAACGCCGGTCTAAAAAGTAAATACTAACCTAGCAATATTAACGGTGGCGGCCGAAAAATTAACTCGAAACAATGGGGGCAATGGGGGTCTTTGGTGTGTGCGCCTGCGGTGTGTGGGCCTTTGGACTGTCAGATTGGGGTGTGTGGGGTCGTGGGTGTGGTGATGCAGGGTACAAGGCTGGGTTGTGAGGACATGTGGTGTATGTGGTTGTGGTGTGCGCGGCCATGGTGTGTGGGGCTGTGGTGTGTGGGGCTGTGGGGTGTGGGGCAGTGGAGGGTGGGCATGTGGTGTCTTGGGCCGCGGGGTGTGGGGCTGTGGCGTGCTGGGTTGTGGTGTTTGGGGCCGTGGTGTCTCCGCCTGTGGGGTGTGGGGCTGCGGGGTGTGGGGCCGTGTGGTGTGGGGTTAAGGCATGTGGGGCTGTAGAATTTGGGGCGGCATGTGGTGTGTGGTGTGCAGTGGTGTGGCCGCCCCTCCACTTGTTGCATGCGCCAAAAAACCACGAAAAACCGAAAGTCAAGTTTTCGAACCCTGGTATTAATTTTTGCAGTTTAATATTATCGGGCCAAATATTAATTAATATATTAAATATGATTTGTCGATGGCGTTAATATCAACCTACAAAAGTTAACTGACCGCTTGAAATATTAACCTGAATAAGAACATGCACAACACAACGCGAAACACACCAGGGGGCATGCATCAGTGTTGTGCCACACCATTTGGGGATGCCGGGGGGGGGGGGGGTTGGGGGGCCCTTGGGCGGGGGAGGTTGCATACCACAGAGACACCACACAGCACTATAACACGCCCAACTTGGGTGGTGGGGGGAGGTTGCTCTTGGGGGTTATTGGACCTTTTGACCCAGATACCACACCACAGCCCCACAGATCACCGCCCCACACACCACAGCCCCACACAGCACAGCCCAACATGGCACACCCCTAAAAACCAGACCCCCACACATCAGATCCCACACACAACACAATCCCAAGGGGGGGGGGGGTTGGCAGTGCAAACAAAGTTTAAATAGCCCCTTTATCGGTTTTCGGGCAATCTACGACCTACAATCGGTCCACAATGTAGACACATGCACCCAGACACACATACCTACCAGCTTTTTTGATTGGTGCAATGATCAAAATATTTTACCTATATCTCCAAAAGACCTGCAGAAAGAAAGGGGCATACCCTCCCAAACGTTAACCACAAGGGCAAATGAAGGCCAAAGGGAGGAGGTAGGAAGGATGTGTGTGGGAGGGGACGGGTGTGGGGGAGAGCCAATATCATTGTGTGTGTGTGTGTGTGTGTGTGCACGTGCGTGTGTGTTTGTTCCCACGCCATACAAGAAAAGGTGCATTGATGCTGTATATTTTGTGTGTAAAGCACACTATGGGGCAAGTAGAGGCGACAATGGAGTGGCGCACAAGTAGGTGGTCATCCCAAATGGCTAGCGCACCGCGTAACTAGCGTGATACCCATTAGAACCCCTTGCGGTCATCAATCTGTTGCAAGACCTACAAAAAAAGGGAATGAATTTTTGCATTGACGTTAATATTAGATAAATTTTTCAGCGGGCGTTAATATCTTAGAAAAATCAAATATTAACCTCGAGAATTTAACATAAAAACGAACGCGAGTCAAAAAGGCCGAATACCTGCCGGTTTATGGACCACACGGTCGTTGGCGCGGCCATGTCCTTATCCCTGCATACGGCCATCCTAGTCACCCATAGGTAGACGGGTGTGTGGGCTCGTGCGCCGTGGTTGAGGAGCCCAATGGATAGTTGGGTCCAACTTTCACGGGCACACGGGTAAGCATCCCTGTGGAGGAGGAAAGTGAGCGGCCTCTTCCAATTGATGGTGTCCACAAGGTCGTGGACGCGATTGGATTTAGCGGGCCCACGATTGCAACGGCCAAGAGCGGCCGCTTGTGGGGGGATCCGCCGCGGACACAGGTCGATGTAGCGCAAGCGGCTTCACCAACTCCTTCCATGTGTCCGTGAAGCGGTCACATGAAGGGATGGGGCGGGGGAATGGGAGGCCCGTTGCGGCAGTGTAAGCGCCCCCCCCCGGCGGGTCATGAACTCCGACACATGCCGGAAGCCGCCCTTGGGGACATTCAAGTCCATAACTAACCTGATCAATTCGGGCGCCGGGAAGAGGATGGATGCATATTGCTTTACGGCCTCTATTTGCTTGTTGCGGATGAGCGGGAGGTGGGCAACCTCCGTGGTCTCGTACCACCGGGCCTTGGCGAAAGGGGATGAGGCCACCCACTCACCAAGGAGTTGGGAGACCAAAGGGTCCCGCAAACTCTTGGCGCCACTCAACGCGTGGGCGTCATACTAAGCTCGAGAAGGGTGTCTCGAGAGAAAGGCATAACAAGACGTACACAAGGGGAAAAGAGGCTAGGAGTGGGGTGAGTGCGGGGACCGGAGAGGGATGTGTGGGGCTACATAACTACCTATAGGACTATGCAACCCTGTAGCATCCCGTTAGGCACCCTTTGGCCACCCAAACACTTGATGTAGGCACGGTACGCGCACAAGCAAAGCGGTGCAAATGACCCAAAATTGGGTTAACGTGTTAGTGTTTGGCAAGTTAATTTTTTACCCCCTTTCATATATCAAAAATTAAAATTGGCAATATTGGTTTTAACATAGGTCTCTAGGGCACCAACGGCCGAGGGCCTCGGCGACCTTGAAGGCCCGGTGGAGCTGCTTGTATATGGCCCTGAGGGAACGGCACGTGCCCGGGTGCACGCCAAACTCCAACCCCACGGCCAACATCTTAGGCGGCCCTATACGCACGTAGCAAAATTGCCACAGTTCCCGAATGGGTACCACCCGAAAAAGGGGGCTGAAAAACCACTTTGAAAAATTGCACAATTGTGCTCTGCAGGGAACACCCCCAAAAACGTGTGAATTGTCCAAAATGACTGTGTGTAGGGGGTACAACATGTGCCAGTCAAAAGTCATGTATCCCCTTCAAATTTGGGCACTGCAGTGTCCATCCAAAGAAAAATCCAATTCTTCCAAATCATCCGCTGCTGCATTTCAAACCACACCGTAAAATGCAACCTAAAAAATGAAGCAAGGAGGAGGACAGGCAAACACATGCAAAACTCTGGTTTGCTTTTTGTTACCGCGTCTGCTGACCCAGTCACTGTGATTGTATGCGAAGCGTCAAGAATGATGCACCACCAGTGGTGCCGACCAACAACGGAGGCGCCGCCAGTGCAGGCATTCCAACAATAAATGACAACAACAATGCCTGCAAAAGAAATGGCGCAGCAGGGGTAAAAAAATGGCGAGTCGCTGAGTTTGGGCACTGCAGCGCCCAAAATTACCAAAACATGGAAAAGGGCACCAGTCTCACACCTGCATAGAACAGGACGCGCGACAGTGTGCAAATCGAGGCGAAAAAACTACTGACATGGTCACAGGCAGTGCCAACCGCACAACGCAGTCTACTTCTTCTTTGGTGGAGCCTTCTTACCCTTGGCCTGACCTACTTTGGCGTGAAACATATTGAGGGGGGTACTGTCCTTGGCCTTTTTGGCTGGCCTTTCGGGGGGATCATCAACCTCATCCCCACTGTCGTCGGAGGACGGCTTCTTCTTGCTGGGGGTGCTCCTCTTCTTGCTGTCACCACCTCCGACCAGCACGATCTCGTCATCCTCCTCTTCCTCCACATCGTCCCCCCCCTCCTCATCTTGCCCTTCCCCAGGCCGCTGCACCACAACTGGCATATAGTCCCTAATCCTTGGCATCCAAGCGTCCCAGTTAACCAAGTAGACACAGTCCATCTCCTGCACATACGCCGCTAGCTGTTCACGGAATTCGTTAAACAAACCCTGGCGCCCAGTGAAGCAAGCTGCCAGACAGGGGGACTCAGGAAGGCAGGACAGGAGCTGTGCTGGCAATACAGCCGATGCTGTCAAAAGCAGGAGCCAGACTTCATCCTCGGACTGTCTGTCGCGTCGGGGAACAATACCAAGCACACGCAGGAGCCAACCAGCCGCTGCCAGACCAATGGTGCTGCCGTATGCACCCTGATCGCAAATGACAATATTGGGGACCTTCACCCTAAACTTGTCGGGGACACAGAAGCAAATAGTCCTGTCCTCGAACCGATAGGTCGGGTGACCGACTGCCTAATCAAAAAAAGAGGTCGTAATATATTGCCAGCCTCCACACTCTTGAGAGGCGCGCAATTGATTAACCAGGAACTTAACATCGGCCGCCATTCCACCAATAGCCACAGGTACCAACTTCGCAGCAACCTTCAGCACCAATGGATGGATATCGTCAATTTGTTCCTTCGTACACTCAATGAAGACCTGTTGTCAAAAGCACATTTCATTACAGATGGGCACTTGAGTGCCTAAAGTGACCAGCAATGCGAAATCGATCCGTTTCTTATGCCTAATGGTTGCATACCGCTTTGTACTCCCTCAATGCAATCGTATACGGGATGGCCTTGCCAGGAACCAACGCAATTGCCTCTGCCCGAGCTCCGGTTGCTTCAGTCCCATCCTGCGGCTTGTTGAGCCAGATAGTTGTTGATTTCCCCCCATCAGTCGTTGTCACTGCAGTTTCCTTGACAGGCCTCGCCATCGCAATCCTCAGGTCAGCCCATTCCTCATCCTGCCACAGCGGTGCTTTCTGGATAGTGTCTCAGCTTGGTAAGGGATTTTCGGCACTCCAGGTCCATTTCCCCAGTGACAATTTGGCGGCCCTCGGCGACTTTGCAAGCAGTTTGCGGACTCTTTGCATTTCATGCACGTTCACTGTTAGAACAGGAGACCACTAGTACCACTGGGATCGAAACAGCCTTACGTTGTGGGTTCGGGGGGGGGGGGGTCAAAAGCGATCGCGCCAGACCCAGCCGCCCCGTAAACATACGTCGAGAAGGATGGATGAGCGTGTTGTCCGGGTGAAGGTACAGCATCTCCCACAGGCGGTCCCGCTTCAACAGTCTGGCCTTGGCATGTAGTCCTCCGATCTTGGCCCCATCTCCAGCCATGTACAGCAGTATTTCATCCATTTGGTCGCCATGCAGTCCCGTCAACGGCCGCAGAGTGTATGGGTTGAGCACTGCAGTGCAAAAATTAGGGTCGCATCGAGTTTTGGGCACTGCAGTTCCCATGAACACCAAAAGACGACGAAAACAGGTGCTCAGAGGACATAATACCTTCACCGGCAGTCTTCTCAAAGGTGTCAATAAACTCAGCCACGCGGCCACCAGATATCTGCAGTAATGAGACCAGCGGTCTCCAATTTTTCCAGATTGAGTCCTGGCAGGGATACAGTGTTGGACAGGCCACAGGTACGCAGAGGACTGACAACGGTGGTCTCATCGTGCATCTCTCATACCACAGATGTTTTCTCGCCCAGCCGGCCACACTTCCGCAGAGCCACCAGCAGCATCTCTTTCGCTTTGCCCTTCTGCACTTCAGTCCAAATTCGAGCGGCCACTTGTCCCAAAACCAGCTTGCTCACTGAGTGTTGTACCGCATTGTGATCGCCTCCAATGATCTCTCTGATGTCAACAGGACAGTCGTGTCTGATCTCCTCGCGGTAGACGTGTTGTAACCAGTCCGGCAGTGCCCGCGACTTCTCACAGTATTCTCGGTGAAGTCTTTGGAGTGCCGTCAAGATATGAGCCCCGCCCAAGCAGTAGGGAATTTCAGCTGATAGAAAAATGCACCACAGGGAGATGGTAGATGGGGGATATCATCGAGATGGGCACTGCAGTGCCCAAACGACCAGAATGTGTGAAAATTACAACACGTGTGTGACAGGATGGTAGTGTACCTTCGTTTCGCCATATGAGAATGTTTGAGATGGGCCGGCAGGGTGGATTTGTCCTCAGGCTTGCGATCCGCGATAGTACTGAGTCCTCGTCCCTCTCTCTGGTCTGCCCGCGCGTGAGGTCGGTGTCAAACTTTATCTTGGTCAGCTGTATCTTGACCAGTTCCTTTTTGATCCACGTTGTCCGGAATGTTTCCGTTGCCCGGTTTGTCCCCGTCCGCTTCACTGGAGCCTGCCCCGACTGCGCCCGTGTCTTCTCTGCTTTGTGAACGGCTTGCGATGCGGTCTGCTGCTCATCCCCTTCCGGCAGTTTGGTATCCGAAGGCATAGCTTAGCAAAGGGGCTAACAAAGGGTCACACGACACACTACAAAAGGCCACAGGGCTGCAAATTGTTGATTTACAGGCTTCTAATGTTGATTACTACTGGCAGCGCTCGACGATTGAACACAGATGGCAGAAATAGCATCACAGTCGGATGCACCTGGTAAAAATCGAGTGTCAAACTCATTCAGCTCCGAAAGGACAGCCACGGGGGCGTCGGAATCATCACTGTGAACAGACACTGCTTCTGGAGGGGGGGGGTCCGGGTCCCATCCATCATCACCCACAAAATCAGCAGCCCTCAGGTCTGGATCTCCGGCTGCCCCACCAGCAGGGGGGGGGGGTTCCTCATCACTGTCACTGTCGCCATCAGCATTGGGGGGGGCGGGTATCCGGGCGGGGTCCCTTTGCGCAAAAGCGCGTGCTGGCCGGCGTCGCTTGTACCGGTCTGGTGTATTACATGCGCGTAACATGTCCTGTGCCTGTGCTACTGTTGTGTCCATATCACCTGGAGGACGCTGTGGCACGTGTCTACCCAGCTCTGTCATCACATCAGCATCAGCTTTAACAGGTTTAACAAGTGTCTGCAATGTCTTGGCACATAGATCTCGGTAATGCTCTGCAGTGAGCACCGTATCTAGTGCGCAAGGAAAATCCATCTTGGCAGGATCCCACCTGTCTTGCACGATACTCGACTTCTGACTAAACCAGACCAGGGGGGGTATAACACCAACATCAAATGGCGCCATCAATCTGCTAAAACGACGATTAACCAGTTGTGGCAGTCCCTTGGGAACATTAACGTACTGCAGGTCCTTTGGGGTCTGGTCTGCAACGGGAGTGAGTAGAAACAGGTCATGCACCTGTTGCAACGTACAGTTCCCAGGGTGTTGTGCCATTAAGTGCACAACACGGCTTAGCAGGGCCTCACACGGTTCCTCACTGTGTGCCACCCCAGGTAAGCGGGCAAACCACTGCGACCACAACAGCCTAGCAACAACAATGGTGCGCACATATTCAACCTTGTCCTCATAACCTAGGGTGAGCCTCAGAAGGACGTGTAGACAACGGCTCAACAATGGCCCTGCAGCGTGCTGCTCTCCCTGTGCAGACCAATGACAATCCCTCACTTGCGACCCAATAATAAACAAGGCTGGAATGTAACCATACAGCAGTGTTACCAACCCTTGCACCTGTGTAAGAAGTGTGCTGTGATTAGCGTTACCCGGTCGGTGCAAACCCCTTAGAGTCTGTAACTTCTGTTCCAAAGGTTGGCGCCACTTATGGGCCAAGTGCAAGAGCACCAGAATCATACGCTCCATATAGATTAGTTTCGGAAAGTTGGGCACTGCAGTGCCCAAATTGAGTGAACCATAGGAAAAATAGGTAAATAAAGGGAAGAATCTTCTGTAGCACAGGGTTACACAATATTTATATGGGTGCCATGTGCCGTACACTACCGGGGTACGTGTAATGAACAGGGGCACGTTGTACCGAGCATAGCTGATGCTGTTAACGAGCTTAAGGACACGGTAGTGAATATTTTCGTCGACCAACAATGGAAGACGGTGCTGTGTGTGCTGCTGCACCTCCTGAAGCCCGTGAATAATAGAGACAAGGTCGGGGGTAGCGGACACAGTTAGGTCTGTGAGAAAAAAGGGGGTCCAAGCTGGGCTGGTAACATTATCCCGTCGTATGTCCCAGGGACAACGAACATGTTGAAGGCGGATGGGGTCCTCCATCAACGCTTGCAAGCCATCAATGAAGTTTTTATGGCTCTGCACCAACAAGTCTGCAGTGTACCCAATCCTCTGCCGCAAGACCATGAGGCTAGGAAAACACGGCATAATGTCGACAGGTCGTTTCAAGAGTATGATAGCACCGGCTGTACAATTAAGGGACCGGTTCTCATTACCAGGCATAGGCCGGAAGTTACGTCTATAAAAATTATCAAACCATAGAACAGCGGGTTTACCTTCCAAGGTCTGCCAAAGACTGGTGCACGCAGTTGCTCCTTGAACTGCAAAGGAGGGTACATGGTAAGAACATTGACCCATGTGAGCCAAACACCTACGTTGCACACGACTCTTGGGTTGAACACCTACAGCCGTCTTGGCACGTGGACGACACCTCTTGTGTAGAACAGACCATATATTAAAAATCTCTTGCTCAGCAACACGGAACCATTGGTCCGGCAGACAATTAACGGTCCGCCTGTCCCTTTGTTGGATGTATTCACCAACAGACCGCCTACTTCTCCACTCCAACCGGAGATCTAACACCCACGTACAGAACGCATCGGCACCCTTATCCACACCCAGAGCCTCAGATAGATCCTCCTTTGAAGCATATACCATCGAACTAAGGAACTGCCGGAAGGGAGCCGCATCCATGGACAAAAGTCCTGTTCGCAGGCAGCAAAGGTAAAGAGACAAAGAAAACAGAGACACTATCACAAAACAAACCTGATGCGGCATAGACCAAAAGCAGCTAGCGAAGATCCAAACAATGTATCTCCCAATGGACGTGGAACGTTCCAAAGCCTGGCTACACTCCAAGGTGGCAGTCAGACAACCGGCAATATATTTCCAATGAGCAGAGGATGAGTACCAACGTCCGATGATTCATACGTCCTTTGTCAGGTGTTACGCAATGGAAACCAATAAGAGTGAAATACGGAGTTTTAAATTTTTTGGACACTGCAGTGCCCAAAAGTACTGGAAGTCCATTTTCAAGTGCACATTTGGACAGGAATGGAAGTGATTGGGCAAGGTACATTGTACGTGGCCTTCCGAGTATAACACCGCGGTGCGATGACCCATGGATAACGGGTATGCCAAGTTTTGATGCATGCTGCTGCAGTATGACATCACCTGTGGAGATGACTACAAAGGTGTACGGGAGAACCCACTGAAAAAAGCCATTTCAAATTTTTGGGCACTGCAGTGCCCAAAAATTTTAAATGATACAATTTTCAGCCCGGAATAGGGGGTGTATACGTACACCTCTGGAAGCAACAAAAGGCAAGGTTGTTGTATCCCACGATGAAAATCCACGTGGGGTTGGCCGAAAAAATGATATGCTTTTTTGGAGGGCGAAAAACGGATGTTGAAATCGCCCTGAATCGCGCCTTTCAGCAACGAAGTCTACGTGCGTAAAGGGCCGCCTAAGAACATGACCGCTTGGGGGATGAGATCGAAACATTTCATGTAGTCGATACTCATGCCCGCCATTGCCCACCCTCGGAGGCGACACAGCTCCAAAAGGACCTGTGTTACCTCCGCCACATCCAGGGCGCTCCTTGCGGGGCGGAAGCCAAAGGCCGCCGGGTGTGCCTAGGACTTTTGCCACGCAATGGCATCCGCCAAGCGCACGGACAGGCCCGTGAGCGGGCGGGTGTTCAGGGGTCCCGGCGGGCCCTCCTTGGGGATGAGGGCGGTGTAGCCCACAGCCAGGCGGGTCGGCCACCTGCCCACACACTCCATTTCCCGCAGGAGGTCCGCCAGCCAGCCCAGAAGCGTGTCCGGGAGGGAGCGGAGGTCGGCGGGGCTCCATCCGTCCAGTCCCAGGCCCGCGGGCTTCATGCGGGAGGGCCCCTTGCGCAGGCAGGGGCCGTCCAGGCGCGAGGCAATCATGGGGAGTCGCCGGACATGGTACGCACACTGGCGGAGGAAGGCCGCGGGATGTAGCTCGGCATCCGCCGTAGACTTGCGGTTTATCGGGCACCAGGTGTCCTACAAGAGGCCATCCGTCTCCGTGAGGTCGGCCGTGGCAGTGCCATTCGGCCTGAAGATCAAGGTGACTGGCGGGGCGTAGGACTCATCCTTTAGCAACCATCACACTGCCCCTTGGTCGGAGGTCTGGGGCTGCTGCAGCCAGGCGCGCCACTCGCGCAGGCGGCCTTGGTCCTCCGCCCGCAGCGTGGCCCGGACTTTACCCGCTAGGGTCGTGTGGAGGCGGCGCAGCGACTCCAGCGTGGCCAGTCGGTCGTGTGTGCCGCGCAGTTCCAGGCCGGCATACTCCGGGCCCAACACGCGGAGGTTGTCAGCGCGGCATCGGAGCGTTACCCACACGTGTTGCACCCCGCTCGGTGTGGCGCCCATGCCTGGCGCCCGCCGCTCCAGCCAGCGGAGGACGTCTCGGAGCGGGCCCTGGGCCGCCTAGATGTGCGCCAAGGGGCAGGTGAGCGGCCCCCCGGTGTCCTTGCGCTGTTTTGGGCATAGGCACACCTCACGAAGTAGCTGGTCGCCCCCCCTGCCCCGGGGCAGGTGCGCAGGGGCCAGTGGCAAGGCGGCCCCCGCCGGGAGGGAGTCCAGGGCAATGTCTGGGCAGGCAAGGGGGAGGAGGGTCACCTCTGCCGCCTTGGTCCAGAACGCCCAGGACTGGTCCACGTCACCCGTGGATAGGGCCGCTCGCCAGCCGGCCTCCGGGGGGTACAGGAGGCGATGCACGGGGGGGAGCCGCCCACGTTACTCCTGCGGGGCCGGCTCAACGGGCTTAGGGCGGATGAACTTCACCACCCGCTGAGACCCACACTTCAGGTGCAGGTCGAATCGCACCGGGGTGTGGCCAGGGATGGCGTGGAGAAGCGCCGCTAGCCCAGTTCGACCAGCAGCCCATTGACGCGTGAGGGGCGCATACCCTCTAGTCGCTGGTACAAGCAAAGGGGGTCCCGCCCGAAGGCGGATGCCAATTCAAGGTCCGCGTCCGCCAGCTAGCGGACCAGGAGGGACCCCCCCCCCCCCCCCAGCCGAGGCATCCCAGATGCCAACCCCCCTCCCCCCCGGAATTCTGGGGGAGCGCCCCAGAACGCTTGCCGGCCCGGCCCCGGCCCGGGCGTGCATTACGTGCTGCGTGACCGCCGTGAGGCGGGTCTCGGAGAGCAGCACCACGTCCACCCGCCACTCGGCGACCGTGTGCCAGTGCGGGCGCAAGGACATGACGTTGGCCTGCGCCACGCGCAACGGCCCCGGGTGGGGGTGCACGTCCCCGCAGCACAGCAACAGGAGGGGGGAGAGGTCCCATCACTAGCCCATCAAGGAGTGGGGAGGGGTTGAGCCGCGGTCACCCCAGCGTGGGAGGGGGGGGTGGGGGGGAGCGCCCGCCCCCCCCCCGGATGGCAAGCGATCAGAGGGTGGGAGGGGAGGGGTTAGAGGGGGGGCGGAATCGCATGCCTACAGGTAAGCTGTCGCTCCTGGGCCAGACAGGCTCGCTACACCGCGGTCAGGTGGTCGGCGGAGGTCACCGGCCCAAGGTGGGCGCGCCGGGAGGCAGGGGAGGCGGTGTGGGAGATGGCGGTCCGCCACTGGCAAGCGGCAGTGGGGGGGCTAGTAGGCGCGCGGGGCCGCCGTGCTCCCATCCCTCGGCGAGGCAATCGTCCTCCCAGGCTACCTCGTACAAGAGGTCCCGGTGGGGGCCGGGGGGGACACAGCGGGGGACGTGTGGCCACCGGGCGGTGGCCCAGACCTCCCCCGGCTCCGGCAGGACGGCCCACTAGATGTTTGTGAGCCGGGGCAGGAGGGCGTGCACCTCGGCGGCCACCTCCCGCCAAGTCGCCGAGGGGACGGGGTCGGGGGGGGGGGGGGGCTAGCGGGCGGGGTCATTGTCCCACAGCCGGCCCCACGAGTAGCCTGCCGCGGCGTGGGCCCTGCCGGCAGCGGTCTCTCCCTAGAAGAGTGTGAGGCGGCGGCGCGGGCGGAGGTGCTAGCAGTCGGGGAGGTCCCAACGCTCCACCAGTCCGTGCTAGGTCGGCAGCCACATCGGCACGCCGGTCTCCTCCTGCCACAGTGGCGCCAAGTACCAGCACCACGTGTAGGGGAGGCCGGCGCTGCAGTCGTCCGGCCGGGGGGGGCGCGCAAAGAAGACCCGGGGGTACCTCCACTCCAGTGCCGGGCTGACGGTGGCCCCCTTGGCCCCAAACTCGGGGCCATCCGGGCTCTGGACGGCGGACAGCCAGACAGGGCCGTCCACGCGCGAGTGGTGGGTGTGCCACCACCAATTCCACGCCCCGGCGAGGAGGTCCCGCAGGCGCAAGAGCCAAGGGCACAGCCCCTCGAGGGGGGCAAAGCAACAGGTGGTGCTGGCCCCCCCTCGGCGCTGGTGGGGGGCGAGGAACACCTGGTTGGCCTGGCCGCACCATCACCACAGCAGGGCGAGGCCATGCTGCCGCCGCCGGCTCCAAGGGCCAGGCCCCAAGGGCTCCAGGGGCTCCGTGGAGCCCGCGGGGGGGGGGGGGCGGGCAACAGTGCCCGCGCCCTCACCCTGGGCCTCGTCCACGTGGTCCCGGTACCCTCTAGGCGGCAGGAGGGTGTCTATACGCCCTCGGCCCAGGAAGGCGCCCCGCGGCGAGGTGATGGCCTTGAGTCCATCTCGGGGGGGAGATCTGACCCAGGCGGTGGCAGGGGCCCCGGCTCCGGTCTAAGGCGGTGGCGGGATGGCATGGGACCGACCCGCCGCGGCACTGTGGCTGTCCCTCACGCTAAGCGTGGCCATGGGTGTGTCAGGGACCCCCCCCCCCTCCCCAGGATGGGCAGTGACCGCGGACCGGGCCGACGGGGCCCGCCTCCTAACCAAGGAGTGCCAAGGATGGAGCGTGGAGCAGCAGCATGCAACCCCCTACCACTCCCCCCCCCCTGCCCATTGCTCTGGCCCCCCTGCCGCTTTTGTTGGCGTCCGCCTCCTTGGGCAGACTTTCGCCCCCAAGCGCTTCGCATCCCACCCCCGTCGCTACCCGGTTGAGCGGCGCTCGCTGTCTACCCGGCCCGTGGACACTATCTCACCAGGGGGGGGGGGTGGCTGGGCACGTTCCCGGTCACGCTCGGTGCGAGAACTAGCCGCAGTGCCGCAGCTGTTGTGCCCCTTGCCATACCGCCACCGCCCCACTCCGGCGTGGGGTCCCCTGCCGCCACGCCAGGGATGGATCTAATTGCGGGGGTGGGTCCCCCCCCCTCCCCCCCCTGTTGTGACGAGGCGTCACAATACGCGTCACAAAAAACCCGGTCACAGATTGAGCCACGCAGGGTACCAGGAGGCAAGCAGGACAACCCTTCAAGAGAGGCATTCAATGCAAACCATTGCATACGCCAACAAACAGTTTTTTTTTCGTTTCTTGGTAGTCCACCAGGGTTCTCATTCCCTGTCACTGTCATTGTCTGTACCACTTTCCTCGTCACTGACGGTGAGGGCGCTTGAGCCGGAGGCATCTGTGGAGATGCTTCCAAAAGAGGACAGGGAGCTGCCTGAATCTGAAACCAGTCCCAGGTTATCTGCAGTTTCTGGCAGAAAGCGTTCCCTGGCCCGTCCTTTTCCGTTGTCCTTTCGAGGCTTCCGCACATTTTGAGAAGAGCGCCGCCGCCGATGCGCTGTGGTACCCCATGACTGAGCCACTAACTCGTATGGGTACCCATCATGATCTACATCCTCGGCCCCAATAAAATGCAACCGAACCATGGGCCAGCTCATTCGGTTGCGCAGGGCTATCACGATTCGGTTCACGGTTGAAATGGCCCTGCCCCATCAAAGGATGATGGGGAGGCCAAGAGAACAACCGCACCATACAACCTCAGCGGCATGGGCAGGCTTTCTGTAGCTACCAGTGCCTGCCAAAACATAATGAAAGCGTCCACACCATTCATCTGTGACCTGTCTGCCTGCGGAAGATGAAAGTATCTTTTTTTGGCCAGTCCAAAATGCTTGTGGGCGCCATACAAATTGGGGCAGGCCAGCCCCCATTTTTTTTCTGATGCAACCACCTTGTCGATCTCCTCTTGTGTCACCGTTGCAGTTTGCCAGGTCCTGAAATCTGCAACCTGCAGCCAGGAGTATGCCTCATTCTGAAACCTTTCCTCTAGCTGTTGCAATAGCTTTGTCAACGGAATTGTTTTCGTCACATCATCGCCCCCAACCCCTTTACTGTCCAACACCCAGCCATGCAAAACAGCTTGTTTGACCTCTTTTCGCACAACTTAATTGTGACGCGACCACCTCTCATATGGACCATGTTTTTTCTGCAGTTCACGCAGCTCTTCTTTCACTTTGCGTAACACGTTCGCAATTCGTGCCGCACAGGCATTTCGTTGTTGTCCTTCAAGAGAAAGCTGCGACAGGGATGTCAACAGGTCGTGCAACACTGCAGTGTAAACGTGGAATTTCGGGGAGGCCCTCAAATGCACTGTGACCGCGGAACCAGAGCACAGCTGACGAAACATCTCGCACCTTCGCTGTCGGAGGTGCCTGTGGTTGCTGTGCCTGCAGTGTTTCCAACAGGCTCCTCTGTTTTGTTGCTTTCCGAGGAGGTGCCATTTGTGTCGGTGGTACAGGCCGCTTGACAGGCGTCTGCAGTCTGGACCCGGCGGCCAGAGCAGCTGCGACCGCAACAACAGCACCAGCACCCACCAGAGCTGCACCCACAGAGCCCACAGCCAGAGCAATTGCTGCGGCGCGACGGGCTACACGGCTCCTTTTTTGTCGACATGCCGCGGCAGAAACACACGGCGGATCACACTGACATTCCGCTTTCTTTCGACCCATGACAGAACTGGGACAAAGGCTGTCGGAAGGATGCAGCAGACGAATCGTCAGTCTTCGGAGCCTACAAAGAACACGGTGTCAGTTGACACCGCGTCTCATCTCTATGCTGCGCATGCAATCAGAATGTCACAGAAAACAGCAAGGTCAGAAGCAAGGTCCGAAGCACAGACACGACAAGACAACATAGACAGCAACCTGCCCACATTCCCTAAGAAAATACCACTGCCCTCAGGAAGTACCACAGAGCCTTTTGGGTGTCACAATATTTTTAGAAAAGCTGCTTTCCCACGATGGCATATTGTATTTTTTGTGACATGTCACAATTCACTACCCCCCCCCCCACCCTCACCCCCCGAGTGGCGCACAAATTAGATCCATGCCTGCACCACCCAAGCGAGTCCCCCCCCCCGGAGGGGACTCAGGGCCATCGCGGGTCACCAGTTGGGCCCCTGTTAGCCACCGTTGACATGCCGCCAAGAACATTAATGAATGTCCTCCTCCTCCTCATCCATGTCAGCTGCGGCCCATTCCGCGCTGGCCATGGCCAGGTCCCCCATGTGCTCCGGGGCCTCTGGGGTTGCTGCTGGCTGCTGCTGCCCCCCCCGCCCCCCCGACCCCTCTAGGCGCGTCATGTGGGCCCTCGGGCCCACGGGCTGGCAGTGCCTCCGGCGGGAGCTGCGGGTAGTCCGCTCCCGGAGGCGGTCCGGGAGGTGGGTGTTGGGCGCGCCCAGCCGGACTCCCTGCCCGTCCTCAGCCACCCCCTCTAGCTCGAGGTCAAAGACCGGCCGTTCGAGGGTGCTGTGGGCCAGCTAGGCGCAGCGGTGGACGTGAATGTTCACCTTCGACCCAAAAGCCTCCTTGGCGTAGCGCCGGAGCTGCGCATATTCGTCCACCGCTAGACCCAGTTGCGCTAGGTAGCCCCGGAACCGCACAGAAAGAGTCTGCGACGTGGCCGGTGCGCCCAGTAGGCCAGCGATGTCCGCCACCACCATGGGGCTTGCCTGCTTGGCCCCCTAGATGCGTACCCCCACATTGCCGGGGGCATCCTGGTCCACGAATCCCGCGAACGGCGACTGGAGTTCCTGGTCCTCCGCGAGGGCCTTCTAGACCTCCAGGGAGGGCCTGCGGCGCTCCGGCGGCTGCTTGTACCACTGCACGTACGAGGGATGCTGGCATGCGGCGCTTGTGACTATCCACGGCCGGAAGTGGACGCCCCGGGCTTGGCCATTGGCGCGCATAACCAGCAGTGCCACCTCTGTCGGGAGGTCTGCGGAGACCTCGCCCTTCGACCCCAAGACAGCTGCTTCCATGGGTGGGGGGGGTGAGGCAAGGCCACCCCATAAACGGCTTGAGGTGCCTCCGGGCGTGGTCCTTGCCGAACGAACCCACAAGGAGCCGGCGCAAGTCGGCATCCGCCAAAACCGCCGGGTCCAGGACGCAGACGAACCGGACTATGGCAGGGAGTCCGGCGGCGTAGGGTCCACATCCGGGAGTTGGGCCGCCTCCCGCTTGTTATCTTCCGGGGGACAACCGCAGACGAGTTGCAGTACGTGCCCCGGCGGAGCGGGGTCCGCCACCTCCGGGCCAGCTGTCTCCCAGGGTTGGCGCTCAATCAAAACCATGCCCTGCAAGGACGTGTCCGCCGACGCCAGGCTGATTTTCGAGCGGTGGAGGGCCTGCAGGAAGGTCGCCAATGTGGGGGCCGCTTTGCTACCTCCCTGGACGTGCACCAGCGCCGTGACCCGCTGGACGCCGACATGCGACGCAATGGCGGCCGCAGCCGCAAGGTAGGCCTCGTGGACCGTGCAGCCCACAAGGGCCACACACCACAGGGCCCCCTCTTGGGAGGGTTATCTCCGGTCCGCCGGGTGGTGCCCCGGAACTCACCCTAGTAAAGGCGGTGTGGCTGCACCGCCATCGTCGAAGGCAACAGGGACGACATGGCAGCAGCCGTGGGCTGTATCGGCGGGCGCGCTGCTTTAGCACAGCCGGCAGAAGCCACCACCCGCACCACACCTCGCCGAGATATCCGCCCTGCGGATCGGGTCACCGAGGCGTAGGTCATGCCACTAGGGCTAGCCTCCGAGGGGGGAGGCGGGGGGGGGGATCCCTCCTCGACGCCCGCCACCCCCCCGAGGACGATATTGTTGTGGGCTACCTTGACGTCCCCTGCGAGGAGGCAAAGGGGTGGACGGGGAGATGCCCCGACCAGCAAATACATCCATCGCGGTGCTCTAGGCTCTGCCGGCCGCTGCCGTTCCCGGTCAACACGCAAGGGGACCGGGCTGGAGTGGGGGTAGAGCGCTAGGGCGCGGCCTCAGCTTGTTGCGCCTGGGCGGTCCTGAGACGCCGGTTGGGGTCCCTTCCCGCCGGAGGCCAGACAGGGGCCGCCCGGGATGTGGGGCCGGCCTTCTTGTTGGCCGTCGTAGTCGTCGTCGTCGTCGGGGCCGGTGCCGCTGCGGTCGCCAAGGACCAGGCCGGGGCTGGCTCGCCCCGTGATTCAGCCAGCTCACGGCGGAGGGTGTTGATTACGCCCTCGAGAAATGCAAATTGCCGATGTACCGATGCGATCATGGCTTGCTCGGCGGTGGGGGGAGGGGGGGGTGGCTGGGAAGGTCCACCACCCCCCTTTTGCCCCCAGGAGCGGGAGCGGTTGCGTGCCGCCCCCTCGTCGATGGCTGCGGGCGGAGCGCCCACAAGAAATGGAGCCAGTGCCGCACCTATGGCCGTAAGGACTGCGGGGTGCTGTAGGACGGCAGCCCGCTAGGTGGCCACCCCCTCTTGGTCACCCATCGTGCTCAAGGCGCTCGGGCGAAGGAAAGGGAAAACACAGAAGCGTTATAGCAAGACAAGAAAGTTGTAGCTGAGCTAGGCAGCCTCACCACGTGCAGGTGCACAACAAGAGGCCTGAAAGAAACACAAAGTGGGTCTAGAACATGCTTTACATAGCATATTTCATCATTGTGAGTAATCGTAATGTCAATTTTTTAGCAAAAAAATTTCCATTTTTGACCTCTAGAGGGTGGAAAAGTGCTTTGCACATACACCAAATGCCATTGAACCACCTACAAATAGCAATTTTGAAGCTTTTGGGGGGGGCATAGCTCGGGCTAGATGGGCCCAGTGGCCACTACGTGGGTCCCCATGGGCGCTCAAGTACCGATATTGTCACCAAATGATCACCCAAAGCCATCCTAGGGGCAACAAATAGGGTTGAGAAAAAGTCAACCTGTGAAAATTCTATTGCCTTCGGTAAGTCCACCTCGCGGAGAATCTACCCCAAGCAATAGACAACCAAAATAGGGTAAAAACTACATAAATACGGGCTCAAACATGCTTTACGTATCTTGGATGGTCATTTTGGGTTATCACAAGATCCAAAAAAAAGTTTTGAAAAATTCGATTTTTGAGCGGTATAGGCTGAAAAACTGCATAAGCACGTTGTGTACCCAATCCCGTTTGACCCCCCCCCCCCCCCGCACCCAATATCCAACTAAAGTGAAAAACACATAAATACGGCCTAAAACATGCTTTGCATACCTTGGATGGTCATATTGTGTGGTCACCACATCAAAAAAATAAGTTTCAAAAACTTCGATTTTTGAGCTGTTGAGGGTGAAAAAATGCACAAGCAAGTTGTGTACAAATCCCTGGGGAGAGCCCCCCCCCCCCCCCCCGCTCCAACCAAATGCGCAAATGTGAAAATGTGAAATGTGAAAAACACATAAGTGAAATGTGAAAAACACATAAGGACGGCCTAAAACATGCTTTACATACCTTGGGTGGTCACATTGTGTGGTCACAATATCAAAAAAATAACTTTCGGAAACTTCAATTTTTGAGCAGCCCAGGGTGAAGTCCTTCATGAGCAAGTTGTGCACGGGCCCATTCACGAATGTAAGCCATTATTGGTGGAAACAGTAATTTCGCGTTTTTGGCACAGGTTTTGAACGGCCATAAGCAAGCCTGGAGACTGCAAAAAAAAAAGTCCTTTCGTATCCTAGTAGATATACACTGTAACAACATCCCCACTCACACCCCTGAGAGTGGGGACCACAGGGTCACCAAAGTCGCCAAAACTGCCAACATACCAAAAGTGGCTAAAAAGTGCATAAATTGCATAAGCTCGTCCCACTCTGCCCCATACAAACCCTATGGACTCGGGAGCCGGAAACACTTTTTCGGCTCAAAATCGAAAAAAGCAAAAAGATTCCTGATTTTCGACCCAAAAAAGGGGGGGGGGGTTATCCCCCCCCCCATCCCCCCCACCCGCCTCAAAACCTCAAAAAAGTGGGTTTCAAGTGGGGGGGTCTAGAGGGGTTCCGACCAAAAACTCATTGGGGGATGCGTTTGTTGGACAAAATAATGATTCTACAAGGGGTTAAACTAACACTTCAACCCCTTGGGGTAGGGTACGCAAATAGGCCCGAAAAGGCCCAAAATGGGGGGTATGTGGCATTTTCCCCTATATACCTTGCTTTGATCTAACAACCTCTGCGAGTGAATTTTTCAAGTGCCACTAAACAGCCTACGCAAGAGCAAACTTTGGGGCTTTCGGAGGGCCCATGGCATGGGCTACATAGGCCTAGCAGCCACTACGTGGGTCCCCATGGGTGCTCAAGTACGCGTATTGTCACCAAATGATCACCCAAACCCATCCTAGGGGCAACGAAAGGGTTTCATGAAAAATTGAATTTCAAAAAAGTTTCACGCCACTAAACAGCCTATCCGGCGTGAAAACGGCTAAGTCCTCACTGGCAAGGGGCCATATGGTGGGGGCCGACTGGGGGTACCCGGAGTTGGGGCCTGAGACCCCCACCATGGGTTAGGGGGTCCATATACAAGAAAAAAGTTCTTCAGGACCCAGGTCCAAATACAGACACAACGGCCACAATACGCAAAGAAGTTTTGACCCCCCCCCCCAAAAAGGGGTACCCAGGTGTGGGGGGGGGGGGGGGTACGGGGGTGAAAATCCAAAACAAAATCATTGGGGGATCATTTTTGGTCCCAAAATGATGATTTTACAAGGGGTTAGACGTCAGAAATCATACATTGGGGTATGCTGCGCGAACGACCCCAAAACAGGGGGACATACGACGCTCGCGCCTGCGCTTGATCTAACAATCTCTCTTCGAGGTGATTCAAAATTCAACAAAAAAACCCTCCCACTTGGTCTGGGTGAGTGGGTTGGGAGGGGCGAGGGTGGGGGGCCAGCACATCAATCTGTTGCGGACAGGTCACCACAGGGCGTGCTGCAGGTGTTGCAGGGCAGGAGCCCCAGAGCTTCGATCTGGGGCTGCTGCATAGCATATTTTGTCAACTTGTCAAACTGTCAACCTTTTTTTCGGTTTTTGGGATAGTTTTGAAATCCGCATTTAATTCCAAGCATTTTAAAATTGCACAAATGGCGGATGTGAATAACCATTCCCCACGAGTGAAAGCCAAATCCACTTCATCCCTGAATTGCTCATCAAAGCTCTCGTCATCATGACATGCTGTACCCTTTCCATATCTGTATTTCTTATCCAGGAGTACAAGTGATGTCATGGGCTGTCCAAAAACACCCTGGGCAGGTGCATTTCTCAGGAGACCAACTGCAAGAGCCCATGCGCGCAAATATATGCATGCGGAAAATGGGTCAAGGACCAGAAAGGGAACGTGCAGGAGGTGGCGGGTCAAGTGCAGATGTATGGTAAAGAAGATACTTTGCGCAGCTCTTTCTCCCTCTGTTTGGCTTTTTTCTTGGCATGAGAGGACTTTGGCTTAGAGACCTCCTCCTCTTCATCCTCATCATCATTCATGTTCCTGTGTACATGCACAGTGATGGGTAAACGCCACGGGGGAAGTTCAGTTCAACTCCGGTTGCCAACCGCCGCGGTGTGAGCAACGAAGGGAGGGGGGGGGGATTCTGCACTTTGAGGCACCTCCCTTCCAATTCCCCATTTCATTCTGAGCAGTTTAGATTTCTACAGGGTGGGGGTTGGGGGGTTGCATCACATTCCCCATTCACCATCCGCAACACCCCACAGACCTTTGGCACGGCACATGTTGCTCAAACGCAAAGCACGGAATTTTTTTTTGGACCCAAAAATCTTGGCATCATTCCCAGTGTTGCTAGCAAACATTCCGCTAATTCTCTTGGCAACATGATGAGCAAACGCTTGGACCACCCCTAGGGATGCTAAAAATCAGAAGCGATTTTCCGACCAAAATCCCGACCGACGTTGGGGGCAAGTGTTCCTAGGGATGCACGATTTCCGACCAAATCGGTCATGATGACAAAACACATACCACCCCCCCCACACACACCATGATTGGGCCTTGATTTTGGGTCGAAAAAAGACCTATCCCCCCAACACCAACCCCTAGACACCCACCCATAGATAGGAAAATACTGCACAATGCTTCACCACTCCTCAAAGAGAAGGTGCCCCGCCTACCATGGCTAGGGGTGGCCAATCATAGGTCCCCGATCTTGGGACCGACTCACGGAGCGCTGAATCCCCCCCACCTAGCCCCTGGTTAGTCTCGTTCGAAGGGTTCGCCCAAGTACCCTGGTTAGCCCTCCCTCGCAAAGGTTAGTGGTCAGTCTTAGCTATGGGTATAAAGTCTGAAGTCTGAAATCTGATTTGGCATCTCGTGTCAAGGACATAAAACAGAACACATCTCAGCAAAAGTCTGATAAAAGTGTGGTACCCGCCCCCTCCCTTCCTTCCTTCCTGTCCGAAAGGGACAAGAAAAAGTCTGGCACTCCCCCTCCCCCAACACAGCCACCCACCACAAAAAAAACCATCATGAAAATTGAAAGTTGGGAAGAATGGGAGTCCATGCAACACAGGGGAACCAGCCCCCCCGAAAAGAAAAAAAAGGGTGGAAAATGGGGCATTGGGGAAAATGGGAGTCTGGGAAAAATATTCCACTGAGGTGGTGTACCTCCCCCCCCTGTGGATTAATATTCCATTGAGGTGGTGTACCTCCCCCTCTAGATAAATATTCCACTGAAGTGGTGTACCCCCCCCCCTGTGGACAAATATTCCACTGAGGTGGTGTACACCCCCCCTCTGGATAGATATTCCACTGAGGTGGTGCACCCCCCTGCTATGCGCCAATTCCTATGGGGGTCTGGACCCCCAAAATAATTGACGCGACCCTATGCGTCAATTCCTATGGGGGTCTAGACCCCCAAAAAAATTGACGCGACCCTATGCGTCAATTCCTAAGGGGGGTCTAGACCCCCAAAATAATTGACGCGACCCTATGCGCCAATTCCTACGGGGGTCTGGACCCCCAAAACAATTGACGCGACCCTATGCGTCAATTCCTAAGGGGGGTCTAGACCCCCAAAATAATTGACGCGACCCTATGCGCCAATTTCTATGGGGGTCTAGACCCCCAAAATAATTGACGCGACCCTATGCGTCAATTCCTACGGGGGTCTAGACCCGAAAAAATTATTGATGCGACCCTATGCATCAATTCCTATGGGGGTCTAGACCCCCAAAATAATTGACGTGACCCAATGCGTCAATTCCTAGGGGGGTCCAGACCCCCAAAATAATTGACGCGACCCTATGCGCCAATTCCTACGGGGGTCTGGACCCCCAAAACAATTGACGCGACCCTATGCGTCAATTCCTAAGGGGGGTCTAGACCCCCAAAATAATTGACGCGACCCTATGCGCCAATTTCTATGGGGGTCTAGACCCCCAAAATAATTGACGCGACCCTATGCGTCAATTCCTACGGGGGTCTAGACCCGAAAAAATTATTGATGCGACCCTATGCATCAATTCGTATGGGGGTCTAGACCCCCAAAATAATTGACGTGACCCAATGCGTCAATTCCTAGGGGGGTCTAGACCCACAAAAAAATTGACGCGACCCTATGCGTCAATTCCTAGGGGGGTCTAGATCCCCAAAAAAATTGACGCGACCCTATGCGCCAATTCCTACGGGGGTCTGGACCCACAAAATAATTGACGCGACCCTATGCGTCAATTCCTAAGGGGGGTCTAGACCCCCAAAATTATTGACGCGACCCTATGCGTCAATTCCTAAGGGGGGTCTGGACCCCCAAAATAATTGACGCCACCCTATGCGCCAATTTCTATGGGGGTCTAGACCCCCAAAATAATTGACGCGACCCTATGCGTCAATTCCTACGGGGGTCTAGACCACAAAAATAATTGATGCGACCCTATGCATCAATTCGTATGGGGGTCTAGACCCCCAAAATCATTGACGCGACCCAATGCGTCAATTCCTAGGGGGGTCTAGACCCCCAAAATAGATTACGCGACCCTATGCGTCAATTCCTATGGGGGTCTGGACCCCCAAAATAATTGACGCGACCCTATGCGTCAATTCCTAGGGGGGTCTAGACCCCCAAAATAATTGACACACACACAGGGGTCAAATAATTCACGGAGGGGTCAAATAATTCACGGAGGGGTCAAATAATTCACGGAGGGGGGTCAAATAATTCACGGAGGGGTGAAATAATTCACGGAGGGGTAAATAATTCACGGAGGGGTCAAATAATTCACGGAGGGGGGTAAACAATGCACGGAGGGGTAAAATAATTCACGGAGGGGGGTAAACAATTCACGGAGGGGTCAAATAATTCACGGAGGGGGGTAAACAATTCACGGAGGGGTCAAATAATTCACGGAGGGGGGTAAACAATTCACAGAGGGGTCAAATAATTCACGGAGGGGGGTAAATAATTCACGGAGGGGTAAAATAATTCACGGAGGGGGGTAAATAATTCACAGAGGGGTAAAATAATTCACGGAGGGGGGTAAAGAATTCACGGAGGGGTAAAATAATTCACGGAGGGGGGTAAATAATTCACAGAGGGGTAAAATAATTCACGGAGGGGGGTAAAACAATTCACGGAGGGGTAAAATAATTCACGGAGGGGGGTAAACAATTCACGGAGGGGTGAAATAATTCACGGAGGGGGGTAAATAGTTCACGGAGGGGTGAAATAATTCACGGAGGGGGGTAAACAATTCACGGAGGGGTAAAATAATTCACGGAGGGGGGTAAACAATTCACGGAGGGGTGAAATAATTCATGGAGGGGGGTAAATAATTCACGGAGGGGTCAAATAATTCACGGAGGGGGGTAAAAAATTCACGGAGGGGTAAAATAATTCACGGAGGGGGGTAAACAATTCACGGAGGGGTGAAAAAATTCACGGAGGGGGGTAAATAATTCACGGAGGGGTAAAATAATTCACGGAGGGGGGTAAATAATTCACGGAGGGGTAAAATAATTCACGGAGGGGGGTAAATAATTCACGGAGGGGTGAGATAATTCACGGAGGGGGGTAAACAATTCACGGAGCGGTAAAATAATTCACGGAGGGGGGTAAACAATTCACAGAGGGGTCAAATAATTCACGGAGGGGGGTAAATAATTCACAGAGGGGTCAAATAATTCACGGAGGGGGGTAAACAATTCACGGAGGGGTAAAATAATTCACGGAGGGGGGTAAACAATTCACGGAGGGGTCAAATAATTCACGGAGGGGGGTAAATAATTCACGGAGGGGTGAAAGAATTCACGGAGGGGGGTAAACAATTCACGGAGGGGTAAAATAATTCACGAAGGGGTGAAATAATTCACGGAGGGGGGTAAATAATTCACGGAGGGGTAAATAATTCACGGAGGGGGGTAAACAATTCACAGAGGGGTCAAATAATTCACGGAGGGGGGTAAACAATGCACGGAGGGGTGAAATAATTCACGGAGGGGGGTAAATAATTCACGGAGGGGTGAAATAATTCACGGAGGGGGGTAAACAATTCACGGAGGGGTAAAATAATTCACGGAGGGGTGAAATAATTCACGGAGGGGGGTAAATAATTCACGGAGGGGTAAAAAAGTTCACGGAGGGGGGTAAATAATTCACGGAGGGGTAAAATAATTCGGGGAGGGGGGTAAATAATTCACGGAGGGGTAAAATAATTCACGGAGGGGGGTAAATAATTCACGGAGGGGTAAAATAATTCACGGACGGGGGTAAACAATTCACAGAGGGGTAAAATAATTCACGGAGGGGGGTAAACAATTCACGGAGGGGTCAAATGATTCACGGAGGGGGGTAAACAATTCATGGAGGGGTGAAATAATTCACGGAGGGGGGTAAATAATTCACGGAGGGGTAAAATCATTCACGGAGGGGGGTAAATAATTCACGGAGGGGTAAGATAATTCACGGAGGGGGGTAAATAATTCACGGAGGGGTAAAATATTTCACGGAGGGGGGTAAACAATTCACAGAGGGGTAAAATAATTCACGGAGGGGGGTAAATAATTCAAGGAGGGGTAAAATAATTCACGGAGGGGGGTAAACAATTCACGGAGGGGTCAAATAATTCACGGAGGGAAGTAAACAATTCACGGAGGGGTAAAATAATTCACGGAGGGGGTAAACAATTCACGGAGGGGTAAAATAATTCACGGAGGGGGGTAAACAATTCACGGAGCGGTAAAATAATTCACGGAGGGGGGTAAACAATTCACAGAGGGGTCAAATAATTCACGGAGGGGGGTAAATAATTCACAGAGGGGTCAAATAATTCACGGAGGGGGGTAAATAATTCACGGAGGGGTAAAATAATTCACGGAGGGCGGTAAACAATTCACGGAGGGGTCAAATAATTCACGGAGGGGGGTAAATAATTCACGGAGGGGGGTAAACAATTCACGGAGGGGGTTAAACAATTCACGGAGTGGTAAAATAATTCACGAAGGGGTGAAATAATTCACGGAGGGGGGTAAATAATTCACGGAGGGGTAAATAATTCACGGAGGGGGGTAAACAATTCACAGAGGGGTCAAATAATTCACGGAGGGGGGTAAACAATGCACGGAGGGGTGAAATAATTCACGGAGGGGGGTAAATACTTCACGGAGGGGTGAAATAATTCACGGAGGGGGGTAAACAATTCACGGAGGGGTAAAATAATTCACGGAGGGGTGAAATAATTCACGGAGGGGGGTAAATAATTCACGGAGGGGTAAAAAAATTCACGGAGGGGGGTAAATAATTCACGGAGGGGTAAAATAATTCAGGGAGGGGGGTAAATAATTCACGGAGGGGTAAAATAATTCACGGAGGGGGGTAAATAATTCACGGAGGGGTAAAATAATTCACGGAGGGGGGTAAACAATTCACGGAGGGGTGAAATAATTCATGGAGGGGGGTAAATAATTCACGGAGGGGTCAAATAATTCACGGAGGGGGGTAAAAAATTCACGGAGGGGTAAAATAATTCACGGAGGGAAGTAAACAATTCACGGAGGGGTGAAATAATTCACGGAGGGGGGTAAATAATTCACGGAGGGGTAAAATAATTCACGGAGGGGGGTAAATAATTCACGGAGGGGTAAAATAATTCACGGAGGGGGGTAAATAATTCACGGAGGGGTGAGATAATTCACGGAGGGGGGTAAACAATTCACGGAGCGGTAAAATAATTCACGGAGGGGGGTAAATAATTCACAGGGGGGTCAAATAATTCACGGAGGGGGGTAAATAATTCACAGAGGGGTCAAATAATTCACGGAGGGGGGTAAACAATTCACGGAGGGGTAAAATAATTCACGGAGGGGGGTAAACAATTCACGGAGGGGTCAAATAATTCACGGAGGGGTGAAATAATTCACGGAGGGGGGTAAATAATTCACGGAGGGGTAAATAATTCACGGAGGGGGGTAAACAATTCACAGAGGGGTCAAATAATTCACGGAGGGGGGTAAACAATGCACGGAGGGGTGAAATAATTCACGGAGGGGGGTAAATAATTCACGGAGGGGTGAAATAATTCACGGAGGGGGGTAAACAATTCACGGAGGGGTAAAATAATTCACGGAGGGGTGAAATAATTCACGGAGGGGGGTAAATAATTCACGGAGGGGTAAAAAAGTTCACGGAGGGGGGTAAATAATTCACGGAGGGGTAAAATAATTCGGGGAGGGGGGTAAATAATTCACGGAGGGGTAAAACAATTCACGGAGGGGGGTAAATAATTCACGGAGGGGTAAAATAATTCACGGAGGGGGGTAAACAATTCACAGAGGGGTAAAATAATTCACGGAGGGGGGTAAACAATTCACGGAGGGGTCAAATAATTCACGGAGGGGGGTAAACAATTCATGGAGGGGTGAAATAATTCACGGAGGGGGGTAAATAATTCACGGAGGGGTAAAATCATTCACGGAGGGGGGTAAATAATTCACGGAGGGGTAAGATAATTCACGGAGGGGGGTAAATAATTCACGGAGGGGTAAAATATTTCACGGAGGGGGGTAAACAATTCACAGAGGGGTAAAACAATTCACGGAGGGGGGTAAATAATTCAAGGAGGGGTAAAATAATTCACGGAGGGGGGTAAACAATTCACGGAGGGGTCAAATAATTCACGGAGGGAAGTAAACAATTCACGGGGGGGTAAAATAATTCACGGAGGGGGTAAACAATTCACGGAGGGGTAAAATAATTCACGGAGGGGGGTAAACAATTCACGGAGCGGTAAAATAATTCACGGAGGGGGGTAAACAATTCACAGAGGGGTCAAATAATTCACGGAGGGGGGTAAATAATTCACAGAGGGGTCAAATAATTCACGGAGGGGGGTAAATAATTGACGGAGGGGTAAAATAATTCACGGAGGGCGGTAAACAATTCACGGAGGGGTCAAATAATTCACGGAGGGGGGTAAATAATTCACGGAGGGGGGTAAACAATTCACGGAGGGGGTTAAACAATTCACGGAGTGGTAAAATAATTCACGAAGGGGTGAAATAATTCACGGAGGGGGGTAAATAATTCACGGAGGGGTAAATAATTCACGGAGGGGGGTAAACAATTCACAGAGGGGTCAAATAATTCACGGAGGGGGGTAAACAATGCACGGAGGGGTGAAATAATTCACGGAGGGGGGTAAATAATTCACGGAGGGGTGAAATAATTCACGGAGGGGGGTAAACAATTCACGGAGGGGTAAAATAATTCACGGAGGGGTGAAATAATTCACGGAGGGGGGTGAATAATTCACGGAGGGGTAAAAAAATTCACGGAGGGGGGTAAATAATTCACGGAGGGGTAAAATAATTCAGGGAGGGGGGTAAATAATTCACGGAGGGGTAAAATAATTCACGGAGGGGGGTAAATAATTCACGGAGGGGTAAAATAATTCACGGAGGGGGGTAAACAATTCACAGAGGGGTAAAATAATTCACGGAGGGGGGTAAACAATTCACGGAGGGGTCAAATAATTCACGGAGGGGGGTAAACAATTCATGGAGGGGTGAAATAATTCACGGAGGGGGGTAAATAATTCACGGAGGGGTAAAATCATTCACGGAGGGGGGTAAATAATTCACGGAGGGGTAAGATGATTCACGGAGGGGGGTAAAGGATTCACGGAGGGGTAAAATATTTCACGGAGGGGGGTAAACAATTCACAGAGGGGTAAAATAATTCACGGAGGGGGGTAAATAATTCAAGGAGGGGTAAAAAAATTCACGGAGGGGGGTAAACAATTCACGGAGGGGTCAAATAATTCACGGAGGGAAGTAAACAATTCACGGAGGGGTAAAATAATTCACGGAGGGGGTAAACAATTCACGGAGGGGTCAAATAATTCACGGAGGGGGGTAAATAATTCACGGAGGGGGGTAAACAATTCACGGAGGGGGTTAAACAATTCACGGAGTGGTAAAATAATTCACGAAGGGGTGAAATAATTCACGGAGGGGGGTAAATAATTCACGGAGGGGTAAATAATTCACGGAGGGGGGTAAACAATTCACAGAGGGGTCAAATAATTCACGGAGGGGGGTAAACAATGCACGGAGGGGTGAAATAATTCACGGAGGGGGGTAAATAATTCACGGAGGGGTGAAATAATTCACGGAGGGGGGTAAACAATTCACGGAGGGGTAAAATAATTCACGGAGGGGTGAAATAATTCACGGAGGGGGGTAAATAATTCACGGAGGGGTAAAAAAATTCACGGAGGGGGGTAAATAATTCACGGAGGGGTAAAATAATTCAGGGAGGGGGGTAAATAATTCACGGAGGGGTAAAATAATTCACGGAGGGGGGTAAATAATTCACGGAGGGGTAAAATAATTCACGGAGGGGGGTAAACAATTCACAGAGGGGTAAAATAATTCACGGAGGGGGGTAAACAATTCACGGAGGGGTCAAATAATTCACGGAGGGGGGTAAACAATTCATGGAGGGGTGAAATAATTCACGGAGGGGGGTAAATAATTCACGGAGGGGTAAAATCATTCACGGAGGGGGGTAAATAATTCACGGAGGGGTAAGATGATTCACGGAGGGGGGTAAAGGATTCACGGAGGGGTAAAATATTTCACGGAGGGGGGTAAACAATTCACGGAGGGGTCAAATAATTCACGGAGGGAAGTAAACAATTCACGGAGGGGTAAAATAATTCACGGAGGGGGTAAACAATTCACGGAGGGGTAAAATAATTCATGGAGGGGGGTAAATAATTCACGGAGGGGTAAAATAATTCACGGAGGGGGGTAAATAATTCACGGAGGGGTAAAATAATTCACGGAGGGGGGTAAACAATTCACAGAGGGGTAAAATAATTCACGGAGGGGGGTAAATAATTCACAGAGGGGTAAAATAATTCACGGAGGGGGGTAAACAATTCACGGAGGGGTAAAATAATTCACGGAGGGGGGTAAACAATTCACGGAGGGGTAAAAAAATTTACGGAGGGGGGTAAAATAATTCACGGAGGGGGGTAAATAATTCACAGAGGGGTAAAATAATTCACGGAGGGGGGTAAATAATTCACGGAGGGGTAAAAAAATTCACGGAGGGGTAAATAATTCACAGAGGGGTAAAATAATTCACGGAGGGGGGTAAATTAATTCACAGTGGGGGGTAAATAATTCACAGAGGGGCAAAAAAATTCACGGAGGGGGGTAAATAATTCACGGAGGGGTAAAATAATTTACGGAGGGGGGTAAATAATCCACGGAGGGGTAAAATAATTCACGGAGGGGGGCAAACAATTCACGGAGGGGGGTAAACAATTCACGGAGGGGTAAAATAATTCACGGAGGGGGGTAAACAAGTCACAGAGGGGTCAAAAAATTCACGGAGGGGGGTAAATAATTCACAGAGGGGTCAAATAATTCACGGAGGGGGGTAAACAATTCACGGAGGGGTAAAATAATTCACAGAGGGGTAAAAAAATTCACGGAGGGGGGTAAATAATTCACGGAGGGGTAAAATAATTCACGGAGGGGGGTAAATAATTCACGCAGGGGTCAAATAATTCACGGAGGGGGGTAAATAATTCACGGAGGGGTAAAATAATTCACGGAGGAGGGTAAATAATTCACGGAGGGGTCAAATAATTCACGGAGGGGGGTAAATAATTCACGGAGGGGTCAAATAATTCACGGAGGGGGGTAAACAATTCACGGAGGGGTAAAAAAATTCACGGCGGCGCGCGCGGACACTCAGGGTATTCACTGAGGGGCCATCCTTCAGCGCTGCAAGCGCCTGTGCCCCACTGTCTCCCATGGAATTCCCACTAAGAACGAGGGACAGGGTATTCAGTGAGGGGGCATCCTTCAGCGCTGCAAGCGCCTGTGCCCCACTCTCTCCCACGGAATTCTGCCTAAGATTGAGGGACAAGGTATGCAGTGAGGGGCATCCTTCAGCGCTGCAAGCGCCTGTGCCCCACTGCCTCCCATGGAATTCCCACTAAGATCGAGGGACACGGTATTCAGTGAGGGGGCATCCTTCAGCGCTGCAAGCGCCTGTGCCCCACTCTCTCCCACGGAATTCTGCCTAAGATTGAGGGACAAGGTATGCAGTGAGGGGGCATCCTTCAGCGCTGCAAGCGCCTGTGCCCCACTGCCTCCCACGGAATTCGACCTCAGATTGAGGGACAGGGTATGCAGTGAGGCGGCATCCTTCAGCGCTGCAAGCACCTGTGCCACACTGTCTCCGACAAAATTATCACCAATATCGAGGAAGAAGGTATGCAGTGAGGGGGCATCCTTCAGCGCTGCAAGCGCCTGTGCCCCTCTCTCTCCCAGAGAATTCTGCCCAAGATCGAGGGACAGCATATGCAGTGAGGGGGCATCCTTTAGCGCTGCAAGCGCCTGTGCCCCGCTGTCTCCAACAGAAATTCCACAAAGGTCGAGGGACAGGGTATGCAGTGAGGCGGCATCCTTCAGCGCTGCAAGCGCCTGTGCCCCACTGCCTCCCACGATATTTGCACAAAGATCGAGGTAGAGGGTATGCAGTGAGGCGGCATCTTTCAGCGCTGCAAGCGCATGTGCCACACTCTCTCCCACAGAATATTCACAAAGATTGAGGGACAGGGTACGCAGGGAGGGGAAGAACACCGCAATGAGATGCAATGGGCCTAGGCAAATGGGCAAATCTTTGAGACGTTAGGTCAGACCCACACACCCTTCGTCCGATTCAGTAGTGCAACTGCACACAGAACCATAGTTAGGGTCACTGTCAGAAGACTAGTCGGATGAATCGTCGGAAGAACTGTTGGAGGAACTGGTAGAAGAACTGTCAGAGGAATTGTCCGAAGAATCATCAGAAGAAGTGTGCGAAGAATCGTCGGAAGAACTGTTGGAACTGTCAGCAGTGTCAGAACGTTCAGCGCAAAGCAAATCTGCATTGGAGGATGTAGCAGTGCCAAGGTCTGGCCACAAGAGATGTCATGGGTGGCACAATCGCAACCACAAACAGGAAATTCAGGGGGTCTCGGTTTCAGTGGAGTGAGTGTAGTGCAGTGTGGTGCGGTACAGTGCAGGGGCTATTCCTAACTAAAGCACCAGGGCAAATCACAGAAAATTGTATTGTCTGCAACATCCCTAACGTGTTAAAGTCCTCAAAAATGTGTGGAAGCCGAAGCCAGGAAGGGTTGGTCCATGTGGACCGCCCAGGCGGGGAGGGTGGAGAAGAACTTACAGGTTTTTATTTTTACATCCCACCCTGCTCTCTCTGACCCCTTGGGTGCCCGGGCGTCCTCTGCCCCCCCCCTTGTAGGGCAGTGAAGGCAAGCCTGCCTGCCCAGGCACCCCGCCATCAGACAGCACCGTTTAACAGGCAAGAAAGTGTTCCCCAAAAATGAAAAAAAATTTCTGAAAGCGGTGCTGTCAGTGGCCCCCTTGTGTTTAACTGACTTTTGTTTGTGCTGGTTGTTTAACAGAGGGTCGGGGAAGGGGTCGAGAGCAAAGGGGAGGGGTTTAAGGGGTATAGCTGCCCAGCCGATGAGTCCCCCCTTGCAGGGGGACCCAGAGCAAACATACAGACACCCACGCATGCCCACACATACACACATACACACGCATTAAAAACAACATCATGCACCCGCCAGCAATCAACCAACGTTCCCGTCACCGACGTTCTCTAAAAGCGAAGCAAAGGGCAGAATGGGGTAAGATGCAAAAATAGTTCTGGGTAACCCTGTAACCAATGTTCCTTAAAAGAAAAAAATGTTGACCTTTAACTAACTGACAGGGTCTCCCCTCGCAGGGGAACCCGAGCAGCTAAGCATAGGCACAAGCAGAGGCAAAAAGAAAGTGGCTCCCGTAGTGGAAAAAAAAAACATAACTGTGACTGTCCTTATAGGACCCCAGAAAAATTCAGGGCACCCTGGATAAGTGATTATGCTGAAGTATGTTGAAAAATTTTGTTAAACCAACAAGTGTAGACAATTGTACCGAGGAAGTAAACGTGTGGCCCTTGGAGTCCCTTTTCACAACCCCCCCCTCGGCCTCGCTCTCCTTGACTCTCTGGTGCTTGGGCGTCCTCTCGGGCCCCCCACACCCGGCGAAGAACCCCTTGCACCCCACCCAGGCACCAACCCTGCAGACAGTGTCATTTAACTGACAGAAAAAAATTACATGTGGAAAATAGCAGGCGCACCTGCAAAAAAAATTGTTTTTGGCAGAAGAGACACTGCTGCGGGCCCCCGTTCCATTGAAAAAAAGAGGGGAAGAGTCGAGAGCGGGGAGAGGGGGGTAGACCGTAGACGGTAGACAATGGAAAGATTGGGTCCCCCACACTAAATGGGGGACCCCACTGAAATCGGGGGGTGTGAAGCAAAGCAGAATGCCCCTCCAGGCAGACACACAAAGAATGCAAAACACATACACAGAGCAATGTGAAGCAAAACACTGAATGCACAATCACATGTGCTTCCATGACCCTACATCGCCTGTCTCCCTGGACTGAGATTCAGGGTTCACATTGCCCCGAAAATACCCCGAAATGTACTAAAAAGCCCCCCAAAACGTACTACAAAACCCCTGGAAATGTACTAAAAGATCCCCTGAAATGCACTAAAAAACCCCCCCAAATGTACTAAAAAAAACCCGCTAACTGTACTAAAAAACCCCCTAACTGTACTAAAAAACCCCCCTAACTGTACTAAAAAACCCCCGAAATGTACTAAAAAACCCCCCGAAATGTACTAAAACTCCTTTGTACCAACAACCAACAAACAAATTGCAAGGCGTGAAGCCAATAATTAATTTTTTTTGCGTTTTTTTTTGCGGACAGGGTGGGGGGGGGGAGAAAAGCCTGATGGGGGGTTTCGGGTTGAGCGTTGGGGTAGCCCACCAGCAAAACTTACCCTGTTGTTATTCACATACCTAGTTCATGCCTACGGTCATGGTCTGCAAAGGAAGCAAGGTGCACAATTTGGCAAGAGAAAAGGGGGGGGGGCAAGTCTGATATGGGGGTCAAAGCACAAGTGTGATATTGGGGGGGGGGGGCAAAGGCCTATCATGGGGGGCTTGGGGGGTTGGGGGTTGGGGGTGATGGCCCATAAAAGTCTGAAGTCTGAAGTCTGATAGCCCATTGGGTTACTATACCCATAGCTGGTCAGTCTAAGTCACGGTCACGGTCACAGTTACTTTCCCTTCCTCCCTTACAATTTCTATTATTGTTTAAGTGCCGCCTCAGTGTCCATTGGAAAGAAATCCCAGGCGACTCCACTCCCAGTCTGGGATCCAGCCCAACATATGCACGGTTTGTCACGCTGAGCCTGCCCGTCAGAGCGTGGTGGATCTATAGCGTAACTTGAACAATAAGAGTAGGATCTCCTCGGCCAGCTCCTGGGTTTCCGAAGCCGCCATGGTCCCATGGAAGACTCCCAACGTCGGTAGATATGATTCGTAATTTTGCCTCGTTCCTATCTTCCAGGAGCTAGGCAGGCACAATTGGACATTATCGGCAGGGTCCGCGTGCCCCAAACCGGCCCATAAGCATTCGATTTCGACCCAGCTTATGGTGGCCCCAGACCAGCAATCATGGGGGGATGGGGGATTGCCAAGACCATCGGCGACCATGAATCCGGCGATGATTCCCCCATCCCCCTCGGTACGTAACGTGACTCGAGGTGGGGGAAATGACAGATCCAAGGGCGGGGCCACTTAACCCCGGCTCCAACACGTCTTACAGGGACCACCACAGGGATCCTCGGATGTTTTGACCCACTCATTTTTGTGTAGTTCGAAATACTCCTACTCCTCCACATACCTAAAGCGCTTGCGAATGACACGCTTGAGGTGCTTTCTACCCTGTGTCAGGCCTTTCTAACCTGGAATCTAAGCCTCGTGCGTGCCCTTGGAGACATTGGAGGGACAAGCAGAACTTTCGTACCTCTCCTTTTACGTGGCGGTAGCGGTAGCAACCAGGGTGCATGAGGCCTCAACAAGGGCCAGAAACGGATCCCGCACCAACCCAGTGACCTCCATGGAGTCGTCCCCATCCATAGCCAAAGGAGGTCTCGAATTCCACGGCGTGGCATCCTGCTTCTCCTCGGCGGTGAAATCCAAGAGGATGACTTTCATATCTTCGTCCCGCATCTTGGCCACCATATGAGCGGATTCTGATGACAGAGTCTCAACAGGGTACACAGAATGAACAGCGCCTTTGAACACCATTGGGGATGGGGTAGTCAATCCGTACCAGGCGGTCCCAGAGCCACCAAACCCGCACAAGGAGGTTGATTTTTTTCTTTGACCAGATGTTTTACCGGAAAGTTTTCTTTATTTTCCCATGCTCAAAAGAGGAATATTTAGCGGATATCCACATTTGAAAATAATTTTTCAGTTTTTGCCTTCTATGGTTTTCTCAAGCAGCAAATTTGTTGCACACTGTGGTACCCAAGACTGTTTGGCCGGATCCAGTCAAACGTCGGATAGCCGGTATAATGATTAGGTTGTGTGCATGGTATCCATGTATTTGTATGGTAACTAATGATATGAACTCATGTGTATGTTTCACCGGATCTGGTGAAACCCCGTAGTATAAGGTGTTGAACGTGACCTATCTCATGCGGTAGCATGCATGATATCCACGCATAGGTATGGTACTTTAATTGTTTCGTATCAACTCAGGGGTATGTTTAGCCAGATCCAGCGAAAGTGTAAGGTCCTGTAACTTAGTATAAGTACTGCTGTTTGTATTGGAATGGGTTTACAAACATGATATACTCTTTCGGGTTCATATTTGTGGCCACCTCAGCTTCCGCCACAACCATCAAAGAGAGGGGTTGGGCAGGCTCCTTTCCTTTCACACATGCTTCGGACATGCCCTGAACTTGTGAAGTGAGGTGTTTGCTGAGATTGTGTTGACCCTCAATGAGGCGCATGAAAGGTGGGTTTGTAGATGGATGGGATGCAGTCTGCTGGGGGAGGGGATGAAAAACCCCTGACTCAAAAGGCCAAAGAAAACGGCGAGAGGGCATTGTAACCCATCAGGCGTTCAACAAAATCATCTTCGGCACCAAAAAATGACACCAAAGCCGCAAAATTGCATAGCCACACCTGATGACGGTCCCCGGGATCCCTCAATGACTTCTCACACGAAATGCACAACATGCAAACACTGAAATAAAAGCTCGGCAAAAATGTACAAGCCCGTAAGGGCATAGAAATGCATTCGCGTCGAAGGCGAGTGCGCGAGACCTCGCGCACACATGACTGCAAAAAAAAAGAAAGAAAAAAACACTTGGGTTAATTGTGACTTACTTCTTCTTCGGTCCTGCCACCTTAGCCAACCTGGAATTGAGGCTTCTTGCCGCTATACCTCCCCCACTCGGTGAGGCTGGCACCATGAGTCAACCAGGGTCGCCAGAACAGAGGCCACCAGACGCAGAGGGAGTGGGGTCATCACCAGGGACCAACCAAGGGGACACACTGAAGAAAGGGCGGAAGAAGAAAGGGGAAAAGAAGCCAATACCGGAGATGAGGGGAATGGAAAAGCAGTGAAGATAAAATTGGCTGATTTGAAGATCGACAAGACCAAGGAGCGAGGACAGATCCGAGCCATCAACGACGATGTTGTCAAAAAAGTGGCGGGATACCAAGCGTTGCCACCACCGGGACCGTTGCGTGTAACCGCATGGGAGGACAGTGGTATGACTCGCTCTGTATTTTTGCATAAGGTCGACAACATTTCTTCTCCCTGCTGTGTTGTGGTACATGATTTGCGTTGCAGATGGCTCACTTTGCGTTCTGAATGGGCAACACGGGACAGAGACATGCAAGGCGATTCAGAACATGCGGCTAGCAGAAGGCAAAGAACTGAAGGACTGGCAAGAATATTGCTATGTTGACATTCTCAAGTACGAAACGCCTTGGAGGATCCGGGCCAAGGTTGCAGGATTACACCAAGCTGGCAGCCAGTCTGTGACGTGGATTCCGCTGTCCGAGGCGCTAGACAACATGCTTTTGTACGTTGAGGATCATAAGCGGGAAAAGGAACCACAAGATTTCGAACGGTTCCAAACTGCTGTTGTCCAGGCTGCCGCCAACTCCCCGTTTGTTGCCCCCGAGCAGTTGGAAGAACCAGGGCACACAGTATGTGTTGGTGCGTCAAATAGTCGCAGTGCGCGAGGTGTCACACACTGTATTGCACGTTTTTCCTTCGTAGGAGGCAGCATTCAAGCACTTGAGGGACGTCTTCTCCCTGGCATACTACTGCGGCAAAGACGCGGTGAACGGTATGAGGAACCTCTAGGGTAAGAGCACGAAAGAGGACGTCACAGGGAATGCCTTCAAGAAGCTAGAGGGGCTGCATCTGCCAAGTTTATTGCAGAAGGTCTGCGCGCATATGAACCTGAAGGATGCGACCATACGCAGTACCCGGTCCCAGACGCGTTGATTACAGAACAATGGGTTACTTTCCACCTTGACCATCCGGACAATAAGGATTTCGTCAACCAAACCGCAGGTATGCGGCAGTTTCGCAGCTTTAGTGCGCGAGGGCTCGCGCACTCACCCGCCATTTTTTCACATCTACTTAGGCCACGCAAACTGCCCACCTTCACGGAAGCATAGGTGGCAGACCAACATCTTCGTCTGGTGCTGGTGCCAGCACCAGATGGGGGGGTCTGTGGGCTCATTTTGATGGTGTCTTATTGTAGGCACAAAAACAGGGCCTTTTTGGGGGGTCTTAAACACGTTTCTTTCATTTTCATCTATTGAACCCAGTTCCCATTTCCTGGATTGAAGGTGTGATATGGGAGGAAAAGCACATGTAGGGCTTATTGCACCATGTAAACAGGAAGCTGTAAAATCACGCTGTTCTGAACCCCCCCTCAACTGTGGACACGAACAAGCACGGTGACACAGTGTCTCTATTTCCACATTGGGAACTTCGAATCGTATGCTTTGTAATACACTAGTAGTATCATATGCACATACACAACCATACATAGGAGTCACCGCTGCGAAGTATATGCAAAATTCACCTGTAAATTGTTGTACCTGAAAGACAGGGCTGTTTACATGAAGATCCAGCTGAGCAGCTGGGGCCAGCACCAACACCTGGAAAAATGGCAATGAAAACAGGCAATTGGGCAAAGAGTAGCTGGTGCCAGCACTTCCTGAGGAAAACAAAGAAATAGTAGGTGCAAACCAAGCAGAGGTATTGTGAGTGCTGTGTAACAACAAAACCAACGGACAAGTGCATGACTGTGCAAGACGAACACTGACAGCGTTGTAGTGCAAAGCACTGGACCAGTCTTTATGGGATCAAGAAACATGATTACTTCTTTGCTGCAGCAGCCCTGTTGCTCCGGGTAGTCCAATTGGTAAATCCAAGTCGTTTGGGTGTCACAGTGTCAGCAGGATCACCAGCGGCGCCTTCACTGTTGGACCTCTCCCCGCCAGTCGCAGACTGCTGTGCCCCATTGCTCGTAGCCTTCCCTCGAGTTGCACGTTTCGAACTACTGCTCTCCTCATCCTGCTTCCGCTTGGCACCGGTTTTTTTGGGCTTCGGCTTTTGGGCCAACGGCTCTGCTTCATGCTCGGCCACTTCCTCTCCATCCTCATCCTCGTCCCCCTGTTCTACGTCCTCAAGCTTGCGGAATTTTCCCCTGCAATCAATGGGTACCCCATGGAGCATCTCGTTTGTCACCCCAGTCCAGTCAATATTCGGCAGGCCATCAGCTTCCTTGCATCCAGCAACAGCATGTGTGACAAAGTCCTGAATTGCCGTATCCCCAAGGATACCAACCACCACATTGACAGGAATATGGAATCGAACTGTGAGGGCCCCGGGCAATGCGTGGGAGGAGGACAATAGCAGCAGCCATATTTCTTGGTACACCACCATTTCACCAGTCAGTATCAGCAAGTAACCAACAATCTCCACGGGCAGGTACCCCCCACTTGGGAAATCCGTCACAGTAATGTATCGAGGCACCTTAAAGGGGGGAAAAAAGGAATTCTTCAATGAAAGGAGCTGGCCCCAGCTGCAACGAGGTGAAACGACCATTTTGTTGTGATTTTTGAGCGCGTGTCCGAACAACCAGGGTCGCAGTGTGGTCTAGATACCTTTTGTGGCAGCGGATGTTTCGAGAGAAGATTCACTTCAGTACACCCCATAGTAAATTGTGGTGACTTCTTGTTGAGGTGGTACACTGACAGCTTAATAGCACACAACCCCGTATTTTGGTGCTGTTCACGAAGACTGTCCACAATGCCACGACAATCACCAGGCTCACCGGCAACAACAACAAGAACGCCACGCTGCAGCACTGTACTGACCAATGCATGGATGCCCAGGGTAAAGCCACGGGGGGGCTCAATGTACACCATTGTAAAAGAGATACCAGCCACTGCTGCTGGGATGGCCGAGCCAATTGCAGCTGGCAGCACCAGTAGTTTTCCGTCCGAGTCCCCTTCCAACTGCAAGACATTCATGTTCCAAGTGAAGTTCCGAGTGAAGGCCAAGCGGTGACGTCAGTGAATCGCTTTGCAACTGGGGTGGCACACAGACCTGTGAATTCTCCTCAGTGGCACCCATGTGCAGGTCGACGGTGAAGAAATTGTCCTGATTCGTCTGGACGGTTGGTAACACCAGTGGTTTCGACAAGGATTCTCGCAGACCAACATAGCTGACATGCTTCCAAATCGGCGCACTGACAACGTATTTCCAGGGTGGAAAAGGGTCCTCTTCTGTCCAACACCACGTGTATGTCTTGAAATACAAGTCACTTCGGCTTGCCAGGAGGGATTCACACTTTTCTCGTTCACCCAGTCCACCTTAGCAATCATAGTACAAACTTTGAGACCCCAGTGTTTGCAGGCACCAAAACGGCATTTCCGAACGATGGGTGCTGGCCCCAGCACCTCTCACAACAAATTGCAATCGAACAGCCACCGCAGATGCATCCTTATGGGAGGGCAAACATACGGCGAGATTCATGGATGAGATTGTTCTCAGGATGACACAGATGCCAACTCCATAACCGATCCAGTTTCAATCGCTTTCCCATCTTCTTGAGCTGTGCTCCACCATTGGCCGTGTAAGGCATAAACTTGCAGATTGTCCGGATATCGGGGGGCACCTGTCCTTCGAAGCAACACATTTGATTCACAGTCATGCTATGACCGCGGGCCTCCAGCATCTGCACTGCAAACCCTGCTTCACGTCCACAAGTACTCACCAACACAGCCACAGGAGACCACTGCTTTATCATATTGGCCTACAAGGGGTACCACAGGATTCACACCGGGCAACATATGGCGGAGTACGTTGACAGGGCGATGAAACCACAAACAAACGGACGTGCTGACGGGCAGGCACACACCAGTGTGCCATCTTGAGCGCCGAATCCACCTTTCACCCACAAATTCGTCAGGTGCTCTCTGGCAGTGAAGTTCCCCTCGGTATCCCTTTCGTATTCCACCACCAGTCGCTGAAATCTCTCACACAAAAGTGGTGCTCGTGCTGTTTGGTTGGCTTGACTAATTCCTGCCAGGGACTCACGAATGGTCAACGGGGTCTCAGGCCGCACAACAGTCGCCAAGAAATGGGAACACCACCGGGGAGGGGGCAAGTTTCGCTTCTCCGGCTCCAGTTTCACGCGCCCAGCAGCCTCCACTATGTGCTGGCCAGACAGTATCCAGTAGATCCCACCTGATATTGCACCCGGTCACAAATGATCAAAGTCAACGGCAATTTTGGACAAGCGATACTAGCAGCAGCAGTGACGAACGTTATTGGTAACGAAACAGCAAACTGTGCGCACAGAAGGCGGCATACTTCCGTCAGCCCGTATTACAATCCGTGTAGAGGAAGGTCGGCGGTCACTCCTTCAGGTCCTTGACCTTGTTCAGTACCTCATCCTCAGACCACTTTCGTATCTGCCCAAACTGCATCTTCTCGTCCCATCGCAGTTTCTCCAAGGGTATTTCCACCTCCTTTTTTTCACAGTGGTCCGCGAGCTTGATCTTCAGTGCACTGTCTTTCTTGCCTCTTTTACCACCCGGCGCTGGAACTGGCTGTGATGCTGTCACATCCTGAGACTGGCTTAGGAATCCCCCGTTCGTTGACGGTGTCATTGGTAGAGGTGACATTGTACCAGCACCCTCAGCAGGGGTTGCATCTGACATTATGATGAAGAGTCTCATTTGAAGGGAAATGGTGTGGCAAATCGACAGGAATCGGTAATGGAACAGCAGTTTCAGCAGAAAATGGCGCAAATTGAGCGGTGTGTCAGTGGCTCTGTCCATACGAAGGGCAGCGCACATCGCAGTCAATTAATCCCCGACGGCGGCATCCGCTTCGCTACTATTGACATGGCACTGGTAAATTGCGCACTTGTTCCAAAGCCCTGGAAGGAGACGGCCGTCTCAAATGATCATGTTTCCGTGACTGGTCAGTACACCTGCCAGACTTTGATTCCATTGCATCCAGACCAAACAGACCGAACAGAAAACAGTGCGACAGACAACAGACAACGGTGTGTGTGCAATGTGCAGCGAGGAAAGCAGGAACAATAGGAGGGAATGCTGGCACCAGCTACTCATGCAGACAAGCGTAACCCTACCCTATAGTTAGGCAGAGGGGTGGGGGGTTATTCTTGGAACACTGCCCCCTCCTCCTCGTCACTGGGAGGCAAACTGAATTCGTCTTCCTCTTGAAGCAAAACCAAGGGGGGGGGGGGCATCACTCATGGTATCCACATCAACTACCAGATGCCCCAGGGAGCCAAGGGAATCAGCACTGGACACGGATATGTGGTCATCCTCTACCCCCACAAACCGATCTGGTGCATCAGCATCATCAGCATCAGGGGCACCCTTACCCTTGCCCTTCCCCCCCCCTTTCCCGCGCCTGTTCCGTGTGCGGAACCGTTCCATTAGGCTAGTGAGCTGTGCAACCTCTGCAGGGTCTCTCCTAAAATTGCATTGATCCAAGTACTGAGTAACACCTTCCGGAGGGGACCGGTTGGAAAAAAATAACAGCACACTCCTGCGAAAAACCTTTCGCAGAGCAGCCTCATTAACAGAATCAGGGATGGGCTTGGGAAACGTGTGTCCTTCAGGTAGAAGGCCAACAAAAGCAGTGGTTTTAGCTGTAGTAAATGGGGCAAACAAAAGCTGGGGACTGGTACACCAGGCGATAAAGCGACGGAGGCGTGCTCGAAAAAGATCGCACAGACCAGTGCGTAGCTTGCCGCGAAGGGTTTTGGTGCCCATGCGCGGGTGTGGCATACTGAGGAACAAGTCCATTAGAGCGGGTTGCGATAATGCGGTTGGATGGAGCTTGACCCGGGCGGAGAGCCGGGACAACAGGGCCTCACCAATCTCTTCAGCAAAGAGACAACCTAGGGTATTACTCATCCACTCCTGCCACACTGCAAGTGTGACACTCAAACTGCGAACGTATTCTGTTTTGGCGTCCCAATCGCCAGTAAGAAACAGATGTAGCAACAGGCTCCATTGCAAAACTGTGTGGGCTGCCTGACCAGTGCCTGGCTGTCGCCCTGACCAGTTGCAGTTGCGTACCTGTACGCCTAACGCAAAAAGCGCAGGGACATAACTAAACAGCAAGGACTGGAATCCTTGCAACCAACGGGTAGCTGTATCCATTTGAACTGATGAGAGAGATGCTGGTGCCAGCTGCAACCATCCCAATTTGCGTTGAATACGTACACGTACCGAGTTACCTACAAGTAGTAGTGCTGCTACCACTTTCTCAATGTGGAGCAGCTTACGGTGGTGGTACACCATGGCACCCACTTGCAAATTACAGTTTTCCAAGGCAGCAAAGATAGGAAAGAAGGCCTTGTATACCTCAAGGGCAGTGTGTTTGTAAGGGTGCCACGCACCGTACATACAAGGCAACATGGACAGATGCTCATGGAAATTGTACTGCACATATGAATCCCCGTACAAAAAACGCAGTAAATAAAAATGTATTTTCATATCAATTATTAGGGGCATGGGGCGCCGGGTGTGCCGCTGTATGTCCTGGATCTCTTGTAGAATGTGTAGCAAATCAAGGATCCCACCGGTAGTCAAATCGGTCAACAACAGTGGCCGGAATTGTAGTCACCTAACGTTGTCCCGTTTCATACCGAGGGGAACACGAATAAACTCAGGCTCCGCATCAAGCAAAACCCGTGTAACATCGTTCAAGGAGCGAAGTGCAGTAGCAGTGGAATGCACAGCTGAGTCCAGCTGTCCCAACACGGTTACCAAAGACAATTGCCCAGGGAAGGGACATAGGTCTGTAGTGTGCAACATTGCAAACACTGTCAGGTTCATGCCGGGATTGGGATGCTCTGGGTCAGTAGTAGACCTCTTCCACCACCAGTTATCAAACCACATAGCCATTTGGTGGTTTGACATGGACGACCACAGTTGTTGTGCAGCCGAGGTAGCCTTGGCAGTTAGTGGTACAGGGCGATTGGTAACAACACCACAGTTTGCTAAAACACGGCGAACACCCTGCGTCAAAGGTTGACCTGTAAGTGTGTCTTTCCGTGATACCTTACTAGTTGGACGTGCAGCCTTGTGCAGGACAGACCATAGCATATATAACTGTTTCGTGAAAACGGACAACCAACGAGGCTTCCTATTTTGCTTACTTGCAACAACAATTTGAGGTACAGTCTTACGAGTACGACGGTTGCAGCGGACCTGTGCCAATAGGTGCACTAACATCAGAACCCCCGGCTCGCCAGCATGGGCATCACGTAATAAAGAAGACCCATTTGAATAATGTCCAGTACGTAGTAGATGCCGAACAACGGAGTAGGAAAATTTCATTACAAAAGTCGGTGATGCAAGTAAAAGACACGATGCACATGGTGGCAAAACACAGCACACTCCCTATCCTTCAATGAGATGCACGTACCTTATGAAGATAAACATCGGTGGAATGGATATGGGAATGGTACTAACCAGGTTGCTCAATGGAGTTGGTGCTGGTGCCAGCACTCATAGTCCGGAACATCATCTCAGAGACTCGATTGCATTGAAAGGTGCTGGCACCAGCTACTTTGAGCCAAAGGGGGATTCGAGAAGACCATTTGAGTCAGCAAGTGCTGGCACCCGCACCTTTCTGCCAAAGAGAACCAAGGAAAGGTGAAATTGCTTGCAAAGGTGCTGGCCCCAGCTGCTTCAATGATAAACTTGATACCAAAGATACAAAGTAACAAGACATGTCCAATACGCGGTGACTATAGTAACCAACATGTGCACGATTGAATATCACCAACAAATGTAATTGCGGGACATCCCACAAGTACTTTTCGTCAAGGAAGGTGCTGGCCCTAGCTGCAATCATGGGAAACATACTTTTGAGATCAGCATTTTCAATCATCATGAAGTAGTAGTGTAGAAAGGGTGTTTTGAACCCCTAACTTCATCGGCCGCGAAAATACACGTTCAAAAAAGGGGAGTTTTTTACATTGCTCTTTTTGGGTATAGAACCGGGCAAAAGTGTGCCACGGGGGTGGGCAGTTTGCGTGGCCTAAGATCTATTAAGCTGCCGATGCAAAGATTCGAGCAGAAGTCGCAGCACTGGGCACGTTGCAACTGAAGATTGGCCTCGGAAACTGGGGTTATTGGGAAGACGCAAAAAGTTCGAAGTACCGGTCGCCGTGGCCACAGTGGAAAACGTTGACCGGTGCACCTTTGGGGCTGACTGGGGACAAGGGAGCACCTCCGTCACCGCAGACCATGTCCGTGCGGAAACAGCCGCAAAGGAAGGCTGAGGCACCAGCATCGTCGCCGACGACACAGACACAGTTGAGCACTGGCGAAGTGACCAATGTCTCCAAGCAGGATGACCAAGGGGCCAAGTGCAGCTTGACGGCATGCCGTATTGGGGATATCGAAGAGACACCACCAGCCCGTTTCCGGGACTTGCAGTACTCGTTGTGGGTTGTCAATGCTGACCTCTTCGGGGAATACGACTCTGCAGGATTCATTCCTAAGTGGTTGTTCGATGTGATGATGTTGGGTAAGGATCTGATTTTCTATGGCGAGACTGATGTGGTGTACCGTATTGGCCGAGACATGCAGAGGCTGTGGCGTATCGAGAAGGAGAAGGATCCAACTACACTGCCTTTCTATCATGCCCGGTTGCCGGTATACTCTTGGATGTCGGGTTCCGTCACAACCAACATGTATCGGTTTGACGAGCACACTATGTGGATTGGAACAACAAGCCGCTGGGATAAGCAGGTATATGTGCCGCGTTCGTTGTTTTTGACGTTGTAGTCTCAGTTATTCGTCTTTCTTCATCGCATTTGCAGTTGCCGAACTATCTGACGTACTCCGTTGGACATTTCGAAGAGATGCAGAACAAGAACCTCGGTGGTTTCATGCCTGTGATTCACGTGCTGTGGTACCTTGACAAGTATCTGGTTGATTGTGGGAATACTGATGCAGTGGTTGTTGTGGATGACACGCCGGCCATGGCCGCAAAGATTGCGATGTCGGACGGGAGGACTAAAGTGGCGTTTCTGGCTGTGTCAGCGATCAAGCAAAAGGACCTTAGCTATGCTGTTGGAGGTGCTCTGCAGCATGCCATCGTCATGCGGTACATGTTGGAGGACGATCAGGTGGAGCAGGGAGTGACAAGTGCACCTTGGGATACTCAAGAACAATGGCTTTTGCGTGGCATTCCAATCTGGGTTTTGGATAGCGACCGAGGTCACGAAGGGCACCAGAAGGTGCATGTTGCGGAAGCCGCCCAAGAACAGATTGCGTCTAAGGCCCCCGTTGATGACAGTGAGTCTACTGCGCCTAAGCCTGCACCTACCCTGCCCAAGCTGAAGAAGATTGCCCAAGTTGTACCAACTCGGGGTACTGCAGCGGGAAAAGGAACCCCCTGAAGTAGCAAGAAGCAGGCAAAAGAAAAAGGAAAGGAATCGGACAAGGCGGAAGAAACAGACGATGAGGATGGCGACGAGGAGGAGGAAAAAGAGGATCTGGATCAAGTACCGGAGACCCAGCAGAAGCGGAAGCGGGCGCCGGCCTCTCACTTTGATGCAAGTCCTGATGATGCGGGTAAGGACCAGCCAAAGAAGAAAGCGAAGACTGCTGCAAGTGCAAGTGCAGAGTCCAGAACGCGAGAACACGTCCATTTGGGCTCTGAATTTAGTCGAAACGCCATTTTGCCACTCGTTTTCGCAAATCTGTTACACAAGGGTATTTGCTTCGACCAATTCCACGGGACTTAGCGACCTACTCAGTGCACGAGGTCTCGCGCACTCACACCGCATTACAGACCTGTTTGTCGTGTACTTCAGTGCGCGAGGCCTCGTGCACTGCACGTGTCAGTTACCGCACTCGTTGGCGCACCTTGCGCGTTGCTGTTTCCCGTCTGTCGGCGTCTATATCTGTTCTCCTCCCCACAACAACATCCAGTTTCCGTTTCAGTTGGTTTATGGGGTTTGTCTTTTGGTCAATGAGGGCATTCAGCACGCTGTGACCAAGTAGCCGGTAGTGGTCGTAACAAAGGGGTTGCGTTGGTGAGGGTGGAAATCTCGGTAACGTCCTCGGTCACGAAGTTGCAACAGTGCTGACGCGGTCCGGCTCCCATTCCACGTAGCCCATGCAAATGCGGTCCGCTGCCAAAAATCTTGTTAGTCGTTGTTGCATCCTGTGTACCAGGTTCTTGGGAACGTTTTGCACACCCACGCGTTTGCCATCTGGACCAACTTGTAGTAACAAGTAATGGTTTTCCACCTCCTCAACAGTAACAGAACCGGTGCTTTTCGCCTTGTCACGCACCAGCTTGCTCAACATCTCCTCACCAAACTCCTCTGAGTGTGCCTGGCCGGGCAAGTCCTGGTGCCACTTGCTGCTGTACAGCAATGTGCACATGATGGTGCGTTCATACTTTAGAACGGTGTCACACGGTCCGCGTTGCAACCTCCGCAACATACACAAACTCAACGGCAACACCTCCCGGGCCCGCGACCCTGTACCGTTGTTTTCCCCCGCCCAGTTGCACGCTCGTACCACGTGACTCAAGTACAACAACAATGGGCACCATTCCGACAACAAACACAGCACTGTGTTTGCCACTGCTGCCCTGTTGGCATGCGATGTATCACGACAACTGATTGCAGTTGCAGCCTGTGCCTTGCAACGATACGGGCGTAGTATCCTGGGGGTCGCAAGCATCAGCGCAGCAATGGTTTTTTCCATAACTATCAGCTTTGGGTATGATAGTATGGTTGCACCAGGGCGTAGCAGGCCTTTCCGTATGTAAGTTAGAATAGGTCAAAACACCCGAAAAGTGTGTGTAACAACAAACTTGTAGGCGTGCCATACACCGTAAACTAAAGGTACGTACCGCAGGTAGGCACGCATGTTCCATCGTTGGTTCTTTGCCCCATACAACAGTTTTAGTATCCTATAGTGTATGTTTTCGTCAACCAACAGCGGCAAGACCCGGTTTGTCTGTTGTGCTGTGTCCTTCGCAAACTGCAACAAGTTTAACAGACCGACACCGCAGGTTACCTTTTCCTTCGACAGGGCAAACGGGGGCCACACCGGTGCCTGCACGGCTGTTGTATCCCTCCTCACATCTAGCGGTGCCCTCACATTTCCGGTATCTGGTACACAACCATCCGTATATCCCATGTCACGCAGAGTCGGGGAGATTCTCCTTTCGCGCTGTTGCAGAGCCCGCGCCAATTTCGTTACACGTGCTGCCAGGTCCTCAATGGCTGGGTGTCCTGCCAAGTACGTTGTTCTCTGCTTTAGCTGAAGTACTGCCATTGCAGTACAACTCTGCGACCGGTCACTTTCGTCTGGGTGTAGCGTGTATTGTGCCCGGTACCAGTTGTCGATCCACAGCACGCAACACGATGCAAGCACCAATGTCCACGTTGCTTTAAGTGTTGTTGCTGCCTGTTCGTCCACTGTATTTGCGGCGGCGTCTGTGTGCCCAAGTCGTACTTTGGTTCGTCTTTCTGTTTGTGTTAGGTACCTTGTCGTGTTTCCCGTTTTTTTTCCTGTTTGGTACTGCCCGTTGACGCATCAACAGGTACAGGTTCTAGCCCTCTTGTCGCAAAACGCGCACCCAGCGCTTGTCCTCCTGCCTTTTAGCTGCGAGTAAATTGTGTCGCGTTCTTTTGTTGAACCTGAGTCGCTGTGCAAATGTTAACACCAGTTGTGCCGCCAGGTCGTTTCGTTTCAGTCCGTTCCACAAGTCATCAGCTGTTTGGTATGTTGGTTCTGCAGCGCATGCCTCTCTTAATGCGGCAGCCCCTTTGCTTACTTCTGCAATCATTCGATGCGTTACTGATTTTCTGGCGAGAAGGGCATTCTGTGTATTTCTGCGTTAAATTAAATTTGCGCGCATATTTTAATTCACGTTTCGCACAGCATAATTTAAAAACAGCGTATTTAAAAACATCTGGCATTTTCGTGTCGTCATTACTAGTGCGCACGTTGCCGTCGCAATTTGTATTTGGTGTTTGCGTGCGCTCCGTTGCCAGTAACTAAAAACCATTTTCCCAAGCACAATCTCTTGTTCCGTTTTCTTCCTTAATCCCAGTTGGAAAAAAAAACCTATCCTTCGAGCAGCGAAGGCTACGGCCGCCATTAAAACCAGACACGCCTACCATTGAGTGGCTGTTAGAAAAAAGAAAATCATTCCCCGGCCCCCATGATTACAACGGACATTACGACGAAGGTTAGCGATGTATAATCGCCGGTCACAAGTGGTAGCCTTGAAAGGGAATGTAAATGCCGGCGTAGCCTGACCTGCTCGCATTTTCATTTCCTTGTGTGGTTTGAGTGCACGAGGCCTCGCGCACTGATTATTTCTGTTAGACAATGTTGTGCACCGTTTCATGCGTGACCAACGCTGTGTCTACACATACGTACACCACAAAAATCAAATGTGCTTGTCAGTATGGTACTGCACCTGCAGTCATACGAGTCATATCACCCCCATGAAACATTACATTACGTGATCGGAGTGCGCGAGGCCTCGCGCACTCCGGATGCCTAAATTTGTATTTTATTTGTACTTTAGCGTACATGTGTTTTACCGAACATGGGAAGTCTACCCGTCACATACTTTCAATGCTGGTTCGTCAGTACAATGTGAGTTCTAATAACGTCTGAAAGCTGTGTACTTCCACAACCTCCGGTCACTACATTTTTTATGGTTCTGTAGCAAACTCTACTTCGAATAACTCGAGTGCGCGAGGCCTCGCGCACTCAGAGCACCGTAAAATATAAAAAAACGTCCCATTTCGGAACACTGAGGTGCGTAATGCCTAAAAAACAATTTATTTCACATTGCCCAAAAACACCTTCATCAAACATCCCAAAAAAATAGTTTTTTTGCTGTGTTGTGAACCGGTCCTTTTCCGCGCATTTGATGCGCAAAACAGGGTGCAGTTTGCGTGGGCTAAGATCTTGCAGGGTGCATAGTGCCCATTTACCTATCATGGACTTAAGGGAATGGTGGTCTTCCCTTTGGCAGCATACTTTGCCTGAAGTAATGCTTAATCACATTGCTACTTTTGTACAAAGATGTACTTTTGTACAAAACTACATCTCATCCCCGCAGACCGTATCCTATTGACACATCGGGAGCAATTGAGCAAAATTGGGCAATGAGGTTAGTAGCCCACACGCCACGCGGTACTCCCCCTGCGTGAGACCTAGACTTGTCACGCGTGCTGGCATCCGGCAACGGAAATACATTACCGGGGCTAGCTACCGCAGCCGAGGCCGATGTCGGGGTGTGTGGCACCTGGGGTGCAAAAGAGGGAGGGCCCTAATCTAAGGACATACATGGAGGAGAGCCGGGTCCTAGCCAGCCGGCCCCGCGTTGAATTCCACGGTTGGTAAGTCCCCATTTTCCACACGATGTGATAGCCTTTGCGTGTCACGGAGCGCCCTTGGTCCACGAGGCCTGCCCTCTCCGGTGTCACCTCCAATATCACACATGCCCCTAGTGCCTTAACCATGTCATGTAGGATGGAGCACAAACTGTTAGCAAAAGTAGGCTACAAGGGTAGATCGACAAGTGTGTCCGTCATGATCTCCCGAGCATGGTCGTCATTGGTGGTCCAAGCCAATAAGGTGCTACCACACTAGAACCTGCAGATTCTCATGCCTGCCCAAAACACAGGCATAAGTGACATTGTCATTGTTCCATAGTAGCAATTTGGGGTCGTGATCGCCGAAGAGGGGACCCAAGGAGGGCGACTCCTAGTGGGGGGAAACTTGGTGCAACCGACACTGCCCAATGATTCATTAGTAACCCCCAACAACATAAGACTCCTCCCTCTCCATACACTCTTTTCCCATCTCCGGCTCACCATGCTTGTTAGAGGGCACCGCAGAGCCACTATCCACCTCACATGGACACATTGCTTCTTCAAGGCGGACACTGGAGGTGACGGATGCTTCTAGGACCAGTTTTATTCCGTAATTCCCATCACGGAGCTTTGTTGTGTGTCCCTTGAGGGTCCTGGCACTGCTTCTTCCCGGAGTAACATGAGTTGCACGCCGCAAAGTTTTGTTTTGTAATTCTTGTTGTTGTTGACAAGACTTTATTATTAAAAGTCACAGGGCCTTCATCCGAAGGTTCTGTTCTGTCTGCACAAGCCGCATTCATTGGCACTTGCTTTGGACATCGTTGACCGTTTACCTCTTTAGAGTAGTACTTTTTGGCCGTGCAGACATCAGCGTTTGGGGGCCGGGGCGCGGGGTGTTGGGGGGGGGGGGGGCTAGTACTAGGGTCGAGCCAAGCTTGGAAAGTAGGTGACAACATTTTCAGAAGAAGCACCTAGGTGCTTATCCACGGTGACCAAAACCGACATCAAGGTGGGCACAATGTTGTGCATCCCACACGATTGTTTGTGAACTCCCTTCACAAACGGACTCTGCGGCACGCGATGCCACACATAGGTGCTAGCATAAAGAAGAAATCTCAGCCACATGCCACTATGCGTGCATGCGGTTGGCACTTTGTAAATGTGGCCCGTAGACAGGACTCCGTTGCTTGCTTGGCTTTTTCTACCTTTGCGAGCTGCTCTTGTATGAACTTCTTCTCGTACCGAAGGGTAGCAATGACAACATTTGGTTCGCCAGCAGGCACATGGGTTGTGACACCATCTTCGTCCGCTAGCTAAGGCAGCGGATTGATAGTTTAGTGTATGAGATTGACACTAAAAGCGCCACATGATGTTGACTCAACACCAAACCCACAAACTTTACCTTCCTATGGAGCCGTCAACGACTCTGCCTACGTGTGTGTTGCTTTGTTCCGCGCTCGAAACCAAATTAGGGGAGTGAAGAAGCTGGTGCTAGACACCTGTAGGAAGCCGGCAAAACCTATGGAGCCGTCAACGACTCTGCCTACATGTGTGTTGCTTTGTTCCGCACTCAAACCCAAATCAGGGGAGTGAAGAAGCTGGTGCTAGAAACCTGTAGGAAGCCGGCAAAAATAGGAGCAGACGCACAGCGAGCGAACTGTGTGAAAAAGAGTTTCCCCGCCGTGTTGTCCGTGTGAGCGGGTATGGTACAGGCATACGACGCCTTGGGAATACGATTCACTCTGGTAACCGATTGCAAAGGAGGGCCAATGAACTAGGTTGGGGCACGCCTCTCATGCGGCCGAGCACCGAGCACCACCACCTATGACAACATGCACGCAAAGAACACTCCCACTTGCTCAAGTTCAACAACTTGCTCTCTATAGCACAGGGCTTTTGGTAGATACCAAAAGCAGAAGATAGCATTGGTGGGCTTCTTCTATACCCCATTTGTCCCAAACAGCCCTGAACTTTTCCGGGGGTCGATTTTACATGAAGTGAGCCCTATCTTTGCACCAACTGTGTCAACCTAGCACTCATGTGGGACCTTGTTGCACTATTAGTGATGACACAGGGCAAAAAGGCGGGCACCATGTGGAGACCAAATGCTGGGTCGCCACATCAGAGTTTTGAAGATATTGCAATAGCGATAGACTTTGGGCCAACGCCACAGGAACATATTGGACCACGTGAACCCAAGGTGTCTCAACATTGACCGTTGTTGTGAGTAGTACACCTGGTGGTACTAAAAGCGTGTGTACGTCAAAAACTAGCTATCACTGCCAAGCGCCAAGCCTGACAGATATGAGACGAGGGTCCTCCATGGATGACAAGCAAAATCCGTTGAGCTTCAGGCACAACTGTAAGCCGCAAAGCATGCGTCATATCCAAAAGAGCAGCCTGCTGTCTGGGATCAATGGACCGCCACATTAGGGCCAAGAGACCATCCTGTACCTCATCATGGCTCCCGATGATGGCATACAAAGATGGACAACAACCATGGCTGCAAAAATATCAAAAAGCTTGGACTTCCATGACAAATAACAGCTAGTTCCTCCCATTAGCTTGCACGGGTTGTTGCAGCTCTGGGTGTGACGTTCATCGGGAATAGTGGTCTGGACACCCATATCGAGAAGGCTCACAGTGCAAAAGGGAATGTTGTCCCCTCCCGTGTGACCGCCTGGATCAGCACCGCTCTGAGCATCACAATCGCAGGGTATTCATGATCAGCGTAAAGCTGTCACCTGACACACTAAGAGTAAAAGCAACACACAAACATACCATTAAAACAACAGTTTATAGCAAGCATCAGAAATACAGTCACCTGTAGCAGCACAGCCATAAGCCCACGTGTGACTTCTGCGTTCATGCTTGTGGTGGGTTGTGTGTGTGTGTGTGTGTGTGTGTGTGTTGTGTGTTGGTGTTCTTGTGGGGGCTAGAGACCCTCTAGGGTTTGGCAGGGGTGGTGATATTGGGCCCTGGTGCTCACAGCCTGTGGTTGGCGGTAGGTCGCGCTACCATTTCATCCCCCATGTAGCATCCGCCGTGGACTGTTGTTGCGGAGTTGTGTTCCTTGCGGGGACCTTAGACCGCCACGTACACCTCCTGTGAAGTACACCCGGCCTCTGCCTGAGGAAGGGGGGGGGTGTCCAGCTTTACATTTCACACCATCTTCCCATGGTAACAGGGCTATGTACCGCAAATTGCACAGGAACGAAAAGGCTCAGGGCCCCCTCATCCTTGCACCAAAGCCCAAGATGTTTAAAGCAGCACTACTTCGTTCTACCATCACTACTGCACCACCACCCTGTTGTGGACCCCAGAGCTGTAGGTGCAGTCTTGTAGCATGTACACTGTACCCCTTGCACAAGATTGTAGTATGTGCACCGCAGCCCTTGTCCCAAAAGGTACCTTGTGAGCAAACCCTTGCGTAAAATTGTGCTGCCGGGACTGCAGCCGTTGTACAAAAGTGCAGAAAGTCAACTGTAGTCCTTCTGCACAGGTGTCAAGCAAAATATTGAACACTGAATGAACGGTGCTCTGGTGCAGTTCCTACCCTGACTACGGCCCCTGCCTGGCCACACTTGAATGATGGCTGCCGACGGTCCTTTTTCTTGCGGTTCCGTGACAATGAGGAAAACATGTCCTCTTGATGCGAAACGTCCTCAGTGTCCTCCTGAAGAGACGGCACAGGAGCACAACAGCGCAATTCCGCACCTAGAACCAATGCGCATCTGTGACTGGCACTGATACCAGGGCGGTGGTGCCCCACCTTTGCAGCCAGGGTGTTCACAAGGCCAGGCCGGCAGTCACTGAACGATCTGACGTTCATTAGCCACAACACAGGCCTGAACAGGGGGCCTCCACCACCAGGAACCGCTTCGGTGGATGCCTCCCCTGGGGAAGGTGCGATCCGGATGGGGCAGCAGTACCACTGCCATACCAAGTGCTACACACCCGGAGCCGTGGTGAGTGTGATGTCCTCTGGCAAACCTCACCAGTCTCAATACCTGTAGACCTGGTCCTGTGGTCTAGTGGTTCTCCCCTGACCTCGTGCATCATGTATCGGACTGTGCACCACCGCCTGTGTGCCTCAGCCGCTGCAGCATGGTGTGGGACCTGCAGTGACTGCCACTGCTTGCGGGTGAGCGCGGATACTCCACTGACTGCTTTGCGTGGGGCACGCCATGCCCCCCGGTCAGGACCATGGAATGACATGGTGTGTGTGTGTGCGTGAGTGTGGGCCGGAAGCCCCGGACGTGACGCCGACCAGGGTCCCCAAGGAGTGTGGGTATGGAAACTTCACCCGCCGGTCTCGGACTGGGTCAGTGGTGGTTTGCGTGGCTCCGAGTCCAGCGCGCGGCAACCTGTGGCACAAGCCGCTGACACATAGGGTCGGCCTGGCGACGTGTCTGGCAGGTGTTGGACACACTCCCATCCCATCCCATCCCCCCGCCAAAGTGCCCCGTACCCCTGCCTAGCACTGGAAGGGGTAGCCGGGGAACGGGATCGGAGAGGGGCGAGGGGGGGGGGGGTCAACAAGGGGTGGGTCGGTGGGAGCGGTGGTGGAACTGGTCCGCTACGTAAATTGGGCAGGGAAGACCAGGGGAAAGGTGAGGTAGGGCCACGTAGGGGGAACCCACCCGTTCCACGAGGTCAGGGGTCCAAGGTTCCCGTACCCAATCGGCGTTTGGTTCCCGGTAGCAGGGAAAAACGGGGAAGAACGGGGAAAAACGGGGAAAAACGGAGGGAAAACGGGGGAAAACGGGGGGAAAACGGGGGGAAAACGAGGGAAATCTGGGGGGCGTATTTTGGACAAGACCCACCCACCCGAATTTTGCCCCCCCCCACGTTTAGAATTCTGCGGGGAGCATTTTTTGCAAACCAAATTAAAGCCAAGGCGCTCTCCCGGGTTAGGCATCCCAGCCCCAAAGGGTGACGCACATAGCAAAAAGAAAATCATCATATCTGTGTGGAGATGAGAGCAACATAAGCAGGGGTATGCATATAAAAAATAGTGGCAGTGGAAGAGACCTGAGCAGCTTGACCCATTCATCACAGTTCCCATCGTCCCCCATTTTCCCCCCGTTTCCCCCCCGTTTCCCCCCCGTTTTTCCCCGTTTTTCCCCGTTTTCCCCCGTTTTCCCCCGTTTTTCCCCGTTTTTCCCCCCTTTTCATCCATCTGTATCCCTTGACCTATGTCACAGACTTTCCTCTCTTTGATCCTTTAGTAAAAAACCCTCTCCTGTATCCCGCACCCAACCGGCCTTTAATCGCCTGCTGTTCCCGGATCCTGGGAACCTTGGACCCCTGCGAGGTGGTCCGCAAGGCGAGAAGGCCCCAGGAGAGGGGGCCTGGGATGCCAGAAGAGGGGGCCTGGAGGAGGCTCCTGGGGGATGCGCTCCCTGGGGTCAATTTGGATGACCCCGGGCAGGCGGCGGATGGCAGGCCGTGGGTCTGCGTCCTGCAAGAGATCCTCCACCGGGAGGGGCGTTGGCACGAGGGTAGACCCCCGCAAGGGTAGGGCCCAAAAAAAAATCGTGGGCTATGTGCGGAGCGACTTGGAAACGGGTAACGCGTCGGTCCGTTGTGCTCTACTGATAGTGGCGCTCAGGCCCAGGGGGGTAGGAGCCAGAGACATCCACGGGCAAAGCAAACACGACATGAAACCCATCCCCCACCCCACACTAGGGGAGGGAGCTAGACCGGGGCCCAACGCACGGGCCGAGGGGTCAGCCTCGGCGGGGGGGAAGCCCGGGTGCCCCGAGGGGAGAAAGAGGAAAACACGGCAAGGGAATGGAGGGGGGCCGCAAGGACCTCTGTGGGATGCGGTGCCGGTGCATGGGAGGGCAGTAACCAGGGTAGGGGGGGAGAGGGTGGTGGGTCACAGGGGCGTAGGTAGGAGAGCATCAGTCACACCCTGCAAGAGCAGGAAACCAGCATTGCACAAGCGGATGCGGACAAAAGATGCACGGACGGGCTTATGCACACGCACGCGTAGCCACGTGGCTAAAATTTGAGCTCGTGCTTGCGAAACGCAGTAGGGCACTGAGGGTGTGGGCGGCAGCGACGTGGTGGTGCAGAGTTCCCCCCCCCCCCTTTTTTTGCTTACGCAGCAATTGAATTAGCCAACACGAATCCGCCTCCTGCGCAACGCGGGACCGGTACAGGGCGGCAGAGTGTAATGGATGAATGGGGTCTAACTTGTCCACATATGCCGTGAGCAGAGGGCGCGGGGGGACACCCAATAGGAAAGAGCACCCGAGAAGCAAAACACGTGGCGTGATAAGGGAAAGAGGCATAAGTGAAGGGGATCGAGTGGGCAGCAAAGAGACAGGCGGCAAAGGGGAGAGGCGTGACGAAGACGAGGGAGAGTGGCGGGTCGAGGGTGGGGAACAGGCAGCTACACAGGGAAAAGGGTAGACAGGGGGCAAGGGGCGGTGGGAAGGGTAGAGCAACGGGGTGCGCACGGGAAGTGGGATACAAGAAACATGGAGAGGTAAGACACGCAAAAGAGACGGGAAACAGAGAGTAAGGCAGCCAGTAAGGGGGCATATGTGCATAAGAGGGGCAGGGGCAAAAGGAGCAGAACAAAGAGGAGAATATGAGGGTAGGGCGCCGGGAGCTGAGTGTGAGATATAAAGGTCCAAAAGATCAAAGGGAAAAAAAGGCTAAAGGGGGTACCGCGAAGGGGGGAGCAACAGGGGGTGCGTGGAGGGGAGGGAGGTCGGGACAGTGGGGCACATGAGGCAAGGAACGCCAGGGCGGGTGCACATCACGATTGGCGTGGACATAGTGGTGTGGAACCCGTGCAGGCGTGGCGGAACGAGGCGAGGTGAACAACGCAGGTGGGATCACACGTCCGTGCATGCCACCTACGGGATAAAGAGGACAAGAGCGGCGGGGCCCGGGCAGGGGGGAAGAAAAGGGGTGAATAAGGGAGGAGCGGAGAGTGGAGGGGAAACGCAGGTCAGGGCATCGTGTGCTATGCGTTGTCCATGGGTTAAGATGAGCCAAACTATTCCATACACCCGGCCACCGACCGCCTGCTCAACCATCAGGGAGCTGGTGGACGCCGGCATGGCCGGGGGGCCAACGGTGAGTGACGGCGGAGGTGTTCCGTCAACCCTCCCTCCACGCCCGCGGCCATTGGCGTACCGGGTGGAGGATAGGGTGGTCATGAGGAGATGGCAGCGAAGTAGGGAGATAGTGCCCTACAAACAGATGGGAGACGAAGAAGAAGGCTAAGAGGGATGAGAAGACGAAAGACAGCAAGGGGGGATAGAGGGCACGTGCGGCAGGACTAGGAACCTGAGGCATGGGCGGAGGGGTAGGATGAGGGAAGAGGAGAGAAGGGAAGCAAGGGCAGGGGACACCTATGACATTTAGGGTTCGGCCGTTGGAGGGGGCTAGTCCCATAGAGGTAGTAGGCATGAGACAAAAGAGTGAGATGGATAAGGGGTGCTACAAGTGGAGGGTTAACGGAACTGATCCGGTCCCGGTGTCTCCAAGCGTTGTCTTAGGCGGCCCTATACGCACGTAGCAAAATTGCCACAGTTCCCAAATGGGTACCAACCCAAAACGGGGGCTGAAAAACCACTTTGAAAAATTGCACAATTGTGCTTTGCAGGGAACACCCCCAAAAACCTGTGAATTATCCAAAATGACTGTGTGTAGGGGGTACAACATGTGCCAGTCAAAAGTCATGTATCCCCTTCAAATTTGGGCACTGCAGTGTCCATCCGAAGAAAAATCCAATTCTTCCAAATCATCCGCTGCTGCATTTCAAACCACACCGTAAAATGCAACCTAAAAAATGAAGCAAGGAGGATGACAGGCAAACACATGCAAAACTCTGGTTTGCTTTTTGTTACCGCGTCTGCTGACCCAGTCACTGTGATTGTATGCGAAGCGTGACAAATAATGCACCACCAGTGGTGCCGACAAACAACGGAGGCGCCGCCAGTGCAGCCAATGCAATAATAAATGACAGCAACAATGCCTGCAAAAGAAATGGCGCAGCAGGGGTAAAAAAATGGCGAGTCGCTGAGTTTGGGCACTGCAGCGCCCAAAATTACCAAAACATGAAAGAGGGCACCAGTCTCACACCTGCATAGAACAGGCCGCGCGACAGTGTGCAAATTGAGGCGAAAAAACTACTGACATGGACACAGGCAGTGCCAACCGCACAACGCAGTCTACTTCTTCTTTGGTGGAGCCTTCTTACCCTTGGCCTGACCTACTTTGGCGTGAAACATATTGAGGGGGTACTGTCCTTGGCCTTTTTGGCTGGCCTTTTGGGGGGACCATCAACCTCATCCCCACTGTCGTCGGAGGACGGCTTCTTCTTGCTGGGGGTGCTCCTCTTCTTGCTGTCACCACCTCCGACCAGCACGATCTCGTCATCCTCCTCTTCCTCCACATCGTCCCCCCCCTCCTCATCTTCCCCGTCCCCAGGCCGCTGCACCACAACTGGCATACAGTCCCTAATCCTTGGCATCCAAGCGTCCCAGTTAACCAAGTAGACACAGTCCATCTCCTGCACATACGCCGCTAGCTGTTCACGGAATTCGTTAAACAAACCCTGGCGCCCAGTGAAACAAGCTGCCAGACAAGGGGACTCCGGAAGGCAGGACAGGAGCTGTGCTGGCAATATAGCCGATGCTGTCAAAAGCAGGAGGCACACTTCATCCTCGGACACCAAAAGACGACAAAAACAGGTACTCAGCGGACACAATACCTTCACCGGCAGTCTTCTCAAAGGTGTCAATAAACTCAGCCACGCGGCCACCAGATATCTGCACTAATGAAACTAGCGGTCTCCAATTCTTCCAGATTGAGTCCTGGCAGGCATACAGTGTTGGACAGGCCACAGGTACGCAAAGGACTGACAACGGTGGTCTCATCGTGCATCTCTCATACCACAGATGTTTTCTCACCCAGCCGGCCACACTTCCGCAGAGCCACCAGCAGCATCTCTTTCGCTTTGCCCTTCTGCACTTCAGTCCAAATTCGAGCAGCCACTTGTCCCATACTCAGCTTGGTCACTGAGTGTTGTACCGCGTTGTGATCGCCTCCAATAATCTCTCTGATGTCAACAGGACAGTCGTGTCTGATCTCCTCGCATAAGACGTGTTGTAACCAGTCCGGCAGTGCCCGTGAGTTCGCACAGTATTCTCGGTGAAGTCTTTGGAGTGCCGTCAGGATATGAGCCCCGCCCAAGCAGTAGGGAATTTCAGCTAATACAAAAATATACCACAGGGAGATGGGAGATGGGAGATATCAGCGAGATGGGCACTGCAGTGCCCAAACGACCAGAATGTGTGAAAATTACAACACGTGTGTGACAGGATGGTAGTGTACCTTTGTTTCGCCATATGAGAATGTTTGAGATAGGCCGGCAGGGTGGATTTGTCCTCAGGCTTGCGATCCGCGATAGTACTAAGTCCTCGTCCCTCTCTCTGGTCTGCCCACGCGTGAGGTCGGTGTCAAACTTTATCTTGGTCAGCTGTATCTTGACCAGTTCCTTTTTGATCCACATTGTCCGGAATGTTTCCGTTGCCCGGTCTGTCCCCGTCCGCTTCACTGGAGCCTGCTCCGACTGCGCCCGTGTCTTCTCTGCTGTGTGAACGGCTTGCGATGCGGTCTGCTGCTCATCCCCTTCCGGCAGTTTGGTATCCGAAGGCATAGCTTAGCAAAGGGGCTAACAAAGGGTCACACGACACACTACAAAAGGCCACAGGGCTGCAAATTGTTGATTTACAGGCTTCAAATGTTGATGACTACTGGCAGCGCTCGACGATTGAACACAGATGGCAGAAATAGCATCACAGTCGGATGCACCTAGTAAAAATCGAGGGTCAAACTCATTCAGCTCCGAAAGGACAGCCACGGGGGCATCGGAATCATCACTGTGAACAGACACTGCTTCTGGAGGGGGGGGGTCCGGGTCCCATCCATCATCACCCACAAAATCAGCAGCCCTCGGGTCTGGATCTCCGGCTGCCCCACCAGCGGGGGGGGGGGGGGTCCTCATCACTGTCACTGTCGCCATCAGCATTGGGGGGGGCGGGTATCCGGGCGGGGTCCCTTTGCGCAAAAGCGCGTGCTGGCCGGCGTCGCTTGTACCGGTTTGGTGTATTACATGCGCGTAACATGTCCTGCGCCTGTGCTACTGTTGTGTCCATATCACCTAGAGGACGTTGTGGCACGTGTCTACCCAGGTCTGTCATCACGTCAACATCAACTTTAACAGGTTTAACAAGTGTCTGCAATGTCTTGGCACATAGATCTCGGTAATGCTCTGCAGTGAGCACCGTATCTAGTGCGCAAGGAAAATCCATCTTGGCAGGATCCCACCTGTCTTGCACGATACTCGACTTCTGACTGGACCAGACCAGGGGGGGTATATCACCAACATCAAATCGCGCCATCAATCTGGTGAAACGACAATCAACTAGTTGTGGCAGTCCCTTGGGAACATTAACGTACTGCAGGTCCTTTGGGGTCTGGTCTGCAACGGGAGTGAATATAAACAGGTCATGCACCTGTTGCAACGTACAGTTCCCAGGGTGTTGTGCCATTAAGTGCACAACACGGCTTAACAGGGCCTCACACGGTTCCTCACTGTGTGCCACCCCAGGTAAGCGGGCAAACCACTGGGACCACAACAGCCTAGCAACAACAATGGTGCGCACATATTCAACCTTGTCCTCATAACCTAGGGTGAGCCTCAGAAGGACGTGTAGGCAACGGCTCAGCAATGGCCCTGCAGCGTGCTGCTCTCCCTGTGCAGACCAATGACAATCCCTCACTTGCGACCCAATAATAAACAAGGCTGGAATGTAACCATACAGCAGTGTTACCAACCCTTGCACCTATGTAAGAAGTGTGCTGTGATTAGCGTTACCCGGTCGGTGCAAACCCCTTAGAGTCTGTAACTTCTGTTCCAAAGGTTGGCGCCACTTATGGGCCAAGTGCAAGAGCACCAGAATCATACGCTCCATATAGATGAGTTTCGGAAAGTTGGGCACTGCAGTGCCCAAATTGAGTGAACCATAGGAAAAATAGGTAAATAAAGGGAAGAATCTTCTGTAGCACAGGGTTACACAATATTTATATGGGTGCCATGTGCCATACACTACCGGGGTACGTGTAATGAACAGGGGCACGTTGTACCGAGCATAGCTGATGCTGTTAACGAGCTTAAGGACACGGTAGTGAATATTTTCGTCGACCAACAGTGGAAGACGGTGCTGTGTGTGCTGCTGCACCTCCTGGAGCCCGTGAATAATAGAGACAAGGTCGGGGGTAGCGGACACAGTTAGGTCTGTGAGAAAAGAGGGGGTCCAAGCTGGGCTGGTAACATTATCCCGTCGTATGTCCAAGGGACAACGAACATGTTGAAGGCGGATGGGGTCCTCCATCAACCCTTGCAAGCCATCAATGAAGTTTTTATGGCTCTGCACCAACAAGTCTGCAGTGTACCCAATCCTCTGCCGCAAAACCGAGAGGCTAGGAAAAGACGGCATAATGTAGACAGGTCGTTTCAAGAGTATGATAGCACCGGCTGTACAATTAAGGGACCGGTTCTCATTACCAGGCACAGGCCGGAAGTTACGTCTATAAAAATTATCGAACCATAGGACAGCGGGTTTACCTTCCAAGGTCTGCCAAAGATTGGTGCACGCAGTTGCTCCTTGAACTGCAAAGGAGGATACATGGTAAGAACATTGACCCATGTGAGCCAAACACCTACGTTGCACACGGCTCTTGGGTTGAACACCTACAGCCCTCTTGGCACGTGGACGACACCTCTTGTGTAGAACAGACCATATATTAAAAATCTCTTGCTCAGCAACACGGAACCATTGGTCCGGCAGACAATTAACGGTCCGCCTGTCCCTTTGTTGGATGCATTCACCAACGGACCGCCTACTTCTCCACTCCAACCGGAGATCTAACACCCACGTACAAAACACATCGGCACCCTTATCCCTACCCACAGCCTCAGATAGATCCTCCTTTGAAGCATATACCTTCGAACTAAGGAACTGCCGGAAGGGAGCCGCATCCATGGACAAAAGTCCTGTTCGCAGGCAGCAGAGGTAAGGGGACAAAGAAAACAGAAACACTATCACAAAACAAACCTGATGCGGCATAGACCAAAAGCAGCTAGCGAAGATCCAAACAATGTATCCCCCAATGGACGTGGAACGTTCCAAAGCCTGGGTACACTCCAAGGTGGCAGTCAGACAACCGGCAATATATTTCCAATGAGCAGAGGATGAGTACCAACGTCCGATGATTCATACGTCCTTTGTCAGGTGTTACACAATGGGAACCAACAGGAGTGAAATACGGAGTTTTAATTTTTTTGGACACTGCTGTGCCCAAAAGTAATGGAAGTCCATTTTCAAGTGCACATTTGGACAGGAATGGAAGTGATTGGGCAAGGTACATTGTACGTGGCCTTCCGAGTATAACACCGCGGTGCGATGACCCATTGATAACGGGTATGCCAAGTTTTGATGCCTGCTGCTGCAGTATGACATCACCTGTGGAGATGACTACAGAGGTGTACTAAAGAACCCACTGAAAAAAGCCATTTCAAAATTTTGGGCACTGCAGTGCCCAAAAATTTTAAATGATACAATTTTCAGCCCGGAATAGGGGGTGTATATGTGCACCTCTGGAAGGAACAAAAGGCGAGGTTGTTGTATCCCACGATGAAAATACACGTGGCGTTGGCCGAAAAAATGATATGCTTTTTTTGGGTGCAAAAAACGGATGTTGAAATCGCCATGAATCGTGCCTTTTAGCAACGAAGTCTACGTGCGTAAAGGGCCGCCTAAGGTTGTGGGACCAGAAAAGCATGCCCTGGATGCACTCCCGTGCTATGTGTGTATATGCTAAACAAGATTGATGTGGGGACGTTTGTAAGCGCCCCGGACAAGTCAACATGTATGACTGTCATGGACATGCGACAATGATAGATGCAGGGCCGGCAGAAGCAGTAAGAGGATGAGCGGTCAAGGGTGAGCAGGGATGTGGACAAGGACTTGCACCGCACAGGAGGGTCGTTAAAGCGAGCCATCGGGTTTTTTTTTGGTGTTAGGATTTTGGTGCGCCATTCGGCAAAAAAAGGGGGGGACCCCCCCCCAAAAAAAGAGACACCACCACGGCCATACGCCGGGGGGGGGGGGGGGCAGAGAATAGGAGAGAACGGCTGCAGGTAGGAGAGGTGAGAGGGTAGCGGGGAGGGGGTGTGGGGTGGGGGGTAGGGCGGGATGAAGGGGGGGCCAAGGAAAACAAGCAGGGGAAGAATGGGATGCACAACGGAAAACAAAGATTGCTACACAAGGCGGATGCGGGCAGGGAAGGGCGGAGCATCCGGAACATCCGGAACATCCGGGGGTACAAAAGGGGCCAAAGTCAAGGGAGCACCGGAAGGTGGGAGGGTGTGGGATGAGCGGTGGGGTGGGGGTTCCAAAGGGAGGAAGGTTGGGGGCACATGGGCAACAGGGGAGGGGGTAGGTGAGACACTCAACTACAGCCCCATGCGATTGGCAAGCCAATTGCTATGGAGTGGGAAACCATGGGCTACCCATGGGGACCCGGACCATGGGAAGTCGGAAAAATACCCTACCCCGAGCAGCCGTGAGGCGCGAGGAGAGGAGGGTTGACCCTGAGGCTCATGGGTCAATGGCCTCAAGTACCCGCGGGTTAAGTGTGAGTCGATCCGGGGAGTGTGGAAAGAGGTCGCCCCATGGGCTCTAGTCGCGGACGGACAACAATTGGCGATGCGCAGTGGTGGAATATGGTTAAGAGAAATGCTTCGTTGTCTGCGAAGCTATCCATAGGAAGCCCACTTAGGCGCACCCAAAAAGTTGTGCCGGGGGTGGGGCGGGCCGGAGGATATTTGGAGAGGGGACTAGAGGGGGCACCACCCGTGAGGGTTACAACCGAAAGAAACGTGCCACCGGTCGGGCCACAGGGGAACTTGGGTGCAGTTCCAGCCATGAGGTGGAACCCCAGAGAAAACAATGGTGGAGAGCTCCCCGGCCCGTCAACGGCGGCCACCACGTAGAATAACAAGAGGGAAGATTGCACACGCTCCACACCTGTGGCCGGCTGAATGTTGTGTTATCTTATGTTGTTGCGTGTGAATACATCGTACAGATTTGTTATTTGAAGCATCACACGTCTTACACCGCAATAGCAATATCCACAATGTGCAAATCCCATACTTGGTGGCCCTTGCAAAACTAGAAGAAGTGTGTATAGTACCGTTGTACTTCTACGGCAACCCATCATGGTACATACACGTTGCACGATGGAGCGGCGGCATTTTACAATATCTAGAATACAATTCAATGTATTTAGAAATCAACAACACGAAACATCTACATTACCCACATGCGGCTAAAAAAAATGGTAATAGCTCGAAATGTTTGCATGCTGAACAACACAGAACCTAAACTTGGCAAATACATCTCAGCACCGACATTAGCATTGGCATCACACACAAATAAAAGACAAACAGGAAAATGCAAACGGTATGCACAGGGAAGAGGGAGGTATGCTACATGTTTGCCATACTCCTTTTGTGGAGCGTCAATGGATACGCAAACATTACATGTTAAACAATATGCGTCCAAACTGTTAGTGGAGAAGAAATGTCTAGTAGGAGTGCATGTTGGTCATATGCATCATCAATCATGCTAGACATTTGATGTCACCTGTTAAATGCACATTTCTTGGATGTGCTTGATCCACGTATGTTTCTTTGTACTTGCTTGTTGCACGTACAACCAACTTTTGTCCATTCCAGTGATAGCAGCACCTGGAGCTCTAGAAGCATCACGGAGGAGCCCCTGGAGCCATTCCCACCCTTGCCTGGTGATGTGCATAACGAAGTGCAGACATCACCCCCACTAAGATGCACCACGTGTCATTGCCACCTACATTGCTTGTAGGCTAGTAATCACAGTGGAGCTTCCTGGAAGATCCACATTGTGTTAGATTGTGGGCGGCCATCAATGGCAAACATCGCCGTTGTAACGCCGGGAGATTTCGGTGTCTTGGGAGCACAGGGGGTGATCAAGAAAGTTTGGGTCACCTCCTCCCCGGGCAAAACAACGCGACTGTTTTGGTTGCCCGCATCCCAGCCGAAAATGCAAGCAATAGCACAACAAATGTTGTTGGCGGCAACCACATATTGCAGAGACGGACGGCATAGAACGTAAAAATTGGAATTGGAAATTGCTACTCATATTGCTTAGGATTTTTGAAAATGCCACCCATGTATGGCGAGGAAATCCAACTCATGTGGCAGGGAGGATTCAAAAATTGTAGGCAATATTGCACAAAAAACTTCTTCCAAGCGCCCCTAGAAATATTGGCCGGAAAATCCCTAGGACATGGCTACCAATATTGGTTGCGTTTTTGGGGCCGCTTCCCAACCAAAACTTCTAAGCGTTTTTCCGAGCCATGGGGACAACCTCCAGGCGTGTATCCAAGGCTTTTGCGCAACAAGGCAGATGCCAATGTACCCAGCTAGTGCGAAGACACACTAAAAAAAAGAGCAAGAGTGGAGTTAGTTCTTAACTTGAAGGGTCAATGGTGTACTCTCCTTTGCTTAACATGCGTATAGGGCATGCATCACTCAACATGGTGTCCACATCCAAAAACTCTTTTGCGCTATGTACGGCCACATGGCGATACTTCTTGGTTCGCGATGGGATTTCTTGTAGTCATTGCATGTGGTTGATTGTTGTTGTTTCTTGGTGACTTTTGGGTGCATGGTGCTATTTCTTGGAGGCTTTTGGATGGTTCGTGTGATTTCCTGCAGGCTCTTGGAGGGAGGGTTGTGGTCATTTGCTTTGGGTGTTTGTTCTTAGTTCTTGGTGCATTTTGGGAGCTTGGTGCTATCTCTTGGAGGCTTTTGGATGGTTCTTGTTGGTTAGCCAAAGGGTGAAGGAACATAGTGCACCAATCAAGATCATTCCTGCAACTCAAACTGGGTGTGCCAGACACCAAACAGTGCCAGAAGGAGCAGCACTCCCCATTGTGTCACACTCACCAAGGCCCGAAGGCGATGGATGCGGGAGTCTCCCCCCTAATCAGGCGGAGATAGCGCCAGACCGGCAGACAAATCCCTACCCCCCCCCCCCCCGCCCGTGTGGGGGGGGATGGGCCGACAAACAAAGACGGCAACTGTTACCAGGCCTCGGCTATGGGTGTGTGGGGGGGGGGGGGGGGGGGGTTGCATGCCTGCATGGTCTCCGGAACCCCTGGGACCCGCCAACCCGAGCTCGTGGGGGCAACACAACTTGCCACAGGCACCCACCATGCAGTCCATCCCAAAACCCCATGCAAACCCCATCCAGCCCCAGCAGCCCCTCCCCCTTCGGGGGGGGGGGGAGGCGGGCGGGCGGACAGACTACTGCCTGAAAAAGAGAAGGCAAACAATTGTTTGAGTACAAACAAGGGTTTGCCAAAGGGTGAAGGAACACATTGCACCAATCAAGATCAGTCATGTAACTCAGACTGGGTGTACCACTCTCTAGCCACGGCCAAACAAAAAAGCAAAAAACTGCTAAAAGAAGGAGCCGAAGGTGTGCGGATGCCCGAAGGCGGTGGCACGGAACAAGCGCCCCCACCGGCAGGCACACAAAGAAAGCAACCACTGCCGACGTGGTAACCAACGCCCGCCCTGGTTAGGAATCCGTGCCTTTGCCCAGGCACAACGCCCCACGATACTGGACCACCGAAGGCCTATCCAACAATTGTTTATAAATGAGCCAGGCCATCCTTTCATCCTAACTCCTATCCCCCTGGAATTCACCCTCTAGACGAGACATCGGGTCCGCGGGCTGGAAACCAAAAGGCACCCAAAGAACTCTCACCACTATGCCTAAACAAACCTGGCGCCTCGCCAGTCCTCGCAGTACCGACTGCTGCGCACTCCGCAGACTCTTGGCAGGCACCTTCAGAAGCTGGGCAATGGCAACCTCCAAGTCACTCACAAGAGTGACTGTGGTACAACCCACACGCGCTGCCAGGCGCACTTCCCAGACAAGGGAGTGCAGCTCCACAAGCTGCTTGCTCTAGGATTGCAACCTCCGAGCCACAACAGAACGGACTCTCAAGAAGTCCGAACAACCTCCCATTCTCCCGGATGGACCGTCATGGGCCCTGTCGACGAAAAACACCAGCCCACGCCCCTCCCACCACTGTCAGTGCCTCTTGGGACAGTGCGAGCAAGGACTCTTCCGCCGCCCACGTCCAGACTTCCCACAGCTCATCCACCCGCCGGGCCGCCAACAGTGTCTCCCACTCTTCCGCAGCATGCAGGCGTAGGGAGGTGACGTTTGTTGTTCGCAGCGGCCCGGGGTGGGGGTGGATGTCCCCGCACATCCCCAGCACTGTACCCCCGGCTCCACTGGGGCGCGCCCCCACCCCCGGCAGGCCCCACGGGCTAGCCACCCCCAGCGATTTCAGCCACGCGGAGCGCGGGGCGCCCATTGCGAGAGCCCCGCAGAACCCTCCTGTGCGTCGGCGCCCCGCCGGGCGCCACCGAATGTCGAGCTGCAGCCTTGCAAGACTGGACGTCGGCCGGGGCCGTCAGTCCCGGATGGGCCGCACAGCACCGTCGCCCCGGCAGGTGCAGGGTCAATGCTAGAGCTGGCGACGGGGCCGGCGGTGTGGCCGGCCCTTCAATGGATACGGTCAGGCTAAGGGTCAGGGCCACGACAAGGGTCACGTTCAGGGATAGCGGTGTGGCAGTTCACCATGGTGCCCAGGCTAGCCTCAGCCCCAACCCCCCCCTGTAGGCCCCCCTCGGGGGTCTCCCCTCGCGCCCTGGGCCGGGGTGCGGCTCCACATCCCCCAGTCCAGCAGCGCCTTGCCGGAGCCCCCTTGCAGGCGCCGCACCCCCCGTGACAGCACCGGTGTCCCGCCCGGGGTGCGCCCCAGGGGATCCCTGCCCCTCCACCCCAGGCCATTCGGGGGTTTGGCTGGGCCCGCTAGGGCCGCGGACGTATGAACCCCCCCCCCCCCCCCGCTCGTCCCCGTCGGCCGTGACTTCAGCGGCGGTGGTCCCCAGGGTTCTAGAGCCCCCAACAAATTGAGTTGTCTCATAACACTTGCTCATGTACAAGTACCACAACACCACCACCATCCTGCTATTATAGGGAGTTTCCATTCAATGGTGTATGTGTGTGTTCGTGTGCGTATGCTTGGGAGGGTTGTGCTTACGGCTGCATTGTCAACGAGAAAGGTGCCTAGCCCTATGGTCTGTTCTTTTGCTCCATGTTTTGTGGCCTAACGAGACCGTGATGTGCATTGTAGGGCTTTGTTGCCTCAAAATTGTTTTTGTTTGGAATTCTTTTTTGTACAAACCATGTTGGGCCGTTGTCACGCACGTGATTGCTTGGCAATTGTTTGTGGAAATGGGCCCGCCCCATCTTGATGCCGTACACCCTAAGTCTTCCCGCACCGCCCCCCGACAATCACTCTGTTTGCCATGCATGTACAAGCACCTTTGCAAACTTTCCCACCACTCTTTGCAAACGCCCGGGTTGTCCAGCCACTGCGTGGCCCGGTCTAGTGTCGTGGACTCTTTGCTGAACACTGACTGGCAAGTGTGGCGACTAGACGGGATGACCCGAGCCTTCCCAAGCCTTGGGCTGTGTTGTACACAACACATGGTGCATGACATGATTGCTGTGCGCTGGACTGGGGTGACATTGGGTGCCCTAACCATTGCTCCCAACACCATTGGTCCAGTTCGAGGGACAGGCCGCACAGTTCCATGCACATGTGTTTCACTTGTGCATAACCCTTATCAGTTTCAGTGTATTTGAGCTCTTTGAGTGGGCGAAGGACGCGCAGCTTAAGCCAGTGGTTCTGACGCACTGTGTCCTGTTGTGGGATGCCTGGTGAGACATTGTTGATGACCCGGCGCTTGAAAGTGAGCCACCGAGCTCTCTCCCTGACCGCCGCCCACCACGCGCCATGGACGTACTCAAAAACAGCAACTCCCCACCCAAGAGAATCCATGTTCAGCATGAGCATGTGCAAAGAGGCACCATGGACAGCCGCAGCGACGTCTGTCATGTGCTTGCAGAGTCGTTGAGCTGGTATGTGTAATACTCACACACACGTTACGAAAAACGGAAGTGCGAAAGAGAAAAACTCTCACCCTCAAACAGATGCTCTAAACTACAGGGCATGTAGTCAGCAGCTGGCAGTACAAAGACAGAACGGGGTAAAGCTCAGCCCTGACACACATACAAAGAGCTGGCGGAAAGCAAACCGACACAGCTCACAATCAGCGATTGGTGCTCTGGGCCTACTGCAAATTGGGTGCACCCAAATCATCCCCCTCCATCAGCAAGCACCTTAGTGTGATGCCTCATTGGCATCGCCAACTTCTTGGAGGGGTAGGCTGCTGCACCAAGGGTCTATCGCTCATACAAAAGTGGTACCAGATACACACCGTGACCGGCATGCTACCCCTCCCCCGCCAACACACACCTGGCAACTGTTTGCGCACACACAAGTGCAGTGCACTACGCTGGATTGCAATCACACCTCCAGCTCAGGTTGCGTTTGCCGCCCCTTCTTCTTCTTCTTCCTGCCGCCACTTAAAGCGGCAAAATACGACTGCACTACGGTGTCCTCATCCGTTGACTCCTCCTGCAAATATTGACAATGCAAATGCTAAATGCCAACAGTACCCTATGTTGACTAACAAGACAAAACTCCTGGCAAAAGGGGCACCTCATGCCCTGTGGCCTCACAGAACATTCGTGGATGGGATGGTTGGGGGAGCAAGAAGAAGCAGAGGAGCTAAACAAATCAAGTGAATCTTCGTGTTTACCAGTAATATGACTGGCAGACCCCAGCCACAAGCAATGCTTCTTTGCTTCTTTCGTTGAACTTGTTGGTGTTCGGTTTGTGCTATTGCTGCTGGTGTTTCTGCTTGTTGCTGTTATTTTGTCTTTCCTTCAGCATGCTGCATAGATATGTGGGTTACAGGCTTGTTTGACAGTTGCAACACTGATCATTCTAGGGTGGCCTGAAAGAAATGTGGAGTGATGACAAAAGCATTGATGTGCATGCACTCGACAATCATGGTGTCTGCTACAAGCTGTTTCCTTTCAAATCCATTCTTCAACAAGTGGCTGACACTGGTCACGTCGGGTGATTTTGTGTGTCGGGGGCAGGGAGCAGAGAAAACATAATGCGGCGTAGGGGCACTGACAAAGGTTGGAGTCTTTTGATGAAGATAATGGCCGCACCTGACGAACCAGCTTTGTCTCATGCAATCGACCGTTTGCAAATGTTTGTGTACCGGTTTTCCCATTCGATTACCTCGTGCTGCTTCGCCAAAATTCTGCAAAATACGCAGTGGACATGTGGTACTTGTGGTATTGTGGTATTTGCCCCCCAATGGCCGCACACCCGCTGGCTGGTTGCCCTTTGACCTGCACCCTATCCAGGATCACCAGCACTGGACAATCCTCTACAACGCTTCAGCATCCTTCATACAGCAGATTGCAGATGCAGCTTGACCGGCGTGGTGCCGTACGCACCTCATCTGCGGCTGGGGATTGATGAGAGAGGGTATCCTCCTCCATATCCTTTGCCCCATTCTCTACCTCCTTCTCGCACTCTTGCTCCTTTTTCTCATCATCTTCTTCTTCTTCCTTTTCCTCTTCCCTGTCGCTGTTGCTGTCCAAAGGCTCCTGAGAAAATGACACAAAGGCGGGGTTAATGTGTGGGCTGCGTGTCAATGAGCAGAGCTGTGGGTCTGGGTTGGGATTGTTGATGCAATGTCCCCACAAATGCAGATGGGGAGATTGGGTCTGGCACACAGCACTAGTTGCCACACCAGTCCATGGGTGCTGGACACACTTTGAGTTCTTGCCCTACCCAAGCAGCAGGCGGAGGGTGTATTCACTGGAATGGATCAGAAAATGCAGAGGTTGGCCGCAACAGAAGGTAGAAGTCTCTTGGGTCTGTGAGGTGTGGTGTTGGGAGGCGCAGCAAGGATTCTTGGGTATGAGACTGCGGATGTGTTGCAGATTCAGCATCCACAGAACCCTAGCTCAGAACAGACCTCTAAATCATGCAAATCCATCCCCTCCATCAAATCAGCAGCACATAACTCTTCGTCCTGCGAAAAGATATCGAGTCTGTGATTTGACTACAGAGAGTCAGGCACAGGCTTCGGGTGGAAGGACAACGTGTTCTGTGTTTCAGAATTGGGACCTACAGGCACTGTCCCGTTGAAAGAACCAAGGAAAATGGAATACGCAAATGGTATGGATGGACCAGAGGAAGAGGAAGGGGCAGGAATTACACACAGGTCAGACGCCTGGGCAAACAGCTCCATTCTCTGGAAAGAAAATTTGCGGACACAATGATTTAGAACGGCGATGAAATTGAGAGCAAATGGTGTCAAAACAAAATACCATTTGTCAATGGATGGTTTGTGTTTAGTGTGTGTGTTTGTGTGTGTGTGTGTGTGTGTGTTTGACACCCAAGACTTTTCAATCAATGCACAAACTGCGAGGCTCAACTGCTACTGCCTACTGCATGACCGCCGAACCATGTGTTGCGTAGGTCTGATGCCCCGCTGATGGACGTACTACTGGCTGGCCCAGAACTTGGACACCAGGGCTTAGGCCATGTTTTTGCACCAGGTGCGCACTGCGTGCACATTGCAGTAAAAAACCCCCAATGCCACCTCTGTATGAGACGTAAAACAGGGCAAAGCAACAAAACCAACAGGATACACATTGAACCACTACCAACCTCGTTGATGTACCTATGAACATCTCAATTGGTGTTGTAGAGTACAACTATGCAGTGGCATGCAACCACCACACATCTTTAAGTGGCAAGGGCCACACCCTGTTCGCAAAGGACCACGTTGATCCCAAATCATGACATCTGCCGACGTCCAGGCATATGATCACATATCCATACTAGATTCCAAAGGTTGCCAGCGGCCACCATTATCTTATAAACATGGCCTGCATACTTGGGATTGAACAGCACATCGGACAAAGATCTACCCACCAAGCATATGGACATGCTATCGGTGAAGTGAATTACAAAGTACGGAAAAGGGGGATTATAATTGTAGGGAGACAATCTTTCATCCCACCTACCAACTTGGACTTTGCTTTAGAAAAAAAGAGGACTCGGAAGAGGTCCTGTCCGAACAACAAATCTTATGTGCCATAGAATTCCTCCAACGTAACACAATCAACACCAATCAAGTTGACTTGTTTACGGAGTTGTGTGGAAGCGGGTGAAAATGGGTACAAATAGGTGAAAGCAGGTGAAAATGGACAATAATTCAAATATGCCATATCCTAAATGCATAAGAAGCTTAAAAAACCCTATTATGGAACAACAACCCTCTGCTAAAGGGCCGAAACAAGTGTTTGGGTAGCTACCAACATACAAAACTTTGCACTGCGTGCATGGCATTCCCTGAGACACTCAAAATGTATCCGAGGGCCTTCCCTGAAAACAACTGGTGGCATATTTCGTTTTAAGCCCGTCACCCAACCACACCGTTAGAACCAAGCAAGAACTAACAACCATGTGTGGACCGTGTCATACATTGTTAAACTGTGTAGGGATCTGTTAGCAGAGCAGAACTCGCAATACATCATACATGGCACACAGAAGCAAACGGTGACTGGTGCTCAGAGCCAGCTGCAACCTGGGTGTACCAAGTCTGCATGAGCGAGCACCTTCGTGTAACGTCTGACTGACAGTGCTCATTTCTACGAGAGGCTGGTTGCTGCACCAAGGGTCCAGCCACATACCACAATTGTACCCGTAAACAGCACACATCGCAATTGCAGCAATAATGTCTGTGATAGTTGGCACCACCACCAGACACAATGCCAAACACAGTGCAAGGCAAAACAGAGCTAAGGGAGCAGTCTGTATTGGATGCAACCATCCAATCGCACGTGCGCACACACACACCCCGACACCTACCCACCCACAAACACATATGGAGCTTGCACACCCACACACTGCAGAACCCAGTAGCAGTTCAGCAAGTCAGCACATACCCATTAGCAGATGAATCCATTGGTGAAGCAAATGGCTGGACCTACGGACTATGATGGGTTGCTGGTAATTAGTCAGTGGGTTCTGCCCGCCATGGACTTCGCGGAAGTGGTGACTCAGGTACTGGTTGGTGTACATGCACTACAGATACACACACACCCCTCTCTCTCCCTCTGCGTGTATAAGGGCCTAGTCCTTCGCATATTGTGGACACATTCTAGACGGGTGGGACCACCACGCACCTCCTGTTGCACGCATTGGTGTGGACCGAGAACAGCAAGGACCGGCGCGCAGATGCACTGTTTCAGTGTACCACACGTCACAACAAATCACAACCAGCAGTATGTTTTTCCGCCCTCAAACTGGCATGATGGGCGTGTCATAGCATACTGACGGCCATGGACTTCACAGAAATGGCATCTCAGCACCTAGACAGCCATTGAAAAAGGAAAAGGGACAGGGAAGAGCGGACGAAAGGGGAGGAGGGGAGCAGGGGAACAACAACGGTCCGCTAAAGAGCCCGCTAAGCACATCTAAAGAGGAAATGTGGCAAGAAATTCCGATGTCGCAGTGCTGTGTATTCCCCATGAGGACTGGGATATTTCCTACCCCAGAGTGTCTGGTGACACTCGGCGAGATGGCGATGTTTGCACTCCTTCCAGCTCGGCGTTTGGTCCATGCAGTGAGTGCCAATAATGGAGGATGCTTCTTTGCTCATCTCCTTTACATTCTTTCGAGGGACCTACTTACAGACCGTGCGCGCTCCTTGAGCAGGTCAACACTGTCGTTGGCTGGACACCCTTGTCCCATGTGGTACCACCTCTACAATGTCAAGCAAGTCCGTAAGCCGGTCAAGAAAGTGAAGAGCATGGCAGGGTGATGGTGGCATACTTCTTTTTAAGCCCGTCACCCAACCACACCATTAGAACCAAGCAAGAACTAACAGCCATGTGTGGACCATGTCATACAGTGTCAAACTGTGCAGGGATCTGTTAGCAGAGCAGAACTCGCAATACATCATACATGGCACGCAGAAGCAAACGGTGACTGGTGCTCAGAGCCAGCTGCAACTTGGTGTTCAGAGCCAGCTGCAACTTGGGTGTACCAAGTCTCCATTAGCGAGCACCTTCGTGTAACGTGTGACTGACAGTGCTCATTTCTACGAGAGGCTGGTTGTTGCACCAAGGGTCCAGCCACATACCGCAATTACACCCGTAAACAGCACACATCGCAATTGCAGCAAAAATGTCTGTGATAGTTGGCACCAGACACAATTCCAAACACAATGCCAGGCAAAACGGAGCTAAGGGAGTAGTCTGTATTGGATGCAACCATCAAATCGCATGTGCGCACACACACACCCAGACACCCACACACACACACACACACGCACACACACACATGGAGCTTACACACCCACACACTGCAGAACCCAGCAGCAGTTCAGCAAGTCAGCACATACCCATTAGCAGATGAATCCATTGGTGAAGCAAATGGCTGGACCTACGGACTATGATGGGTTGCTGGTAATTAGTCAGTGGGTTCTGCCCGCCATGGACTTCGCGGAAGTGGTGACTCAGGTACTGGTTGGTGTACATGCACTACAGATACACACACACCCCTCTCTCTCCCTCTACGTGTATAAGGGCCTAGTCCTTCGCATATTGTGGACACATTCTAGACGGGTGGGACCACCATGCACCTCCTGTTGCAGCATTGGTGCGGACCGAGAACAGCAGGGACCGTCACGCAGATGCACTGTTTCAGTGTACCACACGTCACAACAAATCACAACCAGCAGTATGTTTTTCCGCCCTCGAACTGGCACTTCACAGAAATGGCATCTCAGCACCTAGACAGCCATTGAAAAGGAAAAGGGACAGGGAAGAGCGAACGAAAGGGGAGGAGGGGAGCAGGGGAGCAACAACGGTCCGCTAAAGAGGTCCGCTGAGCACAACTAAGAGGAAATGTGGCAAGACATTCCGATGTCGCAGTGCTGTGCATTCCCCATGAGGACTGGGAGATTTCCTACCCCAGAGTGTCTGGTGACACTCGGCGAGATGGCTATGTTTGCACTCCTTCCAGCTCGGCGTTTGGTCCATGCAGTGAGTGCCAATAATGGAGGATGCTTCTTTGCTCATCTCCTTTGCATTCTTTCGAGGAACGTGCTTACAGACCGTGCGCGCTCCTTGAGCAGGTCAACACTGTCGTTGCCTGGACACCCTTGTCCCATGCAGCACCACCTCTACCATGTCAGGCAGGTCTGTAAGCCGGTCAAGAAAGTAAAGAGCATGGCAGGGTGATGGCCTCCCCTCTGCGGAACGTAGACGGGGATATCGGAGCGTACCCCTCAAATTATCACCGCGGACAAGCCATGGGGACTGTGGGGGTGGGAGCTCCTTCAGGTTGTCAGTACGGGTCACATCCTTGCTGCACCTCATGCTGCATAGCCTGCACCCAATGGATACACACATCCCGATGGCAACCCGAGGAGCCATACCCGCATTGTACTTGAACATTCCTCCGAATCTTCGTCGTCGTCCTCCTCCTCCTCCTCATTCTCCTCCTCCTCCTCCTCCTCCTCCTCCTCCATCTGGGCGGCGAGCTGCGCCATGTAGATTTTGGCAGCCTACAAGTGCAACACACGCCAGGAAAGCGCCAGGGCCCAGAGACGATGCGAATACAAACAGAACGAAGAATACATCAGCCCCAACTGCACACCATTTGACAGGTGGTGACAAGTAGCTCAACACAACAGAACACCACATCCCAAGCAGAGCAACATAGCACGCAACACAACGGCCCTGCTCAGCTCTGAGCATCAAGGCAACATGATATCTGGAAATGGCACACCACAAGCACACAAACCAGGAGTCGAAAATAGCATACATCCACACACTGTGCACATCAGGTCAGCCATCTAAAACATGCAAAATATGTACAATATCAACAAGATGCCCAGAACACCGGTTACAATCACAGGCATGGGCACAATCACAGGCACAAAAAGCAGCAATAATAACAAGAACAACGGCCAAAACAACAACAGCAACAACAACAACAACAACAACAACAACAACAACAACAACAACAACAACAACAACAACAACAACAACAACAACACTCGCAGGTAGCAAATAACAATGCAACAAACGTTTGGCATCATATTGACCATGGCTTCGTGAGTGGGTTGTAGGTGAACCTTACCACAACAACCATGACGTAACCCCATTCCCAGACCCACAACATTGCCTGCAACATTGATTTGACTCGACCATCGACCCCACAAACGCAACAAAAAGTCTGCAGGGGCAGACATAGAAATGTCGACAAATATAAAATGCAGCTCTTAAACTGCAGAATCTAGCAGCAAGCTTCAATCCATACACATGGTCCTGCACAGATTAGACTGAACACACGGGACCTGCAAATGCTTTTTGCTTTTTTCGTGCTGCTTCATTTGGTTTTCTGACTTGAAAGTCTTGTTGCAGCATGGACAGTAGTACTCAATATCCTCTTCATCCTGAAATATGCAACACCAACAGGGACACGCATTGTGACAGTTTCCAACCCTCATGTGGTACAAAAACTAGAGCCTAAGAGTAGACACACCATTTGGAGGTGGGTGACACACCATGCCAACCGGCCCATTTCAGGGTCCGCACAAATGAGCACATATCTCCACTCACCAATTGTCACGGTTAGCCAGGAATAGCGCCATTGGGAACGAAAGGGGGGGGGGTCCTTGCCTCCACGTTGAAGCCCCGCCTTAGGCTCCGGCAAGGCCTTCCCCCAGTGTTTGAGATGGAGCCACTAGTTGGCGTTCACTGGGTGTGAAAATGACACCTGCGTAGTGGTCCACCAAACATAACTCGCAAAAATCCGCCAAGCTCCTTTTTTTTTTCTTTTCTTTGAAATAAGGCATTCGCCAATGTCCGTGCCAAAGGGGGAAACAAACGCACCGCGCGCACCGCGCATAGCACCGCACGCGCACCGCGCGCTCGTTTTTGGGGTGCTGTTTTACGCACTTTTGGCTGATTTTCAGTGTGGCAGAGACGCGGTGGCTTCAGGTGTTCACATACAACAACGGAGGCCTCCACTCCATCCTCCTCACCATTGCAATGGTGGTTGTAGCTGCCCACACCCCCTGCCGGGGGGGGCCGTTGAGCTCAAAGAGACCTCCTCGGCACGGCCCACCACCGAAGAGGGTGCCCCGTATGGGTGCCCAATCCCATGAAGCATTCGTTTCGACACGTTTCGCGTTTCAAACCTCTCGGGGTGCTCATTCCCGTGAGGTGCCCCACAGGGTGCCCAATCCTATGAAGCATTCGTTTGGACACGGGGTGCTCATTCCCGTAACATGTCCATCATTCGGAGTCCTCGTCCTCATCAGAAGTGAGGGACGTGCCCGACGTTGATTCCGTGTCGGATGATTCCAAATCTAACGCCGGAGGCCTAGTTGCCTTTGGCTGGCCGAAGATTTCTAGCGGAAAGTGATCCCATTCTCCGTAGGGCTCATATCGCACGTTGCGTGCGTTCAGAAATTGTTGGATGTGCACCACGGCTCGCACCATCCAATGCAATTTTTGCATATGGTCGGGCAAAGAAGCCCCATACTTCCGGAAGGTGTCGTGGCAGACTCCCCAGCAGTGCAACTGCGTCAGCACATGCTCCGAACGTGCCCACATCAAGCTGTGCCCATCATCGACCTTGGTCTTCCACTCAGGCATGTCTTGCTTCTTGTGCTTGGGGTAGGGAGTGACGGACCCTCGGCGCCCACCAAACCCGCCACCGAGCAAGTGCTGCACCCTGCAACCCCAAAGCAGAACCCTGCAGCCCCTATTTTGCACCCTGCAACCCCAACGTGGCTCAAAAAGCGATTTCGAGAGCACCTAATCCACCCGCAACCACCCACTCTTGGTGGTCTCCACCCCTCAAAATAGCCTAGACCCCCGTACCTTGGCCCAGTGGGCCGTGGCAAGCTGCGAGAGGTAGCCCAAAGAGGTGGGTGCCAAAATGGGTCAACAAGGTCCACCGGGTGCAGAAAAATGACTTTTTTCAAAAATGACCCTAGACCACATGGTATGCCAACACAAGTGTTCTTAGCATGTTTTGAGTTCATGGTGGCCCGTTTTGGCATTCCTAGGATCCCAAAATGCCTTGAAAATGGACTGTTTTGGGATAAAAAAATGGGTCAAAAATGGGTAAAAAGGTGTTTTTCCAAAAATGATCCTAGACCATTTGGGGTGCACAAACAAGTGAAATGAGCCCTTTTTGAGTCCATTGCAAGCCACTTCGGCCACTCCAAGTCACAAAATGCCTTGAAAATGGGTTGTTTTGGGACCAGAAATCAGCCAAAAATGGATCAAAAAGGTGTTTTTCCAAAGATATTTTTGGACTATTTGGGGTGCACAAACAAGTGGAATAAGCCCATTTTGAGCCCATGTTGAGCAATTTTGGCCCCTCTCAAGGCCGAAATGGCCTTGAAAATGGGCCAATTTGGGACCACGAATGGCTCAAAATCGGGTCAAAACCATGGTTTTCCAAAATTGATCCTAGTCTAGTTGTGGTGCCCAAACGGGTTAATACAGCTCATTTTGAGCCCCATTTCAGCCGCTCTCATCCACTTTCCAGTGCGTAACTCATTTGTCGGTGAAGTCTAGACGATGTTCCTTCCCCCACCAGCTCGGTCGCAACATTCAATCTTGGTTTGGTTTGGGGCTGTCAGCGGCCAATGTGCACAAATTTTGGCGCTTTTGGGGGCGGTCCGCGGACATATTGTGGAGTTAGAGGGTCCTAGAGGGCCCTTCGACACAGGGAAGTCCAGCTGCATGTGTAGAGTAGCCAATATTTCCCTTCATTTGGCTGTTTTTAGCAGGTTATAGAGTGGTTTTTTTTGGGGGGGGGCTGATTTTGGAGCTATATTGCAGATTGTGAAATGGAGGTCCGGCACTTGCAACGCCTGTTCCCGCCGGCACCATTGAGTTTCTCGCTCATACGTTGTGTGGTTCTCCCTCACACCACCAAAATTTTGGCCGAATCCAAAGCACCACGATGGAGCTGTGATTTTAGCCCATTTCGCGCATGCTTGCTGCTTGCTGCTTGCCAAACCTGTTAGGTCCACCCTAGACACTAAAGAGGAGTATAAAACGAAGACTGGTTCCACCAGCTCGGTGACCCTAGCTCTAGCGCTGACCGTAACCCGAGCCCTAACCTTTCGAGTTGCTGGTGGGGTCCAAAATGGAGAGCAATGATGTGGCAAAATGAAGCCATCAAAGAAATTTGGAAGATCTTGACCAGCCTAATCAACATGGCTGGCATGACTGAATCAGCTAGCTGCAAAGGTTAGGGTTAGGTTCACATGAAAAGCGCGCGATTTTCACATGCATTTTGGCACACACACGCACCTCCACCGCATGGCACACACCAACTCAAATACCCAGAGCCACCAGAAGCCATGGTCGCATGTCCACATGTCCTAGGCCCTTCGCTTGCGGATTCTGAAACGCTATGAGGACAAGTACATAGTTGAGGTCACTAAGTGCCCTCTTGCGAGCATGCCGCGCCCATTGCTGCACTATCACGGGCCCTTGTCCACGCATGGACCTCTTAGTGACACTCGGCCCTTGTCGAAGGAGGATGTCATCTATGGTGTGGTTGCCAACCACAACTTGCACACCTAGGCGGCCACACAGAAGGCTTAGGCGACTGCTATTGTGCAGCATGTGCTTTTTAGGGTACGGTGGCTGCCTTCCATGGCAAGCATGAAAATTGGGAGAGGATTCTCCACTTGCGGGCAAAGAAATACATGTGGTTAATCCACAAATGTGAGCACGGCAACTTAGGCCACTGTAACACTAAGTGGGCTGTGCCCATTTGTATACTACATTCGTGTAGCCTTCCTACGTCCCCCCCACACCTCCATTCCGCTTGGCATGCATACACGCACATCACGGTGAAATTGTCCCCCCACTTCCTACAAACATCATCCCATAGTCTACCTCCCACCCGCTTGTTGTTCAGTCCCCCCTCCTCAAGGCACGTCGTAATGAGTGCCTCCCACCGCCGGGTGCGCATAAATAGCACACCCCCGGCACACTCCAACCTAACCTTTCCCTTCCGGTTTGCCTTGTCATTGTTCAACCTCCCCTTTGTTACCGTCTTCGCTTGAATGCGGGCAACATCTAGAATGGGCAGAAACAAATTACGCAAAACCACAGCCGCGGACTTGCCCGTTGTTGCCGCCACTGCGTTGCACATGCCCAAGATACCACATATAGTGACACACAGCACCCCGTGCAACGTGTAGTCCGGATTGCAGCGGTCGGCTGCAATGTGTCGATATATCGCTCCAATTGGGAGCCCTTCCCACCACCCATCAATGGTGTCTTCCAACCCAAGGTTCGTAAGACATTGTGCCCTATTGCACCCACACACCCAACACACCGAGGCTTGAGGAGCCTCGGCTTTTCAATTCTTACAATTGGCCATCAAAAGGTGTGCCTTGCCATCGGCACATAGAAAAAAGAGGATTCCCCGGTCGGAACCCCCGGTATCCTGGAATACAGCCTTACTTGCGTCCCACAATTGTTGGTCGAAGTCCACCTCTTGGGCAGCTGCGTATAACGTTGCCCACTCCTCACTACCCCCTAGTAGCCAGCAGCTTGCAAATTGGTCAGGGCTACTTGTTCCTTCTAGCGTGCAATGGATGTACGACGCCTCATGGCGTGATGTACCATCCACCGCATTAAGCATCCAATGTCGTCTTGGATCGCCGGGTTGTTGGACGTGGACAGGTTCGACCGGTCAACAACTCTATAAGTGTTGCAACCACTTTGGTCACGGGCAAACGGCATCATAGAGCTCAAAACCCTCACCCGTCATGCCAACGAAGCCCTCTGCAGCGGGCTGTGCGACTTGCTGCACTGTGGCCCACACGTCCTCCCAAGGTACACCTTCGACTAGATGAGAAAGGAGGTACTGCGCCTCGGTCCTCGATAGATGGAGTAACCGGATGCGCCACACTTGCCCCATAGGGTCGTTGCCGTAGGGTTTGCACACACACACACACACACACACACACACACACGCTACCGGTGGCAACATGATCTGGCCCGTGTCCGGCAGGTGTTGCACTGTGTACGGTGTACCTAGCTCCCGGGAGATGGCGTCTTCTAACGAATTGAGTCGGCATGCCTTTGTTCTTTGGACTTGACATGGGCGAAGGCGCTCCTTCCCTTAGCTCCACTACCACAGGGCATGAAAATAACAGTGCATTGGCAAGAAATAGGGGGCAGAACATTGCGGGTCACTTCATCTTGTGCAGGGTGCAGCCTGTGGCGTTTTACAGCGGAGTCCAAGCGCACCGCCGAGCGGAACGCAAAACTATTCATAAATGCACAATCAAATTGCTCGAAAATAGCGCGACAAACGCAATCCTCTGAAAGCCTCGGCTGAAAGTCCTGGTGCATGAATTGCACGAAAATCACGCCATTTTCATGACATTGTTCCCAATTTAATGTACAAAGGTTGCAAACTTCGCGACACTGTTCCGACTTTAATGTACAATGGTTAGAAGGGCGCTACGTTGAGTCTTGGCTCCCACTGCTGCGGTTGTTGCCACAGCTCTGTGGCCCAACCCTTCTTGCAAGAACGCACCTGCAAGCTCACGTTCCTTCTTGCCAATATGGATGAGGGTGGGGGCGGGGTCCAAACCCTTTGCCCACTCCACCTCCCCCACAAGCAAGCCCCCCGTGTAGGTGGCCTCCTCCAGGGTTTGCGGGCGGCGGGGGAGGGCTTGATAGTGGGCGTGGGTATCGGCGGGTGAGTCGGGAAGGCTACCATGAGAGAGCCATTGCGAGAGAAATCAGAGCTGCATTGGGGGACGGAAGTATGGAAAGGTGCTCAACTCGCAAAAAACAGCGCATATTCGCGCGATCTTCGCGCCAATGAAAATTACATGCGAATGCGAACAAAACATGCGTACAACAACGCGAATATTCACGCAAATTTAACAATTTTTCTTTGCAAATCTAAGCTGCGTTAACACCCACATGAACTACATTTTGCACATTTCTGATTCAATTTAATGTAATGGCGAAGTAAGCACGGCAAACGGGCACAAAGACACATAATCACGGGCAAAACGGGCCAAAAGTCACCGACGTGCGCATGTTGATTCAAAAGTGCGGTGCACAAAGGGTACCTGGAGCCTGTGATGAAACAACGCTTGGCCTTGGCATGCAGCATGCACCCTGCCGCAAATCGTCCCTGCTAGACCCCCCCCCCCAAAACCAGCCGTCCGGAACCCCCCCCCCTTTGACGGCCCCTATGGGACCCGGCCCCCCACCACCGCATGAGGGGCCTTCGGTAAACAGCGTGGGGGGGGGGGGGCTAGTCTGCGTCCAAACCCGAGGGGTTGTTCCCCCCGTGGGGCGCTCCATTGTGACTGGTTCCAAACCTCATGTGGTACGAAGACTAGAGCCTAAAAGTAAGGACATCATTTGGAGGTGGGTGACACACCATGCCAACCAGCACGTTTCACGGCCCGGAAAGATTGGCTCGTATCTCCACCCTCCAATTCTCATTGTCAACCAAGAACGGTGCTATTGAGAACGGAGCTGCGGAGGGGGGCAGGGGAGGTGTCTCCATGTTTATGGCACGCCTTAGGCTCCGGCAAGTTTTGCCCCCACTTGGACCCTGTGCTGCCTGACAGCATGCAAGACGCGAAAATCATGCTTGCTTCATGACTCACGGCGTGTGTGATTGGAAAGCAGTGATAGTAGACATAGATGATAGAATCAACCATCAAAGACCGAATGTCGGGGCGGATGGTTGGGGTGCCCACACACCAAAAATCCAAAACATTTTTTCAAAATAAGAGGAATCCATCGCTATTAGGGAGTGGGGGAAATCTGTGCTTTCCTCATTGGAATGCTCATATTTCCCCCTATCTCATCCCTATCCTACCTAGCAACATGCAAAACACATAATTTGGGCTTGCTTCATCACTCAGCCCCCCCCCCCCCCTCCCCGGGCCACCCCACTGTATCTACACTCTGGCGACCTCCATGTGGCAAATACACTGCAAGTCAAACATCATTGTGTCCTAGTGTGCATGCGCGTCTACGATAGCCTTGCCAAAATCTTCAAGAAATCTGCTTGACATCCCGGAGCATGGTCTTCGTCGGTACCCGAAAAAGTGCAAATCGGTCTTTGTCCAATAGAGGTGGTGAAACGTACGTTGTACGATTTGGATTTGCCATTGGATCTGTGGCCGTAGGGCTAGCTTAACGTTTTTGGGGGGAGTACAACACCGCCATTCTAACCATCCACAAATTTGCACTACTCAGCGGTAATTGGAGACAAAGTGGGCAACATAATTGACTCTGTCATCTCTTTTTTAGATTCTGTCACCGGAACACAGCAGTGCCTATGTTCCCCGGCCGGGTGGACAGTCCATTCAGGTATCCCCGTTTGCAATCATGGGCAGCAACAATTGTGCGGTGTGTGCCAGTGGGGCCGTGTATGGTACTACTTCAATGGCAACGGCTTCGAAGAGGCTGTGCATGAGTCCTATGGACAGCCATTTGGTGAACTTGATATTTTTCCATCGCGTCTTGTGCCTGGATAGCACCGGCACCTAGTCTTGGGCCGAAAACCCATTGTATCCCAGCCATGATTTCTTCAATGTGTTTTGGGGTCAAGGGCTACACTACCACCTTGATTGCTACATCCACACTCTTCATCGTAGTGCTAGGAAGGTTTTCAACACAAAGTTCACAAAGCATGAAATTTTTGATAATCAAGTGGATTGTTGTACTAGATTCCATGCACGATTCTTTTGAATTGACTAGGCCTTTGGCCTTGAGGAAATTGCACAATGCTTGCGTCAAGACCCTAAGAAGGGGGGCGCATCAAGATAGTGGAAAGCAGGCATGCCAACCATACCACTTTAGAGTCTGTAAGATTAGCACGCGTCTCCACCCTTTGCTTCTCACAGTTAGCAACTGCACCTTGGTTTGCGACAACTTCCAATACTCATGTGGTACAAAAAACTAGAGCCTAAAATAGTAGGACCAGAATTTGGAGGTGGGTGACACACATTGGTTTGTGATAGCTTGCAACCCTCATGTGGTACAAAAAGTAGAGTCTAAAAGCAGGCATGCCAACCATACCACTTTAGACTCTGTAAGAATAGCACACGTCTCCACCCTTTGCTTCTCATAGCTAGCAATTGTGCCTTGGTTTGTGACAGCTTGCAACACTCATGTGGTACGAAAAGTGGGGCCTGAAAAAGTAGGAGCAACATTTGGAGGTGGGTGACACATGTTGCTTTGTGACAGCTTCCAACCCTCACGTGGAATGAAAAATGGAACATATAAAAGTTGGAGCAGCATTTGGAGGTGCGTGAAACACCATGACAACCGGCCGACTTCATGGTCACGACAGATGGGCTCGTGTCTTTTCCACAGTAGTTCCAGGGGTCACCTAGAAATAGGGCCATTGAGGCCGGAAAGGAGGGAGGGAGGGGGGGCGGGGGGGGGGGGGGCTCGCCGTTGCGTTGAAGCGCCGACTTAGGCTTCGGCAAGGCCGTCCCCCAGTGCTTGAGACGGAGGCATTGGTTGGTTGTGCATTCGGGGTGAAAATGAGACGTAGCTAGGAGTCTAACGAGCATCACTCGCAGAAAGGCTGCCACGTTTTCTACACCATGAGAACTCTTTTGGGCAAGGATTTTGCCAGAGCACATCACGCGACGAAAAGGCAACCGGGCCTTTGATTGGTCCATGTTTGAGACCTCATGTATGAAAACTAGAGCCGCCAAAAATGGGCACACAATTTGGAGGTGGGTGACTCACAACACCAACCGGCCAAATTCATGGTCCGGAAAGATGGGCTCGAATCTCGACCCCCCAATTCTCAGGGTTGATGAACAGTGCCCTTGAGGTGGGAGGGGGGTGCCTTGCGACCGTGTGGAAGCCTTGCCTTAGCCTCCAAGGCCTGCCCTGGGTGCTTGAAATGGAGCTACTGGTTGGTCATTCACTGAGCGTCAAAAGCCACATAGGTGGCAATCCACCAAAAAACACTCGAACAAAACGGACAGGTTTTCTTTCCCATTACTTCTCTTTTTCGCGACTACATTGTTCTTGGCACCATATAGCCTACGGAAGATTCCGGCTGCTTCCCCGTTTCGTGGTGATTTCAACTATGTCACTCAATTTTGATATGCATGGGAGAAAGTGACAACATGGGGGGGGGCATGAACACAAGAGATGTCATAAAAGCAATTAAACCACAACCGATCCCAAGGAATCTAGGATGCATGTAGGCATCACCGTCCCATGGGGCTTTCATGTGAACCTATTGGTGAATGAATTGTATGCAAACTTTGCTTATGTACGTAGAGTGTTTGATAAGACCATGCTTTGGTTGTAGTGTGACAATTTTGCCGACCTGGTAACAAACATAGGCATCCACACAGCCGGTTTAGGGAGCATATTCTGGTTGCTTCCTCTAGCATCGCCACTGTCCAAACTACCATCATCAGTTGTGTTTGTGATGTCCGGGAGGGGTATGGCAATTGCGTGTACACTTCGTATGTGGTGATGAGCGCAAGCATGCCTAGCAGGCCTACCCATTGTGAGTTTCTATACCTTTTGGTGGCTACCGCTAAATACAGCTATGGGGGATGCTCAGATGCACTTCTAACACAACCCCCCACCCCAGCAAACATTTTGGCACTCTATTTCTTTTATTTTGAAGTACCATGATGTGGGCGTGAAAATCTTTTGCCCCAGCTTGCAAAGTGTTCATTGAGATTCTGGGAGAAGTTCATGATATTGGTGTCCATCCGTAGGTGAATGCGTGTGTTGAGAAGGATACGCCTCTCATATTTGGTGAAAAGACTCTGAATGTGAAATATGCATCCCGCTTGTTTTGTGATGTGGAGGCCACGGGTGCCACTTTGTGCATCATCAATAGATCCCATACCGTGTTCAAGTGTTCAAGTTTAGTGAGATGTCATGCATCATTGCAGTTCTCTACTCATTTCACTTCAAAGTTAGCAACTGTGAGTTTCATTCTCATAACGGACTAAGCTGCAACATCCCGCTACACTTGGCAAGGTGGATCTTGCGGGAATCGAATATCATGCCGTCCTGTGATGAACAAGAGGTATGGTTGTGGTTTCCGACTAGTTTTATAGCACTACAGGCACTGCTTGCCGCTTGCCTTGAGCAGCAACTCAACATTGCAGCTGGTTTCACTGGGCATGCTGTGCTACTCGACGACTATGTTTTGCCAATGGCGAAGGGTGCCTAGGATTTTGATGCAAGGTGTGTAACAGATTGGGAGGTCACATGCAAGACGTTGGCTCGTGGAGAGACTCTTGTTTTGCAGTGTTCCTCAGACCCATAGGTACTGGGAAGGAGCAGAATAGTGAGAGTGCATGGGGTTACCCAGCAAGCTTTGCTTATAAGGGGCTGGGGGGTTTTGGGATTTTGAGGCACCCACCCACCCAAGACCAAGCTACCCACCCAGACCCGCCCCCCTCTTATAAACATTTGAGGGGGGGGTTGAGGCGCTCTCCCGGGGCTCAACGGCTCCCCAGCCCCACCTGAGGTGATGCTACCACAGCCGCCGAAGCACATCGTCCCGTCCTTTTTTTTGGGTTTTGTACTTTTCTGATTTTTTCTGGGTTTTCTGTTTTTTCAATTTTTTTAATTTTTCGAGTCGTTTTCTGCTGGGGCTCCCTGGGCTTGGGCTTGGGGAAGGCGGGGCCCAGGGTGGTAACGGGGTGTGGTTAAGATTCATCGGTCTCTGAGTGGTCGCTGCCACTAGTACCCTGAGTGTTGTTGCTGTTGTTTTGGCTGCTGTCACTGTCACTGTCGCTGCTGGAGTTGCAGCTGGAGATGGGGCCTGAGCTGCTGGAGATGGGGCTTGAGTTGGGCGTGAAGTACTACTGCTACTGCTGCTACTGCTGCTGCTGCTGCTGGCATTGTTGTTGCTGCCACCACTGCTGCAGTTAATATTGCTGCTGCTGCTGTTGGTGTTGTAGTTGTTGCTGGTGTTTGTAATGCTACTGCCGCTGCTGCTGCTGCTGCCCACAGGGTTCTGCTCCTTCACAAAAAATGCTGAAAGAGTCTTTGTAGTCTGCTGGCTCTTCAACCATTTTTGGTGTCGATCACTTTTGAAGTGCTCACGTTCAGCCTTTCCCACATTGGATATGAGTACTCCACAACCGCAGCGGTACCTCCCAGGCTGCTGCATAGCAAAGCAAAATCAAACAATGAGGTCTGCAGATACACACAAAGCGACCCCAATGGCACGACAAAAAATGTCACTGTAGCTCTGAACCTTGCAAAAAAAGCGGAGCTTAAAATAGTTTCCCTAAACAGGAATTGAACCACAGACTTCTAAATCGATACACAACTGCACTACCGTTCAACTACAGTCTAGTTCTGCTGTATTTAACTCCCATTCAGGTTTTTGAACACATTTTAAATCGAAAAAAAAGTGCCACCAGCCTGCACACTAGCATTAAACAGGGGGGTCCTAGACTACAGACGCATCCACCCAGAGTACAATTCTAAGAGGGGGGGGTCCCAGACTTTTGACCCACCCACCCAGGCTGGGGCACCCACCCAGACCCCCCCCCCAGTTAACTTAATTCCTTATAAACGAAGCCTGTAATAGCCAGGCACACCCTTCACACAGACACCTGTTGCCATGCCAGCAAAGGCGAATAAGAAGGCTGCAGCCAAAGCATCGGGTGAACAGAAATACCAAAAAGCATTCGATTCAAGGTCACATGTTGTGGAAAGTGAAGTGGTGTCTTTGTAAGATTTCACACATCACATACAGGCAACAATGGCTCGCAGTGCCTGTGGCACTGAGTAAGGTCGACCCAGCTTCAACAGTTTGGCCCTTCAGAGGAGCTTGGGAGCGTGGGGGACCGCTGCTAGGCGTCCCCCGTGTACAGCCCAATGCCACCCACAGTCCCGCTCCACAGGTGAAATTGTTATGCATGATAGTCGGCAGAGCAAAACTTTGCTTTTTGGGTACTGATCATTACTGCCTTTATTTGCAACATGTTGTGTACTGACTGCAACGTTGAACCCTTTTCCCTTGCCACATCAGCCAAACATTTGTAACGTGGGCCAGAGGTGCAGAAGAATAGCATTACCCACTTACTTGAGGGGGGCGGGGTGGTGTCAGAATGAAAAGTAAAGAACAGCCCTGGTGTGGGACCCCCACCCCTCTGCGAATGGTGCTGGGTTGTGAAGTGGAAATCATTGCTGGACTTATTTGACACTACCTCAGAGTCAATCGTTGCCTTGCGGTTCCCCTTCTTCTTGCGCCTGCGCTGCGCATCCTCCTGCTCTAGCATGCGCTGCAGCTCCTCCTCCTGCTCACGCCGCTCCGGATCTTCATCCTCTTCTGCTTCGAACTGCTCTCTGCATATGGTCCGCACAGGCACACCCACCCACCCACACATCTCTCTCTCCCTCTCTCTCTCTCCTTCTCTCTATCTCTCTCTCTCTCTTTCTCTGATACAGCAGCAGCTGGGCATTGCATAGACCGTCATAAGAAGCCTGTGGGTGAGACATGACAAACCTCTGGCACTGGTGGGGAAAGCTATCTCACTCCAGTCTGGTGGTCAATCAGGTGGACCCTCAAGACCGTCTGCAATGGCATTGTCCTAGTGCCACTCGGGCCTCTGAGCTCTGGGGTGTCATCCCACAAGGGACGGACAGAGTATAACTGTGGGAAGCGGTCGGAAAGAAAAGGTCCCTTCTGCGTTGGTCTATGGGACGGAAACGAGGCATCGATGTTCGCTGTGCCGTAGATCTATGCACCCACATGCGGGGCCTTGGGTGGCAAGGGGTGTGGCATGGGTGGGTGCGGAGCGGGGTTGTCGGATTGACACACGCGTGCGTAGTACCGCCCATGCCCGTTCCCTGTATCTGTGCTGCCCATCACTCCGGTGCTGGTCCTACCCAGAGCAGAGACGTGGTTATAGCCGTGCGTGTACGGTTGCGCACAGCTACTTTCTTTGGGTGTGCAAGGTTGCGCACGACTGGATGTGAAGGGGATGCACGGTTGCGCACAGTTGACCACCTATGTATACCAGAGGTCTTTTAGGAAAGGTGGTGCTCGTGGAATTCATGTTGAAGGGCACAATGTGTTGCAATAGACCCCCCGGTCAATTATGCGTCAACCAAAAAAAAAAAAGGTTGGCACTCCACCAGGCCAAGCACCAGTAACTACAAATCCTTCAGTGTCTCCACCATCAAGCGCCGATGTCCTGGCACAATATTCATTTGCACCATATCCTCGGGCGTCAAAAGCTTCAAGGATTGTGGTGTAGCCCACCCATCACGCTGCAAATAGCCAAAAGCTGCTGCACAAAACGAACCTAGAAGCAGACCCAAGCTCCATCAAGGGCCCCACTATGGAGAGGCAAGCGTGCGGCACCAGGTGGATATATTTCAACATCAATTACAGTATGAGACATTCGCAGCAGCAGCAACACCTCTGATGTTACAAGCAGCAGCAACAATGCCTCACCCCTGCCTTCTCGGGGGCCCACAAATGGGCGGAAATGCTACATAACCCCTGCATTCTCAGGGGTCCCAACAAAGGGGACAAAATCAAAGCACAAAAAAAAACCAAAAAAACCACAAAAAAATGTTTTCAATGGGTCCTGATCCTGCCAAGGGTCCTTCAGGCTGACCTCACTGGGGATGAACCCACCACCTTTGAGCTGTAGACACACAGCTTTACCCACAGGGCATGTGCCATCTATGACATCCCATTGTCCAAGGGTGGTACTGATATTTGGTCCAATTTGGTTTTCATCCATTATTGGGTTCTCTTGAAAAATCTGAGTATTTTGAGTATAGACACATGGGGTGAAAACCCATTTTTTCACCCTCTACTAGATCAAGCAAATTTTCCTTAGGGCACCTTCAGCGCCCATGGTCCGGCACTTTCCAAGCCAATTTCTAGGGATGGGGGAAGGGGTCGACGTCAAGGACCCGGGCCCGGCGCCCGCCCCCCCCCCCCCATGCAAAAAACACCATCATCGGTCGCGGCCGGCACTTAAGGGGCTTTCCGGTCAATCAAAAAAATATGGCCGCGTGGTTGCGCATGGCTGGATGCAGGGGTAGCGCACGGTTGCGCACGGCTGGCTGTGAAGATGGCGCACGGTTGCGCACAGCTGGCTGTGAAGATGGCGCGCGGTTGCGCACGGCGAGGCCCAACCTTTGCGCACGGCTATAACCACGTGTCTGACCCAGAGCCCTAGGAGACGGCACAGGGCAGGGGGGGTGCTGGGCTACGGTGGCTGCTGGCTGCTGAGGTTTGAGGGCTGAAGGTGCTGAGGTATAGAGTAGTGCCAACAATAACAATAACAAAAGAACTCTGCCCATAGGGGACACCTCTGCATTGTCATCAGCTTTGTGGGCATACACACCTGCCCATGATGATTGCGCTGGGGTGAGCCATGGGACACCTAGCAGTTGAACCGCACCCTGGGCGCTTTTTAATTCAAACAAAAAAAAACGCAGCTGTCCGGTGGCCGGCTCATTATTTAAGCACCGTTGGACGGCACTTGGTTACTTGGTTGTGGGGCATAGTCCATTGTTCATCAGGCCCAAGGTACAAGCTGCTGGCTAACAGATGTTGTGTGTTCCAATGCTTCGAATTCAATCGGACTCACATTGTGAGGTTCAATTCGTACAAACCTATAGTGTTTGCTAATCACCGTGAGTCCAGCGTCTTTGTTGTGGGCTTGCAGGGCCCCTTACACGCTCATATATTGCTTTCTATCCATCCGGAACAAGAGGCTACTCCTCGTAAATGCTATTGCCTTCGACAAGGCATCTCCAAGAGAAATTCTTATGAATTGTGCAGTGTTCAACCCCCGGTAGGAAGCCTATGCTACTGCACGTGTGCACAAGAGGGGATCAACACAAAGCGTAGGAAGAAACTTGGCTGTTCGTTGGCCTAAAAGACCATGGGTACCTTTCTGTCACAAAATAACAGGAAAGAGGATGCCATGGAGAGGAAACCAACAAGTAAGCGGCGGTTCCAAGGCAGTCAGCCCACGCCGGCGCCATGCGGATACCACTAGACCTTCTGAAACACATGATGCTCTGGTAACCGCCACACAATATGTGAAAAATTCAGACCACAATAGAAGCTACACCCCCGCCTGGGCCATTGGCCTAAAGCGAGCTAGTGAAGCCGGGTCTAGCGTGGATGATAAGGCGCATAGTATAGAAAAATCACCGCTCTAGTCAGCGCAAACCGCAATACACGGGCCGGGGTGTGGCTAGTGCCACGAGGCGTATGAGTTGGCTTCCCATCTTGCATTGCTGCGGGGTCAGCGGTGTAGCCGGCGGAGAACCATGGAGCGCGGGGTTGGCACGTGATAGACCATATGCAAGCACCGCGCAAGGGTAGCTTGAACGTCCCACGGCATGCGAGTGATGACGCGTAGCACGGTGGAGTGCACAACACACAATACAGTGGAGCGTGTATGACTTGTAGAGTAGGCATACTTGGCACCAAACGGTGAAGCTCTCAAAGGGGGAACCTTAGGTTGAATGGTGATACACAACCCATGGTTGTGATGGTGGATTGCATGCAAGTGTTGCGGCATACCCGATTGTCTTCGGTCATGCATTCACACAACACAAGCCTCCAAGAGGGGCCGGCGACCTCCCACAAGGACAATATCTCTAAAATTGAGAAAGAGAAAAGGTGTTTCCCTCAGGCGTGGTCTATAGGGGGTGACCCCTAGGTGAAAACTTGAGTGTGCCGACACGGCGCATCACGTGTACCCAAGGCGGCACGGTATCGATGGTAGATGGCCACTATGCCCTCCAACCGATACAACCAAGGTACAATGAAGCAACATTCTCAGCCACAGACCACTTGCCCTCTTGTGGTTCACCCTCCCGTTAACGCACCATCTCCAGCCTGCAATCTCTTTCAACCACACCAGAACTCAAACACTTTTTCATAGCTCAAATCATTTCCACGTTCCTTCCCCCAACAAAGTGGTCCACGTCGGGTGCCCTGTGGCTGTGGCAAAATGGTTATCAACGTAGCATAGCCATTGCGCTCCGCGCTCCATTGTGTACGGTGCTGGCAAAGGCTGCCATCAATGGGCTTGGGATGAGATACACAAATTCCTCACTCAAGAAGGGTACCACGAAGAACCGTTATCTTGTGCAAAATGAACGTTACCTACTCCAAGCAATTGTGAATAAATCATTGACCTCGCATTTTCTACCTACTTAGCAAGGCAAAGTCCTTACAAAAGGGTAGAATTGTTTTGTGGAACCCTAGATCCAACGTCATTTTCTTCATTTGGCTACACCCTGTTGGTTGTTTGCTTGTTTACCCCGTTGCTTCGCCTGTTGACCCAAGAACTATCTAGTAGTTTTCTCATCCTCACAATTTAGCGAGATGGCTCCATGGTTTAAATGAATCGGATAGTGAAATGGTCAAAGAAGCGGATTGCTCAAGACAATCCCACCGCCCTAAACCACAAGGTGTCATGCATGATTTGATATTGCGTTTTGGTGAGCGGGTCCCTTTGTCGCCGTCTCGTAGCAGCGGTGATGACTGTCAGGCATTATCATGTAAGAAACCGAGGAACCGTTTCTTCGTGGATGCCCAGTCTTGTCTCAAGAACTCTTGAAGCTACTATTGAAATATGCATTCCACCGTACCAATTTTGGTGATACTTGGGTCAACAATTTTCTTCAAACTCAACACCTTTCGTGCAAGGTTGCCAATCTGCTTGACACTCGTAAACGACCTTGCGTGATGCATGTAGGGCTCGCACATCCCATAGTATAGCTCTAATACCTTTAATGGCGAGGTCCTGGGTGTTCTGCTCTTTAGCGACCGGCTGGATCTTCACATCCCGCTTTGGTTAGATTAGGGTGGCGCATACATTGAAGGCAATGGACATGTTGTGGCCGATGATGCCATAGTATAACAGCCTGGTTTCTTCCCATTGTCACGTGGAAAATGCATAAGGGGCATTCGCGATTTCATATGTCGCCGTAGCATGCATAGAGTCGCCGCAATCAAAGCACCAAAGGGGGTAACAGTTGCTGGCGCATGCTCGCACAGGGTCAAGCATCAATCCCAAATGTCCGAAACTAGAAACTGGATTGGAAAGAGTATGGAAGGTGACAATAAGTGGGATTGAGAGAATGGAGATGTTGGAGATCCAAGATTGAGGTGTGCTGGAGAAGTGTCCTGGGAACACAAAGGGAGAAGACTACATAATTCGTGAACTCACTACATGTAAAGTGTGGTGAGAGAGTGGCATTATCGGTTCTGACGGAGCAATTATTGAGAAATGATGGTGCAAGCATGTATTGAAGTGTTGAGAGATTTCTTTGAAGGTCAAGATGGTTCCAACCAATTGAAGGCCATTGTGTGACTTGTCAAATTCCATCGAGGTAATTCTCCAATGGATGAATACATTTTTGGTTTACAAAGCGCAAATTGTTTATTGATTTCACTTGCCATTCACCGACTAGATGATGTGGTTGCGGTGATTTTGATAATAATTGTAAGTTGAGTGACAATCAAAAATACACAACTCTTGCTATTGCAGGTGGTCAATCAGTGTGCCAAAGATTTGTGGAGCTTTGAGACAGCTTTCACAAATGAGACTTGATCAAGAGCCCTCTTTGGTCAATTTGAATGGAGATGGCACTCGGAATTGGTGGAACTCCAAGGGAATTTGGCAAGGAATACTCTTGGACATCAACAAAACGGTGGAAAAAGAGGATCCAAGTGGGCGAACATGAAGTGCCCCTAATGGGCAGTATGGGACACATTGCTAAAAGTAGCAAATCCAAATTGGTTTAAAATAATGCCAGTGTGGTGGACTAGTCTTCTCGTAATTCGGACATATGCGCATCAAATGGTCCTTACCCCGCTAAGAAAGGATGGCCCCTTGTTGTTTCTATGCTTGTTGTTCGCGGTAATTCACTACATGCCCAACATGGGTCCTTCACTGGTCCGCGCACACGCACTTTCGGGTCGCCATCTCATGAGTCACTTCCTTCTAGGCATTTGAAAGCGATGGCCCCCTTTATGGCAATGGGAGCAAATAATGCGTTGAATAAACTTAGGGACCATGTTGAAGCAGGGGTCTCAAAAACACCGGTCACGAAGGTTCGTGACGGGTTGATGGGTCGGATGAAAAAAAAAACGTTGTTCTTTTTCCAAATTTTTGGTGTCCTTGTTTTCCTGGTTTTTGGGCACAACATGTTGCCAAAAGCCCATTTCGAGTGTGTTTAATGGGGTTGGGGTTGGGGGGGGAATACCTTCTGATATGCTGATGCACTCTGGATGGTTGCTATTATTACCTGGTGGACTCTTCATGGCTATTGTTATTTGCTGATTTCCTGATGCACTCTGGATAGTTGCTATTATTTCTTAGTGCACTTTGGATGGTCGATGTTATTTCCTGATGCAATTTGGATGGTTGTTGTTATTTCCTAATGCAATTTGGATGGTTGTTGTTATTTCCAGATGCAATTTGGATGGTTGCTATCATTTCTTGATGCACTCTGGATGGTTGCTATTAATTCCTGGTGCACTTTGGATGGTTGATGTTATTTCCTGATGCAATTTGGATGGTTGTTGTTATTTCTTTATGCAATTTGGGTGGTTGCTATCATTTCTTGATGCACTCTGGATGGTTGCTATCATTTCCTGATGCACTTTGGATAGTTGCTAGTATTTCTTGATGCACTGCGGATGGCTGCTAATATTTCTTGATGATCCAGCATTGGTACATACCATATTGGAACCAAAAGTTGAATAAGTAAACACCCAGCCTGACAAGGCAACTAGCTAGGATTGCTGAATGGCATAAGAAATTCCGTTGAAATAGAACAAACGTGTGAAAAATGTAGGAGTTGCATATTTCAAACTTACCAAAAATGGATTGCAAAAGCAAAAAAACAGCAAAAAAAACACCCAAAAATATTGAAAAACAGAAAAAAAACGGGTTGAAACGGGGGGGGGGGGGGGGCAGTGTCTTTTGCTGATTGATGTGTGGCTGGACAGGCATTTAGGAAATCACTGTGTTGAAGACGATTCATTTGGTGTGTTGCTACCGATAAGGGGCTACCGAACTCAACGGTGGTACAAAAGATGAGCCAAACGGACATTCCACTAAAGACAAATGTCAATAGCTTGAATTCCCCAGAGGAAGCTTGTGCTATTGCAGGTGTGCACAAAAGGCAAATAGCACAAAGCGCATGAAGAAAATTGGCTTGTCAATGGCCTAAAAGACCATAGGTTCCTTTTGCATAGGTACCTTTCTGTCACTTTGTAAGAGACAAATGCCATGGAGAGGGCATAGCGATAAGCAAGCACCGGCACCTCGCGGATACCACTAGACCTTGTAAATCACATGATGGCAACCGCCCCACAATATGCGAAAAGTTCATATTACAAGCAAAAGCGACACCCTATATGTACTCCCATTGTCAAATGATCACGCAACAACGGCCCAAATATCGTGATGCTTTAGCCAACCCATGCCAACCCAAAGGCGCCCAAGTCCTCACTGATGGGTCCCCATAGGGGGACCTATTTTAGAACAACGGAGATAGCATCCAGGTCCCCCGTCATTGGTTTGAAGGTCCATGTAGAAGAAAAAAGTGGAATGGGGCTGGGATCCGAATCTAAGCATAGTGGCGGCGAAAAGCCAACCAAATTTTGCCCGTAACGGTGCAAACAAACCCACCCAAAATGGCGCTTTGGGGGGCCAATAAGCACCACTAACGGGGCCTAGCTGGTGCTACACGGCTCCCCATGGCTTTACACGTACTCCCATTGTCACCAAATGACCACCCAACAACGGTCGAAATATCCCGTCGAGGGTCGAGGTCGAGGGTCACCCTGAAATGCGATGTTTTAGATAACCCATGCCAGCCCAAAAACGGCGGAGTGCCCACCGGTGGGTCCTCATAGGTGGACAGATCTTGCAAAGATGGAGATAGCACCCGGGACCCCCTTCATTGGTTAGGGGGTCCATATAGAAGAAAAAAGTGGAAAGAGACCGGGTCCGAATCAACGCACAGTGGCAGCTATAGGCCAACCAAATTTTGACCCCCACCCCACCCTCCACCCCTAAAAAGTAATATCCAGGAACAAAGGGAGAGAGGTCAAAATTGACAAATTCATTGGGGGATAACTTTGTGTCCCAAAATATGATGATTTTACAAGTGGTTAGGCATCTGATATCACCCATTGGGGTATGCTGCATGGATGACCGCAAAAAAGGGGTTGTATATGGCGCTCCAGCATGCACTTGATCTAAGAACCCCTCTTCCAGATGATTTCTTCATGCCGAGCTGAAAAATGGGTGCCCTGCAGGACATCTTGGCCTTAGGTTGGCGGCCGTGCATGTTTGTGTGTGCAAGCGTGTGTATTTGAGGCTCAAGCCATTCAAATCATGCTCACACTGCAAGGTTCAACTGCATAAATTCCTACACATCAGCTGGACCATGAGTTCTGGGTTCTTGTGCCCCGCTGTCAGGCAACTTAGCACACTGAGATACACAGCTTCCTGACCTGCTGTCTCCCTCTCCCCCCCTCTCTGTGTGTGTGCGTGTGTGTGTCTGCGTGCGCATGCAAATGCGTCTACAATATAGAGGGGATACGGGACCGTATCAGTGAGGGACACCACCATGGGTCATCAGGTCTGCTGTGCATTTGGGGCGCCTAGCTCATATCTGTATGTGGTACGGGAGGGGGGGCCGGGCAGGGGGTGAACCATCAAAGTGGAGTAGGATTGCCCTTAGTACAAAGGGCAATCAACTGTGTTTGGTGGAGGTATGCCACCGGGCTGCAGACGGCAAATGCTTAGCAGTGCAGTTCCCGCCTCTTCTGCGTTTTTGTTTGCCTCTGTGTACGGTGGGAGGCGGGGGCAGAGGTGCATTAGAACGGAAGGGGCCTCAGAGGCGGCCCCAGAAGCAGTCAGATTGGCGGTTGAAGAAGGTGCCACAGCGGTTGGGGTCGGTTACTGTTGGTTCCAAATGCCATTGAAGCTAGCACTGGCCGCGAGGAGACAGTGGCTAGGGCAGGCGGGCTTCCAATTGAGGGGGGGGGTCGATAGAGCCCCCTGGCTAGACCCCCCGCCCTAAAAGGGGCTCAATTGATGGGACCCCCAAAATCCTACCGAGACTGACCCCCGGGCCTCAGAGGTGACCCGGAACCAAAAATCGGCAAAAAAAATGAAAATGGGATTTTTCGAATCAGCGCATCAAGGGGGTTCAGAAAAGTCATCATTTGCCATATACTTGGTGAAAAAAATTTGACCAGTTTTAATGCTCAAAAAAATTTTCGGCGCCTTTGGCACCAGGGTTCATAAGAACTGATTAATGGTCCTGTCAATTGAGCCCTTTTCCCAACCCCCCCCCCCCCTTCCCCCGCAAGTTTCGGGGGGCTCCACTGACCCCCCCCCCCCTCAGTTGAAACCCTGCCACCCCCGAGGCACAGGCTGGGCGCCCTGGAGGGGGGTACCCCCCCCCCCCCCTTCCAATGCATTCCTGGGCGAGGGGCTGTATATAGTCCTAGTGTTCGACAGCCAAGGGTGTTGAGGGCTGCAATTGTACAACCCGATTCCCCATTCAGCCCCCCGACTACTGCTGGGGCTTAGGGATGTACAGGTGGGAGGCAGGCTGCTTGTGGTGGAGGAGGGGCAATCGCACGCAGCATCCACCGGTAGAACTTAGCCTTTTGTTCCTTGAGGGCCTTCGCCTGCTGCTTTGCGAGGTCAGCCTTCTCCCTCTTGGCAGCCTCTTCGGCCTCCTTTTTGGCGGCCAAGTTCGCTAGCACACGTTTGTCACGCTTCTTGACATACACAACCAAATTCCTGTGGGCCAATATGCGACGTGTGAAAGCGGCAGGTAGCACATGTGGCCTGTGTACTGGCAGTGCGCACGGAGTAGGGGCAGTACAGGTCGTGTTCCTAGAATATGCCAATGGGGTGTAAAGTAGGGTGCCCAGTCCCCTCCTTTCAGCAATTCTGAAGGCGCTACAATGCACACGCTGCTATCTCTTGCATTTTGCAAAAATTCTATTGCCTTCGGCAGTGCACCTCGAAGAGAGGTTGACAGTCAGCCAATCAGTCCCTGAGCCAGCAAGCAGGCAGTCAGACAGATACACACAGTTTGGGTTTTTTGTCAGTGGCAGATGCGGCCCCAAGCAGCAGCGAGGCCATTCGCCACAATCCAAGTAGTGGCCGAGTGGCAACGCAGCCGGCCGGCATCCGTGTGGTCGGCGGTTCGAATCCCAGTCTGCCCACTTTGGCGCCGCCGCCGGCGGCGGCGCTAAAAGTCAGCAGATCAGGATTCCAACCGACGCCTGCACATCTGGTATCGGCTGCGCTACCACTGGACCGCTGGCCCTGTTACCAGCACCGTGCGTCCCCACTGCTTGTAGCCTATTAAGCAAAAACTTTTGACCCCCCCCCCCACCCACCCACCCCCCCCCCACCCCCCCTCAAAAAAGTGATATCCAGTTTTAGGGGGTAGAGGCCTCAAAATCAAAAAATCCATTGGGGGATGCTCTTATTGGGCAAAATAATGATTTTACAAGGGGTTGGACATCCAATATCATGCCTTGGGGTATGCTACGCGAATGACCCCAAAAAAGGGGGGTATATGACGCCCGCGCCTGCGCTTGATCTAACAACCTCTCTTCGAGGTGATTCACTGCAATGCAAAGTCGATTGTATTGCCACATCCATTGAATTGCCAGACCCAAGATTGCCAAATGCAATGCATGCCACATCCATTGCAGTGCAATATCCATTGTAGTTCTAAACCCATTCCACAGTTACACCCATTACATTGCCCACTCATTGCATTCCACGCCCATTGCATTGCCTCACTGCATTGCCACATCCATTGCATTGCCACACCCAATGCATTAGCACGCCCATGGCAGTGCCACACCCATTGCACTGTCAAACCCATTGCATTGCCACAACCACTGCATTGCCACGCCAATTGCATGGACACACCATTTGCAGTGCCACACCCGTTGCATTGCCACACCCATTCCACCTCAATTGCATTGCCACGCCCGCTGCATCACCACCCCCACTGAATTGCAACACCAATTTCAGTACCATCTCCACTGCATTGCCACACCCGTTGCATTGCCACGACCATTGCATTGCCACACCCATTGCCTTTCCACGCCCATTGCAATACCACACCTGTTGCATTGCCACACAGATTGCATTAGCACACCTATTGCAGTGCCAAATGCCATATGCAGTACACTGCCAAACCACTGCATTGGGACACCCATTGCATTGCTACACCGATTGCCTTCCCACAGCAATGCGACGACCACAACAGTGCTAAGCCAATTGCATTGCCACGGCATTGAATTGCCACACCCATTGCCACACCCAATGCATTGCTGCGCCCATTGCAATGCCACACACATTGCATTGCCACACACATTGCATTGCCACACACATTGCATTGCCACACACATTGCATTGCCACACACATTGCATTGCCACATCCATTGCATTGCCACACCCATCGCATTGCCACCCCCATTCCAACTCCATTGCATTGCCATGCTCATGAAATTACCACTCCCATTGCCTTGCACATCCAATGCCCAGCTGAATCCATTGCATTGCCACACCCATTGCAGTAGCACGCCCATTGCAGTGGCAAAAGCCACATGCATTCCATTGCCATACCCATTGCATCGCCACGCCCATTGCATTGCAACACCCATTGCATTGTCACATCCAATGCATTGCCACGTGCATTGTGTTGCCCCACCCATGCACTGCCGCCCATTAAATGGCTACAACCACTACATTGCCACACACATGGTGTTGCAACGCGCATTGCATTGCCACACCCATTGCATTGCTGCACACTTTATATAGCCATGCCCACCGCATTGCAACACCCCCCCCCCCCATAGCATTGCCACACCAATTGCATTACCACACCCATTGCATGGCGACAACCACTGCATTGCAACCACCATTGCATGTTCACACCCATTTAAGTGCTACACCAAATCCAGCTCCATTGTGTTGCCACGCCCACTGCATTGCACACCCATTGTATGACCATACACATTGCACTGCTACATCCATTGCATTGCCACACCGCCTGCAGTGCGACCCCCATTGCGTTGCAACACACATAGCATTGCCTACCGCATTGCATTGCCACACCCATTGCGTTGCCACACCCATTGTATTGCCACACCCATTGTGTTGCCACAAGTACTATGTTGCCATGCCCAATACATTGCCACTCACATTGCATTGCCACACTCGTTGCATTGCAGTGGGCTTGGCAATGCAATGGGCACAGCAGTGCGGTGGGTGTTGCACTGTGAAGGGTGTGGCAATACAATGGCGGTGTGAGAATGCAATGGTTGTGGCAAGGCAACGGGTGTGGCAATGCAATGGTTGTGGCAATGCGATGGTTGTGGCAATGACATGGGTGTGCCAATGTAATGGGTGTGGCAATGGAAGGCTCGTGGCAGTGCACACAGTGAAACAATGCAAAGCGTGTGGCAATGCGGCAGGCGTGGCTACATACAGTGTGTGCCAATGCAATGGTTGTGGCAATGCAATGGGTGAAACAATGCAATGGGTGTACCAATGCATTGGGCGTGGCAATTTAATGGGAGTTGCAATGCAGTGGGTGTTGCAATGCAACAGGTGTAGCATTGCACTGTGTGTGGCGGTGCTCTGGGTATGGCAACGGAGTGCGAGTGGAAATGTAATGGGTGTGGCACAGGATTGTGTATAAGGTCTGATGTCTGATGTCTTATGTGGCATGTTGTGTTTGCATTGTTTACAAGAAGATGTCTGATATGTCGACTATAGGTTTGATGCTTGGAGGAGGGGGGTGGGGGGGCAAAATGCGTGTGCCAAAATCTGATGCCCCCCAACGCAGAAAAAGAGGGGAAAAAAAGGGGTTGGAAAACTTGGGCATGGGAAAAACCAAGCCAACATGGAAAAGCCGGAAAAGACTAAACAACCAGAATCCGGAAAAAAAGGGAAACAAAAAACCATGGGCACGGGGCTAAAAAAATGAGGTATGCCAAAAATGGGGGAAATGGAGGAATTGGGAGAGCTTGGAAAATGGGAAAATGAAAAAACCATAGGTCCACATAGGTCCCAATAAGTCTATATGGGCCCCCATAGGGCCCTTAAGGTGTGCAAAGGTCCCCGTGGATCCCCATAGGTCCCCACATGTCCCTAGTGGTCCCCGGAGGTCCCCATGAGTCCCCATAAGTCCCCATAGGGCCGCATAGGACTCCAAAGGTCCCCACATGTCCCCATAGGTCCCCACATGTCCCCATAGGTCCCAAAAGGTCCCCAAAGGCACCCATAGGTCCCCAAAGGTCCCAGTAGGCGCCCATAGGTCCCCAAAGGTCCCCATAGGTCCCCATAGGTCCCCATGGGCTTCAAAGGCCCCCATAGGTCCCCAAAGGTCCCCAAAGGTCACCAAGAGTCCCCATAAGTCCCCATAGGTCCCCATGGGCCTCTGAAGGCCCCCATAGGTCTCCGAAATTTCCCAGACGCACCCATAGGGCCCCATAGGTCCTCATAGGTCCCCATAGGTCCTCATAGGTCCCCATAGCTCCCCAACGGTCCCCATAGGTCACCAAAGGTCCCCATAAGTCGCATAGGGCCCCATACAACTCCAAAGGTCCCTACATGTCCCCATAGCTCCCAAAAGGTCCCCGTAGGCACCTGTAGGTCCCCAAAGGTCCCTATAGGCACCCACAAAGCCCCAAAGGTCCCCTTAGGTCCCCATAGCTCACGAAAGGTCCCCATAGGTCCCCATAGGTCCCCACAGGTCCCTATAGGTCCCAAGAGGTCCCCGGAGGTCCCCGTAGGTCCCCAAAGGTCCCCATGGGACTCCAAAGGTCCTCATAAGGCCCTGTAGGACTCCAAAAGGTCCCCACTACTCGCCATAGGTCCCCAAAGATCCGGACAGGTCCCCAAAGGTCCCCATGGGGCTCCATAGGTCCCCATAGGGCCCCATAAGTCCCCATAGGGCCCCATAGAACTCGAAAGGTCCCCACGGGTCCCAAAAGGTCACCATAGGCACCCATAGGTCCCCATAGGTCCCAAAAGGTCCCCATAGGGACCCATAGGTCTCCGGAGGTCCCCATAGGTCCCCGGAAGTCCCCATAGGTCCCCACAGGTCGCCATAGGTCCCAAAAGGTGGCCATAGGCACCCGTAGGTCCCCGAAGGTCCCCATAGGCACCCATAGGTCCCCAAAGGTCCTTGTAGGCACCCATAGGTCCCCAAAGGTCCCCATAGGTCCACATAGGTCACCAAGGGTCCCTGTAGGTCCCCATAGGTCCCCACAGGTCACCGAGGGTCCCTGTAGGTCCCAAGAGGTCCCCATAGGACTCCAAAGGTCCCCATAGGCACCCATAGGTCCCCACAAGTCACCTTAGGTCCCCATAGGTCCCCATAGGTCCCCATAAGTCCCCATAGGTCCCCAAAGGTCCCCATAGGTCCCCATAAGTACCCATAGGTCCCCACAGAGCCCCACAGGTCCCCATAGGTCCCCATAGATCCCGATAGGTTCGCATAGATCCCCATAGGACCGCAATGACGCCCATGGGTCTTAATAGGGCCGCATAGGTCCCGGTGCAGCCCGCCATTGTCTGGTTTGTGGGGGCCAGACCGCGCGGACCCCCACACCGACATCCTCTTTCACCGCGCGCACACTCTAGTGGAGGTGGCAGGGCTGCTAGTGTGTGGTGGTGGGACCATGGCCAATGTCGGGGAAGAGACGTGCGGCATGGCGTGGCCCCAGTGTTGGGGCAGCGGGACCAAGAGGGGGAGGATGGGGTGCACATGAGAACCAGAAGGGGCATGGGAGCCAAAGAAGCAAAAGAAGGGGAGAAAGAGGCACAAGTAAGCAGGCATGGATTGGAATGGGCGGTTGATGGGCAGAGGGCGATGCAAGGGTGATGCAGGGGCGATGCATGTGCGATACATGGGCGCCTCATCGGCGATGTGCGGAGGAGTTGTGGGCCTGACGTTGGCAACTACACAGATAGGAGGTGACCTTGTAGTTGACAGCGAGGAGGGAGGAGGAGATAAATGCCTATGCAATCTTACCAACAGCCGCACAAGACAGGGGTGGATAGCAAGGACAAGGTACAGGCAGCAAGGCAAACAGGCCAAGTGACTGTGACGGTGACCCACAATCGGAAGGGAGGGAGGCGAGATGGGTTGCAAGGAGAAGGGGAGGCAACACGGAAGGGGCAGGATGGGAGGGGGCAAGCCCTTTGCCAAGGACGGGGGGTAGAGAAGATGGTGGACAGAGGGACCAGAGGGAAGGGGGCAGGGGGAATGGCGGCGCGTTGAGGGGTTTGGAACCCGGCGCTCCGAGAGTTGGCCCCGCGATCGGGGGCGTGTGATTGGCCGGGCGTGGCCATGGGAGCCGAGGCAACCTCCATAGATATTCACCGAATTTCATTGAAGGAGACAGGGGATAGCGTGTTGTGCTTGTCGTGCATGCCCATGCTCTTTTGTGTCGGAGTCACTTTTGCTCCGTTCGGGAATGGCACAAGCAGGTGCGGCAGTGCCCCTACACGACATGAGCGGTAGCAGTATACCACAGCCAAAGTGTGCTCGGGAACATGTGGAGGTTGCGGAGCAAGAGGGGGGGGGGGGGGTTGTGTGTCGTGCTTGTCGTGCATGCCCATTTTCTTTTCCGTAGGAGTCAATTTTGCTCTATTGGGGAACAGCACAAGGAGCTGCAGCGCTGCCATTGCAGCAAAAGATCACACAGAAGGTGACAACATTGCTTTCTGCAACCACCTTTTTTGCCGGTATCAAAGTTTGTTGGAGACTGCGGACTGTAGACCCTGACCCTCAAGTTGAGCATGGTCGCATGAAAGACCACCGTGCAGCTCCAATAGTGCCCAATGCGGCCCTTGGTGAGCAGTCCAACGGCCCTAGCACCGTTCACAAGACCCCATTCGAAGGATTCGTGGATCCTTTGTCAGCAATCGAGCTTCTTCAGGGGTATTTGTGCAGCGATGTCGTGTCGTCCAAGAACTGCCATTTTCTTTATTGTTCCGCCTTGCATGCTTGCTTGACCGCGGTGCATTCTCCCCTGTTCATCTCTCACCCACTTAGATATTTCGTATTTCTTTGCAATGGAATGTCCCTGCATTTCCCCTCTTGCTCCCCCTCAACTGGCAAGAATACCTCCCTGTTGTCTAGGGCACTACGGGACTTTACTGGGGCTACTAGCCTTAACGATGAACGGATTGGCTATTACTTGGCGACGTGGGCGCTATGATGCCCCTAGCACAGCGGACATTCAAAAACGCCGTCCAATATGTGAACACCTCCACTTCGGCGCATTCTATAGGCGAGGCATGCAGAGCTGTCGTTGAGGCATACACCGCCTCCCTGGTCCCCCCTTCCGCCATTTGTGAACTTGTGCTCAACTTGAGGGCCCCCAAAACCTCGTGGAGGACCCTCGCGGAGCTCTGCAGGCTCCGTAAGTTGGAGTACCACCGCACCGTCCCCGGTGGCCCCTACTCCCCGCCAATTTGCACGAAGCGGGAATGCCAAGCCCATTGGAAGGAGTTGGTCGCCCCCGTGGAATTGCATGACCCCCCTGCCATGGTGTTGCCCAAGGCCACCGGGATCTCATGGCCCTTCGCCTCATGGGTCAAGTACATCCTCTCCCGGCCGGGCTTGGTGCCGCCAACCAATGGCTCCTTCCCGTTGACTTTCATCGTCCGGGGGGATGCCTACCCGGTGGCTAGGGGCAATTGGACCCAACGCACCATCTCCTTGGCCAGCTTCGACCGATGCTTCTCCGATAGAAGCCTTTGCTGGTCTTGACGGAGCGAAGGGGTGAGCATCCCTAGCCTGCCGGTGGATAAACTCCCCCAACAAGCGACCCATGGACATGGTCAAGTGCAAAATTCACAAGACGACCCAGGCACGCGGCAATTTCAAAATTCGTTGCATATTGCAACCGGCGGCTTGCAAAGAAGGCGTCCCAAGGAGGAAGGCCGTGTAGTGGGCCTCATCACCCTCCATGGTCGGCGGGATAGCCATACCCTCCCAAGTCTTCCTTTGGGTGTTCTATATCCCCTCGTTGAACATGGCACCCACTTGGGGGCATGTGGACACCCCGATCACCCTCCGTGTCCACGGTTGCTCCCCCGCGAGGATCACCTTCACCTCCTCCTTGGAGGCCCCCCATTGGACGAGGCCTGTGTTGATGATCTCTTGAATCACCTAAACACGAGACATTGGGGTTGGTTCAATTTGTTCTAGTGTACTGTAGCCTAGCTTCTAGTGAGCGGTGTCCGGGGCTAACGAGAATAAAACTAGAACGCGTGGAAGACACAAGGTGAGAGGCGTAGCTTGCAATTGGTCTTCCACGGCGTCCCAAGGGTGTCCATGGCCTTGTCATCGCAATTGGCCATGCTCAACACCCAAAGGCCCGCGGGGGAGTGCCGTTGAATTGTGCTACAGTTGCAAAGGATGTCCGCCGCCACTGCATGGTTGGTACGGCGTCATGGTGTGTACCGAGCCTTGAGCATGATGTAGATGCCATGTTGCAGAACATTTCGCCATTTGGGTTAGCCATGTTTTGTGGCGACATTTCACAAAGCATCAACCGCTCTCCAAAAAAGGGGCATAACGAGCACAGAAATGGGGGGGGGGCTTTAAGGGGGGGGGGGGGTGATTGAGGTGTCACAGCGCAAATGGTCGGCAATCCACATGGAGGCAAGTGCACAAGCACAATGTATGACTTGGCCTTTTGCATGTTTCCATGTGTCATGGGTTGTGCACGGGGGGCCACGGTCACAAGTTCCATGCTCGGGGGATGCCAGGAGTTGAGGAGGGGCCGGGGCCACATGTAGGCTTCCCTTGGGCAAACTCTTCATCGTCATGGCCAATCCGAATGCCGAGCTCCTCGAACAAATCATGGCGGAGGTATTTTGGCGTGCATTCTACTGTTGATCTAGGCAAGTGTTCTAGCATTGATCTAGGCAGTGCGATTGGTCGCTAGAATGCTGCTAGAACGGTTGCCTAGAACGTTGCTAGAACGATGCCGCGCCTTTTTGCTTAGCAACGCCAAACCGCCGACATGATTGCGCAGCTGCTCCAACCCCAGCCACAACCTCCAGCCCACCTTTCTCGTCCTCCCTTGCCACTCCCTTAGCCCCGGGCCACCAAGAAAATTGCCACAGCGTTGAAGTCGGAGGAGGTGGAGTACGTGGAGGAGGAGGGCCATGGCAAGGGGAAGGGGAGGGTGTCCCCCGACGAGCTGGAGGACCTGCAAGCCAAGTTCCTAAGGCTCTCCAGTTCGTTTGGGGAGCAATGGGTAGCAAGGTCGAGGGCGAACGGGAAGGTGAGGCAGTGGGACGCAAAGGAGGTGGATTTGTATAGGGCGGGAGAGGAGGAACGCGCCGACTAGGAAAAGGGCAGTGTGGAGAAGGCGCAAAAGAAGGCGCACGACCGGAAGGCGAACGTAGAGTAGATGGGGAGGATGGCACAGCAGTTGGAGGACTAGGTCAGTCGGGGTAGGAAGGCGAAGGAGGAGGAGAAGGAGCAGGTAGAGGAAGAGGGGGGGGGGGGCGGGAGGAGCTGCCGCGGTCCCATGGACGATGGGCCTGAGCATCGTCCCCGGGAGTCCCGCGCAAACCAGTCGGCGGAGTCCTCCGTCTTACCTCCGCAAGAGCAAGAGCAAGACGGATCTCGTCGCACACTGAGGACTCTCCTCCCGGCAGGCCGTGCAGGTCCCATCGCCGGTGTACGACAATGACGCGGTCCGATTGCCTCCGGTCCATGTCACCAACCGTTCGAAGGCCTTGAATCCACGCGAGTCAACGTCCCAGAGTTGGGCAGCACGTGAATGCGAGGGTCTGCCCGGGACATTACCCCCGACTTAGACCGTCGCCGGACAAGGAGCGCGGTCTAGCTCGACTAAGCGCGGCATCGAGAACGATTTGGACGCACAAGGCTGAGGACCTGATCACGCACGTGGATAGGGCCACGGGGAGGGCTGACCTAGAGCCACGGCCGCCTGAGACCGTCCAAGATGACCGTGTCATGCACCCCCCACTCAATCTCTTCTCGCGTGTGCGGCGGGATCCGGTTGTGTAGGAGGTGTACATAAAAGACTCGGACAGGTGGCCATGGTGGACTTCACGTCGGGGGCCAGGACCATAGGCTGAGGATAACTTCCCAGGCCGTCCACCCGGTAGCACCAGGCATCAGGGACCATTTGGCATTGTGTTACCACTCTAGCGGAGGGGCGTTAACGAGGGTCTTGTCCACAAGGACTCCCTTCTGGGGGGAGTAGTTGCAAACGAAGGGCGGCAGGGCACCGCGTGCCGCTTGTGTAGGAGGATGGTTGTGAGCATGAGGTCGCAATAGAGGCCACATAGGTTGGCTTGTCGCTGCCCCCGGTGCTAGAGGGCATCTTGGTGCGGTGAGGCGATAGCACCAAGACACCCGACGGTATAGGTAGGGAGGGAGCCGTCGGTCGGGGAGCTGTCAACGACTAGGTGCAAGGGCTCGTTGCCCCAAAGGAAGAGGACCCCCCAAACCGTGGACGCACAGTGGCCAGGCATTACACCGTTGGGAGAGTGGGGCTGCGATCCACCGATGGTAGTGGGCGCGGTGCAGAGAGTCAAGCGGGCAGGACAGGACGTGGTCACCAGGGGCGGGCTGGAGACAGAGGGGGCAAGGCGTGTCCCGGGGGGGGAATAGGGAAAGGCGAAGCCCAGTGGTAGGCACGTGTTCGCCCCATGAGAGGAGGCCATGCCTGACGGCGGTGGCGTATTCGGTGAGGGCGGCGTCAAGTTGCGGTGAAGGGGATCCGGAGAAGGCGTGGTGAGAGACGAGAAGGGCCCTCCGGGCATGGGGGAGGGCGTCGTGGACTTGGAGGCCGGCATGGGAGAAGCAGCTCCGGGGCTCTTGTATGGGGGCCGGCTGTCCCACCGTGGCCGGGTAGTCTTTCGCGGTGAGCCCTGCGGCTTCGTCCACTTGGCCCAGCAAAGTGTGGAGCCACGTTCTAGCAATGTGGGAGTACATGTGGCCTGGCGGGGGATGACCGACAGCTAAGGCGCGGCATGCGCGTAGCAGGCCACCTTGTAATGAGTCGTCCGGCTCTTGCCGCCATTCTTGTACCCTTTACAATTGGCAAAGTCCCACGAGCTGGATCAAAAGGTGAAGGTAGGGTAAGTAGAGGGACCTCGGGCGGAGAGGGCAACCCATGCCGTGTACACCTCCGCCATGTAGGCGTTATCCACTCTCATGGGGATGCTAACGAGGTATATCTCGAACGGCAGCGTACTAGGACAAAACTCGGCCACGGCTCCACCACATCGTCTTGACTTTGGGCACCATGATGCATCATGGAGGATGCGGTAGTTCTCCGGGATCCGGGAAAACTTGGGGATGGCGGCGGAAATTGCGTGGCAGCAGGCGATGGGGGGGGGGGGGTTGTGCCGGTCGGTGGGGGGGGGGGGAGACACTCGCGGCCACCCTGCCCTGTGCCCGTCGCCTGTGGCGCCGTGGCCTGCAATCATCCACCCATGGGTGTCGTCGACTTCGAGCTCGGAGGAGGATGGGGCCATCACGTGAGGGCTGTGTTCGAAGGCGCGTGCCACGTTGATGAAAGCCCGCCTGCCCCCGGGCTGCACAATGGCGTGGGTGTTGTAGGAGCTACGCGTGCACCAGAAAGCGGAGAGACAAGGAGTACAACGGGAACTTCCGGGATGACAATTGTCGCCAAAAGGGTAACATCCAGATTTTCCTCAACTCTCCCTCTTTCCGCCGATAACCACACACTTACACACGGCGCGCGCGCTACACAAATAGCCCTCCACTTTACGTGTACCTGTGGGTAGACATCCCGGCCATTGCCGTTCTAGTAACAACGCTTCGGCACACCACACCATAGCAAACCACACCACACCGCACCACACCGCACTACACCGCACCGCACCCTTAGTACACCCCGGCTCTACCGATGGGCTGGGTGCCGGGTGCAAAGCCCTGCACGACAGGGCCTGGGCACCGCCCTCTGGGGGGTGTACTAATGGTGTCGGGTGTGCGCACCCCTAGTGCCAAAGACCAGCCCCAATGACCCCGCAGCCCCGTGAGTACCGGCCACCAAGGCAACGGGAAAAGGCTAGCGACCCCAAGCGAGGACAGCTGGCACAGCCTCGCCTCCTCTCCCCCACACACGCCCACCCCGCATACAACCCCTTCCCCCCCCCGCGCAACTGTTGTTGTGCCCCCAATTGTCGTCCCTCCAAGCCTCCCCTCCAATGCTCACCCATACCCAGTGCCCTGCAGGCGCAACGGCCATCAACATGGAGGCCCCCCCGTGGCGAGGCCTACCACCAAGGTCGCGGCCAGGTTTGTGTGAGGGTAGCAGCGCAGGGGGCCGAGGGGAAGGAGGTCATGGAGAGAGTGCAGGGACCTGCAGGGCGCGAGAGAATAGTGGGACGGCCCGATAGGACCGATGCCTCCGCCCCCCCTTGCCCCTTAGCACCTGAACTCGTGGGTGGCCTATGCAGGACGAAATCCTCCGAATATGGGAAGGGGACCCAAGGACCCCACGGAATGGGCCGCGTGGCTCCGCAACAGGGGCCTTTCAAAGCCGCGTCGCCCTTGCGGACCCCGATCAATGGCACCAAGAGTATGGGGGAGCGGACCACGCAGGAGTGGATGGGCGCCACTCTCCCCTGTACGAGATCCGAACAAGAGAGAAAGTGGAATGGTTGTTGCAATGGATTTGAAGTTAAGTTTATTAGTACTGCCCCCGCGGGCACCCGTCCATGGGACACCTTGGTAATCGGTAAATAGATCATACCAGCATGGGTAAGGTATAAGGCCCCCGGGCCACCAACGCACAATCACACAACAGCACGTATATGCACATGCACACGCAACTCCTAGTTCTTAACTCAGGCCCCAAAGGTCTCATCTCTAGTTTCCAACATGTCTCATCTCCAAGTCCCAACAGGTTTCATCTCCAGGTCCCAAGAGGTCCCATCTCCACGTCCCCACAGGTCTCATCCCCGATGCCTACGCCTTCTTGTAATTGCCCACAACCATTACCAACAGTCGCTCTGCCTGTTGCTTTGCTTCAGCGGTCTTGGTGTTGCTCTCCACAAGCGGCTTCTTGATACCATCATTCCCCGCCTCCAACTCCATCAGCCGTTTCCGCTCATTGTCCAACTAGGCCTCGGCGTTTGCCCTTCCTGTGCACTCCATCTCAAGCTGCTTCGTCAGCCAGCCAATCATTGTCTCTGCCTTGCTCTTGGACCCGGCGCCCACATCAGAGAGGGCGTTCGGGAGGGGTAAGTGTCCCCAATCCCAATGGTAGCACCCATGGTGAGCGCACCACCAAAAGGGGCATGTCTTCCCGGTAAAAAATTGTGCTAAGCAATAACCGACAAACATACCGCCATGCTGCCTTGACGAATGCCTAAAGGATTAAAGGTCCTCCCCCAGGTCTTGCTAAGTGCGCCTCGCAAACACCCACTCAACCGGCCGCGACGAGGCTACCTAGCTCGTCTAGGCATGCCGTGCCTAATACTTGCGGTCATGCCTGATTGCATCTCTGCGGGCTCAAACTGCTGAAGGGGGCGCTAGGTCGTGTAACTGTTCGGAGTTAAAGCCTGACAGAACCTAGGGTTTTTGGTTAAAGGGACTCGCACCCGCGACACGTTGGAACGGGTGATGAGGACCTGTTGTTGTTACCCTGGGGTTATGACCCACGGTATTGCTGCATGCTGCTCCTGCCTGCAACCCCAAAACCGGGTACAGTGGGTACTGCCCATTGCCCCCAAGGTAGTGCGGCAAAGTACCAAAAGAGATCCACGGCATACTACCCTAGGGCAGTGCGTACCAGGAAGGTCAAGCTCATGGGGGAAGAGTTGCATTGTCTTGTGATGGTCAACAAACACACCTGAGCCCACCCTCACCCGGTAAGTATATCGACTCCCGTAGCGCACCACCTCACCAAATTTTGTTCCAATGGGTTCTCCGTGGGCAAGGTCGCTCAACCTAAAATTGGGATGCCCATATTGAAGATCCGTACCTTCTATTGGGGGTGGTCTTGACCCTCTCCGTATGCTTCTCGTCTCGATGTCACATGCCGTCGTCTCCTGGCGCTTGAAGAACTCCTTCGCATGCATTGCCATCCCGTCTTTCGACAAAAGCAAGCCCCTCCGCAGGAGGTCCCGTCTAAAAACCATTTTGCGGGGTGACAATCCGCTCGGAGTGGGGCTGTCGTGATGGGCCTGAAAGGCTCGCCACATCTCCTGGAAAGATTTCCGGCGCTTGTGTGCCAGGTGGATTTTCTGCTGCTTCTCGTAGAACTGCCTCCTCGCCACTTGTGCTTGGCCATGTGACTGGTTCAGGTAGGCGACGCTCTTGGCATGGCTAACTCCCATGAGCGAGCACATAGCCTAGAACCGAGCGCCTGTAGACCAAGGTCTTCGGTGGCTGAAATCGTTAGGGGGATGCCAAAGACGGTTAGCCAATGGCAAGCCATTATGACTACCACTTCCTTGGCTATCAACCCCTTGTTACGTGCCGGGATGGCCACAATGCAGCCATTGTGGAGGTCCATAGAAAAAGGCGCACAATCAAACACCTCCCTGCCTCAGGGATAGAGAACACATCTAGGGCCACGCTTTCCAGCGGACGTTCCAATACAGGGGTCCACTGGGGTTCGCACACAGTGGGTCCATTGTTGAGATTGCAAGCCTGAAAAACCGCACATATCTTCTTGGCGGCTCACAGGGCACAGTGGAAGCCGATGTCGTCAAAGGAGAAATGCCGGAGTGTGTCTTGGGCCTGTTTTGGGACGCTTGGGTGGACCATAGGGTGGTGCCAAGCCTCACATAGCTCAAACACCCGGGACTTAGGGACCAGCAAGCGTCTCTTCGGGTGCAGCTTACCATCCCCCTCCGTGGGTCCCTTCGGCCACGGTTGCCCGTCATCCGTGTCTGTCACGGCCCGATGTGAGCCTATGCGGCCATGATGGCGAAGCACTTTACGCCCTCGTCCTCCATCAGCCGCCCCAGGTCAATGATCTTCTTGGCCTTGGCAGTCTCATCGATGTCCCCGTGGGCAGAGATGTTCGTCATGCGGCGGACCAAGGGGCTCTGGTGATTGCGGTGCCGGACGCAGACACTGAGGGAGTTGGCAGATCTTGTTACCGGAGTTGGGGGGGGATGCCAATTCACGCCATGGCCGCCTCGGCCATGCGGGCCACCGTAGAATGGACCCTTGCCGCCTCTGCCCTTTTCCTCCGAGACGTCACGGAAGGAGGCAGCACACACATAAAACGTAGAGAGGGTCGCACACTCCTGAGCGAGCTGACCTTGCCATGGCACTTGGCAACGAACATGGCGAGGGGGTAGTTGGCCGGCAGCCGGGAGACGTGGAGTCGGCATGCCGACCTGGTGCAAGAGAACATCGTGCGGGAGTCAGCTAGATGGAAGAGGAGGGGTAGGGTGTGACGGCCGAGGACGCGGACGTAGTCGAGGCCTATGGCACATCGCACCGGGTGACCGTTTAGGTACATGGTGTCCCTGAGGAAGTCGACCTTGCCATCCGGCATCTCCGTGCCGATGAGGATGGTATGTGTGGGGTCAGAGTGAAGGTTGGTGAGACGTCCGGCACATTCAAACCCTTGGGCCAAGGTGCGGGGGTGGGGTCAGTCACGCGGGAGCTACTAGGTGTCGTGCATCACAAGCACTCGGTTCAGCTTTCCTGCGGGGGTAATCACGGGCGGGATGTCGCGGCAGCTTCCTGCCTCCTGACTTCCCCGTAAATGCACTACTTCATGCACGACACCGGGCACCCCTGGCCCCTGCCGGCTCCTAGGCAGGTAGAGGACCTGGCCCGTCTGTCAGTTCCCGCCATGTGGACCTTCAAGGTGCGGTCATGACGCTGCAGGACCCGGGCGTCGCCGTCGGAGATCCCAGCGGCTGTCAGAACACCATACTCTGTGTCATGGCTAAGGGATCCGTAAGCATGGCGGGCATCGTCTGACAGGACCCTTGCCTCGAGAAGCTGTCTCCAGCCATACCACCACACGTCGTGGAGGACGCGGAGGAGCTCCACGGAGGAGCAATGGGGGTACATTCCAGACTCGTGAGGCGGCAGGGTGCCATTCGCCACCAGGCGAGGCTGGTAATGGTTCTTCGGCAGCCCTGCAGTGAGCTTCCACACAGTGGCAAGGTTAGTGAGCGGCCTGCCGTTGGCGATCGTACAATGTGGTGCCTTCTTGGGGAGGTTGATGAAGTCCGCAGAGTGGGCTTGGGGCACTGGCGACCCGCGGAGGATGTCGTTGATCAAGTCAGCGGTGAGTGAAAGCTGGGAGTCCTCCACCTAGCCGAGCAGCCGTTATTCGAGCAGATCGTGGTAGGGGTCGGTGGCAGCGGCACGGTGCATGACGGCCCGCACGTTGGCAACAGTGGCCGAGCGTGGCGGACCCACAGGGGCGCCGGTCCACCCCGTGATGGCACGGACATGGGCTTGGACCAAGACGTGGGGAGAGGGGTTCAAGAGGGGCCAGGTGCCGCTGACAGAGCAAGTCAAGGGCAAGCGCCACCTGTTGGTGGAAGTGGACCGGAACGCCGACGGCGTGGACTGGGTCTGCCGGGGGCACGTATCGCGCTCCCAGTGTTCGGCGGTAGTCGACCTTGGTGGGCTGTCTAGGGGCGCGAGGCCGCGGCGCCAACCCCACATCCTTTCCCGGAAGGATGACATCCCATGCACCCGGGATCTATCCTTTAAGGCGGGCAACTTCCACCAGCTGAAGGGATTGGGACGCCCAGTCAGGGTGCTCTGCGGTGTAGCCGTGTAGACTGAGGCCGTGGACACGGACGGCTGCTGGCATAAGTTGGCCAGGGGAAGGGGACCCATAAGCTGCCTTGGCCGCAGCATACAGCGCCGCCGTCACTGTGGCGCAGTGTGGTGGGTTATCGCCGGTGTCCGGAGGTGGCTGGAGCATCGCGGCCTGGAAGGTGTCATTGAGGGTGCGGAGTTGGCTGTGGAGGGGCTTCCGTGGGATCAGAAAACGGCCTCTCTTTGACGGGCATATGGGTTGAGGCGCGGGGGGCAGGCCATGGAGGGTACCACTACCGGCAGGTGGTTAGAGGGGAAGCTGGAGTCAGAGCGCATCTCGGTGGCGTGGGCACCTTCTGAGGGGGACCGGAGGAAGATGTGGTCTAGGGTGCCCACAAAGCCATGCGGGCTCACCCACGTGGGGGCCACAGCAAGGGCTCGAGCGGGTTAACCCAAGGCGCGCTAGTGTGGGCAAGACGAGGTCACAAAGGGGGGCGCACACTACCGGGAGGGAGGGGGCCCAACGGCAGTTGGCGTTCAGATCTCCTGTCAAGACCACTACCCGTGCAGGCATTAGGAGGAGGTGGGGGTACACCTAGTCAAGGATTTCTTGGAGGACTTCGAGGTCGCTGTAGGCGCGGAGGTACACGTTGGCGTGGCAGTGGCCAAATAAGCAACACTGAAGTGCGTGATGAGAGCACCACCTGTGGGGTGGGCACAGTAGCTGGTGAGGTACAGGTCTAGGGTTGGAAAGAGCAGGGTGGCACAACCGCCGGCAACCTTCGCCAGGGCCTGAATGGTGTGATAGAGGGGGTGCACCGTTTGGAGGACCATAGGCCCGGACTCTTGCACATGTAGAGTCAAGGGGTATGGATATTCGCGTGTCACCACGTCCATGGTGCGGAGTTTGGGCCTCAAGCACATTTGCACGTTCAGGGCAACAATGTCAGGGCGTAGCTGACAGTGGCCCAGGAGCGGAATAGCATGTGTGGCTTGTTGGCACACAGCACGTTGTTGGCGCAGCTTGTGAGCAACGAATTTCGGGAGGGCTCGGGGTAGACCCCGGACCCGATTCCGGTGTCGGGGCTGCTACGTGGCCGCTACCACGAGGAGATTGGCACGGGTAAGGCGGTTGGCCATGATGGGGACACGGTTGTGCAACCAGGGCAGGAGGACGACATGGTGGTGTTCGGAGAGGATGAGGCGTGCGCGCAGGATGCCTATGGGGCAGAACTATATCTGGTGAGATCTAGATACTTGCACACGGTGCACTGCCCCTACAAGCGATAGGGCGTTGCAGGGCCACGTGTCTGCACAAATGCACGCCCGGTAGTAGTGCAAGCCCGCTGCCAGGTGTAAACACATGTGGTGGGTGTATGGAGGCGTGATGAACTGGGCTGTGTCCGGGGATGGCATGGGAACGAGGCCCCACTCCCGGGGGGGGGGGGTATATGCACCTAGGTGTAGCTCCGACAGATTGGGGGCTCCATCAAGGTGGGAGTGGCGGAGCTACGAGACCGTACCGGGGACGTCTTCGTTGCGGGTTGTCGCCTCTTGACCTAGCGGTCCATCGGGGGTGCTGGAAGTATGGCTGGTACCGGTGTGGGTCCGCTGGAGGGCTCCGGAGGCGGGGGGGGGGGGGGGGGAGGGATTGTCTGCCATGGCAACCCGGGGGTCGTGCTGGTCCGTGTAGGGGTAGGGCAGGAGAGGGGCCGGGTGGTGGCGGTCATGGTGACTTGGGCGATCACGAGGGTCGGGCCGCTCGTCCTACTATGCACTGCGGCGCCTTACCGGTGCGCTGTCGTGGCGGTACCCAGAGCTGCGCTGGTGAGGCAGGGATCTTTTAGGGCGGCGCGGCCTGTAAAGCAACTAGTGCTTGGCCTCAAGCTCCATGTCGGAGTCAGAGGCTCCGGCGAGGTCCACTTCGTCGTCCGGGTTATGCTTGCGCCGATGCTTCTGTTCTCGTCCTCCACAGTGGGTCTTGCGAGCGGGGTACCCGCTATCTAAGTCAGTGGCCCACGGGGTGTAGGGCTGCTCCTTGGGCTCCGCAAAGAATATCTTCCGTTCCCGGGCAATGTGATGCCAGGTCAACTTCATACCCTTGTCGTAATCAACCGCGTTGATGCCCACAATGGTGAACTTTACTGGGTGATTAAGATGCCCGTCCTGGACGGACGAGATCCCCACCCCAAACTTGTCGCGGAGGATGCCGCCCACCATTCCCGCGTCCACCTCTCCTGCCGGGGGTTCTTCCAGCTCCTGCCACCCCGGCCAGAGTGCCTTGGAAAACGCCTAGGGGTACACTTTCGGAGGGGTTGTACCCCTTTTTCTTGGCTGCCCCTGCCGCTGGATTGACGAATTCTGCACCGGCGGGCGAGGTGGCGGGGTTGTCCGTGATCTGCCGGACCGGGGGCGAAGTAGCGAGGAAGGCACATAGAACCTCTGCGATACCGGGCAGAGTCGGCGCGCGGCTCCGGACCCATATCAATTGATCCGGAATCGGCGATTGTGGGAGGGAGCTGGCATCTGGCCCGTAGTGGCGGAACAAGTGGAGGTGGAAGGCGTGGGCCACCTCCTCCTCGCACCCTCGCGGGATCGCCGGATCCATTCTAGGAGAGACGCCAGCGCGGCGTCGCTGGAGGAGGAGATTGGCAACCGGGTCTGGGGAGGAGCTTTCGGGACACGGGGTGGGGCAGCTGCCCGTGGGCTTTTTGGAACTGGGGCCGGGACACCAAGAGAGATATTGAGCGCCTCAAAAGAGGCCGCATGGCCCGCAACAGCCTGCCTTAGCACGTTAGCCAGGGCTTCAAGGTTGGGCGTTTGGGGCGAGGTTAGTATGGCCGCCGCGAGGATAACCGGCACGAGGGCAAGGAACTGTGGGGAGCTGAGTGGCGATTACTCCAATGAGGCCGGTCCCGCACTGCGAATTGCATTGGCGAATGCAGCCGGAGTGGCTTGAAGGCCTCACGGTATGGCGGCTACACACAGGAGCGGGGGCAGGGACCGGATGAAGCCGCCTAGCTTGACGGCTGCGGCCTTTCCCTGCGCTGCAGCCGCGCGTTGCATGTGCAGTGGGGCATTGTCACGGTCATCTCGGACAAGGTCAAGGTCACGTTGGAGGGACGCAAGGGCATCTTGCCCCGTGCACAGCTCCTACTGCTGCGCTTCCTACATGTCGCGTGGCTGGGCGTAGTCGGTAGAGGAGGCTGAGACGTCTAAGTCCAGGACAAAAGGCTCTCTTGGCTGCGAGGGGCTGCGGGGGGCAGACCCAGTGGTTGGGATCGGGGACCCTAGTGGCGTCGGGTCGGTGGTATCCGGCTTGGCGTGGGACGCTGGTTCTGGGATAGTGAAAAACAACTTGGGGGGTTCGGCTGGCCATGATGAGGGGGAGTGGCCGCTAGTTGTCGGTGGCCTGTTCTCGATTGCGCGGTATAGTGCCGACGCCCGGGGTGAAAGAGGGGGCCACAAACAAGGACCCTCCCAAACTCGGGGCTTGCTGCCTTTGCAAAGTAGGGCGCATGGCTTGGAGGGGTGGGGGGGGAGGGCTTGCTATGTCCTGGATGCCAGCCTGCAGGAGGACGATGGTGGGGGCTGTGGCCCACAAGTGTTCCCCTGCTTGCTCAATTTGGTGTAACAGTTCCACACCAAGGAGCGGGAGGATAGAACACTCTAGCAGCGGTCGCATCTGGCTAGGGGGCAACATGCCCTTGTTCACCAGCGGAGGGGGGCTGTCGACGGGGACTGACATGAGCTCCCCCGAGAGGCAAATGGAGGAGGCCCATGCCAACAGGCCGAATTTCAAGGGGACGAGCTCCATTGTCAGGATGTGGGCTGTCTCCATGACGGTTTGCACGCCGTCCGGTAGCGCCCAGAAAGCCGGTACCACCTCTCGGACCCGTAGGCGGTCCCACGTTGCCGTGCGGTGGGGTGGCAGGAATCGGCCAATGGGTTTTTGGAGTTGAAGGAGACCTTCTGGTTCTGTATCTCCGGGGCCGCCAGGGTGTCGGTGGGAAGGGCCTTCTCCCGGGAGGAGTAGAGGTTGTGGAGCGTGATGTGGCGGAGGCGGGCAGCCGATATGGGGGAGTGCTTGGGGCTCCACCTCGTGACCAAGGCGGCGGTGAGGGTGTCTAGGTCCATGGAGACATATTCGAGTACGGGGGCGCTTTGCGCAAGCGCCAGGGAGACATGCTGGATAATCTTCACCACTAACTGGCCCGTGGCGACCGTGACGGTGGCCGTAATTAGGAGCCCAGTGGGCGTCCAAGCTTCTGTCACGTTGGTAATGGCTTGGATGGTACCATCCACCACTGTCCAGCGCAGGGCATCACACAATTCGGAAAGGACGGGGTCGGTGGCCCGCACGGCCGCGTTCACCGCCTCCAGCGCGTCTTCCTTCAGCATGTCCAGGCTTCGCAGCAACCGGTCGGCTTCGTCAGACTACGCAATATCCACCAGGAACACGGGGAATGGCCCCGGGCGGAGGGTTCCGCCTCGAGCACCTTCAGAAGCTGGGAAGGGAGAGTCCTGGGACGGTGAGGAGCGTTCGGACATGGTACGCTGCAGCGAGAAGGGAACAAGTGGCAAGTGGCCATCACACACAGAAGAGGGGACGTGGTAGAGGGGTTACAGGAGCAGCGCAGGATGGAAGGGGTGGCAGCCAGTGAACCCGGTGCCAAAGGAATGCATACTGTGCCACCATTGTGGCCATGGTGCAAAGAAACGAAATCCATGCCGCAACAGCGCAGAGCAACGCGGGGCCGCCTAACGGTGCGCATCAGCGGGTTGGGGTCCGAGGACTCATGAGGACGGGGGCGAAGGGGGAGCGCCGCGCCGCTCCGCGGGCCTGCGACCCACAGGGCGTCTAGGCGAGCGAGGCTCACCGGTGGAGCGTTGCGGGAAACGGTTCACGATACATTTGCACAAGGTGTCACGCAGAGTGGCGGATACGTCGAATGCAGTGCCCGTTGTAACTCTCCGCGTAGCAGCCTGCAAGATTGCCACGCCGAGGTCGACGTCTGGCCAAAGCTGGTAGCAACCACAACGCGCCAACTGTGGATAGGAGGGGGCTGCGCAACGGGGAGGGACACACGTGGAGTGCGGCACTTAGTCCTTGGAGACACGGCGACGAGGAGGGAGAGTGCACCTCAAGGGTGGAGTAGAGTTGGACATTGCCCAAAAACGTCCTCAGCCTGGACCCCGTAACCTCTACTTTCTCCTCCGGGACCTTCTCCTCGACGTCCTCTTTGCCTTCCCTTCCTCCGCCTTCACCTCCACCTCCGCACTGGTGACCTTGCACCACTCGGAAAAACCCTCAAGATGGTAGGCGTGGGATCGTGACGTCCCACCTGGCCCCCACCCCTGGGGCCTCGACCACCCCCTTCTCCTGCCCATGGAGTGTCCGGTTTCCACTCCCCGTTTTGTGATGCACCGCTCAAACCACAAGATTTTGTGGCAGGGGAGGTGGGTGCGGGTGGATGAGCGGGGGGTCCACAAGGCTAAACCCATGTGGGTGGGGGGTGGGGTTCTAGGGGAATGGCACTGGTCGCCGAAAATGCCGGGGGGGCAAAGAACCAATTGGCCCCCCCTTCCGACAAGGGGGTGAAGATGTTTGAAATGGCGCAATTCAAAGTCTTCACCCCCGATGTTAAGAAGGGGGAGGGGGGGCAGGGGATTTCCGGTTCCTTTGCCATTGTTGGTGGGCCATGGGGCTGGGGGACATGCAGGCGGATGACGACGACATAGTAGCTATTCTGGATGAAGAGGGGGGTTTTGCACAAGATACTTCACAATGGGATTGACATTCCTGCTTTCTTCACAATGTACCTGATACTGTCCCTTGATTGCAGTGTTTTTGCATGGAGTGGCGAAATTTCGCCACATCTAGCATCTTTGGTGTTTTCAATGGTATTTTTAGCATATTCTGGACGGACGTGGGGGTGAAACCCGACGTGGTCGGAGATCATGGGGGTTGCAGGCTTCGTCCCGTCGGCGGCCAACTGTGGGGTATATGCCGGATTGGTGCACGGCATCGCCTCCCGCCGCGGGCCCAAACCCAAGACACCAAACCTGCCCGCAGCCGCGGGACCCCCATAGCCTCACCCCACCAAACCACGGGACCCCTTCAGCAAGGGTCCGGGGGCAATCCACCCCACCCCCCAACATGCAAGGCACGGTAAGCTGTGTGCGTTCTTGCGATGATCTAGGGAAGCCCTCCGTCGTTGGTCTAGCTCCGGTGCCGCCGCCGTCGCTAGGACGTCGCTGCAACAGCGCTAGAACAATTGCCTAGATTGTCGCTAGAACACACCTGCTTCTTGTTTCTCTTCTCACGGGTCATCACCCTGCAGGCGTGGCGTGGTGACCCCCGCAGAGTTCGGGTGGAGTGGCACATTGGGGGAGGGGGCGGCCGCACCTCATGGGGGTCACCGAGTTGGGCCGCATGTTGGAGAGTGACCCCACCATGGCCCTCTCGGTGCTGTACGCGTGCGGTAGGTGGGAGGCGAGGAGGAGCTGGGGGGGGGGGGGGGCTGGACCCGCAGTGCAGGGGTTGGGTGAGGATGGGGAAGGAGGGGGGGAGCAGCAGCAAGCGGAGAACCAGCACCGCCAACAGTGGTGCGATAACGGCTCCCCCAAAGCCCCCAAACCGCCCTCCAAAGGCCCCCAAAAACGTCCAGGAAGCCCCTCCTTTTCTAGAGTAGCAAGGAAGCAGCCCCCTAGACCCCAACCCAAGCCGAATGCTATGGCCAAGGCCAAGGCCAAGGCCAAGCCCGCCCCCCCCAACCCCAAGCGCCCCGTAGAAAATAGGGGGCGCAACCCTTATTTGACTGTGTCGGGTGTGGAGGACGCCCGGTACGTCCCTTGGTCGGAGGCGGGCAACGGGGGGACCGTGAGCCAAGTGACGGTGTTGGGGGCTGGGGATGAGGAGTTGGACTCGGGGGAGTGGTGGGTGGTGTCTCAAGTGTCCAATGGGATGGGGCGGAAGAATGAGAAAAGGGGGAAGAAGAGGAAGAGGGACAAAGAGGGAGGCACCTTCCGGGTGGCGGGGGAGCTCCCTTTCCGCACCCGGAAGGAGGCAGAGGTACACCTCCGGGAGGTCTTGGAGGAGGTCGACGATGGGGACGACGAAGATGACTGGGGAGGCGGGGATGACAAGAAGGCGAGGGGGGTGACGACGGAGTCCGAGAAGGGGGGTGCCCGGAGCAAGGATGCGCCCCGGCAACCATGCAAGAAGGTCAGCCTGCGTGTCGCGAATCCCGAAAGGGGGGTTGGGGGGCCGGGGGCTGATCGGGCTAACCAGGCTAATCGGGCTCACCCACCACCAAGTGACCCGGCGCCGGCGTGCCACTTAGGCGTCACAAGTTGCCCGGCCCCCACCTGGCGCTATGGCCCACGGAAGTCCGTGTTGTAGTGAGGGGAAAAGTATGTGGAAAGGGGTGTTATTTTTTGGGTATCCAAACCCCCCTGGTGGCAACATGCAAAAACAAGGTGTGTATTTCAAATATATGCCATTATGTGCATTTATGGAAACACACAGATTTTCAAAATAAAGATATTCAATCACCAAAATATAGTGTTGTTTTACATTTAGACCACTGCATTCCAGTGCGGGGGGGGGGGGGGGCTGCCTATTTTTTCTCTCCCCTTTGTTCCAGGGTGATCATAGAATCCCCCTATACACCACAGATAAAGGAACCCCAAACATACCTTTCATTGAAGCACACAGAAAACTATCCCAAAGAATATACTTGTCTTTCCTATTTTAACCAACCTGGCCGAAATTTCGGTCAGCTCTTCGAAAAATGTCCAAACACATGGTCCTATTTGGCAGACATGCCTAAGTTGGCCGAAATTTCGGCCAGGTCCATCGAAACTCCGAATATGATCACTGAAATGGGTACCTATGACAGTAGACATGAGCAAGGAACACAGGAGCGGTGACATTTCAACAGGGTGTGCAGCATAATAGACTCAATTACAAGCAAATACTTGCCAACTGACAAATCGAATCAGACTTTTGCAGTGCCTATGGGGAAACACAATAATAAGAGGCTGAAGAGGCTGAGGACTCCATGCTGGCCGAAATTTCGGCCAGACTTCATATTGATACGCAATATAAGCAGTAGGACTGGCATTAGCGCTTGCGCAGACCAGATGCACGGGGCTTCTTAGCACCCGTGTTAGCAGGAGGCTTGGCAGGGGTTGCAAGACCAAGCTTGGCAGTGGCAGAGTTCTGTGACTGTGTGTTTCCACCCTGCGATGGTGAAAAATGATTCACAAAAGTATTCATACCTCTGCCAGTAGGGGCCACAGTGCCTGAGGAGGAAGTTGGGGTGGCCCGAGTGCACTGCGTGCCACTGGGTGAGGGGGTACGGGGAGTTTTGGGTTTCTTCTTTGGAGTGTGTGTCTCTGATGGCGACTCTGCCTCCCCATGTTGCTCCTCATGATCCTCATCTACATACCTAACCCCAGAAAAATCCACAGGAAAACCTGTCCCCAAGTCGTGGTACACATCCTCCCACGACTTGGGGGGGCACGTGTCGGCGTTGGTGATAGCTGCTCTGATGGACTGAACAAACTCATCAGGCACAACAGTCTCCTCAGCCAAAAGCGCACACACAAAATTACAGTCCTTGGAAAACATGGTAGACATCATGCTTGCAAAATACACAGACAGAGTCCCCATCAAAAACCACCTGCCTACCCGTTCTGGGACCGGAACCGGGCTCAAAAGAAATGAGAATATCTCAACAGGCATCACAGACGACATGGGTCCTTCAGTAAAAGCCACGTAACGGGGCAGCCTGTTATCAAAGGCAGTGGCAGAACAAATGGAAACCAGATGGGACGTAGAAGTGTACAGCGGGGTCTTGGTTGACAAATTGTAAATTGCAACATCACACGGATACATATCCTCAGCCACAATGGCCTTCAAAGCAGCAACAGTGGCTTTCACATCAGCAGACTCACCCGCAATGAATACAGGCACACCGGACAAAAGAAGCTGCGCAACCAGGTTATGCAAACCAGCTGTATAGAGGCGGGGCACCTCAATGACACAAGCAGCAAAGGGCAGTGAACTAATGATACTGGGAACAGGGACTCCACAACGCATTGCCATCAGTCCCACACGGCCTGACTCTGCAATGAGTTTGCATGTGCTTGACTCAACGAGGGACTCCCTAGCACACTCGATACTGACCAGACCAGTATCAGATTTTTCACAAACAGGCTTAGCAACAGGCTTCTGCAACAATCCCCGCAACCCCTCATATTTGGGTTCCTTCCAAAGAGGGGCCTTAATTACTGCTGACCACGGTGGCCAGGGGTTTTCTTCCGTCCAGGTCCAACTGCCATACGCTAGCTTCAGGTGTGATGCAATGGCGCACTGCCTTTTGGCCATCTCGATAGTACCAAGTGTAGCTGCAGACAGGTGGTGGCACAGGGTGGGCTCCTATTGTGCATTAATTGAACGACACACAAGCTGGCCGAAATTTCGGCCAGGTCGGCCTATTTTTTCGAATACAAACTCCTGTTTGACCAAAACATACCTCTGGTGTTGTTCACAAGCCCATTGGTAACCGCCTCGGGATGAAGAATGTGGCAGGACCACATCCGGGCCTTTTTAACATCTTTTATGATTTTTTTTAGACCGGGTAGGGTACTTTTGGTCCCATCCATGTAACCTACGATGTCGCGAAGTCGGTCAGGCGTGATGCCTTCCGCTTCCTTGAACGTACCCAGTGCGGGATGTAACCCACGCTTCTCCATGGTTGCCATGGCGTCTACTGCAGCAAGACCCACAAATTTCACCAAACGCCCAACGCCACCCCACCGTTTGGCAACAACACTCTGCACAGCAGAACATGTGGAACACAGAAGCTGGCCGCAATTTCGGCCAGGTCGATCAACAAAACCGAATTAATAAACGAAACACACCATAGTGCCTTCCTCGGCAGTAACACCACACTCTTCAAGCATAACAGGAATGTGATGGTACAGGGTGTACTCATTGGCATTCTCATCCTCAAGCCTATCCAGGAGTAGGGACATTCGCTCCGATGTGGTGGATGCTGAGCCAGCAGTGGTCTGGATTTGATGTAAGCCTGCAACCCGGCGCCTAGTCCGCAGGGGGCAGTCCTGTTTGACTTCATAACCACCAAATACCAGGGTCCAATCCGAAGTCTCCATATTTTTCATCTCAAATTCCTTCTTGTGTTTTTGGGCAGCAGTGTAAACATGCTGACCCTCCAACAGAACCCAGCGAGTGGCTGTGCAACAGGAATATTCGAAACAGCAAGGTCGAAAATTCAGACGCGAAAACGGTACTATCGAGAAGAATACCACAACACACATACGAGTGACTTTATAAAAAAGAAGATGCTGGATGTAATCCACAGGCGGGGCTGCCTTCAGATCGTCGTAGCGGCGTTGCACGCGATCATCCGAAATCCTACGGACGTGCCCAAATTTTCGGTCGTGGTCGATAATAATGTGATCCCACCGAACCTTTATTTTCGTCGTTGACGTAACCCAGTCAGATAACTTGATGGAGGATGTTGAATTTTTCTTTGGTGCGGCCTTAGGCTTCTTTTGAAGTCCCTGTGTGCTCGCCTGGTCCTCTTGAGACTGGGATTGCACTTGAGATTGCCCATTGTCTGCTGCAGGCTCACCATCTGATGAAACAGCCATGTCCTGTGATACCTCTCCAGGCTCAGTCATAAAATAAAGGGCTACAGGGCAACATTTCATGAAGGGGAGAGTTCCCAGATAGCAAATAACAAGCACAGATAAACCAAAAAAGGACCAAAACGGACTGCCTGACAGGAAAATCGGACAACCTGGCCGAAATTTCGGCCAGTGCTGCTTTGCATGTCAAACCACTGTGTACAAATACCATTCTGAGAGGCTGGCCGAAATTTCGGCCAGAACCTTATGTCATTTGTGTTCTGGGGGTAGCCATATGACAAAACAACAAGTCTCGCCGAAATTTCGGCCAGAAAAACATGAAACAGCAAATAGACACACCAAAATCACTGGCAATGCGTGGCAGAACCCATACCACAGTGACAAACACAGCTGCAAACAGAAATCAGTCCCAGTCCTGGGTATCCACACCGATGTGTTCCGCCTCATCTAGGGCTTCAAAGGAGGCAACGCTGTCTGCATCACAATCAATATCCCGGTCACTATCACAAGAGTCGACAGCAATGGAATCATCAGGGGCGGGGAGGGTACTGGGCGGGGGGGGGGGCTGGGGGGGGGGTACTGGGGGGCCTCTGGCTCGGGGCTTCGGGGGTGGCTTTGGGGGCAAGAAAATTCCACCAGGAGCAGCAGCAGGAGCAGCAGGCGGTGCACGGTTGGCAGCGCGGATAGAAGCATGTGCAGTACGCAACACCCCTTGCCGGGCAGCAGTGCGGGCAGGTGCATTTGTCTATAAAAAATCCTCAACACCCTCGGGAACCCTGGTACGCGCAACCAGATTTTGCATTGCATGCAACAGAACAACTTTTAAACAGTCTGTGGTGATTCCTGTCCTAGACATGGTATCGGGGAAGGTCAGATCCTCAACTGCATCCACTCTTCTCACCTCAACTTTATAGTCCGGAACGGGAACACAAATGGGCAGGCTCTGTGTATGGGCTGTCAAGATGAATTGTTTAAGATTGGCAGAGAACATTGCCACGGATCTCTCAGTCAGCACACCACGCAAAACTTTCTCTCCCGGTTGGACAGGGGGAAGTGTCAGAAATAAATCAAACGACTGTTGGACACTGGTACAGGCAGTGTTGCGGCGACAGTGGGCTGAGAACCGACTCAGAAGTGCCTCACCCAGCTCCTCAGAGTGGATACACCCTAGGGAGGCGGAACGCCACTGACTCCAAAACAAAAGAGCAAGAGCAGTGGTTTTCACATACTCCGTGGCTAACTGCTCCTCGGGCTTTAGGATGTTCAGCATGAGCAGTAGGGACATCTCAAGTGCCTGCTTAGCTACAATCCCGGAACCTGCCCCCCGCCCCTCCCAGTTGCACTCACGAACCAAAGTCCCAATGCTGAAAGCAGCTGGACAGTATGTGTACAGCAAAGCCCTAAAGGCTAATAACATACGCAAACCCTTGCGCTGAATGGGTGTCAAGTCCCGCTGGCTATTGAGCAGGGAAGTGACGCGCTCATCTGGTCTGCCTCTATTGGACGATGTGGCTAGCATGAGTTCAAGCAACGTCTTCTCCATATGGATGACCTTGACCTTGCGAGAAAGGATACACCCAACCTGAAGGCTGTTCCCCTGCTCCAAAAACTTAATGAACGGCAGGAACGCCCTGTAGATCAATTCAACGCAATACTTATAGCTATGCCATACTCCGTACACCAAAGGAAAACCCAACAGTAATTGTGGTACATTCCACGGAACATAAGCAGCACCATAACACAGCTTAAGTAGGGCAAAGTGTATTTGCATGTCCACAAGCAGCGGAACACAGTGTCTGGTGCGGTGTTCCACACATGACAAATCGACCAAGAGTTGCAAAAGCCCTTTGTGTGTGCCGGAGCGGAGCTCAGACAGGAAAAAGGGTCTGGAGTTGAGGGGACGAACATTTTTTCTGGCAATATCCAAAGGAGCACGAACCCAAACTCTCTGAATACCTTGGTTGGCAACATCAATACGATCAAACAATGCTCTATGTGAGCGAAAGATGTCATCTGCAACCTTTGGTACCCTGGCCTCAATTTCGGCCAGCTCCGGCAGACCCTGGTATGCAGGTAGGGCAGTAGTGTGCAAAACAGCAACAGTTGTACAGTTTAGGGTTAAGTCGCGTGAATGGGGATCAGCTCCCGACCTGTAACGCCTCAGGTTATCAAACCATATACAAACTTGCCTACGGTGCATGGTGTTCCACAAGTTGTGTGATGCTAGTCCAGCACGATGGTGAATGGACTCCTGCTTAGTGTTACACTGACCAAGCACTCCTACCTTACGGCGTTGGCGGCAGGACATAATACCCCAGTTGTAACCAGACCCACAGTTAGAGTATGGGAGGGCCATACGACGCAGCAGGCAGTATAGGGCATGGAACTGTGACAAAAATGCCATGTACCATCGTGGGGGCTTCTTCTCAGTGGCGGCAGCCTTCAATTGTGTCAGCGAGTGCCGGCTCCTGCGATTCTTCCGCAACATGAGGCAGAATTGCAAAAGCTTTTGCAGAGTCCCACCACGTAATGCATTTCGCAACAGCCCTTTGGCTGTAGTAGCAAAAGCACCAGTAACTGCAGCATGTACAACATTAACAATAATAGCAGAAGAAATTACTTCTGAGACAAGAAAACAGTTATGTAGGAGTGTATGGTGTAATACTCATGAACAACGACAATTGCAAGCTGGCCGAAATTTCGGCCAGGTGTGTTCGAAGGGGAAATAATTGCTTAAATGTTCAAAAATAGGAAAAGCTGGCCGAAACTTCGGCCAGACCGCCCAAAAACTAGAATATAAGTGCTTGAATAGTGAACAGACCAAAAAGCATGCCGAAATTTCGGCCAGCCCTAAGAAAAATAAAAATATTTATGCCTGTTCACTAGGAAACCAAAAAGCTGGCCGAAATTTCGGCCAGAAGGGTCAAAAACTGCATATACACATAGTTGTTTGCAATGTTACCCAAAAGCTGGCCTCATTTTCGGCCAGCTTTAGAAAAACGTCAAATGCAACACACTAGAAGAAGTGGATACACAAGGCTAACACATCAACACGTATTTCAACGGGTGTCACACAGCTCTGCCAACAACTTTGGTCACATATGTCAAATAGCATACTCAAAGTAGAAATGTAGAATATTGTCCCATCGCGCGTATACGGGGTCCTAGAGGGTGGGCAACTTGTGACGCCTAAGTGCCAAGTGACCTTCAATGTGACCTATGGGGGGGAGGGGGGGGGGTTAACTAGGCTAAAAGGGGGGTGGTGGTGGGGGGGGGGGGGGGGGCGGGGAACCTGGCGCTCCATGAGTTGGGTCAAGCATCGCGACCCTGCTAACCATGGTAGCCGGGGCAGCTTCTCTTTGAGGAATGGCGGCGCATTAACATATATCCTTCTAGAGGTGTTGTAGCGAAGCATTCTTTTGACGTTGTAGCGAGTGCTGGCGGCGCTCGCTACAGCGTCGCTAGAACGCCGGTAGAACGAACTTTTTCTCCAAACCGAATTCAGGTGAAAACAGTGAAATTGTGAACAACAAACCTTGGGCCTCCGAGTACGGATAGGGGGGTCCGGGTTTGCAACCCTCAAAAAAACTACCAATGACCCCCACGGGGGAGGGTAACCCCCCTTTTTTCCATTCTAGCTTTGCAGGGCCATCTAGGCTAGAAACGAATTGGGTCTTCTAGCGTGTACGAACGCCTCTAGGGTCCCCTCAGCAGCGGTGACAACGACCTCGGGGCGTGGGGTTGGGTGCGGCACCGGAAAATCGGGCATGCGGCCGGTGCGCCCAGTAGCAAGCCGGCCAGCTTACTTCATCTCCCCTTGCAGCGTGTGCCGCAGCTTCTTGTGTTCGGTGTTGTCCTTTAGGGCATTGTGGGCAGTTTGAACCTACATGTTGCCGCACTCCGGACGGGGCGCGCAAAGGGCACACCTGCTCCGTCCAGACGATCCCCAGGGTCTCGGTGCGCTGGTATCCCGAATCCCAAATCCGCGTCATCCACGTCTCCTCGTCCGTATCCAAACTGTGCTTTTTGTCCCTGCGCATCAGTTCATTGAAGAGTGTGTGTGGTCCTCTCTGCGCCTTTCTTGAATGAGTGTCTCCACTTGCTCGTTCTCTCGCTCTCTCTCTCTTTCTTTCTCGCTCTCTGTCTTTCTCTCTCTCTCTCTCTCTCTCTCTCTCTCTCTCTCTCTCTCTCTCTCTCTCTCTCTCTCTCTCTCTCTCTCTCTCTCTCTCTCTCTCTCTCTCTCTCTCTCTCTCTCTCTCTCTCTCTCTCTCTCTCTCTCTCTCTCTCTCTCTCTGTCTCTCTCTCCGCTCTTTCGGCTCGAGGGAAAACAGGCTGATAGTATGGCCTCAATTTTCGTATTCCGATGGCCATTCCGCCAACCTCTGGCTCCGGCTCTTCGTTGTCCGACTCCCACAGCAATGGCGCGCCTGCGGATGTGCGGCGCGCCTTCTTCAAGGCGGGTTCGCACTTGGCTTCTTGGCTCAAGGGTCACTCTTATGGGGGCCGTGGCTGGCACCAAACCTTTTGCATCAATGTTTCCAAATGCTTGCGTTGCCCCCTGTGCTTTTGGCTTATCCGCGGCATGTCCCTTCTCTAGTCATTGTGTGTCTTCTTGTAGCTGGTACGCGGTATGTCCTTTTTTTGTGGCTTTTTCCTTACTGCTTTGCGCCCCTGCTGCTCCAGCCATTGAATTGCTGGTATAAAACTGTTGGAATCCCACGCCACCTCTATGCTTCCACCAGTGAAGAAATACGCCATTGGCAAGATCTGCGATGTTCTTCTGTCCTTCACTACCGTGATATGGAAGGTGACCGGCCGACCATCTTCCGTCACCTTGCTTGCCACCGCCTCTGCCGCATGACGATACTGCTGTCCGTATTGGGCGCCCCACTACCTGTTGTGCCACGAGCCGCCGACTAGGGCAATTCCACATGTCCTTGAAACATTCCAGTCAGCCGTGTTTTCTGGCGGTGGGCCGGCTTCTTCGTATGCGTCCCTTGCGACTTCCACAAGCTTGGCAAATTCATTCTTTGAGAACTCGGCGCCATGTCCGGCAGAAATAGAGTCCCTGGAGTGTATACCTGAACCGGGTATGAAGACTCGGGGTCCAAACCAACCCTCTGACTCCGCTCCTTCTTGGGTTGTCTTTGGTGCTGGTTGCTTGCGCTATTGTGTCTTCTTCGGTGCTGCCTCTCCCGGCTACTTCGGTGCCTCCTTTGGCGCTTGCGGCGAGGTACCTCCGTTGGTTTTGCCTTTGGTGGCTGCCTCGGTGCCTTCTTTGGCGATTGCGGCTTTGGTACCTGTGTTGGTGCTGCCTTTGCTGACTGCTTTGGTGCCTCCTTTGGGGCTTGTGGGTTTGGTACCTCCGCTGGTGCTGCTCCTATTGGCTACTTGGGTGCCTCCGTTGGCGCTTGCGGGTTTGGTACCTCCGTTGGTAATGTGTTTGCTGGCTGTGTTGGTGCCTACCTTCTTGCTGCTTTGCTCGCTGCTTTCCTACCTCGCTTGGTGGTGCCTGTGTTGGCTGTTTTGGTGCCTCGTCTTGTGCTGCCTCTGTGAACTGCCTAACTACCTCCTTTGGCGCTTCCTAAGTTGGTTGCTTTGGTGCCTCCTTCGGTGCTGCCTCCGCCGGTTTCTTTGGTGGCAGCTTGGGGGCCACCTTGCAGTCCGCATTAAAACCTTGCTTGTCAACCATACATCCGTCTGCACAGACGGAGGGATGCAAAGGGCAGAAGAGGCCACCAACCCCCCGCAAAATGAGCAGAAAAGGTCAAAAACCCGCCAGGGGGTCGGACTTGTGCCTCCCGGTTCTCCCAGTGCCCGTCCCCAATGGACGGAACTCCTTTTGCGTTGGTTGGGGCGACCCCTCGTGTACACCTAATGCCCTCACCTGTGCATGCATTCCCCGTTGGCAAGGCACGGCACGCCAAATGCCGGGAGGTAGCAGGGAAGGGGTTTTCATTATAACCAACTAGGCGCGGTATGGGCAACAAGGCCAATAACCCCCCAAGGGGTACAACTTGTGCCTCCCGGTTCTCCAAGTGCGCATCCCCGATGGACCGAAGTCCTTTTGCATTGGTTGTGGCGTCCCCTCCTGCTCACACAATGCCCTCATCTGTGCAGACAACCTACCTGTTGGTAGGGCACGGCACGTCAAATGCCATCTGAAAGTTCAAGGGTTTTGGTTCTAAGCAACTAGGCGCGGCATGGGCAAAAAAGGCCAACCAACTAGCCGCCGTATGGGCAAAGAAAAGCTAATAACCGCCCAAGGGGTCCAATTGGTGCCTCCCGGTTCTCCGAGTGCCCGTCCCTGACGCAGCCAATTCCTTTTGCATTGGCTGCAACGTCCCCTCGTGGACACATAATGCCCTCACATGTGCATGGGTTGCCCGTTGGCAGGGCACGGCAAGCCAAATGCCATCCGACAGCAGTGCATGCGGTTTTCATTCTAAACAACTGGGCGCAGTGTGGGCAAAAAAGGCCAGTTAGCCGCCAAAGGGTCCAACTTGTGCCTTGCGGTTCTCCCAGGGCCCGTCCCCGATGGACCCAAATCTTTTTGCGTTGGCAGCGGTCCCCTTGCGTACACATAATGCCCTCACTTGTGCATGCAATCCCCGGTGGTAGAGCCTAACATGTCAAATGCCATCAGGAACCAGTGTAGGGTTTTTCATTCTAGCCAACTAGGCGCATTACGGGCACAAAAGCCCAATAACCCCCCAAAGAATCTGACTTGTCCCCCCCGGTTCCCCTAGTGCCCGCCCCGATGGACTCAACTCCTTTTGCATTGGCTGCGGCGTCCGCTCGTGTACATATAATGCCCTGAACTATGCATGGGTTCGCCGTTGGCAGGTCATGGCACCCGGAACGCAGACCGTCCACAACGCAGGGGTTTGTATTCGTGCCCAACTGGCTGGTGGTGTTCAAAAAACGGCAAGCAACTGCTTCCTCAACAATTGCGGAAGAGGTAGAACTTCGAACATCTCGCTGAGGTCCGGGGTCGCGCCTTGGGGGCTTGCGCAAGGCGCAGCGACCCTAATCGGGGCCTCTGCGGCGGGGGGGGCGGACTGAGAGATTCGTCGCAGCAACGAACCAAACTGCGGCAACAAGCGTGGAGCAGACAAGCAGGCTGGGGTGCGGCATGGCCGCTTTGGGGATGAAGCAAGAAGCGGTACTGAAGAACGGGAGTGGCTGTTGAACTTGGTCAGTGGCACCTGGTCACTAGCACGGGAGGGGGGGGGGGTCAACGAAGCAGAAGGTAGGGGGGGGCTTGGGGATATGGGGGGGTTTGGGGGCAGCATAGATGGTTGCAAGCAGCAATGTTGCGTGCTCCTCGTGCCTGTTGAGGAAATGTGAATTGTCAATCCGCATTCCCTCCTGCCACACAAGCAGGGAGTTTTTCTTGAGGTTTTGAACCGCAAACCGGAACATGGCTCGGCGGTGCAACACCCCGTCTACACAATGTTGAACCCCGCCCCCGTGGTTGTCCCAGATCAGCTGTAGTGTCTTGGCACTATACGGCGTGTGGACAATGTGTTTGGGGGGGTGGGGGGTCTTTTGGTACATACTGGGGGTTGTGGCGGGGGATGGTGGTGGCACGGTGGTGGACAGAAGTGCCTCTTCCAAGGCTTCCAAGGCCATGTGCTATGGAGTCCAAGAAGGTTCGGCTCTAGGAGGAGGACTTGCAGTCGGTGGAGGGGGGTGGTGGTGCAGGGATGATGCAGGGGGAGAGTGGCGAGGGGGGACATCGGGGGCTCAGGCGAGGCAAATTCAGAGCAGACCTCTAGCAATGATTAATTGAGGGGAATTTGTCCTTCAATGAATCATCGGAGCCCTTGAACATGGGACTAGAGCCACCTGCTATGATTCACTAAAGAGTCCACTCCCTTCAATAAATCATTATGTCCCTTGTAAATGGGAGTAGACCCCCTACGATGGTTCATTGGCGGGTCTACTACAGTCAAGGAATCCTTCTAGCCCTTGAAAATAGGGGTAGACTACCTGCAATGATGCATTGAAGCGTGTAATCCCTTCAATGTATGATTGCAGCCCTTGTAAATGGGAGTAGACCCCTACCAATCATTAATTGGGGGGTATACTCCCTTCAATGAACCATCACAGCCCTTATAAATGGGAGTAGATAGGAAGAGATGATTCATTCAAAGTTCTACTCCCTTCAATGAACCATCGCAGCCCTTGTAAATGAGAGTAGGCACTTTGCGATGATTCATTGAGGGGTCTACTCCCTTTAATGAATCACTGTATGCATTGTAAATGGGAGTAGGAACCCTGCCTGATTCATGGAGGGGTCTTCTTCCTTCAAAGAATCAATGCAGCCCTTGTAAATGGGAGTAGACCCTTGGGATGATTAAGTGGAGCATCGGATCCCTTCAATGAATCATTGCAGTCGTTGTACATGGGAGCACACCCCCTGCAATGATTCATGGGGGGGGGGGGGTTGTTCCTACAATAAGTCGTCGCAGACCTTGTAAATGGGAGTGGCCCCCCTGCCATCATTCATGGAGAGTTTTACTCCCTTCAAAGAAGCGTCGCAGCCCTTGTTCATGGGACTAGACCCCCTGCGATGATTCATTCAAGTGTGTAAACCCTTGAATGAACCATCGCAGCCCTAGTAAATGGGAGTAGACTCGCTTCGATGATGTGTTGGAGGGTCTACTGCTTGCAACGAATCAAAGCAGCCCATGTAAATGGGAGTACAACCCCTGCAATGATTCATTGAGGGGTGTACCCCCTTCAATGAATAATCGCAGCCCTTGTACATGGGACTAGAACATTTGGGACAATTCATTGAGCCTAAGGGGTCCACTGGCTTCGATGATTCGTAGCAACGGTTGCAAATTGAAGTAGACCCGTTGCAATCATAGATTCAAAGTTTCACTCCCTTCAATAAATCGTTGCAGTTGTTGTTCATGGGAGCACACGTGCTGTGATGATTCATTAAGCGTCTAATCCCTTCCAACAATCATCACATTCCTTGTAATTGGAAGTAGACCCCTAGCAATCATTCATTGAAAATACTTCTTCCTTCAGTCAATCATTGCTGCCCTTGCGAATGGGAGTAGACCCCTGCGATGATTCATTGAAGAGTGCACTCCCTTTAATGAATCACCACATCCCTTGTAAATGGGAGTAGACACCACGCGATGGTTCATTAAGGGGTCTACTACGGCCGTCTAATCATCGCAGCCCTTGTAAATGGGAGTAGACTACCTACCATGATGCATTGAGGGGTCTAACCCCTTCAATGAATCATCGTATACATTGTATATGGGAGAAGACACACCACGATGGTTCATGGAGGGGTCTTCTTCTTTCGATATATCATCGCGACCCATGTAAATGGGAGTACACCCCCTGTGCTGATTGATTGAAGGGTCTAATCCCTTCAATCTATCATCACAGCCCTTGTAAATGAGAGTAGGCACCCTGCGATGATTCATTGGGGGGTCTACTCACTCCAATGAATCACGGCACCCTGTGCAAATGGGAGTAAACCCCCTGCGAAGATTCTTTGAGGGGCGTACTCCCATCAATGAATCGTCGCAACCCTTGTAAATGGCAGTGCAGCGCCTACGGTGATTCATGGAGGGGTCTTTTACTTGCAGCGCTTGTAAATTGGAGCGGATCCCCGGCGATGAATCATTGAGCAGTCTACCCCCTCCAAAGAGTCATTGCAGCCCTTGTAAATCGGAGTAGACAGCTTGCGATTGTTCATGGACACGTCTTTACTTTTTTAATGAATCATCGCAGCGCTTGTAAATGGGAGCAGACCCCTTGCAATGATTCATTGAAGGGTCTAGTCCCTTCAACGAATCACGGCAGCCCTTGTAAATGGGAGTAAAGGCCTTGAGATGATTCTTTGAAGGGCCCACGGCCTTGAATGAATCTTCAAACCTCTTGTAAATGTAAGTAGATGCACTACGATGATTTACTGAAGGGTCTACTCCCTTCAATGAAGAGCGCAGTTGTTGTAAATGGTACTAGACCCCTTACGACGAGCCATCCAAGAGTCTACCCCGTTCCATGAATGATCAGACCCCTTGCGAATGGGAGTAGACCCCGTGCAACCACTCAATGAAGGGTTTAACCCCTTCAGCGAATCGCCGCGGACCTTGTTAATGAGAGGCGACCCCCGGCAACGATTCATTGAAGCGTCTACTCCCTTCAATGAATCACCAGGGCGCTTGTAAATGAGAGTAGACCCCCTGCGATGATTCATTGAGGGGTCTACTCCCTTCGACGAACCGTTGTAGCCCTTGTAAATGGGAGTAGACCCTGTGCGATGTTTCGTTGAAGGGTCCAGCCCCTTCAAAGAATCATCAAACCCGTTGTAAATGGGAGGAGACACCATGCAAATATTCATCGAGGGATCTTCTTCCTTTAATGAATCATCATTGCCCTTGTAAATGTGCGTAGAACCCTTGCTATGATTCGTTGAAGTGTCTAATCCCTTCAATGAATCACTGCAGCCCTTGTAAATGGGAGTAAACCCCCTGAGATGATTCATTGAACGGGACACTCCCTTGAATGAATCTTCAGCCCTCTTGGAAATGAAACTAAACCCCCGGCGATGATTTAGTGAAGGGTCTAATCCCTTATTTGATTCATCGTAGTTGTTGCAAATGGGACTAGACCCCGTGCGATGATTCATCAAAGGGTCGACCCCCTACGATGATTCATTGAAAAATATCCCCCATTCAAAGAATCATCAGACCCCTTGTAAACGGGAGTAGACGCCTTGCAAAGATTCCTTGAAGGGTCCCATGCCTTCAATGAAACACGGAAGCCCTTGAAAATGGGAGTAAACTCCCTCAGACGAGACATTGAAGGGCCACACCCTGTGGTTAATTGATGGAGGGGTCATCTTACTTCAATCAATCATTGTAGACCTTGTAAATGGGACTAGACTGCCTACAATGAGTAGTCCAAGGGTCTACTCCCTTCAATGAATCATCGCAGCCCTTGCAAATGGGAGTAGACCCCTTGCAACAATTCATTGAAGGGTTTAATCCCCCCCAATGGATCACGGCAGCCTTTGTAAATGGGAGTAAACCCCTTGAGATGATGCAGTGAAGGGCCAACTGCCTTGAATGAATCATGCCAGCCCTTGTAAATTGGAGTAGACCCCATGGGATGTGTGATTGAAGGGCCCGCTACCTTGAATGAGTCATCACACCTCCTGTAAATAAGAGTAGACCGCCTCCAATGATTTATTGAGGGGTCGATTCCCTTCAATGAAAATGAATGATTGCAGCCCTTGTAAATGGGTGTGGACCCCTGTAATCATTCATTGTAGGGTCTTCTCCCTTCAATGAATCACCAAACCCTTGTTGATGGGAGTACACCCCCTGGGAAGATGTATTGAACGTCCACTCCCTTCAATGATTCGTCGCAGCCCTTGTAAATGGGAGTAGACCGCGAGCAATGATACATGGAGGGGTCTTCTTCATTCAATGAATGATTGCACCCTTTGCAAATGGGAGTAGACTGCGTACAATGATTTATCGAACGATCCAATCCCTTCAATGAATCACTGCAGCCCTTGTAAATGGGAGTAAACAACCTGCGATGATTCATTGAAGGGTCCACTCCCTTGAATGAATCATCGCACTCCTTGTAAATGGGAGTAGATGCCCTGCGATAATTACTTAAGCAGTGTACCCCCTTCAATGAATCATCGAAACTCTTGCAAATGGAAGCAGACCCCGTGCAATTATTGATGGAAGGGTGCAATAAATCATCGCAGCCCGCCTCGGATGCTTTATGGAGGGGTCTTCTTCCATCAATGAATCTTCTCATCCCTTGCAAATGGGAGCACAGCCCCTGCAACGATTTATTGAACGGTCTACTCCCTTCAATGAATCACCGCAGCCCTCATAAATGAGAGTAGATCCCCTGCGATGATTCATTGACGGGTCTACCCCCCTCAATTCATCATTGTCGCCCTTTTAAATGGGGGAAGACCCCCTACGATGATTCTTTGAGTGGTCTACTACTTTCATTTAATCACCGCAACCCTCGTAAATGGGACTACACACCGTGATGTGTTTCAGTGAAGGGTCTACTCCCTTGAATGAATTGTTGCGGCCATTGTAAATGGGAGTAGACCTCCTCCGATGATTCATTGAGGGGTCTACTCCATTCAATGAATCACCGCATCCCTTGTAAATGGGAGTAGACCCCCTATGACGAATCATTGAGGGGTCTACTCCCTTCGATGATTCACCGCAGCCCTTGTTAATATGTGTTGAGCCCCTACGAAGATTTTTTTGAGGGTTCACTCCCTTCAATGAATAATCGCAAGCCTTGTAAATGGGATTAGACCCCCTTCCATGATTCATGCACGGGTCTTCTTCCGTTAATGAATCATCGCCGCCCTTGTGAATGGGAGCACACCCCCTGAGATGATTCATTGAAGGGCCCAATCATTTGAATGAATCTTTATTGCCCTTGTAAATGGGACTAGACCCCCTCCAATTGAATTGCCTACTCCCTTCAATGAATCATTGCAGCTGTTGTAAATGGCAGTACACCCCCTGCGATCATTCACGGAGCGGTCTACTCCCTTCAATGAATCACCACAGGGGTTGTAAATGGTAGTAGACCACGTGCGATGATTCGTTGAAGGGTTTACCCCCTTCAATGAATCACGGCAGCCCTTGTAAATGGAAGTAGACCCCTGTGATGATTCATCGAAGGGTCTAGTCTCTTCAACGAGTCACCGCAGCGGTTGTAAACGGTGGTGGACCACCTCCGTTGATTCATTGAAGGGTCTACCCCGTCAACGAATCATTGCAGCCCTTGTAAATGAGAGTAGACCCCCTACGATGATTCATTGAGGGGTCTACTCCCTTCAATGAATCATCGTAGCCGTTGTTAATGGGGGTAGACCCCCTGGAAGCTTTATTGAACGGTCGGCTCCCTTCAATGAATCCTTGGGGCCCTTGTAAATGGGAGTAGACCCCTTGCAATGCGTCATTGAAGGGTGTACTCTCATCAATGAATCACAGCAGCCGTTGTAAATGGGAGTAGACCGCTTGCGATGATTCATTGAAAGTTCCACTCCCTTCAATGAATTATCACAGCACTTGTAAATGAGAGTAGATACCCTGCAATGATTGATTGAGGAGTCTACCCCCTTCAATGAAATACCGCATCCCTTGTAAATGGGAGTAGACACCTAGCGATGATTAATGGAGGGGTCTTCTGCCTTCCGTGAATCCACGCTGCCCTTGTAAATGGGAGTAGACCCCCTGCGATCATTAATTGGAGGGGCAAATGCGTTCAATGAATCATCACAGCCCTTGCATAGACACCCTGCAATGATTGATTCACGGGTCTACTCCGTTCAATAAATCATTGCATCCCTTGTAAAAGGGAGTACACCCCTTGCGATGAGCCACCGAGGGGTCTTCCTCCTTCGATTAAAGAGTACAGCCCTTGTAAATGGGAGTAGACCCCTACGATGATTAATTGGAGGGTCTAATCCGTTCAATGAGTCATCACAGCCCTTGTAAATGGGAGTAGACCGCGTGCAATGATACATGGAGGGGTCTTCTACCTTCAATGAATCGTGGCAGCCTTTGCAAAAGGGATGAGAGCGCCTTCAACGATCAATTGAAGGATCCAATCCGTTCAATGAAACACTGTAACCCTTGTAAATGGTAGTAAACGCCCTGAGATGACTAATTGAAGGGTCCACTCCCTTTAATGAATATTGTACCCCTTGTAAATGGGAGTAGACACTCTGCGATGATTATTGAAGGTGGTACTCCCTTCAATAAATCATCGCAGCTCTTGTAAATTGGAGCACACCCCCTGCATTGATTTATTGAAAGGTCTACTCCCTTCAATGAATCACCCCTTCCAAATGGGAGTAGACCCCCCGCAATGATTCTTTCAAGGACCTAGTCCCATAACCACTTCATGTGCACAAGTTTGGATGCAATGGAGCTGGTTAGGAGTCTGGGGCAAGAGGGTTGCGCCAGACACGGGATATGGCTTGGCCACCTTGGCCAAGCAACCGAAATCCGAATCAGTTACAAAGTAGGACCACATTAAGCAGATGAAGCGTTTGAGGATCTAGGTTCTGAGGTGGGAGACCACTAGGCTTAGCCTCTAAGAAAAAAATTCAATGAATCATTGCAGCCCTTGTTAATGGGAGTAGACCGCCTGCGCTGATTTATTGAAGGGTGTACTCCCTTCAATGAATCATCGCAGCCCTTGTCAATGGGAGGAGACCCCCTGCGGTAATTCATGGAGGGGTGTTCTTCCGGCAATGAATTGTCGCAGGCCTTGCAAATGGGAGTACGCGTCTTGCAACGATTCATTGAAGGGCCTAGTCCCCTCAATGAATCATCGCAGCCCTTGTAAATGCATAGACTTCTTGAGATGACTCATCGAAAGGTCCACGCCCTTCAATGAACCACCGCAGCCCTTGTGAAAGGAATTAGACTACATGCGATGATGAATTGAGGGGTTTGCTCCCTTCAATGACACACCGCACCCCTTGTTAATATGAGTAGACCCGCTGCCAAGGTTTGTTGAAGGGCCCACTCCGTTAAATAAATCCTTGCAGCCGTTGTAAATGGGATAAGACCCCGTGCGATCATTCATTGAGGGGGCTACTCCCTTCGATGAATCACCGCGGCCCTTGTAAATGGGAGTAGGGCCCGTGAGATGACTCAGTGAAGGGTGCACTCCCTTCAATGAATGGCCGCTAAAAGGAGTGGACCCCCTACGAAGATTTGTTGAAGGGTCCACTCCCTTCAATGAATCATCGCAACCCTTGTAAAAGGGATAAGACCTTGTGCGGGGATTCATTGAGGGGTCTACTCCCTTTAATCACGGCAGCCCTTGTAAATGGGAGTAGACCCCCTGCGACAATTCATTGAAGGGTGTACCCCCTGCAATGAATCATATTAGCCCCTGGAAATCGGAGTGGACCACCTGCACTGATTCATTGAAGAGTCTACTCCCTTCCATGAATCACAGCAGCCCCAAACTTCGGGACAAAAAATTTTCAACACAAAGATTGTCAACACAAAGTTTTTCTATGCAAAATTTATTGAACGCAAATGCTTTGCCCACGGTAAATAAAACCCTCAAGATTTGAGCAAAAGCCACACTTGACCTCCATACCCAGCCTTGGCGATAGACTCGGGCACTGCTCACGAGTGTACCACAAAATCTGCACGCGGTCTGGCACCAAAAGTGCCCTCATCAGCCTTGAGTATGAAGCATTGAAAAAATATTCTCACAAGAACAAGGGGAATACACGGCGGTACAAATGTGCCTCAACACAAAATTTTGTGTAGAAAGTTGAACCTTGTAAATGGGAGTAGGCCACTTGCGATAATGCATAGAGGAGTCTACTCTTGAAGGACGCAAGTCTCAGATGTATGAACCCCTCCAAGAAGTCTTGGAATCAAACGGCGGTGTGAGGACACCTATTGACCCGTGCTTGATTGTTTTCATTGGAATGAGCGTTGTGGGTTGAGGGTAATTCATGTGGATGACATGTGTTATGCCAGGACCAAGGATTGGAAGGAGACGTTCATACCCATCCCGGGCAAGAGGTTCCACATAAATCGGGTTGGAAGTGAGCACCTTGCTCTTGGGAGAGGGTCGGATACTGGGATACTAGCCCAAAGAGTACATTGACTCTTTGGAGATGGTTCCCGTGGCTGGGAAACCACGTGACATATTGGACCCTAACGAAGCCACTTTCATTCACTCTTTGTGTGGTAAGCTCACGTGGATATCTAGACAAACAGGATGAGAAGTTGCATACAAGTTTGCAATTTGTCTTTTGCTTTGGCATTACCAAGGAAGAGACATCTCGCTTGAGCAAATATGATTGTCAAGTACCTGAACAATTTGCATGTACCCTTGATATATAGGCCCATTGTTGGAGATTGGCTCGTTGCGCACACTGACGCATCTTTTGGCACGGCCGAGAGACGTGCATCCATTGAAGGGGGGCTGAACTTTCAAGGGGGTGGTTGTGGGCTAATGATTCTTGTATGCTAGTACTCAAAGATGATTGGGAGAGTGGTGAGGTGTACCTTCACTAGGGAGTTGTTGGAAGTCAAAATGTCATTGATGAGGTCGTACCACTCATAGAATTGGACAAGGCATGCTTGGGGCATGCATTTGAGGTGAGAGGTTGGGGCGTGCATTTGAGGTGAGAGTGAGATCCGATTGCAAAAGTGTATATGACGCGATGTACCATCACAAAAGAGCAACGGAGAACAGGTTGCTCGTTGATACTGCCATTCTCAAGAATGTTTTGCCCACTAAAAAGGTCGAGTCCCTAATTTGCGTGCCCTCAAGTTTGCAATATGCAGATTGCTTGACCAAAGATGTTTCGTCTAGAGAGTGATCACTTCCGCTTTTTTATCATATGATGTGTCCAAAATGGAGAAGAATCAATGTTGACGGTGAATATGTATGTGCCATGTGATGCAAGCGAGCGATGTTGAGATAGTTGTGGGTCCTGCGTCCGGCGGTGTGTGGTGGTGGAAACTCAAAAAAACTCCCTTTCCTTGTAACCCTAGGCTCGGCACACACAACACACAGTTGGCATTATTTCTGGATTCAACCATAAGGTCATCGTGTGATCTAGGGGACAACTCTCAGAATCAGGCTGGAGATCACACTGCATGTAGCACATAGAACGGACATGACACTGTGTTAGTGACCCGGGGGGAGGGGGAGCTGTTTTTCAACCTCACATGCAACTCCATCACTGAGCTACTACTAAAACAAAACGTCAAATAAGCGGCACAAAAAGAGCAAAAAAAAGCACCCACAAATTGAACCAATGACATCTTGATTGCTACCCTCTACATATACCACTAGGGTAGCATAGGTCTCTGCACAATATCTGGTCATGGGTGGCATAGAGCCCGTTTTTTTCCAAAAAGTGTGACATACTTCGGGATTGCAAAATTTTCGGGCCAACCCACCCACCCATCTCCATACTTACTCCCCCATTCACCCTTGAGGGGGGGGGGTATTTTGCCCACTAAGCAATAGCCTAGATTCCGCGGTGGGTACCCAGATTTTTGGAAACTACCCCAACGCTGCAGGCAAGGCCAAAATAGATAGAAACCAATGTTGATGTGAGTTTATATGGCATGTGGTTGATCGTTGTTGATCAACGTTACAGATTGGTGGGCCATGCCAATGATTCAATTTGAGTATGAGAGGCATGCACACACACGCGCGATGAGAACTACGAGACAAGAACAGAGCAAAAGAGAGCGGTTGGAGAAACTCCTTAGGAATTGCAGAGGAGTCCCAGACGTCTCTCGGTTTGTTGGTGAATGCGCCATGTGCAGCACCGGGCATCTGCGGCACTCTATCCCTTGCACCGTGACATGCGGCACTCTGTCCCTTGCACCCTGACCTGCCCTCATCTCAGTGGTATGCTACCAACAACCTCAATTAATCCTTGGAAGAGTTTGTGTCCTACCGCAGTCTACCCATGCAAACATTTCAGAAAAGATCATGTGTTGGGTGCCCCCACCAAACCACACACACAAGCACACACGAAAATGTTATAGGTTAGCACGGTGCCGGAGGAGGTGGACATCAGAACACCAAGCTGGGTTGCACCCCTCAGGTTGGAAGTCTAGTGTGATGACCCTGCCTGTGTGCTGCTGGTTGTTCCAGCGGGCTTTGTTGTTGAGCCAACAGACCAGTCGGTTACTTGCCTCTTGCTGCGTGCACAGCTCGTGATGAGCTACCGCATACACCGCGCACATAGTGTTTTCCGCATCCCACGGGGATGCCGAGTGCGCACGGCGCACGAATTTGTGTAAGGCCCGCATTACCACCATACGTGGGTACACACTTGCCATGCCTAACTGTGCCCATGCCACAGCGCTCATAATTAGGGCTGCCCACGTTTTTTGCCATGGCAGGGCAACGGTAAGGCTGATGATCAAAATACAAGATAGGTAGGACGGGGGGGGGCAGTACCATGGGTAATCAGGGGCATACCGTATAACAGTGACAGTCGGCAGTGAGTGCGGCCGGATGCATTGATCCGAGTGCCGTCCCACACCCCACAATCATCGAGATACCCAGTGCCCGTACTGTCTTTGCCAAGCATTTTCCTTTACAGGTCGTGTCCCCGGAGTCTAAGCAGTCACAGAGCACCTCCAAGTCCCAGATGGTTGACAGGGCTGAACATACCTTCTGGACCAGGTTTGTTTCGGAGCCGGGGTTTAGGTTACAAGCAAGGAGGACGTTGTCCCTGAATTGACAGAGACTGAACAACATCTGTTCCCGGGTCCAGAACAAATACCCTTCTTTGGACACCTGCACCGAACCCCAATCCTCCAAATTCTTTCCTACCTTCTTTTTTCGCCAGACGGTGTGGAGGTCTGCAAACTGGGCAGAAAATGGCCCACCCATTGGTATGCCGGTGGTTCTATTCCACAGTGCTCCTAGTGCAGCGTGTTGTTATGCAATAATTCAAACTTGAGCAGTCGGCGCAATAGATCATGCGGCAGGAGCCAGAACCGCCTGCTTGTTGCAATCCCTGCCCAGTCCAGTTTTGGGGTGTCCTTATTTATTCACCAGTGAATCTCTTTTTGGCGCCATTTTTGCTTTTTGTAAATCCAATGTGATGCCGCCGAAAAGGCGTCCATGACGTCCGTAGGGTTGATGTTGTCGAACTACTTTTTGCAGTCTACCTTTGTCAAGGAGGGGGCACCTTTTGCGGCGACAAAATGCAGCCAGCCGGAAACTTGTTTCATATCCGCGCATTGGAAATTGTGTGCAATTTCGTTGTGCAACAGTCGCAGCATGCATGTGAAAGCTCTAGCCACCATGCGTAGGAGGGGTCTTCGCGAGATCGGGGCGGGGGAAGCAGAGATGCCTCGGAACATCCACTTACCGGTACGCAGCGATTTCGCTTTGGCTAACAAGTACAACACACACAGCTTCCCCTAGCTTCCCTGTTTGCTGCGTGTCAGCTGCACTTCACTGATTCCCTTTCCAATTGCCTCGTTCCATTGTGCCATGTGCCAGGGACCAGCTGGACTTTTGAAAATTTTTCGGCTCTCATAATTTCAGTTACTTTATCCCAGACCCAGGGGAAACAGAATCCCCACAAGTGCCCGGCCCCCTTGTCTTCTACTCAGACATACTGAAATCGTGAGAGGAAGCGGGAAAGGCGCTGAAGTTGGTGGAGCAGGTTCCCTGACTCCGGGAATAAGGATGGCGGCAGCAGGATATCAAGATTTGGAACAGGGACAGACAAATGGGTGCAGAATTCCGTGATCCCACTAATTGCCCTCTCCCTCGCCCTCACACACACACACACACACACACACACACACACACACACACAAACACACACAAACGCAATGTGGAATGAGACATGAGTTTTCATGACAAGACAATAACAAACATGCATGAACATGATACTTTGTGGGAAAATATGTTGACAAGCCATAGTGGAGCACATGTGCACCGCAATGTGTAGGCAAGCAATGCCAAGCATTGATGGGCAATTCCTACCCAAGTCAACCGCTATGACAAATTCATGAAATTGTGTAGCACAATGTTTGATTTTGATTTGAATGTTGTTATCTCAACTTTACCATATTGGATTTACTATTGGATTTACTTGGACGTATTTGATTTGCGAGATCGTGATTGTTTTGGCCTTCTTTATCGCCGTTGCCGCGCACGGTCATTTCCTTGATGAAGTTTGGCATTGTTACACATTGCCATTTGAATTGCGGTTCCACACCCATGGCATTGCCATGCGAATTGCAGTGCCACACCCATGGCATTGCCAGACCCGTTGCATTGCTACCACCATTGCATCACCACACCCAATGAATTGCACCACCTGTTGCACTGTCACCCTGTGTGATTGCCACACCAATCACATTGCCACACCCGTTGCATTGCCACACCCATTGCATTTCCGAATCCATTGCATTACCACATCCTTTTCGCTGCAACCATTGCACATAAGACGGCAAAAACACGCATGAAAGCTTCTGACAGGACCTGACAAGGGCATTGTACTCACGTCGTGCCTTGTCACGCTCCTTCTTGTTCTCGGCATCAATGGCACGCTTTTCCCACCTGATGAAAAGGGTGTTTGGTACTCACAGTGAGGCCAATTCATACACTGTTCACTGTTGACTCCTGTGTTGGCAGCAGCCAAGCGGTGGCAAATGTCTCTTGGACTCGCCTCTGATCTCTGTTTGTCTGGGATGTCAAGGATCATGGAGGCACAGCACGGCATCCAGGTGCCTGTTGAGCACCAACAATCCACCCCCCACCCCCCATCCCCCATCCCCCTGGCCCACTACTCCACGGTGGGCTCAGCATCAGGCTCCCAAGCCTCCCCACCAGGCCCGAAGCACTGGGCACACACAACCCCAACAACAGCCAAATGTGGAGCGAGCAGGTGTGCCACCATGTCCCGTCGCCCCTGACCCAACCACCTTGCCACTGCCCTCTTGCACAGGCGTCTTCCTTCCCAGGACACACACAGGCACGGCAGTGTCTCCTTTCCGCAAGCACCACTGCAGGGTCTGGGGGCTGTCAGCAGTCCGGCAGGCCTTGCGACCGGGAGGCCCGGGTAAGCCGCGCCCAGTCAATTCCTGCAGGGAAGGCAGCATGGACCGTGGGACGACGGTGACCAGGAGAGGCCTTCCGTGTGCAGGGGGGGGAAAAAGGTGCAAATGAACTATCCAAAAAATGCAGTGCAAAAAAATGCAAAAAAGTGCAAATATGTGCAAAAAAGTGCAAAAAAATGCAAAAAAAAAAAGTGCAAAAAAAATGCAACCATAAAAATGCAATGACAAGGCAACACAATACGCTTGTCCAACAATTCAAAAACGCAAAAAATCAGTGGAGGGGTGTCCCCAGGATGTTTGGACTGCCATGGATTGCGTTGGGCCTTGCGTCGTGCCTTGGGCTCATCATCATCACTGTCATTCTCCAGCAAATCAGGTTCATTTTCCTCTTCATCATCATTTGTATGTACCTGCGCACCAGCTTCTGGCTGCGTCACAGACATCAAAAGAGCGAAAACACGAAAACAACTCTGACAGGGCAGTGGAAACAAGTGCAAAAAAATGCAAAAAAGTGCAAAAAGTGGGAAAATTGCTCAAAGTGAAAAGTGCAAAAAAAAATGCACTTTCCCCCCCCCCCCTGCCGTGTGCATCCCGCAGGGTCACTCTATGATAAAAAAATGACCTTGGCGATCAAATAAATCAGGTGTGGAGCCACCGGACCACAGCCAGTCTTGGGAGTCCCCAAGGGGAAAGGGGAAGGCCTTCCTCTTTGGTGCAGCCACAAACCATCGTCAGCAGGTGTACAAGCGTCAGCCTTTGGATCAGGCAAGGATCTTGAAAAACGCAGCCACTCCCTTGCAAGGGATTTTAAACGGCCACTAGAGCGCACATAAGACGGGCAAGACAAAGCAGAACTCCCGCACCATGGAAGACTACAACCACCTTTTTTGACCCAGGAACCAGTCTTATGCTGAAAACTTCATTGCCAAAACAACTGAAGCTGGCCCATGAGGAAGGGGCATGAGCTACCTCCCCAGATACCACAAACACCTCCACACCAAACAACCTACAGAAAGAAGGGTGCCACATGCCCCTGTGGCACCCTGAACAGTGCGTACTTGCCTGTGCTTTGCTCTGCCAGTGATCGCCCATATCGAGCTTCACTAGTAGCATGCAATGCCTTTCCCTTGCCCCTGCAAATCCCATGCTCATTATCCTTGTGTTCAGCCTGCCTTGTGCATCTTGGCTGGCCTCGCCAACCCTAGGCCATGCCTTACTTTTGCCTTTTGTTTCCTATGTTTGCTTTTCTCATGCCATGCCTTCCCTGTCCTAAGCCTTCCCTACCTGCATGTCGCCAAAAAATTAGGTTTTGGCCTTACTGGGGCTGTCAGTGATTAGGTTGGATGTTTCTTTGCTGATATTTCTACCTGCTTACACTCTACGGACTTCTTGGACCATCTAATGGCTGACCTATCGGCACGAGGAAAGCATAGGTTGATTGCGGAAATAAGCGCAATTCGCTTTTTTTTTTGGCGAAAATCGCGTACCTTTTTTTTTGGCGTAAGTCGTGGTTTTTTTCGACAGACATTTTTTTATTGTAAGTCGCGTAAACTTTTTTTTTTGGCGTAAGTCGCTTATGGAAAAAAAACCTTTTTTTTTCCATAAAAAGGGGGGTAAAAACATACAAACCAACCAACAACTGCCATTGCTACCAGAGGAGGTGAAGCGTGTAGCCCCCACGGACATTTTGGGTACCTCCGGAACGGGTAAAGCAATAGAGCCGTGGCGTGAAGGGTGGTTTTTACACCCATCGCCGGCAGATGGCGGAAATAACGTGGAGCAAACCCATATGAGGTGCTAATTACGATCGCAAACAAAAAATGCAATTTGCCCTCCGGCCTTTGGCAAGCGGTATCAAAATGACCATAGTGCTGCTGGCGTCACTGGCTACAAAACTCAAGCTAGCGATACTACCTGAGTCCGGTCACCTCGGGCCAGCTACATTCTTCGCAGGCGACCATAATGGCGTGGAGCCCACTACAAGAAGCCGGCGAACACACGCTTGTAAATCAAAGCAGTCTTTGTGTCTGCTAGCCTCGGCTTTGCACGCAGATTCCTATTCACGGAGATCCTTGGCAAGGAACGGTTCCAGCTCCTGAATAAACTGACCCTTTGCGCCCTTTGAGTACGCCTCGGGTACCTTGACATGCTTCCCACGGATGAGCACGCATGACCACGTCAACCTCCGTTTTCCACTTGTGGTACAACCACGCATCCTCAGCAGCAGGGTATGCGGCCTCGCATAGGGCACTCAATTGTGGTCAAGCAAAAATCACAGTCTTCGCAACGCATGCACCACAAGTGCACCTTCCGGTTGCGCTGCCCACAGGTCCAAGGGGGACCGGAAAAGGCCCAACATTTGCGGAGGTTGGGAATCCCATCGACAAGGAATTCTGCCAAAGTGGACATGCAATGCTAAGTCTAAAACTTGAGCATATTGGCATGTGGCTTAGAGGGCGTGGCAGCTTGGATGCCCGGGGATGAGACACCACTGAACCAATATGTGCGTTTGTCAATGCACACTTTCTGCACATAATCAATGAATGCACGGAAGGCACAATATCGTGCACCACGCGCGGCCCATGCCGCCACAAACACCATCAAAGACCACGCAAAGGATAGTGTTTGGAGGCACTTGCCGGGTTCGGCCCGAATGGTTTTATCCAACAAAATCAGTAGTGGCCCGCAAGTAGGCAAATTGGCGACATCAGCCTTTCCGTCTAGGGGTCCCCAATGCTTCAAAGCGGGGGACAAAATCAGAAGTGCCCCACAAGTGGCCAGATTGGCTACACCATCGCCCACATTCAGGTCACTCAAAACCGAATCATGAACAAATTCACGCGCTGCATTGCCTTAAGTTGGTCAAAATGGGTGCACAACAAGGTTATCATAGCCATGTTGCTCCGAAAAAAAGAAGCCGGGTGACCATACCCCGGGATATGGCTGTTTTTGGTCTAAAACCCGTGTTCTAATGTCTAATTAGAAGAGATAGAACACCAACTTGGGATGGCACCGGTGCCGAGGGATCATGTTTGGGGGGCGGGGTCACGAGGGGGGGGTGGAATTTTGACCTCCAAGGGGTGTCCACCCCTTCAGGGCTTGTTTGAAGGCCTGCAAAGCTGCAAGAGCTTGGGCCTTACCAGGGGTACCAGAGGGGAGGCCCTGAAGGGTGGTCTCAGTGCGCTTTGCAATGCCATTTAGAATGCGGCATGCTGCATGTTGGTAGTCCCCCGGCCGTCTATCAGGGGTCACACATCTCCAAAATGCCCCCCATCTTGAGGTGGACTCCACCCCCATTTGCTCAACAATACCATTGGGGTCTTTGCACAACCAACACTTAGACCCAGCCCCCCCCCCCCCCCCCCCATTGGTTGCATCCCCTTCCCATCCCCCGTCAAAATAACAATGCAAGCCAAAAATTGGTTTTGAAAGAGGACAACATCCTCCTCCACATCCCTCACCTCTTGGTTGAGGTTGGCGGAGATGTCCACGCTTCTCAGAAAAGCCTGTTCATCCCCGCCATCCATGCAAAACCATGAGGCGCGTAGCTTCACCTTCGAAGCATACTTTGCCCCCCCCCCCCCCCCCCCATATATATTGACCCATACATCCGCACGGGTAGAGGATGCCTTCCACAAGGAAGTCGCATCAACTCAAATGACAACAATGGCAACGCCACTAGGCTAGGGGGGGTTTCCCAATAACTTGGGCCATAGATATCGCATTATGTACAATTGACTGCAAAGGCACATGGGCAGCTGCCCTATTGCGGCCTGTGGTAGACTTTACAATGGTGGCTTGGGGAAACTAGGGCATGACCCCTTGCCGAACGGGCCTTAGGTCCCGTGGGGTACAACGGCGTGGCATTCGCAAAAGGGCCCGCTGGGAAAGATGCATGCTGCATGCCATGCGTAGCATGCTCTGGGCCTCATGTTCTTGAGCCGCGAATGCAAGATGGCCACCAAGTGGGCCAGAGAGGGCTGTGCACGCCGCACCACTTAAACAAACTTCTACTTTGGTGTTGGTGCCACACATAATGTTGGGATCCCCCAATAGAACTCGAACCAGCCTCTGAACAGCCTTCAACCGCTGCCGCAGGGCCTTGGGACATTGCAAATCGGTGTACCGCCGCAGGTTAGCTGAATTCAGAGCCCTCGGGGCCTCATTAACAACAGTATCCATGAAGAATAAGAGGTCCTGGGTGAGAAATGAGGGAGGGTGTTGAAGCAAGGGCCCAAAAAACACACGCGATAACCCACGCGATAACCCCGCGAAAACTAGGTTAGTGTGCGATAACCCCCGCGATAACCCACGCGATAACCCAGTTAGAGCGCGATAACGCAACGCGATAACTAGTTAGAGCACCCAGTTAGAGCGCGATAACTACCGCGACAACTAGTTAGAGCTGAGGTTAGTGCGCACTAAGTGGAGGGGTTGGAGCGCATTGGGCACCCTAAAACCCAGGTGCACAAGCTGTTGCTGCCACGTAGGTGTGCAGTGCAGCAACCCCCCTGCACTGTAAAAAATCACGCTCCATCGCTCGCCCTCCCATGCCAATGGAGCGTGTAGTGCCCGGGTGTTGAACAACACCGGGGCTTGGGGCGTGGCCTTGCATGCCCAACCCCCAACGCCCTACCCTTGCTGCGGGGTGTGGTCATAGCTCGAAATTTAGGCCATGTCAAGAATGGTGCAGCCCCACCCAACCCCCCCACCACACTCTTCTTCGCGGTCTCAAGCACACGATCCGGGACCCTTTTGAGGACCGGCAGATCGTGGAGCTTGTGGCGGTTGTGCTTGTGGTGGTTGCGGCCCCCATAGTTGCCATACGCAGTGCGGCGGGTCCCTGAATCTTGGGGCCTGCCCACAATGGGGGGGTTCTCATTGAAAATGGCTGCCTTCTCTCAGAGAGGCACCCTATCAAGATCATCCAAAATACTATCGAGTTGCACATTATTCAAAAAATTGTGCTCGAGCAAGTGGTTCACCACCAACCTGTCCCCGGTGGTGACCACAAGATCATTTGGATCCCTATTAAAGGCACCCATGGGCTCAGCCGCAACCACTTCCTCGGCCTCCCCAAGAAGGGGGGCTGTTGCCCCAAAAGTAAAAAGAATCATCCCCTGCCCCGAAACAATGTTGGGATTGGTGACCCCATACCACTCACGCTACCACTCCCTTGTGGGGCAAAGGGAGTGCATGGGGAGCTTGGTTTCGGCGTCGTCAGTGCAGACCCGGCGGATGTTGTGGGTGAGGGGTTGGGGGAACCAACCATCCAACTTCCCCTTCCCCTTACCACGTCGGATCCTTACCTTCTGAACACTAATCATGAGGGGTTGGTGGGGCTTGTCCTTCCCCCTCCCAACCCCCATCTCCTCCACCTCCTCCACTTCCTCCTCCACTTCCTCGTCTTCCTCGTGACCCACAAAGAGGGTCGTCTTCGTCCCGGCACCCTTCTCCGCATGGGCGGTGACGGACTCCACCACGGCGTCGACAGCGTCCGGATGAAGCTGGATCAAAAATCCAACAACCCGTGGATTTACCTCTAGCAACCCAAAGATGTAGTTGCTGAGAACCAGGGGGTCCTTCGCGTCGGCCGTGAAGGGGGACTTATGGACGATGAGTCCAAAGTCCACACCCTTCTCAAAACGACTCGCCACAGGGCGCCTCACAGTGGTGTCACCCATCGTAAACCCCTCGGGTCCGCCAAGGCGACGGACCCCGAGGAGCTTTTGATGATGCTCGCACCAAGGGTGGGCAGCAGCAAGGGCCATTGTAGATTACTTGAGAGCTAGAGCGAAGAGGGGAACCATACAACAAGAGAAAATGAAGCGCGATAACCTACACGGTAACTCGCGCGACAACTAGTTATCGCGCGATAACTAGCGCGATAACTAGGTTATCGCGCGATAACCCACGTGATAACTAGTGCTCTAACCCCGTTCTAACTAGTTAGAACACAAAAAGACAAAATCACAAAAAGTTCAAAACGGGCAACATCGAGCAAACGAGACATGCAAAGCACATTGTTGCATCATAGTGCACCCATGTAACATGTGAAAGTCCGGGTTCCAACCATATTAACAACCACTAAAAATGGGGGGGTTCCGCACGACGCCCTAGAACAGCGCATCCCGTGCTCCAATCGCAGGGCCTTCTTTCCCACCTTCTCTTGCTCACAATCGGCTGCCGTGGCCGTACGGATCTCAACCCTGATGTCATCCCAACACCACTGCACCCAAACCCATGCCCTCCCCTTCGTCCACCTTTGGTGATGCATCAAGGCCTTAACGAACCCTCTGCCCGCACAATCTACCAAACGGTGCACCCCATGTCCAAAGTCGTGTGGTCTTTGGAAAGGAAGGACTGCTGGCAATGTCACCCCCCCCCCCCATTGCCAAACCTTGAGCAAAATTGAGATTCCTTGCCCAAACACAACCAAACAATGAAGACGGTTCCCCCCGGAAAGCCAACACACACGTGCCAAAGGGTCATTACACTTGAAATTGCGACACCCTGAGAGGGCAACTTGCGCCTTGGTGTTAGCTATGATCACGGAACCCAACGGGAGTTGCAAACCCTCATTCATTCAAAACTTGCATCTCATTCACAGCCAACCCATAAAGGTTCAAATTCTCCTGGTAGGCCAAGTCGCGAAGAATTTGGGTGGTCTCCGAGCCCTGGAGTAGTACCCATGAACCAAAAGGTAAACGGCTCCCCAACTCCCCTACCGCAAAGTGCTCAAAGGAACGTTGCCAAAGTTTGGTGCCATCAATGGAAATCCCCACCAAAACTTGGTTCCCTTGTGTTACCGGGGGGTTATGCGGCCACATACGCTGCAGCTTCTCCGTCAAATTCACCCTGGACCCTATCACATCACTACCGCCGGGAGGTTGCAACACGAAATCAATGGGGTGGGGGGCACCCAAGGTCTTTCGCACGGACACGATTTTCGCCCAAGGGCAATACCAAGTGGATGTGGACCGGCTGTACTGCAGCCGCCGCACACTTTGCCCCTCTTTCCTTGATTCCCACAACACTGCCATGGCATTCAACTCCAAATCGAGTTGATGATCCGTGGAGACATCCGTTTACACGTCCGCCACATTCGTAACCCCAGTCCGCATTCTTACACGCCAATCCGCCCCCATAACATGATGCACCGCACGCTGCAAGTTGCTGATACGTTTACCACGGCCTTTGCGATTGCCCAGTGCCACGTGGTGCCCTTGGTACCTGTATGAAAAGTAGTATTGTTCATAATTAATATTTCATATATGAACGGTTTATATATGAACCATGAATTTTCAAAAGTTTGGGTGTGGGGCAGAAAATGCATTCTAAAAATTGCATTCCAAAAACTATCTAATTCTGAAAGCGAGCGGCGCTAACGGCAATTTTGGAATGGATTTAGAATTCATAATTAGAACGGTTTTGGAACGCGAACGCAGCACACTACACAGAACACGTTTGGTAGGGTTTTTTCCAGGCAAATAGGTTCAGGTCGTCACATGTGGCTCTGGGCTTTGAGGCCTTCGTGGGCTGGCGAAGGGGCTGGGGAAGGATGGGGTTGGGGTGGCCAGGAACACCAGGGGGTGTAGCCCCACTAACCCCTACCATGAACCCCTCCCTTTCCAACCCCGTCCACCCGTGTCCCATTCTCCACAACCCGGACCGCCTTCTTGCCCTCCCCCACCTTTGCAGTGCCTCCAGCACCTCCATGTCCTCTAACAGAGACACCCTCAACCGCGCGTGGGGCGTCGGTACGGACCAAGCAAGGATGTCGCCATCGGGCCTCCGGAACCGGACCCCCCCCCCCCCTAGATCCTGAGGGTTGGTCTCCACGTCCAACACCTGCGAAGTGGATGCATTTCTAAAAGCGTTCTAAAAGTGAATTCTAAAAGCATTCTAATTATAAAAACAGCAATCGGGCGGCGGTGGTCTTAGAACGGTTTCAAGAAGGATAATTGGAACGGGTGGAGAACGAATGCACGATGCACGTAGCCATGGCCTTTGCTGGGTCGAACCCCGCAAGACGCATAATGGCATCCCAGTCGGGCTGCCATGCCCCCCCCCCCTTCCCCTTCCCGGTTTCCACTAGCTTCCCCAAGGCCGCCCGCCACACCCGGGAGCAAAAAAAAGAAAACTTGGCCGCATTGGCCAGCCCCGCAGAGCACGACAAATAATTTAGCTTAGCCCCCTTGCTTGACAGGTAGGGGCCCGTGGGGAGGGCGGTGGGAACTTTCTCAAGGCCACTGACCCACTTCTAGGGCACGGTTTCTCCCTGCCGGACCTATGAACCGTGCTTCGTCCATCGGTCATGGAGCCCATGCAGTACATACCGCATGGTATGCACTGCACTCTTCGGATGCTACGGGAGAGGCAGGTCAAGGGCGGGGGCTGCTCCAAAGCACCGGCCGAAAAAGGAAAGTCCGTCGGGTTTTTGGCCTCTCTAGCCCCCATGAGGTTGGCGCAGGCGTTCGCTACCTCTGCTGCAGCCTGTGCAAACAGCGGCAATTTGAGAAGTCTAGGACAGCTCTAAAAGCGGCTGCGGCATTTTAAGAACAAATCTATGACTTCTAGGTAGAGCAGCTTTAGGACAATAGAGCATTGCATACCTTGTTGATGAGCGACTGGATCGCGGGCGTCAAGGCGGGGGTCAACGACATGGCGTTGACTTAAAAGAGGTGGCGTCCGAACCGCGGCCGCAAGGATCGGGGCTAGTGGTGCGGCGCTCGGCATTGTGGTGCAAAACCATGCCCGGACAGGCCTGCTAACATCCGTGCGCGGAACCCTGTGGATGACAACCTGCACATGAAAGTACAAAAAAACCCATGATATGATGTGTCAAAACCTGTTCCTGACAACTCACAATTGCCTAGCATGATGTTGTCCTCCTTCTTGCCCCCCCCCCGTTATGAGTCTTCATTGTAGGCAACTTTTTGAAAACCGTTCATCGCCTCTTGGATGTCGCCGCAAGACATTGCCAACCCAAAAGGGCGGATTGCGGCCACAACTAATGGACACTCCTTGTCCAAGAACCCCGGGTAATTGGACATCGACTTTGGTTTCACACAGTGCTTGCAACTTTTTTCCGCAACCTTTGCACTGTGGGGACGCGGATCCTGCGGCTAGCAGCGGCAGTACACGGTTTGGACCAAAAGACCCATTTGTCCAGAATCCCGGCAATGCTAGGCGACATCGAAAAAAGGTTTTGTGTCTCCTTTCCATACGGTGCGTTGTTGTGCAGCACAGACCAGCCGCGGCGGTTGCCCACTACTAGCTTCTCCGTTCCCACCTTGTCCTGCTAGTGCGGGTGGTTTGCTAGGGGCCGTATAAAGGCATCCTAGAGCAGCCCCATTGCCATAACGCAATGAAGGATGCCCAAGACCACCCAATGTCTACAAGACGTAGCAGGGGCTTCGTGGTACAACCTGCTGCTTGTAGGGAGGATGTCCAGTCAAGTACTTGGCTAGGTGGGCGGCATCACCCTCGTCGGTGCGCGGTGTGTCCAAATTGGGCCACTTTTTGCCCTTGATGCCCCGCACACCCTCGTTGAAGAGGGATGTGGCTCGGAGGACACAGAGATGTCAAGCATGCGATAAAGGAAGGGGCTGTCAACACCCACTCTCAATGTGGCACGCTGGGGCCCCTCCGAGCCCTAGTCGCCCGACCCCCAGTCAACCATGGTTTGCAGCTCCTGCAGGAAAAAAAAGTTGTGGGAAACTTCCAAAAGTTGTTGTAACGTGCTTCTAATTCCAAAAGCGAGCGGCGCCTGCGGCGGTTTTAGGACTGTTTAAGAATCCCATAATTACAGCAGTTTTGGAACATGCACCACGAACTTGGAGAATTTTCTTCTAGAGGGTGCCCACGGTCTTCATTTCCTTGTCGGTTCAATCACCCAAGGTATTGCCCATACCCCCCGGGGCGTGCGGGCTAGGTGGCGAAAGTTGGCCAGGGTGATGGGTATTTGTGTCCATACAGTGCGCGCAACCGGGCGGCCGTCACCACGTAGTATGAAGGTGAGCTCAGACCTGCGGTCAACACGGCACAACAGCGTGGGGAGGCTGTGCAAGTAAGGGATCCATGACTTAAGCGACTAGCTCATGCCGGGAGCTCGGGCAAATGCGGAGGATACAAGGGGGACTACATCAAGCGGGGCGGCCTACTCCTTCCGGGAGGCGTCGTACTCGTCTTGCGTGGATAACGGCCGTGAGTACCACATACTCCGTTGCACCGCATTGCGGCATCCAAGGCCGTGCAAGGGGATTAGTTCCAACAACCTGCGAATCCCTTACGAGGTGCCCGCATATCCAACATGAGGCTGCCAACAGCCAAGGGGGTAAACAGGTGTTTGACTTAGTCGGTCACAACAGACTTGCAAGTGTCATGATGGATTCAGGGGCCAAACTCGGCGAGGACTAGCTTGAGTGGACATTGAGCCAAGGAGGAGGACCGGAACCATTGCACAAGCAAGTGGCCCACACGGTCATCCCGCAAACTGGTGGCCCGGCTGAGGGCCACCAGTTGATTAGACACCTCACACATGTTAGACATAAACAAAAAAGTAGGTGTAAAAGCCCCCCCTGAACCTTGACCAAGTGAGTATCTTCTAAAAACATTAAAAACACATTGCTTAGCATGCAAAAAGCAGAACAAACAAGCACAAAGACATCACAATGCATAACTGAGCCCCAAATGAGCCCCAACTTCACGTTTCCACTTAGCCACCAGTGGGCCGCAGGTACACAAGGGGGTTTTGAAAAACCAAGCTGGTCCCCCCAATTGAACCTCTCTTCCGGGGTGTAACCTGTAGAGGAACTCCGTTGGGAGTTCATGGTCAGTACTGCGGAGGATAACAGGCGCACCCAACCTTTGGTACTTTCCTGTTTTATCATTATGCTAAGAGTTCGTTGCGCCACACCGTTATGTCTCTGGCACAGGGGGTTGAAAGTGTGCGTAGAGGGTACACCTGTTGTTACCTGGACGTTCAATGTGTCTAATACTCGCTTTCACCAACCGGAATTGCTCCGGGTGCATACGTCCTCATCAGAGTGCACCTCTTTACGTGTTCCATAGGGTTCGACGCATGGTTCAACCAACATTCTTACGGTCTGTTCTGGTGTAATGTTTTTGTTGCAGCAAAATTCACGGGAGGTGACAACCAAACAACTGTGCTGGCCTCTAAACCTAGGAACACCGTGGATGTAATCCACGTAGACCAGAGAGGTAGCGCGGTAGGGGATTGGTAGACTACGGACAAGTTCTCGGTCTCTAGAGTCGCTCTGCTTGCTGGCGTGACAGCCACAAGACTCCACTTTGGAGTGCATACGCGACTTGAGTTCACAATGGGTTGCTCGGGAGTAGAGACACTCCCTGAAGATATCCACTGACCAGTTACAGCATGTGTGCCCTGAACTGAGATGGGTCCAACGTAGGAAGCCATCAAATCGTGCCTCAGGCACGACTATCTGGTCCTCAAAAGGGAGGTACTGGTTATCTTTATACCATCGGTCAACCTCCATTAGACGGGCCTCTAGGCCATCACTCGGGGTTCGGGGTACACATTGGTATTCCTCTTGGTAGTCAGTAAGAATCCAGCCTTTTAGGATTCGAGCAGTTCGCATAGACAGGTCAAGGCCTCCATGGCCAGCAACTGCCAGCTCTCACCTAGGAGGGCATCCAAATTGCTTCGACGAATATGGTCAGGCAGTTCGTTTTTCATACCCTAGATATGGTGAACAGTCCGTCTCAACTGACCGATGTAGGTCCACCATTGCTTCGGTTCAGCCTTCTCAGATCGGGGACCCTTCTAAAAGGTTGTCACGGGCTCTTGGTCGCAAAGCCATAAGATAGGGTTAGAACCGAGTAGGCGTGACTAGGAAAAGAGCAAGAGCATCCCAGCCAGGAGTTGCCGGTGGTACGTGCTGTAGTTCGATTATGATTGATTCCACTTCCTTCAAATGCCCCACGGGCACCCAACCCCATTCATTGGCAAGGTAGTCAAGCTTCAAGGACCCATCAAGCTTTAGGCCAGAAGTATGGAAGTGACAGTGAGACAGCTCATTGGGGTCAAGCTCCTGCCATTGGTATAGGGTACCACTGCCATGTACATCACCGGCATGTGCGATGAGTACAATCTCGCCCTTGGGGCGTGGTACTCCCATGCAATTGGTTGAAGAATTCTTTTTCTTCGGTTCCCGGAAATAGGCCTCTTCCTTGGCGGTCCATCACCAGGGATTGGTCTTCGTTATGAGGTCAGTCGGGGGGCTGATGAATATGTAAAATTGTGTATGTGGCGTGTGTAAAAATGGCACGCCCCAATAAAACTGTGTACATCCTGGAGACCTTTCTTAGGGTAAGCACGGATTTGCGTCTCCTTTAGGGGTTGCATCGTTGATGCAGCTCGTTTCTACGAGCCGTACCCTACATCGAAACCTAGGTATTCGATATGTTCATGCATGAACTCACATTTGTAGAGTTTGATGCGGAGATGGTTTTCCTGACAGACAGTGAAACATGCTTGTAAGAGGAGGATATGATCCTCTTGGGTACTACCCAGGCTCACATCATCGATGTGGGCCTCCATTTCAACCCCGCACGAAACCAATTTGTGCACCAGAGGTCTTCGTTTCAGGATATGTAGAATTTTGTTCATCACCTCCTGAAAAAGGGTAGGGGCATTCGCGACACCGAAGGGCATGTCCTTCCAACGGAAGAGACGGCCCTTAGGCACTACAAAGGCGAGCAGGGCCTGAGCTGCTCGGGCTAGGTCTACCTACCAGAAACCACTGCGCTTCGCCATCTTGGTTTTGAATCGGCATTTAGCGATTCGCTCTAGGGTGTTCCCCATCTGGGGGATACCCCTTGACTGTTTCTGGGTTTTTTTTTGACCTCACCAAAGTAAACCACCAAGCCCATAGCAGTGGAGCCAGGTTTAGCAACAACGAAAAAAAGAGTACAATGGCGAGGATAGTCCCCGTATTTAGACTCCTTGATGAGGCAAGCATCTGTACCTTCTTGGATCTGGAGTTCAACTTCGTTGATCTGGTCTTGTGAAGGTGGGTAGGGGCGACACCCCACTACCAAGCCTTCAAGCTGTGGTTTGAGTTGAAGGTGCATCTGGACCAATGTTTTGCAAGAGAGAGGTGGGGGCAGTGCACCAAACACCTCTTGATATTTCTTGCTAGAGCTCGTCAGACAGAGGTCAAGATTTGGGCTCTCAAATCTATCACGGAAAACTTCCACAGCATGGAGATTGCTTCTCCCTCGTTCTTGTTTTTTCAGTCGCCCTACTGTTTCAGGGGGCAATTCATCATCGCCCATTCCCTGAGGACTCTGCGGAGTGTAGATGAGAGAGTACACTAGCGCAGTTTCGGAATCACGGAGGGTGTTTTCCTCATCGTCCTCCTCTCACCAGCTCGAAGATTTCCAAGCCATCTTCCGGAGGTCTAGGCGAGTTCGGCGCTCGATACCCTCAGCTTTAGCCCGGAGTACATGCTGCATGTTCTTGGCGTCACGTTCAGAGATGGTCATATTGTTGGGAGAGGGTTTAGCGTTAGGAATCTTACGTGTAGGGCCATCAGAGGGCCGCATACGGAGAGCAGTATGGTCGTGGGACGCAACACTGGTGGAGTCAAGGTCCACCTCTTCCATTAGCAGTTGCGCTAGGAAGGCATTTCGTTTCACGGTCAACACGTCCGCGTTCATTGGTGGTATTGCGGTGGGGATCTCACTTAGGTTGTCATTAGCATCAATCATGGGGGCTGAGATAGCAGGAGTCTCCACTTCATCGTAGCTCTCGACACTCCTAGTGGTGACCAAAGGGTACTGGGATGATCTCTTCTTGAGTTCATGGAGGGTGAGGCCACCATTTTTGGCCATCAACTCCTTGAGTACTCCCTGGTCTAGGTCACTCACGGGTACGGGATTCAGACAGCCATGAAAGATGGACAGGGGACTACCCCATTTGGGGGCAGGCATGGTGTCTTGGGAGTCTTCAGGAACATATCTAGGGCCGTTCGGAAGTTTGGTTCTTCCAACACTAATGCGGTGCAATAAACGGCACCAGTATCAATGCCCCCCTGTAGTAACCATTTCAGGGGTACACCGTACCCCTCTCGCTCCTTCAAGGGCGATCTTAGTTCAGACCCTAGCAAGCCACGAGAATGGTGAATTAGCATACCACAACCCCAATGATCTCGAGTAACAACAATAGGCATTGTTGAGGTTTTGTGAGCAGTAGGGCTGCATCGGATGCTGCTCCTTGCTCGCGAACAGTTCTACCTGAACTTCATTTAGGTCTACATGTACGGCGGCCAATCCGTTCTCAAGGACTGGTCGCATCAGCTGATAGTTTGTGTTTCCATAAAACCGATTCAGGCAACGCAGCACCCTCTCGCAACCCTCACCAAACCCTCCCGCACACTCTCCCAACCCTCTCCCACTCTCTCCCAACCCTTGCGCAACCCTGTCCTTCCCTCTCCCAACCCTTTCCAACCCGCTCCCAACCCTCTACCACCCTCTGCCAACCCTCGGCCAACCCTCTCCCACCCTCTCCACACCCTCTCCCACCATCTACCACCCTCTGCCAAGCCTCTGCCAACCCTCGCTGACGCTCTCCCCACCCTCTCCCACACTCTCCAAACCCTCTACCAACCCTCTCCCACCCTCTCCCAACCCTCTCCCACGCTCTTCCAACCCTGTCCCAACCCTGTCCCAACCCTCTCCCATCCTCTCCCAACCCTCTCCCAACCCTCTCCCAACCCTCTCCCAACCCTCTCCCAACCCTCTCCCAACCCTCTCCCAACCCTATCCCACCCTCTCCCAACCCTCTCCCAACACTCTCCCAACCCTCTCCCACCCTCTCCCACCCTCTCCGAACCCTCTTCCACCCTTTCCCAACCCTCTGCCACCCTCTCTCAACCCTCTCCCAACACTGTACCACCCTCTTCCAACCCTCTCCCATCCTCTCCAAACCCTCTTCCATCCTCTCCCAACCCTCTCCCAACTCACCCTTGGTACCTGTATGAAAGGTAGTTTTGTTCATCATAAATGGTTTTATGAAATATTAACGGATTTTGCTCCTGCTAGGGTACCCATGGGCCATTTTCGTTCAAAATTGGGGGGGTGGGGTCAACACCGTTGAGGTGAAGTTTTTTTTGTCCGCCGGGGGTTTTTTGGAAAAAATGCCATTTTTGCCAGGTTTTGAAAATCATGAAACCCCCCCCCCTGTTCATAATTCGTTCATAATTCACTTCATAATTCACAACTCGTTTTATGAACGCGCCAGGCATTTTATGAACGCGTTTTATGAACGCGTTTTATGAACGCGTTTTATGAACAGATGCACAGGCACACAAAAATCGCTCAAGCTTCAATCTTCCCTATACTTGCTTGTCCTTGCTTGTCCTTGCCTGTTCATGGTGCCCTAAACCTCAGGGCTGGGGCGTGTCGGGTCCTCCCAAAGGGGGGCCGTGGCCTGGGTTTCGCCTCCATCCGGGGCTTGGGCATGGGTTTAGGCAGGTGGTTAGGCTGCGGGTTTGGCCGAGGGGTGCGCTAGGACATCCACCTCCATGGGTACGGCCTCAGGTGCAGCTTTGGGCTGGGGCTCAGGGGCCTGCTTAGCCTCAGGCTTGGGTTCAGGCTTAGCTGGCTTGGGGGCCGGTTCAGCCGGCGGGTCAGGGTCCGGTTTGGGGTTAGGCTTCTTTTTGGCCTTGGCGGCCTTCTTACCTACAGCTGCAGCCTTCTGCTGCTCCCAATGGGTCAGTGCTGCAGCATGAGAGGCATACAACAGATGCCTCTCAACCCGACACATCTCCTTTTCCCCTGGGTGATCCACCCACACTCTCCCCCCCTGCCTCGCCGCAACCGAGGTTACAACCCTCAGGTAGACACCATCGGTGTAGGGCACATACAACTATTCACCAAGCAGGGGGTTAGGTGACTCATCCCCCTCCAAAAAAAAATGCACAAAAATACCCGGTTTCTAGCTAGGACCAGCAGCGGCTCACCGCTGCATCGTGCCGCATCCAAACTGTTGCGGGTCACCATATAGCGACGATGATTGTTCGCATCCGACCGCGTTGCCCTCCGAGCAGCGATGCCATTCCACCTCTTGGCCGTGTTGTCACACACGGCCTCGTTGAAAATGCTCCCCACTTGGGGAGCCACGCTGATGCCCAGCAGCCGCCGGAGCCACGGCCGGTCCCCACCAAGGAGGACCGATGTCAGCACCCAGCTGTTGCACCAGTAAAAACTTTTGCAGTCAATAATTGACTGCAGGACCTGTGTTCATAAGACGTGTGCATAATTCGTGTTCATAAATCAGCACGGTGTTTTATGACGGCAGTTTTAGAATTATGAACGCGGTGAATTATGAACACCTTATGAACACGAAAATGCAGACTACAAACTTGTAGCACCTGAGCCCAAATTTGGCCCAAGGCCACCATATCCTTGTCCCCCGTGACCCAATGACCCATCGGAAGGCGGGTGTGCGCGCCTTTTCCCCATGGTTCAATAGCCCCACCAATAGCTGCGACCAACTGCCACCGGCGCAAGGATACCCGTCACCCCGCACCACAAGGGTGAGGGGGCGGGTCCAGTCAATAGACTGGCACGGGGCTGGCCGGGATTGCACGTATTGTGCCCACGACCGCAGGGGCCAGCAGCAACCCGATGATGGGGGTGGGCACATTCCACCGGGGGGGGACAACACAAGCGGAGCAGTCAATGACTTCCACGTTGCGTCAAATTGGTCCCGCGTGGGGATGGGCCGTGGGAAGGGCAACCCGGTGCGGGCGGTGTAGGCGCCGCCCCGGCGGGTGATGTACTCAGACAACACGCGGAAGCCGGACCGGGGTGCACCCAACTCCAAAAGGAGGCCTATCAGATAGGGTGCGGGAAAAAGGGCCTCCGCATACGTACGGATGGCCAGCACCTTGGTTTTGTCGACCGCCGGGAGGGGGGCGTGGTCCATTGCCTCCGTAAAAAGGGCCCGCACGAGGGGGGACGATGACATCCATTGGGCCAACAGGTTGGAACACGTGCTGTCCCGAAGACTAGTGGCACCACTGAGCCGAACAAGCATCATGTGCAGCTCCGTGAAAACGGAGGGAGGGTAAGACGTAACGAAATTTGTGGACAAAGAAGCGTTGATAAAAGCTGTTAATAATTCATTTTTCATATATGAACCGTTCATATATGAAAAATGAATTATGAACAATACTATATTTCAGACTGGTACCTAGGGCTCTCCCACCCTCACCCAACCCTCTCCGACCCTCTCCCAACCCTCTCCACATCCGCTCCCAATCCTCTCCCAACCCTCTCCCACCGTCTCCCAAACCTCTTCCAACCCTCTCCCACACTCACCCAACCCTCTCGCACCCTCTACCAACCCTCTCCCAACCCTCTCCCAACCCTGTCCCAAGCCTCTCCCACCCTCTCCCAACCAACTCCCAACCCTCTCCCAACCCTGTCCCAGGCCTCTCCCACCCTCTCCCAACCCTCTCCACACCCTCTCCCACACTCTCCAAACCCTCTGCCAACCCACTCCCACCCTCTCCCCACCCTCTCCCACGCTCTCCCAACCCTCTCCCAACCCTCTCCCACCCGCTCCCCACCCTCTCCCACCCTCTCCCACCCTCTCCCAACCCTCTCCCAACCCTCTCCCACCCTCTCCCAACCCTCACCCACCCTCTCCCAACCCTCTCCCAACCCTCTCCCAACCCTCTCCCAACCCTCTCCCACCCTCTCCCAACCCTCTCCCAACCCTCTTCCACCCTCTCCCAACCCTCTCCCACGTCTAATTCATCACACTTTGGATCATTTGCCACAACCTTTTGGACACGGGCAAACCTTAGATTCACAAATGACTTGAATATAGTTGTGACCTGTGTGCACCAACTCAGCATGTGGTCCATTGCTACACAACCCCTCATATGTGAATGCACGCTTCAAGTTGCGAACAGTCCTCTGTGTTCGAGTGTGAGCAAGCTCTACCAATGAAGGTGCCCAAAGCCATTGGTGGATGATGGTGCCGAATCTTCCGCGTGCATCATCTGCGGTGCCGTGTGTTCCGTACCAACCTGATTGTAGCATCTATCTCCCACAGACCGGTGGCACCTATACATCTGAAGTAACGTCGACATTTGTTGGACTTTCCCCTCCAAGCAGCAACGGCATGCACATTTGGTGCGAAATCTAGTGCACAACGCAACAACATTGGTTGCCACATTTCATGAATGCAATTACAACCTCCCTTTGAAGAAACATGATGCAACACTGCAAGGATGCGTCCCCCCATGAGCCACATGCATGTCTATCGAGAAATTTGGAAACTTCCAAATTTGGCGGAAAATCCCTTGTTTGTGTTGCAACAAGCTATCCTACGGAGTGCTCCAGTGCTTATTTCTTTGGCTGAGGGCCCACCTTTCGCAAACGGTTTGATTTCTGTCCTCAGATAGTGAGGTGGAGTTCATTTCAGACACAGGACCATATTTTGAGCTCCAAAACTCTTGACAAGCATTGGAAGGCACGTCAATGGTAAGCGTATGGCGTTTGACTTTTTATGGCGGCAAAATACAAACACATGTACCACCAGTGCCTAGCATAGAGCATTACAATACAGAGCAACATTCCCTCAACACCGGGGCAGTTTTTGGGGAGACCTTCCCATGTGCTTGTCATATGGTATTGTGGGGTTCCTTCCGCCACGTCAGATATTACTGCTAGGTACGATCCTTGGGACAATGCATGGAAGTTTTGGCAGCCAAATTGGGCCCCAAAGCGCAACCAATGTTGCTAGGAATGTGCCATGGACCTTCCGGCCAAGCTTCTACGGAGCTACCAAAAGAAATTTGAGTGGCATCTGTGGAACTTGAACCCATTGAAACTTTGATTGGTTGCTTGGTGCCCGCTATGCCTGCAAGATGCTGCATGGATAGAAATGCAGTAAAGGCTGTGCGTAACAAACGACAAAGGATGTGGTTGTCTGCCTCTTGTGCTCTTATGTCATTGCACTTCTTGTCCTCACATTAGAAGTAGACTTGTCCACCGCCCGCCAATCCGTTGCATCCCCTTCGGGGCATTCCTCTCAGATGTTGTTACTACACCACTGAGCCAACACATGGAGGAGGGACGGGTCCCTCAAGGCCCCCTATCATAGTGCCGATGGGGATGGGGTTTGTTTTCCTTGGCAACCCTAGGGGCACCCTGAAGGGTGTCCGGAATGCCTATTGTGTGCTCCACATCACTTGGCAGGAATGGGAGCGGCTAACGCGGCGCGTTGCTACTATAACAACAGGGGTTTCCTGTTGGAATTTTGCAAGGCAAACCTATACATGGCCCGCCGCTCAAAGGCTGCCTCCACAAAAAAATGGGTCCCGTCCCGCTGGTTGTCCCTAACCACCTGTAGCGTGTGTGCGATGTACGGGCCACGGACTAACAGTTTGGGGGCACTGGGCTTGTTCTTGGGGACAAACTTTGAAGGTTCCGGGGGTGATGGGGTTGTGCTGTGGACATGATTGCCTTTTGCAAAGCAGCCAACGTAATCTCCTAGACACCCCGGGGTGTTTCAAGGCATTCCGGTTGTGGGGTTCCCTTTGGGGCGAAGAGGAGAGGGTGGGTAAGTGTCTAGGGAGGATGGTGGTGATGGCGGTGGGAGGGGTGGCATCCCTCTACACGGAACCCTCCCAACCCTAGTAGAAGGGCGGCCCGCCCTGACCCAAATGTAGAGGCATAGCCGCCGCTTCCGGCTCCCCCGATCTGCCTCTCTTCCCATGCGTCCCTGCTTTGACCTTGTGCCCCATTGCCTCCATCCATCTCCATCTGCCAAATTTGCTTCTTTGTTGCCCCATGCAATGTCCCCTTCCACCAAGCCCCCGGGGCCACCCCAATTTGGCTCTTTGCCACCCCCAGCCCCCCCTTCCACCAAACGTCCAAGGCCACGCCACTATGGCTTTTCGCTGCCCTTGGTGCCCCCATCCATGAGCCCCACAGGGCCACCGCAATTTTGCTCCTTGCTTCCCCCAACAGTGCCCAATTCCACCGGCCCACCGAGGCCACGCCAATTTGGCTCCTTGCTGCCAAAAAGGGATCACGTGCACTCCACCTCTAGCGTCAACTCAAGCAACATCAACCGAAGTCTTTTGCCATGGCCGTTGGTTGTGGGCTTATGTGTGCTTGGGAGGCTTGATCTCGATATTTGTTTTGGGGTGGAGCGGTGCTTTGCATTTGTTGCACTCCGCAGGTGGTGCTGGTTCCTTTTTCTTCGTCTGGCATTCTCTCATGGTTGTACCCCGGAATTGGGTGCTATGAAGAGGGGGATAGCATCCAACGCTATGGCACAAGATAAAACTAATGATGTTGCCCATGTTTTCACTCGGTTGGGTTGTCTGCCCAGCCATGACAACAATGACTAGGCTAACTATGACAATGCTCTTTTACACTGGACAACACCCACTCTCTCACAAGAAAGCAAACATTACAGATTGGGGGCCATTACTAAAACTTGCCCAACGAGACAAAAAACCAAGACAGAGCATGACCAAGGGTTAGGGTTAGGGTTAGAAAAAGCGAGAGAGCAGCAATACTAGTCGAGTCAACCTCTAGGATTCAATGTTCAATGCTACAATGATCCCATCCACCCCCAAACCCCCAAAACATGCGCATTGCCTTGGCACCGTAAATACAAAGCTCTTTGGAAGGCTTCTTTTGCAAGACGATAGGTGACCCGTAGCAAAGAGTGTACCCCAAGCCAGAGAGCTGCTGGCCTTAAACCAACCCACCCACCCAAACCCTCCCCCCTCCCCCCGCTCAGAGGGAGAAGGCACTTTGGGCCAAATGGCCAAAAACCAAACTGACCCACCCACCCTCATGCCACAAACCCACCCATCCACCCACCCTCTTGGGGGTAGGGTAGGACCCACCTTAAGCAAAGGTTTGTTCGGGGCACACCACAACACAATGCATGAACATGAACATTTTCTGCAAGAGAAGCAAGGAGCACAATGGGGTCAGCAGAATGCACAAGGGTTTGGAGAAGGAGGAGGAGGAGGAGGATGATATGAGAATGGGCAACCCCCCCCCCCCATTGTTGCTTGTACTAAGCCTCCCCTCAAAATAATTTTCACATGTGGATATCAAACGGCGGCGAATATCACATCGGTGTGTGAGAACATAAAATGGGGTTAGGGGTGCGTTCGAAAGGTGCAAGTGGACAGACAAGAAATTCAACAAGATGTCCAAAACTTGGAAGATCACATTGCCAAAGCCAAAGCTCTGGCCTCAAATCTGTGCAACAGAAAAAATCCAAGGTTCCATGTCAACCAATCACAATTTTCTTCCGAAAAGAAGTGGCTGTACAAGCTGCAACTCCAGGTGACCAATGATCTATGTGCCCATCACAAAGTTAGCACTATTTGTATTGTTCGGTACATAGATTCGGCTGTGTCACAACAAGTGCAAGAGTGCATTGTGCAGCTTGTGCCCCGTACTTTGCCATGCAAGAATTGGGTTCATCTGTTGCATGTGAATAGTAATTCTGCAATGAATATTAAATGTGTGTGTGAATATTTAATGGGGGTTGAATACTAAACCAATGTGAATATCATTCAAGAGTGGGGTGTCTAAATCTAGAAAAATTGTAGGAACAAATGTTCAGGTCGTACTTTCGCACAACTTGTGAACACTTTTTGTGAAATAAACTTGTGGCCTTTGGAGCCCCTGTTCCCAACTCCAGCCCCCCCAAAGCCGCCCAAAGTAAATTTTTCACCAGCCTTGCGATACCGAGGAAGGTGGTGGTTACTAAACCCACAGGTGACTGTGGGCATAGTATGGCAAGAGCAAGCTGGACACTTGGCCAAAGCAGTCCCTTGGAGGTTTTAAGGTGACCATGTGTGCCAATCTGCCAGTCTGTCCACCAAACTGTCTGTCTGCATACTGAAAGTTCGATCCCACATCCTGCCCACTGGCATGTCTATGCCTGTGGGTCTGTTTGGCTGGCTGCACTCGTTCCCCATGGGCCTGATGCATCATTATTTGGCCAGAGAGAAGCTCCGGTTTCCTTGCGCTGACTCTCAGCACTTTTTGTCGTGGATTGTCTCCAATTCCTCTTCACTCCACGTCTAGTACCTTCACGGCTGGACACCACTGCAGACCAAAGGTCTTACAGGCCCAAACGGTGCACAGTTCTTGGCAAGTCGGTTGCTTATTGCTATTTCCTGGATGCTTCTGGATACACGCTGACATGCACAAATGCTCATGGTGTGAGGCCCACGATGCAAAACAAGCTGAACGGGACAGTGTAAACTTACTCTTGCAGTCCCAAAGAGTCTGGAACTCATGCACACGTTCCCCATCAGCGACAGGAATGAACAAGCTGGCTGCAAGCGATTTCGATTTTGGCTGCTTTCTACTTTTGGGTGCAGGTTTGGGCACAGCTGGTGCAAACAGCTCCTTTGGGATCCATTTTTCCTGAGGGATGTCTCGAGTACAACTGCTCCCCAAATGTGTTTCCCAAACCCCAGGTTCTCTGCGCGGACTTCACCCAGACTACTTCACTGCTGCTGTCCATTTCAGTTCTGTACTGTCCACCAGAGGGTGAATAGCCCTGCGTAAACGAGCTCTGAGAACAAGGTCTCACAGTTCTAGTTGTGAGAAAAATGGAGATAGATACATAGCACAAAAGGGTGCAGAAAAAACACCCAATGGAACTGATGTGTTTCTTTGGGAACCAGCAAGGGACTTCCCCCCCCAACCCTGAATAGGGGGGGGGGGTAATTGAAAAACAGACAAATGCAAACCAGAGAATGCAATCCACAGTAAGGCATACGTGCATCTTTATTCTCTATACCAAACCTGATTGAACCTCAAGACGCACTGTGGCTAACAGTGTGTGCAAAACAGAAAACAAAACGTCATGTCTGACTACAGTTAGTATAACGGATAACGGGGGGGGGCTGAACAAGAGGGGGGCTGACCAGTTCCCTACCCCCCACATGCAGTCACCCATACTCACACATGCCACTGGGAAGGCTCCAAGCATACATTGCGAATCCCACATCCTCTAATTCCAACGGTTCAAGACCTGCTACACCCATGGAACCCATAGGTATGCCAGGCATCCGCCACCACAGGGTGTTGAGGAGCGATGCAAGAAGAGGACGCCGCAACCACCCTCATCATGTGGACGCCTGGCATAAGGAGGACACCTGCTCTCTGCAGATGACGGGTTGTACTTGTCTTTGTATCCAAATCGTTTGCGGGTCGCAAAGGCCACCCAATATGTATAAAAGGCCTGGACCTCAGGATACGGGGTTTCCGATGTGCCAAAGGAGGGGGCCGGCGCCCCAGTGCCTGCCTCCTGTTCCTGTTTGATTGGGTGGTGGCTGGGGTGCAGGGGCAGAGGCGGAGGCGGTGCTTGTGGATGGACTGGGGATGAAGGGGTGCTTGGTGCAGGGGGTGCCGCCCAGTGCGGTAGCCCCTGCAGTATCACACAAATGTGTATTTTGAGGAAGAGGCCAAGCCTCCAATGATTTGCATCGCATAAACTAAGCATGTAGTAAGGGGGGGAGGGGGCAAAATTTGGAACAGCAAAATAAAAAAATAAAAAAAATAAATCTTGAACACCACTGAAAAATTTGGTACAAAATCCGAGACTGTGGCACAAACACATGTAGAAAGCGTAGAAAAAGGGCTACTGGTCTTAAAACACCGTGCCATAATTTGGCACGGTGCCAAATTTTGCCGTTCCCATTTTCGCCCTCTTCAAACCCCCCCCCCTCCCCTAGTACACAATGCAAAATTTCTCCGCTCAAAATCGGTACCCAACACTGGATACATCACGGTGAGGCTGATTGGAAGGGGGTGTGGGGAGGGGTTACAATTATGATACCACCTGCAACTGCAGCTGCAGGATCAAGTGCGCAGCCCCGGGTGCCAAGCGTCTTCCTCACACATCCCTCCTCCACTGGGCCATAAAACCCTAGCACAAGGAAATTGGGGTTCAACAATGACGAGGTGTGGGCAAACACCTGCTCATTAATTAGCTCAAAGAGATTCCTGTACACATTCCAGAAACTGTCCTCATCTCTATCGTTGAAACCATTGTAGCAGCTGTTGCTGAAATACGGCCACAGGTTAATTTCATCCTCTGGAGCAGCTTCATCCCCCATGGGGTCCACTCTAGTAATTGGGTGGTCAACGGACCATGCACAGGAAGGAAGAGGCTAGGGGTTGGGGCGAAGAAGCATCAATGGTGGGTGCAAGCGAGACCAATGCCATCACAATCACAACCACAACCACAACTTTAACTACAACTACAACTGTAGCATCACCAAATCTGGCGACCAGAAGCCATTTCTGCTCCCAGAAAACCGTTTCATTGGGCCTCAAAACAAGGTGCATCATATAAAGCCCATGCCCCTCTGGTGTGGATACCAGTCCACAGCACGGGCTGCATCGTGGCTTGCCCATCACAGTAAAGCAAATGTAAGGTCCATCTTGAATTGGCGTACGTTGAACCAGGTGTGTCTGTGGGTGGGAGGGGTACTCTGAGAGGGCAAGTGCGTGCCTGACATGATGCATGGACAGGGTGATGGGAGTGCTCACGGATTGAGGTAGGCAGGCATAATCAGTACCCTCTCCCAAGTCCGCCAAGCCAGGTTCAACAAGTCAGCAAGCAAATGGGCCGACCAAAAACACCATAGTCTTGCTGAACGCTTTGCCACATGTCCCGCACTCCTGAGCCCTCTGTCTCACACCAATTCCCTTCATCTCCCACTCCCTCTAAAGACACTGTGGGCAAGGTTTGGGCCAAAAAAAAAAAGAACTGACAGACATGCTGCAGTATATGGGACTGTCAGAAGCTATTTCACCCAATCGGGTGTTCGGTGGCAAAATCAACAATAATTGTGTCCTCCTCAAGATACCATCAACCTGGATCAACAGCCCCTTGAAAAAATGGAAACACACTGCTTGTGATGGAATATGTCAACGAATTTCAGCCTCTGGGGCCAAAATTCCAAGGTTGTGTGATTCTGCTGCATGCACCCACCACTCCCACCACAATACTAAAACCTGTAGATGGTAGTGTTGGTACACACAAATTGCTTAGCCTCCTGTTGTAATTCAACAGTGAAAAGGTGCATGCAGTAGTTCAACCTGCAGGGCATGGAAGGCATTTGCTATGGATTTAGGACGCACAGCTGGTCAAAGAAAGGCAGTTGAGTCTCTTGTTATTTCTTAATGACCTTGTTGCCCTCCTTCCCAACCGGTATTTGGTAAAACTTACTACCAAACGAGGTAAAAATTACAAAATTTTGGTAAAACTTAATAGAAACGAGGTAAAACCTAGTAAAAAGAAAAAAATTGGATATAATTTTTCAAAAATTTTGTTTACTAAGTTTCACCTCGTTTCTACTACACCCCCCCCCCCGGCTGCCGTTTTAAACAAGGTAGTCAACACTTCCCCACCACTTCAGAGGGGGGGGGGGGGGGGCAGAATCGGAGGTGGCCCTCAAGTGGGCCGGGTGGCTACGTGATTCTTGCCGCCTGGGGGGTCCCCATTGCTTCACAGCACGGGGCAGAATCAAAGGTGGCCCGCAAGTGGGCCGGGTGGCTGCATAACCTCTGCCACGTGGGGGGTCCCCACCGCTTCAAAGCGGGGGGCAAAATCAGAGGTGGCCCACAAGTAGGCCGGGTGGCTACATAACCCCTGCCGCTTTGGGGGTCCCCACCACTTCAGAGGGGGGTGGCAGGATAACAGGTGGCCCACAAGTGGGCCGGGTGGCTACACAATCCCTGCCGCCTGGGGGGTCCCCAGCGCTTCAGAGCTGGGGGCAGAACCACAGGTGGCCCACAAATGGACCGGGTGGCTACATAACCCGTACCACCTGGGGGTTCCCCACCGCTTAAGAGCGGGGGGGCAGAATCGGAGGTGGCCCACAAGTGGGCGGGGTGGCTACATAATTCCTGCCGCCTGGGGGGTCCCCACTGCTTCAAAGCGGGGGGCAAGATTTGAGGTGGCCCACAAGTAGGCCGGGTGGCCACATAACCCCTGCCTCCTTGGGGGTCCCCACCGCTTCAGAGGGGGGTAGCACAATCACAGGTGGCCCACAAGTAGGCCGGGTGGCTACATAACCCCTGCCGCCTAGGGGGTCCCCAAAGCTGAAGACGGGGGGGCAGAATCACAGGTGGCCCACAAGTGGGCGGGTGGCTACATAACTCCTGGCGCCTCGGGGGTCCCCACCGCTTCAGAGCGGGGGGCAGAATCAAAGGTGGCCCACAAGTGGGCCGGGTGGCTACATAACTCCTGCCGCCTCGGGGGTCCCGACCGCTTCAGAGCGGGGGGCACAATTTGAGGTGGCCCACAAGTAGTCTGGGTGGCTACATAACCCCTGCCGCCTAGGGGGTGCCCACCGCTTTAGAGGGTGGGGACAGAATCACAGGTGGCCCACAATTGGGCTGGGTGGCTACATAGCCCCTGCCGCCTGGGGGGTCCCAACCGCTTAAGAGGGGGGGTGGGGGCAACATCAGAGGTGGCCCACAAGAGGCACGGGTGGCTACATAACCCCTACCGCCTCGGGGGTCCCCACCGCTTAGGAGGGGGGGGGCAGAATCACAAGTGGCCCACAAGTGGGCCGGGTGGCTACATAACTCCTGCCGCCTCGGGGGTCCCTACCGCTTCACAGCGGGGGGCAGAATCAAAGGTGCCCCACAAGTTGGCCAAGTGGCTACATAACCCCTGCCGCCTGGGGGGTCCCCACTGCTTCAGAGCGGGTGGGCACAATTTGAGGATGCCCACAAGTAGGCCGGGTGGCTAAATAACCCATGCCGCTTGGGGGGTGCCCGCCGCTTCAGAGGGTGGGGGCAGAATCACAGGTGGCCCACAAGTTGCCCAGGTGGCTACATAACCCCTGACGACAGGGGAGTCGCAAAAGCTTAAGTGGGGGGGGGGGGGGGCAAAAGAGGTGGCCCACAAGAGGGCCGGGTGGCTATATAATTCCTGCCGCCTAGGGGGTCCCCACCGCTTAAGAGGGGGGGAAGGAGAATCACACATGGCCCACAAATGGGCCGGGTGGCTACATAACCCTTGCCGCCTGGGGGGGTCCCCACTGCTTCAGAGGGGGGGGGACAGAATCAGAGGTGGCCCACAAATGGACCTGGTGGCTACATAACCCCTGCCACCTGGGGGGTCCCCACCGCTTCAGAGGGGGGGGGGCAGAATCGGATGTGCCCAGCAAGTGGGCCGTGTGCTTACATAACCCGTGCCACCCGGGGGGTCCTGGCCGCTTCAAAGCGGGAGGCACAATTAGAGGTGGCCCACAAGTAGGCCAAGCGGCTACATAACCCATGCCGCCTGGGGGGTCCACACCGATTCAGAGGGGGGGGGCAGAATCAAAGGTGGCCCACAAGTGGGCCGGTGGCTACATAAGTCCTGCCGCCTCGGGGGTCCACACGGCTTCAGAGCGGGGGGCAGAATCAAAGGTGGCCCACAAGTGGGCCTGGTGGCTACATAACCCCTGCCTCCTGGGGGGTCCCCACCGATTGAAAAAGGGGGGGCAGAATCAAAGGTGGCCCACAAGTGGGACGTGTGGCTACACAACCCCTGCCACTTGGGGGGTCCCGGCCGCTTCAAAGCGGGAGGCACAATTAGAGGTGGCCCACAAGTAGGCCAAGTGGCTACATAACCCTTGCCGCTTGGGGGGTGCCGGCCGCTTCAGAGGGTGGGGGCAGAATCACAGGTGGCCCTTAAAATGCCCAGGTGGCTACATAACCCCTGCCGACAGGGGAGTCGCAACAGCTTAAGAGGGGGGGGGGGGGCAAAAGAGGTGGCCCACAAGAGGGCCGGGTGGCTACATAACTCCTGCCGCCTGGGGGGTGCCCACCGCTTTAGAGGGTGGGGGCACAATCACAGGTGGCCCACAATTGGGCCAGGTGGCTACATAGCCCCTGCCGCCTAGGGGGTCCCAACAGCTTAAGAGGAGGGGTGGGGGCAACATCAGAGGTGGCCCACAAGAGGCACGGGTGGCTACATAACCCCTGCTACCTGGGGGTCCCCACCGCTTAGGAGGGGGTGGGGCGGCAGAATCACAGGTGGCCCACAAGTGGGCCGGGTGGCTACATAACTCTTGCCGCCTCGGGGGTCCCCACCGTTTGGCAGCGGGGGGCAAAATCAAAGGTGGCCCACAAGTGGGCCGGGTGGCTACATAACCCCTGCTGCCTAGGGGGTCCCGACCGATTCAGAGGGGGGGGGCAGAATCAAAGGTGGCCCACAAGTGGGCCAGGTGGCTACATAACCCCTGCTGCTTGGGGGGTCCCCACCGCTTAAGAAGGGGGGGCAGAATCACAGGTGGCCCACAAGTGGGCGGGTGGCCACATAACTCCTGCCGCCTGGGGGGTCCCGACCGCTTCAGAGCAGGGGGCACAATTTGAGGTGGCCCACAAGTAGGCTGGGTGGGGACATAACCCCTACTGCTTGGGGGGTCCCAACCTTTTTAGAGGGAGCGGCAAAATCAGAGGTAGCCTACAAAATGACCGGGTGGCTACATAACGCCTGCAACCCGGGGGGTCCCCACTGCTTCAGAGCGGGGGGCAAAATCAAAGGTGGCCCACAAGTAGGCCAGGTGGCTACATAACCCTTGCCGCCTAGGGGGTTTCCCGGCGCTTCAGAGGGGGGAGCAGGACCATAGGTGGCCCACAAGAGGGCCGGGTGGCTACATAACCCCTGCCGCCTGGGGGGTCCCAACGGCTTTAGAGGGGAGGGGGGGCAGAATCAGAGGTGGCCCACGAGTGGGCCGGCTGGCTACATAACCCCTACCGCTTGGGGGGTCCCCACCGCTTCAAAGGGGGGGGCAGAATCACAGGTGGCCCACAAGTGGGCCGGATGGCTACATAACTCCTGCCGCCCGGGGGGTCCCCACTGCTTGAGAGCAGGGGGCAGAATCAAAGGTGGCCCACAAGTGGGCCAGGTGGCTACATAACCCCTGCCTCCTGGGGGGTCCCCACTGCTTCAGAGCGGGGGGCACAATTTGAGGATGCCCACAAGTAGTCTGGATGGCTAAATAACCCTTGCCGCTTGGGGGGTGCCCGCCGCTTCAGAGGGTGGGGGCAGAATCACAGGTGGCCCACAAGTTGCCCAGGTGGCTACATAACCCCTGCCGACAGGGGAGTCGCAAAAGCTTAAGGGGGGGGGGGGGCAAAAGAGGTGGCCCACAAGAGGGCCGGGTGGCTGCATAATTCCTGCCGCCTGGGGGGTCCCCACCGCTTAAGAGGGGGGGAAGGAGAATCACACATGGCTCACAAGTGGGCCGGGTGGCTACATAACCCTTGCCGCCTGGGGGGTCCCCACCGCTTCAGAGGGGGGGGGGGGGGGCGCAGAATCAGAGGTGGCCCACAAGTGGGCCGGGTGAGTACATAACCCCTACCACTTGGAGGGTCCCCACCGCCTCAAAGGGGGGGCAGAATCATAGGTGGCCCACAAATGGGCCGTGTGCTTAAATAAACCCTGCCACCTGGGGGGTCCCCACCGCTTCAGAGGGGGGCGTAGAATCGGAGGTGGCCCACAAGTGGGCTGGGTGGCCACATAGTTTCTGCCACCTGGGGGGTGCCCATTGGTTCAGAGCAGGGCGCACAATCAAAGACGGCCAGCAAGTGGGCCGTGTGGCTACATAACTCCTGCCGCTTGGGGGGTCCCCACCGCTTCAAAGCGGAGGGAAAAATTTGAGGTGGCCCACAAGTAGGCTGGGTGGCTACATAACCCCTACTGCTTGGGAGGTCCCAACCTCTTTAGAGGGAGGGGCAAAATCAGAGGTGGCCTACAAAATGGCCGGGTGGCTACATAACGCCTGCAACCTGGGGGGTCCCCACCGCTTCAGAGCGGGGGGCAAAATCAAAGGTGGCCCACAAGTAGGCCAAGTGACTACATAACCCTTGCCGCTTGGGAGTTTCCTAGCGCTTCAGAGGGGGGAGCAGAACCATAGGGGGCCCACAAGTGGGCCGGGTAGCTACATAACCCCTGCCGCCTGGGGGGTCCCAACGGCTTAAGAGGGGGGGGGGGGGCAGATTCAGAGGTGGCCCACAAGTGGGCCGGGTGGCTACATAACCCCTACCGCTTGGGGGGTCCCCACCGCTTCAAGGGGGGGGGGGGGGGCAGAATCACAGGTGGCCCACAAATGGACCGGGTGGCTACATAACCCCTGCCACCTCGGGGGTCCACACCGCTTCAGAGGGGGGGGGCAGAATCGGAGGTGGCCCACAAGTGGGCCGGGTGGCTACGTAATTCCTGCCGCCCGGGGGGTCCCCACTGCTTGGGAGCAGGGGGCAGAATCAAAGGTGGCCCGCAATCGGGCCGTGTGGCTACATAACTCTTGGTACCTGGGGGGTCCCCACCGCTTCAAAGCGGGAGGCACAATTAGAGGTGGCCCACAAGTAGGCCAGGTGGCTACATAACCCTTGCCGCCGAAGGGGTGCCCACCGCATTAGAGCAGGGGACAAAGTTACACCTGCCGCTTGGGGGGTCCCAACCGCTTCAGAGGGGGGCACAACGACAGGTGGCCTGCAAGTGGGCCGGGTGGCGACATAACCGCTGCCGCCAACAGCGTGTCCACCGCTTGAGAGGGGGGGGCAAAACTACCCCTACCATCTCGGGGGTCCCCGCCGCTTAAGAGGGGGGCAGAACGACAAGTGGGCCCGGTGGCTACATAACCCCTCCCGTTTGGGGGGTCCCCCCCGCTTCAGAGCGGGGGGCACAATCAAAGGTGGCCAACAAGTGGGCCGGGTGGCTTAATAACCCCTGCCGCCTGGGGGTTCCCCACCGCTTCAGAGCGGGGGGCAAAACATAAGGTGGCCCACCAGTGGGCCGGGTGGCTATATAACCCCTGCCGCCGGGGGGGTGCCCACCGCTTCAAAGCGGGGGGCACATTACCCCTGCCGCCTTGGGGGCCTCAACCGCTTCAAAGGGGGGTAAAACGACAGGTGGCCCACGAGTGGGCTGGGTAGCTACATAACCCCTTCTGCCTCACGTGCTTCACGGTCCTCTGAAGCAGTCGGGACCCCCTAGGCGGTAGGAATTATGTAGCCACCTGACCCACCTGTGGGCCATCTATGATTCTGCCCCCCGCTGTGATGCGGTGGCAACTTACCAGGCTGCAAGGGTTATGTAGCCACCTGGCCCACTGGTGGGACACCTTTGCTTTTGCCCCCTCCTCGCTCTGTAGCCGTGGGGACCCCCTAGGGCAGAATTATAGATGGCCCGCAAATGGGCCGGTTGGCTACATAAGCCCTGCGGCCTAGGGGGTCACCACCGCTTCAGAGGGAGGGACCGAATCAAAGGTGGCCCACAAGTGGGCCACGTGGCGACACCGCTTGAAGACGGGGCAAAATTAGAGGTGGCCCACCAGTGGGCTGGGTGGCTACATAACCCCTACCACATGGGGGGTCCCAGCGCGTCACAGAGGGGGGCAGAATCAGAGTTGGCCCACAAGTGGGCGGGGTGGATACATCGCTCCTGCCGCCCGGGGGGTCCCCACCGCTTCAAAGCAAGGGGCACAATTACCCCTGCCGCCTAGGGGGTCCGAACCGCTTCAAAGGGGGGCAGAACGGCACGTGGCCCGAAAGTGGGCCCGGTGGCTACATAACCCCTGCAGCCGGGGGTGTCCCCACCGCTATAGAGCGGGGGGCACAATCAAAGGTGGCCCACAAGTGGGCCAGGTGGCTACATAACCCTTGCCGCCAGAGGGGTGCCCACCGCTTGAGAGGGGGGGGGGGGGGCAGAATCAAAGGTGGCCCGCAAATGGGCCACCTGGGTACATAACCCCTACCGCCTGGAGGGTCCCCACTGCTTCAAAGCAGGGGGCACAATCCAAGGTGCCCCGCAAGCGGCACCGGCGGGCTAGATAACCCCTACCGCTAGGGGGGTCACCAATGCTTCAGAGGGGGGGGCGCACAATCAAAGATGGCCCGCAAATGGGCCGGGTGGCTACATAAGCCCTACCGCTTGGGGGGTCCCGAATGTCTTAGAGAGGGGGGCAGAATCACAGGTGGCCCAAAAGTGGGCTGGGTGGCTACATAACCCCTGCCGCCTGGGGGGTCCCCACTGCTTCAAAGCGGGGGGCACAATTAGAGGTGCCCCACAAGTGGGCCGGGTGGCTACATAACCCCTGCCGCCTAGGGGGTCCACCGCTTCAGAGGGGGGGGCATAATCAAAGGTGGCCCGTAAATGGGCCGGGTGGCTACATGAACCCTGCCGTCGAGGGTGTCCAAAAACCTTGAGAGAGGGTGGCAGAATCACAGGTGGCCCACAAGTGGGTTGGGTGGCTACATAACCCCTGCCCCCTGGGGAGTCCCCACTGCTTCCGAGCAAGGGGCTCGGGCACAAGTAGAGGTGGCCCAGAAGTGGGCCGGGTGAAGAGGTTGGGACCCTCCAGGCGGCACGGGTAATTGTGCCCCCCGCACTGAAGCGGTGGGCACCCCCCTGGCGGCAGGGGTTATGTAGCCACCCGGCCCACTTGCGGCCACCTATCGTTGTGCCCCCCTCTGAAGCAGTTGTGAACCCCCACGGGGCAGGGGTTGTGTAGCCACCCGCCCACTTGTGGGCACCCTGTCGTTTGGCCCCCCTCGGAAGCGGTTGGCACCCCCCAGGGCAGCAGGGGTAATTTTGCCCCTCGCTCTGAAGCGGTGGGCACCCCCCTGGAAGCAAGGGTTATGTAGCCACCCAGCCCACTTGTGGGCCACCTCTGATTCAGCCCCCCGCTCTGACGCGGTGGGGACCCCCCAGGCGGCAAATGTTATGTAGCCACCCATCCTACTTGTGGGGCACCTCTGATTCTGGCCAATCTCTAAAGCTTCAAGACCCCCTAGGCGGCAGGGGTTATTGAGCCACGCAGCCCATTTGTGGGCCACCTTTGATTGTGCCCCCTGCTTTGAAGCGGTGGGGACCCCCAGGCAGCAAGGGTTATGTAGCCACCCGGCCCACTTGCGGGCCACTCTTCATTGTGCCTCCCGCTTTGAAGCGGTGGGGACCCCCTAGCCGGTAGTGGTTATGTAGCCACCGAGCCCACTTGTAGGCCACCTATTGTGCTGCCCCCCTCTGAAGCGGTGGGACCCCCCGGCGTAACAGGGTTTTTCTGCCCCCCGGTCTAAAGCGGTGGGCACCCCCCTGGCGGCAGGGGTTATCTAGCCACCCGGCCCACTTGTGGGCCACTTCTGATTTCGCCCAACCGGCTGTGAAGCGGTGGGGACCCCCAAGCGGCACGGGTTATGTAGCCACCCGGCCTACTTGTGGGCTACCTTTGATTTTGCCCCCTGCTCTGAAACGGTGCGGACACCCCACGCGGCAGAGGTTATGTAGCCACCCAGCCCACTTGTGGGCCACCTCTTATTCAGCCCCTCGCTCTGACGCGGTGGGGACCCCCAAGGCGGCAAATGTTATGTAGCCAACCATCCTACTTGTGGGGCACCTGTGATTCTGGCCAATCTCTAAAGCTTCAGGACCCCCTAGGCGGCAGGGGTTATGTAGCCACGCAGCCCACTTGTGGGCCACCTTTGATTGTGCCCCCCGCTTTGAAGCGGTGGGGACCCCCAGGCAGCAAGGGTTATGTAGCCACCCGGCCCACTTGCGGGCCACTCTTGATTGTGCCTTCCGCGTTGAAGCGGTGGGGACCCCCTAGACGGTAATGGTTATGTAGCCACCCGGCCCACTTGTAGGCCACCTATCGTGCTGCCCCCCTCTAAAGCGGTGGGACCCCCCGGCGTAAGGGGTTATTCTGCCCCCCGCTCTAAAGCGGTGGGCACCCCCCTGGCGGCAGAGGTCATTTAGCCACCCGGCCCACTTGTGGGCCACTTCTGATTTCGCCCAACCGGCTGTGAAGCAGTGGTGACCCCCAAGCGGCAGGGGTTATGTAGCCACCCGGCCTACTTGTGGGCTACCTTTGATTTTGCCCCCTGCTCTGAAACGGTGCGGACACCCCACGCGGCAGAGGTTATGTAGCCACGCAGCCCACTTGCGGGCCACCTTTGATTGTGCCCCCCGCTTTGAAGCGGTTGGGACTGCCCCAAGCAGGGGATATGTAGCGACCCGGCCCACTTGTTTGCCACCTATTGTTCTGCCCCCCTCAGAAGCGGTTGCGACCCCCATGGTAGTAGGGGTAATGCTGCGCCCTGCTCTGAAGCGGTGGGCACCCCCCTGGCGGCAGGGGTTATGTAGTCACCTGGCCCACTTGCGGGCCGCCTCTGATTGTACCCCCCGCTCTGAAGCAGTGGGGACCCCCTAGGCGGTAGGGGTTATGTAGCCACCCAGCCCACTTGTGGGCCACCTCTGATTCTGCCCCTCGCTCTAACGCGGTGGGGACACGCAAGGCAGCAGGGGTTATGTAGCCAATCTGCCCACTTTTTGGCCACCTCTAATTCAGCCCCCCTCTGAAGCGGTGGGGACCCCCCAGGCGGCAAGGGTTGTGTAGCCACCTGGCCCACTTGTGTGCCACCTATGATTCTGCTCCCCGCTGTGATGCAACGGGGACCCCCAAGGCTGCAGGAGTTATGTAGCCACCCGGCCCACTTGCGGGCCACCTGTTGTTGTGCCCCCCTCTGAAGCGGATAGGACCCCCCATGTGGGAGGTGTAATTTTGTCCCCTGCTCTAATGCCGTGGGCACCCCCTCGGCGGCAAGGGTAATTTAGCCACCCGTCCCGCTTGTGGGTCACCTCTGATTCTGCCCGCCCGGCTCTAAAGCGATCGGGACCCCCCAGGCCATAGGGGTTATGTAGCCACCTGGCCCACTTGCGGGCCACCTTTGATTTAGCCCCCCGCTCTGAGGTGGTCGGCACCCCTCCAAGCAGCCGGGGTCATTGTGCCCCCCGCTCTGAAGCGGGGGGCACCCCCCTGGCGGCAAGGGTTATGTAGCCATCCGGCCCACTTTTGGGCCACAACTTCCATTTTGCCCCCCGCTAAGAAGCGGTGGGGACCCCTCAGGCACCATGGGTTATGTAGCCACCCATCCCACTTGTGGGCCAATTGTGATTAGGCTCCCCCGCTCTGAAGCGGTGGGGACCCCCCAGGCGGCAGGGATCATGTAGCCACCCGGCCCACTTCCGGGCCACCTCTGATTAAGCCCCTCGCTTTGACCCGGTGGGGACCCCCGAGGCGGCAGGGGTTATGTAGCCACCCAGCCCACTTGTGGGCCACCTATGATTGTGCCCCCCTCTCTAAAGCGTTCGGGACCCCGTCGGCGGCAGGGGTTATGTAGCCACCCGGCCCACTTGTAGGCCACCTTTGATTGTGCCCCCCCCCCCTGTGAAGCGGCGGGGACAACCCAGGCGTCAGGGGTTATTGTTCTGCCCCCGAGTAAAGCCGTTCGCACCACCGAGGCGGCGGGGGTAGTTGTGCCCCCCGTTGGGACCCCCCAGGCGGCGGGCGTAATGTAGCCACCCGGCCCAATTGTGGGCTACCTCTGATTAAGCCCCTCGCTCTGACCCGGTTGGGACCCCCGAGGCGGCAGGGGTTATGTAGCCACCCGGCCCACATGTGTGCCACCTATCCTTTGGCCGCCTTCTGAAGGGGTTGGGACCCACCAAGCGGCAGGGGTAATTGTGCCCCCCGGTCTGAAGCGGTGGGCACCCCCCTAGCAGTAGAGGTTATGTAGCCACCCAGCCCACTTGTGGGCCACCTCTGATTTACTCGCTCTAAAACGTTCGGGACCCCCTAGGCGGCAGGGGTCATGTAGCCACCCGGCCCACTTGTGGGCCACCTTTGATTGCGCCCCCCGCTTTGAAGCGGTTGGGACACCCCAAGCGGCAAAAATTATGTAGCCATCGCCCACTTGTGGGCCACCGGTCGTTGTGCCCCCCTTTGAAGGGCGGAATCAGAGGTGGCCCACAAGTGGGCTGGGTGGCTAAATAACCCATGCTGCCAGGGGGTGTCCACCGCTTCACAGCCGGGGGCAAAATTACCCCTGCCGCCTGGGGGGTCCCAACCGCTTCAAAGGGCAGCCAAACAACAGGTGGCCCACAAGTGGGCCGGGTGGCTACATAACCCCTGCCGCCTGGGGGTCCCCACTGCTTTAGCGGGGGGGTCACAATTAAAGGTGGCCCACAAGTGAGCTAGGTGGCTAAATAACTCCTTCCACCAGGGGGGTGCCCACCACTTCAAATAGGGGGGCAGAATTACCGCTACCGCCTGGGGGTCCCAACCGCTTCAAACAGGGGTAGAACGATAGGTGGCGCACAACTGGGCCGGGTGGCTACATAACCCTTGCCGCCTAGGGGGTCCTGAACGCTTTAGAGCGGGGGGGGCAGAAGTAGAGTTGTCCCACAAGTAGGCCGGGTAGGTACATAACCCCTACTGCCTGGGGGGTCCCCACCGCGTCAGAGAGGGGGGCAGAATCATAGGTGGCGCACAAGTCGGCTGCGTGGCTACATAACCCCTGCCGCCTGGGGGATCCCCACCGCATCAGAGCGAGGGGCTCAATCACAGGTGGCCCAGAAGTGGGCCGGGTGGCTACATAACTCCTGCTACCTGGGGGGGTGCCCGCCGCTTCAGAGCTGGGCAGGCACAATTAGAGGTGGCCCACAAGTGGGCCCGGTGGCTTCATAACCCCTGCCGCCTAGGGGGCCCCCACCGCTTCAGAGCGGGGGACAAAATCAGAGGTGGCCCATAAGTGGGCCGGGTGGCTAAATAACTCCTTCCGCCAGGGGGGTGCCCACTGCTTGAGAGCGGGGGGCAGAATTACTCGTGCCGCTTGGGGGGTCCCAACCGCTTCAAAGGGGAACAGGACGACATGTGGCCCACAAGTGGGCCCGGAGGTTACATAACGCATGCTGCTTGGGGGGTCCCCACCAAGTCAAGAGGGGGGGGGGGGGGGGCACAATCAAAGGTGGCCCGCAGGTGGGCCAGGTGGCAACATAACCCTTGGCGACTTGTGTGTCCCAACCACTTCTGAGCTGGGGGGGCAGCATCAAAGGTGGCAGACAAGTGGGCCGTGTGGCTAAATAATACCTGTCGCCCGGGGGGTCCCCACTGCTTCAAAGCGGGGGACAAAATCACACATTGCCCAAAAGTGGGCTGGTTGGCTACATAACCCCTGCTCCCTGGGGGGTCCCCAACGTGTCGAAGTAGGGGGCAGAATCTAAGGTGGTCTACAAGTGGGCCGGGTGGCTACATAGCCCCTGCCGCCTAGGGGATATCCACCGCTTCAGAGCGGGGGGCAGAATTAGAGGTGGCGCGGAAGTGGGCCGGGTAGAGCAGGGGGCGGAATCAAAGGGGGCCCACAAGTAGGCCGGGTGGCTACATCACCCTGCAGCGTGGGGGGTCCCCACCGCTTCAAAGCGGGATGTAGAATGAGCAGTGGCAATCACAAATGGAAAAACTTATTTTTTTCGGTAATTGTTTTACTTAGTTAGCAAAATTTTGTTTTTCTACTAACTAACTTACTTAGTAGAAAGAAGAATCTATTCTTGTACTAAGTAAATTACTTAGTAGAAAAATAAATTCATTCTTATACTAAGTAGTTTACTCAACGAAAAACCCACCCCCAAAGGAAAAACTTGGTAAGTAAATATTTTTAGTAAGTTTTGAAACTTAGTAAAAAAAATTAATTTGAAAAAGAATCATTTTTACTAAAGTTTACCACGGACCCCTTCCCAACCTCTGTTATTAACATTAGTCACCTCAAACTCTGAAAAGACGTGATATCACATCATTTGAACCACTCCCATTTCTCACTTCATTGTTGTATGCTTCAAGCTGTGCCTCCAATTCCAACAGTCTACAATCTAATTAGTGGCCTTGGGGGCGGGACACGAAACCCCCAGTGTTGATCCTATGAGTGTGTTAGAGGGTGTAAAAATATGAATGTTGTGCATCTCAAAACCACGGTATCAGGAAGCAGACACGGCACACAGTACAATGAATTAAAAAACGCACCACCAAAATCAACGGTGCAAAAATTGATGGTGCAAAAATTGATGGAACCAACGCCTAGTGTTGCTTGGATATAGGCATTGCTTGGACAGGGGGGGGGGGGGGTACAGCACAAGGGCACAAGGAACCTCAAAAAGTTGGCACAAAAGGCACCAACTGTGGAATGCGACCGCTGACTGGGAGGGGGCTTGCACTGTACCTAGGGGCCACCCCGTACTTTGTGCACCGCAGTGGGACAATGAGTCTGGACAGACCTCTGACCATGGCACAAAGATCAAACCACCAAGCAGCCCCGTTAAGGAGCAGTGGCAATGCATTGCATTGTCTGCCCAACAGAAGCGGTGCAGCCCAAACCCCAGACCTAGCTGCCTCTGATTACTACACTCAGTAATGATTTACAATTAGGACCCAAACCAACGCAACATTTCCCCCTACGGCCAGTACCTGCACTGCAGCCCCCCACAAACACAATACCGTGAAAAATGTACCGAGGAGGAGGAGGGGGGCATAAAGGGAAGCTCGCCCGATACTGCTGCGGTGACTGAGTTTGTGGTGTTTTGTAGAGGTGTGCCTCCAGGTCGCAGACTGCTGATGCTTTGGCGGTGCAGTGCTTCTACTGCTCAGTGTGTGTGTTGGGGTGCGCGCGCCATAAGAGCTGGGAAAACATTTGCCTGGCGCGCGCCCAGTCCACTACTTTTGTACCAAGTATCCGAACTTTTTAGCCCCAGATTTCCCCTACCCAACAGAAGCCCCCCAAGCAGACGATAATCAACCCCAAACCCTTCCCACAGAACATAAAACCAAGCTGTGAATTCCACTTCCTAAACACATGTAAAATGTATTGTGCCAAATGAACAGTTCTGTCCCCACAAGTGTGTGGGTCAACACACTCAGCACAATAATTTTCATTACATTCGCCATAAAGTGTGGTGGTGTGCTTCTGAGCGCAATGCACAAACGTCAACCTCATCCATTTCATCATCTTGCATGATAGTTAAGTGGCTTGCATCAACAGCATTCCGCATAACCCTTGCCTTCTTAGAGTCTCCAAAAGGGAGAGTAATAGCATGGACCCAGGTAAGCTCAATAGCACCAGAACGATGAGCAAACACAATCAAAAGTGGCGACATAGCCACTGCCCTCTTGATCTCAAAGCGGAGAGGAATCAACGTGGCGACATAACCCTGCCTCCTTGGGTATCCAAAACACAGTGGTAGGTAGGCATATTAAGGAGCATAGCCCTCGATGGCAGGGATGCCAAGGGGCGGAAGTAGCACCTGTAAGCAGAGTGACAACTGCCCCACTCTCTCCAGAAGAAAAGATTATTCCCCTGTGCTGTGCAGACAAACCCAAAGCAGTGTGTACACCCAGAAGTCCCAACTGGTTGGCCTACTGAATTTTTATTCCCCTCCCCACTTCCCTCCAAGGGTAGTGGAGAGCACCCTCCAAAACTTCATGGTCTGAGGATGACACACCACCGCTAGCAGGGCTGTCACTGTCACTGTCAACGCTGGAATACACATTCCACTCTCACCCCCCCACCCCCCCACCACCACCAACACTCACTCAGCGGGTGAACGGTATTGTGCCAGGCACACACGGGGCATCGTTTTAGACCGAAGTCCCCTTGACCAACCTTTTTCTCTGCAAGCCCTGGGGGGGGGGGGGTAATTTACACAAGCCCATAAAGTGTGTGAGATTGTGCAGATCGAAGGGAGCCCTGCTCAGGCTAAGACGAGGGAGCACACCCTCGGAGGATAGCATCCTTGTGATCATCGTACCACTGGCGCTCATGCGGGTCAATGATGACGCTGTAGGCGTGTTGAACTTCCTTAAACCTAAAAAGCAAGCGCCAGCCCTGAGCTGAAGAAGCGCGAGACTGTGCCCCGCCGTCCTCCCTATGTCATTAGCTGCACGTCCCAAACCCACACAGGCCTTGGCATCTGCAACGGAGAGGCCACAAATGTGGTGTCCATGATCTATGAGGCTACCAGTACCTACCCCAGAGCAACCCACGGTTGGCACACCGCTCATCCGCCTCCTCTTTGTTGTTGTAATTCCGGTCCGGGTGCCACTTCAGCGAGAGCTTTTTGTAGGCCTTGCGGATCTCCTCATTGGTCGCTTTGGGGGTGACCTCCAAGACTTCGTAATAGCAGCGCTTCTTCTCTGGCATGGAACCACCACACAGCCTGTGGCGCTAAGGCCAGAGGCACACCAAGTCAAAACTGCAGGAAAGCCACAGGGCTTGGCAGCGTCAAGACAACACAACCAAAACCGCCGCACAGCCCTACTATGGACTTAATCTCCCCATGAGAGTAACCAACTTTCAGCTGATTGGGAAGGATCATGCCCCCCCGCCCCCAATGAACCAAGATTCTGCAAATCAGTTGGTCAAGGTGTACGATTGAAGTCGGCGGTGACCTTCTGCTGCCGCAAACACTACACTTTTTCATAGAAGTTATCTGTTTGCAAAAGGTGAGCACAGTTGCACAGTGTTATTTCTCATTACAGCACAGGAGCCTTCATTACACCATCCCTGTCACTGCTTCAGCCAGAATTCTACTGATTCAGGCCAAGGATTTGGGCTAGGAACAACACCACAACGTTACAACAAGATTTGTGTTGTGTTCATGGTGTGTGTGGTGCCTTTAATATTTTCCGTTTCTTGCAAAGATGGCTGCAACCACATCAGTACAAAGGAACCATGAAAGTAGCGCCAACATAACAAGCAGCCACAAAGCAGCGCCATTGATTGGGCAACAGCAGTGAGCTTCACCATTCCAAACATGCTTTGTGCTGAGAAATCAATCCATGTGTTAGTTGTGGGGGGCACTTAGTCTTTTTTTGATAGCCATGTTGCTGTGAAACAGTTTTGTATTCTTCATGGCGTGTGCCATACAGCTGACATAAGGGGCTCTAACTCTCTAACTCACTGCGTGGTATCATTCTCCACAACCGTGTTGTTGTCCTCATTGCCAGAATGGTCACCAAAGCAATGATTCTCTGAGAGCACCAGGGTAATAATTCCGATATTGCACGACGTCCTGAAAAATCTTGGCCTGATGCATGAAAGATTTTAGCCCATGTGTGGGACAAATGGGTGCCTTTTCTTGGTGAAAAGGGAATGCACTTGACTGATGTGGACACCATAATAGTGTGGCTCGCATTTTACCATGCACGTATCCCGTGCTTCCGATGCAGCAAGCATCCCTGTGATACCAAGAACATCCGTGTCCGGACCCCTTCGCGCCTGCTTCTCTTTTGTTGACTTCTGTTGTGGAGGCAAGATCAACGGTGGTGAGTATGTGTCCGGCACATGCCGCAACCTAGACTTTCTGTGGAGCATCAAGAGGCCCCCCAAAGTTGGAGGGTATTGGGAGCAGTTGTAGACTATCTACTGGGCTTCCTTGGGCCCAAGTCATGGTAGCAGCCCCTGGTGGTGGCTGCCATCCCTGCCGCTGCGGCTGTGCCCACAAGCAGTCCTTCTGACACCACGTTTGCTTGAGATGGTGCTTGGGGGGGCATGGCGAAACGCCAACTCTTCCCCTGTTCCCGCCCCTGTGGGTAACGTCCGTTCCTCTAACCCCTGGCCCTCTCCCTCCCCTGGTGGAACCAATCTTGCTGATAGCCATCACTATTGGACAAACCCTGAAGAGCACCCCTTAACAGCACCATCCACCGCAACTTGTCGCAACCCCCCCCCCCCCCCATGTCCCCCAGGGACGACAGTTCCCCCCAACTGTTGCCAACTGATGGTCCTGGGGGATGGACACCACTCCTGACCAACCACTTACCGGCCATACTATGTAGAATTCATGGCCCATCAGTTGCTTGTTGCAGGTCGCCCAAGGATTTGGGATACACTCTTGCATGCATAGATGCTGATGGTGCATTGCACATAATGCAAAAAAGCAGAATTTTCAATGCACGGCATCCATTCATCAGTTTTCTGCCTCCCCCTTCTTCTGAACAGGGATAGTGTAAAACTTCCTCTTGCGGTCCCACATAGTCTTGAACAACTGCATATGTTCCCCATCAACGACAAGGATGGACGAATGCCGATGGATGTTGGCCGAGTAGTGGCGTGTCAAACCTGCCAGAAATTCCTCACATCCACCACGAGAGAAGCCGCCAACGTTGTGTGTTGTCACCCCTTGGCGCGGCCGAAAATCGCACCACCAGCGGTCACACTGCTACTCAATAGGTGAGCAAGTATATGGTCTCAAAGCTTGGCTCGTGAAATGACCTTTCTCAGGGTGACCACTATGCGCTTGTCTCGGCGATCAATGGTCCACTAAAGCAGGCATACCTCCGATGTATTGTGCGGCGTTCCCTCCCAACCCCCCGAGTGTTGTATTAGCTTGCCACGCTTACCACGCTTTGCTTGTGCCTCAAGCACATGTTTGATCTGTCTCTTATTGCGGAGAGATTTGGGCACAATCCCCAAGGTCCCTTGCAGCTTGTGGGTCACCATGTCGGTCAGCATATGCCGGGTACTCCAATTTCTATCGTGCTGAGCAGTGCTTGCACAAGGGGTGCGCTCATTGAATTGCTTAGGGTTGCAGCTTCGAAGGCCTTTTCTAGCAGTCCAGAACCACAACATGTGTTGCCACTATGGGGGAAGGGAGTCAATCTCGTGGGGGCAAGTTGACCGCCAATGGAAGAGCATCAGTGTCCTCAGTGCCCTCAAGGAGTAGAACACGTGGCTGAAAGAAGGCATGCAAAGTGGACTGCAACCGCCGTACACCCTTGGGGGGCAACACTTATGCTGGTTATATAGGCACCTCCGTGGGATGTAGGGGTGGTAAGTTGGCACGGCTGTCAAGCATTTCACAAAAACGTTGTCATGCACAACTTCAGTGGCACCACGTCAGTACACGATGGTTCCGTACTACTCACCATGGGGAGAAGGGCCTTGCACAACAGCCAACACGGAGCGTTTTTCAGAGGTCTGAGAAGTGCAATGGGTTGGAACAAAGGAGGTGCACATGAGCTCTAACAACAAGGTCCAAAGTCGCACAGTCTTGTGCAATATCACAGTGACCCGTTTTTTTTTCAAGAACTAGCGAGTGACAGAGTGACCCCCCCCAAGGGGGGTATGGACATGGGGAGGCCGTGACGTTAGGTTTTTGAAATAAACAGCATGATCTTGACCTCATGCCATACTCCACCATTTCGCTTGTTGTTTGTTGTTTTGCTACATTGCAGCACATGGCCATGAAGCAACGGATACTCAACTACCGAATGCCCCCATGTCACAAGCGTAGCACATGGGGGGGGGGTTACTTTTTGGGCATGTTTACTGCCATTTCAATAAACATTAAATGTCGAAAATCGTAGTATTTGCTTGTCCTTGCCAATCCCTACCCCTTCTTTGGAAGCAATGGCTTCACCCCAAAATCAGTAGCTGTATGTAGTAAGCTCTTGATGGGGACCGGAGGACCACCACCATGCATAGAGGATATCAAAGAGAGCACCACACATGGGACCACATATAGCACCATGTGCAGAATTTCGAATCACCATGCACCGCACCCCACACATTCCTATGCATAGCACCACCACCACACCACATACAGGAGTACGCCCTGCGCCACGCATGGCAGCACACACTTTGCCACCTATTGGTATGCACAACATGCCACATAGCACCAAACACAAAACTAGAAACGGCACCGTGTATGCAACCAAGCCCACCATCGTGTCGCTGCCAGCCAGCATGCACATTTTTGTGCCACTTTCTCCTCGGAAGGTTGGTGGCGGACCTCATCCCAGAGGATGTATCACTCATCCAAGATTTTCTCCTTACTGGGGATGTGTGGTGGTTTACCCTAGACGGGGTCACTTTAGGTCTCGCAAATTGCCTGAGGGAGGTGGGCTTTCTGGTCAAACCCAAGAGGACGCCCATTGAGCGCCATTTCTACCTTGGTAAGTTTTTAGATCTGGTGGTGGGTGGTTGTCCACAGCAAGGTCTGGAGCTTGTTAACCTTTTCGAGTCTCTGCAGTGGGCCCTGCACCCCAAAGGAGGTATGGGTCCTTTGCTTGCCGGGCCACTTGCTCGGATGTTGTGGGGGCCACAAGGCTGCGAGCCGTGCCTACGCGGTCTTGGAGCCTTTGCACAGGTGTTTGGACACACCCTGGCATCCGGTCTGTGGGCAGTGTATCGGGCTTTGGTGGAGGTGTGGGGATCCATTGGGTTTGGTTCCTTACATGTTGTTTTGGCCGCATGTGGCCTTTGCAAGGGGCACCCTACCTTAATTTGTGGATGCACCCAAACACCAACCAAGCAGGGTGCAGGGGTTTTAGGCAAGGGTTTTCTTCCCTAAACTGGGCAGCCGGCTTGGCATGTCTTGCGCTGACCCAGTTCACTGAGACCAGCGGGGTGTGGCCCTTTTTTGGACAACTTTGGTGCGTAGTTGCAGACCATCTAGAGTCACGTTTCGATGGGGCTTTGGATGCAACAATGGGATTTCCGGAATATGAACCTTTGCCTTTTCCAATTTCTTGCGCACTTTGTTTGGGTGCCCTCCGCACTGCAGCTAGCAAACCCTGTGCCTAGGGTGCGGTCTTAGTTTGGAAAAAGCAAGGTTGCGGTCCTTGAGGCGGCTTGGGAGGTTTTGGGGAGTCTTCGAAGAGACCGCAACTAAGCCCCGTAAGCCGAGTCACTGCTACAAGGTGGGGGATGGGGGGATCTCAGGAGCCATGGCAGTCTCACCCGCGAACCACGGGGAAAGGGTGGTTCAAGGGGGTGATTGAATGGTGGAGGGCGTTCATAAGTTTTGTCAAGCAGCTGGGAGCGTTAGGTGTGGGTGCCTAAGGAGCCCCGTGAACACTGCCAAACGTGGTTCCCTGTAGGAGAGGAGGCTAACACCGACATGAGGCCTCCGACCTCCAAGGTGAAAGACTTTTGCGGGTGGATCGGCTGTCGGCCTTTCGGTAATCTTTGGTCTGGGAGGATGGTGTTCACTAGTGGGTGGTGGTGGTGTGGTGTGGGCCATTAATGATGTAGATGGGTGTGGCTATGTTGTTGTCCTGGGCAAAGTTGATGAAAGGAGATTGGAGTAGGTACTTGCATGTTGGTCTAGGTGGTGGTGACAGGCCCTAGTTTGCCACATCGGGTGAGAGGGTGGATATGGCCACCCCGATGTGGAGGGGCCCGTGGTCCATGCTGTTATGCAGGACGGGCCCATACTCTTGCGATGGTCATGACGGTGGGGTCTCCGGGACACCGGTCGATGTGGAGAGTGTGCCATGTTGGGGTGGTTGGAGTCGGGTGGGTAGTGAGTTGCTAGGGCACAAATTGGAAGGGGATAATTTCGGAAGCGGAAAATGTTGCCACCTCTAGGCATCTTGAAGCTTGTGGTTATTTAACGGTGCACTTTGGATGGTTTTTGCGATCTCTTGGTAGGCGATCCCTGTTATTTCTTGGTGGGTGTTGTATGGTTTTTGACATTTCTTGGTGGGCTGTGGATGGTTCCTGATATCTCTTGGTAAGCTGTGCATGATCCCTGCTATTTCTTGGTGGGCTTTAGGTGGTTCTTGATATTTCTTGGTGGGCTTTGGATGGTTCCTCTGGGCTTTGGCTGGTTCTTGTTACTTAGGGGTCCTAACTTGCACCCCCGCTGCCCCTGTGGCAAGATGGCCCACGAGACCCCATATGAGGGTGAAACTAAAATAGTCTAAATCAGGGTATTGCTTTGAGGGTATGAACCGTGTCGGTCTAGCAGTATGCTGAAATAGTGCTTGTATATGAAGAATCGCGTCAATGAAGCAATAAAGGTCTATTCTAATTTTCTGTAATATGGCCCCGGAAACATGGAAAAATAGAGGTGGTTCTCAAGACAAACCTTCATTTTTCAAATCTCGCACTAAAACTGGCATGGGATACCATTCAAACCTCCACCCCCCTGCACAGAACTTGTTCATGCAGCGTACAAGTAGACAACTCTACGTTCAAATATGTGGTGTAGTTCATGTTCCAAAATAGTATTGTTGCTTTGTCTTTTACGTTTGTTCGAAGCTAGTCGAGAGTTCTGCTAGCTGTTCGAAGATGTATGAAAATGCATGCCTATTTCACATAAAAGCAAAAAGTGGCCGACGTTTCGACCAACTTAAGGAAAACTGCTTATAAACGCGCCCAAAGAACACCCATGAAGCAAAGGGAGAAGAAAAGTCACAGTGCATGGTAACCATACCTGGAGGAGCAGGTACGTGCGGCTTTACCACTCTGAAATCGCGTCGTGGATAGGGACACAGACACACTTGGGAAGACCCGTGGGGACTCTCCCCCAGTCTGCGGCCTTGGGGAGCCTGGACTTCCTGACGGATCTCTGTGGTCGCTCTCGACCCATGGAACCACCTCGGTCGTCACGTGACGCCTATGTTGGCAATGTGTGCCACTGCCATTGTGGTGGTGACCGTCGCAGCCCGCACCCGGTGCGCCTAGTATGGGTTAACGGGTCCTTTGGATGCTGAACAATCGCCGCCAGGACCCGGGACTTGATACTTGATACGTTACCAGCTTTTACCATGATATACATGCCTATACCAGTCTATACCGAGGGTAAACCTACCGATTTATGGGAAATCTTGGAGACACCCCCCCCCCAAGGGATTGTCCGGGGTACCCGCTGCCATGCGTGGGTGTTATCAAGCCCTCCCATGGTTTGCTCTAAGGAGGGGGGTGAAGCGGTACCCAGGACCTCGTGGCCCTCATGGTGAATGTCTAACCTTCCCCATCCTCTACGGGAGTTCATGCTGTCTGCAATGCCTTGGGAACAGGGATGGGATGGATGTCGTCCCTAACCTTCCCAATCGATCAGATGGATCATGAATTTTAATACTTTTATTTTAGTGATCGAATGTTGCTTGAAATCGAAAAAAAATAGATTATTGTGACCAATTTTCTGATCGCCGTGGAATCGCGCGTGTTGGCGCCGACTTTCCGTGGCGAGTTTTGTTGTGGACTTTTCTCCTGTACCATTGAGGTCACAAAGGAAGTTAAGGACTGGATTTGTAGGGTTTTGCATGTACTTTCATCTAGTGTACTCAGTGACGCGGCTGGGAGAAAATCGACACGCAAGGTTTTTTGTGAAGCGACCGAACTCATAGTTACCATGGACTATGAGTTTGTTGGGAACTCTACATCTTTGCCCTTTTCCTTCCTTTCATGCCCCTTACACATGGGCATATCACTTCCTTTGGGAAAGCGCCTTATAGGGGTGAGTTGGGCCATGAGGTGGTGTCAAAAACCCAACTTTTCTTCGTGCAGAAACGCTAATTTTGTGTACTTGTGAGCATGCACGTAAATGACTTAACATGATGCTCACAAGACCAAAAGCCCGAGACCATTTTCGATTTTGGAGCTAACTCAACGATGGCTCCACGCAATTTAATGCGTATTGAAACATGGTCGGCCAAAAAGACGAGTTTTTGTCGAATTTTGGGCCAAAACGGCGCCAAGGGTCGTGCTCGACGCCATTGGCGAGTTGAGCCTTGAACCAAGGCAATATGGAAAGTATAGACCACGAACAACATCGTGCATAGCTGGTTTGATTTTTCCAAGCTTGTCTCTTATTTCATGCAATATTGTCTTGTGAGCACGCGATGCATTTTTCCATTTTGCACACGCGCTCGTATGCATGCACGATTGACATGGGAACCAAGGGACTACTTGACCCATAGTAAGCATGTTTGAGAACACTTACTATGGGTCCTTCCATTTAGCTATATGCCATATTATTCAGGCCTTGGCACCTCATTGGTATATATGTCCCAATATTGGCATTTTGGCAGTTTTTCCCACTTTGCATGTGCTACAAGGGTTGCGGTGTTAAAAATCCTTTCCCAATGCTTTGAACCCCAACCTTTGTTGCAAATGGGACTAGAGGCATTGGGCAACTTCCATGCAAAAGCCCAAAGTCCATCTCTCTTGGGATTCGGAGATACAAATTTTGGAGCGACCACTTTTTGGGCGACATTTCCTCTTTTTGACCAAAATGGTCTCCAACTCCTTCTCCCCCCAATTTCACCCCCGGTGTTGTGTGCGCCCGTTCTCCAATGTGAAGGGCGGTTTGCAAAGGGTACAAAGACCCTCCGCAAAGAGGGTATGCCCCCATGTGTCCTCGCCTTGGGATCAGACATACATGGGAGACCCAATTTGGTGTGTGTTGCTGCTTGCCAATTTTCTTGTGCTATGTTTCCGTTAGGGGGGGAAATAGCTAGTGGTCATTTGCTACAAGAATTGCCCTACTCTTCTGGCTAGGTCCCTGGGCACATGGAGATATGGTACTCCCAACATGGCACAAAATGGGCAAAACAACAAAAATTGGCCGAAATGGCCCAAACTCACGATACCATATCTCCATGACCATCGCGAGCAATAACCCAAGCAAAGATGCTATGGACACATGAGACTTATGTCCCAATATATGCCCCATACCAACCCAAGAGGTTGCCTCGCTCCTCCGGCATGGTCGGAGGTATGGAACATTTGGCGATCGCCATGTCTTGTAATTTTGCAAATATTGCTGTCTTGTGCCCCATCGCGTGTTCGTCCACTTGGGGAACAGTAACAAACCAGTGTGACAGCAAGCCAAACCCCAATGCCCGGGAGCAAAGGGAGTATCAAGGCCCGTGTATTGAGGCTTGGCTTGAGGAGATCGCCCCGAACGCCTACCCTGCTTGGTCGCCCAAGATGGCCGATTTTTTGCAATTTTTGGCGTCCTGAGCCCACTTGGCGACCCCATGGCTCCAGGACGCCGGGGAATCTGAGGGAACCAGATTGCACGGGGCCCTTAGGGAGTTTGTACTCCAAGGGTATAGGGTTGGTTGCTTCGCCCCTACCCTCGTATGGCCCAGACGAGGGGTCAATTTGGGACTTTTTTGAGCCAGAATCTGGCTGGGCTGAAACAACCTATTTTAGACCCCAACCCCCTATGGGATAATGGCAGGGCAATATCTCCGGCTAAGAGGGGAGTTGGGACGAGCCATCAAAGGAGCATGGGAAGCCATCGTCAGTTGGCCCTGGAGCCCATTGGCTTCAGGGAACTCGCCCGTGGCTCGTCGGGACGCTCCTCCCTTGGCAGGGTTCTAGGGTCATTTCTCGGCAGGTCTGTGGGTTGTGTTTGAGCCTCCATATCTGCATGCCACTAGGGAGGTGGGACTTGGGATTGAGATATGGTTTGAGACAGAGTGTCTATTGCCTTGAGGCGCCCTTACCCCAATCAGTGGCCTAACCCACCTGTCGTGTACATACCCTGATGTGTTGTTGTACATACCTTCGTTTTATTGCACAGTCGCAAGGATCCTAGAACGCCAAGTTGTTTAAGGGACTAAGCTCCTGTACCCCCCCCCCTGTTCCGCAGGCAGAGGTTGGTACAGTAATAGATCAAGCGACTGCCCTTGATTCAAGCAAGGCACCAAAACAATCAGATCCAAATTAGGATCAATTCCTCCCGAAAAAAGCAAAAGTAGCAAAAAGGGGCTGCAAACAAAGACGAACAAGTGCTTAAATAGTTTATAAAGAAAATTCATAAGGTTTTAACATGAAGATTGACAACATCCGGCAATGTAAATTGTAATCACCACTGAATGTGCACTATTTTGTGTGCAACAGAATAGGTTAGGAATCTGGGGCATCTAGGCTGGGCCAAACACAAGATATGGCTTGGTCAGCTTGGCAACGCGAATGTGTGCAGCAAAATAAACGGAACGACAACAAGTGGATGAGACATTTGAGTATCTAGCTCCTGACTTGGGAGAGCAATAGGCTTAATCTTTAATGAAAAGGGCAAGAAGTGCCTACTTTATTTCAGTACATACCTCCGTGAAGGAAGATATCTGAGCTCCATTGAGTGGTAGGGGTGATTTTCATGGGGGGCTAGGCGGATTGCCCTGGTTCGGTTGAAACTTGTGCTAATGCTTCACAAAGAATAGGGAAAAGGATCAAATGTTCGTCTGAAATAATTCCCAAAGAAAACGGGGGGCTTCTCCAGGAACAACTACCCCACAAAAGACTTGGTTAGGGACTTTTTCTAACTTCACTTAGAGATGGTTCGTCAGCTAGTGCCAAGGCAACTGTGATAGGCACCTGGCTTGCCCTCCAATCTTTGTTGTCAAAGAGACCATGAGGCGTTGTCTAGCGGCTCCGCTGGTTTTGAAGTGCAATTTGCGGTGCGGCAAAACTCTCCGTGGCTAGCTTGCAACTTTGTTGACCATTCTGTGCATTTCAAAATCTGTCTCTCTTGGTGCTGATGATAGTGACCCTCCTCTGAGCTTTCAACGAACTTTGCACGACGTAATCTTGGTTGGTGCAGTTTGCAAACTGGCGTTTAGCACGCTGAAAGATTGCTACAAATTTGTCCTCTTCACCTTGATCAGCTTTCTTGCACTCTCTCAATCGTTGCTCCCGACGGTACCTCTGCTTTCTCCAGCGATAGCTTTTCTTGGCGAACGGCTCGGTTTCATTTTGTTTGAAGAGTCTCATTAGAAATGCTCTTCATATTGATTTGAGGAAACACTTTGCGAGCTTTTCGGCAGTTGACTGTGCAGGTGCTGTGATAGGCAACAACGTCAGAAGTGATTTGATCAGGTCCACTGCACTGTTCTCTGGCGGTTCTGTGAAGCGTGGTGCACAGACTTTAAGAGGTCGGATTGCATAGGAGACGGTGCTTTCTGTGTAGGAACAAACTCCGGCACATGGCGTAGCAGATGCTCCGCAACCACACATTCAAAACATTCAGCCCAAGAGACTCACTCACACGGTGCCCCTGCCCCAGTGGACCACACGCAATTTCCATCACGCAACTCCACATGCTCCTCAACCCATGGAGCAAATACGAGAGGAACTCATCGAATAGTGGATCTTGTACTTCAACCTCCACCAACCAGCTGCAGACCGCGAAAGGATGTGGGTCTCGCAGCACACCTGGGCTCACACCCTCACCGACCCTAGGGACCTTATCTTACCCTACACCCATCTGACTAGGTTGCCACCAGGGTGATGCAAAGAACACTACCGCCCGACACCCAGGGGCGCACGAAGGACCGACCACAGCCGCCAACAGCCTATAATTTCAGGAGGACCCAACCATCAAAGAACGAGACCTTGAACCACAGCAGGGCGACAGCACCGGGTCACCGTACGGCTACCAAGGGGAACCCAGGACAAAACTGGTCCCACCAAGGCATAACCACCAGGCCGGGACATAGGTCAACAATGAGGAACATGGAAAACGGTGCCTTATGGGATGCCCAGGCTGGGGAGCAATGAGTAACATGAAGGGAGAAAAGCAATACCAAGGGGGGGACGCCGCAAAAGGCCGGGGAGGACCAGGGGGGGAATACTAATGAATGTGCTCCGCGGCAGGCACAATGAAAACCCTGAGACAACGCACAGCACCACACGCATTCTTGAGCATGCACCAAGGCTCGCCACCCAGCAGCACTAGTATGGGACGACAAGTGTGCATTTGTCCGTCCTATCGCACCCAACCAGAGTCATATCTAACCTCTTGTGCGTCCCACTATCACACGCCCACGACGGTGTTTCACCCAAAACCCTGGCCCAGCCATGCAAGAACAGATAAGAATCACCATCGGAAAAGATCATGGGAGCCGTATGGAGTGTCCATCATTGGGGATGGCAATGAACACAGGGCGGGACTCTGGCGCGAGAAACCTGATGTCAGCGCGTATAGCCCGGTACAAAGGACTGTACATAGTGAATGCGGAGTGACAAATGAGACCACGAGACCCGACGTCCGGTACACAATGCCGAACGGAGCTTTACACGCTGCTCGTAAAAGGGGCAACGTCGAGAGCAACGAATAAAGCTGTGACATCACACAGCGAGGCAAGATGGTTGACGCAGGAGAGGTGTTTGGACCAGCTGTTACCGGCCAGACACCAAGTTGTGCCAACAGTAGTAGAAGGTTTGAACTCCTCTAGCGGAGTGTGGGAGGCATATGAAAGCAAAAGGTTCGGGGGTATTAGCAGCGGTAATCTTCCAAAAGTTCAGAGGAGGCAATCATAGGTTTTTTGCAACACCCCGAATATGCCATCAGTCCGGAACCAAGGCGAACAAGAGGCAGAGACGGGCACAAATATGAGCTATCATTGGGCAGCTACGCCGCTGCGGCAATGCAGGCTCTAAACACGACAAGGTCGCAATCCAACAGGCCAACGTCGCAGGCAAACAACTCCCGAACAGACCACCTACAAGACACTAGAACCGACGCAACACAATGACAATGGTGCCCGACGCAAATCCCCACAAACCCCACAGCCGAACGTACAAGACGGCTGAGTTGAGCACCCGCGCCAACCATGGTGACACCAACCCATCGATCGACCGTCCACACAAGTGCCACATGACATCCAACCGGCCGTGCACGCATGCGTCACAGCGACAATGGTGTTCACCGGTCATGCAACACCAAGGTGCACCACACCAGGCGAGTACAACAATCCACAACAGCAGATGACACGACCTCTCAACTGCGCGACAGCAACAAACACCGACACCACACAACACCCCGAAATTCTGGGTGTCCCTAGAAGAGGCGACAAAATCAGAATTGGCAACCTCACCCCGGTTGTTTAATTGAAGCAGAGGAGGGCAAAATTGCCACGTAACCCCTGCGTTCTTCTGGGTCCCTAGAAGAGGGGACAATAGCAGAATTGGCTGCCTCACGCCTACTTTCTTAGGGGCCGGAAGGAGGGTGCAACCGCTACGCAGCCCCTGCATTCTCGGGAATTAGAATTGGCTACCTTGCCCCTGCCTTCTTGGGACCTAGAGGGAGGTGTCATTGCTAACTAACATGTGTGTCCTCAGGGGTCTCCAAAAGAGGGGACGAAATCCGATCGGGCTGCCTCACCGATGCCCTGCCCAAGGCCTAAAGAAGGGCGGGACTGCTGCGTAATCTCTGCGTTTTGGGGGGTCCCCAACAAGGCCACCAAAACAAAATTGGTTGTCTCACCCCTGCCTTCTCGGGGCCCCAAGGAGGGCAAAATTGATACACAACCCCGATGTTCTCGGGGCTCCCCAGAAGGGGGGACAACATCAGAATTGGCTACCTCAACACTACCTTATCAGGGGCCCAAAAGAGGGTGAAACTGCTATGTGACCCCTCGCGTCTCAGGGCTCTGCAGCAGGCGGCGCCTAAATAAGAATTGGCTACATCATCCTTCCTTGCGGGCCCAAAAAAGAGCACAATTGCTGTGTAACCACGAGACGGGATAAAATCAGAAGTCACTGCCTCTCCCGTGCCTTCTCGGTGCTCCAAAGGAGGGCCAAATTGCCACACGGCCTCTCCGGTCTCGGGGCTCCTTAGAAAAGGCGACAAAATACGAATTGCGTACATTACCCACGCCTTCTCGGGGCCCCATATCCCCAAGCCAAGATGCGTGAAATATTGTGGATGGTGAGTCCACATGCCCAACTCTAGGGGCCTCAACAAATTGTTGTTGTACTGGCTCAGATGAATATCATTGAAAAAAAAATTTCACAAATGGTGTGCTTGCATCATAAAGCACACTTAGGACGCCCCCCCCGCGGACCATTTGTTAAAAATGCAAATGGGTTTTCAAAACCTCCAACGCTATCGGATTTGAGAGAACCTCAAACCCCCCAGGGGACAACCGCTCGCCGAGACTAAGGCAAAACGGGGTCCCTAGCAAAGAGCAACAACACAATGCACCTCCATACCAGTGGAGACACCTGTGCACACGAACAGTGCGCATGCTGCACACCACATGTGGAGAGGCGCGTGGATAGGCACCACACGGTACAGGGCCGAGACACTAGCCATATACACGTGCACACCCGAAAGAAGCAAGGAACGGCACCAGCACACACGCACATAGGCAAGCAACCATCACCACGGCCACGTAGCAGAACCACCATTGCCCATAGCCCGGGTACAAAGGCGGCCCGCGCCATGCAAGTGAATCGAGCAACCGCACACCGGATTTTGGGGGTAAGGCTGCATCCTAAAGCTTGCTCTGCTCGAGGGGGAGCAAGCAGAACGCAAACAATTGGTAACCATAGTACCAAGTCAATGCCGCCAGCTGGTAAGGCTTGTGAAAGGGGCACAACAGAAAGTTGGGTAATCCCCTAGGGTTCCGCCAAAAGGACGGGCGGTGTGAAAACACGGGGCCACACCCTCCTGGTGGGGGACGCCTTTCACACTGGCAGGGAGTAGCCCTGTCAGTAGTTGTTGGGGGCCGCTTTGTTGGGGGCCACCAATCAGTTCTAGTGGGATGTAAGTCGCCTCGTCTCTTCACACGCGAAGCTTCTTTGTGTTCCGTCACAAGGGCGACACCACGGAGACAACATGGTGGGGCTCTGCATGACCCACCGCACCTACCTACCTACCTCTACTTATTATTATGCTATCAAGGCGTTGCTTGAACCAATCGTGGATGTTGACTTGCACGTGCTAGTGGCGTCATGGCGTCCGGTGTTGACACACACACACACACACAGAGGGAAAACTTGCAGCCCCCGCGAGAACAAGATGTGTATCATTGTCATGGCCCGCGACAAGTGGGCAAGTGGACAAGTGGGACGTAGCGACCCATTGCGTCACCATATGCCAATGCCACCATGCGTTGGTGGCGCGAAGAGCAAAGTGACATCCGTTGGGGGCAAACATCTTGGTGTGCTGGACGGCATAAGAGTTTGGGCAGCACAACGTCCCGCTATCGGTGTTCCCCAAAAAGGCAGCACCGTGCCAGGTTGTCCAAGCCAATTGGTGTAACCCGTGAGTAAGGGCATGACGGACATTTGTGTCCATGGGGACGTCCATGAGACCGGTAAAGCCCATGAATGAAAAGGCGAAGAGTAAAGTGATTATAGAAGCTGCTCTCATCCGTAAGCTGCAGCTTGCAATCTAATTCCCGCAAGGTCGTAATAAAATCTGCAACAGAAACATCTTCTTTGAATCGTGCCTCCAAGATTAACAAAGCACTGGATCTGCAGCCCGAGGTGTAGGGGGCAAAGTAGTACGCAGTGACGGACCCGGACGATGCACAAGAGTGGCCAGGGGGGCTCAAAGCAGAGGATGACAAGCTGCTCGTGAAAGAACGCTTGCAAGGGGAGCCTTGGAGATGCGTAAGGCTTGGCACCACAACATGGTCTACGAGGGAGTACGGATAACGACCCAAGTTAAGCTCCGCCCGTTCACCGTCGACAACATTACCCTCCCCCCCCCTTGCAAAGTCCCGGGGTAGCGCGCGACGGTCTCCCGGGTGGGGGGGGGAGACGGTCACCAAGTGACAATGTCCCGGGGGGGGGGGGGGGATTGCAAGGGTATCTCAAGGCAAACTGTGGTACCCTCCACTGACGCAAGCAAAGAGAACACGTGTGAAGCGACTTTCGCGTTGATGCGGTGCCAATGTGTTTCATCCAACACAAATGTTATTGAGGATCCAAAGGAACGGTAAAGAACTTCTGGGTACGAGAATAACACACTTTGAATTGTTGCACATGCTCAACAGTGGCCAACACATGTGCACCAAGTGTGCGTGAGTGGTACCGTACATGGTCACCGGGAGAAAACATCTTGGGTCTGAAGTGGCAACACAACACACCCATACAACGCCTTTGGAGAGAGAATATCACAGAACATACACAGGTGCTTGATTTGTAGTACTGGGAAAGCGATGCAAGGCCATGCGTAAAGCAGATGGGCAACACAAACCAGCACAATTCATGTTAACTAGAAAAACATGGAAGTGACGGTGTCCCGGGGGGGGGGGGACTTTGCAAGGGGGGGACTTTGCAAGGGGGGGGGGGGTAGTTTTAATCGTGTGCTCCAAGCCGTCAACTAAGAAGTATGGTCTTTCAAGCTTGCAATCCCAATAATGAATCGATTGTGGGTGAACCCTAGTAGACTTCCATCCTGGAACGGCCCATGACAAGTGTGCCCTTAGATGTGTTCTCCATGCCTCAAGTCCACGTGCGCAAAGGGGTGTTTGACGGTCTGGTGTTGTGTGTGGACCGTCACCATGGCTACATTGTGGCCATGCCGGTGTGCAAAAAAGGATTTTTTGCCAAAAGAATGGCAATCACAATGGTGGGCCAACACTTGACCATCTTTGGTGTTTCCCTAACCATGGACAACAACCCTAGACCTAGCTTGATGGGTTGTTTGTTGAAAACCATGTACCGGCTCATAAGAGTAATGCATGCCAAGAGTGTCGCCCCTTTCGGGCGGTCCATTGGCCAGAGATGGCGCCAGAGGTGGCCAGGAGACAGCTTGTTCAAAAGCTATGCAAAATACATCTTGAGCACAAGCGGCGAAATTGACTCTCAGACATCCTGCCAGTCTGAGACGGGTGGCTAGCGCATAACGCTAATTACGACAACCCCACGTCGGGAAAAAAATCACAACACCACATCGTCTTTGGAAACTGCCGCCTCAGACAAAACTTGCCTTTGTCCAGGGACAAAATGGCGGTTGATGCTAACGAATGCCGAAAGCTCTAGAAGATGGCGGCATGTAAGATCCGAATGGGCCTCCAAAAAGGAGCGGTCCTAGAGGATCAAGACGGCCCGTAATTCTAAGGCGCAAGGTTCTAACGGGAAACATACGATTTCCAGCTGGGCAACCTCGCCTAGTGCGTCAGGTAGGTCAACATACTTACTGAGAGAGAGTGGCACCGAGGCAGTGTCGGGATGGACACATAATGGCACCAGTGGACCCCCATGCGCTTGACCTGCATGGGAAACATGTCAGTGTTGACTTTGCCGCCCACGACTATCTAAGCAGGGAGTGGCGCTTCTTGGTGGGCTACCTTGGACTCAACGAAGAAACGATACATTACAACTATACACCGTTCCTCATCAAGAGGATGCTTCAAAAGCAACACCACTGGCGAATCTTAACGGTGTTTGACCCAAAACAAGCTTATCACGAGATCAAAAGGCTTAGCGCCAGACGCTTCAAACCCGATTGTAAAACCCTCATAACGTGCAAGGTCAATATAGCATACCATGAAATAGTTGTGCTTGTGTAGAATGTGTAGCACTAAGGCTTCATGGAATGCACAAAACATGCCAAAACGGTAGATGTGATGGACCTTGTTGTTTTGCATGGAAAGGCCATCAATATCTTTCTCGGGTACAACTTTTCCGGTTCCAGAACATTTTGAGGGATTTTCGGGATAAATGTACAAAATGTGTATGCATTTTGGCAACGACTAAATGAATTGTGCAAAATAGGTGCAGCTATGAATGCTACTTGGTGCTATATATTGTGTACATTTGCTTACAAAAACCTCAATTACGGATTTCGAAAAGCCGGTCTTATGCCAAATACCTAACTTTAAGCCATGCCTCTCCCTTGGGCTTCCACCATGGTGAAAATCGCCACATTGCATTGGCACAGGCATTCAAGTCCAAAAAGCATATTGCTACAACCAATCTACATGACAACATTGTTGTTGTCAGTGCCTTGGTTCATTGTTTACTTTGTTGTTGGTTCAATGCTGCTAATGTGATTGATAATCCTGGCGTGCTCATATTGCTACTGTTGTTGTTGTTATGGTGCGGTGTTAGCATTGTTTGTTTGCTAACACACATGGCACAATCAATCAAAAATGACCTACAGAACTAATTAAACATTGCGGACAAATTGCAAAACACAAAACTGCACAGCCTAAGGAAAACAACAACAATAACAACATCTACAACCAGTTTGTGTGGAACACGGGGCTTGGGCACACAAGCCTGCACACAAGTGCGTTGAAAGCGAAGTGAAGGAAAAAATGAGATATTAAGACTGCAAGCCTGTCAAAGTCTTTAGCGTGGGTGTGTCCATGGCTTTCTAAAGTCGGACAACAACACCTACACTCAATCAAGGCAAAAGGTCAAGGCTTCTAAGCATTAACTGGGCAAGAGGTGAGAATATAATACTCATTGGCATAATGGCTGCGGGTATACGTTGATTCCATTCAACTCAGGAAATCATGCTTGCAAGGACTCCACACACTACGGTGCATACTACACTACAAATACAAAGGAATGGCTAACTTCCCTGATCAGTACAGTGAATACCGCATTCAGCAACTTGAACAGAACTATAGTGTTGATGGAGATTCACCCCCTGGATGCTTGGTGAAAGTGGGTTAGAAAATAGTGCAGCCTTGAGAGGGAAAATAATTGTGCTACCCAGTGTCAGGCTGAAGGCAAGGGCAGCACTGGTCCAGTGTGCCACTGCCTTGACGTCTCACAAAGGCAACATCCCAAGCATATTCAAAAAGGGACTGAATAGGGTGAGTCGGGTTGGGTGCAGCATGACGCTAGGGACACAGGGTCCTATGCCGGGGATTCATTGGTAGGGGAGAAAGGCTAAGTGTTTGCACTGCGTGCGCACTGCGTGCGCACTGCGTGTGCACTGCGTGCGCACTGCGTGCATATTGCGCACGCAGAGGCTAGGATACTCACCCAAGAATACCTGTCACCTGTTTACTAGAGGGAAGACTGAAAGGTGTCAATACCATAGGGTTGGCTAGGTGTCCATCGATACTTCTGGTTGTAGTTATAACCAACAGCAGCGTCGAAGAAGAACTGTCCGGTCTTGGTGTCGACTCGCCACCATCGAGTATCGGCGATCGAGAGCCTTCGAGCGACGATGACCACGTTGACTTCTCTGCAGCCGTGGACGTGGCCATACCGATCGATGATCTTGAGCATCTCGGTTCGAGAATCACCTTGAAGTCGACCAAGGTTTTGGTGCACGTACTATCTGTCGGGAAGAGTACTCTGCAGGGCGAATTGAACCGCCTCTACGGATACGAGGCTCGCTGCAGAGTCGGCAATGATGACGTCGAGATCCGGGCCGTGTTGACTATGTACACTTTGTCGATGGGCCTCTTCTAGGGGGAAATGGTTGACAATTCAAATATGCCACATCCTAAATGCTTGGGAAGCCAAAAAAACCCTGGTACGGAACCAAAAACTTGTGAAAAGGGGCCAAAACTAGGGTTCGAGTATTTGCCGACATCCAAAACTTCGCACTGCGTGCGCACTGCGTGCACACTGCGTGCATGGCATTCCCAAAAAAGCACCCCCGTTGAGGTGAAACAACAAGAGGGGGGGTTGTTCAGCTAAACTGGGTTTTTTTGGGGGGGGGTTCACCAGAGAGGGTGGTTTTTTTCTGATGGGCGGGGTTCCTCCCCATTTGGGATGGTTTTTTCTCCCATTTGGGGGGGGGGGGGGGTCGCCACTTGGGGGGGAAGTTCATCACTTTATTTTTGGGTGGGGGGGTTCACCACTTTCTTTTTTGCGGGGGGGTTCACCCTTTTACCAGTCGCCCATAGTTTCCACAGGGGGCCATGGTGGGCATGTGCAACCCCGTAGTGGCTCTTTGCTAATCCTTCTCACGGCCTGCAGGTTGGTGATTCTCCATATGTTGTGCTGGACAACATCTTTGCAAGGCGTCAAGTGGGAGCAACGAATGAAATCTGAATGAGGCTGAAACCTGCATGGGAGCTCCGCAGAGAAATTTCACTTTGGGCCCAGACTTTGTTGCTTTACAATGGTTAGGGCATGCCAGGGAGGGGGGGGGTTAACCATTTTAGGGGGGTTTTAAGGGTGTGGGGTCCACCCCAAAAGGGGGGTTATGAGGGGGGGGGATTTCTCCTACGGGTGTACTCCAACCACCCACAGGGGGGTTTGTTTCTCCCCGTTTGGGGGGGGGGGGTTTCACCCCTTTGGGGGGCTTTATTTTCCACCAAGGGGTTACTGGGCCCTGAGGAAGCAGCTCCCGAGATGTTAATGTCGGGTTGGACAGAGATGCCCCAAGTGGTTGGGGGTTGGGGGTGGGGTTCCAGTACAGACTGCAGAATGCTGCAGAATCACACATAGCTCAGGGGATCCCTGCTCCTTCTGAAACAAGCTCCAAGACCCCTGGATAAATCAAGAGAGAGCAGACTACAAAAATGAATGAGGTGAAGGGGCAGTGCTGTGATAGCACCTTGACACCTGAGATCATTTGCCTCCCGTGCCTGAAAGCAAGTTCTCGCGCCATTTTAGAATTGAGGAAAGTGACAATAATTTGCTGTCTACAGCTGGTCCCACATCAACCCTCTCACCAAGAGATGGGCCACAAGGCCCCACCATTCTCAGAGAAACTCCTCGCAGGCAGCTCTGCCATGAGCCGGATGCAGCCCCATGGTGCACAGGGGTGCATGGTGCACCCCTCCCCCAGTGCAGTTCTGTTCTGGGTCTGACCTGACACCAGACCCTCTTCCCAGCCCTCTCAAACCAGGCCCATCAGCCCTATTTTAGTCCCTCACCATGCACAAGCAAAATCTCTCAAGCGCTGCTGTGTACTTTGTGCCCCCCCCTCCTCCACAGCTGCGTGTTGCATGGACACAGTGCAGTATATGCAGTACAGTCAACCTGGTGGACGCGTGCGCCACACAAGCCCCACACTTGTATGCAAATCTTGGCCCATGCTGCATTGGTCAGGCCCTTTTGAGTGCCACATATCGCTCAGTCCCTTGCTACTGAACACAAACAAACGTCTTCAACGAAGAGATTGCATTCCTTTGATTGCCTCTTTCGACTATTCTGTTGTGTCTCACGTGCAGCAATCAGTGAGGTGTTGCATGTTGAGGGGCATGCCGAGCTGATCTGTGTTCCCCCACGGATAATTGCCGCATTCCTGACTCAGCCATGGCAATAGCGACCGGATCAGGCCAAAATATGACGAAAATACTTCGGTGATTGGGCTATCAGTGAAAGTGCACGTCAAACGAAGACAATCATTGCTTTGAAGAGCCGTTTCTGCTGGGCTCAGCCAAAATCCATAAATCCTCGAAAGCGCCCCCTTCTGCAAAAAGGCACAAAAACCACAGTGCTCTTCCAACGGATGTCATCATCCTCACCTGCGTCCGTGCCCGATACATGAGGGTTTTTTTCGGGGGGGGGGGGGGTCGGACAATGTTTCAAAGCAAAAAAAGCGCCGTTTGACCAGCGGCTGGTCGTTGGGCAAGGGGGTGGAGGGGGGGAGGTATCTCAACCCTGACGCTTGGGGAAATGGTAGGGGACTGAACGGGTCTTTCTCTCCTCAGGCAATCCAAGGAAATCTCCCACTAAACTCAATGCGGTCATCCAATATATTGAATCCACCCCCAAAGCTGAATCTGAGAGCCTGGATTCACCATTGAGGGTGATTACGGCCTAGATTCTCCTTTGCCGGGGTTTTTGCCGCACAATCCGTACATGTAATCCCCCCCCCACCACAATTGGTTGCAAGCTTTTGCATATTCTTTGTACTTGGTCGCGGATTACACCTTTAGAGGTGTAATCCAGATCACACTCCTAAAGGTGCAATCTGGATCGAACCTTTGCCGTTGATTACACCTTCAGATTTTGCAGCAAAACCCCGGGAAAAGGTTAATCTAAGAGGGCGTTGGGTACGGGAAAGAGAGGTAGCTAGCAGCCCAGCTGGTGAGAGACTACACGATCTGGCCCCTTCAGCACAAGCCTCTGCATGCCCATGCCGAGGAGGGGAATCTGAAATTAGCCAAGGGGGTCCGACCTTCGCGGGCATTTCTGGAAGGAGGATGGGATGCGCCCCTGCCAACAGTCTGCAGGCTGGCTGAAGTGTCTACCGTCAGATAGTGTCAGACAGTGTCGCTGACCCCCAGGGCATCACGGGCTCCCCAGTGTCGGACTCTGGGCTGCAGGCCACCGCTGAGACTGTCCAAAACAGACGCAGTACAGCCTGATGGCGCACACGCGGGCACCTCCGTAATGCACCGGGTGTATGCACCGCCTTCCCTTGTGCCCCTGTGAATGACCCCACTTGGATGCAGTGGGTACGGCGGAGGCTTTCTGGGCCTGGGAACGCATGGGGAGGCCTGAGGGCAATGAGTCTCTCGGGCTAGTCCCCCACCGCGACTGATGGCCGACAGCCCTGCTTTGGGTGTGGGGAGCTGGGGTCTCCACCATCCAGTGCAGGGACCCCCTCTGTATTGAAGCGCACCTGAAGAGCTTTCTCTGCTGGGGCACACCTGAAGAACCGCCCACGCTGTTGGTCGGCTCGACGCGTCTGGCTTGACTGGAGAATTAGCGTGTGGTTGCCCAAGGGGTACGCACTGCTTCCCTTGTGCCCTTGTACCCTTGTACCCGTGCAGGTGACCTCCCCGGACAAAAATGCCGCACACCGCCCCAATCCATGCTCAATCGCACTGCCATGGGCGGGATGTCAGGCAGAGCGGGCAGTTTTGCGAGGGAGGAACGCAATGGTAAAATTCCATCCAGTAATGGACGGGCAACGACATTTGAAGTGCACTCCCGGCCGATGACAATACAACACGAACCGCCGTTTGCTCTGCATCCACGAGGCATTCATGCAATCAGCCTCAAAAGGCCTTCTGAAGTCGCCGCTGAGGAGGAGAGGCATTGCCCATACGTACCATACCCATTACCTACGATTTGATTGGTCTGATTCGATTTGTGGGTCCATCCAGTGGTGGTCCAGCATGGGGCCCCGTGGAGACACCTTTGGTGAGGGGCCATTCACTGAAGTCGCACATCCATTTTCGATGTCTTGACAAACGCCATCTTCAGCTTTAAATTGCTGCAGAGTGAGGCACACATGGGTCCTCCGGACATGAACAGCACAGGTCCCTAGCCTTCGGCTGCAATTCATTGCAGCGTTTGTTGCGAAAGGTCGCCGGGTTGGGGCATGAAATGACCATAGGCACTGAAGGCACCCAAAGGCACACCCGAAGGACAGTTGTCCACCGTGGCCTCCTACACAATGTCCATGGTGCATGCATGGCTCATCAGACATTGCCGAAATGATCGAGCGTGGCAGGGTCTATGCAGTCACTGCACACAGCCCCACTTTGAGGACCCCGATATGGCAGGTATTACGTAGCCCAACCCCCAGACTGCTGGATGGTTGAGCTATTGAGTGACACCTTACACCAACTACCTCGCCCTCCCACCTCCCCCGCACTTTTTTTCACAACATTTATGCTCCAAAAATGATCGGCGCGGATTGGCGACCATTTGAGGTACACATGTTGGCGACTCCCTCAGTCCACCCCTCCAAGGAGCCTTCGGCCCACTCCTTATGCCGTTTGTCTCTCATGAATTTCGGGTGGCCCTGGTCCCCAACCCGTACCCCACAACGTCGCACATTGTGTTGCATTTCGCAAACACATTAAATCTTGTTGAATGCCCGGCCACAACAGACCAATGTTTTGCCATCGAGACATGTGTTGCATGGATACTGCTCAGAATCGGAACGCATGACGGCCAAACGTGGGAAGGTATGGGCATGGGCACGGCAATTTGTGGGGGGAGAGCACGAACCTTTCCAATTCCCCTCCCCATTCCACAACACAAGGCCTTCCTGCCCCCCGCCCCCCTCTGGCAGACGTATGCAATGCAGGCACTCACACCGCTCTCTTGGGCTGCTTTAGGGCTTTCAGCTTCTGCAAGTACCTCTGCCTTGCCTCTTGCGTCACCTGCCCTTTGTCTCGCATCTGTTGTCAATGTGGGGCTGGGCATTGCCGGGGCCCAGAGTACAGAGAGACGTGTATCCAGATAATGAGCCTGGACCCATGGATTGGCACAGTACGGCAGGGCAGAGGAGCACACGACAGCGCCACAATGTGTGCAGTTGAAACGCTGCTGGTTGCGGAAGAAATTAACAAGTGCTGGGGTGCGCCAAATGGGCCGCTTTCATCTTCCCGACGATGCTCCAGCGGTGGGTACAGATTCATACAGATAAGAGGACCGGAACAGGCAATCTGGACCTCCCCCCCCTTGGTCTAAGCTACCCCCCCCCCCCTTGTCCAAGCAACGGTAAATGACCAGAAATTGACGGAACCAACGCCTAGTGTTGCTTAGACAAGGGCGTTGCTTGCGCACCGGAACTTGTATGGTACACGTGTAGACCGTCCTGAGGGGGTTTGAAGCGGAGATTGTGGGACACAAGCAAAGGGCTGACATGTGCAACATAACACTCATGAGCAGTGATGATTGGGAAGCAAAAACTGGCACACAGAGTTTGAAAACCTCGAATAATACGGGTTCACAGGCTCAGAAATGAAGCCCACCTTGGTCAAGCTATAACGCATCTTGAACTGCTGGACGTGCTTCTTCTTCTTGCCCTGTGCCTCACCCTTTGGCCAAGTTCTTGCACTGCGTGCATACTGCGCACGCAGAGGCCGGGATACTCACCCAACAATACCTGTCACCTGTCTAGTAGCATGGCGAAGCAGCAACGCCCACATCAGAACAACGAAACTGCCTTCAACTTGGTAATCAACTGTCGTTATGAACAAGCCACTCAGCCTTGTAAAGTACAACTATGCAAGGGCATGCAAGATGCACACATGTGCCACACTCGGATATATCACCAGGACGGTGGCCACACAATTGGCAACAAACACCGTCATCATTTTCCTCCTCTACAACTACAATGGTACAATGGTACAATTGTACAATGGTTGCCTCCTCCTGTGCCCATACACACTCTGGCACATGAGGCCAAGGTCCATAGGGTTGATACTTAGTCTGTCTGCGAATGCAAAACTGAGTCCCTAACCCCAACTCAAGGGGCCACACAACAAAGCGTGGATTGCGAGTCCCTAACCCCAACTCAAGGGGCCACGCAACAAAGCGTGGATTGGATAATTGGCCCGGTTTCCTCAATAGCACCGGAAGGTTGAAGGCGCAAAATAACGCTCCCTCAAAAATGCCCGGCGCGCACCCCGTGCGCTAACGCCCATGCGGGGGAGGAAATAGGGGGAAATGGTTGAAAATAGGCAAAAATGGTTGACAATTCAAATATGCCACATCCTAAATGCTTAGGAAGCTAAAAAAAACCCTGGTACGGAACCAAAACTTGTGAAAAGGGGCCAAAACTAGGGTTCGAGTATTTGCCGACATTCAAAACTTCGCACTGTGTGCGCATTGCGTGCACGGCATTCCCTTTGCCGGAGGTTTGGGTGCAGGTTTTGGGGCTGGTTTTGAAAATATGAAAATTGTGCATCTCAAAACCACAGTATCAGGAAGCAGACACGGCACACAGTACAATGAATTAAAAAATGCACCGCCAAAATCAACGGTGCAAAAATTGAAGGGACCAACGCCTAGTGCTGCTGGGACATAGGCGTTGCTTGGACAGGGGGGGGGGGGTACGCAAAAATACGGAAGACATATGGTCCCTACGCCTGCTGTCGCTTAGACAAGGCCGTAGCTTGCGCGCAACACATACAACCACCGGCACACACAGCTGATGCAAGAAAGGGGAGATAATGCACAAATATCCCCAAAATCAGAGTTTTGTGGGTCCGAGTGGGCAAACAATCACAACAAATGTGTCCATGACTCCATGTAATTGGCAGATTTGTCACCAAAACCATGTCTTATCCAGTTGCACTACATTTTGTACCGAATAAAATTAGGTACGGTCCCTACGCCCGCTGTAGCTTAGACGAGGCCCTAGCTTAGACAAGGGGGTGAGCGGGTAAGTGCGCTGCATGATTTGATTTGAAGGAAATGGTTGTATCCCAAGCAGTGTGGTAGGACAATCTGTGGGGGAATTCGGCAGGGGTTTGTTTCGGTCTGCCACTGGGTGCCCCATACTTGGCATTTGTGGTCAGAGGCAAGCCATGAGTCGGAAGGAAAGGGTGATAAGGCTGATAGGTCGCCGGGTGCCTGTGCACGTCGCCAGGGCACCTGCATGTGCAAGTGTATTGCTGTGCAGTCAACGAACATCTGGTGGTCTTGCCATCAGATGTTGAGGAAGTCAGGGACGCTACAGTCTCGCGATGGGGCTGAGAATACTGATGTCTTCACTATCTTTGCTGTCGCCTGGGATCGTTCGCAAAACGGCGTATGAAAGCCACTATTTGCAGCGGCTTCCCCGCAAACTTCTTTCAGGGGTGTACCGACACCACTGGCCCCACCACCACTGCACTTGCCACGGCGGAGCAAAGAGTCGCTGCACCTGCTGGTCACACTGCAAAAGCTCCTTCGAATTCCGGGCAAACGAGATTTTCTCATGCACCAAAGGCGGACATCCACATGCAAGGCAGGCGCCAGGGATGTACTTGAGACAGGAAGAGCAGCGTTGGCACTGCCTGCGTCCGGCTGCAAAGAAGTGGTGCAGCAACCCTGGCCACACAGTGGGTGGCGTGACAGCAACATGACAGAAATATAATGGCGTGGACGAAACACGTGATCGCCCAGGTGGTGCACCTGTCATACTCCGGGCGTAGCTGGACTCTGCGAGCTGCTGCTGCGTCAAAATGTGCACTGAGAGGACGTCGATGCGTTTGCTAAACAGCACTAATTCGTTCAGGATGGCATCCTAAGTGTGTGAAGGTGACGGGCAACACAGACGGACGCACCAAAGAAGCATATTTGAGTCTTACCCCATTCCCCTGTGGACAAGCACAGCCAAGGTCCAGGAAAAGCATATTCAGGAGCATAAGCCTTGGGCTGTTGGACGTTGCTTCCGCTCGCATGCTATCATGATGAACGAGGACACCCGTGTTGCCAACAGAGCAAGAGGCTCCCCCCTTGCACAACCTCAGGTTTGCTCCCTGAATGTTCGGCCATGGCCGTCTGCGCTTGTCTCCTTGCCTCTCAGAGAGCTATGGCTGACGAGGTGGTACAGCGGTGCAAGGACGCCGTGCTGCGGGGGACATCCATAAATGGGTGATGTGGGCGTGCATGGACGGCCCCGATGACGCCGCATGGCTGCAGGCCTTAGATGAGGATGCGGGCCTAAATGCCCAAATCATCCACCTACAAGAAAATTGTACATTCCGTGTGAAAAACCAAACCAAAAAGTTTCAATGTAAACTGACCGGGGATGGGAAACTAATGATGGTGACGAACGGGGTGGGGGGGGGGGGGGGCAATGTTGGTGGGGCTGCCCCGATGCCTCTGGGTTGGTTCCGATAGAGGACAGGGTAAACAAAATTCAGTGGGGGGCATTTCTTCGAAGTGTGCGCAGCTTTGAACGCCCCCCTTGCACCCACGTTGATACTTCTTGTGCAATTCTGGCGTGCGACTCGTTTTCGGGATGTTGGAGGGTGTTGATAGGGGAAATGTAAAGTGTTTCAGATTGAGTTGCAACTTATTGTTGACACAATTGGATTAGGTTCTGAAACATTGGGCATGCACCCACCTAGTCACCATTTCAAATGTTGCCAACGCTTTGAAGTGCACCCGCCCTTTGCACGCACCCGCTGTTTTGCATGCACCCCACAACGGTATGTGCTTGGACGAGCAAGATCTGCGTCGACATCTGTCGACACGGCCAGCCTCGTCCTCTTCGCGGGTTTTGCTGTTCTCTCCTATCCCCCCCAAATGATATGTTAATCTTGGTGCAGAGCCACAAGGCGTTGACAGGTTGATGTGCTTGGTGTGCCGCCTCGGGGTTGCGGGCCTCGGATGTATTTCACGAGCGCCTGGGCTTGGCAAAAGTGTGGTTGTGGCTCGTTGAGTGTGGTTGGGACGGTGCGGGGCTCTCCCCGACGGAGAAGGTTATGCTACATCCGGTGGTTCATGTGTGTGGAGGTTCAGTGACCACACCTGGCTGGTGCTTCTCCCTGGATCAGCAGCGGGAAGATCCCTCTGATCCCGCCTCTGACCCGCAAGCTTCGTCCTGGCGGATGTTTCACGAGTTTGTGCAACCGTTGGCTCCGCATGCGCAGGGGATTTGTAGTTGAGTCCTTGTGGGGGCGCGAGCGAGAGCTGCGGCGTACAGCGCTTGCGCCAAAGTGGCATGCGAGGCGCCGGCACGTGGTCCACGAAAAGGACATAGGTGGGGGGGGGGGGCATTTTTGATTTTTGGGATTGGGTCAATGTAGCGCTGGGCTGGGGGCCACGGGCGCCCTTGCGTAAGCTGCATTCGCGGCGCTTGACGCGAGCGTCGGTTAGGGAGGAGGATTGTTGGGTGTATGTGTTGTGGTGTAAAGTGGATGGGACGGTGTGCGTGGGCCAAACGGGAGGTCGGGATAATTATCGCTCTGTGAGTCATAAGGGGCGGGAGCATATTCGCTTAGGGTGCGCTTTTGTTCGGGTGCGGGGGGGGGGGATTTGCCGACCTAGAAATGTTTATAGGTAGGTAGCGCTCCACGGGGTTGAAAATTTTGTTATTACTCCTGTACAGTTCTGCTCGAGTTTTTCCGTGACAGCCACAGAGGGTGCCTGGATGTGGGGTGCGCCGCAAAAAAGGTGTCCGCAAGAACCCCTTCTAGCGCCCTTTTTGCATGTCTACCCAAGCCTCACCACCTTGTGTGGTTGAAAAGTGGTTCGGGGCCAATCACCACATGTTTACGCCCCTTTTGGTGGCTGATTTTCACTTTTGTCTGAAATGGTCCATTTTCCCGGATTTTCCACACACCCCCCTCTTGCTGGAAAGGGGGTTCTACACCCTTTGTGCACCCTTTGTGCACCCTTGGTGCACCCCCCTTTTCTGCGCTAGAACCCCCTTTCTGCACCCTTTCTGCACACCCTTTGTGCGCTGGAACCCCCTTTCTGCACCCTTTCTGCGGGGGGGGGGGGGGTTCTGCGCCAAGGCATTTTGCAAGAAGGGCACTGGTTTCTCAAGCATACATGCAGTGCCTTTTTCTTCTGTCCCTTGTGGCCTCGCCAAGGGCAAGCCTTTGCCGGGCCGCTCGGTGTTGTAACCCCACGTCACGGGTCTCCATGTTCAACACATGGGTGAGACCACGTCGTGAAACACGTGACTACCCTCCCCCCCCCCTTCCCCTTGGCTGGGCAAGGCTGGCCAGAAACGGTTGGAGGGGGGTTTTGGCCACAATCAAGGGAAATGAAGTGAAAACGGCCACACTTAGGGTCCCTAGGGGTGCAAGCCATCCCCTTTTGACTTGTGGCTATGTGTGCTACTGCAGGCGCACGCCCACACCCAGAAACAAACAGACAATCGTACATGTACCCCCCCCCCCCACACACACACCCACATGCCATTAGTGGAATGAAGCCGCCCTGCCACCCCACCCACACCCACACCCACAAACTGCCCAGCCACACATACGCACACACACCTGCATAGTGGATGTGTCGTGGTTAGGTATGTGGGGCGGGATCATTGTGGGTGTGTCTATGTGTGTGTGTGTGTGTGTGTGTGTGTGTGTGGATTGGTTTGTGCGCGTGGGTGCGTGTTTGTGTGTGGGTGTGTATCCATGGGTCCGTGGTTGTGTGTGTGGGTGTGTGGGTGTTGGTGTGAGGTTTGGGACGGGTTTGTGTGCGTATGTGGTCGGGTGGCCCCCACATCCTCACACACACCAACACACAGACGCATGCCCGCACGTAGACACAAACAGGAAGTCATGCTGCATGCTGCATCCACCCACATGCAAACCCAACCATACACCCATACACAAACCCACACAAATCCACACACCCCACACAAAGGCACACCCACACACATGTGCACATGTTGCATGTAGCCAAGGTGCCTGCAGGGGTGCATTGGGGGGGGGGGGTACCCCGGGTGTTAGGACAAATGAGGGGGTGCACAAGGGTGAAATTTGTATGAATTCACGTGAATTCACGTGAAATTCGTACGAAATTCGTACGAAATTCGTGCGAATTTCGTACGAATTCACGTGAATTCACGCCTGTGAATCGGCTACAGGCTTGCCGGGTTTCGGCACCTCTCGTTTTGGGCACGGTTCGGACATGATGGATGCTTTTGGGGCGGGACTTTCATTGGATGATGCGTAATGAAGCCGGGGGAAGAATTTTGGCCCCTCAAATCCCTCGGAAGGATCCAAAAATATGGCATTTCCCCCCAAAAACCTCAAAATTTGGGTAAATTCACGTGAAATTCACGCAATTATTCAAACGGCCACTTAACCCCCGTTCACGAAGGGTACATGCATTTGGGGCAACTAGGCTATGTGGCCTCTTTTGAAAAATGACCCCCCTCCCTCCCATGCTAAACTTCACGTGCAGTTGACGACACACAATGTGGCACAGGCATAATGCAAAAACCATGAGAAAATGAGTGAAGGACTCCCTGCACAACTGGAGGCAGAATGGCAGTCTTTATTAGTGGGTAAAGAGAAATTAACATCACATGGCAAGGCATCACACGGGGCTGAAAAAAATATATCATGAAAGAGGAGGGTGCAAACTCTCGATGTTGTAATATGACTTCACATGGGACTATGGCAGTGCCTCTACCACAGTGCCCTCCTCCTAGTCATCTCCATACACCGAGCCATCGTCATCAGCATTGGCCTCGTGATACGTCTCAGCGTCAACAACATAGTACCCTCCCTCATCCATGGAATGGGGGATAATTTCCTTCTCCACTGCACAATACGGAACAAGGATGTTACCCCCATTCCAATCAAGCACCGCGGACCCATTCTCTTTTTCCTCCCGCACCCGGAGTCTCCTTGGTTCGCTTTTGAAAAATGGAAATGGCCATACAGAGCTAGTTGTCCTTGGGGTCGCGGTACGTGAGCCTTTGATCAAAACGAATTGGGTAGGAACTTGCTACTGCTCTTTCTTGTGCTTTTTACATATCAACTCCCCAATGTCATCATCATACTCCTCCCCTTGGGGTGGGCTACACCAGCGCACACGCGTTTTGAGGCCATATATATACCGCTTCTCATCCTTCTTCCCCTTTCCAAAAATGAGGGAGGCAAAACTTTGTGCTGCTACCGCCACCGCCACCGGCACTGCATTCTTGTACTTGGGCTGATATCGGCCAAGGCCGGAAAAAAACACGAATTGGGAAAGTGTCCCAACTACCATTGGTGCCAGGGAAATGGGGCACTTCATTGTTTGGATGCAGAAAATGTTTTGTGTTCCATCCGCATGACTTGACACAAGTGGCGCAAACCACGCATGGCACGCTGCATTGCGGCATGCTTTCCAATACGTGGCAAATGTTCAGGATGAAAGTTCCGCAACATCCAACAAAATGGGTATTGCCACCAACCAACCAAATCCTATATACGACACCTCATGTATGCACTTTGTCAAGTGGCACAGGGCTGCAAGCACACAGGAGCTTACCCAGCCACGGAGGGGGGGGGGAGGGAGGGGGCTGGGCCGTTCTGTGCCATGGTGCCGCCACATAGGGTGTGTCGTGTCACATGGAAAATGTACATGGGTTGACGCACATGCCATGACCAATTGTAATGAATTCATATCGGTCAAATCAAATAAAACATGGCCGCTTGACATCATTACACACTTGAATACACATGCTTCATCCAGACCAAAGCGTAGTACAACGTGATACAGGGCACATCAAAAGCCTAACAATTTGTCAATAAGAGAGGGCTTGTCCCAAACAAGTTCGGCCAACCAAGTGTGCACGCCCATTGTGCGCTGCACAAATGGTTTCCCATTGCATGCCTTTTCCCAGAAGTTTAGCCCCAGGCACGTAGCCGCACACACTTTTGGTTGTACGTGGGCACATGACAAATTATCACTCATGCCACAAAAAAAAACGTAAAATGGGACCAATGAAAATGCACAGCCAAGGTGACGTGCAAAAGAAAGCCCTTGCACGAAAAAGCACGGAATCACGGGGGGGGGGGGCGGTTGACCTGGAGGCGGGCGGGACGTGGGGATGGGACGCGGGGGGGGATGCGCGGAGGGTATCGAATCCCCTAGAAATTCGCCACCCCCAAATGCTTCTTGGGGGTATAAGCAGGGGCCACATTGAGCGAGCCTGCTAAGCCAAAAGCACAATAGCGAATTAACAAGAGAGCAAAGGATTCATTCGTGAGTCAATTAGTCATCATCGCGCAGACTTTTGCTAATTCGTTGGCAAATAGTTGCATTTCTTCCCTCACTCGGTTGGACACACTCCTTGTGAGGCTTGGTTGTCAAGTAACCCCCACAGCCGGTGGTGGCTGAAGAGCGGCCTGCACATGAGCGGCTTCTCCTTGCTGCAACTATCGCTGTAGCCCTGTGCCAACAAGAATTGCAGTCCCCTACAATTCTACGACATCAGCTTCACCTGCCCCTTCTTCGCCCTGCTCATCATCGCTCTCCAATTCATCATCACTGGCATCCCCACCCTGGAACTCATACTCAACATGTTCTGGCATAGGGGCACCCACCAGAGTGTGGGAACACACACCAGCTGGCTCATACGTCACTTTCCGTTTCAAATCAAAATTGCTAACATTGAAAAGGACATGCTATGGCCTTTGGAGCTTACCCATGTCACGACACGTGTCGCGGCACACTTTCCGATGCCCCCCCCCCCCCCTCCCCCCCCCCCCCCTCCGTGTCATGGTGGCACGGCCGGCACAGGTGACACAGGTGACACAAGTGCCAAACCCCCTCCTACACGAACCATTGCATGGCATACCGTGCCATCGCCCCCCCCCCCCCCCCCCCTCCATGTCATGGTGGCACAAGGGCCATCTTTAAACCCCAACGCGCCATGGGGCTCGGCCATTCTACATCCCCGGTCCTGTCGACGCATGTGAATTTGTTGTGCAAAGATGCCAACAAGTTCACACAATTTCTCCTATTTAAAAAATGCATGCACTGGGGCAGCTCCATGCATGCTCGCCGACGTTAGTTGGACACGGGGACGCTACAACACACTGCAACGGCAGTTGTGTTGGTGATTGTGCAACACAAACATCCCAAAACCACATCCCGATGCATAATGTGACTAATTAAACTAATTACCTAATTGACGAATTACCTCATTAATTTACCTAATTATAGAAAGACAACTAATACAACAGGAAAACAAGCAGCAACTCCTCAGCCAAAATCAATTGAAGATGGAAATCATCATAATCATGATCATCATGTGATCTAGAGAGCAAAAGTCAAAGAGGCAGATCATCATGTGATCTAGAGAGCAAAAGTCAAAGAGGCAGATTCCAACACAACACAACACAGCATAGCACAGCACAACACAACACGACACAGCGGCGGCCCCGTGTGACACGACACACCCTATGTGGCGGCACCGCGGCACGGCACAGCCCAAGCCCCCCCCCCCTCCGTGGCTGGGTAAGCTCCTTTGGAGTTGACATGCTCCCTCCAAACCCTTGCCGCGCCACACATCTTGAACTCTAGCAAATGGCGAACTGCGAGAGAAAATGTGCTCCCCACGGGCACGGAAAAATGCATGCACTTGGTTGTATCGCTCCATGCGTGCGGGTAGAGGTCTGCCCTTTGGCTTACGATACGGGGCAAACAACGGTAGGCACCCACTGTATGCACCATCCGCACCTCCTAATTCGCACAACACAACAATGGAGGTTGGCAAAAAAGGTTGTTTGGTGTGTCTTTCCTTTGATTATGCCAAAATCGGCGAAATTCGGTGCCCTGGACGCGGGGGAGACGCGGGGGGGGGGGGGCAAGGGGGACGTGGGGAGGTCACCCCCGGGGAAAACAAATACAACTACTTCAGCAAAGCACAGTAGGCACCAACTCCTCGGCCAAAATCAATTGAGCATGCATGGTAGGGTTTGAAATAGCGTGCACACACAGCCGAGAAAGTACTTGGATGACATGGCATGACATGGCTCTGTAGGAACCACGGTTACTTCAGCCATCTCTAAAGATGCAAGATACCACGGAGTCTTGGGAAGTACCTCCAATAATGAGGGATTTTCTTGTTTCAATGCCGCCGCACAATAAGTTTCATGGTGCTAGCCCTTCAAAGGATTCTAAGGAAGTGATGCCTCATTTACGCCATTCAAACTATGATTGTGACTGTGATTCCCGGTCTAGCGCTCTTGATGATGCGATGAGTTCCATGGGGACTAGGTATGTGGGGGGGGCGGGGGGTTTTTGTTGGGGCCCGATCCACGAGCCGCTCCGATCCATGGGGGGGGGGGCGTTTCGGGCGTAGGTCCGATCCATGATCCGGATTAAAAAGTGCCACGATTCGGATCAAAAAGTGCACCTTCCAATTTATGAACAACACAACAAACCCATGGCACTTTTGAATTTAGTGTGTTGTTGTGGTGATAGTTGAAGTTAGAAAAACAAAAACAATCTCAAAACCAACACTAGTAAAAATATACCGTTCAAAACTATCCCGTACAGTGTATGTACATTTTTTTCCCATGCCAGTTGCAGGGTTTTTTCCCCTCCTATTCATGAGCTTTGGCTTTGCTTCTTTTGCCAATGTGTGCCTTTCTTTGTGCCATGCTATGTTCAATGCAAATTCGCGCACTTTTTGGTCAAAAAGGGTTAACTCAAGGAGCAAAATTTCAGGACGATAATCGTTAACTCTAGCTCGGTCCCTCCAGATTTTAGGACGATAATCGTTAACACTGAACGATTATGTAATAAAATTGTCCCGGTAGCCGCACAGACGCAGTAGAGCATGCAGTGAAAGTCGGAAACCCCGGAGTAGAGAGGTGTGGACGGTGGTAGCCACGTGGTTTGTACAAACCGCTCAGGTGACCTATACAACCATACATTGCATCTAGACATGGTCCAATTGCACAATCACATGCACAATTGCTGTTGCAGTGTGTTGTAGCGTCCCCGTGTCCAAATAAAGTCGGCGAGCATGCATGGAGCTGCCCCAGTGCATGTGTTTTTTAGATAGGAAAAATTGTGCGAACTTGTTGGCATCTTTGCACAACAAATTCACATGCATCGACAGGACCGGGGATGTATAATGGCCGAGCCCCATGGCGCGTTGGGGTTTAAAGACGGGACGCGCCACCACTCGCAAACCAGCCCTATTGGCACTGTACGTATGGTATGGTATGAAGAGGCCAAAACATTTTTTCGCGGTTAGTAGGCATTTCTTTCAATTAGGCGTTCCGTTTCAGTGCATAGGTCTATTCCGTGCAATTTGCATGCCTCCATCTATGTGTTGTGTTATCTATTTCTATTTCTTGGCATTCTTTATTAGTATTTTTCTTGATATTTTTTGATGCTCCCACAACAAGTGGAGAGGCAAGGCACATGGCACATAGAGCGGAGTATGAACCTAAATGAAAATGATAGAAGCAAGCTTTTGTAGCAGCATCACGAAAGGGATGGGGAGGAATAGGGAAGGCAAAATACATAGGAGCTGCGCCTAGCCGCGGCTGGGTGGCTGGGAGGCTTTGGAAACCCCCCCCCCTCCCCCCCCCCCCCCCTGGCTAGCTGGCTGGCTGGCGCGCCCCTGGAAAACACTCAAAATACGTAGTGCACCATTGAACCGCCTCTTCTCACACATGGTGTGCGTATGGGGATGGGTTTGCAAGGTTGGGGGGGGTCGGCCACCTTTCAAGAACACCCTTAGCTCATACTCCAAGTTGCCTTGCCTTCGGAACCTCCCATAAAGACCAAGAACACGAAACATAGAATCGCCGTATTGAACGAATGTGCAACTACAAATGTTGTTGTTATCGATATCAACCCCCGAGTACACAATTGTCCTTAATCCCAAATATATACCATCCGTATTGAAATAAATATATATATATCCCAAGGCACCTTTCCAAACAACCCACCCTTACGTCTCCAACTCCTCATTCCTCGACATGTAACCCAAAACAAAGTCATAAACCTTTTGGGTTAGAACATAGTATCCTTAATAGTTGTCATGTGCCACAGGCATGTCATCATGCATGACACCACACTTGCAAATGGAAATGTCTTATTCCCCCCATCCCACGTTACCATCCCACGTTACAATGGTGGCTGGCTGGGTGGCTGGCTAGGTGGCCGGCTGGGTGGCTGGGTGGCTGGCTGGCCGGCCGAAACCCCCCCCCCCCCCCCGCTGGCTGGCGCAGCTCCATAACACAATTTGGGGTTCAATGGGGTTCATTCCAGCAGCAGCCAAACCATAAGTGGCCCTACCTCTGAGTGAGGACATCGTACGCTATGGAACATCGTGTAAAAGAAGTCATGACCTAGGCCACGATCCATGGGCTGAGCACGAATTGCGTCAGCCATTTCACCGAAGTAGTGATTTGTTATCTAAAATTTCATTACTTTATTCGTAAATGGAAGCCGGTTCACTCCCACTGCCCGCCTGTGCATTAAATATTACACATCAGCCACGGGGCATTGCAATGTACCTTGTCGCCATGTGTCTGTAGCCATGCGATGCGTTGCTGCCGCTTTTTGTGGTCCGCATCAAAATCTTCTTGAAAGGTGGGAATACCATTGGAGTCCCGTTGGAACTCCCATGACATCTGCCTGACGAGGAAAGGCAGCGGGACCATCTAGCACAAGGTAGCTGTTGTCTCCTTCCTCCATCTCTCTGCCATACATACCAACGTGGTGCACCTAAGCTTTACCTCCCCTTTGTCAAACCAAACCCTGGCCCAGGCAGAGGCCCGTCCTTTTTTGCCTGGCTTTTGTGGCTACAATCAACGTAAGAGGAGCTGCTCGTAGTGCTTCTCGAAGGCGGGAGGATTATTCAAATCATTTGTACAAGAGGAAACATGGAATCAATGATGACGATGAGGCATAATCGCCGGTGCCCAACATGTTTGAGAAGAGGCAATGGTACCAATTGCCCCTTCCAATTGGGAGCAAAAATAGTCAACAATGCTACGGTCTTGTTCCAACACAAAGGATTCCCGTCCACATGGTAGCGACGCTAAAGGCCTGGCCAGGTCGGGAATGGCTCTATATATTCAGGTGGTGAAATACCAGCCCCCCCCCCCAAACCCCCCCTTTTTGTGGGTAAATCCGGATAGTGTGTTGACACCAAGGGGTGTGAGGAGTTTGCCCGGGCGAGTTTTGACTTAGGCTATTTTGGGCCCCTTTTCCCCTGATGGCCAAGGTGACCCCAGTAACTACTGTGTTCCCATGCGCAAGACTGCCCCAGATTCCCAACCAGCCTAACTACTCAGATTGTGAGTGGAAACAAACCATGCATTACACTGAAAATAGCAGAGTGCTGTCACTTTTCTGGCTAAATCTGCTGTTTTTGCCCCGTGGACATATGCTTCCCTGGTGGTGCACTGGACCATTTGCCCTCTTGGTGGGCAACCTCCTTCCAAAGGTTCCAAGTGGCGCACATAAGAGCAGGGCATAAAACAGGCACAAAAAGGGCAGCAAAAACGTCTCACTGACCACTGTGCAGTACAGCCTCCAGGCGCTCTCTGAGCTTTTGCTTCTTGCCTGTCACCTTCAGTTTGCCTCCGGAGGCATTGTACTGCTTGATAGCCTGTGTTAGAACTGCTTTGGTTACCTTCCCTTGGACTTGGGGCACCAAACCCACCATTTGCAAGTGCTGCAGGAGCTGTTGGTCCTTGGCAGGTTTTTCAAGGTTTGCCCTCTTATTGGCATTCTCGTGGAGCAGCTTGCCTAACATTACCTCACAGAATCGCCTCACACTGAGCTCAGGGTCCCCCAGCCTTCTTCTACCTCTCTTCCTATGTGCCACAAGGTCCTCAGGAGCTACTTCGTCACAGTAAGAGAACTTGTGGCACCGAACCCAGGCTGCAATAAGTTGCATTCGCATGTGTCATGTAATGAAACACAGAATCTCCCCAACGATTGGTGCCACGGATTAAGGTTGGTACCTTCACTTCAAGGAATGGCATGAGGTGTGTTTTTACTGTCTGCTTGAGTGAGTCCACAAGAATGCGACAGATGGTCACCTGAGTGAAATCTAACACAAAGCTGCCATAAACAACACTCCTGCTGACTACGAGTTCAGGGCGAGCATCCCATTGGCGGACCAGAACAATTAGGTTGCGAAGCCAGGCTTGATACCCTATTGACGAAACATTACCAAGCTCATATGAAGCTTTCAGGACTGGACGCATAAAACAGTCTAAAATGCACATAAAGGCGAACAAGTGCTGACCTACCGTCGAAAGCAACAGCGATAGTTCAAACGACCTCCAGAACGGGCGGAATACACGTCGAAATCGACATCGCGTTACAGTCTATATAGGGCACAGTCTCGAAATATTCACATCAAATGGCATTCATTCATCGTCTCGGCAGGTCCAAAGGCGAAAAGTTCTAAATCACAATTTAAGCCCTCAAAATGGCGCGTTGCATGCGATTTCACCATCTGATCTATTATATTTAATTTTGTTTTGTATTGCTGTTCGTCGTCCTCCTATTCGCAGTCGCCCGTGCTGTGATTTGCGCTACCTGGCGGCTGCAACCAGCTGCCTGGCATTTGCCATGTAAGGCATTTTCAACCGCCATCATGGCATGCAATTTGAAAGCAATGAAGCAACATGAAAATATTGGTCTTGACACCCACACGCCGTGGCACGAGTTGCGTGCAATGTGAGCAAAGAAAAATTTTTATTCCACATAAAGATATTTAAAATATATTTTTTTAACCTTCGAAGTCTCGCAACGTAGTGTGGCATGACGCAAAGCTTCGGCGCCGTTTTTGCTCTTGGTGCTCAGTTGTCTGCATTCTCCGTCACACTCACACACAAGTTTCCCACCTTTTCTTAGAGTTAACTCACAAACAAACAATGCCAACCCATCAATCTCGCGTGGCCACCTTGGAGGAGGTGGAAGTGGCGGCGTGGGACCTCGCTGAGGCCATTGGACGCGGAGAGGTGTTGGTATGGCCCCTTCCCCTTTGCGTTGCCTTTCCGGTACTCTTACTTCAACTTTGAGGTCGCTTTGCGCTCCAGCGGTTCGACGCACTGCGCCACGTACCATTGGTGTGAGCAAGAACGAGCTACATCTCATATCTAAGTTTCAGAACAGAAAACACAAAGAACAGAAGGTCTGTTTCGGTTAGGCTGACTCTATGGAGCTGCGCCTCTGGGCTAGGGAGGGCGTCCGTTTGACGCCCCAATTTACGACCTGTTTGACATGTTTGCACAACTGTCAGGGTCATACACCCCCTTATGCCTAGTAAAATGCCTCCCAACTTCTCCTCTTGGAAGGTGTCCATGGGATTTGCCTGTTGGTCGAATGGGACCAGCATAGGCACAAATGACGGCACCAATAGCCGCGGCTGGGAGGCTTTGGAACCCCCCCCCCCTCCCCCCCCCGCCCTGGCTGGCTGGCTGGCTGGCTGGCGCCAAAATACGTAGTGCACCATTGTACTGCCTCTTCTCATGCATGGTATGGGTATGGGGATGGGTTTGCAAGGGTGGGGGGGGTCGGCCACCTTTCAAGAACACCCTTACCTCATACTCCAAGTTGCCTTGCCTTCGGAACCTCCCATAAAGACCACATAGAATCACCGCATTAGACGTATGTTCAACTGCAAATGTTGTTGTTATCGCTGTAAACCTCAGAGTACAGAATTGTCCTCAATCTGAAATATATACCATCCATATTGCAATATATATCCCAAGGCACGTTTCCAAAAAACACTTACGTCTCCAACTCCTCATTCCGCGACATGTAACCCAACACAAAGTCATACACCTTTTGGGTCAAAACATAGTAAGCTTGATACTTGTCATGGGAAACAGGCATGTCATCATGCACCACATTTGCAAAAGGAATTGTTTTGTTTTACCACACAATTTTACCACACACTCCATGGATCGGTGACATCATCTTGAGATCTTGAGAGCAAGGGTGGTGAGGTGAACATGCATGTACAAAGCAATGGTGGTTGGCTGGGTGGCTGGCTAGGTGGCTGGCTGGCTGGCTGGTGCAGGCCGGCCGGCCGGCCAAAACCCCCCCCCCCCTCCCCCCCCCCCGCCTGGCTGGCGCAGCTCCTTCTGACAAATCGTCCCGGAAAAAATTGTTGATGACACAAAATTCCAGGAAAGTTCTGATGACACAAATTGCCGGCGAAGAACCAACGATTGTCTATCAGCCACTGCCCATTGCTGTCCCCACACCACTACACCACACATGCCACGATGCTAGGGTGACATATTTTCCTCCTTGCTTCTTTTCCACAATATCTTGCATGGCATGTTGCACATCTGTGACAATGACGGTTTGGTTGATTGACAAATAGTAGAAAGTGACGGTCACGATGTTGCCACTAGGAATTAGGGTCCCCCCCTTTTAGGGGAGACCTACTTGGTCACTTAGTCACAGGTCAGCATACCAACAACCCGTCCCCAGAGGGTGCCTGCACGCATCCAAGAAGAATCAGTGAAGGGGATGCAAAAAATCTTTAATACACACGCAAGGGGGGTGGGGAACATGAACCGACTCACGTAAAGTCCTATTCCCACTAGCAAACGAGACAGGGGAAGAAGAGGAGACAAGGGTGGGGCAACAAGCCGATTCTGAACCCGCCCACCCTTCCCCGGTTCCTGCATCCGAGGACGTTGCTCCTCCTAGGGCCAAGAAGAGGTTGGGCTGCCACTCAGCTGACATTTTCGCGGCACCGGGGCCCCGGCTGGTGACTTAGGAATTGACAGCATTCAAAGGGCTGAGGTTAGGGTTGTGATTACTCAATCGAATGATTCCCGCTGGGTTCCTGGGGGCCATTTAATCCTCATTGGAGGCCGCAGGGATCCATTTCGGGAATGGCTATGCAGGGGTCCTAAGCTTTTCTGATTTAATTGATTGCTGGGGCTGAACAGCGTATTTTTATAAATGCCAGCATCAAGCGCATCTGTTGTACTATTTTCGACACACAGATGTCAGACACATCATCTAAGCTCAACTACAGTACCCTTGTACCCTTGTACCCGGCACCATCGGAGGTCCTCGAAGAAGACCCATATGAAGCGTGCTCCGATGAGGAAGATAATGATGAGGAAGATGCCAGCATGAAGTTTCCGGAGATGGGTGCCACTTGGGAGCCGGTTGTGCATGCGTTTGCCGGCTGTAGTCACCAAGAAGTTTGTGACCGCATGGAGGATTGGGCGGATGAGAATGGCTATGTTCTCAGTCGTCGTGGCGATAAAAGCAAAGGCCAAGCATATTTTTATTGCGCCAAAGTAGGCCGCCAAAAACGGCACAATCGTAACGCAGCCCAATCCGGGGTCCTTCCCGAGGATAGTAGGACGGTGCCAACATATGCACCGGAGTCAAAGGAGGATTGTTGTCCCTTCAATGTGTACATTTCTCGCCAGAAGGATGGCATGCGCGAGGTGTGGTCCGTGAGTCCCAAAGGACTCCGCTTGGACCATAACCATCCACCGCAAACGGCCAAGCAAAAAAAATTCCTTGGTCCGGTAAATTTGTCCCGTGAGGATGCCGATTTAATCATGAACTTGGGACAAGCCTTCATGGCCCCCCGCAATGTGGTACATTTCATGCGGAACCGCGGAGTCGAGATCACCGCAAAACAGGTGCAAAACATTTATGATGACAAAGGGTACTCCTCAGCGCTGGATGCCCATGAGTTGGTCAACCGCCTTGAGGAAAAGGGCAAACATGGGTGGTACACCCATGTGGTGAAGGATGACATTGGGAAACTATCCCATGTCTTCTGGATGAGCGTCGAGCAAATTGCTATTGCCCGGCGCTTACCATATCTAATCCTCCACGACAATACCTATCAAAGCAATAGGTATAACCTCAACATTGGCCTCTTCGTGGGGGTCAACAACTATGGGCAGTCAGTGCTCATGGGCCAAGCCATTGTCGTGGGCGAAAAAACTCGCGACTTTGAGTACCAGTTTACCCACTGGTTGGCGGCCGTGGGCATCGCGCCCGTGGTCATGTTCACGGATGCATGTGTGAAGGCTTCGGGGGCCGTTGCCACCGTTTTCCCCAATGCCAAGCACTTCTGGTGTTACTGGCCCATTGCCAAGAACGTGGCCAAGAACCTAAAAGGCGTTCTTGGCCACGACACTTTCACTAAATTGGTCCGCCTCATGGCCCGTGCACACCGCCAAGTCTCCATTGTTGTCTTTGAGCACATGTGGAATGTTGAAATTCTTGGGGACCCAATCTTTTCAAGTGGACATACATATTTGAGTACTAGTGGAGGGGGGACAAGGTGCGACGCTGGGCACGGTGTTTTCAGGTGGGTGTGTTCACACGTGGGATTGTGTCCACACAACGGGTGGAGGGCATCCATAGGTGGGCAAAGGAGGGCCGCCTAACCAAGCGGAAAAAGTTGAACGACGTTTTTGACGCACTCATGGTCATTGTGGGGGAGCTAATTTTGAAATGGGGGCGTCTGGACACACGCGTGACAACGGGCTCCTTTCGCTCCCGGCATGAGACGGCCCAGCAAATTTTTCGAATGCCGTATGAGGCAATGAAGGACCGGCTGACCACATGGGGAAGGGATGAGGCAGCCCATCAGATGCTCCCTTCCTTTGGGTACGACATGAAGAGGCTGCCGGACCACGCATACGAGGCTCTGGCCCCTCCCGCCTTGGACAACTCTCCTGACCCCACAAAGGGGGTGGAGGATCTTTTGGAGTACGATCTCCCCTCCAGAATGGTGACCCCCGCGCCTAATGCAGCCATCTTTGAAGTTTCCAGACAAGGAACCAATGTAGCTCACTATGTTCAACTCTCGGGGGCGGTCCGGACCTCCGTTGGATCTACCACCTACACCTTGTACCGTGACCCGGTGTGCACTTGTGCATTTCCTACCATGCTTGGGATGCCCCGTAGGCATTTTTGGCGGGTATTGTGGGGGGACGCATTCGCCGCTTACCACTTGGGCCTTGTGCATTCCCAATATTTCTTGGAGGACCGTCCCATGCATGAGGAGTTGGAGCTTATGTCGCGGAATGTGGTTCGGAAGCTTTACCACAACCATGAGTGTGTCGGTCCTTGTCCCGTGGAGGCACCGAGTGTGGAAGGCATCGTTCCCGAGGGGGAGGGTGAGGCGGCACTACTAGTGCGCCAAGGGGAGGTCCAAAGAATAAGGAACCCGTTGCAATTGAGTGCCTTGGCTAGGGAGTTTGTGGATGTGGCGATTGTTTCGCAAGAACGCTTTGAAGATGCTAGATTTACTTTGCGGACGTGGATTGACACGCAAAGGAAACCATTGGGTGACCTTAAAGCGGACAATCCAGCAAAGCCACCCACCAAAGCACAAAAACGAAAGGCATCGGAGATGGCTACCGGCGGAAAGAAGAAAAAGAAAAACACCGCGGAGCCTGACGTCCCACCCCCCTCCCTACCCCCACCAGAAGTGTACGTGACCCCCCCGTTTGTACCCCCCTTCGTCCCCGCTTACCCCCCAGTGCCTTTTGCTAACCAACGGATTCATGAAGGGGGGAGTGATGATGTAGTTATGCTTCGCAGGGTGCCCCCTCCTTCCCCATTCACACCCTCCCTTCCGGCTCCACCACCCTCCGGTATTGCCCGTTTGTCTCAGGGTGTGCACTCCTCCCAAGCTACGTCTAGCACCCAATCATTGCAACCCCCAACCCTCCCCCTCTCTCAAGCCACCCCAAGTAGTCAAATTCCCATCCCGCATCCATACTTATACACGCAAGGCTCACAAGTCCCATTGCCCATGGGCATGCAATGTTGGCCCAACCCCGGGTTTGTGCCAACAACGGATGCCGCATACTTTCCCTTGGATCAAATTCTGAACGCTGCACCACCGGCGCCCAAGAAAGGGGGCGGTAAAGGCAAGGGCAAGGGCAGAGCCAAGGCAAAGAAGTAATAGAATTCAATCTGAGTGACGTCGTGCGAAGACAAGGGGCGCGCTTCCTCGGTTCGTCGTGTCCTTGCCACGTGGTGCAACGGGGTCATGCATGGGGTTAGAAGGCACATGGGGGCCCGTACTGCACCCATTCTCCCCCTGAATTGGATGGAACATGGCCCTGCTTGGGGGCCCATGACAAGGGGCGCGCTCCGACCGTGCGTCTTCCCCTTGGCACGTGGGTTGTTGGGATCATGCATGGGGTTAGAGGGCACATGGGGGCCCGTACTGCTCCCCTCCCCCCCCCTGGAATGGATTGAATATGGCCCCGCTTGGGGGCCCATGACAAGGGGACGCGCTCCCTCGGTTCGTCGTGTCCTTGGCAAGTAGTGAAACGGGGTCATGCAGGGGGTTAGAGGGCACACGGGGGCCCGTACTGCACCCCCCCCCCTGGAATGGATTGAATATGGCCCCGCTTGGGGGCCCATGACAAGGGGCGCGCTCCCACCGTGCGTCTTCCCCTTGGCACGTGGGTCGTTGGGGCCAAGCATCGGGTTAGAGGGCACATGGGGGCCCGTATTGCACCCCTCATCCCCCGGGAATGGATTGAATATGGCCCCGCTCGGGAGCCCACCACAAGGGGCACGTGGCACCCATTCCCCTTATCCCACCGTCAACTTCATCTTCTTACCCACGCCTGTCTTTGGTTGCTTGTGTGCAACCCCCTTACGCCCCTCGCCCCCCGACAACCATTGGGCCAACCACACCCTTTGTTGCACCCTGCCGGTGCGCTTGGCCTCCGTCCTAACCTTCTCCCACCTCCCCTCGGACACGAACTTTTAGATTTCTCCAAAACGCCCCCCCCAAAAGTAGGGCACAACACACCCGAACGGCACGCGCAACGACTCCCCACCGGCAAGCGCCAACGCAAGGTACCCCAGCCAAGACAATGGCACGAGGGGAGGCTCATCCGTCCGGGGCTCCACCATGGCCGTCACCTCGTCGCACACGGCGCCCAGCTTGCCGGAGGGCCGGTGGCCCGGCCTACGCGCCATGTCCCCCCCTCATGCAGCCAACATGGCAACATCCCCCCACATCTCGGCAACGGTCGTGAACTCCACGCCCGCGCCGACTCCGGGGAGGTCCTCAAGGGGGACGCAATGTCCTCCCTTGATCCGCCATAATGCGTGCCAAAAGCAACGCACATCGCGCAACCCCCCTATTCCTGTTCCTCCGCACTAAAAACTTTGTCTCCCGCTTAGGCGGGGACACTCAAAAGTGGACCGGGGGCATTTTGGTGCTCCCCGGGACCCCCTCAAACAGAGTGCCGAGGTAGGTACATGTGTACTCCACCTCGGCATACCCCGCACCACCCGTCTCACACACGCGCGTGCGCATCGTGCCGTCCGGGTGGGCCTCAAAAGACAGGGCATACAGGTGCCCCAGACTAGGGATGCAGATTCGCAGCGAATTCCATTTGAATTCGCCGAATTCGCTGCGAATTCGTTCGCAGCGCGAATTCGCTGCGAATTCGGCTTGAAATTCACAGTACTGCGAATTCGGGGCGAATTCGCACTGCGAATTCGCAGGCGACCGCAAAATGATCACGCGTGCGCCGTCTTTTGTCCGAATGAAAAGCTAACTTTGAATTGTGCTATGCAATAATTTTTTCGACTTTACACAGTGAAAATTATGATCATTCTGCTTTGATTGAACCATTCAGTTTCTTGCTGCGTGCCTGCGTACTCATTTTCGAGAAAAAAATTTGTTTTTGAGTTTCGAACACACCGCTGTTTCCGCCCCGCTTCAGTGAACACGACAGTGCCATCCATTCTTCCCAGTACCCCACCAGTTCGGAGAAAACCGCGTCGCGAACTTTTAATTTTCGACTTTTTTTTTTCGACTTTGAACAGTCAAAATGTGTTCGCCCTTGCCTACCCTTTATATCGGTGCCCTCCTTACCCTTTCCCGAGCCGTGCATGCAGAGAAATCCTTATTCCCGGGTTTGAAAAAATCCAGATTGGACAGTGCATTGTGACAGTCACATGGTGATGATTATTGAGCATCATGACAATCATAATGTTAATTGAAATTGATTGCCGACGTTTCCCTTGTATTTGTGATCCTCTCTCTTAGATGAATTCCAGTCCAATCATTCAATTCAAGAATGCAATGAATGAAGGCCCAATAAGGGCAACAAGTGGTTCACATGTGATGGCTTGTGTGTGGATTGGTGATTTTGCATGCTCCGTTGCTGCTTCTTTTCCAAAAGGGATTTGGAAGAATCAAGGAAGGGTCTACACTTGGAAATTTGGAATTCTTGGTCTTCATTTGTTTTTTTTTGTCAAATGGTTTAAGCATGGCGAATGCAAGCAACAACAAACAACAAAAATTGCAAGGTTATTGAAGCTTTTGGACTTGAAATCTTTTATGCCATATGGTGCTGGGGAGAGGCATACCCATATGCAAAGAGGTGAATTGCAAACTGGAAGGTGAATTGTAGGTGCCTATGGATTCTCAGCCTCCGGTGAATTCAAGCGAATTCTGGGGAATTTGAATTTTAAGTTGCGAATTCGAATTCGGGGCGGTCCGCGAAATCGTGCGAATTCGGGGCGAATTCGAATTGGAGCGAATTCGTGCGAATTCGAACCTGCATCCCTACCCCAGACCCGGAGCGCCACGGGGGGCACCCAACCGCCGGAGGGTCAGGGGGGAGAACTGGGGGTGGCGCCCGTCCACCCACCTCCCCGGGATGTAATACACATACGGGACCTCTCGGAGCGTGCCATGGCTTGCACTCTCCACCAACTCCTTCTTGTAAGTGCGGCTAATCTCCATCCGCGCAGATCTGAGGTCAATTCAGGTCAATGCACCCCCATTCAGGCAGATTCAGCTCATTTCCGGACATTTACATATGGGAGCATTCCCAAATTTTTACCCGAACAGTTCCTCTATATTATGGACACGCCGGATTCAATTCTGGTGTCCGTTGCGGCTGAGGTGGTCGCGTTCCGATGATTTAGTGGGATCGCCGGCGCGCGTGCGCAAATCAAATCAGCCAAATATTTTTTCACAATCGGATTTTTTATAAATTATACAGGAAGAATATTCCGGAATTATATGTATCATATTATCCGCCTACATTTTCTTGTAGACTGGGATTTTTTGCAAGTTCGTATCTTCATCTTCATTGTCTTCACTGTCGTGCTTGTAACACATGGACTCCAAGGGCAAGGCCCCAGCACTGATCCCTCCATATCGCCCCGACGCACAGAAGGGATACCTGCCCTCTGTTCCCTTTCCCCATGCCGGCCCTGAGCCCTCCGGCCAGACTCTGCAGAACATCCTCAAAGGGAATAGCTTAGATGGTAGCAGAGGAGCCTCCAGCCTCGAGGCTAGCTATAGCGCTATAGGTATGGAGTACGAGTCCGACTCACCGGACAGTGATGACGAGAGCATCTGCGATCTAGATGATCCAGATGTCCCAGAGGACGGCGTAGAATGTTGCATAGTTGCGACATTCTCCGAAGAGTGAGGGATTCCTTGCCAGAATCCTGACTGCCCCAGGTACATACCCATTCCTCACCCCAGCTCAGTCCCCGATCCCAGTCGAGAATCCGGGCCGCCAAGCGGTCCTTCACCGGGCGCTGCTCCCAGCGGAGTGTACGGCTCCTTGGGTGGAGACTCATCGAGTCAGGAGGACGACATTCGTCGCCCATCCAAGGAAATCATGCATGTGCATCGAGAAAGGTCTTTCAAGATGCTGTTGAGCCCGTCGCGCGATCGCAGCAGAAGAAAAATAAAATACCAAGAAAATGACGCACCGCCAGAAAAAATGAAGGGAAAAATCGTCTTTTCCGACCTCAGAAACCCCCCCAAAAATTTTACGCCGCTGTTTGGCGAGGTCGCAAAATTTAGGACACTCACAAAAAAAGACGAACAATAGAGTCGCGACGGCGAAGAAGCTGAGCGCTGCTTGCCCCAAATCACTCAGCAAAGTGCGTGCCCTAGGCGCTGGGGACTTGTGCGCGCCCCAAAACAAACCACACATAAACTGCAACAACGCCACCGGCCGCCGACAAACAAGTATGTTATATGCCGCGCAACGCTAGAAACCAACGAAACAAGCACAACGCGGTAAGTGGTAGACAAGAAGAGAACAAGTATGTAACAAACCGCACCACGGTGGAGATATGCCACAAGTATGCGAGCAAGCAATGCAAGCCCACTCGCATAGGGAGTACGAGGGCGCCGTAACACGCGAAGGTGATCACAACAAAAAAAGAAGCCGCACAAGTATGTTGCATGTCATGCATGAATAACACACACAAGCAACAACAACGCCACCGGCCGCCGAAAAACAAGTATGTTATATGCCACGCCATGCATATCGCCATAGCGCATAACGCCATGCATAACGCCGTAACAAACGCAATACACAAGGAAGGAAGTTACGTGCCAAGCAACGCCAAAGTGCGCCGCCACGAAAAGCGCAACCAAAACCGCACCGGCAAGGAAAACCAACAGGAGGTGACACCAAATGAATGCCTATGCCCACCCCCGCACACATAGGGAAAGAAAGGTATGCCCGTACGTGCATGCCCGTATGGCAGCAAGGTCATCACCGCCACGGACGAGCAAAATGGTATGAAGGGGCACGACGGGGGAACACAAAACCAACAAAGGAGAGAAGAACGCACGAAGGAGGCCACACACCACCGAGGTGAAGCACAACACACATAAAAGCACACAAACAAAAACTAAACATACACAACATGCACACGCGGCTAGTTGGATCCAAGTATGTTACATGCCATGCTACGCTACGCAACGAACACGAGATAAGAACGGCAACCGCGCCAACAAAAGCAAAAGGTGACCACGAGGCGTAACCGAGACGTGCCCACCCCCCACCCGCACGCCCGCTTACGTAGGAGGCGAAAGGGAGCGAAAGGGGACAAAAGGTATGCCGCCGCATCCAAACGAATAGTAGGCAAGGGGGGAGCCACACGACGCCACCAAGGACGCAAGTATGTTACCATGTCGTGCCACGCCGCCAACCACCCGGCCCGCGCCACCAACCGAGACGGGAAAAAAGAAATGGCCTTCGGCCAGGGAGTGGTTGTCACGGGGGGCTAACGGTCCTGCCCTGCGGTGCAATGCGGGGCAACCGTGACAACTGCTCTTACAGCACAACCACCCTTTTTGTTGCGCTGATTAGAACACACACACATATGCATAGCGTCGTGTGCCGGATTCCGACATACACACGTTGCCACGCTTCCTTGTGCATGCACCCACCTTCCCTTCCCTTCACAGGTCCAAAGGAGAAGTGTGTGCTCGTGTTTGCGTCGTTTGGGCGTTAAAGCAGGGTTGTCTCAGACGCTTAGGCTTGTTTTGCGTCGCCGTCGTCTCTCATACGCCATTCCCTAAATGTCACGCCGCGCACACGGGAAGGTCAACGGGAAGCGACGAGCGCCCGGCCCGCGCCATACACACGTAGGCAAAGGAAGAGGACTAGGACACACTAAGATAGTGGGGAAAGAAACAAGTATGTTGCATGTCACGCCGCGCGCGCGGAACGGACGACGAACAAAGGTGGCGGCCAAAGAGGTGTGTGGAGCCAAGACGAGAGCAAGTAGGATATAAACCTACGCCAAACAACGCAGGAAAAAAAAACGCCGTAACAAGCACAACACGGTAAGAAAAAGGAGAGAGGAGCACACGAACGAAGCATAAATAGGTAACATACCACACCGCCGCGGGAGTAAGAGACCGACCGAGGATGGCACTGTCGAGGTGCCATGTCGCGACAAAACCCCCGCCGCCGCACGCCCGTTTACATCCTTTCTCTTCGCAGGTTCAAAGGAGAAGGCCCAACCAGAGAGAACGACGAGCCGGCAAGGAAAAAGACCGAGACACGCAACAAAGCGGAGGCAGGGAAAAAGTGCATGCCAGGGAGAAGGGTAGAGGAAAGGGTAAAGAGCAACGAAGCCACGAAAGGAACAAGGGGTGGCCAGCGGCCGAGAAAGGGGCGCGCACAGGGAAGGGGGCACGGCAGGCACACGGCGAGCACAACACCGCACCGAGACACCGGAGAGGGGAGCACCAGAGGGACAAGAGAAGAGCGGCACCACGCACCACGACACGCACGTCACAGACACCACACACACCGCACACACCCAACGAGCCCAAGCAGCCCGCCCAGTGGGCGGGCAGTCGGGGGAGGGACAGCGCCTGACCTCAGACGCCCCCCACCATGGTGGAAGGCACCCCCCCCGGGGACGCCCTTCCGCCACCCCCAGAGCGAGCAACGCCGGCCCGCAAGGGCGCACGCTGTGGGGCCGGTGCTGGGTCCCCACGCCCGCACCGACCGCCCCCGGGACACACGGGTCGCGGAACCCTGGCTGCCCGCTCCAGAGGACGGGCGGCCGGGGGAGGGACAGCGCCTGACACCAGGCGCCCCTCACAACGGTGGCAGGCCACCCCCCCCGGGGACGGCCCCCCACCACCCCCGCGGCACGCAGCCCCCACAGGGCATGCAGGCCAAGGGGACAGTGTTGGGCCCCCACAACCCACACACCAGCGCCCACAGCACGTGGGTGGCGGACCCGAACAGCCCGCCCAGTGGGCGGGCAGTCGGGGGAGGGACAGCGCCTGACCCCAGACGCCCCTCACAATGGTGGAAGGCACCCTCCCCGGGGACGCCCTTCCGCCACTCCCACAGCGAGCAACGCCGGCCCGCAAGGGCGCACGCTGTGAAGCCGGTGCTGGGTCCCCACGCCCGCACCGACCGCACCCGGGACACACCGGTCGCGGAACCCTGGCTGCCCGCTCCAGAGGACGGGCGGCCGGGGGAGGGACAGCGCCTGACACCAGGCGCCCCTCACAACGGTGGCAGGCCACCAACCCGGGGACGGCCCCCCACCACCCCCGCGGCATGCAGCCCCCACAGGGCATGCAGGCCAAGGGGACAGTGTTGGGCCCCCACACCCACACACCCGCGCCCACAGCACGTGGGTGGCGTACCCCAACAGCCCGCCCAGTGGGCGGGCAGTCGGGGGAGGGACAGCGCCTGACCTCAGACGCCCCTCACAATGGTGGAAGGCACCCCCCCCGGGGATGCCCTTCCGCCACCCCCACAGCGAGCAACGCCGGCCCGCAAGGGCGCACGCTGTGGGGCCGGTGCTGGGTCCCCACGCCCGCACCGACCGCACCCGGGACACACGGGACGCGGAACCCTGGCTGCCCGCTCCAGAGGACGGGCGGCCGGGGGAGGGACAGCGCCTGACACCAGGCGCCCCTCACAACGGTGGCAGGCCACCCCCCCCGGGGACGGCCCCCCACCCCCCCGCGGCACGCAGCCCCCACAGGGCATGCAGGCCAAGGGGACAGTGTTGGGCCCCCACACCCACACAACCGCGCCCACAGCACGTGGGTGGCGGACCCCAACAGCCCGCCCAATGGGCGGGCAGTCGGGGGAGGGACAGCGCCTGACCTCAGACGCCCCTTACAATGGTGGAAGGCACCCCCCCCGGGGACGCCCTCCCGCCAGCCCCACAGCGAACAACGCCGGCCCGCAGGGGCGCACGCTGTGGGGCCGGTGCTGGGTCCCCACGCCCGCACCGACCGCACCCGGGACACACGGGTCGCGGAACCCTGGCTGCCCGCTCCAGAGGACAGGCGGCCGGGGGAGGGAGAGCGCCTGACACCAAGCGCCCCTCACAACGGTGGCAGGCCACCCCCCCGGGGACGGCCCCCCACCACCCCCGCGGCATGCAGCCCCCGCAGGACATGCAGGCCGAGGGGACAGTGTTGGGCCCCCACCCCCACACACCCGCGCCCACAGCACGTGGGTGGCGGACCCCAACAGCCCGCCCAGTGGGCGGGCAGTCGGGGGAGGGACGGCGCCTGGCCTCAGACGCCCCCCACAATGGTGGAAGGCACCCCCCCCGGGGACGCCCTTCCGCCACCCCCACAGCGAGCGACGCCGGCCCGCAAGGGCGCACGCTGTGGGGCTGGTGCTGGGTCCCCACGCCCGCATCGACCGCACCCGGGACACACGGGTCGCGGAACCCTGGCTGCCCGCTCAAGAGGACGGGCGGCCGGGGGAGGGACAGCGCCTGACACCAGGCGCCCCTCACAACAGTGGCAGGCCACCCCCCCCCCGGGGACGGCCCCCCACCACCCCCGCGGCACGCAGCCCCCATAGGGCATGCAGGCCAAGGGGACAGTGTTGGGCCCCCACACCCACACACCCGCGCCCACAGCACGTGGGTGGCGGACCCCAACAGCCCGCCCAGTGGGCGGGCAGTCGGGGGAGGGACAGCGCCTGACCTTAGACGCCCCTCACAACGGTGGACGGCACCCCCCCCGGGGACGCCCTCCCGCCACCCCCACAGCGAGCAACGCCGGCCCGCAAGGGCGCACGCTGTGGGGCCGGTGCTGGGTCCCCACGCCCGCACCGACCGCACCCGGGACACACGGGTCGCGGAACCCTGGGCGCCCGCTCCAGAGGACGGGCGGCTGGGGGAGGGACAGCGCCTGACACCAAGCGCCCCTCACAACGGTGGCAGGCCAGCCCCCCCGGGGACGGCCCCCCACCACCCCCGCCGCACGCAGTCCCCACAGAGCATGCAAGCCAAGGGGACGGCGTTGGGCCCCCACGCCCACACACCTGCGCCCACAGCACGTGGGTGGCGGACCCCAACAGCCCGCCCAATGGGCGGGCAGTCGGGGGAGGGACAGCGCCTGACCTCAGACGCCCCTCACATTGGTGGAAGGCACCCCCCCCGGGGACGCTCTTCCGCCACCCCCACAGCGAGCAACGCCGGCCCGCAAGGGCGCACGCTGTGGGGCCGGTGCTGGGTCCCCACGCCCGCACCGACCGCACCCGGGACACGTGGGTCACGAAACCCTGGCTGCCCGCTCCAGAGGACGGGCGGCCGGGGGAAGGACAGCGCCTGACACCAGGCGCCCCTCTCAGGGGTGGCAGACCACCCCCCCCGGGGACGGCCCCTCACCACCCCCGCGGCATGCAGCCCCCACAGGGCATGCAGGCCAAGGGGACAGTGTTGGGCTCCCACACCCACACACCAGCGCCCACAGCACTTGGGTGGCGGACCCCAACAGCCCGCCCCAGTGGGCGGGCAGTCGGGGGAGGGACAGCGCCTGACCTCAGACGCCCCTCACAATGATGGAAGGCACCCCCCTGGGAACGCCCTTCCGCCACCCCCACAGCGAGCAACGCCGGCCCGCAGGGGCGCACGCTGTGGGGCCGGTGCTGGGTCCCCACGCCCGCACCGACCGCACCCGGGACACTTGGTCGCGGAACCCTGGCTGCCCACTCCAGAGGGCGGGCGGCCGGGGGAGGGGCAGCGCCTGACACCAGGCGCCCCTCACAACGGTGGCAGGCACCCCCCCGGGGGACCCCCTTCCGCCACCCCCACAGCGAGCAACGCCGGCCCGCAAGGGCGCACGCTGTGGGACCGGTGCTGGGTCCCCACGCACGCACTGACCGCACCCTGGACACACGGGTCGCGGAACCCTGGCTGCCCGCTCCAGAGGACGGGCGGCCGGGGGAGGGACAGCGCCTGACCTCAGACGCCCCTCACACAATGGTGGAAGGCGTTCCCCCCGGGGACACCCTTCCGCCACCCCCACAGCGAGCAACGCCGGCCCGCAAGGGCGCACGCTGTGGGGCCGGTGAGGGTCCCCACGCCCGCGCCGACCGCACCCGGGACACAAGGGTCGCGGAACCCCGGCTGCCCGCTCCAGAGGACGGGCGGCCGGGGGAGGGCAAGCGCCTAACACCAGACGCCCCTCGCAATGATGGAAAGCACCCCCCCCGGGGACGCCCATCCGCCACCCCTACAACGAGCAACGCACCAACGCACCAACGCACCAGCCACGGGACATCCGCACCCCAACCCCTGCTCTTAGGCACAGCGACACAACAATGGCGGAACCCGCGGCCCCACGCAAAACACGCCCCCGATCTCCGACGCTGGACGAGCCACACGAGGTCATCAGGGCGCTGGGACTCAGAGACGGCAAAGGAGACCCCCCACAAGGGGACGCGGGCACGGACTCCGACCTGGAGGCAGTACCGGAGCCCCCCACGGGAGGCGGGCCCGCGGAACCTGCGCCGCCGGCGGGCAGCGTGCCCACACTCTGCCCCGCGTGGAAACAGGGCCACTGCACCGGCGAAGGCTGGTGCCCCAAACAGCACCCTCAGCCCGGCCCCGATGACGGACCGCTGCCCGAGGTGACACCCGCGGCCGCATGCGCCGCCCTACGCTACGGGGTGGCGCAGGGCTGGATCCTGGATGAGACCGCACGCGGCAGCGTGAACATCCGGGAGGCCTTCGACCGAGTCACCCACGCGGGACAGGCGGCAGTGGCCTTGCACACCCGAGGCCGCCACGGCGGACCCGCAGAGGGGATCATTGTGGAACCCTCGGAAATGGTGCTGGTCCTGGCGGTGGACATGCTCCGAGGGGTGCTCCACGCATCCCGCGTGCGGCGGGCGTGCCCACAGTGGACCATCCAGGTGTACACCCCCCCACGGGCGTGGCCCTTCTCCACGTGGGCGGTGCTCGCCGTCATGTGGCACCTGGCACCGGAGGACGCCCCCACAGGGACCGCGGAGGAAATCGCCCGGGACCCCCACACCTGGCCGGCCGACCAGGATTACCCCTGGCGCAGGCCCCGGGGCGGCCTCCCAGTGGCACCCGCGGCAGAGGGGCTCAGCCTCGCGGCAACCCTCCAACGGCACCCCGACAAGAAGGCACGCCACTTCCTGCAGACGGGCACGGTCCCGGCCCCCCTGCCAGACTCTGAGTGGCGATGGGACGCAGGGGAGGCGCAACCGCTGCCGGGCCCCTGGACCCTCCCGCTGTGGTATTTGCCCATGGGCACCCTGGCCCACGCCACCCAAGCCGTCAAGGGGGCTTTCCCGCAGCCGCTCCTCCCCGGCGTGGCCCTGCTCCGCAGCCTGCAGGCGGGGGCCGCCTGGGTACGGTGGAAGGAAGGAAAAGGGCGCTCGAGCCCCTATTTTCCCCTGGTCCAGGGCCAGGCGCTGCTCCACGCCGAGGGCATGCAGACCGTGGAATGGGGGGCGATCGTGCCCGGCACGGCGTGCAGGTGGATCACAGCGGCCGCCCCACAGCCCATGCGATCGCCGCCGGCGTGCCACCGCCTCCTACGGATGGTCCCCTCTTTGGCCCCCCAACACGCCTTTACGAGGGACGTGTGGAAGGCCATACTGAGCCACACCAGGGAGTGGCTAACGAACCGGGGTGCACGGTACCCGCCGGGGCCGGTGCTCGAACAGCTCACGGCCCCCACACCCGGGGTCCGCCACGCCCTGCACAGGGCGTCGGCTCTCACCGAGCAGCTCAACGACGAGGTGCTGGACCTGGCGCTGGAGCCGCTGCGGGTGCTTTACCCGCAGACCCACAACCCACCCGCGGGCACGTCCAACCGCCTAGCCCGCCCCGGGTTGCAGCGCCGCGTCGAGGCCGCGCACCCAGGAGGCGTGGTGGAACAGTGGCTAACGCTCCTCAACCCGTCCACCGCGGAAGGCCACTGGTACCTACACCAACTCCTCTTCCTACCACGGGCAGCCCCGGAACACCGCCGGCAAAACCCGTACCACACGCACCCGGAGCGCCGAGGCGCGCAGGACTTCCCGCAGCCAGTCCCGCCCGCCCTCTTGCACGGGCAGGACCCGGAGGCGCTACAGCAGGGCCCCCCGCTCGACACCGCCACCACGGTACAACAAAGGGGACGCGACGGCGCGGATGGTGCCGAACCGGACGTCACGAACTGCGGAGCGGTGGCCTGGATGGCAGCCTGCAGGCACCTCGCCCGAGATACCACGGGGCTCCGGCAGTACAGACCAACAGACCGCACGGCGCTGGCGTCCGCGGTCGCGGCCGTCACCATGGGTCCTGTGGCGGCGTGGCCGGCGCAACTGCTGCCCCGCGTCCCCTGCCGCGACACGCAGCCCCGCCGGCCGGCCGCAACGCACGCGCCGATGGCACCCCTCACGGCGGAGCAGCTATACGTCGTCGCGGCGGCGTTGCTAGCGGACGGCGGGGAGAGCTTCGTCCACCACCACGGCCTGGCGCAGATTGCGGGAAGCATACAAGGGCCACAGCGCGATGCACCAGACCCGTGGCATGCCACACTCCGCGGGCGCACCCGCGTCCGGGATGCGGGCGATGGCACACCTCCACCCGGGCGTCAGCAGGGGGAGGCACTGGTGCTGCAGACGGCAGGCTACCAGGCTATCCTACACGGCCACGCCGGACGGTACCAGTCGCACGTCCTGGCCGGAGGCCGCTGGACTGTCTGGCACAGCACCGCCAGGCAAGGGGCATTCTCACCCCTGCCCCACGTCGACTGGCAGCAGGGGCCCACCCAGGCCTACTATATGTCGGCGGACCCCTGGCCGCTGGCAGTCCTGCTACACACCGTCAGCGCCCCCAACAAGAGGCAGGAACCGGGGTGGGTCAACCCGCCCGCACTGGTGTGGAGCCCCGACCAGGAGGAGCATCTACGGGCCGCGTGGCAGGGAGACGCCATCAGGGCCACGGACGTCCCGGACCTCCACGCGGGGCCAATCACGCACGCCCGCCCGGCGGCTACCCTGGCGGTGGCCCAACGGGGACAGCAGAACCCGCAGTGGGTGGTCTGCATGTTCAGCCCGGCGGACGCGCACATCGTCGTCTGCGACCCCGAGCGCCTGCCGGGGCCCGAAGCCGTGATCCGCATGGCAGACTGCACCCGCATGATCGTCAAGGCGCTACGGGAGGGCGAGCACCACGCCCTCCTGCTCCAGGTCAGGCTGAAGGACAACGCCCGGGCGGCGAGGCAGGGGGTGTGGCCGGCAGCGGCGCACCCCGCCGACCTAGAGCTCCAGCTGGCGGTCCCGACCACAGTGTACCACTGGGTATAAGCCTTCCACGACCTGCGATGGAGGGGCAAACCCGACCGCCAAATCGGCTTCACGCACTGGCAAACGTGGTTGCAAGCAGACGCGCAGCGCGATGCCATCCGGGGTCTCGGGCCCGCGCCCGCGACACGAGCCCTCGATGCGGCGGCCCCCGCCCGCACACTGGCGCCACACACGGTGCCACTGGCCAACCTGCCCTTCGAACCAGCGGCGGAGGGCGCCATTCGGAAGTTGGTGCCGCTCCCCCCGGCGCGAGGGGCCACGGAGCCGACGAAATGCTCCCTGTGTGCAGACAAGTACTACACAAGCGGGGCAATGCTGGAACACCTGGCGTGGCACGCGGTGCACGCTGCAGCCCCGGCATACGACAAGGAGGCGGCCTCCAACATCCTGCAAGGGAGAGCACTGAGGTCCCCATGGCACGCCCCGTACGCCCGGCGCCCCCCGCCCCAGGCAGCCGACCACGCAGACGGAGATGAGGAGGCACCCGGGGTGGCCCCGAGGACCGGCGGTGCGGCCCAACCAGGGTCCATGTCCATCCCCGCGGGGCTAGCCTCCCTGGCCCCCCTGGCTCCCCCGGCCCCCCGGGCCCCCCTGTGGGCCCCGCTAGGAACGGGCTCAGCGGATGCGGCACACCCGGATGCCCTGGCTGCGCCGGCGAACCCAGCGGCGATGCCGATGCGGGATAACTGACTCCAGGAGGACATGGCGGGCGACGCCCTGTGGCTCCTCTCGTGGAACCTGCGCAACGGCCTCGTGCCGCCAGACCGGTCCCTCCGGGACACTCTCCGGCGGCGCCGGGGGCAGGCAGCCTGTACCGACAAGGAGCACCTCATCACCGGCATGCTACCCCAGGAGGGGGGCTTTGCCATCATGCTCCAGGAAACAGGGATCGCCACCCGGGCGCAGGAGATGCACGTGGCCGCGGCGCTCCGGGACAAGGGGTACACCGCCTTCTTCAGCAGCCGGCTGGCGGAGACGGGAGCCACCTCCACCTCGAGAGGGGGGGGCCTCCTCACCGCGGTCAGCAGCAAGTACGTGGCGGAGCACGAGGTGCTCAACTTCACCGAACTTGTCCCCGGGAAGGCCGCGGCCCTGGAGATCCGCACGGACGGGGGAGGCCTCACCCTCATCAACGTCCACGGGCCGCAAGCAGGCTGCTCCCCGTGGGCGGGACGGGCGGCGTTCTGGGCCGACATACAAATGTATGCCACGGCACGCAGCCTCGGTGGGAGGCACCGGGTGGTCATCGCCGGCGACACCAACATCTACATTGATGTCCCCACCAACCCGGGCACGGAGCACTTCCGAGCGGGCTGGGAGGCCTGCGGTTTCCGGAGGGCCGCAGCAGGCGGCGAGGAGGACATGACCCCCACGCTCCACCCGTCCCGGCACAGGGTGGACACCTTCCTGGTCAACGAGCCCCTCCTGCCGTCGTCCCTGCGGGAAAGCTTCTGGGCTCGCGGCATGGCACACCCCCAGGTGGTCAGCTCGGACCACCTCCCAGTCCGCCTGGCCCTGCCGGGCCTCCTCAGCGCAGCGGGGCGCGCGGCGATGCCCACCCCCTACAGCCCCACGGAGGGCCGCCTCCTCCCGTACGACGCCGAGGCCGCGCCCGTCCAACACTGCCTGTGGGGGGCTGTCACCGCCGCGCAGGATGAACCCTCCCTGGCGCCCTGGCTGGGCCCCGCAGAGCATCACGACTACGGGTCCATGCCCGCGGCCGCGGTGGACAAGGTGTTGGAACACCTCCACGCGACGCATGACGACCTGGCGCGTGTGGTGGGACGCCGGCAGCCGTCCCCGGCGGGGACGGACCCGGCAGAGGGGGACCTCCCGGAGAGCGGAAAGCGGCTCCAGGCGGCGGTCCTCCGCTATGACACCCTGGCAGCGCGCGCGCCGGCAGCGTACCAGGCGGACGCGGCACGGCATGGCATCCGGTCGGAGGCGGCGCTCCGGCTCACGGAGGAGCTGCAGGGTGTGTTGCCAAGGTTCCGCCCGACCATACAGGGCCAGCTACAGGAGGAGCTGGAGAGGCAAGCAGCCGCCCTCGAGGAGGACATTCGCCAGCTCCGCGCACTCCTGGCGGCAGACCGCAAGCGCGCCATCAAGGACTACTGGCGCCGCCACGCCCCCGACATCGCCCAGCGATGAAAAGCCGTGCGGGGAGCCATACAGGTAGAGGCCCCGGGCCCGTCAGGCCTCTGGAACGTGCGGGTCCCCAACACCCAAACGCTCCTCACGGAGGCCAGAGACGTGATGTTCGCAGTTGGCGCCTTCTGGCGAGAACTGTATGACAAATGCCCGGTGGACCTCCCAGGCTTCCAGGCAGTCCTCGGCCGCCATGTCCCCCGGGTCCCTGAAGGGACCTGGACACAGGTCCAGCAGTACTCCATGCAAGACCTGAAGTCCGCCCTGGACAAGGCCGATGGCAAGGCCCCAGGTCCCAACCACGTGGAGGCCCGTTTCATCAAGGCCCTCCCGGCACCCATCCAGTGGCTCCTTGTCCACTCCTACCGGGCCATCCTCCGCGGCGCCCCGCCGCCGATGCACTGGAGGGACGCGCACATCTGGCTCAGCCCCAAGGTACCGGGCTCTGCAACACTGGACGACTACAGGCCCATAGCCCTGGGCCAGCTGGACATGAAGCTGCTCACGGGCCCCCTCACCCAGCGCATCACGGAAGTGCTCACACGGCACAGAGTGGTCAGCGACTGGCAGCAAGGGGCCCTCCCTGGCTCCAACACAGGCCCCCCACTGTTCATGGCGCAGCGGCAGCTCCAGCAGGGAAGGCCCAACTACGTCTTCTCCTTCGACGCCCGCAAGGCCTTGGACACCGCCCCGCACGGCGCCCTCCACCTCATCCTGCGCCACCTCTCCGTGCCGCGGGACGTCATCGACCTCCTGCTCTTCCTCCACACGTGCGCCAGGCTGCGCATCGTCACCGCACACGGGCTAACGCAGCCCGTCTACATGCTGCGCGGCGTCCGGCAGGGCAGCCCCGAGAGCCCCCTGCTGTACGCGCTCCTCTTGGAGCCCCTGCTCAGGGCGCAGGGGCACCGCCTGCGCCCGCCGGGAGGGGCCGAGCACGGCCTCATCCAGGCCTACATCGACAACCTGCTGGTGGTGGCCCACACGCTGCAGCACTTCGTCGAGGGCGTGGAGGCAGTCGCCGCGTACCTGGGGATGATGGGCATGGAGCTCAACCCCCGCAAGTGCGCCATGGCCAGCACGGAGGGGGTCCCGGGCCTGCGGCTGCGCCTCTGTCCCCACCTGGAAAACCCGTGGTACTGGGTACCAGCGGCGGACTCCGTCCCCTACCTGGGACTCCAGCTGCAGCTGGACGGGGAGTTCTCCCTGCAGCGCAAGCACCGGCTACGCCTGGCGGCGGTGCACCACTGGTGCCTTAACACCCTCGCGCCACCGAAAGTGGTGCAGGACGTCATCCTGGCGATCCTTGACGCGTCCCCGTGGGGGGCCTGGCCACGGGACGCTGCGGTGGACACGCACAAGTGAGCAGGCAGGCAAAGCACTACGCTCACAGGGGCATCATTGCGCTCGTGTCATGTGACAAAGCGTTTCAGGATGCTTGCCACTCTGAAACAAGGGAACAAAAGTATGTACAGCAACACATCAGGATATGTACACATGGGGTTAAGACTGGACTGGGGTAAGGGCATCATAGGACAATAGACACTCAGTCCCAACTCATATCCCAATCCCAGGTCCGACCCTCCCAGTGGCTGGTGGGGGCGGGGGCTCAAACACAACCCATGCCCTGCTCAGTCCGGACCCTGAAACCCTGCCGATAGGGGGGGTGTCCCGCCCAGCCACAGGCGAGTTCCTGAGAACCAAGGGGCTCCAAAGCCAACTAACAGTGGCTCCCCATGCTCCCCTAACGGCAGGTCCCAACTCCCCCCTGAGCCATAGATATGGCCCCGCCATTATCCCCTAGGAGTTGGTAGCTGAAAATGGGCTGTTTCAGCCCAAACTGATATTAGCTCAAAAATCTCCAAAATTGACCCCTCGTACGGACCCGCCAGAGGTAGGGACGAGACAACTGACCCTATGCCCTTCGAGTACAAACTCTGTGGAGCCCTCACCCAACCTGGTTCCCTCTGAGGTCCTGGCATCAGGGCACCACGGGTTCGTCAAGTGGGGTCATGATGCCAAAATCACCAAAATTGGCGTCATTCCCACGCACGGCTCGCCCGGCCAGGGCAAGGCCAATGGCTCACAGGATAGGAGGCCGGACCTAGGACCTATATCTGAGTGTACAATGTGAAATTACGTCCGGGCTCCCTGTGGGCATACAGATATGGGGCCGCCAATTGACCACACGGGGGGGGTGAAATTGGGGTCCCAAAAGGGGGTCATTTTGGCTACTCAAAATGAGCCAAAACTCGGGGCTGCTCCCAATAGTATATCTCCACGCCGGCTTGGAGATCGGATCCGCCATTCCATACGCAATCTACTGGGAGTCCAACGAAGACTCCCATGACTTTGGCTCTCAAAGATCTCCATGCCACTTGGCGTGGTGACAATCCCAATTGGGTCCACATTGCCAAAATGGCAAAATTGTCCACACTCACTTTGGGCTAGCACCCTAACGAAGGTTGCTCCGCCTCGCCCACGTGGTGTGTGAACCATGGGGACCAATGTCCATAACACCCATGTCATATATGGTCCATTGGTCCATGAGTCCGGCGTGCACGCGGTGGCTGAACATGGTGCACGGCGGGCAGAAAATATGGAAAATTGCTCAAAATGGCCGAAAATATGCACACTCATGGTTGGGGCAAATGAGGCACATGCCCGACTTGGACCGGAGTGTGCCATAGGATTGGTATAAAGTCATATGCGTCCAACATATCTTTTGGGCGTCGCCCAACTCCTCCGGTTTTGGGAATGGCAGGGTCGCCAAGTGAGCCCATGATTTGGGATAGTCCCAAATCGCCAACATGGCGGCCACCGTATGCCAAGCCCAAGGGGAGTTATTCGCCGGGTCCAAGATATGTTGGGCACCGAAGTATGTACCCTCATAACATACTTGGGTCATGATGTCAATTGAGCGCAACGTTGAGATACACGGTCGCCACTTGACATCATGACGGGCAAAAAACATCAATATTGGCGAAAAAAACACCCAAAAGGGCCTTGAAAGGCGCACAAATATATTATAATATCTTCGGCTTGGATTGAGTAATCGACCAATCCTTCTAAACACAATGACTTGACACCAATGACCTTCGATTCCACATATGTGCTCCACTTGGGGCGCTTTGAAAGGTCACGAGCGCTAATTCCCAAATGGGCACATGAAAATATGGAAAATTGCAAAACACACACCTTGCTGCCAACGCATCGCTTTGGGATCGCCACACAAGCTTCCCTCTACGAAGGTTAGGCTTGCAATTGATCGTGGGGAGTATAAGGAAGGGCCTCGTGCAATATGAGGTCCATTGGTGGGTGTATCGCTCTTAGCCAAACCCGCCAAATGGGCACGCAATACAACACATGGCACATACCACATACTGCCCAAAAAGGTAGCTCCCCCCACGATATGTCATGCCCCTCCAATCGCTCATAGGAACTCAAGGAAAGTTCCTATGCAACACCTCGAAAGCTTTCTTAACGCACGCAATATCATTGCCAAAGAGTTATAACGCAAACTCTACCCTCTTGACCATGATCCATTACGCTAGCGCGCACGTGTGGAGACGCAAGGCGTATAAAGCTTCCTAAATTACGTCGAGAGTATTGTGAATACATCCCATGCTTCCTTATTGTCATTCCTCGCAAGCAGCACGAGATATGACCCTCACAAGTGGCCTGACGAATCAACTTTGTTTTGCCCATATCTCTAAGACACATGGAGGGCAAGACAAAAGGAAAGTTGATTCGTGCATAGGGAAGCACGTAGGTCCACTCGAAAGAGGTCAAATCAAGTGCGGGGATGTCGAAGTCGAAAATCCGATTTCGACATCCTGAAAAATTGGGATTAAGGTTGCGAGTGTACAATGTGAAAATTGCAGATGCATCAATGCAATTCCTGAAGACTTTAGAGTCTTCGTCACGGATTGCGCTAAAATGTCTGTAAATAACAGCTAAACTGGCGGTTACGCTAAAGTCGCGAGCCAACCGCAAGCAGTCAAAACATTGATTATCAGAACGGAAGCGTGAAAATTTACGGAAACAATATGAAAATAAAACCCTGTTGATTCCTGATATTCTGATGTGTAAATCTCAGCGGGCGACGCATCGGTTGCCGATGCGGCCGCTAATAGCTGAAATGCCCAGATCTCGCACACAAACACGTCTTACCTACATCTGTTGTTAGGGTTAGGTTGCCGAATCGACGGCCGAAGGCGGTGCGGGGCAGATTGACGTGAAATAGTAAGATATCGGCAAATGGCAGTTTGCCGGTACATGGTAACATGCCCCAAGTGGCCGGAATGCCGTCACGGGGGCTTTACGGCAAGGGACACGCTCCTGCCGGGCTCTCACCGGGCTTCACCGGGCGTCTTCCCCTCCGTACATGGGGTTACCGGGCACACGGAGACCGGTTGTATACCCCACCATGGTCATGGGGTTCTGGGTACCGCTTCACCCCCCTCCTTAGAGCAAACCCTGGGGGGGGCTCGATAACACCCAAGCATGGCAGCGGGTACCCAGGACCATCCGGTGAGGGGGGGGGGTGTCACATCCTCACTTCAGGCTGATTTGCAGGTTAGGCCGCCCAAATCCCACAGTAAGACAGGTACGGTGCTGTAGCTGTTAGTAACTGCAAGTATAGTATCAACCATCAAGTCCCGGGTCCTGGCGGCGATTGTTCGTCATCAAAAGGACCCGTTAACCCATACCAGGCGCACCGGGTGCCGGCTGCTACGGTCACCACCACAGTGGCAGTGGCATACACGGCCAACATAGGCGTCACACGACGACCGAGGTGGTCCCACAGGTCGAAACCGACCACAAAGATCCATCAGGCTACCCCAAGCTTCCCAAGGCCCGCCGGCTGGGGGACAGTCCCCATGGGTCCTTCCTCGGGCGCACCATGTCCATATCCACGACGCGAGTCCAGAGTGGTACAGCCGAACGAGCTCCTCCTTAAGGGATCCGGCATCAAGGCCGTCTTTTCCCTCGCCCTATTACCACGAAGGCCATACATGAGGGAGTCCTCATGCAGTGTGGGCGGAGGCGTCGACTCCTCAAACCACCAGTTTCCCAGGCAGACTGACCGAGGTCAGGAACACCGGAGGTCGCCATCCGACTGCAAGTGCGTCTGCGAGTTGGTAGGCTCACACTGGGACTGAGAGTGGCGGACCGCTGGGAGTGTAGTCAGGCAACTGGGCTTCCCGCCTGGCGCCATCAGGATCTCAGCACATCACAGCCACTAGGGCATGCGGTATCACGGGCACTCAAACAGAAGAATCTGTACTTAGGTACTGGTCCAGGCTGGACCTTATGTAAAAGGATGTAAACAGCGACTCAGGTGCCTGCGTATTCCGATTCGCATCCCCTCGGGGGGGTAAAACAGTCCACATCTCGGTGATGGGCTGACAACAGCTAACATACAGATGCACATATCCTGGGGAACAGAAAAATAAGCAATAAGCGGGATAAATAGGCGTGTAAACACACTCTGGACAGAGCGCCAAACCACGCCCCGGTTAGGATAAGGCATATGCAGGAGGGTGGGCAAGAAAACGCCTGAGTCCAGGCCATATATAGTCTGCAGATACACGTCGACTGGTCTGGATCCCGCAAGTGCCATGGGACCAGACCACACACCAAAAAATCGCAATGCCGATGACAGCGGCATCCGTTGCGCAACGTCGTATGGGCTTCAGGGCCCTAAGAGCTCAAAAAATGTGAAGGTCAGTCGCCCTGCCTGGTTTCCCAAGGATTCAGCAGGCGGGGAGTGACGAAAAGAAGGTGAAGTGAGGGGTCATCCTCCCCTGGATTCAGCAGGGGGGGGGTATATGGCCACTCTGATGGCAGGTCACCGGAAGATGTAAGGGAGCAAGCAAGTGAGGGACGATCCGTCGACCACACAAGCGCTCAAACTGCATCAGAGGAGAGCTCAGGGCGGCGATCAGGCGCCCCTGGCTGCTTTCGCCCGGGTGAGTGCTACCAAGTCCGAGACATGGATCTTGGTCTTGTGCTTGCGGATGTAGTCCATGAAGGGGGTATTGATCCGCGGCACGAACGAGGAGACGGGTTCCCAGGTGTCGTGGGACGGCCCATAGCCTCGCCAACGAACCTTGAACTCCAGGCCTCCGGGTGCCGAGGCGTTCGGACGCTGAGCCAGGATTTTCTCGACAGTATAGTCGTCATGCTCAGCATAGTCGTCGTCCGAATCGGCCTCATGCGCGGCATAGCTCAGGGACACATGTTGGCCACGGAGGTCGGGTTCCCGCACACGGAGTGGACTCTCGTGGCGCTCCCGGAACTGTCCGTGACCCACCTTGGTAGGTGTCCTCACCAATCCTGCGGACCACCTCTCCGGGTGTGAACCAGGTTTTGGTGCGGTGGGTGCCCATAGGGCGGGGTCTGATCACCCACACCGGGTCTCCCACCCTGAACTTCTGCGCTGTCGAGCTCGGGGCGGACTTCTGACGCTCAGCATGCTCCTTCTCGAGCTGCTGGCGGATGTCACGCGCCGTTGCCTCTTGTTGCGCGAAGAATTCCTTGGCGTCCATAGCCATGCAATCACCAGACAAGGGAAGTCCCCGACCAAGGGGGTCCCTGCCGAACAGAATCTGGTGAGGGGACAAACCACCTGGAGTGGGGGTGTCATGATGGGCCTTCAGAGCAGGCCACATCTCCTCAAACCAGTTCCGCCGTGGATTGGTGATGTGAATCTTGCGCAGGTTCTCGAACAGCTGCCAACAGTCGTTTCAGCCCGGCCATTGGACCGGCTGAGATAGGCGACGCTCTTGGCATGACGTATTCCCATGAGGGAACACATAGCCTTGAACCAGCCACCAGTAAACTGGGGCCCTCGGTCACTGCAAATGGTGCTGGGGATGTCAAAGACGGTCAGCCAATGACGAATCATCATGACTGCCACTTCCTTGGCAAGCAACCCCTTTTTGCGTGCCGGAGCGGCTACTACGTAGCCACTGTGGCGATCCACACAAAGAACCACACAGTCAAAGGTCTCCTTGCCAATGTGCACTTCGGGCATGGAGAAGACGTCCATGGCCACGCTCTCCATGGGCTGGTCAGGAACCGCGGTCCTTTGGGCTTCCCCCAGGACGTTCCGGTTATCGGGATTGCAGGCCTGACAGACCGAGCAACCCTTCCTGACCTTCTTGATGGCGGCGTAGAGATTGATCTGGTCGATCTCGAACCGGCGCTGCATGTCCAGGGCCTGCTTCTTGACCCCTGGGTGCATCATGTGGTGGTGCCAAGCCTCGCACAGCTCGAGCACCAGGGGCTCCGGAACTAGCAGCTTACCATTCTGGTAGAGCTTGCCATCTTCCTCAGTCAGGCCCTTTGGCCACTTCTGCCCGTCATCAGGGTCGGTCACAGCCCTATACTCGGCCGCAAAGGCCTCGGACTTAGCGTAGTCGTCGGTCCAGTCGTCCTGGAGGCAAGACTCAGGGAAGAGGCGCTTGTCGGACTCAGCTCCATCAGGGGCGAGTACTCTGACCGCTCTGCCCATCCTCATTCCGAGGGGGGCATCCGCAGCCATGACGACGAAGCATTTAACACCCTCTTTTATGATACCCCAGATGATCTATGGCCGGGGTTCCTTGTTTGTTTCTGATTTCTATATATATATATATATAAATATATATAGAGTCCCTTTTATTTTCGATTCGTCTTGCGTCATAACACCAACCACAGGGCTAATGGCGAAGCCACAGCCCACAGTAACCAGGCCTTTGGTGCATTTTGGAGCAGGGTCACACCCCCTGAGTTACTGTACATATGGCTGCTGTCCTTCGATGAACTTCGGCTCGCCATGAACGCTCACTCGCCCGTGGTTAGGCCGCTTTTGTGTTATGCTCGCCGGGGGGCAACCCCCATGCACCAAAAAAAGCATTTACCACCCTCATCCTCCATCAGGCGCTCCATTTCGATGATCCTTTTGGCTACAGCGGTCTCAGCCTCATCGCCATGGGCAGACACATCTGTCATGCCCTTGCTGGCGGGATAGGCTCATGTGCTGAGACAGTCCGCCACAGTGTTGTCCTTTCCAGGAACATACACAACCGTGAGGTCGAACTTGGCCAAGGTCTCAGGCCATCTTGCCCGTCGGGAGGCGGGACCAGAGGGGGTGTCCACATGCTCTTTGTGCCACAACTGCAGACTCTGATGGTCGGTGCAGACGGTGACGGGATGGAGGGCTATGTACCCAGCCCATTTCCTGAGAGCCATGACGATGGCATACGCCTCCTTTTCTCGGGGCGTCCACGTCCGTCGCTGGCCTTCCGCCAGGACTCGGCTCCAGAAGGCCACGGGCACGTGCCTCCCATCGTCAAGCACTTGCTCCAACACAGCGCCAACGGCGTAGTCGGAAGGGTCGGTGCGCAGGACGAACCCTCGGTCAGGATCCACGAGGTGCAGACCCACTGCGGATAGCAGCGCCTGCTTCATCCCCTCAAAGGCACGGTCGGACTCAGCAGTCCAGACCAGAGCCTTCTTGTACCCCTTCTTGGTCTCCTCTCGGTTGCCCTTGAGCATGGTCGTCATGGGGGCTGCATACTCGGCATACATCTTGATATACCCCGAGTAGTAATTGCAGAACCCCAAGTACGCCCGTAGTTCAGAGACCGTTTTGGGCTTTTCCCAGTGCTCAACCGCAGCCACTTTGCCAGGTATGAGCTTTCGCTGCCCGTTCCCAACTATGTGGCCAGCGAAGACCACCTCGCTTACCGCAATGGTGGCCTTGTCACTGCTGCCCGTGAGTTTGTGCCGAACCAGAAGGTCCAGCACTCGAGTGACGTCCCTCTCATGTGCCTCCAGGAGCTCCTCGTAGCTCATACTGGGGTCCCCGGACGCGATGATCACGTCATCCACGAAGGGGTCCGCACAGTCACGCACCGGCTCAAGCAGGTTCTCCAGCATCCGCTGAAAGGCCGCATTGCCGTTGGTAACGCCCATGGGCATCAGCTTCCACTGGAGAGGTCCAAGTGGGGTGCTCATGGCTGTGCAGCCACAGGACTCCTCGGCGAGAGGCATCTGATGATAACCATGTTTCAGGTCAATCACCGTGAAGATCCTCCGCCGGTGTTGTTTTTGCAGCATGTCCTCAATGAGGGGCAGCGTATAGCTGTCGTGCTGCATTTGGGCGTTTAGGCCGCGGTAGTCGACCACGAGCCGCCACTCACCGGCCACCTTCTTGGGGACGACGAAGCATGGAGAGGCCCATTCGGAGTCGCACGGCTCGAGTCAGCCTCTCTCGATGAAGTCACGGAGGATCTTCTCCATGGCCTCCTTCCTCTCGCCCCTCAGGGCAAACTTCCGGTGCCAATACACACGGGGGTCCTGCTTCAGTCGTATCTTCGCCTCGCCATACGGTCCACGCACCGGTAGGGGAAACACAGGCTTTCCGCTGAAGAAGGTGTCCCCATACTTCTGCTTCAGCCTGGCCCTCAATGCCTGGATCTTGGGGCAATCATCCGATTCCGCCTTGGCTTTTCCGGGCACCTGGACCACTGAGCTTACTTGAGGGGTAGCGACCCCGCTCGGTTTCGGCTCAGGCGGTCTTCCCAGGTGGCCCAAAGGGCCATCTCTGGTCTTGCCTCGGAATAGGTTGCTGTAGGTGGGTGGGTTACCCCCGATTGGCTCGTCCTGGCTGGACATGTGGTCCAGTACCCTCCTTACGAAGGTATCTCCATCATAGGAACCAGAGACGATCGAGTCCACTTCCCACCAGGCTTTGTCCTGGCCCTTGCCCTCACGCTGGCTTCCCCAGTCGTGAAAGGGCTGATCCATATACCCCTGAACCAGATCCAACTCCTCTTCTGTGAGGGCATCTTCCGATTCTCCGATGTCAACAGGGGGAACCGCGAAGCATTGCTGCCATGGCTCCGCTACGATGCGGTTGACACACACGAAATTCGTGGTGTCGGCCTGATCAAGGCCCCCACCCACATAGTGGAATTCCGTTGGCCATCTCTGGGGTGGCATGGGCTGTCCCTTAGCGTCCTGATAGACACTCTCTCCAGCCGGTAGGACGACCTTGTTTAAGGTCATGTTGGTCAATGAGACTACCCAATGTCGGGTACTTTCCTCCTCGGTGCATCCCATAGGAACAACCAGCACTGCCTTGGAGCGGTCCTTGTGTATCTTCGCTACCGCCCTTGGAATGTCCCATCGAGGGCAATGGATCCACATCAAGCCGTGATGCGGACCCCAGTGCTTCTTCCACGCGGAGTCCTGGGCGCTCCAGTACTTCTCACAAACCCGAAGATGGGCGGAGGTTTTTGAAGAGAACGCATCCAGGGCCAGATCCGAAGCTCCCAGGTCCGCAACCACTCGGCTCGCCACTTCCGGCATTACGCCGTACTCCTGGTTTGCTGGCCCAGTTGGCTCAGTGTCCAGCGCGGCCACTTCGAGCTGATTGCGTTCGGGGTGGATCCATTGGCATTCCACATGGTGCTCAGGTGACGAAAGCCACGAGAGCTGGTCGTCCTGGTACAGGGTCATTGAGGCCTGGGCAGGGAGTACGCCGGAGTCCGTCTCGATCATGAAGTCGTACCCAACGATCATGTCCCAGTCCATCTCGGCCTCGTAGAAGCGACCATGCAGGAGGATTTCCTTGCCAAGGTCTGGGCGGCTCAGCTGACGGTGGTTCACGAACTGCAGCCCAATGGCCGCTTCCTTCGTGCCTCCCACCATGTACTGGCCGTTTGCCACCTTCAGCCTGACAGGTTTCCGACTGTCGGTCAGACACTCTGGCGCAAGTAGGCCAGCCTTGACCAAGCTGACCTGAGCTCCCGTGTCGACCAACACGTCGAAGACCTTTTCCACTTCCCCGCATAAGGCACGGACCTTAAGGTGCAACTGCCGCTCACGCCCCACTCGGCGCACGGCGTGCAAGCTCAGGATCTCCGGCAGCTCCAGAAGCTCAACAAGCGACTGGTGCAGGTCGTGGACAATGGGCTCAGGCTGCCCATCTGCAGCATCCAGCTGCGGTCCGGGTGATCCTCCGATACTCTCAGATAGATCTTGAAGTATATCAAGCACATTATTTGTTGCGAGGGATGCACGGGTGCAAGGGTTCGTGCCCTCACTTGCCCTCACCCCGCCACCGCGACTGTCGGGCGCCGGACCGGGCCTTCCGCCCGCGGCAGTCCCTTTGTGCTTACAGACTCCCAATTGGGACGGTGTGGCGCTTCCCACGACACCATCCTGCGACCGCCCTAGCTGGGGCCCTTGGCTGCAGGGGCTCCGCTAGGGGGCGTCGGTTGTGGTGGAAGTAGGGGTATTCTCCTCCGCATCAACCTCGTTGACGCCCTTCTTCCTTCCCCTATTCCTAGGCTTCTTGTCGTTGTCCTTGTTCTGGTCGTTCTCTTTGTTCTCCCTGTTCTTGTTGTCCGACCTGGGGACCCAGTTCCTCTTGATCTCCTGGATCTCCTTGGCCAACTCGGTCCCCACCGACATCAGCTTGGAGAGCTCATCCTTGTCCACCTCCACTTTGGCCTCCCGGATACCCGCAGCCGCACGCTTCTTCGACCGGTGCGCCTTCTTGTAGGCCTCCGTGTCGGCCTGGTGGGTGGGGCATGTTCGATGGTCATGGTTGAAGCCTTTCTTCCTCCCATAACACACGAAACAGCCCTGAGGGTGAGCTCGTATGAACTCCCCAAAGGACAGCGGAGGGTCGCCAATGCGGCGAGGGTCCCTCTTCTCCTTCTTCTTCCAACCCGGCTGCAGGGGCTTCCAGCTTCGCCGGTTGCTCCCCGTGCCGTTTTGGGCCACGAAGGCACAGACGGCCATCTCGGCGGGCTCATCGTCGTCGTCATTGTCGATGAGAGTCTCATCTCCGTCGGCTCCCGCTGGGTCCTTGGCAGCTTCCCCGCCAGGCCCCTCGCCAACGTAGTTGACGTCGCGGTCGCCGGGCCTCAACCCGCGGGTGTGGTGGAGGTTCCGGTACTCCTTGAGTACATCCTCTCCAACCCACTCCAGGACCTCGTCGCAGCTCATCCGCGCCGGGATGGCCTGCAGACGGGTGGTCTGGCCGCTCACGTCACACTCGTCAAGGCGCCACATCGCGGTCTTCTCGCGATCGCCCGAGACGGTGATGAGAAGAGCGTTCCGCAGGGAGTGCCGTTTGACATCCCGGGCCACGTTTTTCCTCGTCCAAGCCACCACGTTCGTATGATACTCTTTGGGGAGCATCATCTTGACCGTGTGCTTGGACTTGGCCCTCTTGGCTTCCTCCTTGGTGACCCTCTTGATCCATGCTTCCGGTAGCATGAGGAGCAGGCGAGCCTGCTCGTCACCCTCGTTCCAGTCCTCCACGTTGCGGCGGAAGAGGGTGTATTGCCCTCGGAAGTCCCGCCAGTCCCGTAGGCGGATCTCCCGTCCGTCATGTCGAAGCTTGATGGACTTCCACCGCATCGCAGCCACCTGCGGAGCGTCCACCCGCTCCTGCTCGTTGAGCCACTTCTTGGCTTCCTTCAGGGTCTTGATTTTCCCCTCCTTGGTCGCCACGAAGTATAGCTCTTGGAGCACTTCCGGCAGGCGGTACGTGAACCGTCTGAAGACATATTTCTCCGCATCTGCGGGATCCATGTCTTCAGTGACGGTCACCCCCCAAATCGTCCAGCTTCTCCAAGAAGCGGTCGAGGTTGAGGGGGTTGCCATCGTACATGGGGGGCTTGATGTCCTTCAAGTCTTCCCACACGGCGGCATCCGCGGCCTTAGAGACCATGAACGCCGGCCGCTAGGTCGACCGAGGTTCGCATCGGCCTCTCCCACGGACTCCCACGGCTGCCACTTCCATCTCCTCCCCGGTATCTGCGTGGCCACGCCGTGGTTCCTCCATGTACGCTGAACCTAGATGTTCACGCCGTACTCCTTCCATGTATGCCTCCTCATCACAGTGCCGGCGGCTGCGTTCAGCGGCCTTCCGTCGTACACCGCGCGGCGGGGAGATGTCGAACTCTTCCAGGTCCAGATCCAGGTCCTCACCTTCGCCGACATCCCACTCCACGTCTCCTCTGGGGACCTCATCCCTGAGTCCACCATAACGTCCACCAGCCATTGGGATTGCCTCCGGGGCTGGTGCGGGGCGTCGCGGGCGTACCGGTGTCCGCGGTGGAGCACGGCGGTTGTGGTACTCCGCGCTGAGCCACTCATCACGCCAATCCTCACTGCCACTGCCGGGCGGCACGCGCTCGTTGCGGCGGCCGGCGCTGTGGTGAGAGGGGGCGGTGAGAGAGGGGGCACTGGCGCTGTGGCGACTCCTGGGGGCTCCGCCGGGGGCGTGGGGTCTGCCTGGACCTGGTCCGGGTCCCCAGCTGTCGTCCGACGAGCCAGACTCCAGGGGTGGGTGGTCGCTGCCGACGCTCCCACGGGCTTCCAGCGCGTCCAGCCTCTCCTGCAGGCCGCTGATGACCTTGTTCAGTGACCTGGTCTCGCCCCTGGCGATGTCCAGCAGCTTCTGGGTGGCAGTGGCGACGCTGGCGCTCTTGACCATCTCCATCTTGGCGATGTCCAGCTCTCTCTCTGCGCGCGCGGCAACCCTGGCGATGCGAGTCATCTCGCCCTTGCCCGTGTCTACCTCGCGCTCGAGGAACTGGACCCTCCTGCGGAGGTAGACAATCCACCGCCGGGTGGCATCCTGGTCGCCGTCCCCTGGTGGGTCGTCGGGGTCCCCAGGGGGTCCTCCAGGAGGGCCTCTGCCGGGTCCGCCCGGTCCAGGGGGTCCTCCCCCGCTCGGTGTTCCGCCTCCAGGGGGTACACTTGGTGAGCGTCCTCCAGCGGGTCCTGATGGTCCTCCGCCAAAGGGTCCCGGTGGGTCTCCACCAGGTCGCCTCGGTGGGTCCGAAGATGGGGGCTTCTTCGTGTAATCAAAGTCCATGTCATCGTCCTCGTCCATATCGCCCCACCTAGGCGTCTCGGTCTCGGAAGACTCTTGGCTCCGGTAGGGAGGAGGGGGATCCTCATCCTCACCTTCCGGCTCTATGGGGACGTCTCCGCCTCCTCCGCCAGCCACTCCTCGGCGATGTCGGCGGCCTCGTTCATCCCCGTCGCTGGCGGTGAAGAAGGTGTCACTGTCGTGGGGTTGTCCGCCCGCTGGCCTCCGTGGCCTCTCGGGGGTCTTCCCCTTACCCTTCCTCCGTCGATAGGCGGTGGGGCCACTGCTCCCACTGCTGCCTGTGTCGACCTCGTCCAGCGTCATCTTGGAGGAGGCGTCCCCTTCGAAAAGCTTTCGAAGGGTCTCCACTCGTGATCCTCCCGGGGGAGTCTCGCGGCGGAGTTTGGCCTCTGCCTCCTCCATTGCGGCGGCGGTGGCTGCGGCAGCTCGCCCTTCGGCTTCCTCCCGGGCACGAGCCGCTTCGGCTTCCCTGGCCTTCTGCAGCCGAGCCTTCTCCGCTTCCAACGCCGCCAACTCCGCCTCCGTCTTGGCCCTCTCCTCAGCGACCTTCCGTCGCGCGGCCTCGATGGCGTCCTTCTTGGCGGCGTCCGCCTGGGCCTTAGCCGTTGCCTTGGCCTGGGCCCTTTCCTCCGTCTCCTTCTTTGCCCTCTCTTGGGCAAGCGCCTCTTCCAGCGCCTTCACCTCGGCCTCCTTGCAGGCAATGGCCTCCTGCGTCAGGCGGGCTTCCTCGGCGGTTGCCGCCACCTCACCCCTGATCCGGGCAGCCACTGCCTCATGGGCGGCTGCAGCCGTTAAACCGGCCGCGATGGCTGCCGCGGTCGAGGCGTGGTAGTCCATGCCTCTGCCCCGCTCGGTGACCTCCTCATGGGCGATGCCGACGGCGCCCTCGACGATAGCGTTCTGCTGCGTGGCCCGTTGCCGGGCAACCCGAAGGTTGCAGGGCACCCCACAGGTGCGCTCGCAGGCGCGCGCCACATCCCTTTGTCGGGGAGCGACGCTGCTGCTGGAGCTGCCCTGGTCGGCCGGCATCCTCCCGCGGTGGGCCGACTCCACGTCGCTGCTGGGGCCTGACTTCTTCAGGAGCAGCGAACGGGGCTTGGCCTTGGTCTGCTTGGCGACTTCCAGGAAGTCACCAAGGGTGGTGTGGCCGGGGTGGTGACCGCCATTGGCCCGTTGGGGACTGTGGGCTGGGGTTCCGCCCCTGGCGCCTTGGGCGGCTTCGGCGGCCAGGGATTCCTGGTACTCCCGCCACTTCCTGTCGCGCCTCCTGTCCCCGGCGGAACGCTTCTCTTTCCCAGGAGACGCGCTGCTGCTGCTGCCCTGCAGCCTGCGCTCGTTCCCCAGCTCCGGGAACTCCTTCCCGATCATGTCCCACATGGAGACGTTGATCGAGGCACCCCACGGGTACTCGTTGGGCTTCTCGTCCTCCTCAATCCCGTCAGGGCGCAGCCTTTCGCCGGGCCTGTGCGGGCGGGTCCAGGTCCTCCAGCGCTTGCGGCGGAAGCGGTACTCATACCCTTCCGCCCGCAGCCATTCCTCCACTGCCCGCAGGCGGTCCTCGCCCATGTCCTCGCGGAGCTCGAAGCTCCCGGGCATGCCGCCTTTGCACTGGGGATTGCATGTGGCGGTACTGCTGCCCCCACAGCAACCCACGCAGTAGGCGCGCCGCATGGGGGTGGGGCTGCGGCCAGGTCTTGCCCGCCTCGTCCCAGTTCACCATCGGTGCTCTTGATGGAGTGGTCCTGGGGTGGTTGTTGAGGTGGGTGATGTAGCACTGGACTGGGAGTGCGGCCGGTGCTGGTCGGCTGGTGGTTGTGGAAGTGGTTGCTGTAGCTGGGAGTGCGGCCTTGCTGGTCGGCCGAGGGAACTCGTTGATGACGGAGTTCCGGTCCCCGCACTGCCTTCACTGACTCGGCGCTGTCGCTGGGCGGCGCTGCGAGCCGCTGTGCTGCGCTGCGCGCTGCGAGCTGTGAGCTGCGGCGCCGCGCTGCTCGGGGTTGGTGGCCCCGAGTGGCACGCGAGGGATGGGTAACCCCGCGGTGGTGAAACTCTTTTGACGCGTTCCCGTGGGGGGCCTGGCCACGGGACGCTGCGTTGGACACGCACAAGTGAGCAGGCAGGCAAAGCACTACGCTCACAGGGGCATCATTGCGCTCGTGTCATGTGACAAAGCGTTTCAGGATGCTTGCCACTCTGAAACAAGGGAACAAAAGTATGTACAGCAACACATCAGGATATGTACACATGGGGTTAAGACTGGACTGGGGTAAGGGCATCATAGGACAATAGACACTCAGTCCCAACTCATATCCCAATCCCAGGTCCGACCCTCCCAGTGGCTGGTGGGGGCGGGGGCTCAAACACAACCCATGCCCTGCTCAGTCCGGACCCTGAAACCCTGCCAATAGGGGGGGTGTCCCGCCCAGCCACAGGCGAGTTCCTGGGAACCAAGGGGCTCCAAGGCGAACCAACAGTGGCTCCCCATGCTCCCTCAACGGCAGGTCCCAACTCCCCTTCTGAGCCAGAGATATGGCCCCGCCATTATCCCCTAGGAGTTGGTAGCTGAAAATGGGCTGTTTCAGCCCAAACTGATATTAGCTCAAAAATCTCCAAAATTGACCCCTCGTTCGGACCCGCCAGAGGTAGGGACGAGGCAACTGACCCTATGCCCTTCGAGTACAAACTCTGTGAAGCCCTCACCCAACCTGGTTCCCTCTGAGGTCCCGGCATCAGGGCACCACGGGTTCGTCAAGTGGGGTCATGATGCCAAAATCACCAAAATTGGCGTCATTCCGACGCGCGGCTCGCCCGGCCAGGGCAAGGCCAATGGCTCACAGGATTGGAGGCTGGACCTAGGACCTATATCTGAGTGTACAACGTGGAAATACGTCCGGGCTTGCTGTGGGCAGAGAGATATGGGGCCGCCAATTGACCACACGGGGGGGTGAAATTGGGGTCCCAAAAGGGGGTCATTTTGGCTACTCAAAATGAGCCAAAACTCGGGGCTGCTCCCAATAGTATATCTCCACGCCGGCTTGGAGATCGGATCCGCCATTCCATACGCAATCTACTGGGAGTCCAACGAAGACTCCTATGACTTTGGCTCTCAAAGATCTCCATGCCACTTGGCGTGGTGACAATTCCAATTGGGTCCACAAATGCCAAAATGGCAAAATTGTCCACACTCACTTTGGGCTAGCACCCTAACGAAGGTTGCTCCGCCTCGCCCACGTGGTGTGTGAACCATGGGGACCAATGTCCATAACACCCATGTCATATATGGTCCATTGGTCCATGAGTCCGGCGTGCACGCGGTGGCTGAACATGGTGCACGGCGGGCAGAAAATATGGAAAATTGCTCAAAATGGCCGAAAATGCGCACACTCATGGTGGGGGCAAATGAGGCACATGCCGGACTTGGACCGGAGTGTGCCATAGGATTGGTATCAAGTCATATGCGTCCAACATATCTTTTGGGCGTCGCCCAACTCTTCCGGTTTTGGGAATGGCAGGGTCGCCAAGTGAGCCCATGATTTGGGATAGTCCCAAATCGCCAACATGGCGGCCACGGTATGCCAAGCCCAAGAGGAGTTATTCGCTGGGTCCAAGATATGTTGGGCACCGAAGTATGTACCCTCAAAACATACTTGGGTCATGATGTCAATTGAGCGCAACGTTGAGATACACGGTTGCCACTTGACATCATGATGGGCAAAAAACATCAATATTGGCGAAAAAAACACCCAAAAGGGCCTTGAAAGGCGCACAAATATATTATAATATCTTCGGCTTGGATTGAGTAGTCTACCAATACTTCTAAACACAATGACTTGACACCAATGACCTTCGATTCCACATATGTGCTCCACTTGGGGCGCTTTGAAAGGTCACGAGCGCTACTTCCCAAGTGGGCACATGAAAATATGGAAAATTGCAAAACACACACCTTGCTCCCAACGCATCGCTTTGGGATCGCCACACAAGCTTCCCTCCACGAAGGTTAGGCTTGCAATTGATCGTGGGGAGTATAAGGAAGGGCCTCGTGCAATATGAGGTCCATTGGTTGGTGTATCGCTCTTAGCCAAACCCGCCAAATGGGCACGCAATACAACACATGGCACATACCACATACTGCCCAAAAAGGTAGCTCCCCCCACGATATGTCATGCCCTTCCAAGGGCATAACTTTGAGTCAATCGCTCATAGGAACTCAAGAAAAGTTCCTATGCAACACCAACACTCGCGCGCTACACTCGAAAGTTATCTTAACGCACGCAATATCATTGCCAAAGAGTTGTAACGCAAACTCTACCCTCTTGACCATGATGCATTACGCTAGCGCGCACGTGTGGAGACGCAAGGCGTATAAAGCTTCCTAAATTACGTCGGGAGTATTGTGAATACATCCCATGCTTCCTTATTGTCATTCCTCGCAAGCAGCACGAGATATGACCCTCACAAGTGGCCTTACGAATCAACTTTGTTTTGCCCATATCTCTAAGACAAATGGAGGGCAAGACAAAAGGAAAGTTGATTCGTGCATAGGGAAGCACGTAGGTCCACTCGAAAGAGGTCAAATCAAGTGCGGGGATGTCGAAGTCGAAAATCCGATTTCGACATCCTGAAAAATTCGGATTAAGGTTGCGAGTGTACAATGTGAAAATTGCAGATGCATCAATGCAATTCCTGAAGACTTTAGAGTCTGCGTCACGGATTGCGCTAAAATGTCTGTAAATAACAGTTAAACTGGCGGTTACGCTAAAGTCGCGAGCCAACCGCCAGCAGTCAAAACATTGATTATCAGAACGGAAGCGTGAAAATTTACGGAAACAATATGAAAAAAAAACCCTGTTGATTCCTGATATTTTGATGTGTAAATCTCAGCGGGCGACGCATCGGTTGCCGATGCGGCCGCTAATAGCTGAAATGCCCAGATCTCTCACACAAACACGTCTTACCTACATCTGTTTTTAGGGTTAGGTTGCCGAATCGACGGCTGAAGGCGGTGCGGGGCAGATTGACGTGAAATAGTAAGATATCGGCAAATGGCAGTTTGCCGGTACCTAGTAACATGCCCCAAGTGGCCGGACTGCCGTCACGGGGGCTTTACGGCAAGGGACACGCTCCTGCCGGTCTCTCACCGGGCTTCACCGGGCGTCTTCCCCTCCGTACATGGGGTTAGTGGGCACACGGAGACCGGTTGTATACCCCACCATGGTCATGGGGTTCTGGGTACCGCTTCAATCCTCGGGGGGGTGACGCAGTAGGTCGCCCCTTTCATCGCCGACGACTCCGACACTGCACGCCACCTGGACCACATCACGGTCCAGGTCGCGAAGCACAGGGCGCGGTACGCCTTCGACGCCTCGCGAAACAGCCTGCAGGATGACCGGACCCTGGGGCTCACACGGGTGCCAACGCGGTGCCAGCAGGCAGCGGTGGCCCTCGTGGGTACACTCGTCCACCACCGCTCAACCTCCGTGCGCGCCGAGGTCACCAAGATGTTCTGGGCAATAGCTGGCGCGCACAGAATATGTCCCGAGGTGCACTACCCCGTCCCGGAGTTCGCAACTCTAGCGGGGGGCGACTGGGTCCACCGCATACCCCGGGCCCTGGACGCCCTCGGAGTGGGGCTGTACAACCCCATCGCGTGCCCCAGGGCGGCCCATGTCCAACTACAGTCCCCGCCGGGCAACATCGTCACGCTGCCGCACCGCCAAGCTGCGGCACCGCGACACGTGCCGCCTGACGGTGCCGCACACAACGCCGTGGCATGGGCACCACGGGACACGCCACCCCTTCCCCGACAACGACGACCCGTGGCCGACGGCGGTGCGGGAATGCCTCAACCAATGCGCCGATGAACACCTCCACTATTGCCGCCGTGAGCAGGAGCCCTCCAACCACCCCGGGTGGCGCGACGCCTTGGTCGACCTCTTCCACACCACCGGCACGCGGGACCCCTGCCTGAGACTCGTCCACCCCACGAGGGCTAAGCAGGACGCCCACAACGGCCCACGGGTTACCCCGGACGGCCTGCACCTCCACGTCGGGGGCTACCGCCGCCGGGGCGGCCTATCCCCCCCCACGCGGGGGGCGGCGTACCACCCGCTGGCAGCCCTCATGTACATCCTCCGCGACGTACTCGCCGAAAGCGAGCACCAAGAGCCTACCGCGGGCGTGGCATGGCCCGAGCCCCTGCGCCCCGGGCCCCACGCGCCGACGCCGTTGTGGTTGGTGACCACGGACGACCAATGCACCCAAGCGACGGGGCAAGCGCAGCTCCGGGCCGAGTGGGTAATACTGCAGGTGGGGGCGGGCCAGCCCCAACCCCGTGGGCTCCCCCGTGGCACCGCCCTGCTGGTAGCTACGGGGGTGCCGCACGACCCACACATGGCAGTGCACGCGTTGGAGGACCAGCCGGAGGACACGGGCCACCTGGTGGTGCACCAGCGCGGAGGCCCGGCGTGGCTCAAGGAACATGTGACGGCACTTCGATCCTGGGCAAGCACGATCACCGGAGCGGAGATCCGGCTGCACGACCACCCGGCGATCAGCCCTGGCGACACCAGGGCGCTGAGCGTGGACCAACTGACCCCCAGCCACCCTGACGTCCGGTGGCACTCCGCCGACCTCAACGCGGGGTGGCTCAGCTCCACCGGGTACTACTGGATCCCGGAGGCCTGGGACCACACCTCTTCCGACGCGTCCGGGGGCGGACCCTGCAAACACGCCACCAGCGTCGCTCTCGCCGCCGACCTCACCCGCACGTGGGCGGTGGCCATCTCGGGCACGGTGCCCGACGGGGAGGGGGTGGCCTCTCCCTCCCCCTACAATACGGTGCCCAACGACCATGGGTCCACACGGTGGACGCCGAAGTCATCCTCCGCCTCCTGCGGCACGCTACCGCGAGCGGACCACGGGGGTCCCCGCGGGCGCAGCGAAGGTGGTCAACGTGATGCCCCTGCGGTAGCTCCGGGACAGCCTGTGCGCGCGAGGGCAACACGCCGGGCACCCGTTCGATACGTCCGAGCCACCTCGCACCACAGTGACGCCCTACTGCACAAGGCGGACTGGGCGGCGTCCCAGGACACCGTCCTGCCGAACACGCCCCCGGAACCTGGCCACGCCCAACTCATTGTCGCCGGCCGTGACGGCCATCTCGATCTACGGCCCCCCACCGATGCGGGTGCTCGGCGAGGTCGCGCAGCGGGCGCAGACAGACCATGCGCTGACGCACCGGGGACACACACCTTTGGGCGCGGCCCACGCCACAGCCTATGTCCACGCCCGGGACCTCACCGCGACGGCCACCAACCGCCGGGCGCTGCGGGCCCGAGACGGCCACACGCCGGTGCAGCGCAGGCTCCACGTCCATAAGGAGCGGCTCTCCGGCGTCGCCATCGTCCCACAACCGTGCCTCCTATGGGGCGGGCCGGAGGAGACCCTGGTGCACATGCACGTGGGGTGCGCCCACTCACAGCTCCTCTGGCCCCACTACCGCCAGGCGGGACACGAGGCGGCCCGCCACCTCCGACCCGGGGACAAAGCCCTGTGGGTGGCCTCGTGGCGCTCCGCAGGGGCCACATGGACGGAAGTCTTCTGCTCCGGACTGGTGCCTGAGGACGCGGAGGCGCAGCTCCGCGCCATAGCCCGCTACGACCCGCCGGGAGGGACCTCTGTGGACGATTTTCTCCACCACATGCTCCGGCTGGGGGACTTCGCATGGGAGCTTCGCAACCACCGGCTGGAGCAACTCCTCCGCGAGCCCCAAAGCGCGGCGGCCCAGGCACACCGGTGGCTCACTGCGGCGGAGGGCGACCACCCTCCCCCTCCCCCGCGCCCTGACAAGGACTTGGTAGCCTCCCTCCGTGTCGTGAATGGCACTCTGGAGTGCCCGCCCCAAGAGGGCCCCCACCTGTACCAGGACCTGCCGGGGGGGTTCTCGAAGCACCTACAAGACGCCCTCTTCCCACCGTGGATCATCGGGCGCGGCTCCATGACCGCGTCGGAGGCGCGCATCGTGGGTGAGGAATGCGCGCGAGTGGGGCCGGTGGTGCGCCGCCACGCGCGCCCCGGAGACCCCTGCGCAACGATACGCCGCCATCCCGCTCAAGGGATGGGGGCCGGACACCCGGCCGAGACCCACCGTGATCCGCGGGGCGGGACCTGACCACCCGTGGGACGCGGTGGCGGGGGAATGGGTGCAGGCGGCCCCGGGGCCGCAAACGGGATGGACTGGGGACGTGTCCTCACTCGTCGGGACACCCGTCCCGCCCCGCATCGTCCTTCAAGCCGCCAACGTACTCCGGGCTACGGAGATACCCACATGGGGACACGCCGCGGCCACCGTCCGGTGGCACCCCCCAGAGGGCGGGGCCGCCCAGCTCGCCGTGGCGCACTTCAAAGCTGGGGGGCCGGTATACGACGACGCCCTGTCCCGGCTGGGCGACACCCAGGGGCCCTTGCTCCTCATGCTCCCCACCGACATTGCAGCCGCGCTGCGCCAGGAGCTGGACGGCTGCGAAGGGCTGCGAGTGGGATGGGAGGCAGTCGCGGACGGCAACCTGCTGGCCCTCCTCCACCGAGACACCGCGAACGGGTCCCGATGGGATGCGCTGACGCCCCACTTCACCGGGCGCCACGTGTACATGGCAACCCCCCCCCAGGGGCACCCCCGCCCGGCGTGGGACGACCTCATCGCCGCCTTCCACAACCACGGGATCCTCCCCGACGACACGGGGCGGGAGGTCCAGCGGAAGACGCTTGGCAGGGACTACCGGCGCCGCGTCCGCGCCCGCCTGCTGGAGATCCGGGACCCCATCCGACAGAGGTGTGACGACCTCTGGCTCCGCCATCTCGACCCTTCGTCGCCGCCCTCCCACCTCCCACACACCTGCCGGCTCTGCGGGGAATGTGACACGGTGTCCTCCGCAGCGTTGACAGGCGCCAACAGGTGCGCGCGGTGCGCCCAGGTGGCCACGTGCCCCTGGTCCGAACCTCCGGCAGGCCCGCGCAGGCGCACAGAGGAGGAGGCCCTGCACCGGCGCATCGAGGGGGCACACACCCCCTCACACAAGCCCTTCTGTGGATCCACGTGCACCTGCGGGACCCCACATCCGTTGCGCACCTGTCGCACATGTTCGCGCCCTGACCCCCACCCGCCGCCGCCCTTTGCAGAGCCCGCAGTACCATGCCACGCCGACGGGGGGATGGGCCGACACACACGAGGGCCCGCCGCAAAGCGCAGGAGGCGGCCGTCCGGGGCCTGGTGACGGACGCGGTGGCAGAGGCGCACGAGGCGCACGCTGCCGCACGGTGTGACCTGAGGGGCAGTGCGAGGGCTTTCCTCAACGAGACCGCCCTCCCGGCCGTCCGCGCCCTGAACGGAGCGGGGGCCCCTACGCTGCTCCCAGCGATGCACCGGATCGTGAACGCCGTCCAGCCGGGGCTCATCAGCCCGGAGACGGCCCTCTACGGGCACTGGATGGAGTGGCGCGAGTCCAACCAGTTGGGCCGGCCCCTGTCCCTGGGGGGCACCCTGCGGCTGACGGGAGCAGGGTCTGCCATATCCCTCCGCAGCAGCGCCCCAGCCCTGCTGCACGCCCTCAGGACGTGCTACCCCGGGGACGCGGCCCCGTACCTGAACCAGGCGCGGGCCACGTACCCGGGGGGAGTGTCCGAGCTGAATGCGGCGCTCCACCTTCTACACCCACCGGACGAGGACCTGGAGGTGGGCGAGATCACGGTGTTCGTGGAAGGCGCGGACGAGGAGTCCGCCCGCCCCCGGCCAACCAACCCGGTGTACGACGGCACCAGGCCTACCCCCCCGTACGCCATCGTATGCGAGGCGTTCCCCAGGGAGCCCACTTGGTGCCCCGCCCTCCCGCCGGCGACGCACGCGCCCCGCGGCTGGGCTAACCGAGACCTGTCCCCCCCCCTCTCCAGAACCAGGGGTGCCCACCACAGAGGGCAGGTCCTCTGGCAAGAGTGCCCTGGCACCACCCTGCTCCTCCTCGCTGTCGCGACCCGCGGGGACCCGGGGCGGGTCTTGGGGATCACACCCACCCACCTCTATGGGGCAGCACCCGTACCCCGCCCCCCTCTCCCGGCGCCCGCGGCGCGGGACGGAGTACACAGCTTCCTGCAAACACAGGAGGTCACCGCCGTTACGGGGGTTCACCTAGTGCGGCTCCCCCCGACACCACCCGACGACCCGCGGGGGCCCAGGGCCCTGGGCCCCGCCCCAGACTGGGAGCTGTGGCACCACGCGTGGGCTGCGTGGCTCCCCCGCCTACCCTCCCAATGCCGATGGATGGCCGCCGGCTTCCGGCCGTGCGGGGCTGACGCCACAGCCGGCCCCCCACCCCCTCCCCCCCTCCCCCCCGCAGAGCACCACACGGCACTGCCCACGGCACGCCACTGATGCACCAGGAGGTAGTGGGAAGGGCGCGCCTGCCACCACGCATGCCTACCAGGGTAACAGTGATGGCAGACTCCGATGGCTCCCCCCAGCGGGACGACCGCCACCACCGCCGGTCCCGCTCCCGCTCCCCCGCCTCCCCGGAGTGGACGGGGGAAACCCTCGCGGAGCGCGAGGAGCGGAGGCTGGCGGAGGCGGCGGTGCTTGTCGGGCCGCCGCCGCCGGCCCGGGAGCCTGAGCCAGCCGAGGTGACCGCCCCCGCCGCGCAAGCAGCAAGCCCTGCCGCCCCGCCCCGGGGGGGGGGCCCGGACGCGCAGTAAGCGGAGACCGCAGCCCCAGCGAGCCACGCCGCGGCCCCGACCGCGGCCCCCGGCACGCCGCCGACACGGGGGGTAGCCCCGGCGCAGGAACCGGGCGCATCGCCGAGGGTTGCCGCAGCCGCAGAGGAGAGCGAGGAGGGCGCGCGAGGGGTTGCGACCACAGCCCCGGCGGGCCGCGCCACCGCCTCGGCCGGCCACGCTGCGACCCCCAGCAGGCCGCAAAAGCGGGGGACGGACCCCGCACGGGCCACGGGCGCCTCGCCGGCGGCCGCCACAGGAGCAGAGGAGAGCGAGGAGGGCGCGCGAGGGGTTGCGACCGCGGCCCCGGCGGGCCGCGCCACAGCCTCGGCCGGCCACGCCGCGACCCCCAGCACGCCGCGAAAGCGGGGGACGGACCCCGCACAGGCCGCGGGCGCCTCGCCGGCGGCCGCCGCAGTAGCAGCAGTGGGCAAGTAGAGCGCGAAGTACCGCGCCCAGGCCAACCCCACCCACACCAACACCAGCCCCCCCAAGCAGTTCCCCCCCAAGCCCTTCCCCCTGGGGCGGGCGCGGCACGTCCGCCCCCCGGCGCCCGAGCGCTCGCCGCCGGGCGTCACGCTGCCGCAGCTGCAAAGACAGCGGGACGCCCGGCGCGTGATCCAGGAAGGAGGGGAGGGCGCGCAGGCAGAGCTGCGTGCCAGCCAGGGGAGCGCAGAGCGGGGGGCAGGAGGCGACAGGGGAGGTGCCCAGGAGCGCGCGCAAGGAGCAGGCCAGGGCATGCGCGGCAGGGAGCAAGGGCGCAGCAGCGGGGGGGGGCAGAGCGCAGGCAGCGGACGGCGCGACTCAGGGCAGGGGGTCGGGAAGGGACCAGGGCACGGGAAGGGCGCGCAGGGGCGCAGGCAGGGAGCCCAGGTGCAGGCAGCGGGGCGAGGGGCGGTGGGCGAGCGGGCGGGCCAGGGCGTGGGGGACGGGGGGTGGGACCCGCGGCACGGGCAGGGGGCTGCAAAGGGGCCCAAGGGCAAGGGCAAGGGCGCCGCGGGCCCCAAGGGACAGGCGGGACAGGGCATGGGAGCCCGGGGGGGAGGGCGGGCCGAAGGGAGGGGGGCGGGGAGCGGAGCGCCCCCGCAGCCGGACGTGCAGCCGGTGAGCTGCATCCCCCCCGGCATCCAACAGATGCCGGCGCACCACACGCACCACCACCACCACCACCACCACCACCACCACCACCTCTACAACATCGACCCTGACGCCGGCGAGCTCGTCCCCCCCCAACCCCCACGACCCCAGCACCAGCCAGCCCCCCCCGCGCCGAGAGCGGAGCCGGCGCGGATGGCCTCGGCGGAGGTGGGGCGGGGTGCGGCATCGGCGCCGCAGGCACAGGGGCAGCGAGGGGAGCCGGCGCGAGGGGCAGAGTGGGCCCGGCCGTGGGACCGGGACTGGGGCACGGTCCCGGACCCTCTGGGGGAGGAGGCCCTCCCCCTGGTGGGGGAGGTGTACGGGTGGTTGTGCTGGGCCAACCAGGGGACCACCAGGGGGTTGAGGAACCGGCCCTTCGATGCCGTGCTCCTCCGGAGAGACGGAGGAAACCGAGAGGTACCCCCGGGGGGGTGGGCAGCCCGAGAGGACCATGCGAGGGTCGTCAGGTCAGTGATCAGGGCGTTGTGGCCCGAAAGGGAGCCGACGTGGCCGGCCTTCCTGGAAGGGGGAGCGGTGCTCCGCATCACGGATTCGGATGCCAACAACTGGCTCCTCGGGCCTTGCGCAGCGCCCTCGCAGACTGGCGCTACCGCCGGCGCAACCCGCCGCCGCCACAGCCCCAGCCCCCACACAAGCAGCAGCGCAGGTGACGGCCCAGACGGCGGACGCGAGAAAGTGGGGGGGGGAGCTGGGCCCCCCGACCCACGCCCCCCCCACGGTACGGCATGACGCAGGAGAGAGCGCCACCTCCCGCGGGAGGGAGGGCGGAGACAACGAGCGCGGGGGGGAACCTGCTGCCCCGCAGCCCGCTAACCGCTGACCGCTAACCCTCACGGCCGCCCCCGGCCGGCCAGCGCCGCGCGACGACGGCCGGGGGGATGAGGGGCCCCAGCGAGGGCCTGCACGAGGGTCCGGCTCTAGGTAGAGGGGGCCGGGGGAAGGGTGCGACCCCCCAGCCAATGGCTGGCCCCCGGGGCCGGGACCGCCATGCCGCCCCCCCCCCCCCCCCCGGCCGTCAGGAGGCGTCGCCAGGGGACCAGAGGGCCCCCCCCACTCCCCCCCCCCCCCCCTCCCACTCAGGCCCAAGAGCGGACAGAGGCAGACCGAAAAAATGGCGGCCCCACACCTCCCCCGAAGAGGCCGCTGCATCCGGGGTGCGGGGGCACCACGGCCGAGGCAGGCGCCCACACGCCCTGCCTGCTGCCGGCCGACAGCGGACCGGCGACGCCCAGGATGGCGCAAACGGAGCGGCCTTATCAGAGGCCGGCCCGGGGAAGACGGGGGCGCGAACCAGGGCGGGGGGTTTCCCCCTCCCTCCCCCCCCCCCCCCCCCCGCCGCACTGACCCGTCGGCGGCCGACCGGACCGCGCCCGACGCCCGCGGCCGCCGGCAACCCCCACGGCACGAGTATACCCCGGGGGGGCACGCCGGGGGCAACGGAAGGCAGGCCGACACCCGACGGGGCGGGGCAGCAGGGGGGCGGCCCCTTCAACCCCCCCCCCCGCACCCCCTGCAGCTAGGGAGCCACAGGAGCGGCCCTCCGCCACCCCGGAGCCGAGGGGACGCCCCCCCCCCCCAGAAGGGACCGCGACGCGGGGGGGGGGGGGGGATGCGGCTGGACCTGCTCCCGCGGGGGTCGCGGCCGCGGGGCGAGCCCACACCACCGTGCCGGAGCAACGCTCGCAACGGAACAGTATCGGGGCCGCGCCCCACATGACCCTCCCGTGACCACAGCCCACTCAGGGAGGGCAGAGGGGGGGTTCAGGTCAGCAGGGGCCCCCGGGGGAGCGGTCCACGGGCCACCCCTCACCCCCCCCCGGCTCGGGGCGGCACTGCGACCCCGACCGCACGCGCACGCCGGAAGGGAGTGCGCCGACAACACGAGGGGGGCCAGGATTGAGTACCGCAGGCCGCCACCCAGAAGGGGAGCAGGGAGGCCGCGGCGCGACCCCCCCCCCCCCACCCCCCCACCGGCCCGCAAGCCGCGGGGGCCCCGGCCCCCACCCCCCGAGGCAGGGGGGATGGTCCCCCCCCCGCCCGAGAGAGGAGCCGGAGCGGGACCCGCCCCCCCGCCCCAGCCCCCGGCTCCCACGGGGGTCGCGGAGAACAAGCGAGCCCGCGCCAACGAGCCAGGACGCCGCACAGATCGCGCCCAGAGAAGGCGCTTGAGCACGAACCGGAGTGGTATGGGCGGCCACGCCCCCCAAGGACAGCACGACGCCAGTGACACCCGCTTTGTTGCCTGCCCAGGGAAGGCAGAGGGACGGAACGAGGCAGAGCGACCCCCCGCCCTACAGGCCCCCCCCCGGTCGCACAAACGGGGGGTACGGCGCACGCCCCCCCCCCCTCCCCAGCCCGCCCCCTGGCACACGAACGCCACGGACCCGCCCCGCGGCGCGCAGCCCGCACAGGGCGTGCAGGCCGAGGGGACAGAGAAGGGCCCCCACACCCGCACGCCCGCGCCCACAACACGTGGATCGCGGACCCCAACAGCCCGCCCAGTGGGCGGGCAGTCGGGGGACGGGGAGCGCCTGACCCCAGACTCCCCTCGCAACAGTAGAAGGCTGCCCCCCCGGGGACGCCCTACCACCACCCCCACAACCCCAAGCCAAGTAGGGGGGAACCGGGACCGGACGGCCCCCCCCCAAGCACGCCAGACGGAGCAAGGGACCGGGGCAGGACCCGCGGAGGGCCACAGACCACGTGGAACGGCCCTACCAGCGCCCAGTGCCGGGACCACGCGAGGTGCGCACGCCACACGACCCAGGGGGGGGGGAGCGGACGCCGCGGGAGCGCGAGCGCACACACACGAAAGGGGCACGCGGGGACTACCAGAAGGGCAACCGGACCGGGCGCGCAGAACGCACAGACCGCGTGGAATGGCGTACCAGCGAGCGAGGGTAAGGGACACCCCGACGGGACGGCCCGCCACACGCAGCGCGGAACACGCGGGGCGGGAAGGGGGAAATGAGAGAGACAAAACACCAGGTACCGTCCCGAACCCCCCGCACCGGCCGCGAGCGCCGCGCACACACAGACGGCGCACTGCACCCGCCAAGGCAGTAGTGGCGCACAGCGCCACGCCCCAACCCCTAGGCTAGGCAGCCTCCGCGCCAGCCCAAGGGGGTCCCACCGGCGACAAGCCAGTAGCACGGGCCCGGCGGCGCCGGTGCCCCGGGCGACCACGCATTAGGGGGGCGACGCAGTGGGTAAGCGCCCGCAGCCACGGCTGCGAATTGATGCACTGACCGGGGAGTGGCGAAACGGGGAAGCCGGGGAAGGACGGGGCTCCGAGCCCTGTGAACCCGGGGGACTCCGCCACCAGGCAGGAGGTGCGTCTTGGAGGGCCCCCCACTATTACCCGGTGGGGAGGATATCACCTGGCCCGACCAGGTGGCCCCCTGGGGCCGAAAGGCGTCTAGTACCCGCAAAATCAAACCTCAAACCTCAAACCGCATGTGCATCGAGATCCGCCGATCGCAAGTGGACCAGGAGAGATGCCCGCCAGAATGACACCTACGCCTGCGGAAATCGACCTGCTGCTCCAGAACGCCATCGAGCAGGCCGTCTCCGCCAAGCTGGACACTCAAATCCAGGAGTTGCAGGAACGCTGGAGGATCAAATTCCAGAAAATCGAAAGCCTACAGCGACTGGATTTGTATGACCAATGGTGCCTGCAAATTCACCATTGCTACTGCAGGTTTCACCGAGAACATCCGCCGCCGCCAGTCAAGTCCACCGCCAAGACGATGGAGGTCGATGTGGTGTCGCTGGAGTCGGCGTTGGAGCAAGCCTTTCTCAAGGTGGCGCAGGAGGAATCTCAAGAACTGCCTGCCGCGAACACCATCCAGAGTTGGCTGAACGAGCAAGAAGACGTGGTAAGGAGGCCAGGATCAGTTGGATCGCGGTCTGAAACCGCCTCTCCTGTGTCCTGTGCCCACCACTGCTCGTGTAGGAAAGAAATGGGGACCCTCGCTGCTGAGAATCAGGCGATTAAATTTAATCAGGAAAACCTCTTCCACCTCTTTTCGATGGGAAGATCTTTCGCTCACCCCTCCTCTCATTTGCCAGATCCGCCAGTCGGATCTACCTGTTCGGTAGCCGATGAAGCGACTGAAGTTTTTTCACTCGCGCCCACCATAGATTCCATAGCGGAAGAATCAAAGAAAAAACGTGAAAAATTAAAAGAAAGAATTTTTGAGAGTAGAAATCCTCAGCGTCTTTCAGAAGCGAGGACCAAAAAGGAAACAGAAGTTTTGGCCGAGAAAAGATCCGCTGATCCCATGATCGCGGCTCAGGTCTTGCTCGCCCAGAGTCTTCTGGGCGCCGCCGGCGTCTCAGGTGCTGCCCAGGTCAATCCCATCCTGACGGGTGGTGGCGGCATTGAGGACATCATTAACCCTGTGAGGGCTAAACTGAGAGCCATTGCAAAACAACCAAAATACAATGGCAACCCTCCCCGGTGGGCTGTTTTTAAAAGAGAATTTTCTCTGTGGGTTCGGAAGAACAAGCTTCGAGACGACGAGAAGCTTGACGCTCTCCTCGAGTGTTTAGAGGGTCCCATTCCTGACACGTGGATTAAATCCTACACTGATAGGGCTGACTCCTCTAACCCACTCACCTACGGTGAATTGTTTTCTCTGCTTGAGGGACGAGGAAGTAGGTTGCCTGAAGACCATTGCCGAACCCTCCTCACCTCTTTCCCGAACATTCCCAAACTCATTCTCCACGAGGTTCAGAACAAGCGACTCCGCTTTGAAAACCTGGTGAATGAGGCTGAGAGTGCTGGGGAACATCTGTCAGATGGCGAATTGAAGGCCATCATCTTCGCGAAAATGCCTGCCGACACAGCTGCATCGCTGAGGCAGGAGCAGTCCAACGAGAAAGTGAAATCCTGGTGGACTGAAGTCACAGCATTCCCTAAGGGCTCAGGTTGTTTTCAGGTCAGAGATGCCCTTAAAAAGTGCTCGCCCACTAACTTTTCCAAGTGTAAGGAAAAGGACGGTGCTTGGAGATTGAAATTCGCGGAGAAGGAGGACAGAGATATTTTCAATGAAGTGCTGAACCGAGGCGTCTCCTTTGGAGGAACTCGGCTCGTGGCAAAGCCGTGGGTTTTCAGCTTCACGCCCACTGAATTGTGGGAGGAGTTGGAAAAATTGGCGGATGCCAATCATCAACAATTCCATGAAGGATTGAGCCGAAATCCCCCCTCTAAAGGTGGGAATCAAAAGAATGTAAATAACACGCAGTCGAAAGACTGTGCCATTTGTTTGTCCTTCGGTCACACCAACCGTGCCAAGTCGCATTCCACTGAGAATCATTGGTGGAATAAGACCAATGCGGAAAGAGTAGCACAAGAAGCCAGCAAGGATCCGCCCAAAGCCCCTGTCAAGAAGGTGGATGAAAATCGCCAATCGACGCCCAGCGGAAAAGGTAAAGGCAGTAAAGGCCAGCAGACTTCTGGAGGCAAGGGAACCCAGGGCCAATCCAGCCAAGGAAGCTCTCCAGAAAATTTTAAAAATCGAAATGGTAAGTCCAATTCTGCCAAGGCTAATGGTGGAAAAGGCAATTTTTCCAAGGGAAAAGGCCAATCCAGTGGCCAATCCTCGGGACATTCCAAGGGAATGAACGCTGGTAAGGGCAAGGGGACCTCCCAGGGCACGAAAGGTGGACGAGGGAAAGGATCATCTGGTCAGCGGAACTCTAATTCAGGTCGTGGTGCATCAGTGCACGAAGTTGCTGGTTCCGACGAGGATTATTATAATAATGTGACGACGGAGGACCAGGATGCCCCCGATGAAGAAGGGAATCCTGGCGAAGAAGGTCTGGGAGACCAGTGGGAGGACAAGGACGGTTCCTGGGAAACCATGCAGCAGGAGTGCGAGGAAGATTATCAGGAATAAAGGCGCCAAGATTGTGTGGCCACCCCACACACAATCAGGCGTTTTCCTGAATGTCCGATCTTGGACATTGGAGCGTTGTCTGTAGGACCACCGCCAGTTGAGGCGGATGGAGATAGGAATGTTGTGGAGATCGGTGTTCCCAACAAATACCGAGCTCGTCAATTCATTTGTCGTCTGTCCGTTACTGACAAGAAGGGGAACAAACACCTTGCTACGTGTCTTTGTGACAATGGTAGTGAAGTGAATCTTCAGTCAGAAAATTTTTTACCAGACGAATATGTTGACACTTCGCTGCACCCCGTTAACCTGGAAGGTGTTTCAGGTCATGCTCTTCCAGGAGGGAATACAGGTTCGTTTCTGAAGGCGCACATGGTCGCCCAGGATTTATGGGAGGAAGATAAGGTAGAGGATGTTGTTTTAGAGGATTATTTTTATAGAGCGGCCATCAAATACGACCTTTATTTAGGTCATCCATTTTTAACGAAGAACAAAGTGGCCCCTGTAGGACACAGACGTTGTTTTATTTGGGAATCAGGAGAGCAGGAAGCTCCCAGGTTTCGGTTTTTGCATTCTGGGTACCGAAATGCAAAAGATTTTTTGAGTCGAAGGGTGAACACAGTTTTTGGTGAAGATGAAGGGATTAGTGAGATAAACGCCACTACAGCTTACAGCATCTTGCTACAGGAGCGACGAAGGGACACTCAGCGTCCCAAACCGCGCAATTGGAAGTCTTCCAACTACCGCGTTGTAGATAAGTGACGTGATTATATATGTTCCTATTTTTTGGAGAACCACGATTTTGTGCCCGCCAAGGATGCCTTTTGCAACGAGTTAAACAAGCGTTTCAAGCGCTTAGCTGATGATGCATGGGCAGTAAAGTGGGATTAAAGGCTGTGGATAAATCCCCCTTTTCATTTGTTGGGAGAGGTCGTTCAAAAGATAAAGGAGGATCGCACACAGGCCATCCTTGTCGTACCACTATGGGATTGGAAACCATGGTGGAAGGATGTTTTGGCCATGACAGTCGACTCCATCCGCCTCCCCCACGACGTCAAGCTGTACGCCAGGGACGACACTGGTCCCTTGCGACAGCGGCCGTGGCCTTCCGTCGCTTTTCTGGTCGATGGAGGTCTCATCTCTGACGGATCTTGCACATCAGACCATGGGTCAGAATCAGGTCTTGACCATGGTACGGATTCAGATTCGAATTTTTCCGATTTTTTGGAAGGAGATGATACGGTGCGGAACCTGGAATCTGCAACGTCTGATTGTAGTCAGAACCCAATACGATCAGATCTAGCAAGCATCTCCCACCTGTTCAAAGGAAAAAAATTCCGAAAGAAGGTCAAATTCAGACAATTTTACGAAAAACCCAAGTTTGAGGCCTTTTTGGACCCCTTTGTCTGTGAGGATGTGGAAGATGCTCAGCAGGTTCAGGCATCCACGACATACCCGCAAGAGGGAGTCGATCCCTCTCTGTTTCAGTCGTTGAAACAAGGTCTGTTGCCTGCTGGATCGCGAGATCTGGCGAAAATTTGCTCTACCGTGGTGGCTGGTGAACAAGTTGAAAGTCAAGTTTGCAATGAGCGAAGGGAAAAGATTTTCGCCGAGCGAAAGGACACCACCCTCTCTGGTAAGCTCGTCAAGAACCCTCCAGTGCGTGGCCAGCACGGAGAGGCGTTCATCGAGCTAAAGGAGGGAGCAAAACCCAAAAAGCAGCGACCTTACGAAAATCATGGCAAGAAGCATGAAATTCTTCGTGACATCATTCAGAGAAATCTGCGAGAGTTCGGCTGGTTGGAGGCGTGCATGACCTCTGAGTGGTGTTGTGCGCCCTTCACAGTGCCTAAACCGCCCCCAGCAGACCAGAATACTATTGATGGTTGGCGCATGGTGGTTGATTTTCGTAATTTAAATGCGGAAACTAAGGCTGATTCACACCCTTTACCCCTCATTGAGGAGGAAATTGTGAAGAGAGCCAAGGGGAAACTATTCTCAGTCCTGGATCTAAGGCATGGCTTCCACCAGATGCCTCTGGCGAAGTCATCCAGACCCCTGACGTGCATGTGCAGTCCAGTGGGTCCGGTTCAGTGGACCGTCATGCCTATGGGTTTGAAGAATGCTCCGAGCTTTTTCCAACGGATGATGGAAGAAGTCTTGTTTTCAGAGCACCCTGAGCTTCGCGAATTCGTTTCCGTGTATATCGACGACATAATCATCGCCACTGTGGGCGATGGTTTAACCGAACAGGAGCTTGTGGACCTGCATAAGAAACAGCTGAACATGGTCCTCGACATTCTGGACAGAAATCAGCTCATCTGCGGTCCCAAGAAGGGTAAATTATTCCTGGAAAGTGTCCAATTCTGTGGCAGTTTGCTACGAAATGGGACTCGCCAGCCGAGTCCAGGGAAGCTCCTTGCAATTCAGAAGTGGAAGCGCCCTGAGACCATTTCGGCCCTTCGTGGATTCCTTGGCTGTTGCAATTCTTACCACACTTTCGTCAAGGATTATGCCAGGTACGCCGCCCCCCTTACTGAATTACTCAAGGCTGGTAGGGAGGCTGGTCGTGCGGGCTCGAAGGTGCGAGTGCAGTGGACCGCAGGTGCGATGAGGCGTTTGTACAATTAAAAGCCGCCATTTGCGAAGTCGCCACTTTGCACGTTCCCAAATTCGATCGCCCTTTCTACCTTAGGACTGATGCTAGTAAGTATGCGGTTGGGGCAGTCTTAGAACAGCAAGATTTAGAAACTGGGGCTCATTATCCCCTTGCATTCTGGTCGAGGAAGCTTTGTCCCAGACAAATGCAGTGGTCCCCCCGTGAGCAGGAGACCTACGCCATCATCTGTGCCTTAAAAAAATATCAACCGTGGCTAGGCACAAACAGAGTTGAAATTCTGACGGATCATCGCTCTCTTGAGTATTGGTCGACAGAACATGTCAACACGGTGTCAGGTCCTGCTGGACGGCGTGCTAGATGGCACGAGTTTTTCAGTCTTTTTGATCTTCATGTGGCTTACCTTCCTGGCAAGTACAACACTGTCGCTGACGCTTTAAGCAGATGGGCATATCCTGCTTCCCAAGCATGCCTGTCGACGAACATCCATGGGACTGAACAAGACCGTGGGTTAGTAATTGAGTGGGACGCGGAGGAAAGGCAGTTGATTAAGCGCCACTGCCTACAGTGTTCAGTCCGGCAGGGTCGATTGCCCTGCCACGATATCACAGTGGAGGATCATCCCCCACATTCCCATGTCCAATGCTCTGCAGTGCGTGTTGACACCCTCAGAGTAGTTAAACCTGGAGAATCCACCCCCCAGTTCGTTAAACGACGAAATCCTGTGGTGCGGTTCAGATGTGTCCATCCATTGGGTCGAAAACCTGTGGCACGTGCCCAGGCGCTCCCCAAGGACTCCCTGCTGACCAAGGATTGGTCCAAAGAATATAAATCCGATAATATGTTTCAAGAAATCTACGAACATTTGACTTCAAAGTCAGCATTTCAGGACGGAATTTATTCCGAATATTTTTTAGACAACGGAAAACTGTGGATGAATGGGAAGCTGTGCGTGCCTGACAGATTGGCGTCCAGAGTCGTCAACTGGTGGCACAAATGGGAGACTCCTCACTCCCATGGCGCCAAACTCTGGAAATCCATTAAACATCGTCTCTTTGGAGCTCGATTGCACACCCACTGCATGAAAGTGGCCTCATCATGTGCCCAATGTGCAGTGGCGGTGCCTGCTACGGCCAAGCCTAAGGGCTATCTAAGGCCGCATCCCGTACCCGAGCGACTCTTCGACCGAGTCACCTCTGATTTCTTCTATCTCGGCGACCTGGAGGGAGAGGAATGCCATTGGACCAACAAAAAAATCAAAGGTGTGTTATTAATTCAATGTAGACACTCAGGGTACATTCATGTCTTGCCTTGCAACGTGAATGCCATGACTGGCAAGGCTGCCGCCAAATGGTGTGCGCAGACATGGATGGGGTGCTGGGATGTTCCCTCGGAGATTTTAACTGATTCAGGCAGTGCATATATTTCTGAGTGGTGGAAAACCCTTTGTGCCCGCCTGGGAATCCATCATCTTCGATGTGAGGTCCACCAGCACAGGGCATTGCCGGCAGAACGAGCAGGAAAAACCATAATTAATATGTTGCGAAAGGAACTCGCCAGTGACAAGGATGTCGATTGGCTTGAGATCCTTTTCGCCCTGCTCCGTCGGTACCACAACACAGAGTTGTATCACGGGTACTCACCCAATCAGGTTGTTTTTGGTCGAAACAAGTGCTGGTGGAACCTCCCGTACGATGATCCACGGGAATGTAAGGATGCATCAGCATTTTTCGACGAGATTCAGGCTGGGGAAAAGGAGGCCAAGCGACTTGTTGAGAAGTTTCAGGCAGATTGGTTGAGCAATGCCAACCAGGGCAGAAAAGAACCACAAGATCTCGAAAAAGGAGACCGTGTTTGGCTCCGCAAGAGCGAAACTACCCAGGATGGAGACTCCAAACTTCTTCCCCTGTGGGAAGGTCCCTTTGAAATTGTTTCTCGAGTCAGGGAGAACAGTTTTGGGGTGCGTTTGGATGTGAATCGGGAGTTGGAGGTGAGCGGAGACAGGCTTAAGCCTGAGATTCCGAGTCCAAAGGGCAGGGTCAAACCCCTTTTCTGGACCTCCAAATGGCTTTCCGAACGCACGATTGAAGGTGGTAATTACGAGGTAGAACGCCTTGTCGACCATTATAAGGATGATGAGGGTAACTGGCGGTTTCTTGTCACGTACAAGGGTTTCCCTGAGTCTGAGAACACTTGGGAACCTCCCTCTTCCTTTGTACATGGTTATACCACAGGTTTCAGAAATTACCTGCGAGCTAGTCCTGGGATTCCGGTCCTATTTACTGACTGTCTGAGCAAGCCAGACCGCGTAGTTGAAAAGGACGGAGCAAAGGCCGTCATGGTGGACGGAGATCCAGCTCCTCCGCCACAGATTCCAGCACATTCTGCACGAAATCCGGCGCCTCAAGGTGCCGTGCGACCGGAAGCACCACGCCCCCCTCCAGCACATGCACAGGAGGGCAATGAGGGGCGTCCGGTGCGTGAACGAAGACCACCAGACCGGTTCCGCGGTGGCGGCAAGCCTGCAGCGTTGAGCCAGGTGGTTGTTCGTCCACATTCCGAGACATTCTGAGCTCATTTTTGTACATTACTCACTCACATCCGTTTCATCAAATTTCTGATCCAAATTTCAAATTCCTGGTACATCAAGCCCAATTACGTCCCCTTTGAGTTGACTGTGGGGCTACCCAGTACAAGTACCAGGTGTGTTGTAGTCTCGAGACAAGTTTTTGCGTATTTTTCAGGTCCAATTCTGAGGTGTTACTGGTGAACGGATGACTTTGGCCACATGAGTGAGAAAATCGGCCTAAATTTGACTTGTGCGACTGAACCCGCCATGTGTTGCCGGCGAAGGTGCACTAACTGTCCTGGCCCTTAAAAGTCTAGTTCGAGCCGGACAGGCGAAGATCGGAGCAAATTACTAGAAGTTGGAGCTTTCATGTACCAATCCGGTAACCGATGAGAGGTTTGAACTTCGTTCGCCATTTTTCGGTATACAGCTCGGCAGTCAAGTTGGGCAGTGCACTTGGTTCGCGTCCCAGGGTCGTAGGTTCGAGACCCGGAACCATCGGTGGATAGATTGCACTCCGGTAAGTCCGAAACGGGTTCTTAAACTTTGCCTGTGCGATACTGGCATGGCCGGTGCTACTCTAGTTGGTAAATGCCTTCGTCAACAAACCGTGATCGTTGGTTCGAACCCCAGTAGGGTCACACTCTTACTTTGTCTCGGGCATGTCCATTGCGTGTGGCACCAACCCGCCCATCCACCGCCTGCATCCGGGGCTGCATCAGCGCCATGGGGCGGTCCCTTGGAGGCCGGTATAGGTGGTTTTACATATTTATTTGCGCCTCCGGACGGCAGAGTTCATTCAGGTTTTATTTACATTGTTACCACATGTACATGTACCAAGCGGTCAGCCTAAGACGGCTTATGTACCGCCGAACACCGGATATTTCAAGGACCTTCGTTACTACAGTGGTTAGGACTGCCTTCTTGCGAGCTAGGGGCCCCGGTTCGATCCCCTATAGATGCTCACTTCCTCTGACCTCTGAGTTCGCTAGTAGGTCTGGCAGTCCATACCCAGCTCTTAACACCCACCTGGGTGGCTTCGCCTGCGGTCCCAGGCTTGGCGGTGGAGGGTCACGAAAAAAAGGTCGCCGTGACCTCGTGACGCGGTCGCTCCTCAGCAACCCCGCCTGTACTTTCCTCTTCTTCCAAACTCAGAAGAAGGGATTCGAACTGGTGCTAACGCCGCTGCAGCTTCACGCTCAATCCGTTAGACCAAGAACGGAGAGCACTACTGCTAAATTGTCGTGAGTGAGGGGATGTTGATCATTAGGCCTTCATTCCTCCGGATTGTGAGGGGCACCTCAAAGCCACCTCCGGTTAATTACTGGAGCGTAAGACCGCTACTGGTATGTCCGGTGTAGTGCTGTAATGTGTGGGAATGTCAGCGCCAGGCTTCCACTAGGACAGACTAGGGGTAATCTGAACTGTGGCACTGGAATTCTTGAACTTCTACCACCAGCAGATGATGTAATGTAGATAAATCTCAGGTTGCGCAGCCGCTTACTCCCTACAGGAACCCCCTGTAGTCTGGTAGTGTTCCGAACACAACCAGAAACTTAGTTTCGAGCTTCATTCTGCTGCCGGTAGACTTCATTCCAGCTTCATCTGTGGAGATTCCTCCTGTTTTGTCTTGATTTGAGAGCATCCTACTGACTTGTTTCTACCATTTCGCTAAACCGCGACGTCAGTTCTCTTAAGGAACTTTATATATGGCTTCTACGGACTTCAAGCAGACACTTCTGGAGTCTGGTGGCACAGGCGAAAATTGTTTCGTCAGAAAAGTGAGCTTCATTTGCGAATTCAGGTTCTAGATCAGCAGAATTGTTCAGATTGTGGTCTGAAAGCAAGAGATTGACCTACTTATCCTTCGAAAACACCACCGCCACTGTAAATACGGTTATATACGGTGTGTTGCAGCTTATGGCCCACAGTCTATCGCCTTCCGTGAACCTCCGGCGGAGTCTGTCATGATTTAGCTGCAGGATTCAAGATCAGCATGTCCATCATCATGAATGATTCATCATGCCAACATTTTCTTAGAATCTGTTAGATGCTCGCTTTGTGAGATAAAAACTCGCCTACCCAAGGTGAACTGACTTTTGTTTACTGCTGTGGTGCTTGTTTGCCAACTCTCCGTTTACTCATTGTTGCTGATTTCAGCTGATTACAGCCTCAATCCTGTACATTCCTGCATTCCAGGAAATTGTGGTGTCAATTTGTTGGATTTCTGTAGGATCTAGTGACGGCTTCCTCCAATTGCCCTGCCGGGGACCTAGGCAGGACACTTTGTGGTGAATATATACTATCTCTGTTAACGATTGCTCTCTGTGTGTATTTTGACTCCTTAATCCAACCCCAATTCAGTGTCAATTGTCTCAATTCTTGCCAATTCTGTATGCATTTTGGCCATCTTGAGCACATGCTGTCGGTTCGACAAGAGAAAAGCGGGAATAACACGATGTAGAGTACCCGGAGGACACCGTAGCGTGCCCGCGAGAGCAACAACCGCTCAGAACAGGTCATTTGTCTTGAATCCCCTGTATTTCATGTGTCATTTTGCCTGGTTTTGCTGAATTGCTCCTCATTCTCGACCAGGACACGGTTTGGTATCCTTTCCAGGTACGCTTACGTGTCTTTTGACCTAATTTTGTTTCCCTTGGTTGTTTTCCATGTGTCATTCTTGTACATTCTGGTATCATTTACCCTGATTCAGTCTCAATCCATTGGATTGTGAGCAGATCTGGACAGATTTTGCTGCTAACAGGTGCGTTTTTCGGCTTTTCGCCACACTCACGCCTTCGTTGACCCGATAACACACCCCAGTGTGTTCGTGGAGGGGGAGTGTAAGTGCGGCTACCCTCCATCCGCGCAGATCTGAGGTCAATTCAGGTCAATGCACCCCCATTCAGTCAGATTCAGCTCATTTCCGGACATTTACATATGGGAGCATTCTCAAATTTTTACCCGAACAGTTCCTGTATATTATGGACACGCTGGATTCAATTCTGGTGTCCGTTGCGGCTGAGATGGTCGCGTTCCGATGATTTAGTGGGATCGCCGGCGCGCGTGCGCAAATCAAATCAGCCAAATATTTTTTCACAATCGGATTTTTGATAATTAATCAAGAAGAATATTGCGGAATTATATGTATCATATTATCCGCCTACATTTTCTTGTAGACTGGGATTTTTTGCAAGTTCGTATCTTCATCTTCATTGTCTTCACTGTCGTGCTTGTAACACATGGACCCCAAGGGCAAGGCCCCAGCACCCATCCCTCCATATCGCCCCGACGCACAGAAGGGATACCTGCCCTCTGTTCCCTTTCCCCATGCCGGCCCTGAGCCCTCCGGCCAGACTCTGCAGAACATCCTCAAAGGGAATAGCTTAGACTTCTTCCCCCCATACTTCTACGCCGGCTGAGGCTTCCGGCGTACGGCACCCTTGGCCGGAGGTTTGGGGGGGGCACCCATGGCGGGAATGTGCTTGGGGGCTGGCTTTGGGGGGGGGGAGGCCCCCGCGCCCTTCGGGCTTGGTTCGGGCCCGGGGGTGGGGGGCTGGGGGGATGCGTCGACGTCCACCTCAATACTCAACTCCGGTTCTTCTTCTTCTTCTTCTTCTTCGGCCTCCTCCACCCCTTCGTCCTTGGCCTCCATCCGCTCTTCCTCTTCGGCCTCCTCCACCTCCTCCTCTTCGGCCTCCTCCCCCTCCTCCTCGTTGGCGCCCTCCAACCCCTCGCCCCCCACCAAAACATGGTCTCCCTCAAACTACCGCAGGCGCTCCTCGTAGTCGGCGACGTCGTCGGGCGACCACTCACGGAGGCGGAGATGTCCTCCCCTTTGGTACACCTCCTCCGCGTGTTGGTGCGCCGGCACCCTCACGTCCCCCAAGTCTCCCTTGTCCCAAAAATTTTGCGCACCGCCCGGCCCAATGGGTGCGCAAGGGGCCGGAGGAGCTCGCAGGGCACCTCCCACTCCACCTCCTCGTTTGCCCATGCGGGCAAACCCCGCTCTTCTCTGTCCTCCGCGACCTTGACGGTCGCGAAGTCAGAAATCCCAAAAAAAAAATGTTTCGGGTTGGCCCCCCTCCCCCATCCCCGGAACATTCCGGAATGTTCTTCCCTCTTTTTGGTGTTCTTTTTGGCGTCCCAAAAAGAAATAATGGTGACTTGGGGGCAATACCATTCCCCCATGAAGGTATTGCCCTCCTCGTCACCCACAACCACCGCCGGGGGGTCCCATGTGGGGGGCAATGCGCCACCCTCGCGAACCCCGCGGCGCCACCTCGCGAAGGGGGGTCCCTGGCAGACCCGGCGCACCATGTACATGTCACGCGGGCCCGTGCTTTGGGGCCGGGGAACCACGGCCTGCAAGACCTTGACGTTGGCGTCGAAGGTCTCCCCCACACTGAACCGCACGAGCTCGCGGTCCTTGGGGTCGGCGATGGCCAGCACCTCGTCATTCTTCATGGTGCTGACCAATGCTGCAAAAAGGATACATGCAGTAAAGTGTGCCAACGTCAAGAGGCGCACTCCCAAACCCCACTCCAGGGTTCTGTCACCTAACCCAAACAAAAACCAAACACGCTTCTATACACATATGGGCCCGTAATGGGCCATTGCAAAGGCCTCAAAGACGAGAGGCGCGCTCCCAAACCCCACTCCAAGGTTGTGTCACCTAACCCAAACAAAAACCAAACACGCTTCTATACACATATGGGCCCCTAATGGGCCATTGCTAAGGCCTCAAAGACGAGAGGCGCGCTCCCTAACCCCGCTCCAAGGTTGTGTCACCTAACCCAAACAAAACCTAGACACGCTTCTATACACAGATGGGCCCGTAATGGGCCATTGCTAAGGCCTCAAAGACGAGAGGCGCGCTCCCAAACCCCACTCCAAGGTTGTGTCACCTAACCCAAACAAAACCTAAACACGCTTCTATACACATAGGGGCCCGTAATGCGCCATTGCTAAGGCCTCAAAGACGAGAGGCGCGCTCCCCAACCCCACTCCAAGGTTGTGTCACCTAACCCAAACAACACCCAAACACGCTTCTATACATATGTGGGCCCGTAATGGGCCATTGTCACGGCACGGCAAAGAGGATGGGAAAGGCACATACCCGACTCCTTACGTTTCGCTTCTTCCTCACGGTCCTTGGCTTCCCAGCGCTCCTTCATCCTCCGAATGAGCTCCTCCGCACTCTTTCTCCCTAAACAAACCAACCAACAAATATACAATGTGCGGGAGAAAAAGGGGGCAAACAAGAAAAAATGCACAATGAACACAAAAAGGACAAGCAAACAAGTGACGCCACCACGGGGATACCTCCCTCGCCTGGCGTCTTGGGTGCACGCTTGGCGCGTGGCTGCAGCGAACGGCGTCTCCCCTCCCAGTCCTTCTTCCTTTGCTCCATTGTGGCTGTAAACAAGGGTTGACGGTGAAGGAACGGAACCATGTAACATGTGCCATGGTGCAATGGTGCGTAGCGGTGCATACCACTTTCCGCCTCGGTTCGTGGTCCTGGGGAGTGCTTTGGCGTGCCCGGTGGAGTTGGACTTGGACCTGGACTTGGAGTACGAGCAATGTCTGCCAGGCGCTCCATCTCAATCTCCTTTTGCCATTGCGCGTGTGGGTCGTCTGGTTGAGGTTCGCGCCATGCCACATTCCATGGGTCTTCGCCTTCTTCCATGGGTGTTCCTTCTTGCGCTTCTTCTCCTTCTTCCATGGGACTTCCTTCTTGCGCTTCTTGTCCTTCTTCTTTTCGTTGCGCTTGGTGTTGAAGTTGGTGGCGTTGTCGTTCGCCAAGGCCGTCATACCAATTGACATGCCACGTTCGGGCCCCATCAAAGGCGACCTCATCCTCTTCTGCAACACAAAGAATAGGTAGGATGGAGGTAGGATAGGGAAAGCACGCATTTGGTATGAAAATGACGTTAAACGCACAACCAAATCGAAATGTTTGCAACCACATACCATCCGGGTGGGCCCACCAATATTCCGTGGGAGTCTCCGCACCCTTCTCGTACGCCTCCTCCGGCAACTCGATTTCCTTCTCCTTCCCAAATTTTCCCCTCCATGGCTTCTTAAATCCTTTGGGGGGCAGCATATGAGGGTCGTGGGGCGGCGATGGGGGTACCTGGATGGGTGCGCTGATTGGGTGGGGACCCGGAGCCTGGTCTGCGTCCTCGGGGTCCTTCTAGTCCCAAGCAGCAGTGGCAGTGGCTTTGGCAGACATAGCTTTGCGAAATGAAGAGCTACAGAGTGCCAGGAAATGCACATCCCTTAACCTGGCACGCGATGCATCTGTCCTGCTTGTCAGAAATGTACTGTCATAAAACGAAAAGACTTTCAGTTCTGTCAAAATTTGACGGTGGATGCGCAGATCCTTTAGTCCTACGCGTAGTCCTAAGCCGTACTAGCCTTTAGCCCGCGCAAATGCGCGGGTAGAAGATTTGGTGCTAGCATCCAATTTTTTCTGATAGATGTTGTTGGCTTCAGCGTTCAAGTTCATGGCTACATTTAGATTTGAGTTTAAATTCTACACTAATCGTACACTGATGGCAACATTTTAAACTCACGGCTATACTCATGGCTACCTTTTGCTCTCATGGCCACACTCCGGGCTACATTTTTTGCGCACCGCTACTCTCAAGGTTACATTCAAAACTCATGGCTACACCCATGGCTACATTTTACGCTCATGGCTCCATTTTACACTGGGTTACACGTACGGCTACATTTTGTACACATGGCTACAGTCATGGCTACATCTTACACTCATGCCTACGCCCACTTATGCCTTAGGTCATGGTTACATTTTACGCTCATGGCTACACTGAGTGCTACATATTACACTCATGGCTACACTCACCCAAGGGTACATTTTGCACTCATGGTGGTAGGTACAGTTACTTTAACAATTACTTTTACAGCATACCCTTTACATGATACCTTTTATAGGATAGCATTCACACATAGGACTACACGTAGGGCTACATTTCACACCAACAGCTACACTCATGTCTACATTTTACACTCATGGCCAGGGTCGGTGCCACATTTTACCTTCATGGCTACACTCACCCATGGCTACATTTTGCAATAGTGGTTGCAAATACAATTACTTTTACGGATACAGTTACCGCATACGCTTTACTAAAATTTAAATGATACATGATAGCTTTTACATGCTCGCTTTAAGGTTTGGGTTCCCAACTTTGCATTTGTGCTTTAGGTTGACGTGGTCAATATCACATGTTGTGTGCAACACAGGTGTACCGCAACAATGATGCAAGGAAGTTAGTCAAATATCTTTGATGTAGAGATACTTTTACACTCATAGGTGCCCTCACTCATGGCTACATGTGCCACTTTCTGAACAAAGCCGCGCACGGCTACGGCCAGGTTGGCCCTGGTATACTCAGAACATAGAGCAATTGAAGCCGGTTCGGACCCCCGTGGCCATCTTGGGGTCACTTGGGGTGTGTATCTATGTGCCGGCAAGCCGCCATTGGCTGATATCATACTCTCCCATCCACCTGACCTAACCCGATGTGATAGTGTGATAGGCTGGGCCATTCCGGCTATGAGCGGCCATATTCAGTACCGAGGCACCGCCAGCGGAGATTTATATATCGGAATATCAGGAATCAACAGGGTTTTATTATCATAATGTTTCCGTAATTTTTCAGCCTTTCGTTCTGATGGTCAATGTATCGGCGACTGTCAGTTGGCTCGCGATTTTGCGTTAACCGATTGGTTAACTGTTATTTCCAGATATTTTGGCGGATATTCCGTTGAAGGGTCAGATTTCATCAGCAAAGGGTTTGTTGCATCCGCAATTCTCTAAATAAGCACTCGAAATTTTAATCAGAATTTTTCGCGATGTCGAAATGGGATTTTCGACTTCGACATCGCCGCACTTGATTTGGACTTCTTCGAGTGGTCGTACTCTTTTCCCTATGCCCGAATCAGGTTTCCCTTATACTTGCCACCCATTTGACTTGGAGATATAAGGGAAACAAAAGCGAATCGTGGGACCACTTTGAAGAGCCATATCTACGAGCGAGTGTGAGGAAAGAGAATAAGGAAGGTTGGGTTGGAACTGCCTTGGTCTCAACTTAATTTAGGAAGCATCAAACGCCTTTCTCGTGTACACATGCCCGATATAGCAAGGGATAATGGTCAAGAGGGTATAAAGTGATATATAACTCTTGGACCGTGCACCCGAACATTCTATTGTGACTTTCGAGTGTACCGCATGAGTGTTGGGGTTGCATAGCAACTTTCCTTGAGTTCCTACGTATTTTTAACGTGAAGTTTTGCCAATGGAGGGACATGGCATATCATGGTGGGAGCCACTTTTGAGGGTATGTTTTATATGCATGGTATATGTCTTGATATGCTCACGCCCATGTTATATATCTTCGTGTGGCCGAAGAGATGGGGAGCCATACGTGACAAGGGTTTTGCCCATGTCTCAATTGTGGAATTCAAAGCGCTAGACCAAGTCTACCGCATATGTATTGCTCATGGTATGTTTGGCAAAGAGATCCATGAGTGCACTCCCATTTTCATGGGGCATGTAGATATGAGTGGCGAAGGTATCTCCATGCGCCCGATTGGGGATCCAAGTGGGGGAATTGTTCGCAAATGGTTCCAATCATTTGTGTATTGAATCATGAGCGGATATCATGGGTGAGCATAGAGATATACTATCATGTCAACTTTGTATTTGGTCATATTTTCATGTTTTTGACCTCAATTTTTGCTCATTTTTGCGCTTTGTGTACTTACCTGGTCGGCAAACAGCAAGAAGCCTATGGAGAGTCGAACCATGGTATGTTGTTCATATGTTGGCATATGCTTTGGAGTTGAACACCACCATATGCCGGATCGCGTACTCCATTTGGCTTGGCGCACGAAGGATCACAAGAATTGGTCTCAAGATCATGGGCTGACTTGGGCAGTGCGTGGCGCCCATATCCGAAGGGGTTTCGAGGGTAAAGTGGGGATGTACATGGGCATTGGCCTTTGGTCTCTATCCTCCATGAATACTAGACTTCGATTCCATGCATGCTTTGAGCCTTCGGATAAGTAGTAACTTCAATTTTGAGCATATATTTGATATATGGCCAATATGGTGTGAATTGGCAGTTTTTTGATATGTTATGAGTTCAAACTCATAGGTCATTTCTCTAAGCCCATTCGACTCCAAGTCCAACCAAGGTTATGTCAGGGTAGGGCATGGTCCTGAGTGCCACTCTAGGCCATGACACGCCACCTTCCCTATTGGGCTAGGATTTAGAGGCTTGGGAGTGAACACATTTTTGGGGTTTATGTAATGACTTTTGACATGTGGCATTTAACCATCTTATTGGACTGGGTTCAGGGCATCATGTTGGTGAGTCAAGGGAAGGTCTTGAGTCCAGGGAATGAGGGGTCTATGGCTGTGATTGTATAAGTTTCCATCTTTCCCCAACTTTGCTTTATTTGTGTTCATATGCCAATTTCAGGGCTTTCTTCCTTGGTGCAATTCTTGTACATGCCCGCCACCGTGGGAATACCGGTGTGCTGAACGAAAGCCCGCAGCCTGATTTGGATTGTGAATTGGGTTATTGCTGTATTTGTTGGATCTGGTTGCTATTCAGGGTTGAAGGAGGATTTTTTTTCTATATTTTTTGATTTGGGACCCTGGAATTTGAGGATTTTGAGAAATGCAATCGTTGATCCGGAATAAATCAGCAGGGGTAACAGGCGGAAGGGGCACAGCGGGGGCCAGTCCTGGTAGGGACCTTCTTTATGGTAGCAGAGGCTTACCTGCTGCCCCTACCAACCGCCGACCCGGGGACTTGGGCCCTTATGAGCCCTGCCCAAGTACGCCCCGGGTGCGTATTGTGGACTCGGTGGAGACCACGCCGGAGATTGGAGCCATAGAAGGACCGAGACGTTCAAGAGCATGGCGAACTCCGGAAGTTGAAGCCCGAAGAGAAGAACGACACTCGGGAAGAGGAGGACGTGACATGGAGGACCTGGTCTCCATGTGTGAGCGTCGCTGCCGAAAGGCATGCAACCTCCGCTCCGCCGCGGAGGACTCTGATGAGGCCTGCCATTCAGGCAGCAGTGAGGACGGACCCGGCGCTACCGGAAGCGCGGGTCACCCAAGTCCGCGGCAAGGGACGCCGGGGCTATGGACACGGACCCCAGCCCGGTCAGGCTATGGGAATCCGAGGGGCACTCCGAGGGCTATCGGACAGCCCACGAGCCACCGTCGGAGTCGGAGATGTCCGCGCCGATCGCCAGGGCACATACGGCCCCCGAGCCCACCCTGCAGCACGACGCCGAGGGCTTGGAGAGGCCAGCCAGGGCCCGGACGGCACCTGTGCCCCGGCACACGGGACCAGAGACGGACGCCATAGGCGATACGCCCATGGGCGATGAGTCTGAGGTGCCGGGAACCGCGGGTTGCGCTGAATCCGGCGGAAAGCACGCTGCGTGCCACTGCGAGCACGCGTCCTTCCTCATGGGCAAGTACCCGAAGATGGGGATGGACGCCATCGTGCATCACCTTGACCGCCTGGACAACGCCAAGGATGCTCTAGAGAAGGACGTCGCGGGGATCCTGGACGACCAGTCGGCCGCGGAGAACCACATGGAGGAGCTGCGAGCGGATCAGGCCCAGTACCGGGAGAATCTGGATCTGGCCCTGCAGAAGCAGCAGCAAGTGGTGGACAGCCTCCTCCACTTAGTGGAGGACATGTCGGGACGCCTGAAAAGGCTAGAGGAGCGACAGCCCCTCGCCTTGGGTCCGGAGCTCCCGGCAAAGCCGGCCGCGGTAGAGCTGGTGGAGCGGGTTAAGACCCTCAGGAGCGCCATGGAGAAACCCATGGGCGGCCCTGCAGAGGCACCCTACGCGCCTCCGCGTGTTGACCCGGGTGCGCTGCCGTTTGTTCCCCTATTCAGCGAATCCACAATGCTCGGGGAACACACGGCACCGGCTGGGTCCAGGCGGGAAGGGCACGTAACCACAGACCCGAGGAGCCTGACGGTGCAGATGCCCCATGCCACCCAGGATCCACCGCCCGCTACGACTACATATGCAGTTTATGCGGAAGAGGAGATCCAGAACCAGACCATGCAGGGGCGAACCATGGGAAGCGCCGACGGACATGGTCGAGGCCATCCAAGCGGAAACCTGTGGGCGAAGGACCCCAATACGGGGATATGGACGGCCGATGGAGCAAGTCCTTCCCGCATTCCAAACCCCATGGGTTCAGGCCCGACCCGACCGCACTCCATGGAGGAGAGGGATGTACGGGGAGTGTACTCACACCCCCCGGCCACAGGTGGTATCCGTCTCGGTGGAGTGGTGGCTGGAGACGTCGGAGACGCCATCAGGATTGACGACCTCAGGGGAATCAAAATCCCCTATTACGACGGGAACCCGTCCAACCTGGATGACTTCATCCTGGACTGGGAGGATTTCGCCGAGGAGGTCGTCGGCGAGATGCGGGGAGCGCCGCGGGACAAGTGGGTATGCCGGACATTCCCACACCGCTTGGCGCAGGACCTGAAGGAGGAGCTGCGGGATCAGATCCGGGAAGGATTGATCCGTACGGAGCAGGCCTGCCTCCAGTGGTTGGAGGACGAGGAGCGGGTGGACGCTCCGAACCAGAAGCTGGAGGACCTGTGGTCCATTCCACTGCCGCTGGACCGCGGTGAGTTGCGGGTCCGGGAGTGGAAACGGTATCTGCGGAAGTACCGCAGATGCCTCAAGTTGGTGGAAGACTGGAACGAGGCCAGTGAGATCCGCCACTTGCTGAAGGACGTCCTCCCCGGCAACTGGAAGAGGAGAGTGGAGGACGAGGAGAAGAAGAGGGCGAAGAAGCGCGTGGCGGTGAGGATTATGGCGGCGGAGGATACCCATGCGGGTATCATGGAGTTCTTCAGGAGGAACCTGGGCGAACCCAACCGGATGTTGGGCCTGAAGAACGCCGTGTACGTCGAGGTATTCGGGGACTCCATGGGGCAAAGGTTGCTGCGCCTCAACAACGCGGAGTGGAGGCGCGGGGAGCCGCTGAGGATGCAAGTCATCTTCGCCCGCATGAGCCTTGACGAGATCGTGAAGTACATCACGGTGGAGTTGAAGCTCAATGCGAAGAACGAGGCCCACGTGCAAGATCGACATGGTCATGGACAACGAGGCCACCGAGAAGACCGCCATCATCGGGAGATCCAGGAGGACACGGCCAACTCCGCGGAGGATGGTAGTGGAAGTGGCCAAGACCACTGGTCCCGGGAGGATTCCGAGGAGGCCCATTTCTTCGCGTTTGTGGCGCACAACGTGAAGAACAATGGGCAGGATCGGTCCAGATGGAACCGGGCGGGACCAAGGGGCAAAGAGCCAAGGAGGATTGGGAACCCACCGCTCTCATTCCGGGAGTACAGGTCGCAGCATGACGGGTGCTGGGTCTGTTATGGCAAGGGAAACAACCATGCACACGACCACCGTCAGTGCAAGGTGTATGAGGCGGACAAGAAGGCCTACTTCGCCGCCCACCCCGAGAAGAAGCCCAAGGAGCAGCGGATTTCCGATTGGAAGGCGAAGGGCGGAGACGGGGGAAAAGGCCAAGGCAAAGGCCAAGGAAAAGGCGGAGGAAGAGGCTATGGTGGTGGACCTGGCCAAGACCGACGAGTGAGGTCGATCGAGGAGGTTGCTGAGGACATGTTGAGGACGTTGGAGGAACTCAAAGCCCAGCAACGTGGTGGACAAAGTCCTGGCGGATCGCAGCCGGAAGGGGCTGCGGGAAGCCAAGTCTAGAGGAGCCCCCACGGGAGTGGGACCTCGGAGGTCTCTCCTCCGAAAATCAGTGGAATCCCAGAGAAAGCGAAGGCACATCGGGTGCCGAAGAAGGCTCCAGAAGAGCCAAAACCACTGAATTTCGCCACTCCCAACCCCTGGAGCGCCCTGCCAAGGGATGTACATGTGGGTACGGGACATGGCAAGAAGGAAGGAGCGACCACGGAGAGCCCCGTGGACGGGCAGGACCAACCCAAGATCTACACCATCCGTGACCATACCCTTGAAGTCCTGATGCACCCGGACGTGCTAGAGTTGCATGCCGTGAGAGTCGTCCATACACCTCATGGCGACGAGCGGCAGTTGCACTTGAAAGTGCGAGTACGGTGCGGACGAGAGGAGAAGGTGGTAGATGTGTTGGTGGATACGGGTGCCCAGGTGAGCCTGGTCCGGAGAGGGTTGTTCAAGGAGGAATTCCTGCAGCCCAGCCGGAGACCGGTCGGCCTGAAGGTTGCCAACGGAGAGATTATGGGTGGTGGCACCCATGAGGCCACTATCAGTATGGAATTCTGGGAACATGAGCGCTTGAACCGCCCTGATCAGGCGAAGAGAAGCACTCTATCCGGGAACTTCTATGTGGCCGACATCACCTATGATTTTAGCAGCTGTTTTTTCCCAAAATTCAGAAAATCACCAAAAAGGGGTTTTTCGCGAGAAATGACCTATTTTTTTTTGGTTTCTACGGCCCCCAAAATAGGGGGGGGGGGTCCTCCTACCCAAATTTTGTCCAAAAATATCAAAAACCCTGAAATTTGGCCTATTTTGGGGTATTTTTGCCTGCTCTGGGCTGGTCCCGCAAAACAGTGCTGCACACCAGTGTACCTGCCTATAGAGGATTTTCGACAGAAATTCCAATTTTCTTTGGATTCTCTGGCCCCAAAATAGGGATGGGGGGGTTCCTCCCACCCGAGCTTTCTCCCAAACCATCAAAAACCCTGGAATTCGGCCTATTTTGGAGTATTTTTGTCTGCTCTGGGGTGGTGCAGCAGAACAGTGCTGCACACCAGTGTACCTGTATAGTATAGTATAGGCACGAAAAAACCATGAAAATAGGTTTTGTGCCCCAAAAGACCAAAAGTAACCTTTTGTTTTAATTATACACCCCCCAAATAGCAGGGGGGGGGGTTCCTCCTACCCCATTGTACCCCAAAAATAACAGCCTAAGCCTCAAACATGTGTGTGTACGGTGATAGGCACGCAAAAGCCTACCTATCAACCATATGGAAATGGACCACCAACGGTGCAAAATAGGGCCAAAAACACCTCAAATGTTCATCGCTCATCCCATTCTTATGCACATACTATCATATTTTATGTAGTTCTTTGGCGTATTTCGCTTTTTTGCAACGAGCACCCTCCAACCGGGAGGGGGGGTGGTTCAGCTGCTTGTTTCAGGCTAAAAAAAACAAACAATTTTTGATAAAAAAAATGGCTATTTTTCGCCGATTTTGTTGAAAAATGGCAGATTTTGGGGCATAAGAATGCTGTAAATTGTGTTTGGGCAATCGGTGTGCCCACACAGCATGCTTTTTTGCATCCAGCACCCTGAAAATGGGGGGGAGGGCTTTGCAACTGCCTGTCTGAGGCCAAAATACTCAATTTTTGACCAAGACACGGCCATTTTTGGCAGTTTTTCCATGAAAAATAGCAAATTTTGGTGCATACAGATGCTGTAGATTGTGCTTTCGTAGTCCGTGTGTGCATACAACTTGCTTTTTTGCATCTAGCACCCTCAAAATAGGGGGGGGAATCCTTCAACTGCTTGTACGAAGCCAAAAAAAATCAATATGTGACCAGAAAAGGGCCATTTGTGGCCGTTTTTTTTGGCAAATTTTGGTGCGTACGGATGCTGTAAATTGTGTTTGCGTGATCTGTGTGCCCCCACAATCTGCTTTTTCGTATCCAGCACCCTCAAAATATGGGGGCAGTCTTCAACCGCTTGTCTGAGGCCAAAAAGAACAATTTTTTGACCAAAAAATGGCCATTTTTAGCCGTTTTTTCCATGAGAAATGGCAAATTGTGGATGCTACAAAATGTGTTGTCGTGAACTTTGTGTGACCACAACTTGCTTTTTTCCATTCAGCACCCTCAAATTAGGGGGGGGGGGGGTCCTTCAACTGCTTGTGCAAAGCCAAAAAATCAATATTTGACCAAAAAACGGCCATTTTTGGCCGCTTTTCATGAAAAATGGCATATTTTGGTGCGTAAGGATGCTGTCAATTGTGTTTGCGTGATCTGTGTGTCCCTACAATCTGCTTTTTCGCATCCAGCGCCCTCAAAATAGGGGAGAGCCCAAAAATCCCAACTTTTGACCAAAAAATGGCCATTGTTGGCCGTTTTTTTCATGAAAAATGGCAAATTTTGGTGCATATGGATGCTGTAAATTGTGTTTGCGTGATCAGTGTGTCCCTACAATCTGCTTTTTCGCATCCAGCACCCTCAAAATAGGGGGGCAGTCTTCAACCGCTTGTCTGAGGCCAAAAAAAAACATTTTTTGACCAAGAAATGGCCATTTTTAGCCGTTTTTTCCATGAGAAACGGCAAATTGTGGTGCATACGGATGCTACAAAATGTGTTTTCGTGATCTTTGTGTGACCACAACTTGCTTTTTTGCATCCAGCACCCTCAAAATAGGGGGGGGGGGGTCCTTCAACTGCTTGTACAAAGCCAAAAAATCAATATTTGACAAAAAAAGGCCATTTTTCGCCGGTTTTCATGAAAAATGGCATATTTTGGTGCGTACGGATGCTGTAAATTGTGTTTGCGTGAACTGTGTGTCCCTACAATCTGCTTTTTCGCATCCAGCGCCCTCAAAATAGGGGAGAGCCCAAAAATCCCAACTTTTGACCAAAAAATGGCCATTGTTGGCCGTTTTTTCATGAAAAATGGCAAATTTTGGTGCATACGGATGCTGTAAATTGTGTTTGCGTGTTCTGTGTGTCCCTACAATCTGCTTTTTCGCATCCAGCACCCTCAAAATAGGGGGGCAGTCTTCAACCGCTTGTCTGAGGCCAAAAAAAATCATTTTTTGACCAAGAAATGGCCATTTTTAGCCGTTTTTTCCATGAGAAACGGCAAATTGTGGTGCATACGGATGCTACAAAATGTGTTGTCGTGGTCTTTCTGTGACCACAACTTGCTTTTTTGCATCCAGCACCCTCAAAATAGGGGGGGGGGTCCTTCAACTGCTTGTACAAAGCCAAAAAATCAATATTTGACAAAAAAGGAGCCATTTTTGGCCGGTTTTCATGAAAAATGGCATATTTTGGTGCGTACGGATGCTGTAAATTGTGTTTGCGTGATCTGTGTGTCCCTACAATCTGCTTTTTCGCATCCAGCGCCCTCAAAATAGGGGAGAGCCCAAAAATCCCAACTTTTGACCAAAAAATGGCCATTGTTGGCCGGTTTTCATGAAAAATGGCATATTTTGGTGCATACGGATGCTGTTAATTGTGTTTGCGTGATCTGTGTGTCCCTACAATCTGCTTTTTCGCATCCAGCACCCTCAAAATAGGGGGGCAGTCTTCAACCGCTTGTCTGAGGCCAAAAAAAAATCATTTTTTGACCAAGAAATGGCCATTTTTAGCCGTTTTTTCCATGAGAAACGGCAAATTGTGGTGCATACGGATGCTACAAAATGTGTTTTCGTGATCTTTGTGTGACCACAACTTGCTTTTTTGCATCCAGCACCCTCAAAATAGGGGGGGGGGGGTCCTTCAACTGCTTGTACAAGACCAAAAAATCAATATTTGACAAAACAAAGGCCATTTTTCGCCGGTTTTCATGAAAAATGGCATATTTTGGTGCGTAAGGATGCCGTAAATTGTGTTTGCGTGATCTGTGTGTCCCTACAATCTGCTTTTTCGCATCCAGCGCCCTCAAAATAGGGGAGATCCCAAAAATCCCAACTTTTGACCAAAAAATGGCCATTGTTGGCCGTTTTTTCATGAAAAATGGCAAATTTTGGTGCATACGGATGCTGTAAATTGTGTTTGCGTGTTCTGTGTGTCCCTACAATCTGCTTTTTCGCATCCAGCACCCTCAAAATAGGGGGGCAGTCTTCAACCGCTTGTCTGAGGCCAAAAAAAATCATTTTTTGACCAAGAAATGGCCATTTTTAGCCGTTTTTTCCATGAGAAACGGCAAATTGTGGTGCATACGGATGCTACAAAATGTGTTGTCGTGATCTTTCTGTGACCACAACTTGCTTTTTTGCATCCAGCACCCTCAAAATAGGGGGGGGGGGGTCCTTCAACTGCTTGTACAAAGCCAAAAAATCAATATTTGACAAAAAAAAGGCCATTTTTCGCCGGTTTTCATGAAAAATGGCATATTTTGGTGCGTACGGATGCTGTAAATTGTGTTTGCGTGATCTGTGTGTCCCTACAATCTGCTTTTTCGCATCCAGCGCCCTCAAAATAGGGGAGAGCCCAAAAATCCCAACTTTTGACCAAAAAATGGCCATTGTTGGCCGTTTTTTTCATGAAAAATGGCAAATTTTGGTGCATACGGATGCTGTAAATTGTGTTTGCGTGACCTGTGTGTGACTACAACTTGCTTTTTCACATCCAGCACCCTCAAAATAGGGGGGGGTCTTCAACTGCTTGTCTGAGGCCAACAAACTCAATTTTTGACCGAAAAACGGCCATTTTTGGCCGTTTTTTCATGGAAAAACGGCAGATTTTGGTGCATACGGATGTTGCAAATTGTGTGAGTCACGATCTGTGTGTCCCTACAATCTGTTTTTTCGCATCCAGCACCCTCAAAATAGGGGAGGGGGGTCCCTGACCTGTTGTTCAGGGGGCAAAGGCAACATTTTGGACCCATGGTACAGCCTGAAATATGGGGGGGGGGGGGGGCTTTGGATAATCTTTTTTTCAAACGCAACAAATGATGCCCAAGACGTCTTCCTTGTGGAGAAGGGGACCACCTTGAGAAATACAGAACCTGCATCCATCCCTGTGTGCACCATGGTCCGCACATGTTGACTGATCATTTGAGGACATTTGGAAAGAGCAACAACTTGAGCATGAAATTCTGGGCCAAATTGTGCACTGAGCAGTGCCTGCACTGAGTAATGCATTTGCCCCATGGGGTCCCTCCCTCCTCCAAGGAGCACAGCATTCCTGCACCCAAGGCCAATACTCATACTGCATTGGACTGTATGCACTGGCTAGCAGAGGTTTGCTCGACGGCTTGCCAAACAAGATGATCTGAAACACCAGAATTAAATTAAAGACCACGGTCTCCATGCTCCCCAATAGAAGTGGGATTTGTTTTCAGATCCAGGAGGCCTCCATGGAGTAGGCCAGAACGGATGCCCCATAGAGAATGTTCCCAGGTATGGCCAACAAAAATCAGTAAATACAGAGGTCCTGCCCAAAGACAGTGCAGTGTGCACAGTGCATGCGTACGGTGTGCACAGTGCGCATGTTCACAGTGCGTGTGTGAAGTGTGCGGAATGCTTGCATGCGCACAGTGCAAATGTTCACAGTGTGTGCGTGCAGTGTGCACAATGCGGGCGACGATGAGTGCGTGCAGTGTGTACAATGCGTGCGTGCAGCGTGCACAATGCGTGCGTGCAGCGTGCACAGTGCATGCGTGCAGTTTGCACAATGCGTGCGTGCCGTGTGCACAGTGCCGGCGTGCAGTGTGCACAGTGCGTGCGTCCAGTTTGCACAATGCGGGCGTGCAGCGTGCACAGTGCGTGCGTGCAGTTTGCACAATGCGGGCGTGCAGCGTGCACAGTGCGTGCGTGCACACTACAAACATTTTCATCAAGCCCCCATCCCCCATTTGGTTGCGTTAACGCCACCCTGCAATCGACGCTGCCGTAACCATTTGCCCAAATATCAAAAAAGCTGTCATAATGGTTGCCATGATAGCAACCACTGCCGCCATCGCTTTTCCTAGGGATGAAAAGTTGGAATGTGTTGTGAGAGGCGGTGAGGGACTCACTTACCGCCATGCCAGCGACCGCGCATCACAGGGGGTAGGTACCGAGGGTGGCAGAAACTGGATTCCTGCTTGCACAAAACAAAATTCAAAAAACAGTGAGACCCACAGACTGATCACTGTATTCTGTCATGTGTTGCGGCCATGCAACTTTTTCGCATGAAATGGAATCCCTGCATGCGGTGGCATTACGTATTCCTACTGCCTTGATAACCAATGCACAATGCAACAACGTACCGCTTCAATGATCGTAACCACAACATTTCCAATCCACTCAATGAGCCCAAGCTTTTCGAGACCGTGCATGAGCACAAAGAGTGCTGCAAAGAACAAGAGGGTGCCCCACTCAACGTGCTCCAGCAGGGGCTCCCTCTCTGTGTCTGCCAGCAGCACCAGTGTCATGAATCCAAGGATTGCAATCCAGAGAGCGTCAAATGCAGCTTCAGCACATTCTTGATGTTACTGATTCCCATGAAACAGTACCCTTGTAGCCAGGTCCCAAAATAATGCGGTACATGCACATGTTGTATCTTGGACACGCGGCACCTTGAACAGGAGGGGGAGGAACGCCGCCAAGGCCTCTTGCATCCTCAATACCAAGGCGTCATCCGGCCTCAACGCCTCAACGGCGGCATATGAACCGACGGCAACATGTATCGGCGACTGGCCCTGTGTGATGCACAGAAGGGGATGCAAAGCTCATCAGCGTGTCTGTCACAATGCCGCCTTTCGCAATGAACAGACTTCAATTTTCCTTTTGCGCCAGCGCTCATTCGGGCAGGAGTGCTCACAGTGGGTCAGTTTTTGGAGGATGACTTGAACGAGTGTCTTCGCCCCCACGTGGCACCCTATTTATCGCAAAGCGATCGCAGAATTTGCTGCATCTGCAGTCCGGAACGCGCCGTTCCAGCATGCCTTGCATCGAGTCCACCCCACAAAAAAAAATGGGTTAAGAGGCGATGGCCAAGAGAATAAGATGCGCGCAGTGTGCACAATGCGTGCGTGCAGTGTGCACCGTGCGTGCGTGCATACTTCGTGTACTCGAGGAAGGTTTTGGCTTCCTTAACCCATCCCTAAAACCCTTTCCCATCTCTCTCCATTTCAAGGTCGTGAAGGGCCACTTGGCTGGCGTCGTTCATGGCATCATTTCGGAATGCTTGGATACACACCCGCCCTGTGCCCCGAAGCCCCCCCAACATGCACAAAGCATGCACAGGGCACGCACAACGCATGCATGCCCCACCTCTGCCGCGTGCGTGCAGCGTGCACAATGTGTGCGTGCAGTGTGCACAGTGCAAAACGCAATGCCAAAGGCACGAGCAAAAGCTCCACAGTGTCAAAAAGACATAATCTGAGTCGGGAACGGACAAACAGCGAAGGTGTTCTGTCACCCAGACCCAGAGATTTTCGCTGAAACTCTTAGCAGACAGAAGGCACTAATATTGTGACACACTGATATTGTGCATGCGTGCGTGCATGCAGTGTGCACAATGCGTGCGCGCAGTGTGCACAGTTGGTGCGTGCGTGCAACATGGGATGTGCACGGGGCACACAGTGCATACCATCAAGAGCCGAGGCGTGATACATTGCTACTTCTTGTTTTCTCTTGATGCGTTGGCCGCAAGCTCCAACATCTCATTGCTCAGGAACTCCAACACAGCAGCCACATGCACAGTTGCTCCCTTGCCAACACTGGAAGAGTACCGCCAATTTGCGGGATAGACAACATTGCTTTGAGAAGAGAAGTGGAGCATCATGCATCATGCATCATGGATTGCAACCGCAGCAGAATTATCAACCACCACAACGGCAAGCCAAACCACCACTTGAATGGAGAGATGGGACAGGCGGGCAAAAAATGACCGACACAACTGTGATATTTCCTCTGCGATATTTCAACTATGATATTTCAAGCATGGACCCACAAGCTCCCTAACGGTTGCTTCTGTCCTCCACCACTGGGTCGAATTTAAGCATTCCCATACAATTCACCCAACATACCATCAATATGCAAATGCAAATGTGTGTGCATGCATGGAGTTATCTTGTTGGGTTCCACAAATCACTCAGGTTGGTAATCACGACGAAATCACAACGAAATCACTCTAATCCACATTTGTGGCTTCAAAAGTGCAAATATGGCTATTCAGGGGCACTTTTTGCACCCTCCGGAAGATTATCTTGAGTAAAAGGCATGTAGGGTCACAATTTGTTGCTTGGCAAGCCTAACCGAGCTCTAGGGAAAAATTTCATCAATGCCAAATCACACGAAAGCACAGCGACAGCAATGAAATCAACCATTGTGGGTTCAAAAGTGCAAATACAGCTGTTTGGGAGATTGTTGCCACCAAGTGTTTCTAGGACATTGCCTAAGCCGGCTCTTTGGGTTGCCATGCAACGCGCGTTGCAATGCACATTGGTACATTCCACTGAGTGCGTGTGGTGTGTGTTGTGTGTGTGATATTTCATCTGCCCATAACGAGACACATGACATGGGCAACCATCCAATTTGAAACCGGATGAAATTTCCCCCATACCTCGTTAGGTCACAAACATGATATGAGTGCGATGTGGGCAATGAAGCAATGGCAGCGCAAACACAAAGCCAGGCAATGTTCTCAAACTGCCTCATCTACGTCAGCATAGGAGCCATTGCTTAGCCCTGTGGGTTGTACCAAAGGGAAATCACATTTGGTTGCCATGCATGCTCGCCATTCACTATTCCCTCACTGTCTTTTGACCATTCGTTCACCCTTAGTTCACTGTCTTTTCACCCTTTGCTCACCCTACCTAGGAAGGCGTAATACACAGGACAAGCCTCCTCTTGGCACAAAAAGCACGCAACAAGGGCATGAAGGCAGTGAGACAATCTTTGTATATTAGAATATGTGGTGTGGAGCAATGTCATGTTCGATCACCGTCTTTTCACCCTTCGCTCACCCTACCTCGGAAGGCGTAATACACAGGAAATACCTCTTCTTGGCACACAAAGCACGCAACAATGGCATGAAGGCAGTGAGACAATCTTTGTATATGATTATATGTGGTGTGGAACAACGTCAGGTATGACAAGAAATTTGCAATACTTGTCCACCGTGGATATGGACCACAAAAGGTGCAAAAATGGGCCGAAAACACCTCAAATCTACATTGTTCAACCCACTCCTGTGCACATAGTATCATATTTCATTTAAAACCGTGTAGGGAGGGAAATTTTTATAGAAAAAAACCGTGTACGTGCACCGGTTTTCTGGACCCAAAAAACCGTGTACTTACACGGGTTTTTTCTGAGAAAACCGTGTACGTACACGGTTTTCGACATAAGGGAATTTTTTTGGGGCAGAACTTGGGAGGTACATTCCTTAAGTATTGTGCACATCCGTGGAGAGAGAGAGAGAGAGAGAGAGAGAGAGAGAGAGAGAGAGAGAGCGAGAGAGAAAGAGAGAGAGAGGGAGGGAGGGAGGGAGGGAGGGCCAAAAAACCGTGCACGTACACGGTTTTCCCAGAGAAAACCCGTGCATGAACACATTTTTTGTAATAATTACCTAGCATTCAAATACTTATGATACCATCTTATGCCCCAAACATGTGTGTGGACGGTGATAGGTGATCAAAACCCTACCTATGAACCATATGGATATGGAGCACAAATGGTGCAAAAACGGGCCAAAAACACCTCAAAACTACATTGTTCATCCCATGCTTGTGCCCGTAGTATCATATTTTATTTCTTACCCAGCATTCAAATGCTTACAATACCATCCTATGCCCCAAACATGTGTGTGGACGGTGATAGGTGATCAAAACCCTACCTATGAACCATATGGATATGGAGCGCAAAAGGTGCAAAAACGGGCCAAAAACACCTCAAATCTACATCGTTCATCCCATTCTTATGCCCGTAGTATCATAGTTTATGTAGTTCTTATCATTCAAATGCATACAATACCAACCCAAGCCCCAAACATGTGTGTGGACGGTGATAGGTGATCAAAACCCTACCTATGAACCATATGGATATTGGACCACAAACGGTGCAAAATAGGGCCAAAAACACCTCAAATCTTCATCGTTCATCCCATTCTTATGCACATACTATCATATTATATGTAGCACCTATCATACAAATGCTTACAATAACAACCTAAGCCCCAAACATGTGTGTGTACGGTGATAGGCACGCAAAAACCCACCTATGAACCATATGGAAATGGACTACAAAACGGTGCAAAATAGGGCCAAAAACACCTCAAATGTTCATCGTTCATCCCATTCTTATGCACATACTATCATATTTTATGTAGTTATTATCATTCAAATGCATACAATACCAACCCAAGCCCCAAACATGTGTGTGGACGGTGATAGGTGATCAAAACCCTACCTATGAACCATATGGATATTGGACCACAAACGGTGCAAAATAGGGCCAAAAACACCTCAAATGTTCATCGTTCATCCCATTCTTATGCACATACTATCATATTATATGTAGCACCTATCATACAAATGCTTACAATAACAACCTAAGCCCCAAACATGTGTGTGTACGGTGATAGGCACGCAAAAGCCTACCTATGAACCATATGGAAATGGACCACAAACGGTGCAAAATAGGGCCAAAAACACCTCAAATGTTCATCGTTCATCCCATTCTTATGCACATAGTATCATATTTTATGTAGTTGTTATCATTCAAATGCATACAATACCAACCCAAGCCCCAAACATGTGTGTGGACGGTGATAGGTGATCAAAACCCTACCCATGAACCATATGGATATTCGGCCCCATGGTGCATGAGAAAGGGATGAATAGCCTAGAATAAAGGCAAAACATCGCTTGTCATGTAGGCTTCTACCAATGGTGATGACAATTTGTTCATATAGCACCTCTATACCACCTCTTCCATCCCTGTAAGGCCCTCTACATGGCCTCCATAGACCCTAAAACCATGAAACAGAGTGGTTTTTGGCTAGAAAAGTGTGAATTTCTCAAAATCTGTGCCTGCCAATCTGGATTTTTTTAGGTAAGCAGCAAGATATTGATCTCGGGGACACGCTCATGCCTTTACTTTGCTTCCAACTGCGAAAAAAAGTGGACTTTTTGGCGATTTTCTATTGCGCACGGCGGTCGGGAATCTGAAACTCGCGTACGCGGCAGTTGTTGACAGTTGATGTGCGGCTCCAGCTCCAGCGACAGCATATTTTTGTTAAAATTTTGAGAAAACACAAAAACAACAGTACTACTGTGTACAGTATGATATCGCCGATCTGAAAATGCATGACGTTGAATTTTGGGAAAAAACAGCTGCTAAAATCATAGGTGTTACAGATTGGGTTATGATCATGGGGTACGACTTCATGGTGGCCAACGCCATTGGAGCCCTTCCCCATCGTGCAACGCTGGTCTGGGAGGACGATGAATGCCTCACATGGCTGTCCACGGACTATGCATGCGGATCATCCCAATGGAATGCTGAGGAAGAGGATCGAATCGTCCAAGCGGTGCAAGCTGTGGGTGCCAAGTCCAGAGGAGACCGCGGAGTTCAGCTCACGGAGTATGGAATGGCGCCGCAGGTGTACGACAGGATGATCCAGACGCTGGGAGCCGAAGCGCCCGAGACGGACGTCTTCGCTTCCCGGGATGCCCCACTTCTGCGGAAGTGTAGGAGGCATTGGCATCGAGGAGACTCAGCCTGGCACAGGCATTGGGGTTTGAAGGAGTGGGGACCCATGTATTGGCATGGCTCCCTGGATAACACCAGACGTACGGTAGAGAAGATCATCGCGGATAGGGCGAAGGGGATCCTGGTCATAACCGGCATAGGATCCACCCCATGTCCGCTGGAGGGTCTCAAGTCGACGCTGGACTCCGTCACCCTGAACGAGATGTCATTCGGGCCAGAGGAGGAGTTGTTCATCGACGCCAAGGGTGTATCAATGCCCTCCCCGGGTCAAGCGTGGGGTACCAAGGCTTCCCTGGTGGATGGGGCGCAAGCCCAGCCCACTGGTGATGAAGCATTCATCCGTAGGGTGGAGGCGGTGCCCATGAAGGTCATGTTTGAGCCCAAGGAGGGGACGGATCAGCCAGTGGATGGCATTGACATCCTGTCCCACTCCGAGATCGACGACGTCGTCAACTACATGCGAATGGGGATGCACGACCGTGTGGCAGCCAAGAAGAGGCGGGCCATGGTCACATCTCCGCATTGGTGGGATGACAAGATGTTGGTCACCGGCAAGTACGAGAAGGATGAGTTCGTGGCGAGGGTCATGGATCACATCGCGGACCAATACGATGGTCCGGTTGGGTCGGACCCACCAACGTGGGGTTTTCCAAGAGTGGGGACCGGTAGCGACGAGCACCAGCCCGAGGCCGCAAATTTTCGAAGATTATCGGTGGGAAGCGCGCCCCACGACGATGAAGACGGCATATCGGACGAGGAGAAGTCGGACTCGGACCCAGAAGAGGCCTATACCGCAGTGCGGTCGGTGGTATCGATACCGAAGCAAGCGGCTGAAGAGGCCCAGGAGAACCCGAAGGTTGCCGAGCTGAAGGAGAGGCTGATCAAAGCCTATCCGCGGCTATTCAGTGGCGTCGCCAACAAGAACCCTCCAGATCGTGGGAGGTTTGGTACAGCGAAGATCAAGCTGAAGCCGAACCCCAAGATCTATCGTCATCGGGAGTACCAACTTCAGGGCGATCGGGCCGAGGCCATGAAGAAGCTGTTGGCCGAGTTCATTGAGCGGGGATGGATCGAACCCTCCGACAGTGAGTGGGCCAGCCCAGCCTTCATCGTGCCCAAGAAGGAGAAGGGTGAGTGGAGGTTGGTGGTGGATTACAGGGGTTTGAACGAGCAGACCTGGTCCGAGCACGACACGGACCGAGCACGACTCGTACTCGCTTCCCCTGATCGACTCCATCCTCCAAAAGCAACAGAAAAAGCGGATTTTCACGGTGTTGGACCTGAAACACGGTTACCACCAGATGCCGCTACACCCGGACTCCAGGCCCTGCACAGCGATGTCGACGCCGCTGGGGCCCATGCAGTGGAAAGTGGTGCCTATGGGTGCCAAGAATGGCAACGCCGCTTTCCAGCGCATGAGGGAGGACCTGCTCGGTCCTGTCCGGGACTGTGCCGATCCCTTCGTGGATGACATCATCATCGCGTCCGGCACGGAGAACATGACTGAGGACGAGCTCATCGACGCGCATGAGAAGGATCTGCGCCGAGTGCTCAGCGAGTTGGACAAGCACAACATGGTGTGCAAGCCCACCAAAGCCTCACTCTTCGTGAAGGAAGTGGAGTTCGCGGGTCACGTGGTTGGCCACGGGCAACGCCGTCCAATGCCTGGGAAGCTGGCGTCCCTGCACCACTGGGAGAAGCCCCAGACCATCAGCGAACTCCGGTCCTTCATGGGGTTCTGCAATTACTATTCGGGCTATGTCCGGATGTATGCAGAACTCTCGGGGCCGCTGCACAAGATGCTGCAAGTGGGCAAGTTCGATGGCCGGAAGGGGAGCAAGAAGAAGCTTGCCTGGACCCCTGAGGCTGAGGATGCGTTCAACCGCCTGAAGGAGCGACTCCTGGGGCAACTGGGGCTATTCCTGGTGGACCCGGACAAGGGATTCGTGCTACGGACAGACACCTCGGACTATGCCGTGGGGGCAGTCCTCGAGCAAGTCCGGGACGACGGGACTCATGTTCCCGTGGCGTTTTGGAGCAGGATCCTGGCCGAGGGCCAACGCCGAACATGGACCGCGAGGGAGAAGGAGACATACGCCATTGTATGTGCGCTCAGGAAGTGGTCTGGCCACATCGGACTGCAGCCGGTGGTGGTTTGCACGGACCACCAGTCCCTACAGAGCTGGCACAAGGAGCATGTCGACACCCCCTCAGGACCAGCGGCTAGAACGGCCCGATGGCACGAGACGTTCGCCAAGTTCGACCTCAGCGTCGTGTACGTCCCGGGGAAGGACAACACTGTGGCAGATTGCCTCAGTCGCTGGGCCTATCCCGCGGGCAAGGCGTGGATGGACATATCCAGCCATGGCGACGCCGAGGAGACTGAGGAGGCCAAGCGCATCATCGAGATGGAGAAAGTCATGGAGCAAGAGGGGGTCAAGTGTTTTGTGGTGATGGCAAACCGTACAGACCTGGCCAAGTTCCGGGGCGCCCGAGTCCAGGCTATTCGAGAGGAAACACTCGAGCAATGGATGGTGGCCCCTGTAGAGCTAGTCAGGTCGGTGCTCACAGAGGACTGGTCGGATGACTATGCGGCATCCGAGCACTGGAGCAGGTACTGGAACGCCGTGAGCGCCCCGTCGGACGACGAATGGCCCGAGGGCTTGACCGAGGATGGCGACAAGTTGTTCCTCAAGGACAAGCTGCTGGTGCCCGAGAACCGAGTGGAGGAGCTCATTGACCATTGGCACAACGCCCAGCTCATGCATCCTGGCCGAGACAAGATGGAGCAGGACCTGGAGTGGCGTTTCAAGTTCCCTCCGGGGTACTACGCCATCCTGGACAGGTACTGCAGCGACTGTGCCGTGTGTCGGGCCACGAAGAGCCCCAACCACTCCACAGCGGGCAACCCGGTGTACACGGCTATACCGGAGGCCCCTATGCGGTCCGTGGCCATGGATGTATTCGCCATGCCTGAGGTCACCGTGGAAGGAGAGACCTACGACTGTGTCATCCTGGCGGTGGACAGGCACAGTGGGTATATCGTGGCGGTCCCGGGCAAGAAGTCCAAGAAGAAGGACAAGAAGGACAAGCATGGAGTGGGGCTGCAAGCCAAGACCGTCGCTAATGCCATGATCAGGCATTGGCTGACGATTTTCGATGTCCCAGCTGTCATCTGCAGCGATCGGGGCAGTCAATTCGTGGGGACGTGGTTCAAGACGATGTGCAAGCACATGGGGATTCGGCATGCCAAGACAGTGGCATACCACAGCCGGTCGAATGGCCGGGCTGAGGTGGCCGGGCGGCAGATGTTCGAGAAGTTCCGCCAGTTGCACATCGACGAACCGGGCCGGAACTGGTACAATTCGCTGTGGAGAGTGCTCCAAGCGTACCATGACCTTCCGGGACCCACTGGACTGTCGCCCCATCGTATCCTGTTCCTACGGGATCGAGTGTCACGCACTCTCCCGTGGTTGAACCATGGCAAAGTGGCCCGGGATGCGAATGCTATGATGGCTGAGGCGGACGACACGGCGGCCAAAGTGTGCAAGGCACTTCAAGACGAGCATGACAAGAGGGCCAAGTACTTCAAGCAAGGAAAAGTCCAGAAGTATGCTCTCCAAGACACCGTGTGGGTGGAGCGGCACCACAAGGATGTCCTGTCCAGGCATAGGCAGGCATCTTGGTATGTGCCGGGGGTAATCGTGCGGAAGGTCGGGCAGGACGTGTATGCGGTTCGTGTGGGGGATAACAAGGTCCTGGACCGCGACCATACCCAGCTTCGTCCTCGAGCACCAGACCCCAGCGGACGTCCCGTCACCTTCGAGTTCACGGCCGGCGATGTGGACTCGGACGACGAGGGTGAGGACGGCGACTTCGCCGCTGAGAAGATCCTGGCGGACAAGCCGGACCCGGGGACGCCTGGGGGTAGGCTTTATAAAGTCCGCTGGAAGGGATTCGCCGCATCCAGGGATTCGTGGGAGCCTCCGAGCAGTTTCGTCCCGAGGTATACCACGGTCTGGATGGACTACCTAAAGAAAAAGAATATTTCTTTGGATGTCAAGGACGTGTTGGTCCATTTGGTTGCTGCTGTAGCACCGTGATGGATCCCCCCTTGGCATTTTGTTTGTTTCTGTGCTTGAGGAGATAAGTGAGGGCGTTCATCCGGGGATTTTTCGGCCTTGATTGGCCATATACCCCCTTCACTCGATCTCCACGTATATATTTCACTGTGGTATACTTATTTAGGTCGACCGACGACGTTTTTCTATCTTTCATCCCCTTGGTCCATGTTGTAGATCAAGAGGAGACCGGATATGGCGTAGGGCGCTGAGTATCAGTGTCCTCACCCCTCCCTTGGGGCATGGGGGACGCCTACAACGTGTGTGGGGCCTCCATGTGTCCTTGGGACATGGAGGGGGGGGTTGGAGCCCATTGGGGTCCTGCCGTCCTCTCTTCAATGACTTCCGAGCGGTAACAACGCTCTGAGAAGGGGGGTGAAGCCGGTTCGGACCCTCGTGGCCATCTTGGGGTCACTTGGGGTGTGTATCTATGTGCCGGCAAGCCGCCATTGGCTGATATCATACTCTCCCATCCACCTGACCCAACCCGATGTGATAGTGTGATAGGCTGGGCCATTCCGGCTATGAGCGGCCATATTCAGTACCGAGGCACCACCAGCGGAGATTTATATATCGGAATATCAGGAATCAACAGGGTTTTATTATCATAATGTTTCCGTAATTTTTTAGCCTTTCGTTCTGATGGTCAATGTATCGGCGACTGTCAGTTGGCTCGCGATTTTGCGTTAACCGATTGGTTAACTGTTATTTCCAGATATTTTGGCGGATATTCCGTTGAAGGGTCAGATTTCATCAGCAAAGGGTTCGTTGCATCCGCAATTCTCTAAAGAAGCACTCGAAATTTTAATCAGAATTTTTCGCGATGTCGAAATCGGATTTTCGACTTCGACATCGCCGCACTTGATTTAGACTTCTTCGAGTGGTCGTACTCTTTTCCCTATGCCCGAATCAGGTTTCCCTTATACTTGCCACCCATTTGACTTGGAGATATAGGGGAAACAAAAGCGAATCGTGGGACCACTTTGAAGAGCCATATCTACGAGCGAGTGTGAGGAAAGAGAATAAGGAAGGTTGGGTTGGAACTGCCTTGGTCTCAACTTAATTTAGGAAGCATCAAACGCCTTTGGTGTGTACACATGCCCGATATAGCAAGGGATAATGGTCAAGAGGGTATAAAGTGATATATAACTCTTGGACCGTGCAACCGAACATTTTATTGTGACTTTCGAGTGTACCGCATGAGTGTTGGGGTTGCATAGCAACTTTCCTTGAGTTCCTACGTATTTTTAACGTGAAGTTTTGCCAATGGAGGGACATGGCATATCATGGTGGGAGCCACTTTTGAGGGTATGTTTTATATGCATGGTAAGCTTATATGTCTTGATATGCTCACGCCCATGTTATATATCTTCGTGTGGCCGAAGAGATGGGGAGCCATACGTGACAAGGGTTTTGCCCATGTCTCAATTGTGGAATTCAAAGCGCTAGACCAAGTCTACCGCATATGTATTGCTCATGGTATGTTTGGCAAAGAGATCCATGAGTGCACTCCCATTTTCATGGGGCATGTAGATATGAGTGGCGAAGGTATCTCCATGCGCCCGATTGGGGATCCAAGTGGGGGAATTGTTCGCAAATGGTTCCAATCATTTGTGTATTGAATCATGAGCGGATATCATGGGTGAGCATAGAGATATACTATCATGTCAACTTTGTATTTGGTCATATTTTCATGTTTTTGACCTCAATTTTTGCTCATTTTTGCGTTTTGTGTACTTACCTGGTCGGCAAACAGCAAGAAGCCTATGGAGAGTCGAACCATGGTATGTTGTTCATATGTTGGCATATGCTTTGGAGTTGAACACCACCATATGCCGGATCGCGTACTCCATTTGGCTTGGCGCACGAAGGATCACAAGAATTGGTCTCAAGATCATGGGCTGACTTGGGCAGTGCGTGGCGCCCATATCCGAAGGGGTTTCGAGGGTAAAGTGGGGATGTACATGGGCATTGGCCTTTGGTCTCTATCCTCCATGAATACTAGACTTCGATTCCATGCATGCTTTGAGCCTTCGGATAAGTAGTAACTTCAATTTTGAGCATATATTTGATACATGGCCAATATGGTGTGAATTGGCAGTTTTTTGATATGTTATGAGTTCAAACTCATAGGTCATTTCTCTAAGCCCATTCGACTCCAAGTCCAACCAAGGTTATGTCAGGGTAGGGCATGGTCCTGAGTGCCACTCTAGGCCATGACACGCCACCTTCCCTATTGGGCTAGGATTTAGAGGCTTGGGAGTGAACACATTTTTGGGGTTTATGTAATGACTTTTGACATGTGGCATTTAACCATCTTATTGGACTGGGTTCAGGGCATCATGTTGGTGAGTCAAGGGAAGGTCTTGAGTCCAGGGAATGAGGGGTCTATGGCTCTGATTGTATAAGTTTCCATCTTTCCCCAACTTTGCTTTATTTGTGTTCATATGCCAATTTCAGGGCTTTCTTCCTTGGTGCAATTCTTGTACATGCCCGCCACCGTGGGAATACCGGTGTGCTGAACGAAAGCCCGCAGCCTGATTTGGATTGTGAATTGGGTTATTGCTGTATTTGTTGGATCTGGTTGCTATTCAGGGTTGAAGGAGGATTTTATTTTCTATATTTTTGGATTTGGGACCCTGGAATTTGAGGATTTTGAGAAATGCAATCGTTGATCCGGAATAAATCAGCAGGGGTAACAGGCGGAAGGGGCACAGCGGGGGCCGGTCCTGGTAGGGACCTTCTTTACAATCTGAGGTCCAACCTCTTTTTTTTTTGTTTTTTTTTGGTTAGAGATGGGTTAGCGTTCCTTACGTTTAGGGGTCTTGCGCGCCTTGAGGAGCTTCCGAACCCTCTACTTTGCGGTTAAGGGTCGTGGTCCTCGAGGCTCAGCCTTTGTTAGGCGTCGCGGGGGAGGGGGGTCTCGGGCTTGGGCTTGGGCTTGGGCCTCACAAAGAGCTTCACGGCATGCACGAGCCTTGGCCAACTTTTCGCGATCGAAGGTCTTGGGGTTGGTGAGAAGTGCTGCAATGGCCCGAAGAGGTGCCCCTGATGCCGGGGATGGCAACTGAGGTGCCGGGGAGGGCGGAGATGGGGACTGAGGTGCCGGGGAAAGCGACTGGTTGGCCTAGAGATGTCTGATGGCAACCGCATTGGATGCCACAGAACCTCCTTTGGCCTCCATTCCCTAGGTGGGTGAATGGATCCACCTCGCTGTAGGGGCTACAGCTAAAGGGGTCGAAGGTAGTTGCAGCATGAGTACCTACAAAGAGGAATGGGTGCGCCGGACAGGGAGTTTTGCACCAGTGATGCAATGCCGGCAGGAAGTTTGCTCCAAGCCAATACTGGTACATGGAGGAAACTTCAGGGGATTTGCAGAAATTGACTGACACACACACATGTGTCGTGCCGTGCATCGCCGGCGCTGGCGCCTCCGATAACATCGACAGATAGTGTTAACACGTGGTTCTGGCAGTAGTTGCAGGCGGTTAGCGCCGGCGTCGCCAGCTGGACAGCCAAAATCGGTCAAAACGCAACCGTCCTGCACACCGCTCGATGCGCCTCAAAAGTGCGCATTCATCTGTGCAATCAAAAGAAAAAATGCCGCCTTGTAGCATAAATTCTTTTCTGCGATGCGCACACGCGCGCTGCCGCCAGGCCCGCGCCTGGACACGACCAGTCTGAAAATAATAGAAAGAGTCCTGCATAGCCATTCCCATCGATTTCAGCGCGACATCGTTTACCGGCGCCCGAGCACGCGGCGCCACAGTATTTTGCGGTAATATCACCAGAGTCGCAGCCTTCCCCAAGAAGATGGTTATATGTGGGTGGCGGCAGTCGCCGCGAGCGCCTAAGCGAGTTTGTTATACTTTGTCGTGCCGGCAGCAAGAGAGAGTACCTTCAGAAGCAGCTGGTTGCCAAGCCTGGTCTCCTCACATCGTCACAGCTGAGATTGTAGGTCGGCTACGCTGCCTCAGGGGGTCAGCATTGTGACCCCTTAAACCCGCCCCCCCCCCGTGCTCTCGAACCCTTCCCCGAACCTCCGTTAAACGACCATGAAAGGTTAGTTAAACACAGGGGGCCACTTACAGCGTCATTTGGAATTTTTACCTTTTTCTTTTTGGAGAACCACATCTTCTTTGGTAAATGTGTGTTGTCTGATTGCTGGGTGCGTGGGGACCCACTGTGGAACCGCATGATACTCCAAGCAAAGCGAACGGTGAACTTGAAGATGCCGACCCATTAGAGTTGGAGTCATTTTTTGGCTTTGAGAATTCCCATGACAATTTCCTCGGAAGCACCACCGAGTATCTTCCTTTGGCCAATGGCACAACAATGCATGTGGCAAGGTTTGTGAACGACGCTTTTAGCAGTGACACGACCCTTGCTTCTACAGACCTCTGCCGCCGAGTGCTCCAAGACTTAGCGTACCCAAAAACAAACGCGAAGGAGAAAAGTGTTGATGCTGTGCTACCAAGCACGCTGTTGATGTTCCGAGCACTTGGTAAAGCGGCTGTCACTAGCACTACTATTTTCCGCTACATTGAAGGTCGCCTGGATGCTTGAAAGATTCATGCCCCTGATGCCAAGGCTCTTGTTTCCTGCATTAATTATTAATTGTTGCAACCATGACTCGTGTTTTGAGCTTGCTCAAAACACTGGTTTAACTTAATTACCTCTTCATTAGGCATTTGTCAGTTTGTTCCCTTTTGCCATGTCTGGGCTTCACGGGAGCAGCGGGATGCAAGGGGACGCAATTTTTGTGTCCGACGACTCACACGCCGAATCGGGTACGGCCAAGGAATCGGCCGAGTTGAAGGCCATGCTCCGTCGACAGGATGCGGACGTGGAGCGCTTGAGGACGCAATTAGCCGCCACGGAAATTGAAAAGCGCAAGGGCACGAAAATCCCAGACCTGAGCCTAGCCGGGATAGAGGCGTTTTTGAAGAAGGAAAGAGTCACGGTTTGGATGAAGGATGCATGTGCGGTATTAAAGCAGTATGTAACGGCGGTTTCGACGCCGAGTAGGCCAGCAGACGTGGGAGGTAAGCAAGGAGAACAATTAAGTCTCGGAGATGCGCTGGCGTACAAGATGTGGAAGGTCCTCATTGTTGCACATGCGACTTACGTGGAGAGGTATTCGCCGGGACAAGCATCGGGGCCCAAAGGAAATCGGAAAATTTTGATGAGGCCATGGCGAATGGCGGGGGTTCGTGGAGAGTAGTCAAGAGTATTCAATTCAAGAAGCGGGACGGGGTGGCCTACTGGTTATCCAAGGCTGGAGACTGGATCCCGGTGGACGCACAACCCAGCGACGATCCCCGTAGATGCACGGCGGCGGGAAAGCTGGAGAATTTGCGGCATTGGTGTTTCCCGTGCCCATTGTGGTCGTGACGGGAAAACCCGTGGCGGTATCGAGATGCCGTCGCGGGGATCGAACCACCGGGGGAGCAGAGGCCGACGTACCGGTGGTTGGCGCTTGAGTTTGAGTCGCACCGACGTGAGGAAGAACCCACAACACCTGTGGGTGTTGCAATTCGGGGTCGGAAGCCGTCTACGATGGCTGGATACGCGTCCAGTTTGCGAAGATTGGCAGACCTTGAGGAATTTTTGGGAGCCTGAGGCAAGCATGTGTTTAGTATTGTCTCGTGCATGCACTAGGTTTAAACTTGGGTGTTCCCGCTATGTGTTGATTATGATGCTTAAGAGCTGATTTGGCGGGAACGTTTTGGCCCACCCTAACGTTGTGACAATGCCGGCACCCATTAATTCCTTTGTTGATTTGGATGCTGCAGCAGATGGGCTTTGGATTGCACAGAAGCAGACGTTGAATGCCTACGTGATCAATGCTGCCAACATATCATGTTGCCCTGCCCTCTCCGCTGATGCCTATCTTGGAATGAATACCTTTGCTGTGCATGTACGCTAAGATGTCAAAACTTGTTCCATTTCCCCTGCAGGGGCTGTAGTGATTCGGCTTCGGCGGGAAGGGTACCCGCCGAAGCGCAATTCACGACTGACAAGTGTGTTGATGGCAGATCGCGTACTTTTTTTTTCCGCTGTTATCAAAATGTGTGACATATGCCCCTCAAAATGATCGCAGCGAAAATACAACTACGCGACTTTTCGATGTTTGGGCCATTGGTAGTCGTTTTGGTGAAATAGCACCGTTTTAAGCAGTTTTTTAACCAGTCTCCGCCGAATAGGGGCTGAATTTTGTATTGGCTGCCATGTGCGAATTTGACCCATGTTATCACCCCTTAAAATGATTGGCTCGTGCCAAAACGTCGGGAAATCAACTTTGTTAGCCAAATTTGGTACCGTTTTGTGGTTTTGCGGCAGTTTTGAGCGTTTTTGGGGCAGTTTGGTATCAAAATGGGGCAAATTGTTACTAAAAGCGCAGGTTCAACCCGTTTGAGGGTATTGGTGCCCCTCGATGCATAGTTTGCAAGAAGGAGCAGTGGCTAGGCTCGGTTTCTGTGGGGCTTGCCCCACAGAAACCGAGACTAGCATGCGTGAAGCTGGTTTTCCTAGGGTTTTTTGTGCTTACAAACCCATCTGTATGGATTGTACGTTGCTCTACAATGGTGGCAGAAGTACCGTATGGTGTGCATACTCCAAAGAGGAGCGGGCCGTAATTCTCCGTGATCCGCTCTTGTTCAATTTCCCCTGCAGGGGCCGTAGTGATTCGGCTTCGGCGGGAAGGGTACCCGCCGAAGCGCAATTCACGACTGACAAGTGTGTTGATGGCACATCGCGCGTTTTTTTTTTCGCTGTTCTCAAAAGGTGTGACATATGCCCCTCAAAATGATCGCAGCGAAAATACAACCACGCGACGTTTCGATTTTTGGGACACTGGTAGTTGTTTTGGTGAAATAGCACCGTTTTAAGCAGTTTTTTAACCAGTCTCCGCCGAATAGGGGCTGAATTTTGTACTGGCAGCCATGTGCGAATTTGACACATGTTGTTACCACTTAAAATGATCGGCTCGTGCCAAAACAGCGGGAAATCAACTTTGTTTGCCACAGCCGCACTTGTTTTGTGGTTTTGCAGCAGTTTTGAGCGTTTTTGATACAGATTTGTAACAAAATAGGGTCAAATTGTTACTAAAAGCACAGGTTCAACCCGTTTGAGGGTATTGGTGCCCCTCGATGCATAGTTTGCAAGAAGGAGCAGTGGCTGGGCTCGGTTTCTGTGGGGCTTGCCCCACAGAAACCGAGACTAGCAGGCGTGAAGCTGGTTTTTGTAGGGTTTTTTGTGCTTACAAACCCATCTGTATGGATTGTACATTGCTGCACAATGGTGGCAGGAGTACCGTATGGTGTGCATACCCCAAAGAGGAGCGGGCCGTAATTCTCCGTGATCCGCTCTTGTTCAATCTCCCCCGCAGGGGCCGTAGTGATTCGGCTTCGGCGGGAAGGGTACCCGCCGAAGCGCAATTCACGACTGACAAGTGTGTTGATGGCAGATCGCGTACTTTTTTTTTCCGCTGTTCTCAAAATGTGTGACATATGCCCCTCAAAATGATCGCAGCGAAAATACAACCACGCGACTCTTCGAGTTTTCGGCCATTGGTAGTCGTTTTGGTGAAATAGCACTGTTTTAAGCGGGTTTTCAACCAGTCTCCGCCGAATAGGGGCTGAATTTTGTAGTGGCTGCCATGTGTGAATTTGACCCATGTTGTCACCCCTTAAAATGATCAGCTCGTGCCAAAACGTCTGGAAATCAACTTTGTTTGCCAAATTTGGTACCGTTTTGTGGTTTTGCAGCAGTTTTGAGCGTTTTTGGGGCAGTTTGGTATCAAAATGGGGCAAATTGTTACTAAAAGCGGAGGTTCAACCCGCTTGAGGGTATCGGTGCCCCTCAATGCAAAGTTTGCAAGAAGGAGCAGTGGCTAGGCTCGGTTTCTGTGGGGCTTGCCCCACAGAAACCGAGACTAGCAGGCGTGAAGCTGGTTTTCCTATGGTTTTTTTGGCTTACAAACCCATCTGTATGGATTGTACATTGCTGCACAATGGTGGCAGAAGTACCATATGGTATGCATACCCCAAAGAGGAGGGGGCCGTAATTCTCTGTGATCCGCTCTTGTTCAATCTCCCCCGCAGGGGCCGTAGTGATTCGGCTTCGGCGGGAAGGGTACCCGCCGAAGCGCAATTCACGACTGACAAGTGTGTTGATGGCAGATCGCGTACTTTTTTTTTCGCCCTTCTCAAAATGTGGTACATATGCCCCTCAAAATGATCGCAGCGAAAATACAATTACGCAACCTTTCGATTTTTGGTCCACCGGTAGTCGTTTTGGTGAAATATCACCGTTTTAAGCAGTTTTTCAACCAGTCTCCGCCGAATAGGGGCTGAATTTGGTACTGGCTGCCACGTGCAGATTTGACCCATGTTGTTACCCCTTAAAAACATCAGCTGGTGCCAAAACGTCGGGAAATCAACTTTGTTTGCCAAATTTGGTACCGTTTTGTGGTTTTGCAGCAGTTTTGAGCGTTTTTGGGGCAGTTTGGTATCAAAATGGGGCAAATTGTTACTAAAAGCGCAGGTTCAACCCGTTTGATGGTATTGGTGCCCCTCGATGCATAGTTTGCAAGAAGGAGCAGTGGCTAGGCTCGGTTTCTGTGGGGCTTGCCCCACAGAAACCGAGACTAGCAGGCGTGAAGCTGGTTTTCCTAGCGTTTTTGGTACTTACAAACCCATCTATATGGATTGTACCTTGCTGCACAATGGTGGCAGAAGTACCGTATGGTATGCATACCCGAAAGAGGAGCGGGCCGTAATTCTCCGTGATCCGCTCTTGTTCAATTTCCCCTGCAGGGGCCGTAGTGATTCGGCTTCGGCGGGAAGGGTACCCGCCGAAGCGCAATTCACGACTGACAAGTGTGTTGATGGCAGATTTCGCGCTTTTTTTTTTCGCCGTTCTCAAAATGTGGTACATATGCCCCTCAAAATGATCGCAGCGAAAATACAACTACGCGACTTTTCGATTTTTCGGCCGCTAGTAGTCGTTTTTGGTGAAAGGGCACCGTTTTAAGCAGTTTTTCAACCAGTCTCCGCCGAATCGGGGCTGAATTTTGTACTAGCTGCCATGTGCAGATTTGACTCATGTTGTTACCCCTTAAAATGATCAGCTCGTGCCAAAACGTCGGGATATCAACTTTGTTTGCCAAATTTGGTGCCGTTTTGTGGTTTTGCGATAGTTTTGAGTGTTTTTGGGGCAGTTTTGTAGCAAAATGGGGCAAATGGTTACTAAAAGCGCATATTCAACCCGTTTGAGGGTATCGGTGCCCCTCAATGCAAAGTTTGCAAGAAGGAGCAGTGGCTAGGCTCGGTTTCTGTGGGGCTTGCCCCACAAAAACGGAGACTAGCAGGCGTGAAGCTGGTTTTCATAGGGTTTTTTTGGCTTACAAACCCATCTGTATGGATGGTACGTTGCTGCACAATGGTGGCAGAAGTACCGTATGGTATGCATACCCCAAAGAGCAGCGGGCCGTAATTCTCCGTGATCCGCTCTTGTTCAATCTGGGCCCTCCGGCCCGCCTTGGCACGTGCGCGGAGAGGGGGAGGGGCCCCCTCCGCACAAGTCACAGCCCACCTCCAACCCCCTATAATAGGGAACCCCCTAACGTCAAAATTCCGGTTCTATCACCCCTACACACCTACCCCTCAAAATGACCGCCTCGACGTGGCGATCATGCCGTGCATCTTGGTTTTTGTCATCTATGGTCGTTTTAAATAGTTAGGAGCCCTTGAAGTTGGTAGTTTGTAAGCAAGGATCCAAGAATTCCTGTATGTGTAGGGATCGGATTTAAGGGTGCGCGACCAAAGTTGATATGCAAACTGATGTAATGTATGAATCTCAGGGCTGAAATCGTAAAAAATCGAATCTTAGGGTTAATTAATTTCTAGCACTGGCGACAGCGCTCTTGGCGGCGGCACGAACTCGCAGCACTTCAATAAATTCTGGTTGGCAAAAATAAAAGGTGAGTGATTGTCATTTGCGGTCAAAAAGAAAAATTTGTTGGTTTTCATTGCGGTCGTGGCTTTGCTCTTCGTGTTTCGTTTCGTGTTGGCTGTTTGCTGTTTGCTCTTTGCCGTGCCCACTCCAGCCGCTGACATGAAGGTCGCAGACGAGCCGCACCCGTTGTTGACCACTGCCGACGGCTACTGGTGTGTTGCCCGGAGTTCATTTGGCGCTGGGTGTGTGTCTTTGGTGTGTTGGCGCGGTGTGTGTGTGTCATTCGTATGTCAGCGCGCTGTGTGTGTGATCTGTGTGTCAGGGCACTTTGTGTGTGTCAGCGCGCCGCGCAAAGTGTTAGTGTGTTTGCCGCGCGCTGGGTGTGTGATGCTGTGTCTGGTTCAGGTTTGAGGTTTCAGGTTGGAGATTGAGTTCTGGTTCAGGGTGAGTTACGAGAGTGTGTGTGTGTTTGTGTGTGTGTGTTACGAATGTGCTTGTAGGTGAGTTACGAGTGTGCTTGTGTTGCGGATGTGCTGGTGGGTGAGTTACGAGTGTGATGGTGTTACGAATCTGCCTGTGGGTGAGTTACGAGTGTGTGGGTGCCACGATTGTGCTTGTGGGTGAGTTACGAGTGTGATGGTGTTACGAATCTGCCTGTGGGTGAGTTACGAGTGTGTGGGTGCCACGATTGTGCCTGTGGGTGAGTTACGAGTGTGTGGGCGTTACGATTGTGCCTGTGGGTGAGTTACGAGTGTGTGGGCGTTACGATTGTGCCTGTGGGTGAGTTACGAGTGTGCTTGTGTTACGAATGTGCCTGTAGGTGAGTTACGCGTGTGCTTGTGTCACGAATGTGCCTGTGGGTGAGTTACGAGTGTGTGGGCGTTACGAGTGTGCCTGTGGGTGAGTTACGCGTGTGCTTGTGTCACGAATGTGCTTGTGGGTGAGTTCCGAGTGTGTTTGTGTTACGATGGTGCCTGTGGGTGAGTTACGAGCGTGCTTGTGTTACGAGTGTGCCTGTGGGTGAGTTACGCGTGTGCTTGTGTCACGAATGTGCCTGTGGGTGAGTTCCGAGTGTGTTTGTGTTACGATGGTGCCTGTGGGTGAGTTACGAGCGCGCTTGTGTTACCAATGTTTCTCTGGGTGAGTTACGAGCGTGCTTGTGTTACGAATGTGCCTGTGGGTGAGTTACGAGTGTGCCTGTGTTACGATTGTGCCTGTGGGCGAGTTACGAGTGTATTGGTGCTACGAATGTGCCTGTGGGTGAGTGACGAGTGTGTTGGTGCTACGAATGTTCCTGTGGGTGAGTTACGAGTGTGGTTGTGTTACCAATTTGCCTCTGGGTGAGACACGAGCGTGCTTGTGTTAGGAATGTGCTTGTGAGTCAGTCCGAGTGTGTTTGTGCTACGAATGTGACTGTGGGTGAGTTACGAGTGCATAGGTGTTTGTCTAGTGCGATCGTTCTGATGTGTCTGTGTCATTTGTGTCTGCCATTTTGCCATCTGTGTGTCATTTGTGTCTGCCATTTTGCCATCTCCGTGTCATTTCTGTGTCTGCCATTTTGCCATCTGTGTGTCATTTGTGTGTTGTGTGATGTGTTTTGTTTTTGCTCCACTGAAAGCAGAGGTGGTTTTTTTTCGAAACAAAAGGCTTTTTGTCAATGTTCATGAGAGAAAGCAGTAAAATTTGGTGACAGGGGGAGCTTTGTACATTTGCATTTAGAAACAACAACGTTGGATGGCAGGGAATTAGTGAAAGGGGCGAAATGATCAAATACTTTGATGGCAAGTGCAATGTCACAGAAACATTGTTTCTACAAACAACGCTGTAAAACAGATCAAGTGCATGATTTTGGTTCCCATTGGGCAGTTGGTGAAGAAACTGGTTTTGCACCCCCAAGCTTAGTAGTGGTGTGCAGTAGTGGTTTTGCTTTGCATAACCTCATGAAGATTTTTAGCCAATTGGACCATCTTTTTATGGCATGTTTAGTTGTAGTTCACGTTCCGGCAACTTTTGCCCCAGCTAGGGGAAAACTAACTAGTCCACCAATCCCCCCCCCCCCCCGCCTTCGCCGGGAGGGGGAACACAAAAAGAGAGGGGGGGTGGATGCGATGGTGCATGGCACCATCGCATCCACTCAAGTATCCACTCACTCATCGCATCCACTCAGGTATCCATTCACTTACCTCAGGAAATTGCGTGACTGGGGGGGGGGGGTGGGGGGGCCTGCATGCTTTGAGGGGGGTGGGTGCGGTAGCTACCACAGGTGGATAAAAGCCATGCTGTTTGTTGTCAAGTTGGGTACGTGGTGGTAAGGGTTCGGCTGAACCGCAAGGTGCACAAGTTGTGGGGCAACGTTGGTTGGAAGAGAAAGAGCATGCCACATTTGTGTGCCAATTTTCCAATTTGTTGACTCTCAATGGAATAATTATCCAATTGGCCCTTTGGTGCAGGTATGCGGTGAACAACATGCATGCATATGGATTGCCAACATTTTTAAAGGGGCAAACAATGAGGGCCAACATGTTTGCCGGGCAATATGTGTTGTTTTGCGGCACCAAACAACCGTTGTTTTTCGGGCAAAAGGCAAAGGCACCCCCCCCCCCCCCCCGGTGGCTTACCCAAAGGGGCATCGAGTGGGAAGCGCCCCACAAGTATTTTGCTACGCAAAGGTTTCAACATTTATGGCACCTATTTGTTTGCCATACAGCCATCACTTGCCACAAGGTGGCCATTACATTGCTCTCACCATCTTTGGCCCTAATGTTAGGCTCAACAACATATCCCGAACATTGCTCTGAAAATATTTCCCCCAAATGTACAAGGAAACAAAGGGCTGTCCGTGGTATGCATCACCTCCAAAAACAACCCCCCCCCATGCAGATTGCCCACCCTCTAGACCACCGCCTTCATCCCCTTGTTCAATCTCCCCTGCAGGGGCCGTAGTGATTCGGCTTCCGCGGGAAGGGTACCCGCCGAAGCGCAATTCACGACTGACAAGTGTGTTGATGGCAGATCGCGTACTTTTTTTTTGGCTGTTCTCAAAATGTGTGACATATGCCCCTCAAAATGATCGCAGCCAAAATACAACTACAGGACTTTTCGATTTTTGGGCCACTGGTAGTCGTTTTGGTGAAATAGCACCGTTTTAAGCGGTTTTTTAACCAGTCTCCGCCGAATAGGGGCTGAATTTTGTACTGGCTGCCATGTGCAGATTTGACTCATGTTGTTACCCCTTAAAATGATCCGCTTGTGCCAAAACGTCAGGAAATCAACCTTGTTTGCCAAATTTGGTACCGTTTTGTGGTTTTGCGGCAGTTTTGAGCATTTTTGGGGCTGTTTGGTATCAAAATGGGGCAAACTGTTACTAAAAGTGCAGGTTCAACCCGTTTGAGGGTATCGGTGCCCCTCGATGCATAGTTTGCAAGAAGGAGCAGTGGCTAGGCTCGGTTTCTGTGGGGCTTGCCCCACAGAAGCCGTGACTAGCAGGCGTGAAGCTGGTTTTCCTAGGGTTTTTTGGGCTTACAAACCCATCTGTATGGATTGTACGTGGCTGCACAATGGTGGCAGAAGTACCGTATGGTGTGCATACACCAAAGAGGAGCGGGCCGTAATTCTCCGTGATCCGCTCTTGTTCAATCTCCCCCGCAGGGGCCGTAGTGATTCGGCTTCAGCGGGAAGGGTACCCGCCGAAGCGCAATTCACGACTGACAAGTGTGTTGATGGCAGTTTCCGCGTTTTTTTTTTCGCTGTTCTCAAAAGGTGTGACATATGCCCCTCAAAATGATGGCAGCGAAAATACAACCACGCGACTTTTCGATTTTTGGGCCGCTGGTAATCGTTTTGGTGAAATAGCACCTTTTTAAGCGGTTTTTCAACCACTCTCCGCCGAATAGGGGCTGAATTTTGTACTGGCTGCCACGTGCAGATTTGACCCATGTTGGTACCCCTTAAAATGATCGGCCCGTGCAAAAACATCGGAAATCAACTTTGTTTGCCGAATTTGGTGCCGTTTTGTTGTTTCTCAGCAGTTTGGAGCGTTTTCGGGGCAGTTTTGTAGCGAAATACGGTCAAATTATTACTAAAAGCATAGGTTCAACCCGTTTGAGGGTATTGGTGCCTCTCGATGCATAGTTTGCAAGATGGAACAGTGGCTAGGCTCCGTTTCTGTGGGGCTTGCCCCACAGAAACCGAGACTAGCAGGCGTGAAGCTGGTTTTCCAATGGTTTTTTTGGCTTACAAACCCATCTGTACGGATTTTACGTGGCTGCACAATGGTGGCAGGAGGACCGTATGGTATGCATACCCCAAAGAGGAGCGGGCCGTAATTCTCCGTGATCCGCTCTTTTTCAATCTCCCCCGCAGGGGCCGTAGTGATTCGGCTTCGGCGGGAAGGGTACCCGCCGAAGCGCAATTGACGACTGACAAGTGTGTTGATGGCAGTTTCCGCGTTTTTTTTATCGCCGTTCTCAAAAGGTGTGACATATGCCCCTCAAAATGATCGCAGCGAAAATACAACTACGGGACTTTTTGATTTTCGGGCCACTGGTAGTCGTTTTGGTGAAATAGCACCGTTTTGAGCGGGTTTTCAACCAGTCTCCGCCGAATAGGGGCTGAATTTTGTACTGGCTGCCACGTGCAGATTTAACCCATGTTGTTACCCCTTAAAATGATTAGCTCTTGCCAAAACGTCGGAAAATCAACTTTGTTTGCCAAATTTGGTACCGTTTTGTGGTTTTGCAGCAGTTTTGAGCATTTTTTGGGCAGTTTGGTATCAAAATGGGGCAAAATGTTACTAAAAGCGCACATTCAATCTGTTTGAGGGTATTGGTGCCCCTCGATGCATAGTTTGCAAGAAGGAGCAGTGGCTAGGCTCGGTTTCTGTGGGGCTTGCCCCACAGAAACCGAGACTAGCAGGCGTGAAGCTGGTTTTCCTAGGGTTTTTTGTGCTTACAAACCCATCTATATGGATTGTACTTTGCTGCACAATGGTGGCAGAAGTACCGTATGGTATGCATACCCCAAAGAGGAGCGGGCCGTAATTCTCCGTGATCCGCTCTTGTTCAATTTCCCCTGCAGGGGCCGTAGTGATTCGGCTTCGGCGGGAAGGGGCCCCGCCGAAGCGCAATTCACGACTGACAAGTGTGTTGATGGCAGATCGCGTACTTTTTTTTTTCGGCGTTCTCAAAATGTGTGACATATGCCCCTCAAAATGATCGCAGCGAAAATACAACTACGCGACTTTTCGATTTTTGGGCCACTGGTAGTCGTTTTGGTGAAATAGCACCGTTTTAAGCAGTTTTTTAACCAGTCTCCGCCGAATAGGGGCTGAATTTTGTACTGGCTGCCATGTGCCGATTTGACCTATGTTGTTACCCCTTAAAATGATCGGCTCGAGCGAAAACTGTGGGAAATCAACTTTGTTTGCCAAATTTGGTACTGTTTTGTGGTTTTGCGGCAGTTTTGAGCTTTTTTGGGGCAGTTTGGTATCAAAATGGGGCAAATTGTTACTAAAAGCGCAGGTTCAACCCGTTTGATGGTGTTGGTGCCCCTCGATGCATAGTTTGCAAGAAGGAGCAGTGGCTAGGCTCGGTTTCTGTGGGGCTTGCCCCACAGAAACCGAGACTAGCAGGCGTGAAGCTGGTTTTCCTAGGGTTTTTTGTGCTTAGAAACCCATCTGTATGGATTGTACCTTGCTGCACAATGGTGGCAGAAGTACCGTGTGGTATGCATACCCCAAAGAGGAGCGGGCCGTAATTCTCCGTGATCGGCTCTTGTTCAATCTCCCCCGCAGGGGCCGTAGTGATTCGGCTTCGGCGGGAAGGGTACCCGCCGAAGCGCAATTCACGACTGACAAGTGTGTTGATGGCAGATCGCGTACTTTTTTTTTCCGCTGTTCTCAAAATGTGTGACATATGCCCCTCAAAATGATCGCAGCGAAAATACAACCACGCGACTCTTCGATTTTTGGGCCATTGGTAGTCGTTTTGGTGAAAGAGCATCGTTTTAAGCGGTTTTTCAACCAGTCTCCGCCGAATAGGGGCTGAATTTTGTACTGGCTGCCATGTGCTGATTTGACTCATGTTGTTACCCCTTAAAATGATCGGCTCGTGCCAAAACGTCGGAAAATCAACTTTGTTTGCCAAATTTGGTACCGTTTTGTGGTTTTGCAGCAGTTTTGAGCGTTTTTGGGGCAGTTTGGTGTCAAAATGGGGCAAATTGTTACTAAAAGCGCACATTCAACCTGTTTGAGGGTATTGGTGCCCCTCGATGCATAGTTTGCAAGAAGGAGCAGTGGCTAGGCTCGGTTTCTGTGGGGCTTGCCCCACAGAAACCGAGACTAGCAGGCGTGAAGCTGGTTTTTGTAGGGTTTTTTGTGCTTACAAACCTATCTGTATGGATTGTACGTGGCTGCACAATGGTGGCAGAAGTACCGTATGGTATGCATACCCCAAAGAGGAGCGGGCCGTAATTCTCCGTGATCCGCTCTTGTTCAAATCCCCCCCGCAGGGGGCTGGCTTCTGTGGGGGTCGGGGTGTTGGGGGCCCCTGACCCCGCGCCAGAAGCAGTGAGTGACCAACTACTACATTACGCCACCCCCCCCCCCTGGAAGACAGCCCTTCTCAAAACCCCGCAATGCAGCCCCTTAAAATGATCGCAATCGAATTCTAAGAACGCGACTTTTATTCTTTTTGGCCGATGATGGTCTTTTTGGTGAATTAGGACCGTTTTAAGCAGCTTTTCGGGCAGTCTCTGAAAATTTAGGGCTGAATTCCGTATTGGCTCTTGCTTGCGAAGTTACATCATGTCGTAGCCCCTTAAAATGACCGGCTCGGGCCAAAACGTCAGAAAAGCAACCTAATTGGCCAAGTCAGGTGCCTTTTTGATTATTTACGGTGAATTTTGTGCGTTTTTAGGCAGTTTTTTGCCATTTTTTTCGCCATATTTGGCATGTATACTTGCTGCCCATCTGGCAAACCTTTTCTGCCAACGGGGCAACCATATTGTGCAAGAGGCAAGAGGCAGCACCCGCTAGGCTACGTTTTTGTGGGGCTTGGCCCACAAAAACGGAGCCTAGCGGCCGGCGCTGGCGCCGTTGCTCCCGTGTTTTCATGGGTTTCTCCTTCTCCGCCTTTGAATGGTCTTTTTGCCTTTGTGCTCCTGGTCCTCCCCGTTCTCATCTGAGCATCCGTGCGACCCCACCTCGTGCATCTTTCCCCCGCTTGTTCAAATCCCCCCCGCAGGGGGCTGGCTTCTGTGGGGGTCGGGGTGTTGGGGGCCCCTGACCCCGCGCCAGAAGCAGTGACCAACTACTACGTTACGCGACCCCCCCCCCCTGGAAGACAGCCCTCCTCAAAACCCTGCAATGCAGCCCCTTAAAATGATCGCAATGGAATTTTAAGAATGCGACTTTTCCTCTATTTGGCCGATAATGGTCGTTTTGGTGAATTAGGACCGTTTTAAGCAGCTTTTCGGGCAGTCTCCGAAAATTTGGGGCTGAATTCTTTATTGGCTTATGCTTGCAAAGTTACATCATGTTGTAGCCCCTTAAAATGACCGGCTCGGGCCAAAACGTCAGAAGAGCAACCTCATTGGCCAAATCTGGTGCGGTTTCCATGATTTACACTCAATTTTGTGCGTTTTTTGGCAGTTTTTTGCCATTTTTTTCGCCATATTTGGCATGTATACTTGCTGCCCATCTGGCAAGCCTTTTTTGCCAATGGTGCAACGATATTGTGCAAGAGGCACGAAGCAGCACCCGCTAGGCTCCGTTTTTGTGGGGCTTGGCCCACAAAAACGGAGCCTAGCGGCCGGCGCTGGCGCCGTTGCTCCCGTGTTTTCATGGTTTTCTCCTTCTCCGCCTTTGAATGGTCTTTTTGCCTTTGTGCTCCTTGTCCTCCCCGTTCTCATCTGAGCACCCGTGCGACCCCACCTCGTGCAATTTCCCCCCGCTTGTTCAAATCCCCCCCGCAGGGGGCTGGCTTCTGTGGGGGTCGGGGTGTGAGGGGCCCCTGACCCCGCGCCAGAAGCTGTGACCAACTACTACGTTACGCGACCCCCCCCCCCTGGAAGACAGCCCTTCTCAAAACCCTGCAATGCAGCCCCTTAAAATGATCGCAACCGAATTCTAAGAACGCGACTTTTCTTCTTTTTGGCGGACGATTCGTCGTTTTGGTGAATTAGGACTGTTTTAAGCAGTTTTTCGGGCAGTCTCCGAAAATTTATGGCTGAATTCCGTATTGGCTCCTGGTTGCAAAGTTACATCATGTTGTAGCCCCTTAAAATGACCGGCCCGGGCCAAAACGTCAGAAAAGCAACCTCATTGGCCACATCTGGTGCGGTTTTGTTGATTTACGGTCAATTTTACGCGTTTTTTGGCAGTTTTCTGCCATTTTTTTCGCCATATTTGGCATGTATACTTGCTGCCCCTCTGGCAAGCCTTTTTTGCCAATGGTGCAACCATATTGTGCAGTAGGCACGAAGCAGCATCCGCTAGGCTACGTTTTTGTGGGGCTTGGCCCACAAAAACGGAGCCTAGCGGCCGGCGCTGGCGCCGTTGCTCCCGTGTTTTCATGGTTTTCTCGTTCTCCGCCTTTGAATGGTCTTTTTGCCTTTGTGCTCCTGGTCCTCCCCGTTCTCATCTGAGCACCCGTGCGACCCCACCTCGTGCAATTTCCCCCCGCTTGTTCAAATCCCCCCCGCAGGGGGCTGGCTTCTGTGGGGGTCGGGGTGTTGGGGGCCCCTGACCCCGCGCCAGAAGCAGTGACCAACTACTACGTTACGCCACCCCCCCCCCCCTGGAAGACAGCCCTTCCCAAAACCCCGCAATGCAGCCCCTTAAAATGATCGCAATGGAATTCTAAGAACGCGACTTTTCTTCTTTTTGGCCGATGATGGTCGTTTTGGTGAATTAGGACTGTTTTAAGCAGTTTTTCGGGCAGTCTCCGAAAATTTGGGGCTGAATTCCGTATTGGCTCTTGCTTGCGAAGTTACATCATGTTGTAGCCCCTTAAAATGACCGGCTCGGGCCAAAACGTCGGAAAAGCAACCTAATTGGCCAAGTCAGGTACCTTTTTGATGATTTACGGTCAATTTTACGCGTTTTTTGGCAGTTTTTTGCCATTTTTTTCGCCATATTTGGCATGTATACTTGCTGCCCATCTGGCAAACCTTTTCTGCTAACGGGGCAACCATATTGTGCAAGAGGCAAGAGGCAGCACCCGCTAGGCTACGTTTTTGTGGGGCTTGGCCCACAAAAACGGAGCCTAGCGGCCGGCGCTGGCGCCGTTGCTCCCGTGTTTTCATGGTTTTCTCCTTCTCCGCCTTTGAATGGTCTTTTTGCCTTTGTGCTCCTGGTCCTCCCCGTTCTCATCTGAGCATCCGTGCGACCCCACCTCGTGCATCTTTCCCCCGCTTGTTCAATTCCCCCCCGCAGGGGGCTGGCTTCTGTGGGGGTCGGGGTGTTGGGGGCCCCTGACCCCGCGCCAGAAGCAGTGACCAACTACTACGTTACGCGACCCCCCCCCCCTGGAAGACAGCCCTTCTCAAAACCCTGCAATGCAGCCCCTTAAAATGATCGCAATCAAATTCTAAGAATGCGACTTTTCTTCTTTTTGGCCGACGATGTTCGTTTTGGTGAATTAGGACCGTTTGAAGCAGTTTTTCGGGCAGTCTCCGGAAATATGGGGCTGAATTCCCAATTGGCTCTTGCTTGCGAAGTTACATCATGTTGTAGCCCCTTAAAATGACCAGCTCGGGCCAAAATGTCAGAAAAGCAACCTCATTGGCCCAATCTAGTGCCGTTTTGACGATTTACGGTCAATTTTGTGCGTTTTTTGGCAGTTTTTTGCCATATTTGGCATGTATACTTGCTGCCCATCTGGCAACCCTTTTCTGCCAATAGGGCAACCATATTATGCAAAAGGCAGGAGGCAGCTCCCGCTAGGCTACGTTTTTGTGGGGCTTGGGCCCACAAAAACGGAGCCTAGCGGCCGGCGCTGGCGCCGTTGCTCCCGTATTTTCATGGTTTTCTCCTTCTCCGCCTTTGAATGGTCTTTTTGCCTTTGTGCTCCTTGTCCTCCCCGTTCTCATCTGAGCACCCGTGCGACCCCATCTCGTGCAATTTCCCCCCGCTTGTTCAAATCCCCCCCGCAGGGGGCTGGCTTCTGTGGGGGTCGGGGTGTTGGGGGCCCCTGACCCCGCGCCAGAAGCAGTGACCAACTACTACGTTACGCGACCCCCCCCCCCTGGAAGACAGCCCTTCCCAAAACCCCGCAATGCAGCCCCTTAAAATGATCGCAATGGAATTCTAAGAACGCGACTTTTCTTCTTTTTGGCCGATGATGGTCGTTTTGGTGAATTAGGATTGTTTTAAGCAGTTTTTCGGGCAGTCTCCGAAAATTTGGGGCTGAATTCCGTATTGGCTCTTGCTTGCGAAGTTACATCATGTTGTAGCCCCTTAAAATGACCGGCTCGGGCCAAAACGTCGGAAAAGCAAACTAATTGGCCAAG